>OX621251.1:7342500-8610000 GCA_951640165.1 Pseudoips prasinana
CCAACATGGTAGCCATCCTCACAACGCATAGAGTGGCCACTCCGGGAACTTTTAAAATGAAAATGTCAATTATGTAAATATTTATGACATTTTCATAATAATTATGACATTTTCATTTTAAATATTTAAATATGACATACAATTTGAGATTAATTTTGACATTTAATATTATTATTTATTGTACAATTAAAGTGGTTTTTTATTTAATAATTAGTTTTGGGTTAAGTGCATGCATAAAAGTACAGTGTAGTAGTGTTTTTTATTTATTTAATTTTGTATGCCTAACAGGCAGAACATGGTTGTACTTTATTTTGTTATCAATATCAACTGTATTCATAACCTATGTTCACAAAATAAATTTGATTTGATTTGATTTGAACTCGTAACGATCACCACCGGAGCCACCACAATAGCGTTTTTCCCTTCTCAAGGCTCTATCCAGGGGGCGATTACCTGCCCCCAACACACGTGGGCGTGGTTAGGCAACCGTGGCTACAGCAGGTTGACTCTTCCCGGGAACACATTTTAACGGCAGTGGGAGATCCGCATCTCCAACCACCGTCGATTCCAGGGGCGGCGCTCAGCATACAACTAGTGTTGCACGATGAGCGCCGCATTTCCACCCGCGCCAGACTAGCGACGGCAGCCGCGTGTATCGCCTGGTGCTCTCGTTCTCGCCGGATTAGCGACTTAACCTCGCTGACAGGACTGGTAGGGGCACTATAAAACTAGGCTATACCTTTATTTTTTGGTTTCAATTCGACGAATTTATTTTCAGGGACATTTGTTTTCGGCAATTTGAAATCTGTTTTTATTGATTTTTAGAGGGTCATCAACAATAATGTGTAAATTAACAGAAACTTTCTGTTATCTACAAGTTGTAAAATACAATTTAGGCACTTAATATGCCAATAAAATTGAGCGATGCAATATACATAAAAAATATTCTTTCCCATATAAAATTAATCGGCTGGCGCATTTAGAATTTCATCGACTGGTTGTCTTTAATTGTTTAAGTTTCATGGGTGTACTGCGCTCCTTCAGTTATGTTAAAATTACTGCGTGTAAGTGCATGCACGTTAAAAAATATTCCGATCTTCAAATCCAATCGAAATATAATATGGAATATGTTTGTAAGACGAAAGGGAGAGTCTTCTAATGTACATTAGAAGACTCTCCCTTTCGTCTACATTTATTTATAGTTTACTGCAGTACTGCAGTAAACTATAAATAAATGTCTTGTTACATGTAACAAACTGCCATCTGATCACAAACTAGGCTGAGCCTTATGGCATCCAGACAGACAAACATATTCCTAAATACATACATATCACACTAATATTATAAAGGCGAAAGTTTGTGTAGTTTATATTTATTACTCGTTCACGTCTGAATGACAGAAGCGATTTTAATAAAATTTGGTATGGAGTTAGCTGGCACCCTAGATTAACACAGGCTATAATTTATAAAGTTTAACGCGGGTAAATTCACGAGATAATGCTAGTTATAGATAAATTACAAAGACACAGAATGAAATAATTGTGCCCATCTCACAAATGATACGGGGACCGACCTCACCACCTCTAGCCTAGCAATCAAGGTCACTTACCACTACACAAAAAGGGCTGTCAAAACTATTTATGTTACATGTACCTAACGTTAACAAATTATATAACTCTTACATTGTCCGTCAGCTAAAGCAAACACAACACAAACCAATTTAAAACCCACAATAGCCATAAAACTACATAATTTTACCAAAACAAGGCTTTAAAATTTTCACTCAAAACGCGCCATAATAACATAAGTCTTTACAATACAAAATGAGCCGAATAACAATGTAGCGACAACTTAACATATTTGTAGAACATAGTTTATACAAAATAACAGGTGGACGTTATGTAACCTAGCCCCTTAAGTTCACCAGGTGGTCCAAAATATTGGGACAGTCTCAAACACATTTTTGAAGTAAGCCCTTCTTTACGCACTCTTGACTTGGGAATAAAGCTGAACGGAAATTGAGATCGGGATATAAGTTCGTATACTACGTTAGTACACTATGTGATAAAAACTGTTATTATATGGCAACAATAATATACAATAGAGTTCTAGAAAGATTCAGAAATCTGACAGAAACTGAATTCAATAAAAAAATGTATGAGTGGCTCTGTGACAAATGTTTTTATTGTATTTCAGATTATCTTCAATTTAACTTTCAATAATTTTGACATACTACTTAACTTGACTTTTACATTATATATATTAATTGATTGACTATATATACATATTTACGTTATTGTTTAGCTAATAAATTATTTTAACATTGTAAAATTATATAGAAAGTAAAATATTAAGTTATGTATATCGAATTAAAATTATGTGAGATTATGACAAATAATACATGTTACTTACATATATTATGTGTCATACTTCCACTTAAACATTTGCACGACAAATTAAGACCATCCGAACCGTAATTTAAGACCATCTAAATGTACCTATATTCCTGCAAATAAAGAAATCATTCATTCATTCATTTTAGAGGCTAGAGAGAGAGGTGCGAGCACACATTTCTTTTTTCCCTTCCTCTCATAGCCAGTTACGTTCGAGGTTTTACTTCAGTCGTCAGGTCTAAAGCACTGTATAGTTACCAAAGATGATACCAAAAGTACTTAAAGTGACTACACATCTAAATTATCGTTTAGATAAGGCTAATGATGACAGAACTACCCTTTTCGTTACGTTGAATAAGATTAAAAGCTAATCCTTATTTATTATCTCGCTGTGAAGCTCCTTTAAAATATAAGGCAGGAAATGGACTGTGCACAGCTGTGATACTTATCTATGTGCACGTAGGACCTTGTGCAATCTTAAAAGGAATTGCTGCCCCCCCCCCCCCCTCCCACCATATAATAGACGGACACAAATTACATTCACTCAGAACAACTATTTATGGATCACTGAAATAGTTGTCCGGCGCGGGACTCGAAACTGTCTTAGCCGCTGCGCCATATGTATATAGGACGCAATAGACCCAAAAAGATTGCAGTGATTGGTGGGCCAGACACGGTTAATTTGTTAAACTCTATATGACCTATAACGACATCTTAACTGATAGTTCTATTATTTGTAATCCTTACCTACGACAAAGTGGATGTATCGTTCGAACGAGGACTAATTGCACAACGAAATAGCACTTAAATGGATGTAATGTAACATATTTACTTTCAGTACTAAATTTGAGTCAATAGTATCAAATAAATATTACATTAAATCCATTAACAAGACCTGTAACCCTAATATCCTATGGTGTTCTATTAACTAAAAATACAGTTAGTGTCATGTCTATTACGGGTAAAAGTCATATATATGGGGTAACTACTTGCTCTTTGAAAACTATAAATCACATCGAATTAAGGGCCTTCCTCGTTTTTGAGCCAAACAGTTTTGCAGTGTTAAGGCCCAGCTGTGGACTGTAAAACTGCAAAATTGTGAAATAGAAAATGAGAGAGAGAGATAACAATACGACTGTCAGTTGGTCTAGTAGTTAGGGACCCTAACCGCTAAGCCAAATGTCGTAGGTGCGATTCCCACCCGGGACAAATCTTTGTGTGATGAAAACGATTTTGGTTTTTACTTCATTAATAATAATAGCTTTATATTCTTTAATTTTTTTTTGTTTTGCCCTCTTTGGGTAGGCTAAGGTCTGTGACCATACCGCCTCGTCTTCAGTTGTAATATATAAATTAATTTCAAAATCAGTCAGTCATGTCCGTCACGTCCGTCACAGTCATGTCCTTCACGTCCGTCACAGTCAAGTCATAGTCCTACCCCAGTAAAGCAGTGGAGACTTTACTAGAGGCTTCTATGGAGTTTTGGTTTCAACACGGAAAATCACAATTCACGGCAATATTGCACTTTCCTCCACTTATGTACCTTGTCGAAGATGTTATGTCTAAAAATCCACCATATTTACACATAAAAACTCGAATTTACACCAGTTTTTGAAAATAAAACATAGCTTCGATGCGTTCTTTTCCGCGTTGGCGCCAAAAACTCGCTTTATTTTCTTCTCTCACACAGAAAATTACAAGATAAATGTCTTATTAACTAATTTGTTGATTATTTGTTCTGTGTCTGGATCTAGATATTGCAAAAGTCTTGGACAGGGTTTGGCACAAGGCACTTCTTTCGAAGCTTCCTTCTTATGGGCTGCAAGTGGGTTGCCAACTTCCTCACGGAGCGCAGCATCAAGGGGGTTGTCTAAAATATAAGAAATAAGATTTAAAAACGTCTGTACCAAAGACAATTACATCGTCCACATAAACAAAAACTGTCATAGAAAAATATCCGTAAAATTAAAACTACTGAGCCAAACTATGTAAAATAATTTTTATGGGACCAAATGGCAGCTATTCCGCCTCAAACTAAAGAAGAATCACTTAAATCGGAACATAAATCTCCGAGTAATCGGTGTATGTGCATAAAAAACCAGTGAACTGGAGAACCTCCTCCTTTTGAAGTCGGTTAAATAGTTCTGAAGAAACAATGACCCAAAAAAGACAACGTCTCACACCCTTCTGTTTTATTCGCACACTGACTTTATTTATATTTGAAAATATTTGTATTTTTTTACATACAAACCATCTCCTGACACGAACACTTAAAAGAAAGATTTACCCATTCTGATGCAGTTGTTTAGCGTTTAGCGTACAAACATTTCATTGACTCATTTGTATTAATAGGTATAGATTATATAGTCATCTTCCTAAAGGTATAAGGGGCCGTAAAAATATCCTTCTAAATACTTAATATCCGCTGGTGATCCTACTCTATAACCACCCCTGTGGGGTCGAGTTTACGATAAAGTATAACACTTTGATATTTATCAGTGTAATTCGGCGCAAGGCCTTGCCCCAGTTATTGGGTCAAACAAATGCCGAGTAACCGGTAGAAATATTAGCTACAAGCTACTTTGTTTATGTAATTACATTTATTTTTTCTTATTCTTTTGTAAATGAAACTAAAGGCTGAAATGTGAAGGTCATCTGTAAGTTTACATTATTATTACAGGCTACATTTCCTAACTAGTACTTCTTACTGCTTTCTTGACCTACTTATTTCTTAGGTAAAGAACAATTTTTAATATGGTCTAAAAAAATTTTCTATACAGAAATTGAAATTATAACATAGAATCACAATAACAGAACTACGAAGATGGATGCCCTTTGTCTTAACTTGAGAAAGATTTACTCTTCTTTGGTATTCATACTTCTGGTTGAATGAAGACTTTACTACAGAATCATTATGCACATAAGCAGATTTGTTCAAAACGTTTCAGAATCGTTCTATCTCTCTTACTCGTACAGTCAGTAAAGTATGACCGCGCCCCTGCTGTAGCAATCGCTTCTATGTACTTGTGGCGATGCATTAAAAGTGTCAAGTGAAACATGCCTGTCTACAGGTTTTCTTATATAATAATAATAAAAATTCCTTTGTATACTTCCAGGTTGCCACTTCCATGGCTACTCTACGGGTTGATAAACGGCGAGCCAGTGCAAGTCAACTCCAAAGGCATGGTGTGCAGCATTGTGCTCCTGTTCGCCATGTTAATCTTCGTCATCCTCAGCATCGCTTGCTTCAGGTGGAAGATGAACAAGGGACTAGGCTTCACCATGTTCCTCTTATATTTCGTGTTCGTGGGTGTCAGCCTGTGTTTGGAGTACGGCTACCTCCATTGTCCGAGCGAATAGACTGTATTTTGTCTTCAGCTTTTTGAAAGCATTGTAGGAATTTTCTAGAAAGTCGACTGTTTGTTTTAAATGACGATGAAAGTATTTTTTGTTATGATTTTGTAATTAAACATTGAAAGACAAGGAACGAAGCAAACGGTTTTATTGTAAACGAAATGGATGAATATGTAGAAAAGGATTAAAGAAATGTATAAGGATGTGTCGCACAAAATGTCAAAGCACAAGAGAAGTTAAAATAAACAGTCGACTATCAAAATCTATTATGGTACTTCCATGTTGTCATTATGTCATTTGATTGCAGCAAAATATGAAACTAATAGTTGAAAATATTGTAAAGAAACATGAGAACGCCATGTCGTGCTTTTATACCATTCGATAACATAACGGATTATTAATGTAATAACTGAGTATAAATAACTGTTAACAATAACCCATTTAATGAAAATAGACACGAAACTTTATTTCATGCTAAATAGTATTTTAAAAATGATGTTCTTGCTTGAAGAAATTTTTGAGACTGTAAGTGCATAAAGTAAATATGAATGAATAAACCATATTTTGCTGCGTCTTAGTGAAATTAATCATATAATATAAAAAGACAGTGCAAGTAATATAAGAGAAAAGAGATATTACTTTAGCGTTGTGAATTTAGTTTTGTACGTATTTAGTTGAATAGGCGCCATAGCACAAGCAGTAAAGTTGCTCAAAGATCCTTTATTTGTGATTGATTTGCTATCTAGTTCCGTTTAGAGACGTTTTTAACGAACGCTTGTAATAGTGATATCATTTGAAATGACGAGAGATATTGTAATGCACCAAATATTCATAAGAAAAACGTAAAGAGTCCCGAGAAGAGTGTACTTTAATACTATCAAAATATCAAGATAAAGCCTAATTAAAACCTATCAAGTTACATTAAATTATGATTTGCAATTGGACAATGCTTTTTTTACTCGTGTTAGATTTGTGAGCATAAATTATTTTTTGCAATCATTTAAATGTGAAGTTTTTTTACATAAAAGCATTAAAACACAGTCCAATTTCGAAAGGTACTTACATGTTCAGCTTGATATGGATTTGTAGATTGAAATAGGTAATAATAAGGATTTATTTTGGTATTAATCATATACGAGGATCGCCTTTGTCACTGGAGTCTTATAGAAGGCACTGACAGGATGACATTGAATGTGAAATGTAACAATTTAGAATTGGATAACGTTAACTACTGATCTTAAAGATTGAACACGAAAAAGACAGCTGATTTAGATAATTCAATGAACAGGAATATTATTAAAAAGTAAAATAAAAATACATATATCGCTGGTTTGGCTCAGCATGGTTCAAGTCAATATTCGAAATATCAATATGACGTGTGTCAAAACAATATATAATTTAATAATACATGATTATTTGTTGATAGATCGCCTAATACAGAATTGTTATATTACATATATAGTCCAATCAGTAGCCATTTTAAGAGAGTAGATCGATTAACGAAAATAACAATTCCTATGAAATGCAATAAAGATGAAAGCTTTTATGAATCTACATATTAATAAGATTTTGCATTGTAAAATATAAAAGTGATACATGTTTTGTATCAAGAGTAAATATTTAGCCGTGATAGAGACTGTAGTAATTTATATGAATGTTAGTTGTTTAACTTGGTGACGCTTTTACGAACGTTTTATATGGCTAAGTTCTCTTAGTACGTGAAGATTGCGTTTGTAAATATTCAAGCGTTGTGTTCGGATTCGTTTTTACGTTACGTTGTCTGTTCGGTCGCAACCCGCGGCCCGTGTGTTTATTTAAATTTTATTGTATCGTGAAATGAAAGAAAACGGTGTTGCGCTCACAAGCAGCTAGATTGTACATACACGTAGCGAAAGGAACAAGAGCGGGGCAAATGTCGATATTTTTTATTAAAATCTCATTCCATAAAATGTGCCTAAGAGTTTTACGAACTCAGTAACATTTAGCTTCGATTTTTATAAATTAACAGATATAATAAAAGAAAATGTTGGATATTCACCTTGTCATCTATAGCGGACTATGGCTTCTCTAGAGTTATAGATGAGTCTCAAGGACGTCTGTCCCGCTCTACGATATTATACTGTAGTTAGAGTTTACACTGTCTCTATATGAAGTCTATCTATAACGTAATCGACTATATCTTATATTCTTAGTTTCATCTTTAAGAACCATCAACAGGAGTAATTCGAGAGCATACCTATGGTTAAATGTCAATTTTAAATAATTCTTCTTCGTCTTCTAATCTTCTTCATTCATATTTATAGAGGCACGGTTCATTAATTAATAAAAGTTTGAAAACATCTTGATAACCGTCCATTGTTCCTTTATCATAATTATTTTCTGCTTCTGCACTTTATCAATTGTCTTTGTTATATTATTAATAATAGCTGAACTCATGAATATCTGAAATGGCTAAAGTTGTCGGTAAATTTCAATTGTTAAATATCCCACAAAGTTTTATATTGATAACCCGCCTATTTGACATAGCAATAAATAGTCTAGAATAGATAGTTAAATATTTATATTGTTAAGCTTTAACACTTCAGTCCGTTGTGTCGCTCAAATGTGAATAAAAGCGTTTACTGGATGGCTACAGACTGTGGTTACTCCTAGAAGTGATGTCAATATTGAGGGCTAAAAATATTCTATTTAAACCATTTCCACTTCTTCAAGACCTTCGACTAACATTCTATATAATATAATACGCACAAGTATTAAAAAGAAAACATTAAATTCGTTTTGTTAATTCATGTTTATTCTTAATGTATGTCTTTTTGTGTATTATAAATATCTACAAACACAAAACAATATTGAAAAAATGTAGTCCAAAAATTCATAACTTCTTTGTTGTGAGCTCAGAAGTGTGTTTATTGGTTCATAGAATTTTGGTTTCAAATTCTTAAGTACAGACGCCAGCACATCCAGAAACCCCAATCTGTCAAATTTCTTTTATAGATTTTCAACTTTATCACATAAGCATAAGGTTCATTTTCAATTGGGGAAATTTGACAGATTTGGGTAGCTTGATGTGCTAGCGTCTGTACATCTGTTTATTAAGTGATTAAAAATAATGCAAATATTTGGAAATCCATAATGTTATATTCACATAAACGTTGATACAAAGATGAGGAGACAAATAACATATCGGTAGATGCCGGATTCGTTAGGTCATAATCTGTGATAAGGGCAAGCTTATGACGTATATGTATATAAAATATTTATATAACATCATCTCTCTTCAAATTTTCACATAGCTTTATATATGTATAAGCTTGGATTTGATAGCCTTCTGTAGTTCGCTTAGCGACGCCACTACTGAGCAGGTTCTTGTAATATACCTCTATATAATTATTTTCAAACAAATATTCTTATTTGTAACGGTTTTGTGTTATACATTCTAGAAAAAAATTGCATCATATTTTGAACCCTCATAAAATACGGAAAATTTAAATTATAAAAATATAAATAAAAGTTAAAGGTACTTAGGACAGTATTGTTTTAACCATGCTGTGAGTTTTAGAACATACAAAATTGAGCTTCAATTCAATTAACTTAAAGTAAGCCTTTGAACTGACGAAGGTTTATATTATTACTAAAAGTTCCGATTATTGTAGAAGTAAAATTATTATTACCAGAAGTATTTATTATTTATCGAAACCAATCAATGGTATTGAGATTTATTTAAATAATATCATCCTTTATGGGGACTTTACGAGGCTACATTTTATATCTTTCACTTTATCTCTTTGGTAGAAGGATCTAAAATCAATGAAAGTCATACTTTGCTAAGGGTAAAGTTAAAAGTGTCTTAAATGCGCTAAGAAGTGTCGAATGGATAAGAGCGGATCGGTTAACGCTCATAGCTAGATACCGCGTGGTTGTGGGTTCGGTTCCCACCCGCACTTAAATTTATACAATAAACTTTTTTATTTATTTATTTATGTAATGTATCTATGCGATACAACGTATGTATATAGCAAAATCGTTACAGTAAAGCAATACTCATTGTTGTCAATTTCTTTGGGTAACAAATCTCAAATCTACAAATAAAAACAGATTCTTTACGCGCCTACATCATTATTATATTTCAAATACATAAAAAAACAGTTAAAAATATTACTACAAACTAAATAAAAACCAAAACTGTACAATGTAGTGGCCACTCTATAAAATAATAAGTATTTGTATCTTTAATATACCTTAATACATATGATTCGTAAATTTCCTTTATTTACAATACATGCTAGGTAGTAGTCTAATAAAGATAATATTCTTAACCTATACTGTCGCACCAAGTACCATTATATGACTATAGAAGGTTCCCACGGGTGATAGTAAGCATGCAGTATTTAAAAAAAGAAATGATTAGTAGGTATATAATAGTCGGTTAACTGGCCTACGGATTACCTGAAGGTAAACGGTTACCGTTTAAACAAAGTGTAGGTAATATAAATAGTGGATGTGACTTAAGGAGATTTAATTGCCCATTAAACTAAATATCATGCAAAATACACAAAAGAAAATATTAAATTCCAATACAAGAATAACAATTGACATTTTGTATGGGAAGCCAAACATTTTTTTATATGGTATCTGTCATTCAGCTTTTGTTTAATTTGTTTAGTTTCATGGGGTAGTGGTCCTTAAATTTCTTCCAATGTATATGTTACACTCTATATAAAAAAAACAACTGACGTTTTTATATCTATGGTTTACTAAAACTGGTCACAAACTTCGAAAAGCTTGTATTTATTTCGAGATGTTACTTAGTTAACTAAATCCAATTTTCACATCAGACGATAAATTCCTGATGTGAGCTCTTAATGTGGCAACCAAAATTGCAGGAGTGGCTGGTGATCACCTGATTAACCGAGATGGTTAGACAATTTTTCAGTTGTATTAATTATATAAAGCACCAATGATCCACCATCTTTCAACAATGGCAATCTTTTAACCAAGACATTTAAAGGGATTCCCCGGGACATGCCTGGGCCTCACCGCTCAGTGTCATTTCAATGTGTGCCACTGTTAATCCTGGCTTACAGGCCTTGCAGTGGTGGGTAAGAGGGAGAGACTAATCCGGTTAAAAAAATAAATTTCTCAACCAACTAGATATCCGATAAAAATCTCCATTTTATACACTATATCTATCAAGGACTAAACCTCTCGGATGTGGCTGACACTATCACAGCAGATATATATAAAATTTTCAGTTTGTATTTATTGGATTATAGTTTATGCTGTTAAACAGTGTGTGTTGAAGTTGACTACAAAAAAAATCTACTTGTTTAATATTGTCTTCCTTGTAATAATACATAATCTTATAGCTCTACACATCTTTGGGAACCTCAAATTATTCTATATGCTATGAAAATTATAAATTATATATACTAGATTTCTATCTATTTCTTGTATAATGTAATTAGACTTTGTAATTAACCATCCTTCCATATAGTTGAACGGTTAGTTATTGAACTGATAGAGACAACTTGTATCATATCACGATATTGTATGTATTTTCGGCGATGTTTTTTTTGTAGAAAAGGTTGCCTTTTAAAGGTTAATGAGTGTAATGTTATGAAAAAATGACCATTATAATTTTGCTGTAGTGCTAAGGCAGAGCTTGTGGGTTCGATTCCCACCCGGCACAAATTTATGTGTGATGAACACGATTATTTGTTCTGTGTCTGGGTGTAATTAATATGCATGTATTTCGAAATATATAAGTATGTTTATCTAGTTGCCATAGCACAGGCATCTGCCTAATTTGAGATCAGATGGCAGTGTGTTACTTGTCTCAAGATATTTATACTGAAATATTGATTTAAGAAACCTGTAGTCAAGTAACTAAGACATCATTACACTTAGAGTAAAATTTTCAAGATAATATGATCCGATTTTAACATATTTATTCTACCCGTAAAACATGAGAGTAGGTTTTAATGTAAATAGAACCTATTCCGATTTTAAAGCTTATGATGGTAAAGAAAATTATATCTATTGTGCTCGCCGCTCCTACTAAACTTCACTGTTTAACTTAGATGATTTGCAGTCTCTTCTTAAAGATAATGATGTCAACTTAACATTGAGTAAGAAATATAGTCCCGGGACGTCATCAAATTGGCAGAATACGTGAGTTGCCTGCCACATTGCAGAAACGTTAGCGGAGGGTATCAGAACTTTGTATCATAAAATACATTAAAGAACATTTGAATTTTCTCCGGAAGAATATTCCCGCTAAGACACTTTAAACTACAGGTTTCTCGAGATTAATAATATTTCCTTTAAAAAGTTATATTGGTCATTTTAAAGGCCTATGCATACCGCGTTTTTTAAGCGCCATTGTAGCGATACAGAAGCGCGTTAGCATCGCGTTTGTATCGATTCAAACAAACACCAAACTGCTCTGTAGGATAAAAGCGCGCCGTCGCGTCGATGCGTGTTTCTAAAACGCGCGTCGACGCGACGGCGCGTTTACAAAACGCAGTGTGCACAGACTACGAGTGCCCGTTCGCCTTTTTTACAAATTTACATCAAAATGTCACTAAAATTCTAAATACGCCTCTTGCATTTCGTATCACGTAGTTACATTAAACTTGCATTTGTTCAGTACCAAATAGCACAAGCCCAGCTAGAACTCATAACATTTCAAATTCGTTATAACTACTAGTATCTATAAGAGTTAACATTTATTATATTGCGGTATCGATAACGAATACCGATTAACACATAAAATATCCTTTATAAACTTCTTCGTAGCCTAAGAGTTAGGCTTAAAAGCTATCATTAATATTAAAATGTTTATTAATACAAAAATTGAAATATAATATCCAGGTAGAGATTGTTACTAGAATGATGGTTTTTTATATAAAATTATAAAGTAAAAATTATTGCAGATAATAAAAAAAATATTTGTCACCCCTCTTTTTTTGCGTGCGACAGAATGTGAACACCGTAATGATAGTTTAGTTATTACAAGAAATTATATATATATCTTGATGTTTCAGCTTTAACATGAATCGTGGGGGAAAAAGAGGGGGAGCATAAATAGTCATCGATTTTGTTTATAGCTGATTAATCTCGATTTCGAGTGATGACAGTAAATTGAATAAAACCATTTGTTTGCACTTGTTATATCTATTCATTTCACTGCTTTAAAATTAAATGTAAAATTATAAACTGTCGCTATAAAAGTAACAAAGTACAATATAACGTTTAATGTAAGTTTAATATTATATATAACGTTACATGAAAATAATATTATAAATATAAACAAAATAAACAACGATTGCAAGAGTACACAATTCGTCGAAATCGAGATGGCAGCGTAGGTTGTTAATAGTGATATTACAATTTAGGTACAAGTAAACAAAATGTTATTAATTTTAAAAATGTAGATAAGTTTTAGAGATTTTCATCATGTTGTATCGAGTAAAAATGGGGATGGAAGCTCTTGTTGGACTTATAATTTATTCAAATGATAAGTGATTGTGATTTTATAAAATTTTGAGCAGTATTATATATAAATGTTTCCCTAGTTTGTTTTGGCTAGTAATTTCATTTTAAAATTTTTGTTAACTTTTGGTGTGGACCTCGATCGGAAATAAATAGAAATGATAAATAATAGTTGAAATTAATGTTTTCATTTTCATAGATAATGAATGTATTTTTTATAATTACATGTATTTATAGTAAGATACGTTGAAAATAGTGATTTAAATGCGTTTTTTGAGCGCAGTTTTTATCTTTTGCCATACATGTAAGCTTATTTAGTGTATTTAAACTATATACATATATAATTCAGTGTTATATTACAAGTTATTCATTTATGATATATATATTTATATAATCTCCGATCGGGCAATTGTTGTTCTACTTAAAGCTTCTAATAATTGTTGAAGATTTAAAAATGTGATAGTTTTAATAATTCACTACTTTATTGCAAAAATGTTGTGAGATAAGTTGGTAATTATATAATTTCGGCATATAAAGAGCATCGGCGTACCCTAGCGTCGGCTGTCGACGGTATTATGAAAATTAACAATAAAAATAATAAAATAGTGAGTGAAAATGTGTCTTTTATTTTAACATCACTTTATATATTGATCTTAGCACCTTATTGCAGAAACTATGTCAACGATGACATAGTTTCTGCCAAGACGCGAAGAGAGAACGCTGATAGCACAGTACTAATAGCCGTTTTTACCTTCGCACTCAATTTCCTTATTGTAAGGGTCCTTTACTGAGCAAAACATCCCAAAATGCTGACAGATTCAGGTGGAGCGTCAAGCGCCATCTTGAAAAAAACAGTTTTCGGACGATATTTCGGAAACTGTGGACGTTCGGCTTAAACGGGAAACGATATCGATATATAATCCTACTAAGTCCTTTGTAAGTATGGATAATAATAATAATAATAATAATAATAATATCTGGGGACAATGTCACACAGATCATCCTAGCCCCAAACTAAGCAAAGCTTGTACTATGGGTACCAGGCGACGATATACATACTTATATAGATAGATAAATACTTAAATACATAGAAAACATCCATGACTCAGAAACAAATATTCGTGCTCATCACACAAATATTTGCACTTACCGGGATTCGAACCCAGGACCACCAGCTTCGTAGGCAGGATCACTACCAACTAGGCTACGGTGACGGTGATGGATGTTTTTACTCTTTCACGTAAAAACTACTAAATGGATTTTAATAAAACTTTACAATAATATAGCATGTACATCAGAATAACACATAGGCTATAAATTATCTCCTATATATTATCTTCTAAAATATGACGATAAGTGTCAAGCAAGTAGGCAAAAATCTACCATATGCGAGCTATTTCAGTGTGCACTGCCAAAATCGCTAGAGGTACACATCCTACTACTATTATAAATGCGAAAGTTTGTGAGTATAGATGTATGTTTGTTATTATTTTACGCCAAAACTACTTTAACGCGGGATGTATGTTTGTTATTATTTTACGCCAAAACTACTTTAACGCGGGTAAAACCGCAGGGCACGGCTAGTAAAGCATAAAAAGTAGTATGGAGATTTTAGGTTCTTTGAAGTTTCCGCTAGGGGCGGCGCTAGTTAATGTACTGGAAAAACTGCACCAACAACTGCACAAAAACTGCAGTGTCACCGAGGAAGTGAAATACATAAACTTGAAGTAGACATGCAGATATAGGTGACTATAGTTTTTGTCAGCTTTAAATTGTAATTAGTTTGAGTTTTTTATTACGGGTAGGCATCTAAAAGTTCACTGAATCCCCAAAAATAAATATTCAAACAAAAAGAAAGAAACTTTCGTTGTGTTTCGTTTTGGAAGAACCGGCTCATCGAGTATCCCTTATTATTATTATTGTTATTTGGGGCTTGGTGCCTTGTTGGCATCTTGCTACCTCGGCCATTTCTGATGTATTGTAGCAAAGCTCCTTGATTTGTTAGAGCCAACTGCTCATTGTCTTCAATTCTTTAATTTTAATATAGTAGTACTAAATTTAAAAATAATAGGTTAGAAACTTGTTATTTATCGAATGATTTAAAAAATATGTGATAAGACAGAACTGTCCGTCCGTACGATCTGCACGGACGGGCTATTATAATTTTTTTTGTTAGATGCTTTTTTATTGTGTCTACTATGTTCATGTGCCTACTGCATTGTGAGCTTGACAAGTACAAGTGTATGTAAATACACAAGTGCTGAATAAATTTCATTATTTCATTTAATTTCACTGCTTAATCCTATAGCTTTAATAAACTTCCAGATTGATTGTGCAGTGAGTCTTTGTAGCTCTTCCGGTTGCATGATAGATACTTCCACTATTCTACCCAAGTAGATACTTCTATAGCGCATTAGCGGTCCGCACGAGCACAAAATGTGCATTGGAGTTTCCTCTGGTTCTTGGCAGAATCCTCAAATTGTGCTGTCGACTTTAGATTGAACATGTGCTTATTCAGCTTGCAGTGTCCGGTGAGAATCCGAGTTACTGCACATGTTTTGTAACGTTTGAATTCAAGTAATTCGTTCATCAATTATTTTTTGTATCCCCTGACAGCATGCAGTATCGCTTAGTCTAAGAATTACACAGGATCAATTCGAAAGGAAGTAAGTAAAGTCTTTGTTCTCACCAAAGTATTTAATAAACTCTACTGAGTAGTTTTTACAAAAATAAATTAAACATCTTAATAAAAAATACAATTTGTAAATAGGTTTGGCAAAAATACATAATTATTGATTTATTTGAAATTATATAAACTAACATGGCTCACAATATCGAGAACATTAATTGTAAAATAAATACACAACGCTACAAACAAAGTACTGAGCACAAATAGACCGCATGATTTTCAACATGATTTTCAATCGAAATAAAAAGTCAAAATGGCGGACGTGTACGGTGTTACGTAAGTCTCATACGGAGAAATAGGGTCGGTATTTGGTACGCGTGCATGACTCTAACAGCTGAGTCCATGACACATCCCAAATAACGCACACGAATTATATCTAATTTTGAAATTTAATACTCTTTTCCTATGAACTGTTCTTTTTTAAAATAATTGTGCTATTTTTATTTAGTTCAAAATACAAATTCTTTGATGGACAAGGTATTTAATACTTTTGACTACTAATAATTCTGATTTATATAAATTTATCAAATCTAACTAAGTTTCTTGTTCAGCTTAATTACATAAACATTATAATAACATCAGATCTAAAGAAACTAATATATATTTATTATTCCAAAGGTCAAGCCCTATCATTCTTAGTAAAGACAACCAAGTAAATAAAAAATTAGCAGACATATAGCTATTTCATTTTTTGACAGCGTTTAATTACATCTATGTGAGGGAATATTATATTGATAAACACAAGTCTAAAAGTCAACAAAACAATGCTCTATTTATGGTCGTGTCCCATGATCCGCGATTTAGTTCCAGCTGTGTTTCGTCACGTTTTTGTAATAGCGAATCACGAAACATTGTCATAAATCCGTCAGCTCGTGTGGTAGAATTAAGGTTACGTTCTCGGCTCTCGCGTATTTCAGACTAGAGCTGGAATTGTCTTTAAAAATTACAACATAAAATACCTCAAAACATAAAATTGATACAAAACAGGACACAAGATATATTTTTAGTAAATTCTGTAACCCTAAATCGATCATAAAATATGTTCGTAATTAATTAAATTTAGCTCGTATTACAAAACAATAGAGTTTAAAATTTGTTGGTAACTGTTATATCATTGTCCGATTAAGGGGTAAAACTCTTAAAGGTAGTGACTCAGATAAAACACTGAAACATAAAATTCTTATAAAACTTCTTACGCATTGCAGATAACATGCCAATATTATATTATATTATTTATTTTAGGGTGCATTTTATAATTTATATTCACCGTCTCTTATAAAGCTATAACAACATATTTGATGTATTTTTAAAATAATTATTTATAAAACAATGGTTATCTTTAAGATATAATTAAAATTGTCAGAAATTCACCTTAAGCTTCTAGACGAAGCAACAATCAATTTATTTTTAATTTAAAACATAGCTAGAATTGGGTACATACTATAACATTGTGCAACACATGTCCAAATAAACAAACCTAAACAATTTATTACTAATTACACTAACACGATATATACTTCACACAAATACCGTCGAATATACTCCGAAGAAATCACGCCTTTCTCCGTGGACTCTGAAATATTCAAACCAATGGTTTACCGTTCTTCGAACGCTTCTTCATCCAACCATCGCTACATAGACATTTAACATGTATTTATGTATAAAGATGGTATATAATGGTGCAACCTTACTCCCCATTTTATGGGGATAAACTTAGAGTAGCGCAGTGCGCAGGCGCGTGCGGCAGAAGATTAAGAACGCTAGCAGTGCCGCTAGCGCCGCGCCCGCAAGGAGAGTTGTCTCATCGCGACGAGCTCCTCCAGCGCGTTCCACCACGGTACTCTGGAAAATGGATATGTAGATTTAAAAATACAAAGAAAGCATTTCTATGACCCTATGATGCGTTAGCCAACCCGTCAGCTAAGAAAGAGATCGAAGTAATTTATTCCCAGCAAAACACAAGCGTGGCTATTATGGCATACAATCTGATTGGAGCCGAGTGGCGTAAGACCGGCAATTGTGAAGATCTTTGGGCCTTTGTGCAATCATGGACGACATTCGGCTGACATCATGAAATGAAAATAGTAAAAGGGCTCAGTAGCTGTTTTACTATTCCTAATTTCGACCATAATAGCTAGTCTCAATGGATCAAATGTGATGCCTAAAGCAGAAGCGTGCGCGTAGACACAGTTTCACTCTCGGATCGGCTAGCCGACATGACCGAAAAGAGTTCAGTTGCAGGTCTGACAGCTTTATATGCTCTATGAAGCATGAAGGTGTAACAAAGCCAACTTTTATAGTGAAGGAAAGACACTATTTTTTTGTAACTAGAAAAATTCCATTATCAATTTTTGGCCGGATCCAAGATTTGAATCCAGGTTCACATCATCTGTCATTGAATACCGCTAGACCAATGATCCAGTAGCAAAAATCCAAAGAGCTTAAGACATATGGCCAATAACTACAAGAGGTAACTTCATGTATGTACAGGCGCCAGCACATCCAGCTACCCCAATCTGTAAAATTTCTTTTATTGCTTTTCAACTTTATCACATAAGCATAAGGTTCACTTTCAATTGGGGAAATTTGACAGATTGGGGTAGTAGGTTGATGTGCCGGTGGCTGTACTTTATATGGCATGCTAGGGTGAAATATTATGTTCGCTCACCCAACCCCCGTGCCTGATCGCCCAAGGTGTAGCACATTGTGCGACATGTTTGGCTGCCCAGTCCACTGCCCTGCACCATCCGCCGACCCTCACGGCACGGGCACAAACCTCGCAAAGAAATGCCAGTACCACGAGGGCTCTTTGTTCTGTGTGGACACAAGCCTGAAAAGATAGAAGACTTCTATATAGTCATAGTCATAAATAATTTATTCCGTAAAAATTTTACATTTATGTGGAATCGTCATATTTTTTTACCCTACCGTGCAGTGCATGACGTGGCAGCTACTGAGAAACACTGCCAGAAAAGTCAGTAGGAATCCTTTTTTAAAATAAAATATACTTAAGATTAATTACAATCATGTGTGTTGACTCAGAACAACTCAATCCCAAGCAGTTTTATCACTTAAATAATCAGAAATTTTGTAATATGCCCTGCTACACAATTTGGCTTTAATAATCCTTTTAAACTTATTCGTAAACAATTCCCTAATGTCATTGGGAAGTTTGTTATAGTTATATGTGAGCAGTGTAAGTCGACCGGCCGAACAACACTCTGCCTCAGTCACATGCAGGGTTGCCAACTATACTGTTTTGAATAGTATTATACTGTTTTTCACTAAATAATACTTTTTACAACTGAACATAAATGATGTATACAAAATACTGTTTACTTTTATTTAGTCAAAGGGCGTTCACTGCTCAGGGCAGCGCAGCCGCAAAGATTGTAAATTAGTAAGTTCTGCGGAAGCTCTAAAAAATATGTATTTAAAACCGTAAATGAATAAAATACTGTATTTTTTTTCTAAAATACTGTTTAATATTCTTCATAGACCTGAATATACTTTATTTCCAGTAAAAAAAAGTTGGCAACCCTAGCCTTATGTCGTCCATTGCTGGACATGATACTGTTTCCATTTATTTAGTCAGAGGGCGTTCACTGCTCAGTGCAGCGCAGCCACAAAAATTGTAAATTAGTAAAAAAATCTCTCGCTCTAAAAATATTTATTTAAAACAGTAAATAAATATAAAAAAAACTTGTGTGTACTTATGTACACGCATTAGAAGTTATACTTCTTAATATACAACTTGAACATAGTTATCAATTTTCATACCACCTAGAACTAACGTCATGCTGTTATTTTTACGATGTGCGCGCACGATGCGCGCGCATCTTAAAAATTCACTCTCATACATTTTCATACCACCTAGAACTAACTTCATGCTGTTATTTTTACGATGCGCGCGCATCGTAAAAATTCACTCTCATACCACCTAGAACTAACTTCATGCTGTTAAATTTTTTGGTGTCGGTGTGCGCGCGCATCGTAGAAATTCACTCTCATCATTTTTCTCCATCGCGCCAAAAGAAGTATAACTTCAATAATGTTCATTTTTCTAAAACACTGTTTAATATTCTTCATAGATCTAAATAATATACTTTATTTCTAGTAAAGTTTACAACCCTAGTCACTTTCCCGCACCAGTAATGCTGTGTATACAAACTACAATTAATTTTTTGATCCAGATAATTGCAGTATCAGTTAACGTGCCTCGGGAAGTATGTCGTCAGTCCCACTTGTAATGAGGACATCCATAATAATATTTAATTATAGCCTAATGGAATCTAACTAACACAGCTACCACAGATAATATAGCTACCAGAAGTCGCTTCAGTAATAATATAGAAAAAAAACCGGCCAAGTGCGAGTCGGACTCGCCCATGAAGGGTTCCGTTAGATGGAGTCTTCTAACGGTTAAATTAGGTTATTAATCGTATGGGCAGTCATTACCAGAGTCGAGAAAAATCTGCCCAGTAGATCTCTGGCATAGCATAGCGACCACAACTGGGACCGATAGCTTAACGTGCCCTAATATGGAGACGCCTCGATGTAGAGGTGAAAATATATACGAAGAGAAAATTGTTAAAAGGAGAAATTAAAATAATAATATTCTGGGTCATTATTCACACACGGCCATCTGATCCCAAACTAAGCAGAAAACTGAAATATTACATAGACTACCCTTTTGTGAATACATACTTATATAGATAACTACACCCAGACTCAAGACAAGCAGACATGTTAATGCGCACAAATATCTGTCCTGGGCCACGACCTGCGGCGTGAAAGGCAAGCATTTACCAACCACGCCAGCCGGCCTGTCAATAAAAGCCGTTGTTCAGTTACAGATTCTTCCATTGTTACCTGGCACAGCTCCTGCATTATATCCTCAAACTCAACTTCATCAAGGCTCAGTAGAGATATATGCTCTGCTTCCGCCGCTAGCCTGGCTCTAGCTTTGGTTTCCCTGAACCTTCGCGCCGCACGCTCCAAGGATCTCCAGTCACGCCAGTACATCCACCACCCTCTGGAATCATCAGAACACTAAGCTTAATACTGGGAATGTGTGATTTCCGTATCCAATTCAGCTTTACCTAATTTAGAAACGAATGTTATGCAAAACAAAGTAAACACTGACACAGACAATTCGAACTCATATTATAGCCTAAAAGTTATTAATAACTTTGACATAACATAGCCACACTGACACAGACAATTCGAACCCGACTTATAGCCTAAAAGTTATAAATAACTTTGACATAACATAGCCACACTGACACAGACAATTCGAACCCGACTTATAGCCTAAAAGTTATTAATAACTTTGACATAACATAGCCACACTGACACAGACAATTTGAACCCGACTTATAGCCTAAAAGTTATTAATAACTTTGAAATAACATAGCCACACTGACACAGACAATTTGAACCCGATCTATAGCCTAAATTTTTTAATAACTTTGTCATAACATAGCCATACTGACACAGATAATTCGAACCCGACTTATAGCCCTAATTTTATTAATAACTTTGACATAACATAGCCACACTGACACAGAGAATTCGAACCCGACTAATAGCCAACATTTTTTTATATACTTTCACATAACATAACCTCACTAACACACAGTTATAGAGACCCTGAAGTTGTGGTTGAGTAATGCATAATTCAACGAATGAATAAAGAAATCTTATATTATCTTATCTTATAGATTAAGTGTTTTTCTACACATCATATGTGAAAATCGCTTATTAAGTGTTTGATATCATAATAATAAATGTATGATGCGTAGTAATTTATTAGCAATGACTTAGTTATAGAGGAGACTTAATTCTTAGCTTCAACGCTCACCTTCTCTGTCTCTAGTGTTCCCCCCTCTTCCTAGCCAAATTTTGAAAGATCCTAACAATACCGCTTTGCGAACAATACTCGTTCTAATAATCTTCACTAAACATCCGTATATTCAAAAGAACCCATGTTAACACTGTGGCAGTGGCTCACTACACAGTATACTGTTTATTATGCTTTAATGTTTACTGTGATTTATATATTAAGAATGTATTTCTATATATTAAGTTTGTGTACATTACAATGCGACTGTTTGAAAAAAAGCAAAGTATTTGCTGAATTTGCGGAACTTTTACCACTATTTTGATTTTTGATTTTATAGTAATAACTAGTTAATGACGAATTTTATGTCTGCCAAAACCAAAAGTAACTGTACCTTTGGTCCGGTTTCGCAGGTGCCACAAAACACGGCGGCGGCCTCAGTTCCTCAAGCCTCAGATGCTGCAGCAGCATAGCTCTGAACAGCCTCACCCCCCTTTCCTCCTCTTCTCCTTGCAGATCTGGCCCTCGCCAGTGACCTTGGCACTCATCTCGACGTTCTTCATCCAAGGAAACTTGCCGGAGCAAAGGAGCTCGTGGTGTGTCGTAGTCATCAAGACCTTGGACGCTACAAGCTGTGGAAAATATACTGAAATCAATAAACTACACCCTATCGATTATTAGCTGCATTAAATAAAAGCTCCTAACGCAAAAAGCCGTCGCATAGAAGCTTACAGTTTTTTATAGTATAGCTGGTGATCCTAATGTGATAGTAATAAGTCGTGTTTTCTGGCCCAAAACGCATAACAGGGCCACCTCATACCATCCTGTGGGTGTCGTAAAAGGCGACTAAGGGATACAGCAGGTAGTCAGGCAGCAGCCACCTGTGTACTAGCTACCACCTAACTGTGGTCGCCAACTCGCAGGCCAAGCGCGGTGACTACGGCAACCCCCTCCAAATGGCAACGTTATAGAAACCCTAAAATAACCCAAATGTACAGCAGTGGACTACAGACAGTCGACTACAGACAAGTCTCATCATCATCATCATGTCAGCCAAATTTCGTCCACTGCTGGAAATAGCCTCCCCAAAGATTGAGGATATGCCATAATCACCACGCTTGGCAAACGGGTTGGTAATCGCAGTTTGACGGTCACAGTTCACCGAAAAACGCTGCTGACTATTCTCTGGTATTCCCTCGGGACGACTTCTATGCTCCCCATGGGATGAAATGGGGTGATGGTATTCTTCTACGTCACCTAACAGCAAGATAACAAAGTAAGATACAAATATAACAATGGTTGATGACAGTTGATGAGCCAGCACCAGTTATTTGCCCATCTTCTTGACAAGGCGTACCTACGCACGGCTACATATCAAGCTATAAATTTCCAATATAAGCTGACCTCTCATTATATGGAAATCCTATACAACGTGAGATCAACGTATACTGGAAATGTATAGCTTGATGTGTACAGACATATGTGTTCAACAAACCTTTGGGATAGGCCTATATCCGGCAGTTGAGGATATCAGGCTGATGATGTAAGAAAGCTAATGGCTGAATTTCGGCTAAGGCAGCCAATCTCAATAGAGACTAGCCAGTTGTGTATTTTGTTAGCGTTTACTTATGAGAACAACATATTTATGTTGTCGTAGTAAATGTACAAACGCCAGCACATCAAGCTACCCTAATTTGTCAAATTTTCTCAATTGAAAGTGAACTCTGTAACAATATACCTACCCACATTGGCAATGATACTATTGTAACTCTGACTTTACTTTAAACTAAATTTTAAGAAATTATGTGGCCAGTAATGTTTTAAAACTACAGTCAGATTGTTTTTTATTTTTTTTTATTTATTCTTATTCTACGTATTTAAACTTGTTTGTAAAACTTACTATCTAAATGCTGTGGATATCTGTAATTGTTACAACACAAGGAATGTATATTTAAATAACTTACTGTCATAAATAGTTCTGTGTATGTAATGTTGATATTCCTTAATAAATAAAATAAAATAAACCTTAAAATTTTGTGATAAAGTTGAAAATCTTTAAAAGAAATTTGACATACTGGGGTAGCTGAATATGCTGGCGTCTGTACATACAATGATCGTGACCATTTCCATTATGTGTGCAAGCATACATTTACTTGTACAAACCTTATAAAAATACGTATATTGTTTTATAATAATTGGTAACAATGTTTACTACGCTACGATATTTTATTACGTTGCGTGATAGACTGTGGGCCATGCGAGCTGAGACTAATAAGGTTTTGTTTACACACGTTTGGTTATACAAATATTTGTGAATTAGCAAGTCTTCCTTAAAAAACTAGACCTGCAAGGCATTGTGCTTGAAGATATAGAGCTGAGTGTAGATAAGCAGATGTCTTTACTTTTACATTGATTTCAATGTGACATTTTTTTTTGGTGATTATTACTCCGTGTCGTGACAGATTGTTATCAATTCAGATATATACACTCACGAATATGGTCACTATCTCTGTGCCAAATTTGAAGAAAATCGGTTCAGCTGTTCAAGAGAAGTACGACCAGAAAGTTCGTTCCTGATATGAGTCCTTTTTTTTGATAAGGCAGGAGGAATGCCTACGGATGCCACCCGCAAAAAGTGTCTGCGGGTGGGTATGACGGACTTGCTCTGACTATAAACCTAACCTACCGTGGACTTCTCTTGGCGCCCGATGAGGTGAGCTCCGGGAACGCGGGTATGTTGTCCGGTGCCCCCCTTTTGCGCCATGTCCCAAGGGCTCGGGATTGCCCTCCCCTATTGTGATATGAGTCGCCTAAGAAAGAGCTTCGTTTACACTCAGCTCAATTAAAAATAAGTGTCAAGTTTTGCTGTCGCAATTTAGAAATGTTATGTAAATAAAGCATCATATTTAAATGGATGTACGCAACTTAAAAATACTCTTATTTACGGCTTAAGGCTCCTAAGCCAACTGTGAACGTCATGTACCATAAAAAATAGGAGCATACGCAGTAGGTACAGACGGCAGCACATCAAGCTACCCCAATCTGTCAAACTTCCCCAAGTGAACCTTATGCTTTTGTGATAAAGTTGAAAATTTATAGAAGAAATTTCACTGATTGGGGTAGCTGAATGTGCTGGCGTACCTGTACCTTTGTGAAAACCCTTTGCTTCTTTTTTACCTTTTTATTAATTATATATTTTCTAATTTATTTTATTTGTACACAAACTAGATAGCATTTATAGCAAAAAAGTGACAAGAAAGTAATAGATTTCTTTTTGTATTTTCTGTCTATAAATTATATAAAACTAAAATTTCAATACTCTAGGCAAGGATATAAGCAAAACTCTAAATTGAAATTGTAGTTTTAGTATGTTACTAATATTTTAGTACATAATTAAAACGTAACTAAAATTTGACTATAAAAGCCACACACTGACTTCACACTAAAGTTAACATTTCACTCACCTCGCATAAAAGACGACTGTGACCGATGCATTCTTAATGTAAAACTGAAAGGAAAACTAATTTTGAATTTTCATTGCCAATCATAAAAAAAAAACAATAAAACCTATTCCAAACTCAAATTAAAATCCTCAAAGTAAATCTGTTTTTCTTTTGTTACCTCTTCACACCTCATGTTGAGTAAGTAACTGATCGGAAATTAAATTTGGAACAAAGATGTGTTTAGAATTAGGCTTTGGCTTCTTCGACCTTATGAGCCTTAAGTAAAATATATTTTTATTTCATTTATTTCGTCATTGGTGAATGTCAAGTAAAGTCCGTCACAGTCAAGTCAGTCATACATAGTCCTTGTCCTACCCCAGTAAAGCAGTGGGGACTTTACTAGAGGCTTATATGGAGTTTCAGATTCAACACAGAAAATCCCAATTCACGGCAATATGGCACTTTCCTTCACTTGTGTACGTTGTCAAAGATGTTATATCTAAAAATCCACCATATATACACATAAAAACTCGAATAACACTAGTTTTCGATGCGTCCTCATCTGCGTTGACGTCAAAATTCCATGTGGTTAGAAATTTATTCAGTGTTACCAGCAGCATTTTCCACATAGGTAAGGCTAATTAAAAATGCAATAAGGTCTCAAAAAAAGAAACATACTCAAAAGAGAATATCGATAGGTCACCGTTATTGTGTATTCATATTATGATCTATACATATAATAAAATCGTAGCAAAGTCAAAACTGTACATTGAATATTTTTTTTAAATGATACTTGGGGCGTGATCTACAATCGATATCGAAGCCAAAAATATAGTTTTTAGAATTTTTGTCTATTTATCTGTTTGTCTGTATGTATGTCCGGGCTAAACTCATTAAGTACTGCATGGATTTACTTCAAATTTTGCATGAATTACTAAGAGGTCGGGTCAACATATAGAGTACATATTATCACGCTATCACCTACGGGGGAGGAGCTGTGATAATTTATAAAGTCTAACGTGGGTAAAACCGCGGGGCACAGCTGGTAGGATAATAATAAAGCGCGCCAAGCGCTGTGACTACGGCAAACCCCTCCAATGGGCAACGTTATAGAAACCTCTGGAGGAGGCCTATGTCCAGCAGAAGATAATATCATGCTGATGAAGAATTAATATTACATGCCCAATCTGGGCAACTATTGATCAATTAAATTGTTATTACATCTTCATTCTGTACATAGTTCTGGCAATAAAATGATCTACTTCAATGTCTATATATTTATTGTTTTATCACAGTGGATTTGGATTTAATCACAGCGACTTTAAGTCAAAGTTTTTTTCTCTCCTTACCTTTCGTACTTCTATTGTGATCGATCCCCGTATTGCGACTTAATAACACAATTAGGCCATTTGACCTTTTAACTCATAGGTAACATTGTGATGGATCAGGTGCCACATTCTATTATACTTCTGACCACTTAGAACTACAACATAAATTATCGTATGTACACAAATATTTTTGATTAATTCTTCTATATCACTAAAAGCGAGTTACACCACCTCAAAGACAAAATATTTATATAGTTGAAAAACTTAACACTTATTTAGATGATCCTTAAAACCTCTGATTGAGTCCTTTCTACTGCGTAAAATCAATTTTTAATATATCATGATTTAGTAACTAATTGATGAGCATATCTGCTTGTCGTGAGTCTTATCTTTTTAAGTATGTATTTACAAAAACAGTAGTATATGTATTTGGTATATCAGCTATCTGATTTCCATGGTACAAGCTATGCTCAGTTTGAATAATGTCCCAGGATATTATTAATTTTTAAATATGGACACTAATTATTAAAAAGAAACCGTAGACTAAACTAATAAGAATTTTATTATTATCTTTACATATACTCGTACGTATCACACTAATATTATAAAGGCGAAAGTTTGTGAGTGTGTATGTTTGTTGCTCTTTCACGCATAAACTACCAGACGTATTTTGATGAAACTTTGTAGTAATATAGCTTATATATCCGAATAACAGGCTATAATTTATAAAGGTTAACGCAGGTAAAACTGCGGGGCAAAGCTATTCGTTTGAATAATGTCCCAGGATATTATGAATTTTAAAGTAAGGAGACTAATTATTAAAAAAAACCTTATCTAAACTAATAAGAATATGTATTATTTTCTTTACATATACGTATTGTTTATTGTTTTCTTATAACTATACCTCAAACTAAATTTATCAAATCATCAAACTAAGTTAAGTAGAAGTTCGAGTCTCTGTACAATTTGAAACTCAATCTAAAGACCATTAATTAAATTTGGGCTAAGAGGATTAAGTAGAGTGGCTTTGTATCTACTCTTTAAATAAAGGTATGAATTTTCAATAACTAGTTATGTACATTACGAGATTATCCTCAATTAAAATCATGATTATAAAGTTAAATATAAGTTTCAGACAACTTTAAAATGAGGTGAATAAATTTAAATTCGGGCGCGAATCGAACCCACTACGAACACGAACGGGGTATTTGGTACAGCACCGTAGTGATCGGACTCAAATTTATATATAATACTATGCCATTAATTTTATTTAATAAAGACGCGTAAATATTCAAATAATATTATTGTAGTGTTAATATTATTTTAGAGTAAGCTTAAGAAACAATGCAGTACCCTCCATTTAAAAATCTACTCTATTAAACATCAAGCTAGTCGAAAACTTTGCCCGTAAAATATGCCTTTATTATACTAGAAAAAAATATTTAAAGTACAATCTCGAGCCTGTTGGCGTGGTTGGTAAATGCTTGCCTTTCACGATACAGGTCGTGGGTTCGATTCCCATCCAGGACAACAAATATTTTTGTGCATGAACATATCTGTTTGTCCTGAGTCTGGGTGAAATTATTATATCAGTCATCTGATTTCCATAGTACAAGCTCTGCTTAGTTTAGGATCAGATGGCCGTGTGTGAATAATACCCAGCATATTATTATTTATTTAATCTCAAACTCATAAATACTAAACACATACTGTACTAGTTCATTTATTATGCACATAATCATAACCTCAAAACAGCACAAAACCTTTAACAAACACAATTTCCGGATGATAAACGTTCGCAGGTATTTAAAGTATGATCCAGACTCGACCTCATTATATTTTTGAAAACAAAAGAACACAGAAATGAGGACAAACACACATCACTAAAATTTTCTAGACACCACTAAATGTCAACAATTTTCTCAGGAAAAAAACACAGTTTTCTTGTAATGTAACATAGTAAGTTCCAAAGTTACCTACCTTGGACTGCCAAAGGAGGTATCAGATCCATTATGACTTGTAAACCAGTGTCCGACTCGAAAGAGGTTGAAATAATGACAGTAGCAACGCTAAACACTTGTGACCTTGTATTTCAGGTCACGACCCTGACATATATTTGTACGCATGCGTGGAAAACGCCCTCTAGTTACACGAAAAGAGAGTCGTGAGATTCCTGGAACTGAAGATTCCCTTTCGGTTCACTGTCATTGGTTGATAATATTGTTTGTATGGAAACAAATGTAAAGTCTATTATTTGTCTCTTACATCATTTTCTTGGAAGAAAAATATGTAGAGACTGAAAAGATAATTTATAATCTCGGACGTTAGCCAAAGTTCTTATAATTTTGCATACTGTCACAAATACACTATTATGTATTAGGTTTTTCTACTTTATAGAATACAAGCGACCCGCCCCAGCTTCACATGGGTGCAATTTTGATACTAATATGGGCCAGTGTGGAGTAACTAAAAATATTATGATTAGTCTACAGGACTACAGGATGTCTCAGTATACAATATTTACAGAAGATTTTTCATTTTTTTCAGTAACATGTTTTCTTGAGAGGCTATTCTCGACATGTCCATGAACTTGGCAGATCATTTGTCAGCAGATCAAAAATAAATGAGAGTTCTCGTCGCATGCAGGTGAGTTCTATAGTTCCTGATACTACTTAAAAATAGTTCTGGCATTTTTAGTCAGAAAAAGTCAATCAAAAAAATGATCTGCTAACTTCCCGTAGCAGATCATTTTCAAAAAACTTACAAAAAAATGAGAGTTCTCGATGCATACCAATGAGTTCTGGAGTTCCTGATACTTTTTATGAATAGTTCTGGCCGATTTCCCTAAGAAAATAAATAAAACAAGTGATAGATATGCCGATTTCCCGTAGCAGATCATTTCCAAAAATTTTACCTAATTTTTTAATTTTTTATCATATTTCGATGAGTTCTAGAGTTCCTGATAATTTTTAACGATAGTTCTGACATATTTTCCTAGAAAAAAAATGTAAACTTTTTTTACGTTATATGTAAACTTCCCGAAAAATTACAAGTAAAACAGGATAAGGCGACATGTTTAAGAAAGTCGATTGTAACTAAGAAGTAACGACGCATGCTGATAAGTGATATTTATTTTCTGGTTAACTAAGGACCCAAGCACACATTCTGATACATTTAAGAAATAGTTCTGCAACTTTTATGGCAATAAAAATATTTGAAGATTTATTTGAAATTCAGAAAATCACGACTCCAAGAAGATTGCAATAAAACACAAAGTTCCACACATGCTGACAAGGTCTTTAGTATTTAAAGTTAAGACAAACTTTGGGCATACAGCGAGATAGTTGTGACAAAAAGTTCAGTTTACCTGTGTCAAAAACGCATGTCAGAAAAAACAATCTATATCAGAAAAAGACAGGTTTTTTTAAAATGAGGTCATAAATTAGGAACAATTAGCATGCTGATAAGTTATATTTATTTTCTGGTTCACTAAAGACCCAAGCACACATTCTGATACCTTTAAGAAATAGTTCTGCATCTTTTCTGACACAAAAAAAAATCAAGAGTTAATGAAAATTCAGAAAGTGATGACTTCAAGAACATTGCAATAAAATAAAAATTTGCCCGCATGCTGTCATCTTTTATGGTAATTAAAGTTAAGACGTAAGTTATGAATACAGTTAGATACTTTTAAGAAATAGTTCTGTCAATATGGAGCAGAAAAGCATGTCAGAAAAAAATATCATATATGAAAAATACATGTTTTAGAAAACGGGTCGCAAATTAGTAACAACGACGCATGCTGATAAGTTATATTTATTTTCTGGTTCACTAAGGACCCAAGCACACATTCTGATACCTTTAAGAAATAGTTCTGCATCTTTTCTGACACAAAAAAAAATCAAGAGTTAATGAAAATTCAGAAAGTGATGACTTCAAGAACATTGCAATAAAATAAAAAATTGCCCGCATGCTGTCATCTTTTATGGTAATTAAAGTTAAGACGTAAGTTATGAATACAGTTAGATACTTTTAAGAAATAGTTCTGTCAATATGGAGCAGAAAAGCATGTCAGAAAAAAATATCATATATGAAAAATACATGTTTTAGAACAAGGGTCGCAAATTAGTAACAACGACGCATGCTGATAAGTTATATTTATTTTCTGGTTCACTAAGGACCCAAACACACATTTTGATACCTCCAAGAAATAGTTCTGCATCTTTTCTGACACAAAAAAAAATCAGAGTCAATGAAAATTCAGAAAGAGACGACTTCAAGAACATTGCAATAAAATAAAAACTTGCCCGCATGTTGTCATCTTTTATGGTATTTAAAGTTAAGACGTAAGTTTTGAATACAGTTAGATACTTTTAAGAAATAGTTCTGTCAATATGGAGCAGAAAAGCATGTCAGAAAAAAATATCATATCAGAAAAATATTTATGAATAAAAATTTTCAAGGAATACTCAGTGGGGTTTTAGGAAATAAAGCATATTTTGATAAAATTAAATCATCCTAATGTCCAATTGTGAAGCTGGCACAACGTGTAAGTGATGAAAAAATAATTATTAAGGAACATTATACAGAACGGGCGAAAATATTATCTGAAATATTCATTTTTCAAAAAATATGTCATCCTACAAAAGGAACATAAAACGTTTAGACGTGGAATGCAATGCTGCCCACTTAGCGCAATACATTTTTGAAAAAGAACCTAGTTATACGTATCATGTAAGCTGTTCCTGTGGTTACGTACACCAAAAAGAATACGCATTTATTAGTGTGAATATCGATATGCTTATATGTCGCAGTTTTAATTTAGTACAGGAAGCAATTAATGACTGTGTTGCAGCGGAACGGTATTGTTTTATGTGTAAAAACAAAATTCCATCCATAAACAACTATGGGTCATAACTTTTAATAGATACGTCTGTTATAAGTGATCCTGGTTATCCAAACAAAGAAAACATAGTTCTTCACAAGTTGAATTCATTACAAAAAAACATAAATGTTGGCAATAAAACGTACATGATAGCTGCTATCGTCGATTACTGCGTTGGAAATAAACATTACGTAACGTTTGGGTTAACGGGTGAGTTTTGGTATAAATATGATGGGTTGACAAAGAAACGTTATTCAGCCAACCCAAAGACGACTATTACACCTCATTTGATTTTATACACATTATGGGACGAAAAACGTTAAACATTACATTATTTTATAGCTCACACTGTTATATAACATAAAGTCGAAATGGGACATACTGTGCGAATAAGTCGTAAGGAAGAATAGTCATTTCCCTCGTACCATAAATTAATCGACGCATGAACCTAATTCTAAGTATTTGTTTACTATAAAAAAAAATCTAAAAAAAGCAAATTAAAGATAACAAAATAAGACATTAAATAGGAAAAATAGTTCTATTTTGTAAGAATAATATAGATTTGATTTTTTATAGCATTCATCGCAATGCAAAGCGTTAATCAAATCTCAAAAATGGGAAATCATAAATTGAATCGTCCAGTGGGTCTTGAACCTCCAACATCTACCAAAGTCATGATTTTCTGAATTTTCATTAATTCTTGATTTTTTTTTTGTGTCAGAAAAGATGCAGAACTATTTCTTGAAGGTATCAAAATGTGTGCTTGGGTCCTTAGTGAACCAGAAAATAAATATAACTTATCAGCATGCGTCGTTGTTACTAATTTGCGACCCTTTTTCTAAAACATGTATTTTTCATATATGATATTTTTTTCTGACATGCTTTTCTGCTCCATATTGACAGAACTATTTCTTAAAAGTATCTAACTGTATTCAAAACTTACGTCTTAACTTTAAATACCATAAAAGATGACAACATGCGGGCAAGTTTTTATTTTATTGCAATGTTCTTGAAGTAGTCACTTTCTGAATTTTCATTGACTCTGATTTTTTTTTGTGTCAGAAAAGATGCAGAATTATTTCTTGGAGGTATCAAAATGTGTGTTTGGGTCCTTAGTGAACCAGAAAATAAATATAACTTATCAGCATGCGTCGTTGTTTCTAATTTGCGACCCTTTTTCTAAAACATGTATTTTTCATATATGATATTTTTTTCTGACATGCTTTTCTGCTCCATATTGACGGAACTATTTCTTTAAAGTATCTTACTGTATTCACAAAGTACGTCTCATCTTTAAATTCTATAAAAGATGACAGCATGCGTGCAAATTTTTATTTTATTGCAATGTTCTTGAAGTCGTCACTTTCTGAATTTTCATTAACTCTTGATTTTTTTATGTGTCAGAAAAGATGCAGAACTATTTCTTGAAGGTATCAGAATGTGTGCTTGGGTCCTTAGTGAACCAGAAAATAAATACAACTTATCAGCATGCGTCGTTGTTACTAATTTGCGACCCTTTTTCTAAAACATATATTTTTCATATATGATATTTTTTTCTGACATGCTTTTCTGCTCCATATTGACAGAACTATTTCTCTTACGTATTTAGCTGTATTCACAAAGTACGTCTCATCTTTAAATACTATAAAAGATGACAGCATTTGTGCAAATTTTTATTTTATTGCAATGTTCTTGAAGTCGTCACTTTCTGAATTTTCATTAACTCTTGATTTTTTTATGTGTCAGAAAAGATGCAGAACTATTTCTTGAAGGTATCAAAATATGTGCTTGGGTCCTTAGTGAACCAGAAAATAAATATAACTTATCAGCATGCGTCGTTGTTACTAATTTGCGACCCTTTTTCTAAAACATATATTTTTCATATATGATATTTTTTTCTGACATGCTTTTCTGCTCCATATTGACAGAACTATTTCTTAAAAGTATCTAACTGTATTCAAAACTTACGTCTTAACTTTAAATACCATAAAAGATGACAACATGCGGGCAAGTTTTTATTTTATTGCAATGTTCTTGAAGTCGTCACTTTCTGAATTTTCGTTGACTCTGATTTTTTTTTGTGTCAGAAAAGATGCAGAACTATTTCTTGGAGGTATCAAAATGTGTGTTTGGGTCCTTAGTGAACCAGAAAATAAATATAACTTATCAGCATGCGTCGTTGTTTCTAATTTGCGACCCTTTTTCTAAAACATGTATTTTTCATATATGATATTTTTTTCTGACATGCTTTTCTGCTCCATATTGACAGAACTATTTCTTTAAAGTATCTTACTGTATTCACAAAGTACGTCTCATCTTTAAATTCTATAAAAGATGACAGCATGCGTGCAAATTTTTATTTTATTGCAATGTTCTTGAAGTCGTCACTTTCTGAATTTTCATTAACTCTTGATTTTTTTATGTGTCAGAAAAGATGCAGAACTATTTCTTGAAGGTATCAAAATGTGTGCTTGGGTCCTTAGTGAACCAGAAAATAAATATAACTTATCAGCATGCGTCGTTGTTACTAATTTGCGACCCTTTTTCTAAAACATGTATTTTTCATATATGATATTTTTTTCTGACATGCTTTTCTGCTCCATATTGACAGAACTATTTCTTAAAAGTATCTAACTGTATTCATAACTTACGTCTTAACTTTAATTACCATAAAAGATGACAGCATGCGGGCAAATTTTTATTTTATTACAATGTTCTTGAAGTCATCACTTTCTGAATTTTCATTAATTCTTGATTTTTTTTTGTGTCAGAAAAGATGCAGAACTATTTCTTAAAGGTATCAGACTGTGTGCTTGGGTCCTTAGTGAACCAGAAAATAAATATAACTTATCAGCATGCGTCGATGTTTTCAATTTGCGACCCTTTTTCTAAAACATGTATTTTTCAGATATGATATTTTTTTCTGACATGCTTTTCTGCTCCATATTGACAGAACTATTTCTCTTACGTATTTAGCTGTATTCACAAAGTACGTCTCATCTTTAAATACTATAAAAGATGACAGCATTTGTGCAAATTTTTATTTTATTGCAATGTTCTTGAAGTCGTCACTTTCTGAATTTTCATTAACTCTTGATTTTTTTATGTGTCAGAAAAGATGCAGAACTATTTCTCGAAGGTATCAGAATGTGTGCTTGGGTCCTTAGTGAACCAGAAAATAAATACAACTTATCAGCATGCGTCGTTGTTACTAATTTTGTATTTTTCATATATGATATTTTTTTCTGACATGCTTTTCTGCTCCATATTGACAGAACTATTTCTTAAAAGTATCTAACTGTATTCAAAACTTACGTCTTAACTTTAAATACCATAAAAGATGACAACATGCGGGCAAGTTTTTATTTTATTGCAATGTTCTTGAAGTCGTCACTTTCTGAATTTTCGTTGACTCTGATTTTTTTTTGTGTCAGAAAAGATGCAGAACTATTTCTTGGAGGTATCAAAATGTGTGTTTGGGTCCTTAGTGAACCAGAAAATAAATATAACTTATCAGCATGCGTCGTTGTTTCTAATTTGCGACCCTTTTTCTAAAACATGTATTTTTTATATATGATATTTTTTTCTGACATGCTTTTCTGCTCCATATTGACAGAACTATTTCTTAAAAGTATCTAACTGTATTCATAACTTACGTCTTAACTTTAATTACTATACAAGATGACAGCATGCGGGCAAATTTTTATTTTATTGCAATGTTCTTGAAGTCATCACTTTCTGAATTTTCATTAACTCTTGATTTATTTTTATGTGTCAGAAAAGATGCAGAACTATTTCTTGAAGGTATCAGAATGTGTGCTTGGGTCCTTAGTGAACCAGAAAATAAATATAACTTATCAGCATGCGTCGTTGTTACTAATTTGCGACCCTTTTTCTAAAACATGTATTTTTCATATATGATATTTTTTTCTGACATGCTTTTCTGCTCCATATTGACAGAACTATTTCTTAAAAGTATCTAACTGTATTCATAACTTACGTCTTAACTTTAATTACCATAAAAGATGACAGCATGCGGGCAAATTTTTATTTTATTACAATGTTCTTGAAGTCATCACTTTCTGAATTTTCATTAATTCTTGATTTTTTTTTGTGTCAGAAAAGATGCAGAACTATTTCTTAAATGTATCAGAATGTGTGCTTGGGTCTTTAGTGAACCAGAAAATAAATATAACTTATCAGCATGCTAATTGTTCCTAATTTATGACCTCTTTTTAAAAAAACCTGTCTTTTTCTGATATAGATTGTTTTTTCTGACATGCGTTTTTGATCCAGGTAAACTGAACTTTTTGTCACAACTATCTCGCTGTATGCCCAAAGTTTGTCTTAACTTTAAATACTAAAGACCTTGTCAGCATGTGTGGAACTTTGTGTTTTATTGCAATGTTCTTGGAGTCGTGATTTTCTGAATTTCAAATAAATCTTCAAATATTTTTTTTGTCATAAAAGTTGCAGAACTATTTCTTAAATGTATCAGAATGTGTGCTTGGGTCCTTAGTTAACCAGAAAATAAATATTACTTATCAGCATGCGTCGTTACTTCTTAGTTACAATCGACTTTCTTAAACATGTCGCCTTATCCTGTTTTACTTGTAATTTTTCGGGAAGTTTACATATAACGTAAAAAAAGTTTACATTTTTTTTCTAGGAAAATATGTCAGAACTATCGTTAAAAATTATCAGGAACTCTAGAACTCATTGAAATATGATAAAAAATTTAAAAATTAGGTAACATTTTTGGAAATGATCTGCTACGGGAAATCGGCATATCTATCACTTGTTTTAATTATTTTCTTAGGGAAATCGGCCAGAACTATTCATAAAAAGTATCAGGAACTCTAGAACTCATTGGTATGCATCGAGAACTCTAATTTTTTTGTAAATTTTTTGAAAATGATCTGCTACGGGAAGTTAGCAGATCATTTTTTTGATTGACTTTTTCTGACTAAAAATGCCAGAACTATTTTTAAGTAGTATCAGGAACTATAGAACTCACCTGCATGCGACGAGAACTCTTATATATTTTGGATCTGCTGACAAATGATCTGCCAAGTTCATGGACATATTCTCGACTGCCTCGTTGATCTAGCGGTAGCATGTTTTACCGCAGATAATGGGGTCCTGGGTTCAAATCCCAGGTCCGGCCTAAGTGATTTTGGGATTTTTCCGTAAAAAGAAATTTCTAAGTATCAGCCCGAAGCCTGGAGCTGGCGGTAGTACACCCCCGTGCCTCGGAGAGTACGTAAAGCCGTCGCATCTGTACTAACCTCTTTACGGTCGTGTCTGATCGTGTGATCATGAGAGTGATGGAATAGAAAGTGCCACTGTGTTTGCGCACACACTTGTGCACTATAATATGTCCTCCGCAAATGGCTAGCCTCCATTGAGGAGGACATTATTATTATTCTCGAAAGCGCGACATATTACTGGCCGTCCTTCCTCTTTAACCACTCTATCTATTGCTGACAACTGCATTAAAATCTATGAAATATATACAAATAAATAAAATTGAAGTGTCTGTTTGTAGTATTGAAATAACCGATTTTTACTACATGTATATGAATATATATACGGTACATACCCCAAAATATTTTTTTTACAATTTTTGTCTGTCTGTCTGTCTGTTTGTTCCGGCTAATCTCTGAAATGGCTGGACCGATTTTGACGGGACTTTTTTTGGCAGGTAGCTGATGTAATAAGGAGTAACTTAGGCTACGTTTATTTTTAAAAAATTGTTTTATTTTAGAAAATCCAATAAAAAAACTGAATAAGCTAATTAACACGCGGACGAAGTCGCGGGCACAGCTAGTAGTTTAATAAATTTAATGGAAACGACTTCATTCTATACTATGTAATAAAGAAGATTTTACTCAGAGAACGAATTCCAGAATCAAGCTAACAATGTCTCGTAATTTTGCTACTCAATCGAATGACCAACTATTCAAGTTTCAATATGAAAACACCATGCTTGGCGTAAGGAGGAATGCAGGCCACCTTACAAAATACAGCCATAGAACTTAAATTTGAGATATATAGATACACTTTATTGCACAAAATATAAAAAAAAAAAACAATTTACAGAATCTTAATATTTAAAATAATGTACAGACGCCAGCACATCCAGCTACCCCAATCTATCAAATTTCTTTTATAGATTTTCAACTTTATCACATAGGCATAGGGTTCAATTTCTATTGGGGAAATTTGACAGATTGGGGTAGCTTAATGTGCTGGCGTCTGTACGATTCGGCGGTCTTATATAATGACTGCGATGAAATATTTTAATATACCCATGAACCTAAACGCTTCAAAATGCCTGGACTAAACTTAGTCTAGGTATATCTACGTTTGACATTAGATTTACATCATCAGCCTGATATTGTCTACTGCTGGACATACCTCCAAAGGTTTCTATAACGTTATCATTTGAAGGGGTTAGCCGTAGTCACCGCGCTTGGCATGCGAGTTGGCGACTGCAGTTAGGTTGTAGCTAGAACACAGGTGACACTGCTGCCCTACTATTTGGTGTATCTTAGACACCTGTTACGACACCCACCTGCTGGCCCTGTTATTCTTTGTAGGCCGGAAAGCACACTGCTACGCTAATTTACGCTTAACATTGCGAATAATGCTATAAAACTTAAACTTTATTCGTCCAGGTATTCTGAAGCGCTAGGTCTACCTGCTACTTCGTATCTTGAGATACGCTTAGGTCATAATAAATCAGGTTTCTTCAGCTCATGTATGTTCAATTTCATAATTACATTGTGGTTCTTAATTCATAGCAACTTTTCTCAATCTCTATTATCCATAGTCGAAACGTTGGAAAGACGGATTGGCGGTCACAGATTGATTAGTGCTCAGATAATTGTGGCTGACTGTTCTCTAGTATGGATGATTTCTACACATCTCACGAGATATGATGCGGTGGTGGAATTCGTTGCCGTCACCATGCAGCAAAAATTAATTATAATATTAACAGTACTGCCGAGACAAGAGAAAGTTGCGTGTGAAAAGGAACTTAATTAAGAGAGTCTTGGAGGTCTCTATATAAATAAACGCGTATTTACTTGGGCTGATAAAAATACTCACAATATTTGAATATTGAATTTAATTACATCATCTCAAGAGTTTTATTTTCGAAGTTGGATTATTATGTGTTGAATATTTATATTGTCGACTCCTTTGTTATATTTGTTAATACGTTTTATTAATAGCGATAATAATAATTTTAATGGTAGGTATAGAATTTTTATTAAAATTTTGTGTTTTAGCTGAATTAAATGCTATGATTCGATTGGACCATCAGAGACCGCTCATGGAGAATATTAAGAAATGCTATGCTCTTTACATTAAAAAAATGCCTAGACATATCATGGCGCAGTACTATTTGGAGAAACTGATGCACTCATTCATTCACACTCATCATAATATAATGGTATAGCTATCCAACATGTTTAAGGGCAGTTTACGTTCAGAGCTAAAGCCGGATTAGTACAGAACTGATACCAATCACACTTTCCGGATCAACGTAGGATTTGAAGCGTTTGAAAATAGTTCCGATAAATAGGGCCTACAAAACGAAATCACATCCACGGTCAACTTACGAATTTGCTGATCTTTATTTAATATCTGTTAATATTCTTATTACCTGCTTACATTTGGAAAACTTATTTACCCGAATAATGACGTACAAAAAAAATACTTACGTAAGGAAATGTTTTACTTCGAAATCCAAAAGACTCCCGTGTAAACTTAATCCTTTGCAAATCCGTAACTTTGGTTGGATGTAACGATATTGACACGCTTTAAAGATTTTTTATTGATGATTGCAAAACAAACTGACAGCTGGCAGGCATTATATCCAACGTTTAAAATATTAAGTAATAAGAAAGATTTATTGATTATACCCAATATCCGATAATCCGATGAGATTGACGCCTTTCGCCAGATATGAAGATCCGATAATTTGTTAATCATCCTATGTGTATGTTTTCTTCGAGTAAAAAATGGCTTTAAATGCGAGTAATGTCACCTAGGCCACATATAGAGCAAGAGCCCACGACGCGACGGCCAGATCCTCGTTATTTTATAAAAGCTGAAAGGTTTTCTGGTCACATGCACAGGTATACAGGCCCCAATACAGGTAAAAAATCACCGACTATGGAGGTTTATGGTTACTTTGGCAGATAATAAGTAGTAAAAGTGCATAAAATAATATCTAAAATACGTTTAGGTATAACGCTATTGTTATTTATATTTTCTTCGAGATAACTTTAGAAATCATGTCACCTATTGCTATTGCAAATTGATCAAATTAGGTAATATTTTTCGAAGTATATTCATACATATATAATAAATAACATTTAAAATATTTTCAAAGAAAAACATTTGTGAATTTTATGACTGCTTACATTATTGAACCGAAGCGAATATTCTTCAAATTTTAACCGAAATCCTTAGAGTTGGTTTCAAGTAACCGATTTTATTTAACCTAGAAAGTAAACTATAAACTAGCTAAATTGCGGTCAGGGACCATAAATGCAACTAATTCATTCTAATATCTTAGTATCCTACAAAAACTGTCGTTACTACAAAACACAACCTTTTTAGCCATATATATATATATATATATATATATATATATATATATATTATATATATATCGGCGCAACAACATTAATTAACCAAAAACAAATGCGTCATAGGAGTAGTTTTAAGTCTTTGTTTAAATTACTTTAGTTAAACTTAATGAATTTAGTGTTAAAAATCAAGTTACGATTTATAAACCATCTTAACATTTGTACAATTGATGATTTTAATAGTTTAATTTACAATCGTTCATCGAACAAAGAGGTAACATGTTTGTCACCGCACATTTCGTATAAATACGGCCGGACGGACGCGAGTACGACCGCGAACGCGTCGCGACCACCAGCGCCCTCCATGACCCTTAGTTTGCATTCGATCCGATGAATGCCCGCTCCGGACCTAAACCGGTAGCGAGGCCCGCGTCGCGCATTAACGTAGAGCGACAGTTGCACAAAAACCCCCTAAAACCACGATATCTTGCCCTCTCTACGTCAGTATCCGCCCAGAGCCGAGGTTCGAGCCCCACAGGGGGCGCCCTCTGGCGCGGGTACTTAGTTTGTAGTTTTGAATTTTACTAGGCGGTTAGAGCCCACGCTCACCCCTACTGTCCGGTGAAGCAGTAAAAGCCGAGAGGCTAACTGCACGCGTCATGTTAAAAAAAAAAAAATAATAATAATAAAGAGTCAAAATCACTTTCGCTCGAGCCGTCGGACCGTGCGGATCAACTTGTATCGAAGATTGTTATGGAATAAAACTTCACGAAACATATTTCGGGTTTTACTATCGCCATGAGTAAACAACCTTCAGTGGATAACCAACGTGCAGATAATAGTGACGTCATCATGACTAAAGACAACGATACCCCCGTTTCTCCGTTTTTAAAGATAAAGCCCGTACTAGGTAAACTAAGCCCTGTGTTGCGGGGTACTTTACAAACATATAATAGACGGACGCAAAGTACATACAGACTCAAAACAACATTTTTATTTTGTTATTAAAATAGGATGGCAAACGAGCAAGTGGGTTACCTGATGGTAAGTGATCACCGCCGCCCATGGACACTCGCAACACCAGAGGAGCCGCAAGTGTGTTGCCGGCCTTTAAGAAAAGAATAGGCTCCCTTCTTGAAGGTTGCCATGTCACACCGGATCGGAAATACCTCCGTAGCTAATTGATTCCACAGAGCGGTAGTGCGCGGCAACAAGTTTCTTGTAAAACGCACGGTAAGTCACACTAATAGTTGTCCTACGCGGGAATTGAATGCGGGATATGAAGCGGCGAGGGGACTGTAATAACCTCTGCGCCACAAGTGCAGTAAAATTATTAGGTTTATGTTTACTGTTTGACATGGTCGTGAACTCGATTCCCACCCTGGACAGATATTTGTGTGCATAAACATGTCTGTTTATCCTGAGTATCATCATCATCATCAGCGTGATATCGTCTTCACTATTGGACATAGTCCTCCCCCAAAGGATTTCACAACGTTACTATTTAGAGTGGTTTGCCGTAGTGGTTCACCGCGCTTGGCATGCGAATTGGGGACCGCAGTTAGGTGATGGCTAAAACACAGGTGACTCTGCTGCTCGACCACCTGCTGTATCACTTAGTCGCCTTTTACGATAACCACGGGATGTAATAAAAAAATATAATAATAATATCCTGGGACATTATTTACACACGGCCTAATGATCCCAAATTAAGCGGAGCCTGTACTATGGAAACCAGATAACTGATATACACTACTTTTCTTTTGTAAATACTTACTTATGTAGATAGTTCTTTTGTAAATACTTACTTATATAGAGTAAATAAAAATAGACTTGTTCATGCACACAAATATTTATCCCGGGTGGGAAGCAAACCCACGACCTCCGGCGTGAAAAGCATGCATTTGCCAACCACGCCAACAGGCCTGTCACATATAGTCCTGTTATTCTTTCTGGACCGGGAACCACACGGATATATTGGTCACTTCAAAAGAAACTTGATTATACTATAACACTATTACTTTAGTTACGGTAGTTTACGTTGGATACGACGATTTATTCTTATAAATATTGATGAATGTATTCTAGAATCGCTAGTTGACGATTGCGACGACGCTGTTCCCTGTCTAGACTGGGGATATTAACGTTACATCAATATATACTATCTGTACACTACAAGTTTCCAATTTTAGTTATATGATTTCCCTGATTATGTTTATGTATATGATAATAATAATGCCATCGAAATTAAGAGGCAATGGAAAGCTCAAACAGTCCATATTATCCCTGTAGTATCGTCTTCCACTACTATTGTCCCTAAATTTCTTCTCCAAAACTTACACACTTTAGATATGCCCTCATACACACCCCACATTCTCCAGAAATCCACAGTCCTAAACACTTATTGCATCACACGTAAATTCCTCACATCATCACTTTAACATCAGCGTATTCTATTCAATCTGCGTCACCATTGGCTTTGGCCCGCGTGATAGGTATTTTTACTACCCTCGCAAAAGAGGAGAAAAGGAAAAGGATACAAGAATAATACTTTTCTACTTTGGTTACTGTTCTATTCATTATTCATAATGAATATGAATAATGTGAGATTAACTTGTATACCCAAGGCTATATTGCTGTGTGGTGACGGCCTAAGAATATCACCACCCCCTCTCATCCCGTGGGGGGACGTAAAAGTCGTCCCGAGGGAAATATATACACCAGAGAACGGGCAGCAGCGTTCTCCTGAGTACCATGTCCACCTTACTGCGATCGCCAACCCGTCTGCCAAGCGTGGCGATTATGGCAAATCCCCACAAATGATGGACACAACCAAACCGCGGCCCCCAGTCCCCAGCAGCCCTGCTATTCCCAGCCGTGGTAACAGCCGTGGTTACGGCAGGGCAGGGGGTGCTAAGAATCCCCGGCAGATTCCGCGTTACCAACACCGTCGACCTCTGGCCCTGGCAACATATAACACACGTACACTGCGGTCCGACGAGAAGATAACCGAACTGGAGGAAGAATTGAGCAGGTTACATTGGGATATTGTAGGATTATCTGAAGTCCGAAGAGAGGGGGAGGACTCGATAATACTGAAATCCGGAAACCTGCTCTATTACCGGGAGGGTGACCAAATATCCCAAGGTGGTGTCGGGTTCATAATCCACAAGTCCCTCGTGAACAACCTAGTGAAAATCGAGAGTGTGTCGACGAGGGTTGCGTACCTTATACTCAGAGTCACCAAGCGATATTCGTTGAAGGTTATACAGGTATACGCACCCACTTCGACACACTCCGACGATGAAGTCGAGGTTATGTATGAGGACATATCCAGAGCCATACATACCACTAACTCCTATTTCACTGTGGTGATGGGGGACTTTAACGCGAAGTTGGGCAAACGATTCGGTAATGAGCTAAGAGTGGGGCAATTTGGAACTGGAGACCGGAACCCCCGGTGCCAAATGTTGGCCGACTTCATGGAGAAGGAGGGACTCTTTATGATGAATTCCTTCTTCAGGAAGCCGGATCACCGCAAATGGACCTGGGTGAGCCCCGATGGTAAAACTAAAAATGAGATAGACTTTATCTTGTCGACGAGACGACAGATGTTCAATGATGTCTCCGTGATCAATGCAGTTAAAACCGGGAGCGATCACAGACTGGTCAGAGGCTCATTGAACCTTAATGTCAAACTCCAGAGATCCCGACTGATAAAGTCTACGCTCCAACCTTTACCTATCCACGTTCAAAACCCCGAACCATTTCAGCTCGAACTGCAAAACCGTTTCGAATGCCTAGCAGACTGCGAAGAAGTGGACTCATACTATGACAGGCTCGTAGAAGCTGTCCATATGGCTGGGTCTAAGGTATTCAAGGCCCGTCGTACAAACAGAACTAAAAAGATCTCTGACTTTACCCTGCAACTTATGGAAGATAGACGGAAAATGGTTCTGACATCCTCAGATGATGCTATCAGATATCGGCAGCTCAACAGACAGATCTCAAATTCTTTGACTCGCGACACGCGGCAATTTAATACAATTAGTATTAAAGAGGCCATCGAGCGAAACAAAGGCTCTAAAGTGTTCGCAAGAGCTCTGTCTGTTGGACAGAGCCAACTGACGAAGCTGAAGACTGAGGATGGTAGAATCGTCACGTCTAAACCTGAGTTGCTGGGAGAGATCGAGAAGTTCTACGGACAGTTATATACGACAACACAGCCACCTGTCAAAAGTCATGCCTCAGATCCCAGAGCACGACTAACCCGACATTACACCGAAGACATCCCGGACGTCAGCCTGCACGAGATTAGAATGGCTCTCAAACAACTCAAGTACAACCTGATGATGCCTGGTGATGATGGAGTTACAGCAGAGCTTCTGAAGGCGGGTGGTACACCAATCTTACGGGCCCTTCAGAAGTTATTTAACTCCGTCATACTAGATGGTCAAACGCCACAAGCATGGCACAGAAGTGTGGTGGTGCTCTTCTTCAAAAAGGGCGACAAAACCCTATTGAAGAATTATAGACCCATCACACTGCTGAGCCATGTTTACAAGTTGTTTTCGAGGGTCGTTGCGAATCGTCTCGCGCGCAGGTTTGACGACTTCCAGCCTCCCGAACAAGCCGGTTTCCGAAAAGGCTTTAGCACCATAGACCACATACATACGCTGCGGCAAGTTATACAGAAGACCGAAGAGTATAACAAGCCACTGTGCTTAGCGTTTGTGAACTATGAGAAAGCCTTCGATTCTATCGAAACATGGGCCGTGCTGAGGTCTCTCATAAGGTGCCAAATTGACTACCGGTATATCGAGGTGATAAAGTGTTTGTATGAAAACGCCACTATGTCAGTGCGACTCCAGGACCAGATCTCGAAACCTATCCACTTGCAGCGAGGCGTGAGACAGGGAGGTGTTATATCTCCGAAACTGTTCACCGCTGCATTGGAAGACGTCTTCAAGCTTCTGGACTGGAAAGGCTTTGGCATCAATGTCAATGGCGAGTACATCACTCACCTTCGATTTGCCGATGATATAGTAGTCATGGCTGAGACCATGGAAGACCTCGGTACAATGCTCGATGACCTCAGCAGAGTCTCTCAACAAGTGGGTCTGAAAATGAACATGGATAAGACGAAAATCATGTCAAACGTCCATGTTGCACCCACTCAATTGAAAGTTGGTAACTCTGCACTCGAAGTTGTAGAGAACTATATTTACCTAGGACAGACCATCCAACTAGGTAGGTCCAGCTTCGAGAAGGAGGTCAATCGTAGAATCCAACTCGGCTGGGCAGCGTTCGGGAAGCTACGTAACATCTTCTCGTCCAAAATACCGCAGTATCTCAAGTCGAAAGTCTTCGACCAGTGTGTGTTGCCAGTGATGACATACGGAACAGAGACGTGGTCGCTCACTATGGGCCTTATTAGAAGGCTCAAGGTCACCCAAAGAGCAATGGAGAGGGCTATGTTCAGAGTATCCCTGCGGGATCGTATCAGAAATGTCGAAATCCGCAGGCGAACCAAAGTCACCGACATAGCCCGAAGAATTGCAAAACTGAAGTGGCAGTGGGCGGGGCACATAGCTCGTAGAACCGATGGCCGTTAGGGCAGAAAGGTTTTTGAGTGGCGACCACGAACCGGAAGACGCAGCGTGGGCAGGCCCCCTACAAGATGGACCGATGATCTTGTGCGGGTCGCTGGAAACAGCTGGATGCGAATAGCGCAAGACCGGCAATTGTGGAGATCTTTGGGGGAGGCCTTTTTGTCCAGCAGTGGACGTCTTTCGGCTGATATGATGATGATGATGATGATGACCCAAGGCTATGTCAATAAAAAAAATAATTGTATTTTAATTATTCATTTCAAAATGTTTGTTATATGTAACATATTTGTTTGTGTTTTTAGTGTGACGGTAAATTATTTATATGTGTTAACTAGATGTGCTCCGCGGTTTCATCCACGTTAAACTTTATAAATTATAGTCTATGTGTTATGCGGGTAAGCTATATTACAACAAACTTTCATCAAAAATCCGTTCCGTAGTTTTAGCGTGAAAGAGTAACCAACATCTATCCAGCCGAAAGACGCAACTGCTGGCAAAAGGCACCCCTAAAGATCATCCCTAGACCCCATCACGCCGGTCTTCATCTACCCGCAGCCAGCGGCTTCCAGCATCCCTCACAAGATCGTCGGTTTATCTTGTAAGGGGGCTGCCAACCCAGTGTCTTCCGGTTCGTGGGCGCCACTCGGGAACCTTTCTGCTCAAACGGCCGAAGGTTCTACGTGCCAAATGCCCCACCCACTGCCAATTCAGCTCGTAGTTTTTCGGGCTATGTCAGATGTTTTTGTTCGCCAGCAGATTTTGACATTTCGGATTCGATCTTGCAGGGAAACTCCAAACACAACTCTCCACATTGTTCTTTGGGTGACGTTGAGCTTTTTTATGAGGCTCATAGTGAGCGACCATGTCTTGGTTCCATAAGTCATCACTGACAACATACACTGGTCGATAACTTTCGACTTGTGATACTGCTGCGTTTGGGACGAGAAGATGTTACATAGCTTCCCGAACGCTACCCAGCCAAGTTGGATTCTTCGACTGAAACTAAGGAAGATTTGACTACATTCGTAGGCACATGTTTAAAAGTATGTAAATTGTATAAACTAGCTGTTATGTAATAATTGAGAAACATTTAATTTCCTACCGCCAATATTTTCACCCGTCGCCTTTAGCCTGGGCGCCACTACTTTCTTTTGTTTAGTTTTAAGAATCGTTAATGAGTTCCTTATTCTCATCAAAAAAATCTAAACACCTCTGAAGTTTGCTTTTGTATCGGTTTTATGTACATATTTTTTTACATTTAATAAAAAGAATAATACCAGTTAACTTCGGATACTATAGGGCATCGTTTCGAATGTTATTGTTTGAAATAATAATTTAATATCTGTTACGCGAGCATAGCCAGAGGAAAGTGCAAGTATGCACTCGCTTCAATAACACAAGCGCTGTTGCCTAACTGCTGGCACCGCGTAACGTGCCGAAGACGACACCGGCATCGTGGTTCCCAGCATATTGTGAGAACGGCTCACTTCTTGGTCGATCGCCGACATAGCTAGGTTATTGTTAGTAATAAGTACTTTTACATTGTAACTTTTATTTAGTTTATATTAAATTTAATTCAAACATAATTGTTTTTTTTTGGAACCCCTGTGGCCAGGGTTTGTAAGTGGCGCAGTCTAATGGTAGAATCGTAGCTAGGGTTCTAGTATCGAGCCAGCACAACGCAGCGATTCAGAATCTACGAGTCGTACCGGCAGGGGTGAATCCAGACATCGATTCGGCCAGAGAAACCAGTTATGCTGTAAGTACCTTGAATCTTTCAAGTCCTTACTGCCCTAATTTCTAACCTTAGTATATACCTTATCTTATACACCATAGTATAAACCCAATATCTTATACATTTTAGTGTTAAAATTTTTGTGTGTAGTTTTATATAATATCGTGTGATTTATTTTATTAGTGTGTAGAATAAAAAAGTCGTCAACATTTTTCCATCCAAGGGAAACACGTAGTGATAGTTTAGCTAGTAGTAGGTCTTCCAGTAGGCTTAGTGCATTCGACGACTTTAGACAACTTAGGCGAAGTATGGCCCAGGAAAATATGGACGCTGTACACAAGGCCCTTAGGGTGGTGCCCGAGTTTGACGGTAACCCCCACGTGTTAACACGTTTCATAAAACTATGTGATCAGTTAGTTATTGCCTATTTTAGAGTAGAACCAGGTTTCGAATTAAGTATTTGCGCGCTTTTAAACGGCATTCTAAATAAAATTACCGGCTCCGCGGCTAGGCTTATGAATTCGAACGGTATTCCGGACACGTGGCAAGGCATAAAAAATGCTCTCATCAACAATTTCGCTGATCATCGCGACGAAACCACATTATATAATGATTTATCATTACAGTCTCAGGGGTCCTCTACCCCACAGGAATTTTATGAACGTTGCCAAAATTTATTAAGCACCATAATAACATACATTTCGTTACACGAAGAGGTTGAGTCAACTATTGAAGCTAAGCGCAATCTTTATAAAAAACTTACGTTACAATGCTATCTGCGAGGTTTAAAAGACCCATTAGGTTCAAGAATACGTTGTATGAGACCCGACACCATAGAAAAAGCCTTGGAATATGTCCAAGATGAACTTAATACACTTTACATGTAGCAACGTACCGAAATCCCGCCGTCTACCAAAAGGGATGTTCAACAAACAGTTAATACGAATTTTAATTTACCCTTGAACAATTTTGGGCAACGATTACCAGTATTTAATACAACCAGCCCTCCTAGACAACCCGTATATAATTTTCAAGGTCCGTCAAGGCCCCAGCCTATGTTTTCTTAGCCTAATCAAGGGTGAAAACCGAATCCACCCCAATTTCAGCAGCCACGTTGGCCGTCGCGCACAGTACAAATGTTCCGTGCACCGCCACAGAATTATAATGCGCAGAGCAATGTATTTAAATTACCAAATCGACCTCAACCACAGCCAGGACACAATGCGACGCCTTTTAATTCCAATAATACACCGCGTCCTATGAGTGGCGTAAGTAATTTTGTACCAAGGCCCTTAATGCATGGCCATGATTGGCGTAGAAATGGCAATCCACCACCTAGCAATTATTTTAAAACCCGTGAAGTTAATTGTAATGAATTAAACTATGATAATGAGTACGAACCGTATTGTGATAGTGATTACTATTGTTCGGATTACTATCAGGATTACATTTATGAGCCATATCCCGATGGCTACGCTAACTATGAACAATATTCTGATAGTCCAGTAGTTGAGGAAATCGATTCTAATGATGCATCTCACGAACAGCAAAATTTTACAAAGGTTTCAAAATTAGAAAAGCCAAAATAGAGGTAAATTTTCAGATTCAAAGGCAACTTGGGTATATTCAAACACATAACCCACCATTAACATTTTTGATAGATACTGGTGCTAACCAGTCTTTTATAACACCTCAAGCTGTAGAGAAGTATTTTCCCAATATAGCCCTTAATTATGACCCGTTCGAGGTTACAAATGTACACGCTGTAAGTAAGAATGATTATTCTATTACATTACCCAGTTTTCCCGAATTTGGAGAGAAAACTGATATTACGTTATATATATATACGATTTCCACAACTACTTCGATGGATTACTAGGTTTCGATTTGCTCGATGCTTGGGATTCTAATATAGATTTTAAGAATAAAAAATTAGTAACTCGTAATGTAGAAATACCTATTGAAATGTATAATTCACGCAATGTGAACTTATATGAAGATATTATACCCGCTCACTCATCTAAGTTAGTAAAATTACCTATTAATTCGCAAGATGGAGATGTTTTTGTCCCTAATCAATCTATATGTAATTGTTTAATCACTGATTGTTTTACTAGAGTTAAAGATAACAGAGGATGGGTAGAGATTAGTAATGTTTCTTCCAATGACGTAGTTTTTTCAATGGACCGTCCGGTATCGGCCGAGATATTTAATTTTGAATGTGATCCCACTGAAAGTCAGTCGCCCCGCACACAGGAAGTTTTATCACGTCTCCGTACCAGTCATTTAAATCCCGAAGAATTAGTTAATTTAAAAACTTTGTGTGCGCGTTATGTGGATGTATTCTATCTCGACGATGAATCATTAACGTTTACTAATAAAATGAAGCATAGGATTAAGACAACCGATGAAATCCCAGTTCATACTAAAAGTTATAGATATCCGTATGTTCATAAACAGGAAGTAAGCGATCAAATTAAAAAAATGCTTGAGCAGAATATAATAAGACCTTCCGACTCCGCGTGGAGCTCCCCCATCTGGGTTGTTCCCAAGAAAGCAGATGCTTCAGGAAAAGCAAAATGGCTTCTAGTCATAGACTTCCGCAAAGTTAACGAGAAAACAATAGATGATAGGTATCCCATTCCAAATATTTCAGATATATTAGATAAGTTAGGTAAGTGTCAATACTTTAGCACCCTAGATTTAGCCAGTGGCTTCTATCAGGTCGAAATGGACCTGATGGAATGGAGAAACCGATTGCTTATGCCTCTAGAACTTTAAATTCTAGTGAACTTAACTATAGCACAATAGAAAAAGAGCTCTTGGCCATTGTGTGGGCCACTAAATATTTCAGACCCTACCTATTTGGCCGTAAATTTAAAATTATTACTGATCATAAGCCCTTACAATGGATAATGAATCTAAAGGAACCGAATTCACGACTTACAAGATGGCGTTTGAAATTAAGCGAGTACGATTATTCAGTTGTGTATAAGCAAGGTAAATGTAACACCAATGCCGATGCCTTATCACGAATCGAAATCCACAATGACGAAATTAGCTCAATAATTGTAAACCCTTCCGAAAAGGAACCTTCTGATAATTCTAGGACAGATACCGCCCCAGAAGCTACAGATGAATCACAAACTCTTACTGTACACACAGAAGATGAAAATCCCATCTTAGAAGTCCCGATTACCGATGAGCCATTAAATAAATTCACTAAACAGTTAGTTTTTAACCGTTGTAGGCGATATAAAAGGCAGAACCATCGTTACAAAACCATTTGAAACGCATACACGCACATCCGTTCAATTATCCGAATCTAATCTCGAAGAAGACCTCATTAATGCAATAAAGGAATATGTTCAACCCAAAATTAAGACTGGCTTATTAATAAATCCACCTTTGGCTATGTACACTATAATTCCTATTATCCAAAGAACGTTTAAAAATTCGGCAATGAAGCTTATGTTAACTAAATCAGAATTAGAAAATATCAGAGAATATTTACGACAGCAAGAAATGATTAATAAATACCAAGATGGCAAGACTAACCATAGAGGTATAAATGAGTGCTACCTAGCCTTATCCCATAAGTATTATTGGCCAAAAATGCGTGAACATATAACTAAATTATTAATGAATGCACCGTCTGTTGTCAGGCTAAATATGACCGTAATCCAGTGAGACCCCAATTCCGTTTAGTGCCTTCAGCAAGCAGACCCTTCGAGTTAGTACATTTAGACTTACTTACTATCCAAAGCGAAAAGTTTTTAACTATCGTTGACTCATTTTCAAAGTATTCTCAAGCCTATTACTTAAGAGATGGAACAGCGGTAAGCGTAGTACAAGCTTTACTCAAATTCTGTACGCATCATGGAGTTCCTTTTACTGTAGTTACAGATAATGGACCGGAATTCACTAATCAGTTAATCACTGAATTCAGTGATTAACTGATTAGTGAATTCCGGTCCATTATCTGTAACTACAGTAAAAGGAACTCCATCTAAGGAATTCCTTAGATTACATAGAATTCATCATCATCGAATAGCACCGCATACGCCCAACGAAAACGGCATTGTAGAAAAGTTTCATTCGACAATCCTAGAACATTTGCGTATTTTAAAAGTTCAACAGAAAAATGAATCCATTTTAAACCTTATGCCTTATGCCCTTCTGGCATATAACAGTACTATACATAGTTTTACAAAGTGCCGACCAATAGATGTTATAACGGGTCATTTTGATCCACGGGACCCATTTGATGTTGATTTGTCTATCCATTTATTGCAACAGTACACAACCGAACATAAGAGTAAAATGAATAAAGCCTATAATATAATTCACGAAAATAGTATGTCTTACCGTAAAGAGCTTATAGATAATCGAAATAAATCCCGCGAAACTGAGAAACAATATTCTCCTGATCAGCAAGTTTTTGTTAAGAATCCGTTCGCTTCCCGCCAGAAAACAGTGCCTCGTTATACCCACGATGTGGTTATGGCGGATCTTCCAATCCATATATATACGCGTAAAAAACGTGGCCCCATTGCTAAATCTAGACTTAAAAGAGAACCTACCTAAAAGTTCCCAATTGTTACAGGATCCTCCTAGTACTAGTACATCTTCTCATGAGATCGGCTCTAATGCAAGAGATAAAACTTGAAAATCTTGACAATGGACCTGGCGTGTTACTCTTTAAATTAGGCCCTTGTAAAGTCATGTCTCATTACCATTCATTTCTGCGATATGTGAATCTTCAGAATTTACAAGATAGAATAAATATAGTTTATAGTCAATTAAATGATTTTAACCCCAAGTTTGATAATCGAACCTTATCCTTATTTGAACCACATATAACTCATTTAAAAGGAAAGCTCCAAACTGTTCTTGAACAGCTGCAATCATTTGAAATTAATCGTGTTAAGAGGGGTCTTTTTGATGGTCTCGGGTCTGTCATAAAAAGTATCTCAGGGAATCTTGACTATACAGATGCAATACATTTCAATAATGTAGTAAAGTCTCTTCAGGACAACGATAATAAATTGTTAACTGAATTTAATAGTCATGTCAGTTTAACTAAAAACTGGATGGCAGAGCATTCTAGTATTATAGATAATATAGTAGATAATCAGAATAAGTTAGTTACTTTATTTAGGAATATAAGTCAAAGTATAATTACTCATGACGATTTAAATAGACACGCCCATTTGGCGCAAACAATTTTGGTAATAAGTGATAACGTGGATACTCTTTCTCAGGAAATATCCAAGTTACAAAATGTTTTAGCGTTTATAAAAGCTTCAATAGCGCACCATTCTATAATAGACCTAGAGTCGATTAAGTCCATACTCAATAGATTACGTACGTTATATAGTAATGATAAGTCCACGTACAATGAGTAGTCCACAAAATAAATGCAACATTGCCAATAATCAAATTGATCTTGATCCATCCAACACAAATCCATCCTCAGATGTATCACAGGTTACAGTTCGCAAAAAAAAGGAAAAAGAACCAAAAGGCCTTGCATTGGAATTTTCTAACTTCCGCTCTGAGATAACTACTATGTTAAAAAAATTTACTGATAATCAACTGGAAATCATGAACAAAATTTCAGATAACCTAACAGAAATAAAAAATGATATACAAAATCTGAAAACTACTACGGCAACCCTAACTAATGAACAGGATCGAATAAAATTAGAAATTGCTGCCATACAAAATGATATGGGAAAATTAAGGACTTCATCAACTAACTACCCAACCGCTATCCTAGGTTCTCCACCTATGATAGCAGACGTCGTCTCAGAAATACAGGAAAGAAAAATAAGAGAAAAAAATATAATTATGGCAGGAGTACCAGAAGCGCTAGGAAATAACAAAGAAGAAAGACTCGCTCATGAAACTGAAGTAATCAATACGATACTAAAAAGCACACAAACTGATTTTAAAGAATCCATAAAATTCCGGCGTCTAGGCGCATATAAACCTGATAAAACCCGCCATATCAAAGTATTTTTATCAACGCCGGAGTCAGTGAAAACTATACTACGTAACAAGTCAAAGATCAATAGCGAAACAGTCAAAATCTACTCGGACCAAACTCCTGTTCAACAAAAACACATGAAAATGATGAAGGAAGAATTGCTCCTTCGGACGGAAAGCGGAGAATCTAACTTATCAATCAAGTATATTAATGGAATCCCTAAAATAATACGCCACGAACCAAAAAACTAAACATCAAACCTATTCGACAATGCAGCCAGATCGATCCGAATAATAACGACAAAATTACATATAGTATTACGAAGCACTATGATACTCTCGGAACCAACTCAGATTCACTGCGACTGTTTTATTCAAATATTCGAAGCTAAGTTAAACCAGGCAAATTAGATGAATTGAAATGCATACTTGCATCAATGAAGAAAGTAATTCATGTTGTATTGTTAGTAGAAACATGGATCAAATCTGAAACGGAAGCCCAAATATTACAACTGCCAAATTACTCTCATTACTATAACTATAGAATGCATAGCAGAGGGGGAGGAGTTTCTATTTTTGTCCATAATAATATAAGACACGAATTCATTTCTGATAAATGTGAAAATGATAACCATTTCATTTGGGTCCACCTAAAGAAATTTTCCTTGGATATAGGTGCCATTTACAAACCTGAAAGAACGAACACAGCACAGTTTCTTGAGTTATTATCGGATGAACTTCAAAAACGTAAAAGGACTATAATTTTAGGTGATTTTAACTACGACCTACTTGGTAAGGATCGACCTACTATTGAGTACAAACAAACTCTACTGGAAAACGGACAAAAAATTCTTAACAAGATTAATATTGAATACTGTACGCGGGAAACAAGTACTAGCAAAACTATACTAGACCACGCTTTGACTAGTCTAAAGGAAAACTGTTTCCATTTTTCCATGATCGAGTCTGCTTTATCCGACCACAAACAGATATTTCTAGAAGTAGTTAAATACAAACCAGAACCATTACAGAAGACACAGTACACAACACTCGCTTATGAACAATTATATAAAACAATTGAACAACTGAACTATACTGATATTGGAGAAGATTTGAACAAATTTTACGAAGCAATGAAAACCGCTATAAAGAGCAATACAATTATAAAAACAAAAATATTAAACCCGCCCAGGACAGACTGGATCAATAAAGAAATAATAAAAATGATTGAACGAAGAAATGAGCTGTTGAAAGAATTAAAAGATAACCCAACGAATCAAAACCTGGAAGAAAAATTAAAAAATCAGAATAAACTTGTTTTTAAGCAGATACGGTTGGCCAAATCCACGTATTATAATAAAACTTTTGATGACTGTAAAGGCATACCTTTGAAGATGTGGAAGTTATTAAATAGCCTCTCTAACAATAAACCTAAACAAAGTATGCCCCAGGTAAAACTAGAAACACCTCAGGGAATTACTTCAGACCCAAAAGATATTTGTGAGATTTTTAATCAATACTTTTCTAACATAGGTACTGTACTAGCGAATCAAATTCCAGCTTTGTATCATCAAAACCCTATTGTTACCGAAAATAAAGTAAGGACACATAAACTCACATGTATAGCACCTGCTACTATTGAAGAGATAGGTAAAATAGTTGACAACCTAAAAACTAATACTAGCACCGGCTTAGACGGCATTAGTGCCAGAGTTATAAAATCATCAAAAAGCTTTATATTGCCAACACTAACACGGTGCATTAATAAAAGTCTAAGTGGGGGGTTATTCCCAAGCGTGCTCAAAGTCGCGAAAGTCACTCCTATTTTCAAATCAGGATCTAGAGTGGAACCAGGTAACTACAGGCCTATTTCCGTGTTACCAGTGATATCCAAAATTTTTGAAAAGCTCATACACAACAGACTATCACAATATCTATTCTCATTTAACTTTTTATTCGATCAACAATATGGATTTAGAAAAAAATCAAACACTCTTTCGGCTGCAACTGATATTATTACTAAACTTAAAACTAATATTGACCAAAAAAATATAGCCATTGGCGTCTTTATTGATTTAAAAAAGGCTTTTGATACCGTCAGCCACAAACTCCTATTAAGTAAACTAGAATCAATCGGCATAACTGGAAACGCTCTTAAAATACTCAAATCTTATCTCGAAGATCGACATCAAGTTGTTATGATGGGAGAACACACAAGCAATCCCAATTTAATGAAATGTGGTGTTCCCCAGGGATCGATTGTAGGGCCGCTTCTATTTCTCATTTATATCAATAGTGTACATGAAATAGGACTAAAAGGAGATATTTCACTATATGCTGATGACACCTGTCTTTTTTACTTTGGCCATACTTTAGATTCCATCATAAAGGATGCTCAGGGTGATCTCATTCTATTAGAAAAATGGTTTCGAAATAACTTGCTGACCATAAATGTTTCAAAAACAAATTACATGATTTTCGCTGCAAAAAATAAAAAACTTCCTGACCATATGCCCTTAGTTATAGACAACAACATACTGACCAGAGTGTACAAAGAAAGATATCTCGGCCTAACTTTAGATAGCCAACTACAATGGAAAGCACACATTGAGAAAGTACGGTCTAAGTTATCAAGCCTGACTGGGGTCCTCCGTGGTATTGTGAGATGTCTGCCTTTATACATTTGATACGTTATCTATAACTCACTTGTTAAACCTCACCTCGATTATTTAATTGAAGTATGGGGATCTGCCGCCCAAGTTCATATCAATACATTAAAAAGGGCACAAAATAAAATAATTAAAGTTCTTTTTCATTATAATTACCTAACTTCTACACAGAAAATATATAAAGAGACAAAATTACTAAATATCACCCAAATTTATCAATACAATACAGCTATTTTAATTCGGAAAATTTTAAACAAAGACGTACATACACAAATCCAATTTATTAAAAATATGCAGTTACAAACACGTAGTTCTAGAAGGGCACATAACTTACAACTATACAAGCCACGTACTAACTACGGAAAGAAAACTATAATATTTCAGGGAGCACAAATATATAATGCACTACCAAATAATATAAAAAACGCTAAGTCAATTCAACTTTACAAGAAATTGTTAAAACAATACATCTTCAAAGGTATTACTAACAACGAATAATAAAATAAATATATAAAAACCAAATTTCTGTAAACTAAAATTTTAAACAACGTGTAAACGGTCTCTAATATCTGCTCGACTACACCGTTAACGTAGGTATAGATAAGTATATAGAAACATGCATTCCGCACACTGTCGAAGTGTCGCGTCATAGATTGTATACTTATTTTAGTTCTACCCACACAATCAATCAACTAAAATTGTTAAATTTTGGCAATAGTTTAGCTTATCTAAATTAACTACATTTTGCGCATTGTAAGCTACCTTATTGTTATTTAAATATCGATACTTAGTTTATTTCTCCTCGAAGTGATTATAAAATTGTAATCTTTGAGAAATAAAGAATTTCGAACCGTTTATAAGATAATGAAACTAGGTTCGTATTATGTAGGCAACGACATAGTAATAGTCATAAAATTTCCCATTATTCTATCTCAGACTTATGATTTGTATAAGATATCCGTTGTACCTAATAAAAATCATGAAATCCTTACTCCTGATTTCCGTTTCCTTGCAACCCATTCACCCACACAACCCTGATTTCAAGTACATAGAGGCTGAATGCCCGAAGTCCAGTAAAGGGTATCTATGTGAAGAGATACACAACGTACATAGCCGAATGTCTCCTGATTGATCCAGACTCTAATCGAGACGCAACAGAAGATCCCCGAATGCAGTCCTACCACCGTATCTCTTCTGAACTCCGCTTTCGAGAAATTGGACGACCGTCACTACACTGTCAGCTTCCCAACACCTACCAAGATACATCTTTCCTGTGGACAAGATCTCTACAAGACGACTCAGGGAAGCTATCTTGTCATAATCCCACAGAACTGTTATCTGGAAACTACAGAATTTATAATTACTAACACAAACGACAGAATAAAAGGTCAAGCCTTGAAGATCGTTGATGTACCAAAATATGAAGCTCATATTCCGTCAGCGCAGCCTATGTACAAGTTAAAGTCGATTAATCTCGACCACCTACACGCAACTAATACCAAGATATCCCTGCAGCCACCGATACATTTCACAAAAAGTTCGAACGAGAGCCTTTACCACACAACCATACCTATATATGTATTACTATTAAGTGCATGTGTACTTGCTGGTGGACTGACGTATCGAAGATATCGTTTGAAACTATTAAAGCCTCATCATAGAGAATCAGATAGCAATGAACCTGAGCTACAAAGAGTGTACCCTATCACTGACAGTAGAAGAAATAATCCAGATCATCTCCCAGCGCAATTTACGACGAGTGTCTTCAATAGTCGCTGTTCTACGGGGGGAGGTGTTACGCGAGCATAGCCAGAGGAAAGTGCAAGTATGCACTCGCTTCAATAACACAAGCGCTGTTGCCTAACTGCTGACACCGCGTAACGTGCCGAAGACGACACCGGCATCGTGGTTCCCAGCATATTGTGAGAACGGCTCACTTCTTGGTCGATCGCCGACATAGCTAGGTTATTGTTAGTAATAAGTACTTTTACATTGTAACTTTTATTTAGTTTATATTAAATTTAATTCAAACATAATTGGTTTTTTTTGGAACCCCTGTGGCCAGGGTTCGTAAGTTATCTTTACCGTGTGTTGGTCAACAGATACATTTAAAGAAAAAATTGTAGAATTTTAGGAACAAAGACGTGTAAGAAAAAATAATTGATTCTGTATCTCGTATTTCTTTTCGACCTTATAGACTAACATGTGGTTCCGCATGGTACGGATAAGAGTCGCAATGTTTTGTTATAGGTCCACTCATCTTGTATAATTGTTTTCCAGCGTCTCCTGTACACTATGACTAGTTTGGATCTGTCTCTTCAACTCATTCCAAAGGTGTTTCGCTATTTTTGCAGAAAAGTGTACAGACGCCAGCACATCAAGCAACCTCAATCTGTCAATTTTCTTTTATAGATTTTCAACTTTAATCATAAAAGCATAAGGTTCACTTTTAACTGGGAAAATTGACAGATTCGAGTAGCTTGATGTGCTGGCGTCTGTACATTATAGTGTACTGTCTGGCTGACGGCAACGAATATAACCACTAGATCTTATCCCGAGGGGGTTATAACTACTATACGTTTATTGATTACGAAGTCATCCACACACAACAGGATAACATTACAAATTACCAAATAACAATAAAAATTTAACCGTGGTTATAACAGGAAAAGATAAGAAAACTGAAAAACAATAGGCAATATAAAAACAGATTAGAAACCACACTTTAAATAATTCAAATAAACCTACTAGTTTGGTTAAAGTTAAACAAAAAGTAGTAGCTAGAAGCCAATCTGGAAGACTAGATTTAGTAAACATTTATTAGATATTTTATAGTTAAAAACGTACTTGATCCCTTGATGTGTGTAATTTAAAATGCATTAAGTAAAAAGCTGTGATTTTGATATTAAAAAGAGGCATTTATTTTGAAATTTTACTTATTTTGATGTATATATATAGATCATTTCTACAGTCCATATGGTTGTCGATTGACTGATTGAGTCATTTAGTTCCAGAGCTCAATTGCTGGTTATCGGCGACCATTGTGTAACTACTCATATCGTACCGGAAGAAGCATATTGGCCGGGATTACATTCAGATAACTCGTCCAACACACACGTGAACCCTAAAACAATACAAATTTAAAATAAACTGCTAGCAATACAAAAATTTGAACATCTTTTTCATAAATATTCAGTGAAACATGTTCTTAATATGAAAACAACAGTGAAAAGAAAATTATCAGCGGACTCAGTGGAGCCGTTCTGCTGTAAAAGACTATCATATTTTGCGTGTACATGTGCAATGGTGTCTTTATTAGTTCATACGTACAACTTTGTAAACGGTGTTGGTGATGTGAGCTTTGATGCTGAGGCAAGGCGAGTGATGCAAAATGTTCTAGATGTTAAGATCGAAGACAAAATAGACGCGTATTTAATGGAGATCAGTGGGACGTCGTCCCATCGGCTAAAAAGGGAAGCGATGTTGGTAAGTGAAGTCAATGTTTTGGGAAAGATAAACTGGAAACTAAATAACTAAGACATAAGATTAAGGAATAATGTAAGGATTGTGTTGTTGTGTTCGTTATCTTTCTTATTCTTTATTGCAAACAAAAAAGAAATACAATGTCTTATAGAAAAGCGTGTACAGACGCCAGCACATCAAGCTACCCCAATCTAACTAATTCCCCCAATTGAAAGTGAACCTGATGATTTTGTGATAAAGTTGAAAATCTATAAAAGAATTTTGATAGATTGGTGTAGCTGGAAGTACTGGCGTCTGTACATAGGCGAGCTTAACTCATTAACGAGTTTTTTTACAGCAAACCAAACACAGAGGACAATTTATTTTACAGGGTAGAGCAGCTTAAAACATTATCTACTTAAAATTAATTCCACCTAACCTATATGTATAGTAAATCTTTATTTAAAATATGAGTCCTAATTTGGAATATATTTTAATAAACAATCAATCAATCAATCAATAATTGGATCTCAATCACGTTTTAATATATGATAAATTACCAATCAATTTATGGTACTATTTTATTATATATTGTATATAAAATACATAAGTATAATGATAATACTAAGTTGGATTAGACTTGCCATTAAGTTTACATTTTAGTCAATAAATTTACTTCTTTTCTATTTTTTTTTATCTAACTGCATTTACATCCACACAACCATAGATGTTGTAACGTAACTATTTGTATTTTGTAAAGAAACTTTATATCAGCGTTTATTGCTAGCTCGGTCAGTTATAACCACATAATTTGTATCAAGATCTGCACTTTCAACATATCAAATTAGTTAGAACTAACCGTACGCGGTAAGTTGAGACCTGAGCGCGATGACGTCGTAGAAGAAAATACTTTTAGTTTCTGTCCATTTACCTGTACTGTCGTCATACATAATGTCAAAAATAAACATTAAACCCGGCTCCCGAATCCTTTATCACCGCGCTCAGGTCTCAACTAGTCCCGCGCGGGTAGTATATAAGGACGTAATCAATAAATTTTATAAATGTTTTCATACAATGTGTACCTAAATATCTATGTTACTAGAAATAATAATGTATACAACGATATTACTACAAACATGTTCTGACTATTTACAAGCGCTTTTTTAAAGTCTACGTGAATAAAAACCTTTTTTATTTTATTTTATTTATTTTAATCTATAAAGCTGCTAAAACAGTACAAAAAATATTTTTGCATTTGAAAGATACATTAATCGTAATTAATTAATTTACTTTTTTTATATAACGCACGCTTATATTATTGTTTAATATAAGCGTGCGTTATATAACCTTCAAATGGGTCACCTAATGGTATGTGATGTACACTCGCAAACCATAGGAGTCGCGGGTGCGTTGCCTGCCTTTAAAAAAGTCAGCAAACCAGTGATTCGGACCTTTCCACCCACCCTGATGGCTCTAGCGACCTTACTGACACGCAGAAACACAACATTAAGTTATTGGAACGAAGTTCCTTATAGCGCATTGTGAAAGGGGGCTAGACGGAAAAAAATCTTAAGAAAAGTTGTCACGACACTTTTTGCAACTGTGCGGCGTGCGCATGTTTCTCTGTCTGTCTCTCTCTCTCTCTCTTATAGAAAGCAAGCCAGATATTTTCATTTCTATTTCGCATTGAACAGTGTGGTGTCGCGACGATTATTTTTGTTGAGTGTATACAGGTTTTTTGTACATAATAAATAATAAGAAATAACTTCGTTCCATTCGGGTCTCCCTTGACACCTCTCAAGTTTTTTAGTGTTATTATTAAGGAATGTCTTCTGTAAGGTGGAGGTATGTATGTACTTCCCCAGTCGGCCTGCTCTTTAAGTGAATCAACGCTGTGCCCTACCTCTCATATACGTAATATATTATGTTAAATTAAATAACAACATATTTTTATTCTTAACGTAATTATTATTTATCAATCCACGAATTCTGTCCTCCTGTTCCAGAAACAAACAGTAAATCAAGAAGACAATACAGTGACTCCTCACGTGGAGTTCTTCAATCCTAAAATGAGAACGGAACTGGAAGAGAAAGATAATGCAGAAATGAGGAAAACTGGTGCCAAGGGTCCGGCTCCCGGTGGCGACACGTGGGTCTGGCTTACTAGCTATTCCAGGGTCCCAGTAAGTATTTTATACTAACTGTGCCCCATGGTTTTACTGGAATTAAACTTTATAAATTATAACCTATGTGTTAGTCCAGGGTGTCAGCTAATCTTAATCTTATTAAAATCGCTCCAGCCGTTTAGAAGTGAAGCAGTAACAAACATACACACTCACACACTCACAAACTTTCGCCTATATAATATTAGTGTGGTGCGTTAGTCCAGGGTGTTAGCTATCTCCATACCAAATTTTATTAAAATCGCTCCAGCCGTTTCGACGTGAAGAAGTAACAAACATACACACTCACAAACTTTCGCCTGTATAATATTAGTGTGATGTGTTAGTCCAAGGTGTCAGCTTTCTCCATACCAAATTTTATTAAAATCGATCCAGCCGTTGCGACGAGAAGAAGTAACAAACATACACACTCACAATCTTTCGCCTTTATAATATTAATGTGATTACTGCACCGGCAAATTGGTGCTTGTGTCTCGTCAAGATAAGTTTTGCAGTGCCCCATTCCCATTTAGTGAGGCTTATAAACATTACAAAACCCAGCTTAAGTCTGACTGACTTAAGCTATCCCGCTGAAAGTAACACGCGGCGAGTGTGGTACCTACTATTACATTTGGCTTGGCACCGACTTCAAACCTATCAATAGGTAGCACATGCAAATTATATTATTTCATTAATATTATATTATAAGTGATGTATTAAATTAAATCTTTATTAAGATATTTTTTTTATACTTTTTAGTTTTTGAAGTCGGTTTTTTTAAACGAAGTTTTTTTTATTTGTTACTTTTTAGTGTCTAGCTATGGTTAGGACTTCGAAAGGTGCCGCGCGCCTCAAAACTATAGATCCCAACAAACGAGAACGGAAAAAAGAAACATCTTCCGAAAAAATGTTGTTCGAAACTCTTTTTCACGTTCTTGTGGGACAGTGAAAGATCTAAAAGACCGTTTGTAAAGTAAGAAAAACTACATAAAATTACGTTCACTCTAAGAAAACTTGCACAGTACGAGTCTAGACTAGCTAAGATTTATGAAAGTCTGAACAGCAAGCGCATAGGTTAGGCCGTATTTATGACTATCTAGCTAACGAGTCTGTGTGCTGAGGGCTTATACACTAGATCTTATTATGAATCGAATGATCTTATGATCGAATAGCCATCTAGTCTTCTGAACAGAGGGTATGAGTCTATGAACTAGGTATTATTAATGATCGATTAGCCAACGAGTCTACTGAGCAGAGGGCTGATAGCCTAGGTCTTATTTATCTTTGATTAGACAATGAGACGGACTCGCCCGTGAAAGGCGGAATGTTTCTTTCCGTAGCAGCAAGTATTCGAGTTGATAGAATGGAAGGTAAATTGTGGTTGACGATTTATGACGCATTAAAAAAACTACTTACTAGATCTCTTTCAAACCAATTCTCGGTGGAAGTTTGCATGGTAATGTATACATCATCTATTTGTTTTAGTTTTATGATTCTCTTATTTTAGAAGTTACAGGGGGGGGGGGGGGGGGCATTTTACGCCTTTGGACGTGTCTCTCGCGCAAACTATACAGTTAAGAATTTTTTTTATTATAAACCTCAATATCATTTTCGAAGTCCTATCCATAGATACCCCACATGTATAGTGTAATGATTTTTATTAAATTCAGTTCTAAGTAAGTATAGGGAACCCCCAAATATTATTGTTTATATTTCTATTTTTGTGTGAAAATCTTAATGCGGTTCACGGAATACATCTGCTGAACAAGATTCGACAGTATAGTTTCGGAAAAAAGTGGCTGTCACATACGGACGGGCAGACATACAGACATGATAAATCAAGAAGAACCTTTGTGAAAGACATTTGGCTACAGAACCCTAAAAATGGCAGCTATTCCGCATCAAACTAAAGAAGAATCACGTACATCGGTTCAAAAATCAGCGTAATCGGTGTACGTACATAAAAAAATACGCTGGTGCTAAAAGGTGCGCCTACATGCGCTTCCAAAAAAAAAGCTTATACGTGCGTATTAAACGCTAGTCGTCTGAAATGGTTGTTTATGTTCATGCCAAGACACACTTTAACAGGATGAGTCTAGCTTGACTAGCTAAGATTTACAAACGTCTGTGCATCATCGACATCGTCCACTTAAACAAAAAAAATCATACAAAAATGTCCATAAAATGAAAACTACTGGGCCAATCTATATAATTTTTTTATGGGACCAAATGGCAACTATTCCGCATCAAACTAAAAAAGAATCACGTAAATCGGATCATAAATCTCCGAGTAATCGGTGTACATACATAAAAAAAAAAAAATACCGGTGAACTTGAGAACCTCCTCCTTTGGAAGTAGGTTAAATAGTAATTATTACAGATATAAGAGCAACAACTTTTTCTACCGTCAATGTGCTTTTAAATAATTTGAGTAGGTATATTTTAAATTCTTAAATATGACTCGATACATTTTCAGTACAAAGTAGTGCAAGGATTCTGCAAAGCGACACAAGACTATTGCCCACCTGGTGTCCAGGGTCCTAAAGGACCTACAGGAAGCCCAGGACCTAAAGGGGAAAAGGGAGAGCCCGGAGCACCGGGGACACCAGGGCATGGCGGCGCGAGAGGACCAATGGGGCCCCCTGGGCCTAAGGGTAAGTAACTGATCGGCATGTTACAAAATTGATTACATTTGTATAACTTAATCATCAAAAATCCTCCACCTAATATTTTAGTAAACTGAACGTATTTTTATATTCTGATTAATCAAGCTGCTTTCAAATGAAAACACCGCATGCATACTAATCTATCCATTTGGGAGCTATGGAAACAGACACATACACAAACTCGTATGTGACACATACACATATAAACGTAGGTACCACTAATAGTTGCCGAAGTGCCAGAAGTGCCAGTGGGCGCGGCATATAGCTCGTAGAACCGACGATTGTTGGGGCAGAAAGCTTCTAGAGTGGCAACCACGAACCGGAAGACAGCGTTGGCAGGCGCCAACAGGATAGACTGATGATCTTGTGAGGGACGCTGGTAGTCGATGGACCCAAGTAGCGCTAGACTGGCCATTTTGAAGTTCTTTGGGAGACTTATTATAATAATAATAATAATACCATTTATTTGCATGAAATACGGTAGGCATAAGGTGTTATACAGTAGTAAGTAGGTACATGACATATTTCACCCTCGATGAGGGTATGCAAAGTTATGTTTAAAACATTAAATTATAGTGAAGTTTATTACAATTCCATTACATATATCCATTACAATTACAAATCTAAATTATTTAAATATCAATAAAATTAATAATTCTAGTATAATCATAGAAATTGTACGAAAAACATCAACAACAGCATGCAACATCAGCGTGCACCAAATCTACATGTGCTTTTATTAAAAAGATCTTTGGTCGTATAAAAACTCTCCTGGATTAACCATTTTCGCAAGGCACAGCAGAATCTTTTATATGGCAGATCAGTCATTCCTTTAGGCAAGGAGTTATAAATCAGAGGCGCCATATACCCACAGCTTTTTCTAAATAGTTCTAGCTTGGGAACAGGCATTTTCAAGGGTAGGTGGTTGACTTTACGTTTATTCGTGTTGTCGTTGACGGTAAAGAGATGGCTGTGGTATTTAACAAATTTTGCAACTTCGTAGATGTATATACAGGGGACCGTTAAAAGATTTTTAGTTTTAAAGATGGGCTTACAAGATTCGCACCAATTCATGCCATAAAGCGCTCGGATGCATTTTTTCTGTGCTATTTCCAGCAGTAGACGTCTTTCGGCTATAATATCCCTCTGCTGTTTAAGTTATAGTATTGCTCACGAAACTTTAGAGTTTTCTTTTGTCCATCACTCACGTACATTAATCGTATTCAAATAAATTATGGGCTATCCAAACCGTTAATACGGTTCTAGGCGCTCATAGCTAGATGCTCTCATCGGTAAGTGATCGACGAGGTTAAGGAACGAGGCTCGCGGTTAATCCATAGAAGGTGATCACCATCGTGGTTTAAGTTCTGAGCGTCTCCGTGCTTCGGAGGGCACGTTAAGCTGTCGGTTCCGATTATCGCCAGTGGGCAACAGTCATTAAGCCATGTCAGAGGCCTACAGGGTGGCAAAAATCTACGAAAAAGTTTTAACTGTATTAATTCAGTCAGAGTTGTTCTGACTGAATTAATACAGTTAAAACTTTTTCGTAGATTCTTTGATAAGTTTTAAGTATTTACGGTAGCAAAGAATTGAATATTATTATTTCAAAATATAAGTATATCTCGCCACAATCTACTATTTTCATCAATAAGTATATTGTATTTTTATATTTTGACATTGTTCTAGGTGAACGTGGTCGTACTGGTGATCCAGGGTTGGATGGACGAGACGGTGTACCTGGTGAACCTGGTCTTGATGGCTTGTCCGGGAGAAACGGCGCTGATGGGGCGCCGGGTAAAGACGGAAGCAACGGAATACCTGGTAGGGATGGAAACCCTGGGAAAAATGGAAAAGACGGGAAAGACGGTATGAGATAGCAAATATTATTATGTACTTTTAGATACATTTCTTTTCATATACAAACCCTGGTTAAGTCTTTCAGACAGGCCGATTGGCATGGTTGGTAGGTACTTTCATACCGCAGTTCGTAGGTTCGATTTGTACCCAGGAGGAGAATTGTTTTCAGTATAGCATGTTTAAAATGTTAAACATAATAAATGAAATCATAGTTAATAATAAAAACTATGGTTTAATAAATATTCAAAAATGAATAATTTAAAGCGCCATCTGTTGGAATTGCCCGGGACAGGTAGTATATCAGTTATCTGGTTTCCATAGTTCAAGCTCTGCTTAGTTTGGAATCAAATGGCCGTGTGAGAATAATGTCCCAGAATAATATTAGGATGTTATTATTGATACTACGGTTCATCTTGTTAATAAACATATACTCAAAAATTCACTATATTTTATTTAACATCATTGATCCCTAAACACGATTCAACTACTTTCCCTCGATAAAAAAATTCTGTCACCGGTAAAAAATATTTAAAGCTAAAAACCTGCTTACCTGTCAGTGATTGTTACACTAGACTTGTTTATAAACATTGTATCCTGTAATCTGTAATAAGTATAAACAATTGTTGGTGAGCCAATAAATACATAAATAATCTGGAAAAATTACACTTCAATTTAATTTTTTTTATTATAATGTGCACTTTATGATTAACAAACACTTTGTTGTATTGAATTTGTCTTAAAGATTTTATTATGTTCGTAACTAATGATTTTCAGGGTTCCGTAACCAAAGGGTAAACCGGGACCCTATTACTAAGACTTCGCTGTCTGTCTGTCCGTCTGTCACCAGGCTGTATCTAATGAACCGTGATAGTTAGACAGTTGAAACTTTCACAGATGATGTATTTCTGTTGCCGTTATAACAACAATTACTAAAAAGCAAAATAAAATAAATATTTAAGGGAGTCCCATACAACAAACGTGAATTTTTTGCTCGTTTTTATAGATAATGGTACGGAACCCTTCGTGCGCGAGTCCGACTCGCACTTGGCCGGTTGTTTTGTATTTCACCCTGTTTTGATAGTTTACACTATTATGTCCTGTGCCTGTTAGTTTTACGAGCTAGATAAAAATAGGTGTCATCAGCCTCTTAATATAAATTGTTTTTTGTAATGAAGGAAGGGTTGGAGCGCCCGGGCCGCCAGGCATTCGGGGTCCAAAGGGCGAACGTGGTCAAATAGGACCTAAAGGACTTCGTGGCACCGACGGCAAAGATGGTGCTCCCGGAAGACCAGGGTTGTCTGTCTATAATTACACAGTAGAAAAAGAGCTGCTGATTCCACCTACTTTTGCAGGTAAGTCGATACGTACCTATTACAACATGAAGAATTATAATTGTATTAAAAAATATTTATTGTGTAAAATTGAATCTTGAAAGTATTTAAAATTATTATTAAGATAACCTAACTTATTTACTAAAGAAACATAAATTAATAAAAATTAAAATGAATAAATAATTTTACCAATGAGCTTATGCGTCAAAAAAATTCGTCGACATCGTATTCAACTGGGAACGTACCCAAAAGGCTGGCAGCATTGCCACGTTGAATGGAAATGCTAATTCTTTGACCTAAGTATTGGCCAGCTCTCTGATAATATTTACCATTTTTATTTAATTGCCTAGCGATATCCATAGATGGCGCTTATTTTTCAATTAGAAAGTTTTGAAAAGATAGCAATACATGACGATGACCAAACAGGATTCATCATACATTAAAAAGCAAAGCTTGACCCGGAGAGTAACAAAGAATAATACAGGATCAGGTCCTATCGGTGGTATCGGTTTATTTCCAAATCCCGTGTTCATGCCCGCTTGAGTATGTTTCGCCGGACCGTCTCAACTGGGCCGTGTTGAAACCGGTAGTAGATGAACCTGCTGAGTTTGTTTCGCTGGGTCTTCTCAGTTGGGGCGCATTGGATCCGGTGGTAGCATTAAAGCGCGACCGTCGTTTCAAACACAAGGTCCGATATAATAATAATACTGAATTCATACCTTAATATAGACAGAACCATTCAGACAATATGTAGTAAAATATAAATTTCAATACATAATATTATAAACTTCAACTAAACATAATCTCCTTGACAATAACTTAATACAAGCTAGCTAAATGTCACTACCATTATAAAATAAATGGTATAAATGTATTAACATTCCGTGTACCTAAATATATGTAATATGTACCTAGAAATAATAACTGTATTACTACAAACATGTTCTGACTATTTACAAGCGCATTTTTAAAGTCTACGTGAATATAAACCTTTTTTATTTCTTTTATTTATTTATTTTTCTCGGACTTAAATAGGCAGTAATCGTTATAAGCAGTCGTTGTACAATAATCAAGCAAACTATTATTTTTGTTGTAGAGGATCTATCCCGAGTGATTGTCCGTGAAGACGAGACTTTGAGAATCCACTGCAACCCGATGGGAAAGCCAGAGCCTACCGTGGAATGGAGAAGAGTAGACGGAACAGCTATTATAAATGTAAGAGATGATTTTTTATACTAGTCCATAAAGCAGCGGCATAAAAACATTGCTTTGAATGTACGCATGTATTTCTCTTTCCTCTGGTGACGTGGAAGGAGCGAGTATCAAAGAATTCTATTGAATATTCTATTTAAACATGACGTGAGGAAATACAGTGAAAAATTGTAACGAGAGAGGAGGAGTAAGGAGTATCTTGTAAGGAGATCATCGACTTCGCATCCCCACTCGCACTCGACGGGACGCTACGTTGCCGAGTTGTGCGGGTCGCATTCGCCCTGAATATGTTCCCCTGAAAAAGTCTAAACTGTTAGCCGAATCCAGTATAAAATTTATTACGTGTGTTCCCCGTCACAATTTTTCTATTCTATTGGTTTATTATATTTTCTTTACCAGTAAGTCTGCAAAGAAGCATACCTGATGGTATGCTATGTCGCAAAACACATGTCGTCATTTACGCGTTCTTGTTCGTATTCTGGCGATCGGATCACGCACCAACGCGACGACAATATTAACCAGGGTTTTTTCTCTTTCTGTTCAGTGCCTTCAGAAAAATAGTATATTTAATATATCTGCTGTGTGGTGACGGCCTAAGAATATCACCACCCCCTCTCATCCCGTGGGGGGACGTAAAAGTCGTCCCGAGGGAATATATACCAGAGAACGGGCAGCAGCGTTCTCCTGAGTACCATGTCCACCTTACTGCGATCGCCAACCCGTCTGCCAAGCGTGGCGATTATGGCAAATCCCCTCAAATGATGGACACAACCAAACCACGGTCCCCAGTCCCCGGCAGCCCTGCTATTCCCAGCCGTGGTAACAGGCGTGGTTACGGCAGGGCAGGGGGTGCTAAGAATCCCCGGCAGATTCCGCGTTACCGACACCGACGAACTCTGGCCCTGGCAACATATAACACACGTACACTGCGGTCCGACGAGAAGATAACCGAACTGGAGGAAGAATTGAGCAGGTTACATTGGGATATTGTAGGATTATCTGAAGTCCGAAGAGAGGGGGAGGACTCGATAATACTGAAATCCGGAAACCTGCTCTATTACCGGGAGGGTGACCAAATATCCCAAGGTGGTGTCGGGTTCATAGTCCACAAGTCCCTCGTGAACAACCTAGTGAAAATCGAGAGTGTGTCGACGAGGGTTGCGTACCTTATACTCAGAATCACCAAGCGGTATTCGTTGAAGGTTATACAGGTATACGCACCCACTTCGACACACTCCGACGATGAGGTCGAGGTTATGTATGAGGACATATCCAGAGCCATACATACCTCTAACTCCTATTTCACTGTGGTCATGGGGGACTTTAACGCGAAGCTGGGCAAACGATTCGGTAATGAGCTGAGAGTGGGGCAATTTGAAACTGGTGACCGGAACCCCCGGGGCCAAGTGTTGGCCGACTTCATGGAGAAGGAGGGACTCTTTATGATGAATTCCTTCTTCAGGAAGCCGGATCACCGCAAATGGACCTGGGTGAGCCCGGATGGTAAAACTAAAAATGAGATAGACTTTATCTTGTCGACGAGACGACAGATGTTCAATGATGTCTCCGTGATCAATGCGGTTAAAACCGGGAGCGATCACAGACTGGTCAGAGGCTCATTGAACCTTAATGTCAAACTCCAGAGGTCCCGACTGATAAAGTCTACGCTCCGACCTTTACCTATCCACGTCCAAAACCCCGAACCATTTCAGCTCGAACTGCAAAACCGTTTCGAATGCCTAGCAGACTGCGAGGAAGTGGACTCATACTATGACAGGCTCGTAGAAGCTGTCCATACGGCTGGATCTAAGGTCTTCAAGGCCCGCCGTACAAACAGAACTAAAAAGATCTCTGACTTTACCCTGCAACTTATGGAAGATAGACGGAAAATGGTTCTGACATCCTCAGATGATGCTACCAGATATCGGCAGCTCAACAGACAGATCTCAAAGTCTTTGACTCGCGACACGCGACAATTAGTATTAAAGAGGCCATCGAGCGAAACAAAGGCTCTAAAGTGTTCGCAAGAGCTCTGTCTGTTGGACAGAGCCAACTGACGAAGCTGAAGACTGAGGATGGTAGAATCGTCACGTCTAAACCTGAGTTGCTGGGAGAGATCGAGAAGTTCTACGGACAGTTATATACGACAACACAGCCACCTGTCAAAAGTCATGCCTCAGATCCCAGAGCACGACTAACCCGACATTACACCGAAGACATCCCGGACGTCAGCCTGTACGAGATTAGAATGGCTCTCAAACAACTCAAGAACAACAAGGCGCCTGGTGATGATGGAGTTACAGCAGAGCTTCTGAAGGCGGGTGGTACACCAATCCTACGGGCCCTTCAGAAGTTATTTAACTCCGTCATACTAGATGGTCAAACGCCACAAGCATGGCACAGAAGTGTGGTGGTGCTCTTCTTCAAAAAGGGCGACAAAACCCTATTGAAGAATTATAGACCCATCATACTGCTGTGCCATGTTTACAAGTTGTTTTCGAGGGTCGTTACGAACCATCTCGCGCGCAGGTTTGACGACTTCCAGCCTCCCGAACAAGCCGGTTTCCGAAAAGGCTTTAGCACCATAGACCACATACATACGCTGCGGCAAGTTATACAGAAGACCGAAGAGTATAACAAGCCACTGTGCTTAGCGTTTGTGGACTATGAGAAAGCCTTTGATTCTATCGAAACATGGGCCGTGCTGAGGTCTCTCATAAGGTGCCAAATCGACTACCGGTATATCGAGGTGATAAAGTGTTTGTATGAAAACGCCACTATGTCAGTGCGACTCCAGGACCAGATCTCGAAACCTATCCACTTGCAGCGAGGCGTGAGACAGGGAGATGTTATATCTCCGAAACTGTTCACCGCTGCATTGGAAGACGTCTTCAAGCTTCTGGACTGGAAAGGCTTTGGCATCAATGTCAATGGCGAGTACATCACTCACCTTCGATTTGCCGATGATATCGTAGTCATGGCTGAGACCATGGAAGACCTCGGTACAATGCTCGATGACCTCAGCAGAGTCTCTCAACAAGTGGGTCTGAAAATGAACATGGATAAGACGAAAATCATGTCAAACGTCCATGTTACACCCACTCAATTGAAAGTTGGTGACTCTGCACTCGAAGTTGTAGAGAACTATATTTACCTAGGACAGACCATCCAACTAGGTAGGTCCAACTTCGAGAAGGAGGTCAATCGTAGAATCCAACTCGGATGGGCAGCGTTCGGGAAGCTACGTAACATCTTCTCGTCCAAAATACCGCAGTGTCTCAAGTCGAAAGTCTTCGACCAGTGTGTGTTGCCAGTGATGACATACGGAACAGAGACGTGGTCGCTCACTATGGGCCTTATTAGAAGGCTCAAGGTCACCCAAAGAGCAATGGAGAGGGCTATGCTCGGAGTTTCCCTGCGGGATCGCATCAGAAATGTCGAAATCCGCAGGCGAACCAAAGTCACCGACATAGCCCGAAGAATTGCCAAGCTGAAGTGGCAGTGGGCAGGGCACATAGGTCGCAGAGCCGACGGCCGTTGGGGCAGAAAGGTTCTCGAGTGGCGACCACGAACCGGAAGACGCAGCGTGGGCAGGCCCCCTACAAGATGGACCGATGATCTTGTGCGGGTCGCTGTAAATCGCTGGATGCGGATAGCGCAAGACCGGCAATTGTGGAGATCTTTGGGGGAGGCCTTTGTCCAGCAGTGGACGTCTTTCGGCTGATATGATGATGATGATGAATATATCAGTTGTCTGGTTTCCAAAGTAGCAGCTCTGCTTAGTTGTGGATCAGATGGCCGTGTATGAATAATGTCCCAGGATATTATCTGAAATGTTATCCTTTATTAGGATCTGTTATAAAAACAAACAACGCTTTATTATATAGTGGAACTTACTGCGAATATTAAAACAAGTTGAACAAATTTGTACATAGATTTTTACTATCAAATCAATAATCAAAACGTGCAGTAATTGCAGATTGCTACTGCAGAAGTTCGTTCTGTCGCATAGCCTTGGCGATTTGCCCGCTTTACCTACAGATTCATTATCTTCTTGGCTACAGTTCTATGGAAGGATTTTATGGTTAGGTATCCTAAATGTTCCTACTTTTGTTTTGAAACCACACCATGAAAATCTCAGAAATTGTGCCTTTTATAGACCTGTTAGCCTATAGGTTATTGAGCCTGACTGTTAAGCCAGAGGTCTTGGGCACAATCCCCACATAGTGCAATCTTTGTGTGATGAATACGATTATTTGTTCTGTAATTTATCTATAATACGTACGTATTTTGAAATATACATTCAGTCAAAAAAGTATCGGGAACGGATGATTTTTTTATGGTTCCAAATTCAAATTTTTGTTTGTTTTGTTGTTGTTAGATTGGCACAACTGTTTTCCGTTTTGGCGCGGAGTTTGAGTTGCATCTGTTATTTATATTAAATACAGCTGGTTTTAGTAATATCATATATAGTGTGTATTGCGAATTTCATAATGGACAAAAATATCGAACAAAGAGTTTGTCTTGAATTTTGCATCGCTAATGGAATTTCGTGTTCAGAGTCAATGAAAATATTACAGAAGGCTTACGGTGAATCGACTTTATCAAAAACTCGTGCTTATGAGTGGTTCAAAGCGTTCAAAAGCGGTCGAGATGTGATGAAAGATTTGCATCGCTCTGGTAGGCCATCAACGTCAGCAACTGAAGTTGACATCGCAAAGTGAAGGAAATAGTGACTGAAAATCCTCATTCAACCCTGAGAGAGATAGCCGCCGAACTTTCTGTATCTCACGAGTTGATTCGTACCATTTTAACTAATGATTTGGGTATGAAACATGTTGCCGCTCGGCTAGTCCCATAAGATCTGAATTTTCTCCAAAAACTCAATCGCATGAAAGTCGCTGAGGACATGGTAGAACGAGTCAATTCCGACCCAACATTCATGAAACGCATTGTTACTGGTGACGAGACGTGGGTTTATGAGTTTGACATGCAAACTAGTCAACAAGCTTCGGAGTGGCGCCTTCCAACTGAACCGAAACCGAAAAAACCACGCCAAAGTCGATCAAAAGTCAAAGTCATGTTGACCGTTTTCTTTGACTATCGCGGTGTTGTGCACTCTGAATTCTTACCGGAAGGTCGAACGGTAAATAAAGAATATTATTTGAGCGTTATGCGGCGTTTAAGAGAGCAAATTCGACGAAAAAGGCCAGATTTGTGGAAAGAAAATTCTTGGATTTTTTACCACGATAATGCGCCTTCGCACAAGGCCATCATTGTGAACGAATTTTTGACCAAACACTCAACAAATACCATCCAGCAACCCCCAGGCTTCACCAGGTATGGCTCCAGCTGACTTTTTTCTTTTTCCTAAACTCAAATTACCACTTCGTGGTACCCGTTTTCAATCGGTAGGAGACATAAAGGAGAATTCGCGGCGAGAACTGAACCACAGAATAAAAAGTACTTGACTGAACTCAATTCCGAAAGCAGCGTTTAAAAAATGTTTTGATGAATGGATTATTCGTTGGCATAAGTGTATCGTTTCTGAAGGAGCATACTTTGAAGGTGATAAAATAAATTTAGATGTATAACAACCATTTTGTATATTATTGATCTTTTCCCGGTACTTTGTTGACAGAGTAGTATAAGTATGTTTATCAGTTTTCTGGTTGCCATAGTATATGCTGTGCGTCGTTTGGGATCAGATGGCAGTGTGCTAGCTGTCCTAAGATATTTATTTATTTGTTTAGAAAAGAATAAAGATCAACTTTTTCACTATGTATGGCGTCAATAAATATTATTGTAGTAGTTGTATTGTATTGAAATTTTAGTGAAGCTAATAATTTAGCAGAAGGAGTAGAATGAGAGGCAAGTTAAGATTGAAAGTTATTTTATTTTATGACTTGATATTCTTCATACACGCTCGTGTAACTCTACCATTCACACACTTCTCTTGTCAATCTTCTTTCATTCGTACTTTCTAAATGCCCAAATTAAAAACTTCAAATTAAAATCAAGACAGCATGACCGCAAACGAGGCAAGAGATGTGTGCAAAGATCGTGACAAATGGAAATCTGTTATCTCTGCCTACTGCTCTGGGAAACAGGCGTGAGTCTATGTATGTTTGTATGAAATGATTTTTGAAGTAATTCTTTCTTTTTACAACGACATTCACTATTATAGACAGTTTATTTTAAGTAGGTTGTATAATGAAGTAGTCCATTACTAATCCTTCATTTTGCCTGCCCGGTGAACGACTCTTCATACATGGTTTAGGGTACTTCTGACCTGCCCTTTCTTGAGAACGTCTCCGATTTGGTCAGAGAATGTTCTACGAGGAATTCCCCTTCCGGTTCTCCCATTCGCACAGACCACTTCTTTTGTCAATCTTCTTTCATTAATCCTTTCTAAATGACCAAACCATCTCAGCATACCTTTTTCTATCTTTGTAACTGAATCTTCTTTCACACCATAACGGTCTCTTACATCCCATGCTTACATCAGTATTTTGTATTCTGCCCCTCGAAGGCACACCGCACAAACTTCTGAGAGCTCTCCAATTAATTATATATTGAAAATGTGAAATAATACCATATGTGTCATATGTTTAAGGGTCCGTGGCGCGATGCGACCATCAGTGGCCATCATTTGACCATACCACACGTCAGCCGCTGGCACACGGGGAAATACGTCTGTTGGGCCAACAACGGGATGCAGCCACCCGCTAACCAGACCACCGATGTTGAAGTGCATTGTAAGTACTGACATGGTATGGCTAGTACAGTCAGCACCATAAGTCGATGAACAGAATGTATATTTAACAGTACAGTTACGGCGTCAAATCAGGGTAATCTAATGATATATTTAATGGATGTGCTGGCGTCTGTACAGACTTTTTATCCATTAAATATTATCATTAGATTACCCTGATTGGACGCCGTAACTGTACTGTTAAATATACATTCTGTTCATCGACTTTTGGTGCTGACTGTACTAGTACTAGGTTGATAGGGCAAAAAAATATTGACGATTCCACACAAATGTAATATATTTATGGAATAAATGAATGTTAATTTGAAAAAAAAAACAATTTAATTTGTTTGGAGAAATCAGTTCATATACTTTTTTTTATTTCTTTCAGTCAGTCCCTTCATAAAAGTACCGAATAACGTCGTGTTTGTGGTGAATAAAGTGGCAAAGTTAGAGTGTGAGGTGAGTACGGTATATTTAAATTTATAGAGGCCCCCTTTAATGTTTACCGAGCATAGATCTACTTTAGTTAGTCTTTTGTTTAGTTCCCTAATGACAAGCGTATAAACATAAGTGTCCATACGAGTGACAACGACACTTAAAATTATAATAAAGTAGCAGTTCCCTGCGGTTTTACACACGTGTTATTCGGATATATAATCTATAGTGGCGCCATCTGTCGAAGATTGCTCGTACCAACTCAGAAACCTTCGTGTAAAAAGTACTGTAAGGTACTAGTTGTGTTCTTTTCTTCAAACGAAAAAACTTAAAAGGCATGGCTCGTAATATCATAATTGGTATATAATAGGTCTTTACCTATGAAATTGCCGTTTTGTATGAAAAAATTTAAAAGAATTTTTTTCATGAATTTTTTTATTTGTATTAATCGAAGTAATCACCCATGCAATCAATGCATCTTTGCCATCGCAGTGGCAGTTTATTGATGCCCTTCTTAAAGAAATCAGCTGGACGGGAGGCAACAAATTCTTTAAAGGCATTTTGTACTGCCTCTCGGGTATTGAATTTTTTTCCCGCCAAGAAGTTATCCAAATTCTGGAAAAAGTAGTAGTCTGTAGGCGCAAGGTCTGGTGAGTAGGGCGGATGACGGAGAGCTTCCAACCCCAGTTCTTGCAACTTGGAGACCGTCTGCTGTGCAGTATGAGGTCGCGCGTTGTCGTGCAGGAGCAGCGGAGACGAGCGATTGACCAATGCTGGTTGGAGATGCGCCAGCTTCTCCATCATTGTGCTCAGTTCTTCACAGTACACATCTGCAGTAATGCTCACCCCGTTTGGTAAGAAGCTGTGATGAATCACACCGGCGCTAGACCACCAAACAGTGACCATCACTTTTCTAGGGGTAAGTTTTCGTTTAGGGCATTGTTTAGGTGCTGAACCAGGATCCAACCAACTTGCTGAGCGCTTGCGGTTATCAAACAGAATCCATTTTTCATCGCAGGTAACAATGCGGTTCAAAATTCCTTCATTTGTGTGTCTGTTGAGCAGTGCAAGGCACGTCTTGACGCGTACTTCGCGCTGGCGATCATTGAGTTCGTGGGGCACCCATTTGTCAAGCCTTTTTACCTTGCCAATTTGACGCAAATGGACCAATATTGTTTTGACGCTAACGTCGAAAGCTGCTGCTAATTCAGCCGTAGATTGTGTATCATCAGCTTCCACAACCGCCTTTAATTCGTCATTGTCGACCAAAGTCTTCGGACGACCGCGAGGTTCATTTTTCAGGTCGAAATTTCCGGAACGGAAGCGAGCAAACCAATAACAGGTGGTGCGTTGGTTTGTAGTGTTAGCTCCGTAAACGTCGCGTCGTTGATGTTGCGTGCCGCTTGTGCCGCGTTGCTGCCACGACGGTACTCATATTCCATAATTACTCGAATTTTTAACGTATCCATGATGACGAAAAAGATTGAAATGCGATGAAAATGTAACACTAATCAATAAAGAAATGACTACTTTTGGAAAAAAGAATCCATGTTTTTAAAATAAAATTAATTTGAAATTAGAATTCTTAGCCAAACAAAAATTATTTTGATTTGAAATGGCCAGTACTGCAGAACGGCAATTTCATAGGTAAAGACCTAATATTTATTTAGTTTGAGAAAGGAGTGGGCTGGAAACGGTTCGTTGATTGAACCAAAGAACCGTTTTTTTAAACAGCTTTTCTACTGTTATGAGAAGATTCCGTGCTATATTCACCATTCACCATTATTAATTGTAATCAACAAATTTTAATTTTAATTCAACTAGTTTTACAATTCTCTAAGTAAATTTGCTAGGAATTTGCTGTCATTGATTAATCGAGACCAAAATTTAAATAGAATGTGACATATGATATTAATTTTAAAAATAATTTCTAACTTACAGTATATCTAAGTTATTGTAAAAATGTATTTAAGTCCGATCTGATAACCGTATTACATCGATAGCCTCCATACAGGCATCGCCTAGTGTTGCTATCACTGCTAAAATAATTATATAACCCAATGACTAATAAATAATTTGAATTTAATTTGAATTCGTATTGATACCGCACATTATTCAACTCTGATACACTGAACTTAAAGTTTTGTTATTGGTGTTGAAATATCGTTTAACACAGATCCAAGCATGGCCTGAACCGGTCCTCGCGTGGGAGATGGACGGTATCACCCTAGAAGGTCAGCGATACAAGACGGAGGTGGCGACGACCAACGTCCCGTGGCGGTGGATAATGAGACTCGAAATCCCAAATGTCAAAGACCAGGACCTGAGGAAGTATAGCTGCGTCGCCAAAAATGAACTCAATAAACAGACTGTGAAGGGTCACATTAATCTCAAATGTAAGTACTAGGTTTGTATTTCTACTCCTCGGGGCTGTGGTGGCAGTATGAGAAGTATCCGTCGCCACGTGCAAGCAACTCCGGGAAGACAGCGATTTTTTTGTGGCGCAGGTGGTCAGTAAGTATTTTGTAGGTCTTAATTAAGTCCCCTTACTCCTGCATTGCTCCAGAGTTGTTAGGCCAAAGGTTAGAGTATCTTCGAGCTCAGTGCATTTTTTTATAACACAACCCCCGGAGTAGGGGTTCAATCCCTGTGTCGCGGGGTACTTCACAAACACATAATTGTTTGTGGCGCAGGTGGTCAGTAAGTATTTTGTAGGTCTTAATTAAGTCCCCTTACTCCTGCAATGCTCCAGAGTTGTTAGGCCAAGGGTTAGAGTATCTTCGAGCTCAGTGCATTTTTTTAGAACACAACCCCCGGAGTAGGGGTTCAATCCCTGTGTCGCGGGGTACTTCACAAACAAATAATTGACGGACACAAAGTACATCCAAACTCAGAACAACTATTTATGGGTCAAACAACTAGCTGTCCTGTGCGAGATCGAACCCGGGACACGAAAAGGCGATTGTCTTAACTATAGGTCACATGTGTATTGTATACCAGAGCTATCTAATTATTTTTACAGACCCAATGCCTGGAGAACCAACCAACCAGAAAGCATTAGAAGAAGTGTTCGGAGCGCCACCTCCTGAGTTCAAGTCTTACGAAGAAATGTGCAACGTGCAGCGCTGCCCCACGTGTCCGCGGTGTGACAGGGCTCAACTCCTCATCACCACTATGAATGGAACTAGCACGAAGAAACCTAGGAGAAATAGTAGTAAGTATTAGTGGTTTTATTGTCCGTCCGTCTGTCACAGTTGCACATAATAAAAAATTAAGCGTTTATTTTGAATTTTTCGCGATACTCTGAAATGTGATCTACTAGTAAAATCGTCTTCAAACCTTTTGCACACGTTTCATATTTGGTTTACGCAAATATGATCATATCTCCGAATTTCAAAAAAATCTTAAGTGGCTACCAATACGTTTTCGTCGGAATACTCATATTGTATCACTTCAGTACAGTATTCTGTTCGTCCCATCTACTCCGCTTCATCCCAAAAAACGATTAAATTTATTTCAGACATTTTGTTGCTACCATTATCCATAAAAAATATTGTCCTATGTATATAGTTCCGTTTATACTCCTTATGCAATAAAGTGTACTTCTTCTTCTTCTTGTACAATGTACGGGTATCAGAACAAGTGGGGCAGTCAATAAGGGATTCTATTTCAACGCAGATTTCCTTTTTATGCCGTGTCGTTACCACAAGCACTAACGTTGATGATATGTAAAGTACTTTTGTTTTGGAGAGGGACCCTGGAGAGCAAATTGTCAAAAATGGAAAATAATAAATAAAATTTTTCGGCGGGGTTCGAACCAGCTTCCTCTACCAATTGGAGTAGGCGTTCTGCCGTTAAGCTACAAACAATACACACTACAAGATCAAATTCAGGATATCTTTCCTAATACCGTTCCGGAGGATATAAGTGTTATCCATCAGCATTGTTTTTCTAGAAACATGGCCGACTAATACCCACCGGATGATTGTATTTATGATAGGCCTCCTATACTCCTCCTCCGTCTCCGCTACTCCAGATCTCTTCTCCCACCCAACCACCAACCCAATCTCTTCTCAATTGTATCCTGTGGAGGTGAAATAAAACAAGTTTTATTTAAAAAAGAAAAATAAACAAAAGAATGCCCTATGCCACACTCAGCGACGATCGTTACACTGAACTCTCGGTGACAGACTTGTTTTTTTGTGTTATTACTGAAGTCCAGTACAAATAAACCGAAAATACTATAGGAAAGAAAAGAAACAAAGCTACCTTTTAAGCCAGGTTTTTTTGTATAGATTGCCAACTCTACGCCATCGGGAAGCCGGTGTACCACCGATACAAAGACGAGTCGTACGGAGCTTGGCTTAGAGACTCCAGCGGAATAGAGGCTCAGGTAAATATTTTCCAACTTTCTAACTAAAATAACATAAAACATATATTTGAATTTTATAGCATTATTCGCAATGCAAAGCGTTAATATAATCTCAAAAATGGGAAATCATAAATTTGATCGTCCGGCGGGTCTCGAACCTGCACCATCTACCAATTCAATAATTTGGAAGGTATTATCGATATGATATGATCTTTCACATGCAACTGAGAACATATCAGTCGGCCATGTTTCTAGAAAAACAAAGCCGATAGATAATACCTACATCCTCCGGAAGGGTGTTAGCAAGGGAAGCCTAAATTTGATCTGCCAGCGTGTATCGTTCGTAGCTTAACTCAGAGCGCCTACCCCGGATTGGTAGATGATTTCCCATTTTTGAGATTGTAAAACATATAGTACTACTGCTCAAACCCTTTCATTTGATACCCATATCGCCGGAGTTGTGTAAAAATATGTTAACCGCTATAAGCAGTACCCATCTTGGACCGATTTTCATCAAAGTTAGCTAAGAATAAATTAGTAAGATAATTAATTCTATTTACATAGATATTTTGGAACACGGATTGTTTGAAAACATTTATAAAATTTATTTTATAATAACAATGATATTTAGCTAGCTTGTATTAAGTTATTGTCAAAGAGATTATGTTTAAGTTTAACTATCGAAATGTATTGTTTTAGCTATATTTTAATCACGACTCATGGGAAAAAATAATATTAGTAAAAGATTAAGAATAATAATAAAAAGTAAAAAAAAATAAAGTAATAAAAAAGGAAGGTTTAAAATAAAATAAAAAGATTGGAAAAGGAATAAAAACTAAACCTAGAATCTTAACTCCTAGAAACTTGCTGTAATCAAATAGCAGCAGTGAGTCGTCGGAGGCTAATATGCCGACCAATAAAATAAAAATACCTGCTGAATCCTTTAGTCACCTTTTACACGGAATCTAATGATATTCTTTCTGGGCCGGACACCACACCTCTTTTAGTTTAGTCACACCCTATGCTCGACATTATACCTACTTTTATTCAGATTCAACATTATCATCATCATTACAGCTAAATAAGTCCACTGCTGGATAAGCCTCCCTCAAGAATCGTCTTGGGGGGATATGCCATAATCGCCACGCTTGGCAGGCGGTTTGGCGATCGCAGTAAGATGGTCATAGTACTCAGAAGGAAGCTGTTGCCCATCCTCTGGTAGATATTCCCTCGGGTCGACTTCTACGCCCCCCACGGGATGAGATGGGGTGATGATATTCTGATTCTGATATTTGTCGCCGTCACCACACAGCAGTTCAACATTATACTGCTCCAAAATTATACAAGAAAAAGCTTTCAGCAGTGACAGTATGAAATTAAGTTGTAGTATAACAATATGGATTACTTGCCACAAAACTTAGGTCACGGAAATAATAAAAAGACGCAAAGCACTAAGATCACGCGACCCAATGGTAGAAAAATTGTACCTAATTTTTAACGGTCCTAATTTAGCCTTGGAAGAAAAATAAGTACCTAAACCATAGCCTACTTTCAATCAATCAAGGTTGTCACGTGATCATGAAGGCAGTTGCTGAAGTAATTCCAGTAGCCAGCCGCAACAAGTTCTTTTTTTAACACTGTTATTAGCTTTTTACGTATGTAAGTATGTAATGGAAACTTTGAACATGGTTTTGACCTCCTTCAAAACATCGGATTAAAGCGAAATTTAGCATACTTATCAAAGACCGATGATAATTAAAATTTTAAAGAGTAAGACCCGATAGTCTTACTAGAAGCGCCGCCGAGGCGGTAGCGTGGATCGCGATACCTAAACTACTATCCTACGCTAGGACGTAACGGTAGCGTCTACAACCGCAGATAATGAGGTCCTAGGTTCAAATCCCGGATCGGGCCAAATGGTGATTTTTGACATTTTCCGTAAATAAATTTTCTCAGTATCAGCCCGAACTGTGGGAATTAGAATTTGAGAATTGGAGCACAAGGACATAGTCACTGTATAAATATGGACAGTATGGAAACTAAGCCTAGTTGATGAAATGATTACCTACCCTGTATTGAAGTAATAGGCTTATAACTTTTAATGTTTTTGATATTGTTCCTTTTAGTATTATTATATACATATTTTTTTTTTAAATCTGCAAAAAGTTTAAAATACGATAGCTCCGGTTTCGATGAAGCCGAGATCGAACAGCCGTATACTACGAAATACGCTCGTGGCATTTTAATAAGATCGTAAACTTATACGTCACCACTTGTCTAGGCATGGCACTCAATACTGACAACTCCTCGACAACCGCTTAGGGGTCTTGTCAATCCCCATCTCTATGAGAGTGAGCCGTTTCGAGCGTATGTAGGTAGTTTCAGTACTGTCTATATTTTTTATACTGTGAACTTCTACTGTTGAACACGCTACTGGATTAACGAGGCAATCAAACTTTGCCTACCTTATGTAGCTATTTATAACGTGATTAGAATTATTTCAGGCATATTTCACTGTTTAACTGTCATCATGATGTTACAGAAAGACAAGTTGTGGACTACGGAGGAGAATGACGTGGAACGTCTCAGGGAATACCGAACGAAGGCCAGCTTCAAGGGCAACCACGTTGACGAGTATCACAAATTACAGAAGCCATTTTTTGTGAGTGCTATACATATAATCACACTAATATTATAAAGGCGAAAGTTTGTGAGTATGTTTGTTACTTCTTCACGTCTAAACGGCTGGAGCGATTTTAATAAAATTTGGTATGGAGTTAGCTGATAATCTGGATTAACACATAGGCGCAGCTAGTATCCTATAAATATAAATTCCTATAATATCTTGAGCTGTGGCCCGTACCCCATAAGGGTGCCCCCTCAGGTGTTAGTCGCTTAAATTAAGCTTTTGCGCTAACCATCTGCTCGTTATCTTCAATTTTTTTATTTTAATATAATAGTACTAAATCAAAACATAATAGTTTAGTAACTTGTTATTTATTTAAGGATTTCAAAATATATATATATGTGATAATACAGACCGCACCGACGGATAATTCAAATTACTGTAATACTGTATTTGAATATGTTTATGTACTGCATTGTGACAAGTAAAAGTGTATCTTAATACCTACCGAAGTGCTGAATAAATTTAATTATTTCATTATCCTTCTAAGAATAATATGTTTATCACTATCACTACGTTTTAAAAATGTGATGGTGCTTTATAATAATTACTATTAAAATCCATACAAACCATATCAACTTTTATAAATATTATGAAGGATTTAAACAAAACGAATATAGGACTATTAATATCAGTTCACAAAGAAACTAAAAGCGTTTCATATTTTTATATATTTTGACTAGCCTGTTGTTCTAGTGATTAATGACTCTGACTGCTAATCCAGAGGTTGTGGGTTCGATTCCCAAAATCTTCGTGTGATGAGCACGATTATTTTCTCTATGAATGCATGTAATTTATCTATTAAATATATGTGTGTGTATTTAGAATTATATAAGTGTTGTCTCTCAATAGTCTAGTTGTTATAATAAATAATAATAATAAAGTTATTTAGTTATAGAACAGGCTCTGCCTAGATTGGGATGTGAATATTGAATAGGTAAGAGTTTAATTAAATTTCTTATTCAATATTCGGTAATATAGGTTGTAAGTACAGGTTCAATATTGGTCGACCGCGACCGTACCAATATTGTGAACGGTCGAGTATTCAGACATTCGATTTCAGGAGTTGATCAATTTATATTCGAATATTACAGTTTGCAAAAAACCCGTAATGTTATTTGCTTCCCCATACAAAATGCTGATCTTTAATATCTTAAGATTTAGGATTATGTTACACCTTTTTTTCCGTGACTAGTCCCTGCCTCTTACCCACCACTGCAACTCCTGTAAGACAGGATCTACAGTGGCACACAATGAAATGACACTGAGCGGTGAAGCTCAGGCATGTCCCGGGGAATCACTTTAACTGTCTTCGATCCCGCAGGCAATTTTATTACACCTTGTATATTCTTTTTCTGCTTTCCAGGGTAATGGACACGTAGTATACAGCGGCTCGTTTTTCTACCAAGCCAACGAGTCCGGTAGCCCGGGTGACATCATAAGATACGACCTGTCTCAAAGTCGCATCAAGTCCGTCAAGCTGCCCTTCGCTGACGGCAGACTTTATACGTCACAACATAACCAGGTATTTATTTTCAAACTTTCGCATATTATAATTATACTTGATATTAACAGCTCGGGATTATTTAGCTTATCTGGAAATTCTAGATACCTACAACATATCTACATTCCAAATTCAAACCAATCACGAAAAACCAAATAACGTATTTCATTGATTCAAACCAATCACGAAAAACCAAGTAACGTATTTCATTGGTTGTACCTACGTTCATTGGTTTGTTTTAGGTTCATTGGTTGTACGTTCATTGGTTTATCACGAACTCAAAACAATATTGAGTCTGAACATCTGACAGTATTTAATGCCTTTTGTCTATGACTACAACCGGAACCGATAGGTTACCATGGCCTTTGAAGCATGAAGACGTTCAGAAATTAAACCATTTTGGCGGTCACCCATAAATTTACTGACTGCGTATCAAGGTGCTTATACTTGTCAATCTGTTACAGAGCGGTGAGAGCAACGGGGTATAGATGCTTATTTATTTTAATGTGAAGTATATGACTTTTGGAGGAATTTGTCAAAAAACATATTCACTTATTTTCCTTAAAGAAAGATCATTACTCACAACCTCTTAACTTAAGAAATAAAAATTCAGTAGCTCTACCGACATCAAAGCTATCTATATTTCATTCTGGGCCCTATGTAATGTGCATTAAGATATATAACAAAATACCACAACAACTAAAAAAAACATCCAACTTCAATACATTCAAGAATAAATTAAAAAATACTTAACCCAAAAATGTTATTACAGTATAAAAGAGTTTTTCGAGGACAGAGCTAAACAGTAAGACAGTGTGCAATATAAAAAATAATTAAATTATAATATGTTAAAGTAAGTAGTATAAATATAATGAAAAAATAATAAGTAATAAAGATATAATAATATATATAAATAAATATATAACCTAATATTAATTAAATAGTTTGTAAGTAATTTTATATTAAAATTGTATTGCTGCGCCCTAACAGGGTATCATGTATGTACCTTTACATTCTGTAACACCTATGTATCACTCATGATCGCAATAAATATTTGTATTTATATTTGTCCATGGAATATTTCAGGTGGACTTCAGCGCAGATGACAACGGGCTTTGGGCGATCTATTCCATGGCAGAATCTAACAACACTGCTGTAGCGAAGGTACCATATATTTTTAAAACTTTCTCACACAACTGTTCAAAAACATTATTTTTATATTTTATATATTCCGGGACATTATTCATACACGGCCATCTGATCCCAACCAAGCAGAGCTTGTACTATGGTAACCAGATAACTGATATAGGTACTACATTTACCAAAATATTTTTTGTAAATACATACTTATATAGATTTACGAGATATTAGAATTACACTCACGATAAACAGACATGTTCATGCACACAAATATCTATCTTGAGTGGGAATGGACCACACCAACATCCCCCCCCCCCCCCCCAAATCAGATATGTATGCCTAGCTTTTACGAGCAATGCGATACAGCTTGTTCAAAGAAGAATAAAATATATATTTTTTTATTTCAGCTCAGTTTTGATACCAGCAAGGATGATTTAAATATAGACTACCTGTGGAATATCTCATTGAACCATAAGCAGGTAAAATATAGCTCTATCGATTTCATAATGTCTTCCTGTCTGAATGTTGGCCTTGGCAGCCAGTCCCCACGGAGACCAGCCATCAGGATGGTAAACAATGGTGCTGCCATACACAAATAAGATTTTTGAAGTGAAAGCTTTAACCGCGTTCATTGAGATATAATGTACTTACGTACTAGTACATTACATATATAGTGTGAAGTGTCAACTATATTGTAGCCTAGCTGTTCCTCACGGCTTTACCCGCGTTAACCTTTATAAATTATCAAAGCTCCTCCCCCGTAGGTGATAGCGTGATATTATGTAGCCTATATCTATGTTGACCCGACCTCTTAGTAATATTCATGCAAAATTTGAAGTAAATCCATGCCGAACTTTTTGAGTTTAGCCCGGACATACATACAGACAAACAGATAAACAGACAAAAATTATACAAACTATATTTCTGGTTTCGATATCGATTATAGATCACGCACCAGGTTTCTTTTTAACATTTTAAGTTTATTGTATTTTTCACTAGGGACGGTGCTAATTATTGTACTGGAAAAACCTGCAGATTTCATGAAGAGAGTAAACTACATGAATTTGTGGTGGTCACGCTGAATACATTACCGCGTATACTTGAAACTAAAGCCTTTTTATGTGACTCCAGGTCGGTGAAATGTTTATTGTATGCGGAGTGCTGTACGCGTTGGACTCCGCGACGGAGCGGGAGAGTAAGGTGTCGGTAGCCATCGACTTGTACCTCAACAAGCAGATAGAAGTGTCGCTGCCGTTCACCAACCCCTTCCGGAAGACCACGCAGCTGGGTTATGATCACATGCATAAGGTTCAGTAACAATGAAGTACCTACTACAACCTCTTTGCCAAATTTTCCAATTCACACATTCACTAAATTTGAATTTTATAGCATTATTCGTAATGCTATAAAATTCAATTTCCCATTTTTGAGATTATATTGCGTTAATATAATCTCAAACCTGCACCATCTAAATCAAATTTAAAAATTTGGAAGGTAATATGATATGATCTTTCACATGCTGTCTGGAAAATAAGGCAATTGTCAGATGAACAAACTGCTAGATTAGTGTATTTCGCGTACTTTCATAGCATTATGTCGTATGGCATTCTGCTGTGGGGTTCGGCGGCTGACATAGGTACTATTTTTGTATTGCAGAAAAGAGCAGTCAGAGCCATTTATGGTTTAGGCAGTCGCGATTCTTTGCGAAATTTGTTTAAAGAAATAAATATACTTACTGTGCCATCGGAATATATATATCAGAATATAATGTTTGTTAGAAAAAATATTCATAATTATAAAAAGAAAAGTGAACTGCATAATATAAATACTAGGAATAAAAACAAACTAGCCATGCCAGGCTTTAGAGTAAGCAAAACTAATAAATCATTTTTAGGAAATTGTATTAGGTTTTATAACAAGCTTCCTACTCAAATTACTGATCTGCCTGACACAAGTTTTAAAACACATATTAAACGTGTACTTATGGCTAGGGGTTATTACACCACTAAAGAGTACATCAATGACAAAGACGTCTGGCTCTCACTTCCTACCTGCACATTGCTCGCTGGAGATCTTGTAGCCATATAGACATGACTGATCTGCTGTGTTACGTGAACTATCTGTAAATGATTGCTATCATATACTTAATTTAAAATTATTGACTCTGTCTCAAAATGAATAATGTTATTGTTTCGAAGTTTTTCTTTTGTATACCTAAATATAATCTAAAATAATAAGCATTCAGACAACCGATCGAGCATATATTGTGTTTGCCTACTAAATAATTACTCTAATTTGACCAAATCCCGTGTTCATGCCCGCTTGAGTATGTTTCGCCGGACCGTCTCAACTGGGTCGTGTTGAAACCGGTAGTAGATGAACCCACTGAGTTTGTTTCGCTGGGTCTTCTCAGTTGGGGCGCATTGGATCCGGTGGTAGCATTAAAGCGCGACCGTCGTTATTAACACAAGGTCCGTCATAATAATAATACCTTTAATATAGACAGAACCATTGACAATATGTAGTAAAAATATTAGACTTAAACTAGATAATTAAACATAATCTCTTGACAATAACTTGATACGAGCTAGCTAAATATCATTTCTGTAATAAAATAAATTTTATAAATGTTTTCATACAAGATGTACCTAAATATCTATGTTACTAGAAATAATATCTAATGTATACAACTATATTACTACAAACATGTTCTGACTATTTACAAGCGCTTTTTTAAAGTCTACGTGAATAAAAACCTTTTTTATTTATTTATATTTATTTATTTATACATGCAACTGTGAACATATCAGTCGGCCATGATTCTAGAAAACAAAGCCGATAGATACCTAATACCTACATCCTCCGGAAGGGTGTTAGCAAGGGAAGCCTAAATTTGATCTGACAGCGTGTATCGTATGTAGCTTAACGCAGAGCGCCTACCCCGGATTGGTAGATGGTGCAGGTTCGAGCCGGACGATCAAATTTATGATTTCCCATTTTTGAGATCACACATTCACATCCATCATCAGCCTGATGTTACCCACTGCTGGACATAGGCCTCCTCTAAAGGCTTATATATTGGTTCCCTTTGGAGGTGTTTACCGTAGGTAGTCACCAGGCTTGGCAAGTATGTTGGTGACCGCAGTTAGGTGGTAACTAGTACACAGGCGACGTTGCTGCACGACTACCTGATGTATCACTTAGTCGCCTTTTACGACACCCCCAGGTATGGATGGTAAGGGGTGTTATGCTTTCTAGGCCGGAAACCACACGGCTTATCACATATTATATTTCGTTTTGAAGATTGAAACGGCTCTAACTTTTCTTTACTAGGTACACTTTTACTTGATTTACTACTGTTACTTTAGTATCACTACTTACCGGAGCAGCATACCCGCGTTCCCGGGGCTCCCCCTATCAGGCGCCAGAAGAAGTCCACGGCAGGTTAGGTTTAGTCGGTGCGAGTCCGACATACCCACCCGCAGACACTTTTTGCGGGTGGCATGCATTAGCATTCCCGCTGCCTTATCAAAAAAAAAGTTACACTTTTACTTGATTTACTACTGTTACTTTAGTATCACTACTTAAAGTTATTTAATATGTAAGGTAGCTGTAAGAACTTCTCCTGTTGGACGACTCGAAGACTAATCTATAAATTTCCATACAACCTTTTCTTGTGTACGGCAAAAATTACAATTGTGTGTTTTGTAATTACAGGAATTGTACTCCTGGGACCGTGGCAATCAGCTAACGTATCCAGTGAGATCCAACGAATTACCATTGACTGGACCCTAACACAAGGTCACCAACAACCGTAACTCTCGGGAAATATTTTTATACATTTTTATTTCAAATAAATAATCTATAAATTAAGATAATGACTTGTGTATTCTACTTCATTTAAATTTTGGTTTACCTTTTAGCGCTATCTAGTTTCAGGAATACACACTACATTCGGTCAAGCTTCCTAGGGCAAACGAATGCATTGTATTTCATAGATATATCACTAGATGGCGTGATTCTCAACATTAATATAATTCAACATAATTATTCAAGATGTGTGTTTCGTCTATTTATTTATTTTTAAGATGCGAATTTATGACTCTTTAAAAAATATTTTATTATCATTGGTAAAATATATCTGTATATTAAATGTATTCTCAAAAGCTTTCTCCGTATCGATAATCTGTATATCACGGCAGTAGGTATGTGAGTTAGGAAGTAAATAATAAAATAAGTCGAATGCAATTACAAACCCTACTACACTAATAAGGTCTGAAAGGGTTAGGGGGCCGGCAACCAATCTTCCATAAGCTTACATAATGGATAGACAAACCTTGTATTATTCAGGGGGTTCTATAGGATTCATATGTAGCGTAATAAACTTTTACTAGCGTCAGAAATTAGCTAGGCGAAGAGGGATAATTCTTGTAAATATTTTGGTAGTTAAATAAAAAATAAGTAACAGTATGTGTGTGAGGACATAATCTAAGAATGCAGGAGAAATGGAGCGCTGTGGACGATGACGACCTATAAAAATTACGAAACACCTACCTACAAGATTTGGACTGAGAAAGTAAAATGATATGTAAGTAAGTATAAGCGATATGCTCGATGCACCAACAATAATAATGGCCGAAAACTGTGTAGGGATTGAGAGAAAGCTTATTATTATGTATTACTAGCTGTGCCCGCGACTTCTTCCGCATGTTAATTAGTTTATTACGTTTTTCTTGTAAAATAAAAGATTTTTTATGAAATAAAAGTAGCCTAAGTTACTCCTTATTACATCAGATACCTGCCAATGAAAGTCCCATCAAAATCGGTCCAGCCATTTCAGAGATTAGCCGGAACAAACAGACAGACAGACAGACAAAAATTGTAAAAAATGTCATTTTGGTGTATGTACCGTATATACATTCATATTTATGTAGTAAAAACCGGTAATTTCAATATTACAAACAGACACTCCAATTTTATTTATTTGTATATAGATGTGAAATAGACAGAAGACCAGCTTTGTTCTCGCCCCTACTTCATCCATGCTGTTTGCTGGGTGAAAAGTGATACCCATAGACGCCTGAGGGAGAATATCGAATCGTGTTCCTGGCATAGTGATCGAATGGCCCGCGGCGTAACATTGGCTAATGGATTTGATAAAATTGATGAGTTGAAGTTGACGAATACTACAACCCCATCTTGCGCCGTGGAAGGCGTAAAAGTCATCCCGAGGGAATATATACCAGAGGAAGGGCAGCACCGTCTCTAATACCATCTCTAAGACCATCAATCCGCCATCACCTTCCCGTCTGCCAAGCGTGACAATTATGTCCTGAACCCCCTAAGATTCTTGGGGGAGACTTGTCCCGCTGTGAACATCTTTCAACTGACATGGTGATATCATAGTTTGAAATTCCTTTTTGCTCAAAATGGAGTCTGACACTAATATGTATAAAAATACTGGAAAAGCAGTCTTCGTGATCGGGTAACACCGTCGCTATTAAAACTAGCATTTTCAAATTCTAAAGTTCTTATGATCATAATAAAATCTGTGTGTTTCCCACACAGGAGAACTGATCAATGGATAATTGTTCTGCGTCTGGGCAGGACAATAATGTGCTTTTGTGTCCATAAATCACAAGTTTATAAATTCCCCGCCGATACATCGATTTAAGTTTAAAGGGCAGGCGTAGTTTGCAAAAAAAATACAACTTTTTATTTTTCGTTCTAATTAACTCTACTATGTACTACTGATTAAAATTGTTACGTCATAATAATTTTAAGTCATAAGTACTTAATGCTTATGTGAATATTGATAAAAAAACCATCGGCACTATAATTAGAATGGGAATATTGAAATTATACCTACTGCATACCGTACTTAAAGATGTATCTAAGATATGGCTGCTTTAAATACAAGAACAACAAATACAGGTATTTACTATCCAAATCACCATTATATACATCGCCATTAATTTAAAATATCTGTCCTAGGGCTCTACCGGCTAAGTCGCTGAACATCGATTTCTTAAATGGCATTCAAATAAATAAAAGTTAAAAATGACTTAATCAATCGTTAAATCGGCTTCCATGAGCACATGTGACGTCATAAACGGTCCGGAATCGATTGTCAACGTTGAAGCCGATTTAACTATTGATTAAGTCATTATTAACCTTTATTTATTTGGACGCCATTTAAGAAATCGATGTTTGGCGACTTAGCCGCTAGAGCCCCAGGGTGGGAATCGAACTCACGATCTGGGGTGTGAAAGGCAAGCATCCTCGCCAACCGGCCAGTATTCTTGACAATGGTGAGTTCTTTAAATATTTTGTATGTTTATTTTTGGTCCTATAATTAGTACTTAAATTCGTGCCAAGCTCCTCGTAATAACTGAGCCGCAGATAAAAAATCACCTGCTCTCGGGTAGGTATATCTCATTATCAATGACTAGACGTACCCCGCGGTTTTACCCGCGTTATACTTTATAAATTATAGCCTACGTGTTATTCTGATGTATAAGCTATATTATTGTAAAGTTTCATTAAAATCCATTCAGTAGATTTTACGTGAAAGAGTAACAAACATCCATCCATACTTACAAACTTTCACATTTATAATATCAGTGTGATATAAAAACGGGCAAAGATAAAGACGAAATCTTTTTATTGAAAAATATATAACCTTAGGAAGAGAGCAAATTTTATCTTTACTGCGTTTTGTGATGTTAGTACAAAAATGTATACGAATGGCTCTTAATACAGGTTCTGATCCGGAATCGAACCGGCTTTCCTTAACTGCAGTCTCTTATAAAACTCAAAAAGAGCAAAATAAGAACTGGATGCTTATAATTTATAACCTGTACCTATTCAATTATACGCTCTCGCGAATCGATATCGCGTTCCAAATTTAAAATGTCGTCCCCGCCATTTTTGCCGGATCTAATGAACTATTAAACTGCAATTTGGTTGCGCGATGGTTGTTAGATGGCGTTGTGCGCACGTATTGATCGTACGATGGGGCCAAATATCTCGACATCGTTCTGCCAAGTCACGGCATGTATTGCTGGTAATGTGGCGAGATGGGGGGTTGAGATGAGCGAAGAATTCCTCCCGATTGTGAACCTATGCCATTCGCGTGAACGATTCTATGATGAAAGTATTGTGTGAATGGCACTCGGAAGCAGAGAATTATACACGAAAGAAGAAAATTTTACCACTTATTTTTTTTATTCAGTAGGTATTATTAAACTTAATTTTTTTTATATAGTAAATAGAAATACAAGTAAATACTAAATTTCCCAAAGAACTATTTTTTAACAATAGTTAACATTCACCGTAATAACTTAGTACCTACCTTAAAGTTGTCATATTTAAATACTAGCTGTGCCCCGCGGTTTTACCCGCGTTAAACTTTATGAATTATAGCCTATGTGTTATTCGGATATATAAGCTATAATACCATAAAGTTTCATCAAAATCCGTTCGATAGTTTTTGCATGAAAGAGTTTCAAACATCCATACATCCATACTCACAAACTTTCGCATTTATAATATTAGTAGGATGTTAGTACTCAGTCATACTAAAAGAAAAACAATGTAACCCGTCATTATTCTTCTCGGCTAATATAATTATTATTTAAATTTCATGTGACAAGAAATGTAAACGTATATTTCTCCGATTGTGGCCAGGAACTATATGCATTACCAATTAACCTAAGTATAATAGCATTAACAATTTCTTATAATTAAAACTTTGAGTCTAAATGCCCGAAGAATTAAAATGACAGTACATTTTTAATAATGTCAATTTAGTTTTGGCGCGAAATACAGAAAAAAAGTACCTAAGCGACATGTTAAAACCTATCGACCAATTATGCGCATCGGAGAAACAGTTTTAGTCATTTGTCTATGCTCTGTTCTATTCATACGAGCTGTTATTAGAAAGAGATGAAATAACATGTAAATTAATTGAGCGGTTTAAAAAACAGAATTATAAATAAAATAAATTAAAATAACTGGTTTTTAAATGCACTCTTCATACTTTTTTAATTGTTGTACAAGTTAACGCCATTGGTAGTTGGAAAGTCTTTTAAGATTCTGGAATTGTTTAATACTCCCTGTGCCCAGCGGATTTACCCGCGTTTAACTTTATATATAGCCTTAGTGTTTATCTAGAGTGTCAGCTAAATCCATACCAAATTTTATTAAAATCTCTCCAGTCGTTTCAACGCGAAGAAGTAACAAACATACTTACACATTCACACACTCACAAACTTTCGCCTTTATAATATTAGTGTGATTACCTTTTTTTTATATTACGATGCTTGTTATACTTCCGGTATCAAGAATACGTTTATTGGTACCGGAATTACAACAAGAATAACAATATAAAACTAAGGAAAAAAACATCAAAGACTTTCCAACGACCAATCGTGATGCTGTTTATTACACCGCTCAAACACCGGTTACACCGGTCACCACGGCTTATCCTGTTTAAAATTGAAATGCAATTGCTAGCTGGAAAGTGTAATCCTGAATCCAATCCTAAAAACAGTAGGATATTGGAACCGACTAACACCAGTAGTGCAGTAGTGGAGTCATACACACAACTGGAATTAGGGTCACCAGTATCACCACCGAGTGACAATATTAGAAATAGCTCAATACTGTATTCTGATGATATGGGTAAGGGTCTCAGTACCTTGCTTATTAATAGACTGAGTTGTTCCTTTATCAACTACTGTATGCCAGGATTACATTATAAAGATATAATAGATAAATTAATTCAGAATAAACACAGTGCCAAATCATGTATAACTCTAATGGTAGGAAATTGTAAGAACTTAAAGAAAAAAGATATTACAGATAGTTTCACTAAGATGTTAGAATTAGACTGTAATAAGATAATATTGTGTGCCTTCCCCTATGTGTCCAATGTGCCTTATAGTACAAATATATGTGGATACACAAGCTAAATATGCACCTACAGTTTTTGGTTAGCCATTATAGTAATAAATTTATATTCTTAGACACAAATAATTTTATAGATTCTTGTAGGGTGACCATGAGTGGGGCGCCCGTCTGGTCTGAACGCCTGACGGGCGCCTCCCGCTGCAGAGCTATTTTGAACAGCCTGCAGCGTGTGGTGGCCATACGGATCGCACGAGGATACCGCACGGTATCCTTTGAGGCGGCGCCACTTCTGGCGCGCCTCCCGCCGTTTGATCTCCTGGCGGCAGTTGACGCGACGGTTTACATCGAAATCCGCGTCCGCCGGGAGAGCGGTGAGGCGCCAGAGCAGACGCTCATTGCCTATAGGCGGGATGCACACCGGCGCGTACTAACACGGTGGCGCGCACGACTGGAGTTGCGCCTGAACGCGCGCCAACGTGCCGTCGGTGCTATCCTGCCTCACCTCGAGGCCTGGGTGGGAAGGAAGGGTGGTTACGTCACCTACAGACTGACACAGATACCGGACACGGGTGTTTCGGTGAGTATCTGTGCCGGATCGGCCGAGAAGCGACGACACATTGTCACCATTGCGGGAGCGACCTGGACTCTGCCCAGCATACGCTAGAGGAGTGCCCAGCCTGGGAGGCCGAGAGACGAGTCCTGGTCGCTGAGATCGGACGGGATGTTTCGCCGCCAGCAGTCGTGTATGCGATGCTGGCTGGCGACTCCACCAAATGGGACGCCGTGGTCTCCTTCTGTGAGGCAGTTTCGCTGCAGAAGGAGGCCGCTGAACGGGATCGGGAACGAGCCGATCCCGCTCGTAGGCGGAGGAGGCATCGGGGTGGCGGCGGCAGCCGTTAGCCCAACTCCCCTCGGGGCCGCGGCGGCAGTGTGAGAAGTGTCCTCTACTGCCGCCACGTGCAAGCAGCCCCGGGAAGACAGCGAACTGTTTGTGGCGCAGTCGCTGTGCCGTACTGGCAGGAGTCGGCAAATGGGGAGGGCAACCCACAGCTCTCCCCGGGTGCGTGTCCCGACCATCTGGGACATGGCGCAAAAGGGGGGTACCGGAGCAGCAAACCCGCGTTCCCGGGACTCCCCCATCAGGCGCCAAGAGAAGTCCACGGCAGGTAGGTTTAGTCGGTGCAAGTCCGACATACCCACCCGCAGACACTTTTTGCGGGTGGCATGCGAAGGCATTCCCCCTGCCTTATAAAAAAAAAAAAAAAAAAAAAAAAAAAAAATAAATAAATATGGTGACCATGAGTTCAGTTACAGTCTCAAGAAATTTTTTGAACATACTTGCTACTTTAGTAGCGGCACATATTAACTCAGTCATAAGTAGTATGACGATGTCACTTTTTATACCATCTTTTAGTAATGTTACTAAAATCAATTTAGTTAGTAGTTTAAACATGTAAGCATGACAATAGAGAAGTGTGATAAGTTTCTAATTCTATCACATCAAAATATAAACCGCTTCTCTGGCAAGATTCTAGACATAGAACTTTTTAATGAAAAGTATGAAATAGATATCCTTTGTTTTACAGAAACATGGCTGAAGGCACACAAGATGGCTTTTAGTGTCTGTGGCTATAGGGTCGCCAGCTTTTATAATAGGGTTTCGGCAGAGGGTAGTGGTGTACTGATACTACTTCGAGACCAAATTAAATTTAAAGAACGTAAAGATAATAGGTCTTTACCTATGAAATTGCCGTTTTGTATGAAAAAATTTAAACGAATTTTTTTCATGAATTTTTTTATTTGTATTAATCGAAGTAATCACCCATGCAATCAATGCATCTTTGCCATCGCAGTGGCAGTTTATTGATGCCCTTCTTAAAGAAATCAGCTGGACGGGAGGCAACAAATTCTTCAAAGGCATTTTGTACTGCCTCTCGGGTATTGAATTTTTTTCCCGCCAAGAAGTTATCCAAATTCTGGAAAAAGTAGTAGTCTGTAGGCGCAAGGTCTGGTGAGTAGGGCGGATGACGGAGAGCTTCCAACCCCAGTTCTTGCAACTTGGAGACCGTCTGCTGTGCAGTATGAGGTCGCGCGTTGTCGTGCAGGAGCAGCGGAGACGAGCGATTGACCAATGCTGGTTGGAGATGCGCCAGCTTCTCCATCATTGTGCTCAGTTCTTCACAGTACACATCTGCAGTAATGCTCACCCCGTTTGGTAAGAAGCTGTGATGAATCACACCGGCGCTAGACCACCAAACAGTGACCATCACTTTTCTAGGGGTAAGTTTTCGTTTAGGGCATTGTTTAGGTGCTGAACCAGGATCCAACCAACTTGCTGAGCGCTTGCGGTTATCAAACAGAATCCATTTTTCATCGCAGGTAACAATGCGGTTCAAAATTCCTTCATTTGTGTGTCTGTTGAGCAGTGCAAGGCACGTCTCGACGCGTACTTCGCGCTGGCGATCATTGAGTTCGTGGGGCACCCATTTGTCAAGCTTTTTTACCTTGCCAATTTGACGCAAATGGACCAATATTGTTTTGACGCTAACGTCGAAAGCTGCTGCTAATTCAGCCGTAGATTGTGTATCATCAGCTTCCACAACCGCCTTTAATTCGTCATTGTCGACCAAAGTCTTCGGACGACCGCGAGGTTCATTTTTCAGGTCGAAATTTCCAGAACGGAAGCGAGCAAACCAATAACAGGTGGTGCGTTGGTTTGTAGTGTTAGCTCCGTAAACGTCGTTGATGTTGCGTGCCGCTTGTGCCGCGTTGCTGCCACGACGGTACTCATATTCCATAATTACTCGAATTTTTAACGTATCCATGATGACGAAAAAGATTGAAATGCGATGAAAATGTAACACTAATCAATAAAGAAATGACTACTTTTGGAAAAAAGAATCCATGTTTTTAAAATAAAATTAATTTGAAATTAGAATTCTTAGCCAAACAAAAATTATTTTGATTTGAAATGGCCAGTACTGCAGAACGGCAATTTCATAGGTAAAGACCTAATATATGCCAACTATCTATTGAGCGCGTGTGTGAGGTGGCATGTGTAGAGACGCAGTTCTATTGTATAATATGTGTGTATAGACCACCAGCATCAGACTTAAAGCTTTTTACAGGAACAATAGAAGACATTCTTAGGAAAATTAAAAGTAATAAAAAAATCCTTGTATGTGGTGATTTTAATATGAACGTTTTAGCAGATTCACCTGAAATAAACATATTTCTATCTGTATTTCGGTCCTTTAACCTTAAATGCTTGTTCTCTGACGCCACGAGATTCACACCCACATCTGCTACTTGCATTGATAACATAATTACCAACTTTGATGTCTCTGAGAAGTGTTTGGTGGCTGGTGTTCGCTCTGACCATAAATGCCAAATAGTAAAGATAAAAAATGGCTGCGTACCCGTTGGACCTACAAGATTAGACCCTCTATCGCAAAAGTACCCGTTCGACCTCATTTTAAGTCCCTTTGGACCTTCTTTAAAATATAATAATCAATGTGCCCATTGGACCTTTTTTTAAGTACCCTTTGGACCTTCAAAATTAAAACTACTAAAGATGAACCTGTTGGACCTCAATTCTAATACCTTTTGGACCTTAATAAAATATGTTTTTATTTAATATTCGCCCGGCGTTATTTTAGTAAAAAAGGTACAGTTGTGTTGAAAATGTTTAACCAGAATTCTAATAATTAGGCGAAATAGCATAAGCGAATACAGGCACACTAACAACAAACAGCAATTCGTGGTCAGTAGAAGAAACACAAGAAATTATAGTGTAAACTATATTTCTTTCAAATTTACAGGTGTGTAATGGATAAATATTTTAAAAAACCCCATGTACAAATATCAATAATACTTAGGTAAACCGCAGATTGTAATGTTTTATATGTAAAAAAACTTCTTAACTTAAAAATACTCTGTGATTTATATACTTTATTTTACTTATATACATTATTTTAAATTTACAAAAAATCTACGAGGATAAGACTGTGATTACTTGAAAAGTTATTTACAAATATGTAAAATACAAAGATATCTTATATTTACAAATTTAGTTAAGTTGCTGCCTGTAAAACCAATCTTCACAAATTCAGTTGCTACGGCATACAATTTAGATTTAGATATACTTACATTATTATATCAGTGTTTCTTTCTTTTAAAATGTGATATAAACATTCAAAATTAATATATAGTATGCATTTTTATGTATACCTCTACGGTCTCGAAGATTTGTCAAATTAGAAAAATGTAACTAGAATATGTGTTTTTATTTGTTACATAACGTTGTGATCTTTTATATTTTTGATTAATAACATTGATTTATATTGTAGTGTTTTATTTTTAATAAGGTGTGTCACTTTTGTGCACGAGTGTATTTCAACTTTTTATACGAAGACATGTGAATGAGGTCCAACAGAACTCGTTGCTTAATAGAGGGTCTAATAGGTAATCAAGTATAGACAACATCCAAGTTTGAAGGTCCAAACGGTACAAAGGGGTCCAAAGGGTCATCTTTTTAGACGAGGTCCAAACTAGGAGGTCCTACGGGTACGTAGCCTAAAAAATGAGATGAATATAAATAAAAAAAAAAGAAAGATTTAGACCTCTAACAAAATCTAATCTAGGAAAGTTCAGTAACAACCTCGAGAAAAGTTTGTGCCATCTATTGCCAAACAAAAGTAACCCTAACAATATGTACACTTCATTATTCCACTGTATTTGCAAAGAATTTAATAAAGCTTGTAAAATAAATAACATAACGGTTGACAGTAATAAGATAAAATTTAGTTCTTGGGCAACTCAAGGCATTAGACTGAGTGGAGATTTTTTATATGAGTTGTATGACAGAAGGTCCTATAACCCTGTTATAAATTTTATTAATTATGTTAGAAATTATTCAAAAAATTTAAAAAGGTTTGCATTCAAGCTAAATCTTTATATTAGGTCTTTACCTATGAAATTGCCGTTCTGCAGTACTGGCCATTTCAAATCAAAATAATTTTTGTTTGGCTAAGAATTCTAATTTCAAATTAATTTTATTTTAAAAACATGGATTCTTTTTTCCAAAAGTAGTCACTTCTTTATTGATTAGTGTTACATTTTCATCGCATTTCAATCTTTTTCGTCATCATGGATACGTTAAAAATTCGAGTAATTATGGAATATGAGTACCGTCGTGGCAGCAACGCGGCACAAGCGGCACGCAACATCAACGACGTTTACGGAGCTAACACTACAAACCAACGCACCACCTGTTATTGGTTTGCTCGCTTCCGTTCTGGAAATTTCGACCTGAAAAATGAACCTCGCGGTCGTCCGAAGACTTTGGTCGACAATGACGAATTAAAGGCGGTTGTGGAAGCTGATGATACACAATCTACGGCTGAATTAGCAGCAGCTTTCGACGTTAGCGTCAAAACAATATTGGTCCATTTGCGTCAAATTGGCAAGGTAAAAAAGCTTGACAAATGGGTGCCCCACGAACTCAATGATCGCCAGCGCGAAGTACGCGTCGAGACGTGCCTTGCACTGCTCAACAGACACACAAATGAAGGAATTTTGAACCGCATTGTTACCTGCGATGAAAAATGGATTCTGTTTGATAACCGCAAGCGCTCAGCAAGTTGGTTGGATCCTGGTTCAGCACCTAAACAATGCCCTAAACGAAAACTTACCCCTAGAAAAGTGATGGTCACTGTTTGGTGGTCTAGCGCCGGTGTGATTCATCACAGCTTCTTACCAAACGGGGTGAGCATTACTGCAGATGTGTACTGTGAAGAACTGAGCACAATGATGGAGAAGCTGGCGCATCTCCAACCAGCATTGGTCAATCGCTCGTCTCCGCTGCTCCTGCACGACAACGCGCGACCTCATACTGCACAGCAGACGGTCTCCAAGTTGCAAGAACTGGGGTTGGAAGCTCTCCGTCATCCGCCCTACTCACCAGACCTTGCGCCTACAGACTACTACTTTTTCCAGAATTTGGATAACTTCTTGGCGGGAAAAAAATTCAATACCCGAGAGGCAGTACAAAATGCCTTTGAAGAATTTGTTGCCTCCCGTCCAGCTGATTTCTTTAAGAAGGGCATCAATAAACTGCCACTGCGATGGCAAAGATGCATTGATTGCATGGGTGATTACTTCGATTAATACAAATAAAAAAATTCATGAAAAAAATTCGTTTAAATTTTTTCATACAAAACGGCAATTTCATAGGTAAAGACCTATTATATAAGAGATAAAATTAAAAAATCTCATAATAAAATAAAATCAGCTTGGCAAATAATTAATACTGAAACTGGTAAAAGTAGATTAAGAGATCAAACAGTAGTATTGAATATTAGTGATGAACTGGTTTCAGACAAGCTTGCTATTGCCAATTTTTTAGCAGCTTTTTTGCAAATATACCCGTGGATATACTAAGTGTCTCTCATCATCACCAGATGTGGCTGAACTCTTTTTAAATCAAAGTTTAAAACAAACTGTGCCTAAATTTAGTTTTAAATCCGTAACAAGTGATGATATTATAAAAGCTTTTAAGAGTATTTAATACTGTTAAAAGAAAGGCACAGAAGATTTGTGGGGACTGTCTGTTAAAGCAATTGAATCAATCATACTAAACATTGCTACAATCCTTGCAGCCATCTTCGATGGCTGTATAAGTGATGGAGTCTTTCCTGATTTAATGAAAATAAGTAAGATAGTACCCGTTTTCAAGGCAGTTTGTTCAAAAAATGCCACGAATTATAGGCCTATCTCAATACTGCCAGCTTTAAGTAAAATATTTGAAAAGCTGATGCTCAGCCAAATGTTGTCGCACTTTAACGTGAATGAGATATTTCATAACAAGCAGTTCGGGTTTACAAGGGGCCGCTCTACTCAAGATGCAGGTTGCACATTAATTAGGTCAATATTGGAAGCTTGGGAGGGATCACAGGATGCGCTGGGAGTTTTCTGTGATCTCTCTAAGGCTTTCGATTGCGTTGGTCACCGTACGCTCGTTGTTAACCTGAAATATTATGGAATATCTGGCACATCTCTTGATCTTGCGATGTCCTATCTATCGGGGCGAGAACAGATGGTTTCGATAGGCGGTGTCACTTCGGCACGTCATCCTGTGAAAATGGGGGTGCCCCAAGGTCACCGTAGCTTAGTTGGTAGTGCTCCTGCCTACGAAGCTGGTGGTCCTGGGTTCGAATCCCGGTAAGTGCAAATATTTGTGTGATGAGCACGAATATTTGTTTCTGAGTCATGGATGTTTTCTATGTATTTAAGTATTTATCTATCTATATAAGTATGTATATCGTCGCCTGGTACCCATAGATAGTACAAGCTTTGCTTAGTTTGGGGCTAGGTAGATCTGTGTGACATTGTCCCTAGATATTATTATTATTATAATAAAACACTCAGCCTTATATCAGAATGGTTTTCGGCAAATAATCTCTTGTTAAATGCAGGGAAAACTAAATGCATCAGGTTCTCATTGCCGAATGTGACTCAAATTGTACCAACAGTTGCACTTAATGCGGAAATATTAGATTTAGTCCCATCGACCGTATTTTTAGGATTGACACTTGATTCAAAATTGCAATTGGGTCCTCAGATTGAAAAGTTAGCAGGTAAATTAAGTTCGGCTTCCTATGCTGTCTGGAAAATAAGACAATTGTCAGATGAACAAACTGCTAGATTAGTGTATTTCGCGTACTTTCATAGCATTCTGTCGTATGGCATTCTGCTGTGGGGTTCGGCGGCTGACATAGGCACTATTTTTATATTGCAGAAAAGAGCAGTCAGAGCCATTTATGGTTTAGGCAGTCGCGATTCTTTGCGAAATTTGTTTAAAGAAATAAATATACATACTGTGCCATCGGAATATATATATCAGAATATAATATTTGTTAGAAAAAATATTCATAAATATAAAAAGAAAAGTGAACTGCATAATATAAATACTAGGAATAAAAACAAACTAGCCATGCCAGGCTTTAGAGTAAGCAAAACTAATAAATCATTTTTAGGAACTTGTATTAGGTTTTATAACAAGCTTCCTACTCAAATTACTGATCTGCCTGACACAAGTTTTAAAACACATATTAAACGTGTACTTATGGCTAGGGGTTATTACACCACTAAAGAGTACATCGATGACAAAGACGTCTGGTTCTCACTACCTACCTGCACATTGCTCGCTGGAGACCTTGTAGCCATATAGACATGACTGATCTGCTGAGTTACGTGAACTATCTGTAAATGATTGCTATCATATACTTAATTTAAAATTATTGACTCTGTCTCAAAATGAATAATGTTATTGTTTCGAAGTTTTTCTTTTGTATACCTAAATATAATCTAAAATAATAAGCATTCAGACAACCGATCGAGCCAAGTTTGCCAACTAAATAATTACTTACTCTAATTGGACCAAATCCCGTGTTTATGCCCGCTTGAGTATGTTTCGCCGGACCGTCTCAACTGGGTCGTGTTGAAACCGGTAGATGAACCCACTGAGTATGTTTCGCTGGGTCTTCTCAGTGGGGCGCATTGGATCCGGTGGTAGCATTAAAGCGCGACCGTCGTTATTAACACAAGGTCCGTCATAATAATAATACCTTTATATAGACAGAACCATTGACAATATGTAGTAAAAATATTAGACTTAAACTAGATAATTAAACATAATCTCTTGACAATAACTTGATACGAACTAGCTAAATATCAATGCTATAATAAAATAAATTTTATAAATGTTTTCATACAATGTGTACCTTAATATCTATGTTACTAGAAATAATAATGTATACAACTTTATTACTACAAACATGTTCTGACTATTTACAAGCGCTTTTTTAAAGTCTACGTGAATAAAAACCTTTTTTATTTTATTTTACTTAAAAAAAAAGTGCTGGTCGTATTCCCCGCCACGCTAATTTAAACAACATCATCCGGCGTGGTTCTACCACCGCCAATAGCGCTGCCATTTTAGAACCCATTGGTTTAATGCGTGATGATGGTAAGAGGTCTGACGGGATGACTATCATTCCTTGGAGGATGGGGCGACCTTTGGTTTGGGACGCTACCTGTGTTGACACCCTTGCACCGTCTCATCTTCCCGGTTACCAAAATAAGGCGGCGGCTGAATCAGCTGAGGCCCTCAAGAAGCGCAAATATAGTACACTTGATAGCGGTTACATATTTGTGCCTTTTGGGGTAGAAACATTAGGGTCGTGGGGACCAGCGCAGCGACCTTTGTATGTATACAGAAATAGCTGTACGCCTTGTTGAGGCGACACGTTCCCAGAATGCTGGCTTATATTTTTCCCAACAAATAGGTATTGCCATACAGCGTGGTAATGCTGCCAGTATTCTGGGAACATTACCAATACAAGAATATTTAGAATACCTTTAACTTAATGCTTAGTTTTATAGTCGTATTTTAATCTTAAATTATTTGATTATAATTCTTATAAAAATAAATTAGTTGTTTGTACTTCATTTACTAAATATTTAATTGATCCATAGATTTAAGGAATTTATACCTAACAGCTAACCCAAAACTTATCAAAATTACGGTTAGAAAAATCTTTGAATCACTAAAGTTCCATAATTTTACTATATTAGAGCCAATTTAATAGTTCACCTTTGTCATCTGTCAGTTACTAGAGAATTGAATTGTAAAATGACCTTATTTGGTAATTATTAGAATTAAGATAAGTCGTATTTAATAAAAAAAATAAACAAATGTGCAGTTAAAGCTACGAAAAAAAACTGCCTAAGTGCGAGTCGGACTCGCCCATGAAGCCAAAGTGCGGAAAACGGAACCCTTATAAATTCGTCATGTCTGTCTGTCTGTCCGTCCGTATGTCACAGCCACTTTTTCCCGAAACTATTAGAACTATATACTGTTGAAACTTGGTAAGTAGATGTATTCTGTGAAACGCATTCAGATTTTCACACAAAAATAGAAAAAAACTATACAATTTGGGGAATTTTGATGACGTCTCAAATGTGAACTATTAAATTGGCCCTACTATAACATAGTAATTAGTTATATGTAGTTCGCGCGGCATTATATGACATAGTTTTTATTCGTCGTTTTCTCACCAACAGCATTGACTTATTGTGATTTGCCAATTTTATATAAAACGTCAGAGTCGACATCTTTCCTATCAATCGATTTCAATTAATTATAGAAGTTGTTTATTTACGAACCGCCTCAAGGCAGGCTTGGCATAGACTCTTCCAAGCGGTATAGAATTAACCGGTATAATAAACTTCTTAGTGGACAGCCATAGATATATATTTTTTTAATACTTAACCATGAATATATTTTTTAATTATAACGATATAGGTTCTCCAACGAGTGTGCCAGTTAGTTTATTTTAAGATTGGAATTGAATTAGCATTAATTCTAATCCGAATTCTTATCGAGTTCGAATTGAATTATCATTAACTATGACGGCGTTGGCGTGGTTGGTAATACGCTGCACGCTGCCGCAGGTCGTGGGTTCGATTCCCACCCGGGACCAATATTTGTGTGCATGAACATGTCTGTTTGTCCTGAGTGTGGGTGTAAATTATCTATATAAGTATAGTATATATAATATATCAGTTATCTGGTTTCCATAGTACAGGCTCTGCTTAGTTTGGGATCAGATAGCCGTGTCTGAATAATGTCCCAGGATATTATTATTATTATTTGAACCAAAAAATCAGTTTTGTTAGGAAATATCATAATTATCATATCTCTGGTATTTTATCATTACATTAAAAAAACCGACTGAAGACCACACGACTGAAGTATAACTTAAATATACGAAACGTAACTTACTATGAGAGAAAGAGGGAAAGAAAATGTGTGTACTCTCTCTCTCTCTCTTGCCCTTACAGTAATATACAAAATGTAACTATCTCTCTTCATATCTTAACTAACTTATATCTTGCTCTCAACTTCCATTCGCCTCCATCACACTTTTCGTAACGCTCCCGTCACTCATTCACCAGCTTACTTCCCAAGTCAACGTGCATGAAGAATTTTTACTTAAACTATATCATTCTTAGGGTCAGCGCAGACCGAGAGGAGCGCAGCGGAGAGGATTTTATTAAGAGGCCTATTACAGTCCACTAGCGCCGCCAATCGAAAAAATGTCATAACTCGTAAATAGAATCAAAAATACAAAATATGTTCTATTATTACTGTGGAAAAGGCAATAACGTAATTGTATAACACCTTATCAACACTTGAAATATAGCTGTTTAGCTAAATCGTGCATTCAAAACATAAACGGCCGTTTTTGTTACAAATTCATGATTTAACTAAACAGCTATATTTCAAGTGTTGACAATGTGTTATAAAATTACGTTATTGCCTTTTCTACAGTAATAATAGACCACATTTTGTATTTTTGATTCTATTTACGAGTTATGACATTTTTTCGATTGGCGGCGCTAGTGGACTGTAAAAGGCCCCTAAAGGCACTAGAAAATCAACTTTAGAGCTATAGGAAAAAAGTGTATATATGCTTGAACCTGACAATATGCTCGCGCAGTCTCGCGCATTATAATGTTCAAGCATACATGCACTTTAATTCAATAATTTTAAAGTTGATTTTCTAGTGCCTTAATAAAATCCTCTCCGCTGCGTTCCTCTCTGTCTGCGCTGACCCTTATTGTGACGACTCACGCACGAGTAGTTCATAATACGGGTACGTGTCGGTCCCATACGATACAACGCCACGTCACGTCGCGTCTAGACGCATATAGTCACGGCATACAAGTTCAACACTCACAGAAGGCTTAACATATTGTGGATTTCTGATTAGAATCGTTTACATGTAGCCTAGAAGGCTTTCACTGGTTCACCGGACTATAATAATAATAATAATATCCTGGGACATTATTTACACACGGCCACCTGATCCCAAACTAAGAAGAGCTTGTACTATGGAAACCAGATAACTGATATACTACATATATTAGGTCATTTTCTTTTGTAAATACATACTTATATAGATAATTACACCCAGATTCAAAACAAAATATATTAGGTCTTTACCTATGAAATTGCCGTTCTGCAGTACTGGCCATTTCAAATCAAAATAATTTTTGTTTGGCTAAGAATTCTAATTACAAATTAATTTTATTTTAAAAACATGGATTCTTTTTTCCAAAAGTAGTCATTTCTTTATTGATTAGTGTTACATTTTCATCGCATTTCAATCTTTTTCGTCATCATGGATACGTTAAAAATTCGAGTAATTATGGAATATGAGTACCGTCGTGGCAGCAACGCGGCACAAGCGGCACGCAACATCAACGACGTTTACGGAGCTAACACTACAAACCAACGCACCACCTGTTATTGGTTTGCTCGCTTCCGTTCTGGAAATTTCGACCTGAAAAATGAACCTCGCGGTCGTCCGAAGACTTTGGTCGACAATGACGAATTAAAGGCGGTTGTGGAAGCTGATGATACACAATCTACGGCTGAATTAGCAGCAGCTTTCGACGTTAGCGTCAAAACAATATTGGTCCATTTGCGTCAAATTGGCAAGGTAAAAAAGCTTGACAAATGGGTGCCCCACGAACTCAATGATCGCCAGCGCGAAGTACGCGTCGAGACGTGCCTTGCACTGCTCAACAGACACACAAATGAAGGAATTTTGAACCGCATTGTTACCTGCGATGAAAAATGGATTCTGTTTGATAACCGCAAGCGCTCAGCAAGTTGGTTGGATCCTGGTTCAGCACCTAAACAATGCCCTAAACGAAAACTTACCCCTAGAAAAGTGATGGTCACTGTTTGGTGGTCTAGCGCCGGTGTGATTCATCACAGCTTCTTACCAAACGGGGTGAGCATTACTGCAGATGTGTACTGTGAAGAACTGAGCACAATGATGGAGAAGCTGGCGCATCTCCAACCAGCATCGGTCAATCGCTCGTCTCCGCTGCTCCTGCACGACAACGCGCGACCTCATACTGCACAGCAGACGGTCTCCAAGTTGCAAGAACTGGGGTTGGAAGCTCTCCGTCATCCGCCCTACTCACCAGACCTTGCGCCTACAGACTACTACTTTTTCCAGAATTTGGATAACTTCTTGGCGGGAAAAAAATTCAATACCCGAGAGGCAGTACAAAATGCCTTTGAAGAATTTGTTGCCTCCCGTCCAGCTGATTTCTTTAAGAAGGGCATCAATAAACTGCCACTGCGATGGCAAAGATGCATTGATTGCATGGGTGATTACTTCGATTAATACAAATAAAAAAATTCATGAAAAAAATTCGTTTAAATTTTTTCATACAAAACGGCAATTTCATAGGTAAAGACCTATTATATATATATATATATATATATATATACAAATATTTAGGTAGATATATTAAAGAATTGTAAAACTAAAGTGGCAGTGGGCGGGGCACATAGTTCGTAGAACCGACAGCCGTTGGGGTAGAAATAATAATAAATAAATATATAAAAACAAAAATAAAAAAGAAATGTGTACAAAATTATATCTATTTATATTAAAAATAATTAATACTAAGCCAAGCTATACACAGTTGGTGCCTGAAAGGTTCTCGACTAGCGACCACGAACCGAAAGACGCAGCTACAAAATAGACCGATGATCTTCTACGTGTCGCTTGAAACCGCTGGTTGCGAGTAGCGTAAGAACGGCAATTGTGGAGATATTTTGGGGGAGGCCTTTGTCCACCAGTGGACGTCTTTCGGCTGATAGGATGATGATGAAGATTATTTATGTGTAATGACTTCAAAAATCATTAATTGTATAAAAAAAATGAAGTAAATATTCACTCAATATCATTTTAGAAGGTTTTAATGATGACATGATGGGAGCCATTTTAAATATAGGTACTGCAAGAATGAGTTTTGTTTTCGACATCGCATCATAAACACTTACAAGCTTTATCATGGAAGAAATCTTTCACAGGAAAGCCCCGCAGATTCCTGAATTGTTCCACCCACCCCCACCTCCCTCTCTTGTAATGAATGAGTCATTCATTACAAGAGTTTTACTAAAAGAGAATTTTTATATTATTTAGAGAATTTTTACTAAAATTCAAATAAATTTACAAAATTGTGGCAAATAAATAATCTTAAAAAATCACGTAGTACTAGGCGTGCAGAAGATAATCGCAGTGTACGCGGAGTGCTTGAGAAAACGGGACAGCAACTGCAGCGACGCAGCGATCAAGGCGGTGACGAAGCGCCCGCGCACCACGTGAGGTCGGCGTAAGCGCCCCGTCTGCTTGCCACAAACTACGAGCGACAGCGATTTAGCGGGTAATTTTATTGCTTCAAGGAGTTATTTTTCTGTAACCTGTTTATTGTAAACGAAAATGCCGAAAACACTACCAAAACAAAAGGATCAATCAAAGTCGGAATCGGACACCCAGAAATTAAATGCAGGTGAACCTTCAAATATAAAGGTTGCGCAGTCAGCTAAACGCAGATGCCTGTCTTCTGACTCCCCTACTAAGGAAACTGATAGTTTCCAAACCGAGATCAGAATGATGATAAATGAACTCATGAGCACTCAAAATTCACGACTCGATAAATTGGAAAATCATTTTCTAGAAATAAAAAGCCAATATGCTGAAATCAGGACCAACAATAACGAATTGGAAAAGTCAATATCATATGTATCTGACCAACTGTCTACTCTGGAGGTCAAGTTATCTGGATTAGAAAAAGAACGGCACATAATGAGAAACAAGTTAACTATGCTTGAAGAAAAACTAGAAAATCATGACCGAAATCTCATTAAAACTTCAGTAGAACTGCGTAATATACCAAAGAGAGTGGCCGAAACCAAATCCATGTTATATGAAACGTTAACACATTTATCTAAGCAGTTAAACATAGATATAGATGCCAGTCAAATTCGTGATATATTCCGACAGCCATCAAAAAAAGAAAAACCAGCCTCAAACATCACGCTGGAATTCACGAACACGTTACTGAAAGCTAAATTCCTCAGTAGTATCAAGCAATACAATAAGCAGAATCCTAATAATAAGGTAAATTCATCACACATAAATATAAAAACAACCGAACAACTGCCGATTTTCATTACGGAACAATTAACTCCCCGCGCTAAAAAAATATTTTATCTGACAAGAGAATATGCAAAACTAAATCAATACTGCTTCTGTTGGACTTCGAACGGACGTATCATGCTGAAAAAGGACCCAAATAGCCAGACTATAATAATTAAAAATGAAGAACAACTCCAGAATTTGCCCAAAGTATGACTAGTTCCACTAATACTAGTATGCCATATTCACTGTTATTTTACTGCTATTTATTGTTATACTAAATGTTATTTTACATATGTTCTACTCACCCTAATTTGTTTTTTCACACTTATTTTTAAATTATTAGATAACACCAAACACCCACTAAACACATCTAAATTTCACCAACCTGTGCTAGACATAAATCACTACATAAAAACACACAATATACTAACTATGGATTATTTTACATACACATATATACCAAGTCGTAAAAATTCAAGATACCTTTACTTTATCTCTACTACGATTATTTATAACTTAAAAATGTTTGCAAATATTAGCTCTAAAATTGAACGACGTTACAAGCCAGCTGAAGTAATTTACCGCATAGTAATGAAGACTACACATTTTATCTGCTTTTTACATGTACCCATTTCATACTTTATGACAATTATTTCCTTCTAAAATGATAAATAACAACATTGATTTAATAAATAGTGTTGATCAACTCTCCGTTTCTGAAGTCCATACATGCATTCCTGAACAAACTACAAGCTATATGAATCATTCGAATAATTTCTTAAAAATCTTCACTCAAAACATAAGATCTATTAACTGCAATTTTCTCAATTTACAAACATTTTTACACCGATTTTCTTTTGACAACGACCTGTTAATTTTGACTGAATGCTGGTTATCATGCTCCAGCAATACTATCGTACCGGTCCTTCACAAATACTCTGTTTTCAAGACCACAAAACACATCAATCAAAGTGATGGTGTAGTTATATATATAAAATCGGAACTGTTAGCTGTTTGTGAAGAACTTGACCTTAATCAAACTGCTTCAGGTATCTTAGTAAAAATTAACTCTAACATAGCTGTAGTATGTATCTACCGATCGCCATCTACTGATAATATCAACAACTTTTTAATATGTCTCAATAATCTATTGCCATCACTTACTAATTTCAAAACAGTTATAATAACCGGTGATCTCAACATAGATATTAAGCCTAGTACTCTTGACGCACGTGCACACGAATACCTAAATTGCCTAGCCTTTCACGGTTTCCTACCAGCTCATACGGAGCCTACACGAGGTAACAACTGTCTAGATCATACTATCTTGAGAACAAAGTCTCGGACACTTTCATTTATATTTGAATCGACAGTTACAGATCACTACTCGACTCTGCTCTGTATAAGCAACCAAAGTATTCAGAAAAGTGGCCCTCGAACTACTACTAAAATTGACTACGACGGACTTGATAAATCAGTATCCCAAATAGATTTTAATTCTCTGTTTTCTATAACGATCCCAAATCTCCTAACTGAACACCTAATAAAATTACTGAGGTCAGCCATCGCAAAGCATACAGCGCTCAAAATGGTGCCATCTAAGAAGAGACTACTCAAACCGTGGATTACGCCCGGCTTAGTCAGATGCATAAAACATAGGGATGCATTGCATAAAAAGGTTAAGCAATCTCCAAAAAACGAGATAATACTTATTAGCTACAAGCGCTATAGAAATTTCTGTACACGAATCCTGAAAAAAAACAAAGAGACTTTATGATGCGGAACAAATAAATAAAGTTAGTCATAACCCAAAGTTATTATGGGACACTATAAAGCAAATAACTAATACAACAAAAATAAAAAATTCTTCAGCACTTCTACTTGAGAGCTCAACCTCACATACACAGTCTTGTAACGATATTAATTCTTTCTTCGTCAATATTGGGAAAAATCTTTCGGAGAATTTAAAAATCCAACAGTCCTCACACCCGACCACTACCCCACAATTCACACACAAGCCCTCACCATGCTCATCTTTTGTGTTAGAACACACTAACCCGGCCGAAGTAAATTCTATTACACACTCGTTACGTTCCAACGCTTCTACCGGTTGGGATGGTATATCACCAATTATCCTGAAGAGATATTCTCTATACCTGGCACCCATCTTAAGCCACATATTCAATCTTTGTTTCGACACTGCTGTCTTTCCAGATGCTTTTAAAAAGGCGATAATACATCCTATTTTCAAGGGGGGTGACGGGAGCCTTCCGAACAATTACCGTCCCATTGCAGTCTTAACTGCGTTGTCTAAAATACTCGAACGTCTTATCAATAAAAGACTGATCAACTATTTGGACCATAATAATTTTATCTCTTCTCATCAATTTGGATTCCGACAGAAAAAATCCACCTGTGATGCTGTTCACGAGCTGACAAATTTTGTCGTTCGTAGCCTCAATGAGCATAAAAAAGTTCTAACAGTATTTTTAGACCTCGCAAAAGCGTTCGACACGGTTCCCGTAAACACTCTCCTTGTCAAACTTGAACAAATGGGTATCAGAGGAGAACAATTAGAACTATTTCGAAATTATCTCACAAATCGTTCCCAAATAGTCAAAATCGATAATTACACTAGTCAGGAGCTACCTATTCAGTATGGTGTGCCACAAGGCAGCATATTGGGTCCTACGTTATTCTTAGTATTTATAAATGACCTTTGCCAAACGAAAATCCCACATTCAAAGACTGTATGTTATGCAGATGACACAGCATTAACATTTGTTGGTGATACGTGGTCAGAACTGGAACGCAGGGCTCAATATGGGATGGAACTTGCATCGAACTGGCTTATTTCCCACACACTAACACTTAACACCGAAAAAACGAAATACATTACCTTTTCTATTAGCTCAATATCACAACCACGAACTCCACTCACACTGAAACTACATTCCTGTAATACATCATCTCAAACATCATGCACTTGTCCATCTATATCATCAGTTGGCAGTATTAAATATTTAGGGGTGACCTTAGACAGATGTCTAAATTATAAATTACATATTAATACTCTCGTCGGCAGGGTACGTAAACTAATTTATATATTTAAGACTTTGCGCCATATTGCTAATCAAGCAATTATACGCAGTGTATATTATGCTATATGTTTGTCTATTGTCACCTACTGTATTTCCTGCTGGGGTGGCGCAGCAAAGACAATCCTTATGCCACTCGAAGTGGCACACAGAGCCATACTAAAAGTATCAACATTTAGGCCTATAATGTTCTCAACGAATACGCTGTATAGCTCGTGTGATGTCCTGAATATACGTCAACTATTTATATTTCATACCATCCTTCTGCAACACAAAAATACTCCATACAAAAAAATAACAAAACGTCGAAAAGACAAAATTTGTCTTATTCCGAAACCGAATTCATCTTTCACCAAGCGTTTCTCCTATTACTTGGGCCCACACCTATATAATAAAATTAACTTAGCATACCCAATATACGGTTCCTCTCACTTTACTTGTAAATATTTAATCAAATCATTTCTCCGACAGAAATCCCACGACGAAACGGAAGAATTCCTACTGTAATTACTTTAAATTACTTTAAATAAGTAAATACATGTGTTACATATTATACATAAATTCAATCTGCCCACATTCATTTCTTAATACGATTATTATCACACGCTTTATATATTTACAATATTTATCTAGCAGTACAATATAACACACACACACACACACACACACACACACACACAGACACACACACACATTTAAGCACACACAGACACACCATTTTACTGCATGTTATTTGTAATTTAATTTAGTATCTAAGTAACTGTAAACTAATATCTATACACATGTGAACTACATATTATTGTTAATGTGCATACCAAAGGGAAGCGGACTGTTGTTCCTTACTACAGGTTAGTAATTAACCTATCAAGGATAGCAGAACTACCCCCACAAGATTGTATAAAAAAATAGATGTAAGAACTGCCATGTGAAACTATTAGTTGTAACAACAATCACTTTTTATGCAAATAAAGATATTATTATTCGAACCATTCGTTCAGTCATTCGTAATCGGTAAATACTAATAGGTCCAATTAAACTCGTATTTCACTGATTTATTTTAATCAGAGACTCGAAAAGAGGCTTTTATTTTGCATGTTACAGTATGTTTAATTAGTAGAGAAAGTAGGTATTTTAGGGTTCGATAAACAAAGAGTAGAAAAGGACTCTTATAACTAAGCGTCTGTTCTCCGTCCGTTTGTCCACCTATCTGTCTGTCTATCAGCGAGCTGTATCTCATGACCAGTAATAGGTAGACAGTTGACATTTTCACAGAGTGTGTATCTCTATTGCCGCTATAACAAATAATGAAAATAAGTAAACTACTATGCTCTCCTAAGCACGGAGCATAGCCCCTAGGGCCCCAGTCAACCTTATCAGAAAAAAAAATAACGCCCGATTTTAACTTTTAGGTTGTTTAAACATGCAAGCATTTCAGAGTTGTTACTATCTTTCTTACTTTTCCTGAAATATTTACTTATTAAAATCATAGCATGAAATCATGAACCTGAAGACGCAACGTGGGCAGATGCCCTACAAAACAGCCGGCGGGCTGTTGGATGCGAATAGCGCAAGGCCGCCAATTGCAGAGATCTTTGGAGGAGGCCTACTTCGAGCGGTGAACGTTTTTCAGCTAACTTGAAAATCATAGAAAGTTACTGTCCAATAACGCATTTGCGTATTTTTGCTAAACGCACTTTTATCTTCATCTATTTGAACGCCGATCATGATCACTATGATCAACGAATTAGGTGGTAGCTCCCCTGGTTATGTATTTTATATGTATAGGTACTCGGCAAGATAAGATCCACGGCTGGCGTGGAAATAAACTTGATTTCGTACAAGCAATGAAATCTGGCTGGTGAAAGCTGGTCAGAAAGAAACATGGTAGAGTTAGAAATAGTTGTTCCACTTCCCTCCAGTGCAAAGCAGGGACAACATGATATAACGTTGTTCGAGCCGCCTAAAACGCGAGAATTGCAACAAGCTGTAAAAGTACCAGGGATATATTTTATGTTCTACCAAGTGAATTGTAGTCATCATCATGCCAAGAATGGGAGGATATGCAATAATCGCCACACTTGGCAGACGGGTGGGCGATCGCAGTTTGATGGTTATAGATCGCAGAAAAATGCTGCTGCCCGTTCTCTGGTAGGTAATACCTACCGAACCGGCGGCGTAAAAATCGTCTACGCCCCCCACGGGATGAGATAGGGTGATGATATTTTATGCCGTCACCACACAGCACAACTGTAATACTTGATACTAACAAGATAATTATGAGTATGACAAGAAAATTATTCCTGTTTGATACAAGCTATGTTTAGTAATATACTCTAGTTTTGGGAACTAAAAGTGAAATTGAAATAACAAAAAGAAAAACACTACACGAGATGGCCTAACTGCATTTACCTCTAATATTATTATTACAATCAGAAAACCAATCAGAGAACAATGAATGTAATCACTAATCACAAACGGACAACAAATAATTCACGAGTGAATATAGGAAAAGATTAACAAAACTGAAATAAAGTTAACAAAAATGGCTCAGGTCTCGACTGTTGCCATGACAACCAAAAAACATTCCTCTCCAGCCAAATAATATGCATCTACCATAGATTTTTCCGGCATAGTGTGTTGCCAGAGCAGGGGTATATCTAACACTAGATATTGGTTGCTATTTAACATAATTTCACACTAATTTTGTCACAAATTACACTCCACGAGTTTGTTGTGGGCGGTTTGTCCAAATTCACAATAAGACGCTGAACGAAGTCAGATCGCTGAAGGTACTAATTTGAAACCAAGCAAATTACTGCAGTATTTGAGTATTCTGTAAGAACAGTTAAATGCAAACGGTTAAATCGATCTAAGTAGAACAAGTAATCAAACTTTGGGACAAAAAATGTTCTCCGACACCCAGTCCCGAAACATCACCAACACTTTTTGGGCGAATCCTATTATCAAACCATAGACTTCATTTCATTCGGTAGAACACTAAGATAGAGATGGCTGCCTATGGTAAGTCATAGGCAGTCATCTATACATGAGGGAGGGGATACTCTGAACTCTATTCTACCTTAGGTAAGTTCCTACATGGCGCCATACACACAGGAACTTCATCATCCGAAATACGTAGGAGCTTAACTAATTAATGAATGAAAGCCGCCATAGACAGCTGCAGGCTTTCCCGCCAATTTAAAAGTCGATTGACATAAATGAATTATCATTCAGAATGGTGACGGATGGGCACGGAGGAGGCATTAGTATTTTATGTGCGCATGCGATTTGTGAGGCGCGGTGAATCATGGATTTACGGAGCAATAAATATTGCGGTCAATGCAAATAAACCCATATTTTTACCGACTTCGAAAAGAGGGTTATCAATTAATATTTTTTTCTATTTGTTTAAATCAAAAGTGGCAATATTACCATCTCTACCTAGTTTGGGATGGAATAGCGTGTGTTGATTACACTCGCCATCCCATCCCAAACTAGCGGGGCATGTACTATGCCACCCAGATAACTGATAAACATACTTATATTCTTCTTAATATATATATATTATAGACTCAGGTATTTTTAATTACACCCGGACACAGAACAAATAATCGTGTTCATCACACTAAAATTTGTCTCGGGTGGGAATCGTACCTACGACCTATGGCTTAGCAGTCAGGATCACTAAACACTAGACCGACAAGCCAGACGCCAGATCAGGCCAGCGACTCTATATTTTTTTCTTGTTCTTTGTGTGGTTTAGTGACCCCTGACTGCTAAACCAGGTTGTGAATTCAATTCCTACTCAGAACAAATCTTTGTGAGATGAGCACAAAAATTGGTCTGTATCTGGGTCAAATTTATGTATACCATGAATGAATTTAAAAATATATAAGTATATAGCTAGTTTGGGATGGGATAGCGTGTGTAACTAAACACGCTATCCCATCCCAAACTAGGTAGAATCTAAAGATATTTATATTTGTTTATATTTTTTTTTTTTTTTGAAAAGGCAACCCCCTCACTAGGGAATAAAATCCCTGTGTCGCGGGATACTTTACAAACATATAATAGACAGACACAAATTACATCCAATATTATATTAAAAGTGTATTGCCACTGTTAACCAAATAGAATACTGCAACCGGATTGACTATGTCGCTTACTGATTTATAATTATGACTGTTTTAAAATGTTTTCCAAAGAGTAATTAAGAAGTTAATGCATGTAACGAAATTACAATTGGTGTTTTGACTTTTTCTGTCTTAGCTTATGCTAAGCATAATCTTAACGTCACAAAGTCTATAAATACCAAATCAAAGTATAAGCTTAGCATACACTTAGCAAAGTTTTATGTAAGTAAAGTTTAAGTAAAGTCTAAGTACGCTCTATAGATCTCAGCCTGAGTCTCTTAAGGCTTAAAAATATGACGGCAGCTCTTGTTATTCTATTAGCTATCTGCCTCAAGCTGGCAGGCACTTGGTTACCAAGCAATCAAAATAAATCTTGTATAGTTTGAACCGAAGCTTTTAGAATGTGAAGTTTCAGATTCGGAAATTGTGAATGATTAGCTATGCTTTTTGCAAATTATGAATTTGACTAGGAACAGAACCCAATTAGAGCAAGGATGATAATATTGTTGTTTTAAAGGCAACGTCCGCACTATAAAATAAATCTGTGGATCGCGGGGTACCGTAAGTGTGTTGGTTGTGTCTAGTTTTGAGTAATCACAACTAGACACAGAACATCCATTTCTGGGTCACACAAATAGATGTCCTGTGCGGTATTCGAATCTAAACACTGAGCCACACACAGTCATTTTGAAGACACGATTAAGTTTATAAAAGCTATGTAACCACCATTAAGCGTCTTCCACACAGCTGCAAACCAACGTCCCAACTGAGGTCACCCTGGTGGTTGCTATCCAGCATCAAGCGATGCAGTGGTGAAGTCTAGATGGATGGCAACCACCAGGGTGACCTCTGTTAACTCTGTCTCTGTTGCTTAAGTTTAGAAACTACCATAATGTTACGTCTGCCCGCAATTTCATCCGCGTTTAATGAATTTCGATAATGCCATAGTAACCCTATATATCGGGATAAAAAGTATCCTACGTGTTACTTCTGATACTTAATAAACTATCTGTGTACCAAATATCAACCAAAATCTTTCAGCTGTTTTTGCGTGATTCATTACCTAACAAACATCTAAACCTCCATACTTACCAATATTTAAAGAAGGATTTTATGTAAACATTGGTACTGAGGGAAATATTACTGTTTAATAATAATATTCTGGGACATATTCTATAATAATATTCTGGGACATATTCTATAATAATATTCTGGGACACTATAACACACGGCCATCTGATCCCAAACTAAGCAGAGCTTGTACTATGGAAACCAGATAACTGATAGAATACATATACTACTTTTCTTTTGTAAATACATAACTTATATACATATGACAAACAGACATGTTCATGCACACAAATATCTGTCCTGGGTGGGAATGTATAATATTAAGTCACCCTGTGTTTTAATCTTGCATGCTTTTGTCTACATCTTGATTACAATTATAATGATAAGTGGAAGAGCGGAGACTCCTAAGACTAGCAATCCTTTGCTTAAAAGGTGTTCTCCAAATACGTGTATCTGTAAGCCTTTTGTAATCGAAATAAACAATTTATTATTATTATTATTAATCGAACCCACGACCTCCGGCGTGAAAAGCAAGCATTTGCCAACCACGCCAAGGCCCGTCAGTAATGATCTTCGAGTTCGGCTGAATAAGGCTAAAGATAGCATAATCCCAGAACGGTCACTAACAGCCGTTAGAGCCAGCCTAGAAGATTGGTCTAGAAACGTCAGGGCTTCGTAACACCGCCCGGCCTGAAACGGCACACATTATTTCCTGCCTTCATACTGCAAAATTACCAGTAGTACCCAATATATTATGTCTCATACTATCACCCACTCTTTACTCACACACACACACACACACACACACACAAACGCAATCTATTTTGTTTTTTGTTTCTCTTTATCTCTTTAAGTAATTTTAATTATTAAATAATTTAATTTTTATATATACAACGCAGCGACAGCCTCCAAAATGTAATTTAAAATAAGTAAACGATTGTACACTGCCTCCCAAAATACAGCCAAATTAGCCTAGCTTGGGAATCAGTTTTCGACAACTTTTGTAATCATTGAGTAGCTATAAGGCTCTAAACATTGAACTGAAATGTAAAATGTAATAATATCCTGGGACATTATTCTCACACGGCCATCTCATCCCAAACTAAGCAGAGCTTGTACTATGGAAACCAGATGACTGTATATCTACATATACTACTTTTTCTTTTGCATCAGTCGCGGGAGAAACGGACTACGTTTATGCACACAAAAACTAGCGGGTTCTTCTATTTCATTGGTCTGACATACGTATTGGTCGCCATGCTAGCTACACTGAGGTCTAAGCTAATTTAACTTTTACTTGAACAATAACTCTCCATGAACCCTTGGTGCAAGACCCCGGTAATTTTAATAACATTGTCTTATTAACTAATTTATGCATAACATAAAAAAAAGGTGAGATCTGTGTGAGAGACTGGTATCCGTACAAGGTGGGAAACCTGTATGACAGATGACCAGTCCCTAACTCTAGACATAGAGGTGTTATGGTAAGAGTAGTTTGTCGTTCAATAATCATGTTGTGACAATTTTGTTCTGTGAGATGAGGAAGTATATCAGCATTCGTGATGTGTGTGTGGGTGTGTATGTGTGTGTGTGTCTGTGAGTGCATGTGTATGTATGTGTGTGTGCGTGTGTATGTATGTGTGTATGTGAGGGTTGTCCCTATACTGAAGTAGGTTTAAAGCTATCAAGAGGGAATATGCAAAAGATTTTCGGTTTCCTCGTAGCTGAGGGACTTTAGCCAGCAAGAGACAGTCCTTTTACAATTATAATAAGTAAGCAAATAAATATGTAATTTCTCGTTTATTTTGTTATAGAGGTACTTTCCCAAGAAGCCGAAAATTTTTCCAGAGAATGTTGTGGACCACTGATATATAGGAGGCCAAACTTTATGTTTCAGTCTCTTGTTAGTACGTAAAGAGTCGTATGGTAGTAAAGAGTGTTGTTTCAGAATTGTGTTTAAAATGTACAATTGCCGCACCGTTAGGACATCCATACGCTGGTAAAGATCCTTAGTAGGATAAAGAAAAGGCAAGGAGAGACTTACCTTAAGAACTGCTCTTTGAGCTCTTTCCACACTAATTAGACTGGTTTTGCAGGCACCGCCCCATACTGTTACATACATTACCGTAGCAAGGCCCTTTTTACATTCGTACCGATGAAATGCCCCATCCGATCCTCAATCCTGGCCTGCATCTTCACGTATCAATGTAGAGCGACAGTTGTACAAAACGCTACTAAAACAACCGACCCATTCCTACATTCCCACGTCAGAAACCACCCAGAGTTGAGGTTTGGAAATCCAATTCACACATCGCACCAGTACCTTCGTGTTCCGGAAAACAGGAAACCTATTTGAGTGCCCCTTAAATAGTTGTTCTGAGTCTAGGTGTCCTTTGTGACCTTTAATTGCACTTTGGTAAGTCCCCCGCGATACAGGGATTTAAGTACCTAGGCGGGGCGTTATCTGAAAAAATGTTTAAGAGCTTGTTAGAAAACCAACTCCTCAATTTCGTCCGTGTCGTCCAAAGTTGTCCATGGCAAAACGTGAAACTCTACATTAAATAGCATAGTAGTCATAAATAAATAAAATAAAATAAAAAAAGGTTTTATTCACATAGATTTTTAAAAAAACCGGCCAAGTACGAGTCGGACTCGCCCATGAGGGGTTCCGTAGCAGCAACTATTTCAGTTGATTAAATGGAAATTGCGGTAAATTGCGGTTTACGACTGATGAATGACATATTAACACTAATTAATTTTGTAACTTTTTACTATCCACTATGTTTATGTACTGCATTGTGACCTTGACAAGTACAAGTGTATGTTAATACCCAAGTGCTGAATAAAATTTCATTTCAACAAAAACTATTTACTAGATCTCGTTCAAACCAATTTTCGGTGGAAATTTGCATGGTAATGTACATCCTAATTTTTTTAGTTTTATCATTCTCTTAATTTAGAAGTTACAAGGGGGGACCCTCATTTCATCACTTTGGAAGTGTCTCTCGCGCAAACTATTCCGTTTAGAAAAAAATGATATTAGAAACCTCAATATATTTTTGAAGACCTATCTATAGATACGCCACATGTATGGGTACAATGAAAAATAAAATGTTGAGTTTCAGTTCTATGTATGAGGAACCCCCAAAATTATAGTTATTTTTCTATTCTTGTGTGAAAATCTTAATGCGGTTCACAGAATACATCTACTTACCAAATTTCAACAGTACAGCTCTAATAGTTTCGGAAAAAAGTGGCTGTGACATACGGACGGACAGACAGTTTACCTCGGTATTATATAAAATACCTCGTTGGTATTAGCGGTAGCGTTTTCAACCTTAGATAATGAGGGCCTGGGTTCAAATCACGGGTCGGGCCAATAAGTGATTTTTGGGATACTTCCGTTAAAAGAAATTTCTCAATAGCAGCCCGAAGTCTGGGAGTAAGTGGTTTAATATCCCCGTGCCTCGTAGAGCACGTAAAACCATCGGGCCTGTACGTGACCTCTTTCCGGTCGTGTCGCTAGTCGTCCCATCGGATCATGAGAGTGATGGAATAGAAAGTGCTCCTGTGTTTGAGCAGACACTTGAGACTGACCGCCGTGACCGAAATTCGGCCGGGAGGACATTATTATTATTATATAAAACAAAAAAATACTGTAATATATTACGCACTCGTAGGTTCTGCACATTAAAACTCCGAGATATTTTCCACACACAATATTTAATCGAACAGAGTAACGTTCTCATCTACCGTCATACAAAAAATGCCTCTTTAATAATTCTCCTACCCTATTTAAATTTTTATCAGTGACAACCATTTGCAAGGCTAATATCGATTAATAATAGTTTTAAGATGTAAAATTATTAAAGAATTATTATAGTAATTAATAAAATGATAATCACTTATTAAATATATAATCACAATGTAAATATATTAATATATTGACGGTCACCGTAGCCTAGTTGGTAGTGCTCCTGCCTACGAAGCTGGTGGTCCTGGGTTCGAATCCTGGTAAGTGCAAATATTTGTGGGATGAGCACGAATATTTGTTTCTGAGTCATGGATGTTTTCTATGTATGTAAGTATTTATCTATCTATATAAGTATGTATATCGTCGCCTGGTAACAAGCTTTGCTTAGTTTGGGGCTAGGATGATCTGTGTGACATTGTCCCTAGATATTATTATTATTATAACATAGCAGCTACGACATAACCGTTGCGCGGCTATTGAGTACTTGATAACAAATCACATCCCTAACTTCGCTAAACTGAACACCTACAGAGATCTATTTTAATGCCATAAATTCCTAATATCGCTAAACTTGTCACACCGACCCGGCAATCGATCCAAGGGCTAAAATTGCCTGGTTTAGGTAGACGGAGGAATCTCGGGGATATGAACTGCAAAAATAGGAGCTCTCAAGATATTTCCTCAGCAGACTTGTTACCGAACAAAAGTACAGACGCCAGCACATCAAGCTACCCCAATCTGTCAAATTTCCCCAATTGAAAGTGATAAAGAAAAATTTTGTGATAAAGTTGAAAATCTATAAAAGTAATTTGGCAGATCAGAAATGTCGAAATCCGTAGGCGAACCAAAGTCACCGACATAGCCCGAAGAATTGCCAAACTGAAGTGGCAGTGTGCGGGGCACGTATAGCTCGTAGAACCAACAGCCGCTGGGGCAGAAAGGTTCTCGGGTGGCGACCACGAACCGGAAGACGCAGCGTGGGCAGGCCCCCTACAAGATGGACCGATGATCTTGTGCGGGTCGCTGGAAACTGCTGGATGCGGATAGCGCAAGACCGGCAATTGTGGAGATCTTTGGGGGAGGCCTTGGTCCAGTAGTGGACGTCTTTCGGCTGATATGATGATGATGATGAATTTGGCAGATTGGGGTAGCTGGATGTGCCGGCGTCTATACAACAGAAATTTGTATACTCTTCGGAAAACCATCATTTCTCCCCATATGATAACTATTTTGACTGTCTGTTGTACATATTATTACGCTATCACCTACGGGGGAGGAGCTGTGATAATTTATAAAATTTAACGTGGGTAAAACCGCGGGGCACAGCTAGTCGTGAATATAATATAAAGAGCTTAATGTGCCTGTAAAAATTAACAACGTGTACACCAATATTCTAAATACAGCTAGAAGAGACAAAAGAAGTGTACAAAGATCGTGACAAATGGAAATCCGTAGTCTCTGCCTACCCCTCTGGGAAACAGTCGTGATTCAATGTATGTATGTATAATTTTTGAACATCTGTAACAAAAATCCGGCTAAGTACGAGTCAGAACGCACACGACTGGTTCCGTACTACCGTTATTGGTATAGTAACCCCTTTAAGTACGAAGAACGAAGTTGGCGGTATTACTCCCCCGTGCCTCGGAGAGGACGTAAAGCCGTCGGTCCTGTACCTGAACTCTTTCCGGTCGTGTCGCTAGGCGTCCCATCGGATGATGAGAGTGATGGAATAGTAAGTGCCCCTGTGTTTGCGCACACAGATGTGCACTATATGTCCTGCGCAATTGGTTAGTCTCCATTAAGACTGGCCGCCGTGGCCGAAATTCGGTCGGGAGGACATCATCATCAACCCCTTTTACTTGTAACTAACTTTATTTTATTATTGTTTGTTGTTTACTTTACTTTATCGTATGGACAGTGGTTACCCTAGTGTCAGAGTTGTTCATACCGCCCAGTATGCCTCTGACGTGGCTCAACTGTTGTCTAACACCTACGACCGGGACCGACAGCTTAACGTGTCCTCCAAAACACGAAAACGCTCAGAAATAAAACCACTTTGGCGGTCACCCATCTATACTTGACGGTCTCATATATATATATATATCAGTATAAGCTATATATTGACGGTCACGGTAGCCTAGTTGGTAGTGCTCCTGCCTACGAAGCTGAGGAACAAACCCAGGATGGTTGGAATCCCGGTAAGTGCAAATATTTCTGTGATGAGTACGAACATTTGTTTCTGAGTCGTGGATGTTTTCTAGGTATTTAAGTATTTATCTATCTGTATAAGTATGTATATCGTCGCCTGGTACCCATAATACAAGCTTTGCTTAGTTTGGGGCTAGGATGATCTGTGTGACATTGTCACTAGATATTTATTTATTTATAGACTGTCCGCGTGCCTGAGTGCTTTCCTCGCCGATTTAGAGCAGTCCAGTGAAAGCAGCAGGCTTAGACTCTGATTGTAACTTTATCATTTATTGTAGCTGCTATAGGGATCATTACTGTTCTCACAGAACAGTAAGTAATTGGTGATGTAAAGTACGTAGCCACGCGGTCAGACTATAGATGGGTGACCGCCAAAATGTTTGATTTTCGGGGCGTCTCCGTGTTTCAACGGGCACGTTAAGCTGTCGGCCCTGGTTGAAGTCGTTAAGCCCTGTTCGAGGCATAGTGGTGGCTTGAATAGCTCTGACACTAGAGGATCCAAAGCCCATACGCAGCAGTTAGTAAGATGGAATAGAAATACACTCTTTTTTAAGTTAGTTGTAATAGCCGCGAGAGGGCACTGGTGACTTGTAATACAGGTATCAAACCTACTTTGTGAGAGACTGGTGCTTGATGTATCAAGCACCAGTCTCTCACAAAGTTTTGTCATATGCTGTGATACTATTATAATTGTAAACCTGTGTGTACTTTGTGAGAGAGTATAAATGACTTATTATTATTATTATGTCACATCTTTATTACCAATATTATTTACAAGATATCATACAAGGGTATTTTAACACAAATACAACTTATAAAATATTTGGGCTACATGGAGAGAAATTTCCGCACAATCCTGGCATTCGCCAGCAGAACCGCCTTCTGCATGTAACTCTCCAGCCAGATATCAAGCCCTAAACTTGCAAGGTTGATTTCAGGGATTTAGGAATATTATTATTATTATACTCTGAAAATTTCGATTCTCCAGTTATTACGTAGACCTGACATACAGACAGACGTACTGTGGAGACTTAGTACTAGGGTTCCGTTGGTACCGTTCAGTTACGGAACCCTAAAAAAGGTTAATTCACTTTCAATAGCAATCAGCTGACTGCTTACACATAATTCAACATAATAACATTATATATAAACAGTAGGTATACATAGGCATGTTGCTCTGCCGGGATTTCCTCGCTGTCGTCCGAGACATAGACTCACTTACTAAACAGCGGATTAAGCGCTTTATTCTTATAATTCAATTTTATTCTTTTATGTTTGTATTGTATGGACGTTTTGTATGACGTTGGTATAGCGGTAGCGTGTTCATCCGCAGAGAACGAGGTCCTGGGTTCAAATCCCGGGTCGGGCCAAAAAGTGATTTTGGGACTTTTTTGTAAAAAGAAAACTTTCTCAGCATCAGCCCGAAGTCTGGGAGTTGGCGGTATTATACCCCGAGTGCCTCGGAGAACACGTAAAGCCGTCGGTCCTGTACCTGACCTCTTTCCGGTCGTGTCGCCTAGGTGTCCCATCGGATCACGAGAGTGATGGAATAGAAAGTGCTCCTGTGTTTGCGTACACACTTGAGCACTATAATTTGCCCCGCGCAGATGGCTAATCTCTGTTGAGAATGGCCGCCGTGGCAGAGATTCGGCTAGGAGGACATTATTTATTATTGTATGACAAGTTATTGTTTGAGAAGGTTGAAGTGTTTTAGGTTTAATTATTGTTATGTATACGGTTTTTTGTGGGATTACTATTGGGATTATTGTTAAGTTTGACTTAAGTAAATAGCGAGAATTCATAACTACGTTTTAGTGCAGGTATAAGAGTAGATCGCAAAATAGAAATAAAAATTGCTGACAAAGCTTAAGAATAAACAAAAAGAGACTATCGTATTGTTCTCTAGGGACGTACTTTAAAATTTTCAATGCTAGTTTACGACTACACATCTAACAGCAACCTTATAGACAATAAATACCATAACTAATATATACTTTGTTCCTTTCGAGCGCTTAAAGCAAGTAATGTTTACAAAAAAAATGATAAACAAGAAGGTCAATGTACAGTAGTTGCAAGTAAGCGGCTGCAGCGCTGCGCCGCGCTCAATCACAGCTGAGCTGGCAGGTCGGACACCTGACGTCGACGCTTCCCCCCCCGCACGCCGCGCCCATCAGCTGTTAATGTAACCCCACTCCCCCCCACCGCACCCGCGCTCCTTTCCCCTTCGTTTGTGTAATGTGAGGAGCGACGGCTATGAAAGACACGCACCGCCATTATATTTTTATGGGCATTGTTCTTATTTATTTTTCTATGAAACTTTCGACATTCACTTTAATGTTATCGACCGCTATAACGACTGAATATAAAACGCTATGAACTATACAAAATATAAAACCAACCACGATAAAATATTCAACCGAAACACTGCATAGAACTGTGCACCTATTAAATAATAATGAATTTTAATTCTAATTAAAGTTTGATGGACGCTAACCGCAGTGATTTCAAATAACTAATGATGGATTTTATTCGCACCGGTATATAGAACAACAAAAATGCCAAATTTTAATAATATATCGCACATTATGCCTGCCAAATGAATAATTTATCACGGTGTGTCGATTCGGGTCTCGCATCCCCGGGGCGCGGGGCGGGGCGGGGCAGGCGGCGGGAGGGGCGCGCTCAGTCCGCGCCGAGCGGCCGAGCGAGCGCCATGTCCGCGTGTGCGCCGCGCGCCTGCTGCCGGCCGCGCGCCCCGGCCACGCTACTCGACATCACAGCCAAGATAGTCGCCGCCGCGATCCCGTTCCAACGCATCGAGGAGCGTTACGAGCGCATCCCCGAACCCGTGCAGAGACGCGTCGTGTATTGGTCGTTCCCGCGGGATGAGCGCGACATCTGCATGTACTCGTCGCTGGCGCGAGCGCCCCCCGACGACCACCGCAACATCGCCTTCTGCCGCGGTCTCAAGCTGCTGGAGGCCGGCTGCGTGGAGAGCGTGCTACAAGTCGGTGAGTGTCCGTCACCGACGCGCCTGCGCCTGTTTACTAATATGCGCCTCGCCCACCCGCGCCGTATAAATAAAAACCTCGACGTGTGCGATCGATAGCTGCTCCTCTCGGGAATTATTCATTCGGTGGGTCGTAAAAGTTTCAGGAGATTAGGGCCTCCCGGGGCCGGTGATGGTGACCCCACAACCTCGGCGGAACGCTGAGAACATGCTCGGCCGTTCACTATCCGTGTGACGCAACTAATAGGCTTTATCTCGCGATATCGATAACCCGGTAGTGGTATTGACGTTTAATCGATCCCTAGATAAACATAATTTACTGTATTCCAGTGGACACAAGTAGCGTCAGAGGTCCAATAATGTCTCCCTGAGGCACGCCAGCCGACCGATACGAAATCAGGTCGCTCATAATTAATTGATACTCATTTATATGCATCAATTCCGTTCCGCATCCATATTCTGTAAGCGACTTTATAAGTTTTATTTTACTCGTCATAAAATACGTGTAAAACTGAACTGGTACAATTAATCGAAGGCAATATTGAGATCTACTTTCGAAACTATGCAGATGCATCGTGAAATTCGGCTGAGATTTACATAACTGGAAGTCCCGTTACATAGGGAATTACTCAACCGGATCGGCGTGGTGTCCGCATCGGTGTCGCCGGTCGCGGTCGCGGCTCGGAGACGCGTTCCGATGGCATTAATCCATGCAGACATCGTTTGTTACTGTCGCCGCGCTGAATAACGGACGCGAATAAACAATATTAATTGCCCGTTTTTATTTTTATAGGGTCAGGCTCGGTTTTATTGTGCTCGGTCGTGGGAGGACGGGCGTTACATATTCATTTGTGCTTATCTGCCATCAGAGCGGCGATTACTGGTCATTTCGGGCCGTTTTGGGCCGCTCTGCGGTCGCATACGCCACATTTGGAGGGGCCGCGTCGTTCCTAATGCTCTCACGTCTCAGGAGAACTTCGGACGCATTAATGTAATAAAAGATATGGAGCATAAACACGAATTCATAGTTGAATCATGTCCGCAGTACGATTTTAGGCACTGGCTTACGTCCAACTTTAGGGCGGAGGAAGAGCGGTGAGATAGCGCTGCCGATACGAGTCGTGTACTTATGTTACAGATAAACTTGTTAGCGGTCGGTATATTTCTCGCGTCAAAGTGATATAAGTTCCCACACCCATATCATCTGAGTCACACAATCTACGATCAGCCGAAACCGCCCACTTGAACTAAAAACAGGCTGAAATAATATATATTCCGAGAATCCAGTCGTAGGCAACGAAGGCTGCGACTGAGGAAGGATTAAATTGTCTGCTATGTAAATTTGTAGGTCAGATGAGGTCGGGACTCGAGAAAAAGGAATCAGGTATTTGGATTGAAAGGAACTCGATTTCTATTATTAAGTCACGACGTCTCGCAATCTGCATCGGAACTTTTAATGGAGTATGAATAACTTATGGATGCTTTTTAAATTTTAATGCATGCATATCGTGTTACATCGGTGGCAGCATGCGGACAGTAGAAAATGTCATGCGAAGTAAAAAATATCTGGTTGGCACCAATCGAGCGACCCACCAAACGAGAATAGCCTGATTCGTGAATGATAAAAGAGTATAGAGCCCTGAAGAAACCATGCAAATGATCGAAAGCACCCCACATATTGGAGCCTCTTGTACATATTTAATTGTCATGTAAAATTGAACGAGTTCTTTTGACAAGGCTCAGTAAATATTTAAATTTAATGTTAATAACTTCATATCAATTCTGTTTGGAATGAATCACGGTGCATCCGAACCGGTTCTCTTGCCGATCAAATGGTTTGCATAGGGGGGGGTGTATGTGATTAAATTATCGATGCCAATAATGTTTCCTATTCATTAACTTCCAACTATCGATTATTCTTAAGTAGTTATTCCAAGGAAAAATCGATTTTCTATATACGAACAAATTATTCATGACAATCGATTTTCATTGGCTAACATAATTGGGTGTATTAAATTTGTAAGTGCTCCATCAGCGTTCCTCTCATTAAATATTGCTTTTCCGTTTTATTATTCACTTTGTTCGCTAACTCTGCTGACGCTTTTAGTTAGTATTCCCTATCTGTGTAGTAATGTATTTTGTCACGATAGTGGCTAGATAGAATCATTACTTTGTGTATATCATACAAAGTAACGATTCTATCGAGCCAACACTTTGTCTATAAAATGTACACATTGTACATAAATTGTGCACACAGACTTTAGATAAAATCGGCCAAGAGCAAGCCGAGATTGTATATTTTAAACTTCCGCCTAAATATTCCAAATTGTATCCTTTTTATTCCTTAAATTATATGGGATTTAATTTAAACGTAATTAACAACATTTTTTTCTTTTAACACTAATATACAAATAAACATTTTTTTTTTAATTTTGTGTTTCTGCGAAATTATCGAAACGTCTATGGATTTCCGATTAATACTATATCTAGCACCTACCTACAACTACCTAGCTCAACTAAAATTTGTACCTACTAAGCTAAACTTCCCCACTTTTTTACAAAGTCTGTACAGACTTTGTAAAAAGTGGGGAATTCTTAGCTTTAGTTTAAATTACTTTTATTTGAATCGTTAAAATGTGTACCTACGTCTGAATATAAGTGCAGGCAGGATATGCTCCATTTTTATTGCATATGCTTGTAACACCTTGTACCGGTACACAAAATCTTCCTTTCTCTTTCCATCTTTATTGGCGTATGTATATCGTATACAAGATTGCTTGTCTACAAATTGTAAAAAAAATATCATAATTAATAATTTCATTCCGATTATTATCATTAGTAACGTCTAAATCTAAATTTCTGTAAGATTTAAGAATCCTTATGTAAAGAATTAAGTTTTTTTTTTTACAATTGTTATGACGCCTCACGTACTTATATTACGTATTTATATCACGTTATGCCATAGAGGTTTTCCTCATTTTTTTTTAATAGAAAAGCAAGGTAATCTATCAAGCAGATCACTTGATGGTAAGTGATCACCGCCGGCGCGCTGGTAGTTAGAATTATCAGTTTTAATATCACGTATATATAGGTAGCATTTATAAAAAAAAAACTTGTTTCAGATCAGATTGGCCAAAAAACAAGTTGAAATAAAGGGCCCTTTATTTCAACTTAACATCAAGTGATCTGCTTGATAGAATACCTTGCTTTTCTATTTAAAAAAAAAATGAGGAATACCTCTATGGCATATAAGAAATCCTTTATTTCCTTGAAAGGTTCAGAACCGTAGTCCTTTTAGAACAAAAACTGGCTTATAGCTTGAAACTGACTGTTGAAGCCATATACCTACTTACTGCGTAGTAATAATTTGGCTTCATATTGTAAGCCCATTGCCAACAGAAGTTAAACAAACGACAGCTATAAAATAAACAAACTGGTCGCCAGTAGATTATAGAACAACTTTAAAGTAATGGGGTCATATAATATGCTATTAGCAAAGCCCCTTTAAGCTGCGATCGTGCCAACGAAAGGCAGACGGCATTGTTTTACTATTCAATCTGTAGCGTAGGTTAAAACAATGTATGATAACATTTCCTCCATAGAAAAATAAATATAAAATGGTAAAGTGGTCAGTACTAGACCTAATGGGTTGAATATGTGCTAAACAATTTTTTTCAATTTGTGCCAAATTCGGCAACATTAATTAAAAAAGTAAACAACTAAAGTTAATGTGCCAAAAATAGTATGCTACAAAAGCTGCTTGTTAGCATTAGTCATTAGAGGAAAAAAATCTAAAATCATCAAAAGACATGCGAATCTTTTGCGCAACTTTCGTATTGTTTACATTATTAATTAATTAGCTGTGTCCCGCGGTTTTACTCGCGTTAAAATTTATAAATAGCCTTTGTGTTATTCGGATTTATAAACGATATTACTACAAAGTTTCATAAAAATCTGTGATGTAGTTTTTGCGTGAAAGAGATACATCTATACTCAAGCTTTCGCATTTATAAAATTACTAGGATCAACTAGCTAGGATGTTGCCGATTTTGACACAAAAAGAAAAATGTGCTTTAAACACATTTAGCTTACGTAGCGTAGTTAAGGCGCAATAACCGTTTTATGTTCAAAATATTAATTTATCTTCCTATCTGTTTACCCGGGGCGGATCGCTAGTATTACACAAAGCAGTTCCCCAAAATCTCCAGCTACATCTAAATTCGTTTCATCTCCAAAAGAGTTCCCAGAAGGTTTGAGAAACGCCGCCATGCCATCATGATTCACAATATGATCGTCAGATATCCATTCTTAAACAGAACAAGTTTCGAAAACCTCTGCGGTTTTTGTTCGACTCTTTAAGACTCTTTGGGCATCATTTGTTGAAATATGACCAGTTTTATTTGTGACCTTTCCATTCGCGACTTTGTATTGTATATTTGCGGTGTGGTTACGATCAGTGGTATTAAACTTCATCCGTCGGTTTTAATAATAAAGGGAGCTTAATGCATTTGGGACGTAAATAGCTTTGTTGCTTTGGAGAGTCCGGTGTAGTTTGCACAGTGAGGACTACTCACGAGTATAAGACTGCGACCATAGAGGTTATTAAAAATTTAAGTGACACTACTGAACATATCCGATGATCGTACTCGCCGGCCGAAAGTACCACCGCGACCTCCATGACCCCTGATGAAACGGTCTCTGCGATCGTCATTTATTTAGCAGCCAGTATCTTCGCGTATTAACGTAGAGAGACAGTTTCTTTTTAAGACAACTCCCGCATTAGAGAAATTAATCCCTGTGTCGCGGAGTAGTTTAGAAACATATAATTAACGGACACAAAGTACACCCAGACTCAGAACAACTACTTATGGGTCACTCAAGAAGTTATGGGAATCGAACTCCTAAACCGCCTGTCTTAACCTATGCGCCACACGTGCAGCACGTCCTTAAAAATTTACCCTCCTCCATCACCATTCATCTTTCATCCACAGTTACCTTGTAAATAGCGCTCTCCTAATCATTGTTCACAATTTTTTATAAGAATATTTTTTTTTGTTATATAAGTTACCATGCATATAGTTTTTCGGTAACTGTCTGAGCTGATTCCGTGAATTTTAACTGCCTATCCTTGACGTTTAAAAAGATTACAACTTACCGAAAGACGGATGCCTAAAAAGCCCCAGCACATATTGTCGTTAAAACAATTACAAAAAAAACAGAATAGACAAGAATATAATAATAGACTGTGTTGTAATTATTTCTTATCGTGTTTCAAATAAGCATAATCGTGATGTGTTATTGTAAAACAATCTGTGTGCTATTATGTAGGGAAGTAATCTTGTGGCTTTGTCCACGTAATTGCTTTCAAATGACTCTACAATATTTGGTGACACACGACTCTGTACCGGTTTAACCAATTTAGGTATCGAAAAGTTTATGATTGGCCCCTTACTTATGAACATGAATTGTATTGATAATTTGTTGTATCTGTGTCATTTTAGGGCTGTGGATATGTAGAATGTGTCAAACAGACAGTTTTTTTTTTTATTTTGAAAAAGAAAAATGTGGTTTTTAACATAAAATTAAAGAGTCATGATTTGATTACCGAATATACGAACACAATACCAATATTATTTCTAAACCGTGATGCGATTACGGTCACTTACTCGCATAATAATATGTATTTTTTCTGATACAGATAATGTATCTCACTGAACATATTTATTAAATGTTAATATAATATGTATATGTATAGTAGGTATATATTTTACATATCCGGCAAAAATATAAGCAATAAATTATTTTCTTTTAGGCGATCTTTGGAAATCACGATTTTATTTTTAGGAAATTAATATCTCGGGACAATGTCACACAGATCATCCTAGCCCCAAACTAAGCAAAGCTTGTACTATGGGTACCAGGCGACGATATACATACTTATATAGATAGATAAATACTTATATACATAGAAAACATCCATGACTCAGAAACAAATATTCGTGCTCATCAGTCATCACACAAATATTTGCACTTATCGGGATTCGAACCCAGGACCACCAGCTTCGTAGGCAGGAGCACTACCAACTAGGCTACGGTGACCGAAATGTGTATTGTGTTTTATTAACAAGGTGGACAGATTAAGCTAGGCGAGAAGGTATAGACAAAAATTTAGGAGAGACCATTAGGCTGCTGCCAAAGTATTATTTAAGTGAATAGCCTCGTCCGTCCGAGAGATACCGGTAATCTACAAAAATAATTGATATATTACACAAGTGGGAGTAGCACAGATATATAAATAGAAATATAAAATAACGAGCGTGTTACGAACGAAGTAAAACTTAGACATACGAAACTTAACGGGCTACGAGAAAAACAGAGAAAGAAAATATGTGCTCGCACCTCTCTCTTGCCCCTACAGTAATATACGAAAAATCTCCCTCCCAACTTCCGTTCGCCTCGCCCGATCACTTTTTTCGTAACACTTTCTCACGCTTAAGTCAAGAGTGCTTGAATTTTACTTCAATTATTAGAAAAACTAGAGATAGCAACAATTCGTTATACTAAAATGTCATTATTTGTCGATTTTACCCGCGTTTTGATTGACTAATTTGAACACAAAGTGGTTATTGTGACTTAACTAGGTATACAGTGAGGCATATAACCTCACGGATATTTTTGTGGGTAATGATTAGTACTATTTTGCTCTACATATACTAAAAAGTCTTAATGTAGCGAAATCTGTCACGGTTAATACTGCTCTATACAAACGTAATAAAGTGACTTTTACCTTGATACATGATTTATTGAAACGTCATTTAGGTGTTTGGACAGCATTATAGACATGTAGTCCATTATTTGATGGGTCATCAATACTTTTCGCAGCGCACGCCTAATTATTAAATCAAGGTATTAACTGCACGTGTGGCATAGCGGTTAAGGCAGTCGCCTCTCCATACGTGTCCCGGGTTTGATTTTTGAGCAGAACAACTAATTTCGTGACCCATAAATAAGAGTTCTGAGTCTGGATGTAAATTGTGTCAATTATGTTTGAAAAGTACCCAGCGACATAGGGATTCATTTCCCTAGTGCGAGTTTTGAGTTGTCTTTTGTTCTTTTTATAGACAAATTATTGATACCTTGGCTTGTAATTTTGTAGTTTCTTAAAATTTTCTATTTTTTTTGAAAATATGAGGCATCCATGTTACTTGCTGATAATGTAGCTATCTTATCTAATGTATTTTGAAAATCACATAATTAAGTCTCTTTGTAATTTTTTATGTATTTTTTTTGCACATCGATTTACAGACGCCAGCACATCAAGCTATCCCAATCTGTCAAATTTCTTTTATAGATTTTCAACTTTATTACTTAAGATAAGGTTCATTTTCAATTTGAGAAATAATACTGTGTCTGTACATATGTACATATGTCTGTACATAAATATACAATGTAAGGCATTTCTAACAGTCAAACTTAGGTTGATGTAGAAAAACATTAAAATTATCCATTACATACAAAAATAAATGTTTTTTCCTGTTTACAATATTAGTTTAGATTTACAGACCTATCTTTAGAATGTTATATATAATAGTGACTAACATCACTCAAACCATATCCGTTAACATTACAAGAACCAAGCCATCTATTCACACCACGTCCGTAAAAAACTCACCATCTGTCAATACAATCGCGATTCATAGCAACAAAGAAATTACAGAGCAAACGCACAGACAAGCAGTCAATGTTCCTCTGTCCAATAACAGTGTTTCACAGTATCTCTACAAGAACGTTTCTGTCGCACGACCTCGGTCTCAAAACCAGTTTAACAGGACCTACCATGTCCACCATGACACCCCTCTATCACCACACATGCCAGGCGATGAGGAAGGCGAGGCAGGTCACGCAAAACTGGCTACATTTACAAAGACCTGCTTGTGAGTACCAAAAGCACCTCCGCATTTTAGAATACGATACAACTTTATATTCGCGATTTGGAAGGACTTTAATGTGTATGGAATAAAGGATGTTTTGCAATGCGCGAGGTGTTGGTAACTTGGTGAAGGTGCACAGTGAATCTTTGAAGGAGAACAAGCTTGAGAAATATTCATTGGTTGATTTGATGATGGTGTATGGATAAAGCTATGTGGTTAGATATAATATTATTCGCAATAAAATCGTCTTTTAATATGTCTTAAGACTTGAAGAGTGGTTACTCTCCTCTTTGCTAGATTTATACAAAAGAGAGTTCTCCAAAATGGTTTTGATGGTGTGGAATGTCTGCCAACCCACCGCCACAACGGCACAAGGCCAGCGTGGTTGGCTATAGCTTATATATCCTCTCTCATTGTGAGAGGAGGCACTCGCTCTGCAGTGGGACAGTTATAGGCTGGATTACATATATATATATATTATTATTATCCTACATGGCAAGATAGGGTCACTAACTAGAGTAGTACTAGCGAGTGAGTTCTAGAAATAGCACCTGACAGCGTTTACTAAACAGAAGCGTTTACTTTAGTGGGGCATGTGCACAGAATGGAACCCACTCGAATACCACGATGTGTTCTGTCGGTAGACCTCTCCTTCGCTTTAAAGACTGCACAAAGCGGGATATGGCCGCTTTTAACATTGCTGGGAAAAGCTCGCTGAGAGTTGAATGGCGCAAACGTGTAGCGGAGGGTCGTAAGATCTGTGATGAAGCCTGGATCAGAGTTTATTATATACACCAGGTCACTGTAGCTATTGATCAATCTACAGATTAGAGGAATGGCGGACCTAATACTTTTTACTACAGCATTTAAAGTTCTACAAGTTAATACATTGGAATTTTAATTAAGAATAAATTTCAAGTCCTTGGCCCATAGATGCAAGTTCATATTTCTAGATATGTCTTTCGGTTTATTTGAATGATTAAGACATGTAAATAACGTTATATTAAGGTTATTTACATTACTGATTAGAGTAGTAACGCTAACTTGCGAACACTGTCTAGCACAAAAACGTATTTATTATGAGGTTCAGTGAAAACTGCGATATTATATTGAAGATTTATGAATGTACTAGCTGTGCCCCGCGGCTTTATCTGCGATATGCTTTATAAATTATACATCCATATGTATGGAAGAGTACCATCCATACATCCTTTTGTATGGATGTTTATTAGTCTTTCACGAAAAAACCACCATACGGATTTTGATAAAACTTTGTAGAAATTTAGCTTGTAATTATATATCCGAATGACTCAAAGGATATATATTTTTAAAGGTTTCCCTGCGCTATTTCTGTCTTAATGTTGTGGTTTCTGAGTCCGTATTCAGAAACACAACAGTAAGACAGAAACCACAGGGAAAACCACCCGATGAGCCAGGGGGGGCAAAACGAACCTGCGACCTCACTGGCGTTGAGAGTGTACATGGGCGGCAGTGATCACTTACCTTCAGGTGGCTCACTTGCTCGTTAGTCTCCCTAATAATTAAAAAAAACTAAACGCGGTAGTGATACAGCAGTGCTCTACTTATTCAATTTTTGCTTGCTCTCCCATTTGGATACTTTAAAGGATATTAAACTATCGTCTGGGTTTAAGATTCGTTCACCATATGCATACTTATATGGTGAACGATTCTCAAGGCTTAAGGTAAACAAAACTTAATAAACGGAATTGAGTGATTGTACATTATTATGAGTAAAGCATGAAGCAGTCTAATAATCAATCAATCCGGTGTGAGAACAAACATGAGAATTAATTGATACAATGTTCAAGGCATTGTCAATTGCAATAGACCTTGAGACCAACGAGATTGAATTGCTATTAAATTCATAGCATAGATTCTATTAGAAGGCTAACAGCACCCGATTTTATCGTTTAATTCCCGAGGAATTAGAATATCCCATATTTTTCTTGAATTTCTTATGATGAACGTAAATTTCAAATGTAATTGTCCTATTTCATAACTTTAAACAACGGGCTACATTTTGTTTAATTTAACGGCACTTTATGAACATTAAAAATACCAAATCTATACAAATACGATACCAAATGGATATGGGGATCCATGTTTTTTTAATTTGTGCACCGTTTAACAAATAAGGTATGTAGTTTATGCAACAAAGCAGTGTTTAAACAGCACACCTAATCATCGGTCCACTTCTTGATGCGATTTTCGATGACTTCAACAATTTATTGATGGATGACACAGTACGAATGACTCACAAATGAATATGTTGTAACAATACGTGGCTTCAATTTGTTACATTATATTAAAGGCTAGCTGTGCCCGCGACTTCGTATGGTACATAAATTCAAGTTTAAGCAGAATATGTGCAGTCAACGCCAATTTGTTTTTTTCACTTTGATCTTCATGAATAACGTTTTTTTTTTTTCGTTTTTCCCACTGCCACGTAAGCACCGACTCGTCCCAGGAACGTCTCGGACCACCCGGATGATGACATCATTAGAAACTCTTGTGACTCACTGTACACAATCCGGCATATCCTACTCGCCAGTTGAAGGTAACACCGCGAATGTGCCCATGCCCATGGTGCCTCCATGACCCTCTAAGTCCTTTTTTCGGGACTAGTCCCTCCCTTTTACCCATCACTGCAACTCCTGTAAGCCAGGATCAACAGGTAAACAATGTAATGACACTGAGCGGTGGGTCTGAGGCATATCCCGGGGAATCGCTTTAACTGTCTTAGATCCCGCAGAGAATCAGAAAGAAACTAGGAGGAGTTAGAAAATGAAAGCGAAAGACATGATATAACGAGGCTAGAGCCAAAAGCTTAAACAAGAGAGAAGAGAAGCCAGCTGCACAAGCACCGAGGATCAATTTTAAGGGTCCTAAGTGAGCTGTTTTATTTGATTCTAATACTAGGTGTGGCAAAAGCGCTCTAAGACCCTCTAAGTCCTATCACATGTCCTGCCTAGTAGGCTAGACTGCGATCTTATTGGTCAATGTAACCCAAATCTGGTCTGGCTCACTATTTATACAAGTACCTACGCTATGTCGGTATTCTTTTGGTGACGTCATTCTAGCGATACTCATCACCCAAGCCACTTATCAACGAGTAATCTCGTGCCTCAATCAGAGGGTCATCCCGTACCCTTTTGTTTTCATATCACGTCTTGTAAACTGGTATCTTTTTTAATGGATGCTGAATGCGTATTGATCTTCATAGAGATACAAAGGGCTGGAGACCTTGGGAGGCTATATTTGAAAATCCTTGAGTAGAATATCAAAAGGCATCTTATAATGTAGTCCATTACTGATCCACTGGAGGGCAAGGCCATTCTCCCACATTGAGAGGAGATAGGTCAGTCCACTACGCTGGCCTGATTTGGGTTGGCAGACTTCACATGCCTTCAACAACATTTTAGTAAAGTCTCCGGCACTGAGGTTACCTACCGATGATTTTCTTCACCATTGTACGAGATAATAGACACAAACTTTCGCATTCATAATATTAGTTAGAGAAGGATATAGAGTAGATGCTAGCCATAAGGTAGGAAAAGATTGACGCCAGCACATCCAGCTACCCCAATCTGTCTTTTATAGATTTTCAACTTTATCTCTTAAGCATAAGGTTCACTTTCAATTGGGGAAATTAGCTTGGTATGCTGACGTCTGTACATACTACCGGAAAATGTTGCAATTTATCAATTTGTTTTAATATAATTAATCGTCGAAATCCCCAACTTCCAAGTATTGAACTGGAAAAACGCTGTCACTTTTGGACACAAATACCCAAACGTATTACTTATATGGATAATAACCAACTCAATAGCACTAGGTATGCATCAAACAACCGCATTGAAATCAGTTGTTCTGTTTCGGAGTTACACTTATATATAATAACGGGGAATATTAAAAAGTTAATAATGACTCTTCGGCTTTTAAGCCCAATATTTAGTGGCCAATTTCAAACAACCTCTTGTTTTAATTTGGACAATTCATCTTAGGAGGTCTCATAAAACCTAAATAACTAATCGATTTCTCCGAAGACTGCCTCCGATGCTACAATAAGCATTTTATTATTTTGTAAACTGTTGCTCACGCTACTAAGAACCCTCACAAAGAAAATGTTTCGCCACGCTATATATTCTTAAGAAATCATGTTTGTTTTAAAAGATATTAAACTTTTCTTTTGTGGAACTAAATATTGTGCAAGTTACTATACACGCAGAGAACAGCAACTTACTTTTCTGTTCGTTGTAATACCTGTCACTTTAGTATATTTTACAGACAAACTGATCATACAATATAGTAGGAGAGCTGGCACGCATTTTTGGGTAGGTATTTGAGGCAAGCTGAAAACTTGTCCTATAGCTCTTCAGACACACCCCAACACGGAACTGCAGACCTGGCTGGCGGGTCTGGCTGGCGGTCTAAACCAACCCATAATTTTTTAATTTTTTTTAACCAAGTAATGTATTTGAGGCAAGCTGAAATTTTGATATGTTGTAGTTTATTGTTTAAACAATACAAAAAGAAAAGACAGGCGATTCTGTCGGGTCTTTAGCACTGCCAGGCGTGTGCAAAAATAATTTGCAAAAAAATCGAAAAAATGTATTTGAGGCAACTTGAATGTTATTTATGTATTGTATAAACATTAAACTACAACATATCAAAATTTCAGCTTGCCTCAAATACATTATTTAGTTAAAAAAAAAAAACAAAAATGGTTTAGACCCGCTACCCGCCTGCCAGGTCTGCAGTTCCGTGTTGGGGTGTGTCTGAAGAGCTATAGGACAAGTTTTCAGCTTGCCTCAAATACCTACCCAAAATGCGTGCCAGCTCTTGGACTAATAATAATAATAGCAAATCCTTTATTGTCGAGTGACTATGGTCATGACTAATTTTGGGTCAGTTATACATAACAACAAAAACTTAAGCCTATGTTAATAATTTACAATAATATTAAAAACTAAAATAAAAAAATTACAATTCCTACAATGAAGAATAGCTCCAATTCATCGCTCCCTTAAATTAAATGTGTGTAAAAGTCATTTTTTGTTTACGGAATAAATCGACTGCCATCTGACCCATTGAGAACCATAACCATGGTGCTTGAACCACGTGTCAGATTCTACTTTTCTTCTGAATGCCTTATGGTGGTTCACTTGACAGGCCACGGTTACACCGATGCGATGCGATGGCATAACTCCGAAGCACGGGAGGTTCTCTCTCCATATACCAGACTCTGAAAAAAAAAATTGTCCACACCCGCCCTAACTAAAACTCCGTTTTAAATATCACTTTTAAAAATCACCTCGTTTACTTCTATCACTACTGGTTTAGCTGTATCGCCTGTATGGTTGTATCCGAAAATAACTTCGTAGTGACCAGCGGCTAGGTCAAAAGCCGGCAGGTCAGGCTTCAATTGTAAGGGCGAGAGGTGAGGCCTGCAATTAGCTCCAATCAGACGGCAGGAAGACCGAATTAAGTTATTATTGTTTCCCAGGATTTGACCCTATGAAGTCATCAAGAAATCTAAGACTAATTGACCATTGGGTATATGTGTGGTACTTTTATTAGTGGCGCAGAGTATAAAGTTGTTAAGTTACTAATACTACGGACTGGTTTTGTTTTGGTACGGATTTCGTAGTAATATTTGTGGATAATGATTGGTGGGGTAGAGTTTGCTTCGTATTATATAGCTCTACGAGCGACATAACACTATGAACGACTCAAGAAGTAGCTCCTTGACGAACACACACGTACGAGTAGTAGCATTCACCATGAAAGCCGAATGTCGTGCTCAGCTGGAGAAAGGTCTATTCAAAATATTTCCACAATGCCGTTGTGTTCAACAGTTATACAAAAAAAACATACATGTCTTAAACTAGCCGTAACATAAACTCATTAGAATTTTATCTGTACACCAAGTCGTCGATATTAGTTTACATCTATGATCGCAAATAAAGAGTTCATTCATTCATTGTAAATCTAATCTAATTGGAGGGATATTATACTATCTTTGCCACACTTGGAAGACGGGTTGGCGATTGCAGTATGATAGTCATAGTACACAGAGAGACACTGCTGCCCGTTCTTTGGGAGATTTTTCCTGGGCTCGACTACTACGCCCTCTTCGGGATAAAATGGGGTGGTGATATTCTTTGTTCAAAGACTTCCGATTCCCCAGGACTTGACAGGCCTCACCTTTTAATTTTGTGTTGGTCCTGTTTTTCAGGGGTTGCATGGTGGGTCAGATACTGAGACTAGTTCCAATACTTGAACAACACCTAATACATTACATGGGCTCAAATAAAACTTAGTAAAATCTTAGTAGGTGGACTATAACGAATCAGATAATACTCCCTTTGTTGACCTTCTTGCCCTCGCCTCTTTCCGTTTTGCGGCATCGGCTTTCTTAATCTTTCGGCGCCATTTACTTCGTCACTAAGCATCGTCATCTGTATGCCTGCTTTGGCATGTCGTTCCAAACGTTTGTCAGCCAGGTAGGTTGCCGTGCTTCCCCTTTTTTTGTAGCCATTGAAAGAGACGAAAAGTCATCGGATCTACGGATAATATGCCCGAACCAGCCTTAGCCTGGACTCTACATCTTACGTTACGTTCGATATTGAACGAATTTACCAATTATAGCTTGTAAAAGTAATTTATTTACAAGTTCAAAATGGTACAGAATTTATTTCATGCCTCGATTAACCGCAATTAAGGTTCAGAATCGATTAATTCCCCATATCAGATAATCGGAAATTGATCGTTTGTCATCAAACTCGATATATTTCGAAGTGGATTTACGTTTTTGGTATTGATTAGACACAATAATAAATTTAATATAATTGTTCAAGTTTGCAAATGGTGAGCCGAATCATTTCTAAATCGATATTTTATTAATTAAAATATAGATGTCTAAAATTTGAGCAGAAGTATAAAATGGAATGAAGTCATTTGATGATATAGCCATCAAACTATTAACTTTTTAAATTGGCCGCTCCGGAGAATTAAGGTCAGCCAGCCACCAGTTCTGGAAACGATTCGTTTGAGTTCTTTTCCACGGTATTTCTAAGAATTAAAGATATAGATTGTTATACTGATATGTTGTTTAACTTTGATGAATGAATACTAACTGAGTTCTACAACATTATTTACGGGTATTAACGCGACTAACCTTTAATAATAAAAAAATAGAGGATTTAAAATAAAATAACAATACAGGTTTGTCGCGATAATACCGGTAAACATTGTCCTATAATTATGACACGCGAAAGTTGAAAAGTACAAATAAAAAAGCAATATTATTTTTAAACATTGTATATTTAAACTTAACTTAACCTACTTTTATAGTAGCGCACTACATCTTCAGTTATGCTCGAATAAATTTGATGTGTCATCAATATATTTGATATGACAATCGGGACCAGTTCATGTGCATAAATAAATATAGTATTTTTCGTTTTTTAAGTTAGTTCCTTAGAAGCTCCAAAATCGATTCGAAATCCGCAAATCAGTTTAAACACAAGACACAACAAAACCGTAGATAAAAATACTTATATATTTCTAAATACCAACATATTATATATAAATTATATATTTAAGTAATACATTGAAGTACATGACGCATTGCTATTTATTTAATGGTGGAATATTTGTGTAAATAAATTTGTTTTTGTCGCAGTGCAAACCCAACCTACTTTTCTAGTAGGGAACTACATCTTCAGCTACGCCCGATGTGTAAATGATTTAATCGATGAATCTAAAATGGGGACATGTTGTCTTTTTATAAAACAATAAAAAGGATTTTAGTTTTTAAGTTATTTAATTGTTAATAACACTTCGACCTTCTTAGAAGCTCCAAAATCGATTCAAAATCCGCCACAGAACTAAGTTTAGACACAAGACACAACAAAGCCGTAGATAAAAATACTTATACATTTCTAAATACAAACATATTATATATAAATTATATATTTAAGTAATAAATTTAAGTACATGACTCATTAAAAGGGGATGATATGTGAAGATAAATTTGTTTTTGACGTTGTATGGTCGCAATTCAAACCTAACCTAATTTTCTAGTAGGGTTACGCCGGATATAAATATTATTTAATTGAGATACCTTATCCCTTTATGTAAAATATAAATAAAAAGGCTTTTAGTTTTTAAGTTATTTAATTGCTAATAGCACTTCGGCCTTCTTAGAAGCTCCAAAATCCGCCACAGAACATAACAAAGATATTATATATGAATTTGTTTTTGACGTTGTATGGTCGCAATTCAAACCTAACCTACTTTTCTAGTAGGGTTACGCCGGATGTGAATATTATTTAATTGAGATACCTTATCCCTTTATGTAAAATATAAATAAAAAGGATTTTAGTTTTTAAGTTATTTAATTGCTAATAGCACTTCGGCCTTCTTAGAAGCTCCAAAATCCGCCACAGAACATAACAAAGATATTATATATAAATTTTTTTTTGACGTTGTATGGTCGCAATTCAAACCTTACCTACTTTTCTAGTAGGGTTATGCCAGATGTGAATATTATTTAATTGAGATACCTTATCCCTTTATGTAAAATATAAATAAAAATGCTTTTAGTTTTTAAGTTATTTAATTGCTAATAGCACTTCGGCCTTCTTAGAGGCTCCAAAATCGATTCAAAATCCGCCACAGAACTAAGTTTAGACACAAGACACAACAAAGCCGTAGATCCATCAAACGGCGTCGGGTTTTGTAATGTAGATCTATATCATTAGTTAACGTCAATTATAATGATACAGCCCAGGCTTCCATTATTTGGTAAGTATGTATTATTACGTTGTGCAGCGTCTTGACTAAGTTTTGATGGACGGTTGGACTGGGCTTGTTGAAATCGGACCATTTGACAAAATAACAATATCCTGGGACATTATACACACACGTCATCTACCAAACTAAGCAGAGATTGTACTATGGAAACCTATTTTTAATGTTAAACAAGAAACATTGCAAAAGTTCCTTGGATGGTTTATTGTTGATATATAATTTATTTAATGATGATATTTAATGATGCGGATAGCGCAAGACCGGCAATTGTAGAGATCTTTGGGGGAGGCCTTTGTCCAGCAGTGGACGTCTTTCGGCTGATATGATGATGATGATGATCATTTATGACGAGATTTGTTTCATCATCATGATCATATCAGCCGAAAGACGTCCACTGCTGGACAAAGGTCTCCCCCAAGGATCTCCACAATGCCGGTCCTGCGCTGCCCTACATAACCCTTAAAACTAAAATAATTTCTAATAAGCTTAACATTATATTAAAGTCCTTCTGGGTGAGATATGTTCATAGCGGCCAGTTTTAATAGAAACTAGCCATGTGCGCAAGACATATTATAGTGCTCAAGTATGAGCGCAAGCACCGCTGCCCTTCCTATTCCCTTACTCTCATAATCCGATGAGATGGCTAGCCGTCATGATGAAGTCGCAACTGGTCTATTTTTACGTGAAATTAAATAATGAAATTTATTCAGCACTTGGGTATTTACATACACTTGTACTTGTCAAGCTCACAATGCAATACAAAATTAATACAGTAATTAAAGCAAATTTTCCAAAATTTATATTAGTATAGTTTTAATTTATTTATTAATATCTAGAAACATTATAATATTATAGGTATTCATAGTAGTAGAATGAGTGTTGTAAGCGTTGAACAGATTGTCATAAATTATATCTTATTATAATTTTGATTGAATACGATAAAAAAAATATAAAGTTTATGAGTGTAAAAAAAAAATTAATGCAAAAAAATATTTTGAATTAATTCGTCCGTGCGGTCTGTTTCTTCTTTCTTAAATAAATAATAAATAGCAAGTTACTAAGCTATTATTGTTACATATAGCAATAGTATATTAAAATTAAAGAATTGAAAACAACGAGCAGTTGGAAAGCGCAAAAGGCTCTCAACCAGTAGCTTAATTTAAGCGACTAATACCTGAGCGCACCCTTATGGGGTTCGGGACACAGCTCAGGCGGAAGTAAAAAGATGGAATTCTGCTGACTGACTGCTCCTCCGTTTTAGGATCGGAGTGGTCATTTCATTGATACGAATTCAAATTAAGGGTCATGGAACCACTAGTTGCAGTCGTACTTTCGGCCGGAGAGATCTTTATATCGGTTACAACCTTATTTTTGTTTTATAGACAACGCCCGCAGTATTGAATCTATCCCTGTGTCGCGGGGTACTTTACAAACATGTAATAGACGGACACAAATTACACCCAGACTCAGAATAGCTATTTATGGGTCACACAAATAGTTGCCCGGCGCGGGACTCGAACCCGCGACACGAAGCGGCAAGGCGACTGTCTTAGCCGCTGCGCCACACGTGCAGTCAATTTGTTCTATTTATACCTGTTTGGTCAAAATTAGGTCACTTACCAACCCTATTTACCAAAACACAAAAACACGGTACAAAATATATCAATAATAACAGCTCGAGTACCGTACCGTAGGGCTGTGCCGATAGTAATTTATTTTATTATTTATCATTAAGTGGTCATACAAAATTACAGATGATTGGTCGAATGGGCGATTAGTGCCTCGCCTCGGGATTATTTATTGTTTGATTGGTTTTACGTAGAATTCACTAAATCGTTACAACCCTGTTTTAGGGCTTTCGGTTTTTAGATGAGTAGAAGGTGAAGGGAACATTATTAATTTGTTACTAAAAATACTAACTAAATCTTAGTCTGGTTGGCGTGGTTGATAAATACTTGCCTTTCACGCCGCGGGTCGTAGGTTTAATTCCTATGCAGGACAGATAATTGTGTGCATTAACATGTGTGTTTGTAAATATCTATTTAACTTAAGCATATATTTACAAAAGAAAATCAGTTCAGTATATCAGTTATCTAGTTTTCATAGTACAAGCTCTGCTTAGTTTGGGATCAGATGGCCGTATGTGTATATGTCCCAGGATACTACTATTATAATGTCATTGCATTTCTTCCTAACATAGTTCTTCAGAAAATTTCATATTTATAATAATAGTAGGAATTGTCCGGTAGAGCAGTGAAAGCATCATAGCTATCTTTAAACGTCATTTGAAGTAATAACTCGCGGCGACATGTACGTCATTTTTGAGGTAGGCCCTTAATAGACGAGACAATACTTTGAAGGTATTTTTATTGCTGATAGTACCCTAAACCGGGGCATGTATGAAGAATATAATGACAGTAATCAAGGCAAAGGAGGTGTGTAAAGATCGTGACAAATGAAAATCCGATGTCTCTGCCTACTTCTCTGGGAAACAGACGTGAGTCTATGTATATACATACATAGACTCATGTCTGATGTATATACATAGTACATACATAGACACTCATGTCTGATGTATATACATACATAGACACTCATGTCTGATGTATATACATACATAGACTCACGTCTGATTTCTTAGTACAGATCAACAATATGAGTGTGTAAAATAACACCGATGGAAAATTACATTTTAATAACAAAAGAAAACTGCAAAAACCCATTTTTTCCCTTTCCATAATCTGGCAACAAAGAAAAAACTAAGCACAAAAGGCTTTGATTCTAATTTCAGATATTTTTTATCATTCGTAATTAGAGGGAGATATAAAGCAATGAATAATAAGTAATGATAGGGTACGGAGCGTTGGACAGTGTGAACAGTGGCCAAACTACAGCCTTCCGGTCCGTTCCGTTCCATAGTCTTTGTAAAGGCGGTCGTGGACTGGTGTGTAACATTTCCATGCCAAGATTCGAACAGGGGCTCTACCGGCTAAGTCGCCGAACATCGTTTTCGAGAATGGCGTTCAAATAAATAAAGGTTAAAAATGACTTAATCAATCGTTAAATCGGCTTCAACGTTGAAATAGATTCCGGACCGTTTACGACGTCACATGTGGTCATGGAAGCCGATTTAACGATTGATTAAGTCATTTTTAACCTTTATTTATTTGAACGCCATTTATGAAATCGATGTTCGGCGACTTAGCCGGTAGGGCCCCAGGGCGCTCTTGACGGGCTGGTTGACGTGGGTGGTAAATACTTGCCTTCCATGCCACCGGTCGTGTGTTCAATTCCCACCCAAGACAAATATTTGGGTGCATGAACGTGTCTGTTTGTCCTGAGTTTGTGTGTTATCTATATAAGTATTTACAAAAGAAAGTAGTATATCAGTTATCTGGTTTCCATAGTACAAGCGCAGCTTAGTTTGAGATCAGATGGCCATCATGTGTCAAAAATGTCCTAGGATACTATTATTATAAATTTATTGAATACTAAAAACAATTTCATTTTTATACAAAAATCGGCAACATTAATTTAAAATGTGAAGAGTTGTTTAATAGATTTTCACAATCCTTGATGAGTTTAGATTTAAATGTATAATAATAATAAAAGTTATTTATTAAAGTAACCAAAGACTCAAAATTGTTAGTAATACATAAAACTTATTCTATGTTAGTAAAAATATAGCTAAGATTTTGTTTACATGAATCACTGATGCCCCATTCCGTGAGAAAGAGCGCAGCAGTGATTCATGTATAGGCAGTCAAATCTGCCTGCGATCATGGCCAGAATGCTGTTAGAGTGACCACGAATCCTGCTCACCAGGGATGCATGGATTGCAGGATAGAAAGGTAAAACTTTTTTATCAAGTTTTGCAGCCAAATGCACAATATTTCTATAGTTTACGTTTATAAAATATGCTGCCGATTTTAAAAGAATAATAAAAATGGACCGATGATCTTGTGAGGGACGCTGGAAGCCGCTGGGGATGCCTTTATCAGACCGTGGGCGTCTTTCTGCTGATATTATGATGTTAAAAATGTGTTTAGTTGACATTCAACTTCTCTGCAGCTCTTAAGTATTGTCAATTGATGTCCATATTACATAAATAGTATTCCGGTGACTTTTTGACTGTAATGTTCGCTTCATAATCTACTCTAAAATTACACTACGCTTTACATTTCACAGAATCGCGCTATCCTCTATCTTAGAGGTCAAACGAAAGTAAGGTAAAAAAAATCTATTAATAACTCATCTCATACGCAAAATACACAATCAACACTAGTGAATAACAACCTTTAATTTCAAACTGCTTAATGATATCAGTGACCCCTATGATAACTAGAAGAGGTCTATTGTTTCGCGGAGCAAGGTTTTTTTAACAAATGTGTTTCGTGTATGACGTTTCCGGTTTCCATGCTCCAAGGACGAGGTTCTTTTACATCTCTTTGTGGTCAATGACCTTGAAGATTACTTTTTAATTTATTCGCATCTTTTGCAAGTTTAGTCGTATGCGGACAGGGTAGAGTTTTACACTTCCTCTCCGTACCACCAAATGTGCAGGATTTTACCAGCGGGTAATTGTACGACCTAATGGTTCTTTTAGCTATTCAACCTACACTTATTTTGTCTTCCGTGGTAACTCTGGGGAGCATACTGACACACAGGGCTACAAACTGAAGTTATTATAGCTACATGTTTTGTGTAAGAATACTTCTCCGGGCGCTAATTATTTTCTTCTTTCTACCAAAATTGGTTTGGGCTGTATTGGCTTAGTGTTCACCACCTTCTACCATCGCACCTCTCGCCACAGACAGGGTCTTCATCCTCACATCCTCGAACCTTTTCGATCACGTACGGTTCGCTTTCAGTGAAACTTCCTCCCACGTACATTCCGTGAGAAAGAGCGCAGCAGTGATTCATGTATAGGCAGTCAAATCTGCCTGCGATCATGGCCAGAATGCTGTTAGAGTGACCACGAATCCTGCTCACCAGGGATGCATGGATTGCAGGATAGAAAGGTAAAACTTTTTTATCAAGTTTTGCAGCAAATTGCAGCCAAATGCACAATATTTCTATAGTTTACGTTTATAAAATATGCTGCCGATTTTAAAAGAATAATAAAAATGGACCGATGATCTTGTGAGGGACGCTGGAAGCCGCTGGGGATGCCTTTATCAGACCGTGGGCGTCTTTCTGCTGATATTATGATGTTAAAAATGTGTTTAGTTGACATTCAACTTCTCTGCAGCTCTTAAGTATTGTCAATTGATGTCCATATTACATAAATAGTATTCCGGTGACTTTTTGACTGTAATGTTCGCTTCATAATCTACTCTAAAATTACACTACGCTTTACATTTCACAGAATCGCGCTATCCTCTATCTTAGAGGTCAAACGAAAGTAAGGTAAAAAAAATCTATTAATAACTCATCTCATACGCAAAATACACAATCAACACTAGTGAATAACAACCTTTAATTTCAAACTGCTTAATGATATCAGTGACCCCTATGATAACTAGAAGAGGTCTATTGTTTCGCGGAGCAAGGTTTTTTTAACAAATGTGTTTCGTGTATGACGTTTCCGGTTTCCATGCTCCAAGGACGAGGTTCTTTTACATCTCTTTGTGGTCAATGACCTTGAAGATTAGTTTTTATTTTATTCGCATCTTTTGCAAGTTTAGTCGTATGCGGACAGGGTAGAGTTTTACACTTCCTCGCCGTACCACCGAATGTGCAGGGTTTTACCAGCTGGAAATTTTACGACCTAATGGTTCTTTTAGCTATTCAACCTACACTTATTTTGTCTTCCGTGGTAACTCTGGGGAGCATACTGACACACAGGGCTACAAACTGAAGTTATTATAGCTACATGTTTTGTGTAAGAATACTTCTCCGGGCGCTAATTATTTTCTTCTTTCTACCAAAATTGGTTTGGGCTGTATTGGCTTAGTGTTCACCACCTTCTACCATCGCACCTCTCGCCACAGACAGGGTCTTCATCCTCACATCCTCGAACCTTTTCGATCACGTACGGTTCGCTGTCAGCGAAACTTCCTCCCACGTACATTGAGGTTGTGGAATGAACTCCCTGTTACGGTTTCCCCAAGAGACTACAGCATGGGGCCTTTCAAAAAGGGAGTTATAAGGTTTCTAAAGAGTCGGCAACGCGCTAATGATGCCCCTGGTGTTGCAAGCGTTCATAGCCTACGGTGACCACTTACCATCAGGTGGGCCGTATGCTTGTTTGCCAACTAATGTGTATAAAAAGAAAGTTTTAAATTTGGAGTTTTCCTAATTCAATAAATAATCTAATATCATCAAAAGTCGTGCAAATTTATTGCACGTGTTTTCTAATGTACATGTGTACATTTATAATTAATGTTGCAAATTTTGATACTAAAAGAAAAATGTGTTTTCCCCTAAATGTGCGGGTGGATACTCTCTGGGTCCTACCACCAAGTGTTTTAGGGTTTGTAACCATATATCAAGATTAATTTTACCATCGTGCGGTCTTTCATTTTTGTGTGTCCCAAGTGTCAAGTTATTCAAGTCGTCCAGTAGGGCAGGGCTGAACGACTGCTGTCTATTGACTACAGTACGACGAGACCCTATAAGATCCGCTCGAAGCACGGAAATTAAAGTCTATTTGCAGTATTGTATTGTATTCTGTCCTCGCACAGAGAAAGTGCAATACTGTTGGATGAGGTTTTATATTATTAATTCACCTACACCTAAAATTTTGTAAAATATTTATTTAATTTATTCACTTCCACCCAAAAATTTAGTAAAAGTTTTATCTTATTTATTCCCTTACTCTTAAAATTGGCCTAATTATTGATGATCGCATGCTGTGTTCACTACTTTAGGGCATACAAGTACAATAATATTATCTGATGTAAGATTCTTTTGATTGTTATATTGCATTGTCCGATTTGTGAACCATAATAAAAAAAAAATTAAATAAAAATTATCGCTGGAGGGCCAATATTGTTCTGACACATCCTAAGCTGGTGTGAAGACGTGATATAATATAGTAATTACTACAAATACCTAGTAAGTAGATACTGGCTTGTCTAAATGTTTTGACATAGTTATGTTATCGAGAGGTTTGTAGGCCAGCTCCTATATCAATGGATTGCGAAACTCGATAACTGATAGTTTTTCAAGTATGTTGGCCCTATTTCGTAGGGCAATGTTTGTTTTCTATAAACTTACATAATATACAAGGTGTCGCATAAATAGTCTATGTAAGGAGTTCAATTTGCCTATGATGCTGAACAACGTGTAACACAGCGACATGCGAGTTACACAAAGAGAAGACAAGACAACAAGACAAGACAACAAGGCAAGACAACAAGACAATACAGCAAGACAAGACAATAAGGCAAAACAAAAAGGCAAGACAACTTCCCACACGCGCTAGACCACAGCTAATTAATATCATGTGGTTAGTAAAAAAGTAATAATTTCACAAACTTTTAATTGATTTTAATTGAACATTAGTTCAGTTTTTATGGGTAGATTAGAATGTTCGTCTATTATCGTTATACTTTGTATGTGGGTAAGATTTTACGGGGCAATCATCCTTCTTCCTTCCTAACATGGCAGTTTGTTAGTTGTCCGTAGATATTTATTTATTGCCTTGTAAGGTGGCACTGCATGGGACCCATAATTTTCTCAGTTTTTATTAAACGAATCCTTTCGCATTAATTAAACTAATAGTTATTTTTGATTACCTCGCTTAAGATCACATTCGATGACATGCACCTTCATTTTCAAGGTAGGCCCTTAACGACATAGTATAACGTTTCTGGTGATGATACAAAAAAATTATAACACAACTATTTAATTTTGTTTTGTTGCGGTTTGCAGTAAGAGAACTCATCGTTAAGTTCGCCTCTGTACAGAGGCCTAAATACTCCTGGGGATCTACCGGCTAAGTCGCCGAACATCGTTTTGGTGAATGGCGTTTAAATAAATAAAGGTTAAAAATGACCTAATCAATCGTTAAATCGGCTTCCATTACCATATGTGACGTCATAAATGGTCCGGAATCCATTGTCAACGCTGAAGCCGATTTAACGATTGATTAGATAATTTTTAACCTTTATTTATTTGAACGCCATTCTCGAAAACGATGTTCGGCGACTTAGCCGGTAGAGCCCCTGGTATAAAAGAGCTCAAAACCTTATACATCACAATTTTCCCAGCTTTACAATCGTAATAACAAAAGAAACCGGCACGTAAGTAATATCTCAGTTGAAACTACCAACATTTTGTATGTACAGACGCCAGCACATCAAGCTACTCCAATCTGTCAAATTTCCCCAATTGAAAGTGAACCTTATACTCTTGTGATTAAGTTTAAATCTAGAAAAGAAACTTGACAGATTGGGGTAGCTGGATTTGCTGGTGTCTGTACAAACCAGCTTTTAATATGCAAAAATGGAACATCGGTAAATCAATCAAGGGCCGCCATAACACCGCTTTAGTGTCAGGCTGTAAACAACAAAGTATTTATGCACTAATTTAACAATAACCCTGTAACACGACCGAGGTAAAAAGATCCCATTGTCTGTAGAAATGTATTATGCGTCAGACTCGTATTATTTGGTCGTGTTACCGCTTTATGACTTGAAGTCGTTGCCTTCGGAGGGCTGAACTTTAAAATATTCTATTCGCTTTATAGATTCGGCGTTTTCTTATAACTTGTTTAGCCGTCTGGTTTTCGCCTAGATATGAATTTTTATGCTTTATTGAGCAAACTATGGTATTAGGTAATTTATTTGTATGCAATTTTTATATAATTTGGTTGTACAGCATATTCATTTTGGTAAGCAGTCAGCATAATAATACTAGATAGGTTAACGTCTGATGGCTAATTTTATTTTTAGAAGTGCATTTATTTAGAGTGTCTTTCATAGGTTGTTCTACAATTATTTCGGTTTCATATATGATATTACTGCTTTGGCAGACAATTTATTTTAATCTATGTATACAATGAAATAATAGGTCTTTACCTATGAAATTGCCGTTTTGTATGAAAAAATTTAAACGAATTTTTTTCATGAATTTTTTTATTTGTATTAATCGAAGTAATCACCCATGCAATCAATGCATCTTTGCCATCGCAGTGGCAGTTTATTGATGCCCTTCTTAAAGAAATCAGCTGGACGGGAGGCAACAAATTCTTCAAAGGCATTTTGTACTGCCTCTCGGGTATTGAATTTTTTTCCCGCCAAGAAGTTATCCAAATTCTGGAAAAAGTAGTAGTCTGTAGGCGCAAGGTCTGGTGAGTAGGGCGGATGACGGAGAGCTTCCAACCCCAGTTCTTGCAACTTGGAGACCGTCTGCTGTGCAGTATGAGGTCGCGCGTTGTCGTGCAGGAGCAGCGGAGACGAGCGATTGACCAATGCTGGTTGGAGATGCGCCAGCTTCTCCATCATTGTGCTCAGTTCTTCACAGTACACATCTGCAGTAATGCTCACCCCGTTTGGTAAGAAGCTGTGATGAATCACACCGGCGCTAGACCACCAAACAGTGACCATCACTTTTCTAGGGGTAAGTTTTCGTTTAGGGCATTGTTTAGGTGCTGAACCAGGATCCAACCAACTTGCTGAGCGCTTGCGGTTATCAAACAGAATCCATTTTTCATCGCAGGTAACAATGCGGTTCAAAATTCCTTCATTTGTGTGTCTGTTGAGCAGTGCAAGGCACGTCTCGACGCGTACTTCGCGCTGGCGATCATTGAGTTCGTGGGGCACCCATTTGTCAAGCTTTTTTACCTTGCCAATTTGACGCAAATGGACCAATATTGTTTTGACGCTAACGTCGAAAGCTGCTGCTAATTCAGCCGTAGATTGTGTATCATCAGCTTCCACAACCGCCTTTAATTCGTCATTGTCGACCAAAGTCTTCGTACGACCGCGAGGTTCATTTTTCAGGTCGAAATTTCCAGAACGGAAGCGAGCAAACCAATAACAGGTGGTGCGTTGGTTTGTAGTGTTAGCTCCGTAAACGTCGTTGATGTTGCGTGCCGCTTGTGCCGCGTTGCTGCCACGACGGTACTCATATTCCATAATTACTCGAATTTTTAACGTATCCATGATGACGAAAAAGATTGAAATGCGATGAAAATGTAACACTAATCAATAAAGAAATGACTACTTTTGGAAAAAAGAATCCATGTTTTTAAAATAAAATTAATTTGAAATTAGAATTCTTAGCCAAACAAAAATTATTTTGATTTGAAATGGCCAGTACTGCAGAACGGCAATTTCATAGGTAAAGACCTAATATTATCGTCTATGGTATTATAAGAAAAAGAAAAATGATTCATGGTCTATGATTATGGTACAAAAGCAAAGGGCAGGTAAAAGGGATTGAGTAATGGTTATTGTACGCATCCTTATATCCGATGAGAATCAAATCATCGACCAAATACAATATAGGCCCGCGCGACCGGCAAAACCCGGAGAAACACAAAAGGAGAAAATAAAAATAATTAATAAGAATAAAGTACTCTACTACGTTACTACGTAATCTCCCTTTAATAATGATAGGTAAAATCTTATTTGGCGGAATTGGCTCCTTGCCCGTCGCCTAGACCGGAAACTTTTACATAATTTACTTTTGGCAAAAAAGTGTAGGTACGAAATTATTCATTCTCCGCTCGAAAACCAATATCGGACCCGCCATGTTGGCTGAATTCGAAATAGGCTTCACAAATTTGTGTTGTAAAAAAAATGGCGAGATTTGGCATTTGGCAGGGTACCTACCTGGCAGGCTGGCAAAGTTAGCGGCTGGCCGACGCCGCTTGGCACCGCCCTTAAAGCGGCTGCCAATGTGCATTGGCCGGTCCAGAGATTTGGCAAGCTAACGTGTTTCGACACCTTGTAGGAAAGGATTTAATGTTGTTTCCTTTGGCATGATGTAGGCACCATCAAAGTGAACTCTGCGTCAGTGAAGCTCATGTTTTTCAAATACTTTTGCGAGCTAATTTTCTTGTACATACTCTGCGTAAATCATTTGATTCAGATTCTATATTCGCTTCGGGGGCTTTAAATCAAGATTACTAACAAGATTTATTATTCTATTCTCGGTATTCATTTTGATGCAAAATATGCATCATTATTCATGGCAAAAAGTAACAAATTTGATTCAAGTCGAAGTAATTGCGAAAAGACAATAAAAATATCGTCGTCTGGATGTTTAGGCCTGCCTCAGGCAGCAGGGTTAATAATACCAGGCGCCGCATAAAATGGCCTCCATCACTAACCAATTAAAATAAAATTAGTGTAGATAAAACACAAAAAACAAAGAATTTCAACTCTAATTAACTGAAACTGTACAAAAAAATATTGTAAAAAAAAGTCTCGCGTGTCATTAGACCCTTGCATCGTGGTGTTATATTACTAGGACAAGTAAACCGAAATGCAATTCTATGACATTAATAATAGGGTTTAATTTTCTTTGAATGTTACGTACAATTGAAAGAGCTGCTACCCCCTCGGAGAGAGATCTTTTTTTTTTTGGTTTTTTTTTGTCGGTCTGTACCTGCGTGTACAAAAAGGTCGGCGAGAGTTGCCAGATGCATGCACTTGTATACCACGTGTGTAGACGACTTTAAATCTCGTATTGTGCAAAACTAATGGGTTGACTCTGAGAGGACATGTGTTGGAGGCATAATGTTTTACCTATATTGTAGTTTGGTTTGTAACAAAATTTACACTACAATTTTGAAGGAAAGGTGTTTGATTACTTACAAAGCTGAAACGATAAATAATATGACGTGGTACAACTATGATTTTAACTTTATATTGCGCTAGCAGTTCCGCATTATAAATATTTTTGTCCCTGCCCGTTTGTCCCGCAACTTGGATTACATTATTCAAGTTTAAGTAAAGATGCGTTAATAATTTTGGAATTTTTGAAACAGCCTATGACACTCCACAATAATGTAACTTTCTATTAGTGAAATAATTTTGAAAATCGATTAAGTAGATCCAGAGATTACCCCTTACAACGTCACAAACTCACAAACGTTACCTCTTTATAATAATAGTATAGATGATATTCAAAAAGTATGTGGATATCCTGTTCTCATAAATTATATTAAGAATAAAAATGAAAGTTAATTAATTCGTAAGTCAAATTTTGAACACCCACACATTTGGTAACTAACTATACCTAAATCCGCAGATGATTCCAGACAAATACAATTTCTTGCGAATTTATATGTAAATAACAGATCATTTTAAAAAATATTTTCGGCCTTGTCAATTGTTCTTGATATCTGCGGTTATCTTTAGCAGCAACTTATTGTTAAATGCAATAAAACCTCTAGTATAGGACCCCTATCCTGTATTAGGTATAAAAGCTAAAAATTGTTTCTTCAAACCACTTTCCTTAATTTAAAAAAGTAAGCGCCACGCAATATATTTTTGATAAAATGTTTGAATGATTTTATATTAGGTGGGAAAATGTTGTTTTAAATTCATATATAATTGCTCCTATTGTGGGAATTACAAATGATATCTTTGGGATATAATGACGGAAATCCAACAGGAAACGTAAATGATAACCATAAAATTGAAAATCTATAAAAGGAATTTGACAGATTGGGGTAGGTAGATGTGCTGGCGTATGTACTTCCCAACTTTTCGGTACTCAGGAAACCCAAGTTTTAAAAACTACTGAATGATATTTTATCAAGACTAGCACTATACTGAATTGCTGACTAAGTATTATATTATAAATAAAAAATATTGCTAAAGAACAATTTCCAAGTACGTATCTTTATACTACTTACCTTCAACGTTAATCAAAAAATCATAGTACCTTCAAAGGTGCGCCTCGACCGCAAGCCTCAAAACTGACGTTCTACCTCTGACCACAATCCACATTACAAACTTATAAACCACCTAGAACAAAGAAAAATCTCCCTTATTACGTTAATCTTAAAAGTCTTGTAATCTGCAAGTATAGCTTTGTTCTGTTAACCCGTTGAACGGGTCGGGCTATTGTTTTGAGTGTGTTTTTTACTCTGTTCTTCCCAGGCCCACCCGGATGCCTGCAATCAATAGATTAGATTTGATCTTAGATTATTTTGTGGAAGGACGTTAGCAGTATTATAATAAAGGCAGTACATGGAAATGGTTTTAGAGTAGGGATAAAAATTGTATGGCGCCCGAAATTATACTTGGGTACAATGAAAAGTTTGTGGTTATAGGAATTTGATTCACATTCGAATCGTATTCGTAATAAAACCTATTACTTATTCCGAATTGTTTGGAAATTCTTATACTAATGGTAAGATTTTGCTTAAGTTAAAAATAGTGTAAATTAAAATTACAAGTGAATAATAATTTTTAAACATACTAAAAGTAGCGAAGTGGTGTGCCTCCACTTCCCTTCTGAAAGAAGCGGGAACGAGTAACGAGGTTAGAGCTTCATAAATTCAAAGATTGTACCCAAATGTCAAAGAAAATCAATCAGCAAATAAAATATTCATCATTACAGCTGAAATAAGTCCTCTATTGGACAAGCCTCCCTCTAGAATTATCTTGGGAGATATGCCATAATCGCCACGCTTGGCAGGCGGGTTGGCGATCGCAGTAAGACGGTCATAGCACTCCTAAGGAAGCTGCTGCCCGTCCTCTGGTAGATATCCCCTCGGAGCGACTTCTACGCTTCCCAGGGGATGAGATGGGATGAAGATATTTTGATTCTGATATTCGTATCAGTGAAATATTATGACTAAAAAACTCGAACCAAATATAAAGGCCATTTTATTTATTTATCTATATATATAAAAATGAAACCCGTTTTCCGTTGTCACGACATCACGCGTGAACGGCTGGACCGATTTCACTATTTCTTTTTTTATTGTGTTTGTTATTGTCAGGAGAAGGTTCTTATGTAAAAAAAAGAATTTAAAATTGCGCGGAAAATAAGAAAATTTAAGAATACTTCACAACCAAATATTATTTCTAATCTAACCTTAGCGCTTTGGACAATATAACCTTTTTAAATGTAACTTTTTTTTATTTGACATAGTATTGACAGATAGCGTGCGTTAATAGTCATCGTTAAGACAGGACAAGGTCTGTCGGGTCAGCTAGTTTATTCATAAAAATATAAGCTTACAGTTAACACCAAAGCGCTTATAATTTATACTTAAGAACTAAAGATTATGATTATGATTGCAATACATTAAATTTCTATAACTATATTTTTAAACTGTATGTCAAATGAAATATGAAATTAAACAATAATAATAAAGACATACACAAACACACAAAAAGCTACATTGATTTTAAGATTTGGCTCTATTTAAATGCTCCAATATATTTCTAAATGTTGTAGCAACTGCGTCAAAAAACGTAACGTGTACATGTTTTACCAAAATAGCCAATTCATGTAATCGGATGCATCGGCCATTTTGCGAATGTAACACTGCCAAAAAATTGCTTATACGGGCTCTTCATTAGCAAGCACATTCACCTCTTTGAGCCATTGTTACAAAGATATGTAATTTTGTTAAGTGTTTGTTCGTTTTTGCTAACTGCCATTAAATTCGTTATCGGACATCTCGCTAATCTTAGGTTCAAGAATTAAAGCATTGCGCAACCATGAGGAACCAATAACAATCTTGAAAATGTTACCGATTAAAAATAATATTAATTTTTATCGTCGTAAAACATACAAATATATGAACCGCAAGAAGCATCGTGGGCAGACCCCCTACAAGATGGACCGATGACCTTGTGAGGATCGCTGGAAGCCGCTGGATGCGGGTAGCGCAAGACCAGCAATTGTGGAGATCTTTGGGGGAGGCCTTTGTCCAGCAGTAGGCGTCTTTCGCCTGATATGATGATGAAAATATACAAAATGAGAATTTCGGAAAGAAGCCATTTTCTAAGAATATCATATCAGCCGAAAGAAAAAGCCTTCGCCGCAAAGATTTTCATATTTGCCGGTCCTGCGCTAGTGATCCTCACAAGATCATCGGTACATCTTGTAGGGGGTCTACCCACGCTGCGTCTTCCGGTTCGTGGTTGCCACTCGTGGATCTATCCCCGGGCGCTCGATTCTACGAGCTATGTGCCCCGCCCACTGCCACTTCAGCTTTGCATTTCTTTGATAATTTATAATTACGGTTTAACAAAGCATATAATTGGATCCACCATTTATTTCTATATACCCACCGATTTGGATAAAATATACATTGGACCATCTGAAAACCATTTGCTAACCAATAAAATTAATTATGAAACTCGTTTCGCTAGCGACGTAGAAATCGCATAACATACCACTGCTGAACAAAGGCCTACCCCAAAGATTTCCATGTACACACGGCTACACATCAAGCTATACATTTCCAGTATAAGCTGATCTCGCGTTGTATAGGATTTCCATACAATGAGAGGTCAGCTTATATTGGAAATGTATAGCTTTATGTCTAGCCTTTTTACATAGTCCCATATAAGTTTTGTTCTCATTCGGTTTTTAGCAAGAAAAATTAGCGGCGGTTTTATGTTTTAGTACCAGTAATTCTGTTCGTTTTAAACTCATATTTGACTGATCTCTTGTTCACTAACCACTAGACCAGTCAGGGTCAGAGTTATTAAGTGACCTAAGCCAAAGGTCGTTGGTTCGATCCCCACCCTGGCCAAATCTTAGAGCGATGAGCACTATTATTTGACGGTCACCGTAGCCTAGTTGGTAGTGCTCCTGCCTACGAAGCTGGTGGTCCTGGGTTCGAATCCCGGTAAGTGCAAATATTTGTGTGATGAGCACGAATATTTGTTTCTGAGTCATGGATGTTTTCTATGTATATGTATAAGTATTTATGTATCTTTATAAGTATGTATATCGTCGCCTGGTACCCATAGTACAAGCTTTGCTTAGTTTGGGGCTAGGATGATCTGTGTGACATTGTCCCTATGTATTATTATTATTATATTATTTATTCTGTCTGGGCTTAATTTGTATATAATACATATTAGAAATATATGAGTATATTTATCAGTTGTCCAGGCCATAGTTCAGGCTCTGCCTAGTTTGTGATCACATGGCAGTCTGTTAAATAAATAAACTCCTAATAATTAAAATGGTTTTAAATGTAAACATTTATAGTATGATAGTACTTAGCTGGCTTATTTAAGTTATTTTCAATGAGATTATTTCCAGGTTTAATTATAAAACTTTATGTTTATAAATAGATGTTTCACTACATGTGGTGGAATTGTTCGTTTTTTTAGTTATCCCAAGATATTTATTATATACTTAATTCAAAGGTCACCTTTCTTTCGTTGAGTTATCAAGGTTTAAAGTTAAACCGCCTTACAACTTGTTGACTCGTGAAAATATTATGTCATGTCCATTCCAAAAATGAGGTACACACGGCTGCATATCAAGCTATACAATACCAATATAAGCTGACCTATCAGTATATGGAAATCGTATACAACGCGAGATCAGCTTATACTGGAAAGTATAGCTTGATATGTAGCCGTGTGTACATGGTATTTTTAATCGAAATATAATTGCAATATTTGCTCATATACACCCAATATGGCCCAACAACGCAGGCGGAAACATTCATTATGATATTTCAAGTAAATTATTTTACTTATTAAGTGCCGGTTAGCACGAAACCAATAAAGGAAACAACGATACATTGTGTTATTAATTAATATGTAACACTGTTATTAGTATACAACATACGTTTTAATTTCGCTATAAAAGTGGAAAATTTATGTACCACGTTTTTCTATTGGTTAAGAATAGACCCTGTGTTTTCTGCTGTTGTAGTTCTAGAAACACCGGGCCTTAAATCATATTTTTTTTATTAATTGAATATTTTTAAAAGGATACTTGGGGCGTGATCTACAATCGATATCGAAGCCAAAAATATAGTTTTTAGATTTTTGTCTGTTTGTCTGTATGTATGTCCGGGCTAAGTCAAAAAGTACTGCATGGATACTTCAAATTTTGCATGTATGAGAGCACAGCTAGTAATAATAATAATGATAGTAATTTGGCTGACATGATACTAATAACGCACGGTATGTACAGACGCCAGCACATCAAGCTATTCCAATCTGTCAAATTTCCCCTATTGAAAGTGAACTTTATACTTTTGTGATAGGTTGAAAATCTATAAAAGTAATTTGACAGATTGGGATAGCTGGATGTGCTGGCGTCTGTACAAATACACAGTATACTTAGAGATCATGGGCAGTGTGCGGTGACAATATGCGAGTTTCACGCATTTTGTTCACCCAAAAAGTGCTAAACACACAAGTTTTGACTTTAAAGATATAAATAAATAGAATTAAAAAGGTTTATATTTACACAGACTTTAAAAAAGTGCTTGTTTTCAGAACATATTTGTTGTAATACCACAGTTACGTAAGTACTTCTTATTCTGTGCCACAGTTAAGTAAACATAATTATTACTAGGTACAGGTTTAGCTAACTTATATTAAGTTATAGTCAAGCTATATATTTAATATTATTTGTTTTATTAATTTATTTAATAAAAATAAATACACCTTCTATAATTTAAATTATAGAAGGTGTATCATAAGTAGTGGTGGCACCACTATTTATGTAACATCTAGTATAATTTATAGATTGTTTAGTTTCCATTTTGCTTGGCTTTATATCGAGTCATGGAACCCGTCCCCTCCGTACCGTACCGTTTAGCATTTGAATGCGCCACGAGGCAACTCCAAACACTCACCCTCCTACTGGATTTGACACCCGACGTAGGTACTTATTAACCAAAGCGGATCACACGCACACTGCGAGGAACATAGCTCCATAGCAGAGCTTGTAGTATGGAAACAGATAACTGATATATCATTTGTCGTTTTGTAAATATATACTCATATAGATAAGTAAATTTTCCACTTTTTTGTATTTATTATAAAATATATAAAAATTATAATGTTGTTTTGGTAATTTTAGAATGCTTATCTCACCAGATGACTCGTAGCAGTTTCGTCGTAAATACCTAAATACCATAATTTAATATGCAATTAAACTTCAATGTATACGAGCAAGATCACTGCGCCTTAAATTCGGGGCCTTAACAAATAATTTGATAAATATTTACTAATAATTTCACGGTTTGGTGTTAGTTAAAGATTGCATGCAATTATATTCTTGAACCAATTTACAACTTAACAATAAAACAATAATAGCCTGCAATAAAAAGCTATCGACTTTCACAAAAAGTATCAATTATCGCCCTTTGTATGATGTTTTCAATCTACCTACAATTCAAACCTACGAAACTGTCAAATTAATACGTAATTTGTCACGCCAACACTACAATTATTATTGAAAATACACCCAAATTTGTCAATGATGACAAAAATACATATCATCACCCCATCTCATCGGGGGGGGGGGGGGGGGGGGGGGTAGAAAATTATAATATATATAATGTCAGAAGCGTTTTACTTTCACGTTGATTTATAAATCAATGAAGGAATCAATTCTTCATAGTAATGGCAACACTTTTTTATCTGTCATATTGAACTGATTGTATTTTGATTAACATTCGTGTTTAGGCTTGCTAGACTTGCATCGTGAATGTTTTCTTGTGGATTGTATATTTACGAGGACCTTTGGCTTTGTTTCTGGATTCTGTTTTCGACTTCCCGACTGACCCCGGCTTTCTTGGACTTTGGATCTACGCATCATGATTTACCTCTGCTATTCGCACCTAAGATCACTTATTTTGTCCTAAGCAACTATGGTCGCGGTTATTCTTTCAATAGGTGTGAACTTACCACGGTTGTCATAAACCTATCTTAACCTATGTTACTTATTTATATATAGAAAGTAGTATAATTATTAAAATAAATCGTTTCATGATCTAATACAATATTGAAATCTTGTTGACCTTATAATACATAAATCCCATGTTTTACATAAAAAATAAATATACAGGGCGATAGAATATTAGTACCCCTTCAAAATGCATATTGTTTTATTTATGTCCATTCCAGGCCATGTTTGTATGGGCCGGTTGCCGATCTCCTTTACCGAGGGAATTCCTATCAGAGAACGGGCAGCAGCGTTTTGTTGCGAACTATGACCATCAGACTGCAATCACCAATCTATCTGCCAACCGTGGAGATTGTGGAATATCCCCCCATCCGGGGGGAGCTATTTACCTATATTATACCTTTACCGAATTTATCACGGGGACTATTCTGAGGAGGGAGGTATTTCCGATCGGATTCAAGAAGCGAGCCTATTTCTTTCTTAAAGGCGCCGCAAATGCGTTGCGGCACTTGCGGCGCCTCTGTTGTTGCGAGTGTCCATCGGTGGCAGTGATCACTTAACATCAGGAGACCCACTTGCTCGTGCTATGATTTTAAAAAGAATATTCTATATAATGTCATTTTGTACCGCACACAAAAATCTATATTAACAAATAAATCTTTATGTTGATAGATAGGTACATATATAATACATACATATGTACCTTTTCGTTAAGGCCCACTTTTCTGAACTGGTCCCCATCTCTTTTTTTAACTTTACTATTTACAGTTAGCCTTAATAGAGGCGAGCGTGGGTTCTAGGCATCTAGCAAATAAAAGTGGTACCCGTATGTTTAAAAAAAAAGCATACCAAAAATACGGCTGATGTACAGACGCCAGCACATCCATCTTCCACAATCTGTCAAATTTCTTTTATCGATTTTCAATTTTATCACATAAGGATAATGTTCACTTTCAATTGGGGAAATTTGACAGATTGGTGTAGCTTGATGTGCTGGCGTCGGTACATGTTTCGGTTTGATTCTAAAGAGATTTCATGCCAGTATTTTTTTAAAGGTACCTAAAAAGCGTAGTGACGCATGACCTTCGTAATCCCGACAATTACGAATTCCATAGGTACATTTCGTCCGTAATTTCTAAGCCCAGTTGTGTGATGCCTACCAATAATAGAAATCCCGGTAGAAATTAAATTAGACTAAGTTTGTCCCTTTGAGCGAGATTAAAGGAGATTAAGCTACCCCTATACGGGTGTTACGTTCGTATCTACGTATGGGGAGGGAGGAACTATAAGCAAAGACATTTGATTAGCCAGGATCAAAGTTTTAAGTTTCACTATCTTGGTCTAGCGGTTACCTGTTCATCTCTTTATTGTACACCAAAAAATAATACATAAAAAGAACTATGAGTATGTTAAGATTGTACAAATGGCGGCCTTATCGCTAAGTGCGATCTCTTCCAGGCAACCGTTCGCAGATAACCCTCGCACTAGGGAATCCTAAATCCCTGTGTCGCGGTCGCGGTGTGCTTTACAAACATATAATAGACGGACACAAATTACATCCAGACTCAGAACAACTATTTATGGGTTACACAAATAGTTGTCCGGACAAATAGAACCCGCGACGCGAAGCAAGGAGGCGACTGTCTTAGCCGCTGCGCCACACGTGCAGCCAAAACTTATCGTATCGTATGGGCAGTGTTTACCCTAGTATCAGAGTTGTTCAAGCCGCCCAGTAGGCTTGTGACATGACTTAACGACTGCTGTCTAATGACTACAACCGGGACCGACAGCTTAACGTGTCCTCCGAAGCACGGAGATGCTCAGAAATTAAACCACTTTGGCGGTCGCCCATCTATGACGAGCCTAGTTGCTTAACCTCGCCGATCACTTATAGACCGGTGAGATCATCTGATTATGAAGTCCTGGGTTCAACTTCCAACGTAACCCCGCCTGTCAAAGAAGACATTCAAACAATTAAATCGAGTCTATGACTGCGAGCCATAAGGCTACGGCTCCATGCAGCAGGATATCCCAAAAATTGACATTGGGGTATTAATGGTACATAGCTGATCTCGTGTTGTATAGGATTTCCATACAATGAGAGGTCAGCTTATATTGGAAATGTATAGCTGGATATGTAGCCGTATGTACGTAATATTTTAGTACCCGCCCGGAGAATGTTGGCTGCGTTTCAGTTTGCACGTCTATCGGAGTATGATATTGATGGAAAGAGCGGATCCGATTTCGTAACACCAGTTTTAGCACCGAAAAGAACCATGCACTGTCCGGTGTCGCAGTGAAAGCCTCTTAGGCTTTCTTCTCATCATCATCATGTAAGCCAAAGTACGTCCACTGCTGGACAAGAGCCTCCCCAAAGAATGGGGGGGATATACCATAATTGCCACGCTTGGCAGACGGATTGGCGATCGCAGTTTGATGGTCATAGTTCACGAAAAAACGCTGCTGCCCGTTCTCAGGTAGGTATTCCCTCATTTCTACACCCCCCACGGGATGAGATGGGGTGATGATATTCTATGCCGTCACCTCACAGCACACATTTATAAATATAATAAAGAACGAATTGTATCCAGTAATGTTAAGTGTGTATATTTTTAAATCCTCATGAATTGAAGAAGAATTGATATCCATAAGAAAGTTTCATACAAGACGATACTAAATCAACCAGTCCCGACAATGTTGTTGTGACATAAAAACTGATCGAACTGCTGCCGGGATTCGAACCGGCTGCAGTCCGGAAATGCCGAGGGTCGATGACAGGCGCACCGGCCCTGAGTTGCGATTACTTGCGATCAAAATTATACCGCGGCTCATGTAGGAAGTCCTTTAACTTAAAGTTAGAGTTGCTACTTAACTTATAATGTCCACATCTGTTCCTCGATATTTTTACATTTTATGTATTACTAGCTGTGCTCCGCGGTTTTACCCGCGTTCAATTTTATACATTATCACAGCTTCTCCCCAGTAGGTGATAGCGTGATAATATGTAGCCTATATGTTGACCAGACCTCTTAGTAATTTTCATGCAAAATTTGAAGTAAATCCATGCAGTACCTGTATAGCCCGGACATACATGTGTATACAGACAAACAGACAAAAATTCTAAAAGCGATATTTTTGGTTTTGATATCGATTGTAGATCACACCCCAAGTATCCTTTTTTTTAAATATATAATGTATAGTTTTGAGTTTCCTACGTTTTTTATTATTTGTATAGATTTTGCGCAAGACCGGTTATTGTGGCGATCTTTAGGGGACCTTTTTGACCAGCTGTGGACGTCTTTCGACTTATATGATGATAGCGATGTATTATTACTATGTAATTACTAATTATGTATGTGCCTGTATCCACGAAGACTGTATTAAAAGTCTGATAACTAAGTACTCGTCTAATAACTCACATTAGCACAAATTTGAAATTAAATGTCTCCAATAGCGTCTGAAACTGCGTACTAGTTTTGCATTTGACAGCTGTCACTGATATTCACAGATGAAATAAAATGGCGGTTTAAAATGTCATCGGCAAGGATTTCTATTGGCATAGAATCTAAAACGCTGCCTGTCTTTCAAATTCGATCTCTTTGAAATCTAAAAATATTTTCGTTGGGCCCAGATAGCGATAGCAAGAGATATGTTTAGGTAATGGAAGGCTAATGATTCAGAGCACAATACATATACACATAGTTAGCTATTCACAACACATAGTTAGCTATTCACATCAAGAAGGTAATCATAGACACCGAACGAAACCAAGATAACGAATAGAGTGATGATTCACATTCATAGATGACAATCGAGACTTAAAGTATGTATTATAAGAATGTAATATTTAGGTTATGTGGTTAGTTTAATTGAACCGAGCATATTCGCGCTCCCGGGGCTCCCCCCATCAGGCGCCAAGAGAAAGGTTTAGCCGGTGCGAGTCCGATATACCCACCCGCAGAGACTTATTACAGGTAGCATGCGTAGGAATTCCTCATGCCTTATCAAAAAGGTAATAGTGAATTAGGGGAGGGCAATCAAGAGCCCTCCCAGGGTACGTGTCCTGAACATCTGGGACTCGGCGCAAAAGGGGGGCACCTGAGCAGCATAGGAGCGTTCCCGGGGCTCGTCGCATCAGGCGCCAAAAGAAGTCCATCATTAAAATCGGTTTACTATTAACGAAGAAATCGGGTATCAAACATAAAAAAAAGCTTAGAAGTCGGTAAAAATCATGTTGTTTTTGTAAATTTGCGCGTCCGCGCCTAGTATAGCTAACCATCTCACAGCACGTGTTCCTAAAATAATTATATATTATCATTTCGCTTAGATCGCACCCCGGAACGTGCCACTTCAGTTTCCAGCAAGGCACTTAACGAGTAACATGCAAGAAACTTGGATAGACGATAAAATTACTTGAAATTATGTGTAAGCACGCTTGTGGGAAGATGTGATCAATAGATGATGCTGGTAAAGCATGTCAATAATATTTCTTTAATTTAATTTCCATGGTATAAAGAATGATAAAAAAATCGTTGTGTTTTGTTTACTGTTTCGTGGAGGCGTCATGAATTATGACACCTGTCTTGTAAGTCTATACGTCACTTTGGACTTTGAAGCATCCATCACCAATGAATTTCATGAGCGTCAATAATCCCCAGAATAAATTGTTTTAAAAACAAAAAATAAGTTTTCTAAAACATCCGAATTCAACAAGATCGATAACAGTATGCAAAGTGTTTACAACACACACACACACACACACGCACGCACACACCCACACACACACACGGACGCACAAACACACACGCGGACGAACACACATAATAATAATAAACACATAATAAATTTCATCAACAATTACTGATTTAAAAAAAAATATACCACCTGTTTTAGACATTGAGCGAATTTGAACAACATATATCTGTACCATTTCGGAAGTAAGAAATAATTATCAAATCGGTTAACAGACAACGGACTAATCTCCGAAAACGTACATACTAATAAACGTACATATTTCCCATTAAAACACGTCATAGGTATAGTGTTTCGCAAATCTAAATGTATCGGGCTTAATCTAAACCTTCGAGCTCAGAAAAGCATTCGCGATAAAATCTCAAAATATACGGGGCCACGCCTCGGCACTAGTTAATATCCCAAGGGGGGGCCACCCTCCCTCCTTTCAGGACATATTGGAATGCCCAGTGGAACAAGTTGGACTGATTAAAATTACCTTTCTCGTATGTGTGTGTGTGTGTTCACTAATCTTTGGTAATAGACTGGAGCATACATTCGTAGGTTATTATTGATTCATAATATTCATTTATCGTAGGTTGATTTTCGTGTCATCTTCCAAATTTAAATATGGAATCTTTGCCGAAAATATGTATAAATCTCTTATTTATTTTAATATCACTCGGTACAAACATATGGAAATATGAAAACTCAAAGTTACTGAATGACAATTAAATGCGAGAAAATTAGAGAGTTTAAAAAAAACCTATTTTTTTGTATTAAATATGTTTTTAGAATGAATATTTTAGAAGTATGTGTGTGAAGTGGACATGTACATCGTCACATATAAAGTATAGTAGGTGCCTATATATTTTTAGTCAACATAAAACGTGCTTCTTAATTATTAGTTAGTTCTTATTTTATACTTGAACTATTTTGGAAAACTACCAAATCTTTACTGGATAAATTCTTAAAATATGGAACGATCTGTACATACGCTACTCTTTTGAAGATGACAAATGACCTGTCCGCTTAGGATGCTGCAAGTTGAAAATTGAAAACTGATTTTGATAGAGCTTAGTGTCCGATAAGCTAGGTTTAAGTAAAATTCAGACAAAAATCTTCCTCTACCTTGATTTTTCTGATTTAGGATACGGCTTTAATAGAGCTAAGTGTCAGATAAGCTAGGTATAAGTAAAATTTAAACAAAAATCTTTTTCTACCTTGATTTTTTCTGATTTGGGTTACGGCTCCAATCTGACCTGTTGATCACTGTTGCCTCTGACCTGGGGCTCTACCGGCTAAGTCGCCGAACATCGATTTCTTAAATGGCGTTCAAATAAATTAACGTTAAAAATGACTTACTCAATCGTTTAATCAGCTTCAAAGTTGACAATGGATCCGGACCATTTATAACGTCACATGTGCTCATGGAAGCCGTTTTAACGATTGATTATGTCACTTTTAACCTTTATTTATTTGAACGCCATTTAAGAAATCGATGTTCGGTGACTTAGCCGGTAGAGCCCCTGACCGACTGTGATCAGATCTTGAAACCTATTTAATTATGAATTAGAAACCGTGTGCTAGTAGATGTAGTGATTATCTTAGATGTACTCAGGCAGTCCGAGTGGAATGTCTTGCCTATCGGGAATAGACGTACTCAGACTATGGTAACTATCGGGAATAGACGTACTCAGACTAATTAAGTAACTTGTTATTGTACACCAAATAACGACTTTGATAGAGCTAAGTGTCAGATAAGCTAGGTATAAGTAAAATTTATACAAAAATCTTTTTCTACCTTGATTTTTTCTGATTTGGGTTACGGCTCCAATCTGACCTTTGATCACTGTTGCCTCTGACCTGACCGACTGTGATCAGATCTTGAAACCTATTTAATTATGAATTAGAAACAGAGTGCTAGTAAATGTAGTGATGCAGTCCGAGTGGAATGTCTTGCCTATCGGGAATAGACGTACTCAGACTATGGTAACTATCGGGAATAGACGTACTCAGACTAATTAAGTAACTTGTTATTGTACACCAAATAACGACTTTGATAGAGCTAAGTGTCAGATAAGCTAGGTATAAGTAAAATTTATACAAAAATCTTTTTCTACCTTGATTTTTTCTGATTTGGGTTACGGCTCCAATCTGACCGTTGATCACTGTTGCCTCTGACCTGACCGACTGTGATCAGATCTTGAAACCTATTTAATTATGAATTAGAAACAGAGTGCTAGTAAATGTAGTGATGCAGTCCGAGTGGAATGTCTTGCCTATCGGGAATAGACGTACTCAGACTATGGTAACTTCTTCTTCTTCTTCTTAGCGAGTCGATGGCAATCTAAACTGTGTCCGCCCAGAACTTGGCCACGAGAATCGCATTATGAGTAGCCTCCATCAGATCTTTAAGCGTGCAGTTGTAAGGGCACGCGCTACATGATAGTAGATGTCCCATTGTCTGTGGGACTACACCACATTTGCATTGAAGGCGATCATTAATGTAACCCCACCTGAGCAAGTTGTCCCTGCTGCGACCAACCTGGGTTCGAAGCCTATTTAATGATTTCCAGGCTAGCCAAGGCAGTTTCCATCCAGGGGCGAGACTTTCAGATGGTGGAACAAATGGTACAGGCAGTTTGGTACACTCTCGCCACAGCTGGCATCTAGCCTGTGAGAGTTCTCCGCTCAGTGGAAGGACGCACTTCACGAAGCTGTGTCGACTTTTAAGCCTTTGTGACACAGGACTGTGATCATGCAATGGGTGCCGTGCGTCACTGTCCATTTTTAATCTCTCGCTGGAGCTTGCCGCCGCTCTACGCACCGCCGGAGGAGCTATGCCTGCCAGTGGATACAGCAATTGAACTGGTGTTGGTTTAAGACAACCAGTGATGGTTCGACACGTTTCGTTTAAAGCTATATCCACTAGCTTTGCATGGGCTGAGCGACTCCACACCGGGCATGCGTATTCAGCTGCAGAGAATGAGAGCGCTAATCCGGTAGTACGTACAACGTCGGGCGAGGCTCCCCATTTGGTTGCAACTAGACGTTGTAGGAGATTGTTACGAGAGTGTACCTTCTGCTTGATATTTTCGCAGTTTTTTCTGAAGTTTAGAGACCTATCCAGAGAAACCCCAAGGTATTTAGGGAACTTACTGTGTGCAATGGGCGTTCCGTTCCATACTATATTCAGTGTGCGGCTTGCCTCTCTATTGCGCAGATGAAAAACGCAAGATTGGGTTTTGCTCGGGTTAGGTTTTAGTGAATTTTTGACATAGTACTCAGCCAAGTTTTCAAGAGCATTTGAGAGGTCAACCTCCACTTTCTCAAACGTGGCGGCTTGTGAGGTGAGAGCGAGGTCATCAGCATATAAAAAATGGGACGTGTTTGTATTCAGCGGTTGGTCGTTGGTGTATATGTTAAATAAAAGAGGGGCCAAGACACTACCCTGAGGAAGGCCGTTTTTGTGTGTTCTCCAACGACTTTTATCAACTAACTAACTATGGTAACTATCGGGAATAGACGTACTCAGACTAATTAAGTAACTTGTTATTGTACACCAAATAACGACTTTGATAGAGCTAAGTGTCAGATAAGCTAGGTATAAGTAAAATTTATACAAAAATCTTTTTCTACCTTGATTTTTTCTGATTTGGGTTACGGCTCCAATCTGACCGTTGATCACTGTTGCCTCTGACCTGACCGACTGTGATCAGATCTTGAAACCTATTTAATTATGAATTAGAAACCGTGTGCTAGTAGATATAGTGATTACCATAGATGTACTCAGGCAGTCCGAGTGGTCTGACCGACTGTGATCAGATCTTGAAACCTATTTAATTATGAATTAGAAACAGAGTGCTAGTAAATGTAGTGATGCAGTCCGAGTGGAATGTCTTGCCTATCGGGAATAGACGTACTCAGACTATGGTAACTATCGGGAATAGACGTACTCAGACTAATTAAGTAACTTGTTATTGTATATTTATCGTGACTGCCTCGTTGGTCTAGCGGTAGCGTGTTCAACCGCAGATAACGAGGTCCTGGGTTCAAATCCTGGGTCGGGCCGAAAGTGATTTTGGGATTTTTCTGTTAAACGCAATAATCTTAATATCAGCCCGAAGTCTGGGAGTTGGCGGTATTATACCCCCGTGCCTCGGAGAGCACGTAAAGCCGTCGGTCCTGTACCTGACCTCTTTCCGGTCGTGTCGCTAGTCGTCCCATCGGATCATGAGAGTGATGGAATAGAAAGTGCTCCTGTGTTTGCGCACACACTTGAGCACTATAATATGTCCCGCGCGGATGGCTAGTCTCTTTTAAGACTGGCCGCCGTGGCCGGATCTCGGCTAGGAGGACACATTATTGTACACCAAAATAACCGACCGCACCCAGGTGGTAGATATAGTACACAGGTGGCGCTGCTGCCCGACCACCTGCTGCTATCCCTTAGTCGCCTTTTAAGCGGCTAGCGGCTATGGCCATCCCCTACCGTCCCGTGGTAGGGGATGGCCATGTTATTTTTTCTATGCTGGAAACCACACGGCTAAATATATATAAAAATAAATATCTTGGAACAACTAACACACAATTTAGGTCACCGTAGCCTAGTTGGTAGTGCTCCTGCCTACGAAGCTGGTGGTCCTGGGTTCGAATCCCGGTAAGTGCAAATATTTGTGTGATGAGCACGAATATTTGTTTCTGAGTCATGGATGTTTTCTATGTATTTATGTATTTATCTATCTATATAAGTATGTATATCGTCGCCGGGTACACATAGTACAAGCTTTGCTTAGTTTGGGGCTAGGATGATCTGTGTGACATTGTCCCCAGATATTATTATATTATTCCATCTAATCCCAAACTAGGCAAGAAACAAATGTAAAATTAATGAAAATTTATTTCATTTTTCATTTAAATTTTATTTCTTTCTTCAACAATTACATTTTATTTATTCTTATGTAGTACAATAACCAGTATTGTTTTCTATATTTCTTCCCTTATATGGCTAAGCAAACGGCAAATTATTTTCCACATATCTGTTTCAACCTCTCAATAACAAAAATATATGAGGGTATACATCAATATATATCCATCCATCTTCAATCTTCATAAGTGAATTAATCGGGGATGGAGGCCTTGCTTAAGTGGGCTACTTCGGCTACTTCCCATAGAAACTCAAGTGGTTCAAGTCCGGAACATCTCTGAGATGCTGTTATTACATTTGGGCAGTTGGGAATACACTTCGGAATCGGGTTCGAGAATGCCTGCAATAATTTTTAAAAGTACCGTCATTTGTTGAAGTTCTTATATAATAATTAATAATGAACAGTAACTTTTAGACAATAACTATTTAAAACACATAATTGAAACTATGTGGCGCAGCGTCTAAGACAGTCGCCTCGCCGCTTCGTGTCGCGGGTTTGAGTGACGCGCCGCACAACTATTTGTGTAACCCACAAATAGTTGTTCTGAGTCTGGATGTAATTGTGTCCGTCTATTATATGTTTGTAATGTACCCCGCGACACAGGAATATAATCCCTAGTGAAGGCGTTGTCTATTAAAAAAAAACTAGAAAAAAAAAGAATATAATAATAAAGAATATGTAAACTTTCTTTCTCTATAACACTATATCTGCGACCAGTTTTTGAAGTGGAAACTTCTTTAGATGCGTTGAATACTTTCATTGAACAAAAATCATGCAACTCTCATCAGCGCGGCAGCGTCACGTTTTAACTTAGCTGCGCTAACTTTTAAATCTACATCGCCGCGTTTTAAAACTTAACTGATATAATAAAGTAAAAATTTGCCCTTAAATTTATACTTACTCGTAAATTTTCTAAGATTCCTATTGGGGACTAACACCAGGGGTTTCTATGTTAGATCAAAGGGTTATAAAAACGTTTCCAATGTTTACAAATCGTCACCAACGAACCCCACGTTCAAAATAATTCGAATTCCAAATTTAAACGCCGCGCCGTCGCGCCTTACCCTGCGCATAGCCATTGTTTTTAAATTTCATATTTTATGCAACGAAACAGATGCGTCACGATCTTACGCCATAAACGGAACGCACCCTCTGATGGCTGACATAAATTGAACCCCCCCGTCCCCCTCGCGTCTTTATAACTAAACGCCGCAGGGGAATCGGTGTAGAATGTCAGAGGTCTGGGTTTAATGGCTGTCGAGGCCGAGGGGGCCACACATTGGCGCCATTGGCACTTGATATCGATCTTTGTTCAAGCTCCCCCGCGTCTTAAGCTGTGCTCTCTGAATTAGGCCTAGAAATTTATGGTACTGGCTTAAAAGAGGGACTGATAGAGTTTGTAACACCGACAGTTTGAAGGATACACATTTTCTTCGAAACCGAAATTAAATTCTGCCGATTTCTTAGCGAGTTTGTCGAGTCATTACAGACTATTGTTTCAAGATTAATTTGGGATGTAAATTGAACGTTATTAGATTTAGTTAGATTTTCTTTTTATTTGAAAACTTGCTTCTTCTGCTTTCTATTTATATTGGGGTCGGCTCGTAGTCTTAATATTGGAGTAAGCTACCAGAATTAATCATGCGACTGACATCTAACTTCGACACCCATAGAGAACAATAACCGACATGGCTTTTACAATTTTTTTTTAATTGTAAGCGCAAAGCAACTTTGCAAGCTAGTCTCCTGGTGGTAAGTGCTCACCGCCACTAGCTGTCAATTTTTTTTGGCTTGAATGTTTCATTGATAAAATAATATTCAATGGTACTTTTTAAGAGGCTGGCATCACCACATGTTATCGGATTACGTAAAATAACGTAAATTCCGCCCGTATGAGCTATCAAAGTTAGCTTCGAAAGCAGAGTAAAATTTTACAAAATTTTAATCGACGGTAAGTACTAAGTTAGCAAAGATTTTATTTGCAAATTATTCGAAACTTTTGTTTTTAGGATTTTTATGAAGTAAAATTTTTTTTCTAGCCTGAGATAGTGATAAAATTGTGTATTGGATTCAATTATATTCTTTAGAATATAATTAAATTTACTGAGTATGTGTCTTTTTCGATAAAGTAAACATAAATCTTTACACTTAAAAATCTAGTTCGGCTGTTATCTATCAGCCCCTTTACAAAACATCCGGATATGATAGGTCACGTTCCGCAAAACCATGATACAACTAAATAATGGACAGCAACGTACCCCGGTGACTGACGAGCTAAATGAATACAATCTTATCTCCAACATTTATTTATCTAAGTACTGTATACTACATAAGTAGCTTGCACGTTTATCCTCTGGCCCGCCCCCTCACGTTCGTTCGTGATGATACATAAAACCTGTCTCTGATATTACTGCTTCACAAACCAAAGAAATAAAACGTTCCAAATAACAATGCAGATTAATGAAAACAATGTTAGACACGAACAAAAATTTTTACGCCGTTGCAAGCCATCCCGTCCCCCGCAGACAACCAAGTTATCGGTCCGACTAAACAAGTTTTCGAGTGGGGATGCCGCGCTTATCTGTTCGGGCACATGTGAGCTCGTGCCTCGGGGCCTTTAAACTAATACCACCATAAAAAGGCCCCCTAGCCCCCCGCGAAGCATCATAAAAGAGGCCATAGAAGGAAATGGGCGTGTAAACTGAGAGGTCACCGTATATTGGCCGTTCATATAAAAGCTTTTGCCCGATTACTTGGTTGGCTGGCTCGCGTGCGTTCTATTTTCAAACGTGATAATGATAACCGGATAGTTGGGACGTTGCGAGTATAACGCAGTTCGGTGTTTGAAATGTGGAACAAAAAGTTTTCTTTGTTCCGAGGCGAAGGCATCTATTTGTACAGCCGGGAACAACACAGTTCTTACTTTTTGTGCAGATAAAACTGAGATATTTCTGGAAAATAGACGAAATAAAAAACAGTTTTAAGTATTATAGAGCATAGCGTTCATTCGCTTATATGAGCAAAGATAAATAGGAAAATAACTTCATCTTACGATATGCACATTATCTATGCGTATGTTTGCTAACTTAATAATAAAAAAAATTATTCCACTCTACCTGACTCTATACCTACTTCTATTAAAAGATCTTAAAAGCTGTGTACACATTGTACATAAATAACTCTTTCAGACAAAAAAATCTTTTAACCAGCTCGTATATCACAGAGCTTTTAAAATCCGGGTGCGTCCCACAAAAAGGAATGTAGCAAAACACGCACCCTTGTTTGTCGTGCAGATTACGGGCTTAGCACGGGTGACCAGGTTGCAATACATAATACTCAGAAATAGAAAATGTAAGAAACTACAGCTTATCAGTTCAATAGGAAAGTAAAGATTAACATTGTAAGAGGAACAGTGACAGACGTGTTCGTTTTATTGTGTACTAGCGGTCCGCCCGTGGCTTCGACTGCGTTGACTACACTTTACTAAGCGGATGAAGACTTGTGTATTCAGCCGAAGAATAAAACCGGCTAAGTGCCACTCTTTCTCCGTTGTTGGTGAACCGATTTTTATGTCATATGTTCCGTATGTTTAATTTAACTTTTTAAAATCACTGAAAATGTACTGTATTCCAATATTTGTGGTTTTTATAAAAAATACGTTTAAATATATGCTTTAATAAATATTCTATGTACTCTGAACTGAACGGAAAATATGATTTGAAATTCGACTGCACGTGTGGCGCAGCGGCTAAGACCGTCGTCTCGCCGTTTCGTGTGTCGGGTCCGCGCCGGGCAACTATTTGTGTGACCCATAAATAGTTGTTGTGAGTCTGGATGTAATTTGTGTCCGTCTATTATGTTTGTAAAGTACCCCGCGACACAGGGAAAATATTCCCTAATGAGGGCGATGTCTTTTTAAAAAAGTAAAAAATGTAACATAATCCAAACTTATCTAGTTCCTAATAATAAATATATCCTGGAACATTATAAACACGGCCATCTGATCCCAAACTAAGCCGAGCTTGTACAACCAGATAACTGATATACTACATTTACATACTTATATAGATAATTACACCCAGACTCAGGACAAACAGACATGTTCATGCACACAAATATCTGTCATGGGTGGTAATCGAACCCTCGACCTCCGGCGTGAAATGCAAGCATTTGCACACCACGCAAACAGGCCCGTCAAAATTGATAAAATTAAAATAAATAAAATTAAAATTAAAGTAAAATATATATATTCTGCTTTGCATATCATAGAATTAAACAAAAACCTTATTTAGACTCCCCAGTCTAAAAATAAAATGCTTAGATATGGACCATTATTTCTGATTAAGCGTAATGGTAGAAATGGTCATGCTGAGGGGGTAAAGCGCCCTGGGGAGGAGGGAGGGCGTTAGATGGTCATAAACGCAGGTAGAATAGACGCTGCTTTATGGTTATATATACGTTCTATTATTATAAGAGATAACTTTGAAAAGAGGCATATAATTTTATGACATGTTCATTTTGTACAAGTTGTAACATAAATAGTGAAAGTAACTTGAACTTAAGTAACTTAAATATATCTGTGAAATTGAACAAGGTGTGCTTAGTTCTACACCTTGCTCAGATTCATAGACTTGCAAAAACACAAATAATAACAAATATTGATAACAAAAATATTTTTGTTGTTGTTCCCGTCTAAATTTATCAGCTATAATGAATTTAGAATGAGGAGGCATAAAATATTTATATTTTTCTAAAAATTGTTTTATTTATTGTTGAATTAAACGGGTAATATCCTTAAATTTATTATTATTGTTTATGTTACATCTTGTAAGTATTACTGATTTTTTCAATTAAAATTGTCAGTTTAAAATAAATTTCATTGTATCGTTGATCTCAATATTCAATAGAAAACATACAAAACCTTATCTATAAAGGTGTTTAAAAACCACATCCAAACTACAATAATACCAAAGATATAAAGAATTTATGCCAAAAATTAATAAGAAGACAGATCGACTGCCTTAATATTATTATATTGTCCCATTAACATTATACATTCCGCAGGTAGATAGATGGTTCGCAAACATTTTTCTTTCTCCTTCAATCGTTTCTTGTTATACAAATGCAAAGACAGATAGACAGACGAACAGATTTATTTTAACGCACGTAAAATTTTCAATGTATTTTACGGAATCTCTATGGACGATTTATGTGAGCCTGTGTCGTATAAAATATGAGTACATTTTTACGATACACTGTTATTGATCGAACGGGTTATAGATGTTCTATTTTTGAAAATTTACTTTTTTTGGATGAATGCCAGTGATGTATTGCATGTAAACTTTTTGAATACATACTATTTTAAACATGCATGGCTGTCACAATTTTTAAGAGCGTTTGCGTGGCACGGCATTTCATATAAACTGCCAAGTCTATAAAATTATGAAATCATATTTATTATATTAGGTCTTTACCTATGAAATTGCCGTTCTGCAGTACTGGCCATTTCAAATCAAAATAATTTTTGTTTGGCTAAGAATTCTAATTTTAAATTAATTTTATTTTAAAAACATGGATTCTTTTTTCCAAAAGTAGTCATTTCTTTATTGATTAGTGTTACATTTTCATCGCATTTCAATCTTTTTCGTCATCATGGATACGTTAAAAATTCGAGTAATTATGGAATATGAGTACCGTCGTGGCAGCAACGCGGCACAAGCGGCACGCAACATCAACGACGTTTACGGAGCTAACACTACAAACCAACGCACCACCTGTTATTGGTTTGCTCGCTTCCGTTCTGGAAATTTCGACCTGAAAAATGAACCTCGCGGTCGTCCGAAGACTTTGGTCGACAATGACGAATTAAAGGCGGTTGTGGAAGCTGATGATACACAATCTACGGCTGAATTAGCAGCAGCTTTCGACGTTAGCGTCAAAACAATATTGGTCCATTTGCGTCAAATTGGCAAGGTAAAAAAGCTTGACAAATGGGTGCCCCACGAACTCAATGATCGCCAGCGCGAAGTACGCGTCGAGACGTGCCTTGCACTGCTCAACAGACACACAAATGAAGGAATTTTGAACCGCATTGTTACCTGCGATGAAAAATGGATTCTGTTTGATAACCGCAAGCGCTCAGCAAGTTGGTTGGATCCTGGTTCAGCACCTAAACAATGCCCTAAACGAAAACTTACCCCTAGAAAAGTGATGGTCACTGTTTGGTGGTCTAGCGCCGGTGTGATTCATCACAGCTTCTTACCAAACGGGGTGAGCATTACTGCAGATGTGTACTGTGAAGAACTGAGCACAATGATGGAGAAGCTGGCGCATCTCCAACCAGCATTGGTCAATCGCTCGTCTCCGCTGCTCCTGCACGACAACGCGCGACCTCATACTGCACAGCAGACGGTCTCCAAGTTGCAAGAACTGGGGTTGGAAGCTCTCCGTCATCCGCCCTACTCACCAGACCTTGCGCCTACAGACTACTACTTTTTCCAGAATTTGGATAACTTCTTGGCGGGAAAAAAATTCAATACCCGAGAGGCAGTACAAAATGCCTTTGAAGAATTTGTTGCCTCCCGTCCAGCTGATTTCTTTAAGAAGGGCATCAATAAACTGCCACTGCGATGGCAAAGATGCATTGATTGCATGGGTGATTACTTCGATTAATACAAATAAAAAAATTCATGAAAAAAATTCGTTTAAATTTTTTCATACAAAACGGCAATTTCATAGGTAAAGACCTATTATATACTTCGATATTCAAATAGGTTTGCAATGATCAAACCTATTTTAATTAAACTTGATATCCACAGAATAGAAATGGATATGTGTGTCATAAATGTAGTGTAGAAGTGTTTTCGAGAATAAAAGAATTATACTTACATATTATCTTAAGATTTCCATAAAATATATACATTACGTTCTTTTTAAGTTAGAAATTATATATTAATTAAAAAAAAAATCTTAACTGAGTTTAAACTTTTTGTATCTAGTATTCTAAAAATCGGGGTAGTTTTTAAAGTTTTGGACTTAGTACCTTGTATAAAATCCTATGTGTAAATGTGTATCTTGTAACTTTTAATAAGGAAGTATTATTATTTTTCGGATAATGAAATTAATATTTCAAAATAATACTTAAGTTAAAGTTAAAACTTATAATCCAAACACACTGTGAGTGAAGGCGAAACGCAATTGTATGCATCCGTTTTTGTACTATTGGCGTACAAACAAATGCCTATACAAACAGACAAAAATTTCTAACAGCGGACAACTTTTTGCTCGTTTGGCGTCCCGAAATCCCGATTCCCTTGTTGTCTATGGTTAATAGCTTAACAGTTTTTTTTATTTTACGGCTACTTATTTTTAAATTTATAAAATCAAAAATCATGACACCCAGTCAATCAAATTCGGAATGAGTACGTTTTTTAACATTTTTGTTATGATTGAAAACATGAGTACGTTTTCAGCCATAACAAAATATTAAATTGACACATTCCAATATTTGTGCTTATTATTAAAAAAGTTATAATATAAAATACTCTAGTAACAGCAGCACTGAACGGAAATTATGATTTGAAATTGGAACGTAATCCATGTTCCACAACTTTCGAAATTCGAATCATAATTTCCGATCAGTGCTCTTTTAGTCAGATCCGTTCGTATTTTAGCACCCCTTCCATTCGGGCGCCCAGGAAACTTTTTGTAAGAAGTTTCCTAACCTGTTACTAGAATATTTTATTAGATTAACTAAAGCGGAGGCATTGATAGCTGAGTTCATACTGCTCATAATGCTCATACTCTTAAAAGAGATACATTTCGACTCATAATGCGGATCGGGCGCATTTCTTCGGGTGCGTAGTTTTCGTAGTTTGACAGTTCTACGTATGCCCTATTCTTTTCATACGAGCTATATAAGAGAGAGATGCAACGACATTAGTTTAGTGGTGTACAGCACTGTCCTTAATGTCTATCGGTACGTTGTCGTTATCGCTCGCTGTGGACACTTAACTCTAGGTACTTCAATACTTTATTAGGGACAACATACTAACAAAAGCATAGTTCATGTCTGCGTTAACGCGGCTTGTAGAAATTGACTGGTAGAAGTCGTCACGTAAGCAAAAAGCGTTATGCCCTTTCCATACCACTACTTTTCTCCCATTTTTTAAATACCTATAAGTGTGTGAGTGCGTGCTAGTATCGAGTTTCAAGCAGACGAGTATCTTACGCGGCTAGTTGTATAACCTTCGTAGCGAACGCGTAGAAATTTCGTTGAAATCTATTGCATTTTTTTAAGGATGCGTTCCAGAACTGTATTGCCGTCGGCGCTCATCTGACCGTACATGTTTCTTTTTATTTAAGGGCATCTTACACTGCCCACTCATATTTACCTCGCGCAATCAAAAAGGCGTCGAATACCAACACAAGTTTTTTATTGCAAATTAATATTTGGTTCCAATAACTTGTCTGAAAGGTAACCAGCTCAAATAAACTGGCAATCAGTAGGCGTTGAGACCCGTAATTCTTGTTCCTCAGATATTAGTCGAACTTGTTTCGCGAATTGCGCGGCCATGCGCAACGAGATTTATCAAAATTATTACTCAAATAAAATTACAATATTCGCCTTTAGTTTGTTTTAAAATTCCCACTTAGGATTGAGAGTTTCCTTCTTTCCTCTAACAATTTTGATATTTAATTATGTTGTAAACTGCAGTTTCGAGTCAAAGAGTAAATAAAACACATGCAATTACAACACACCACTATTCATTTGACATAAATTTACTTTTAATTATCTATGAATGAATAGAGTTTAATTTGTTCAATGCATTGTGTACACTTATAAGCGGAATATTACTTCAAAAGTAGCTATTGATTTTGTTTGGAACAAATATTTTCAGTTAAAGCTCTACTAAACTTCGCGCCCACCACATTAAACGGGATTATATACTCTCTGTACCACCAAGCCTGTTCATTAAATCAAATTAAAAAAACAAAGGTAACCAAAAACAGTCGGTACTCAAATATAATCCAGTTGAACTTTAACCAGGGCCGTGTCGCCCGTGTCACGGCATAATGCACCGTGGTGGCGCATAACGTTAATCCTAGGTTCGAATCCCGAGCGAGCACGTACGCTGGTATTTAGTTAGAAACACTCCTTCACCGGTCACGTATCACTGTTTGTTCTACGGATACTATTAATTAAGAATTCGTTTTTATCTTTACACAGTATCGGAGGGAGCTTGGTTGTTTGAGATCACGTTTTATAGCTGTATGAAAAAAATACGTTTAAAGTGAGTTAAAAGCATAATGTTCTTTCGTTCTAAGAACAACTTTACTAAGAAAAATTTTTAAATAGAAAGTAACGTTTAAAAAAAGAAAGTAACCTTTCATAAAAAAAAAACCTTTGGTTTTGGAAGTGTCCATAGGCTACGGTGACTGATTACCATCAGGCGTGCCTTATATTCTCTTGTTTGTATATAAAAAGTGGCAGATAAATTAAAGTGAATTTTCGTCAACTCTCTAGTGGCGCCTACAAGATCGATTTCAAGCCTGGCTCGGTGCCACTATTTAGTTGACGATACATTTTCGTCAACTCACTCGTGGCGCCTACTAGAACGATTCCAAGCCTTGATCGGCGCGCGGCGCCACTATTTAGTTGACGATACATTTTCGTCAACCACTAGTGGCGCCTACTAGAATGATTTCAAGCTTTGCTCAGCGCCACTATTTAGTTGACGATACATATTCGTCATAGTGGCGCCTTGTAGAATGATTTCAAGCATTGCCCGGCGCCACTAATTAGTTGAAGATAAATTAAAATTTGATTCAAATATTGTAGTATTAAAAAAAAAGAATGTAATTCATTTCATTGTATAATATTTTAATATTTTATGTGTTTTGTACTTAGTTTAAAATATTTTTTTGTTAACCTTCGTCATGCTATGTTTACTTCAAGAAGGTCGTCCATACGTCTCTTTTTTATTTTATACTATGTTCGTCCAGTATAGTAAACCAACAAAAATAAGCTTCTAACATTTAGTTCTATAACAATCCGAGCGCCATGAATTATTCTATACATACTACCGTCCGACTACGACAATTCTGTCAGCTACGATTTAAAACCCAGAAATTAAAAAGCACCCTTCCAATACATCTGTTATTATAATTTAAAATAAACTGCGCGAAACGAATCGGCCAACTAAAACGTACCCTCGCATTGCAGTTACGAAACGCAGATTTCAATGTTTTACAATAACGCGACCAACTTATCCGGAGCTTCCCCACCTCTCCCCGCTTATAATAAAGTGACCATAAAGGGGGAGTCGTGGGCGATGTAGGGATCAGAGTATAATGGCCATGTTATACAACGGCCCCCCCGCATTAAGGCGCAGGCCGCGTATAAAATGCGTAATAGAATTTCAGTGACGACTGCCACCCTTGATAGCGCTTCACTTCGGTTGCCAAACGACATTAGCGCCGCGCATGCGCCGCGACACCACTTATGTCAAGATCGAGACGTGAGAATGGCAACACTGTGGCACGGATTATAATTTTCTAAAGGCATTTGGGTGAACGTATTGCCGTGCCAAGCTTCAGAAGTGTTTTCGTTGGCTTTATTAATTTTATTAAAATCCCTCAAGATGGATCGAAGATCTTGTGAGGGTCGCTGGAAGCAGCTGGTATCTTTGCAGGAGTCCCATGTCTAGCAGTGGATGTCTTTTGGTTAACATTATGATGATTGATATGTTTTTTTTTTATTTTATTGACCTGACTATTTTTTAAATCTAAACTTATGCACAAAACTATTCAAAGGCGGACTTATGCCAAAAATTACAGTTACTCAGGAAGGTTTGTACTGCAGCGGGGGCTCAATGTCTAACAGATTAGTCTAAAAATGAAGTAATTCGCAACAGAGAATCAGTCATCAGGGTTGTTAGTGAGATGGAGATGAATGAGATGGTCGAATTTTAGTAACGTTTTGCTGAGCTGTCGCTCTACGGTAATACATAAAATGTGGTCCACTTGTTGATAAAATTGAATCTTTTGGGGCACGGGGATATCGTTTACAGGCGCCCCGATATGTCGGGTGGGCAGCGAATGTGTTAGGTGTTTATAAGTACTTAATTCGAGAGTAAATTATAATTCTCATACAAAAATGCCGATCAGCTGAAACATTAATATATGGGGAGCCAAGAAAAAGTCTTTCGTATTACACGAACTGGTTTTTTTAATTAGTTCAGCAGTATAGGGATGGATTGAGTTCCATAAATTATTTTCTTCTATTTACAATACGTACAGAAACAGAAGAAGATGAAGTAGCGAGGCCTAGCGAGCAGTAATATGTTAAAATACCGTAAAACCTAAAGTAAACGTAAAACCGTTGGAAAACTCCCGACTCCAACTATAATTACATCATTTAATTTTTGGAAAAAGCTCATACACTTACACTGCTGGATCGATATTAACCAAACATAACTAAGAACGCCCGCAAGGAAAGTGGCTATCAAATGAAAAAATCCGCATCGAAATCGGTCCATCCGTTTGAGAGTTACGATGCCACAGACGCATACACAGACAGACTTATAACCCCCCTCTTTTTGCGTCGAGGGTTAAAAAAGAGAATAACAGAAACCAGTCAAAAGTACGCAACCGATATTTGCATTAAATTTCAACCACCCTAGCCAGTTTTGCCAGTTCCGAAACCATCACACGAACAGCCAACACAAGATGACCGTACCCGCCAATCAGCGCGTCCAAACTTTTCCCAGTAGAGGCGTTATGTCCAAACCACCAATGGGGGAGGTTGGCGCCCTCATTGTTATCCAATTACGGCCTCCCGCCTGATAATACGCCGCGAATTCAAATTAGGAACGGGGAGAGCGGTCGCCGACCCCGCTGATCAATCGGTGACCGCACCCGGCATCGATATGTGAACTCGATCGTCGCACGCGAACCTTCAAGCCGCAGTGGGCATAAAACTTGATGTCTTTGCGACAATTCTATGATAATTTTGTGTTTATGGTATACAGCCAGAATACCTTTGGGAACATTCCTGGATGACTTAAAAAAGATTACTACAACGAAGGGGCGGTTGCCGTGGTTGGTAGACACTTGCCTTTCACCCAGGGGCTCTACCGGCTAAGTCGCCGAACATCGTTTTGGTGAATGGCATTCAAATAAATAAAGGTTAAAAACGACTTAACAATCGTTAAATCGGCGTCAACGTTGACGATCGATTCCGGACCATTTATGACGTCACATTTAGTCATGGAAGCCGATTTAACGATTGATTAAGTCGTTTTTAACCTTTATTTATTTGAACGCCATTTAAGAAATCGATGTTCGGCGAGTTATCCGGTAGAGCCCTGCACAGATATTTGTATGAATGTCTATTTGTCCTGAGTGTGGGTGTAATCACACGTATCAGACTAATATAATTATAAGGGCGAAAGTTTGTTACTTCTTCACGTCTAAATGGCTGGAGCAATTTTTATAAAATTTGGTATGGAGTTAGCTGACACCCTCGATTGTTAATCGAGGGTGTCAGCTAACTCCAAAGCTATAATTTATAAATTAAAATATAACAGCTAATATACATATATATACAGCAAAGGCTATAATTTATAAATTAAAATATAACAGCTATTTATCTATCTAAGTATGTATTTACAAAAGAAAAGTAGTTTCCAGCCGTGTGTACTATATCATTCCATAATACAAGCATTCTAATATCCATAGTACAAGCATAGTACAATCTGGTTTCCATAGTACAAGCTCTGCTTAGTTTGGGATCAGATAGCTGTGTGTGAATAATGTCCCAGAATATTATTATTACAATGAAGTGAACGTGGTATAGGCCACTTGGAGATGGTAACTAACTAACGGATGGTTGCCACCAGTGTTTTATAATAAAATAAGCACCAAATTAACTTTAAAGAAACAATAAATTACGCGTATACTATCGGATTATAATTATGGATTTTAATGTTTATTTTATTACCTAACCGGATCGGGTCTTGTTTATGTGTTTTAATCTGAACAAGATGACAAGGTTTAACAAGGTTTTTATATTTGGAATATTTGTATATAAATAATATTTTTGAGTTTAACATTTGTGAATTTATTATTATATAAGGAAAAATAAATACTAATATTAGATTTCTGAATGAACATTCCTGATTTTTTGTTATTTATAATACCTAATTATATTTTTTTTATTTTATAATAAGTTTTATTGTATTGGAATATAATTTTCTCCAAGGTGGCAACCCTAATAGGGAGCGACCCATATCTACCAGTTTTGACATAAACTTCATTTATTTGTTTTAATAACATGTCTATAATAATATAATTAATGATATTCGAATACCACTGGTCCCAAAACAATCTAAGTCAGGCGCAGGTTAATCGTTTCCCGCAAGCAATTTTTGTAAATCGAACATCGATTGCGTTGTGTGTGCGAATCGGATATGTGGCAAGATGGCGGCGTTTTTTTTTTAATAGCATTTAGACATGAACAAATGACTTAGTCGTACCTTTCCTGAAAAAATATGAATTAATGTTTTATGATATTTTATGTAAGCTAAAACTTGTTTGCCACCATGCTTTTTAACGTGGGTGGGAACCCACGTTAAAAAGTAATTATGCCTTTAAAGGTTGGTTACGCGTTTCTTTTCTTAGCGGACGAATATTAATTATAGTTGATTCTTTACAAATAAGTATTGACTGATCATATGAGATAAATACCTTCCAATTTCAACAGTTCAATGTTTCACATCGTTTTGGCAATAAGTGGGAGGGGCCTATTTTGTATGAGCGTGATACCTAGTTTGCACTGGATTTAAATGACATATAATTCTTACTGTTTTAGGTACCTATGTATTCGAGACGACTTGAAACTTTTCTTTGCAATGGTCGATTTAAATAAATATCAAGAATTATATGACAGTAACCGAGGCGAAAGAAGTGTGCAAATATCATGACAAATGGAAATCGGTTGTCTCTGCCTACCCCTCTGGGAAACAGGCGTGAGTCTATGTATGTATGTATGTATCAAAATCGGTTACCAAAAAAATAAGAAAAGCGCGAAACATAAATACAAAAAAAAACAAATGGTAGTATTGGGAATCTTCTTCTACTGAACTGTACTGATAACTAAAGTTAAATTAATACTACATAAATTATTCAGTTTCATAGGTAGATTTAGCTTTGATATTCTACATTATTTACATTATATGTTGTAAAAGCTCTTCTCAGAGATGAGAACCGTGGTTCATGCGTCGATTGAACCTAAAATCAATTTATTTTCGGCACAAAACAAATATTTGTGCGACTGCTCAGAGCAGCTTACCTACCTGACATTTTCCCTTCGGTATACATTATTAAGCGGCCTTAAGAAAATACTACAGCCATATTTATTTAAGTTCTTGAATGTTTTTGTAGCTCTGTGTAAAAATAATGCGGTACCAAAACTCTAAAAGTCATCAGTCAGAACGTTACACAGACGTCACACATCATGTGACATCCTTACACTACAAGAATCGCTTTTATTTAATACGTAATAAAGGCGCTGTCAACGTCAAAGTGTTTCCACCAACGTGCCGTGGCGACGTGGCAAAGCATAGATAAATGGCACATAACTCCTTTTAAACAAAGCACAAATTTGTCTTATTTGATCACGGGATGGAATGATTCTGAGATTTGATTGCGTTGTTTGTTATATTCTCTTTGGTTGATTGGTCGAAAGCAGTGTAAGTAAGTTAATTAAATATGAAAAATGAAAAATGCAAATATTTTATTTATTATTGATAACACTATAAGAAGGCTAACGACTGCAAAAATATACAATAGTGTACGGAACTACTCTCTATTTCCTTACCCTCGAAGATCGATGGGATTTGCTGGCTCAAATCAGCGGAGACACAACTGCGTGGCAAGACAAACGGCCGGATAAAAATTTAATTTCTCGAGATAAATGCTACTCTATTAGACCGTTATAAAGTCAAATTTCCATTGATAAATGATTGTCTTTTACGGCGATGTACCAACTTCTTTAGTATACTGAGATTTCTTCGAATATCTTGTTTCACTTGAAAGCACGGCTCGGAACAGTAATATCTGCGGTGGAACACCCTACAACCAGACCATGGAGACGGACCAATCAATAATGTGAATACCACAATATAATATGATATGATATCTCCGGGAACGAATGACAGGACGTTACTAAACCCGGGAACTCTCACGGTGGTTTGTTCTACGAGATTGTTGGGATTTTCCTTTTATACTATCTGTTACTAAAATATTTATTGCACAATATTAGGGTTTGTGGAGAGGTTGATGTGTGCAAAACACATAATTTTTCTTTTTCTACCAAAATCGCCAAAATTCAATAAAAATGTAAACATTGGAAGACGTGTGTAATAGAATTCTTAAGTAACGGAATCAGGCGTTACTTTGCGAAAATCCATGACATAAAAATACAAAATCAATATGTAGTGTTAATTCCGCTAATATAATATATAATAATGTGCACATGCAAGAAGGAGTATATAAAAAAGCAAATTACATGCGCCAGTACCCAACACGTGTTTCGTGTGTTTATATTTAGCGGATCCACAAGAAAATGTGCTTTAGACCAACTTAAATATATATGAAACGTAACTGTCTATGAGAGAAAGAGAGAAAGAAAATGTGAGCTCGCACCTCTCTCTTGCCCCTTCAGCAATATACGCTACATAATGACTTTGAGAGACAGAATTCGAAATACTGATGTAAGACAGCTTGTGGTGTGAAAGAGGATGTAGTCACAAAGATCGAAAAAGGCATGCTGAGATGGTTTGGCCATTTAGAAAGGATGAATGAAAGAAGATTGACAAAAGAAGTATACCTGGCCTGTGTGAATGGGACAACCGGAAGGGGAAGACCACGTCAAACATTCTCTGACCAAATTGGAGATCTTCTCAAGAAAGGGCAGGTCAGAAGTACCCTAAACCGGCGAGCATGTATGAATAATATAATGACAGTAATCGAGGCAAAAGAAGTATGCAAAGATCGTGACAAATGGAAATCCGTTGTCTCTGCCTACCCCTCTGGGAAACAGGCGTGAGTCTATGTATGATGTATGTATGTAACTCTCTTTCTATCTTCACCTACTTATATCTCCCACTCAACTTCCTTTCGCCACGCCCGATCACACTTTTCATAACGCTCTCGTCATGCATTCATCAGCCTACTCCCTACTTTTTTGGGAATATACTTCTTGAAAATAATACTGTCCGAATGTAAGCCCACGCGTTCGCAGCACTCATTTAATGGATCAATGATAAAATTTCTATTGAATCCGTGATGGGTGCCATTTCTTGAAGGATGTTTTCTTCCAAATGCGTCAAAGAAGTCCACAGGAAAACTGAAATGACTAACTGAGCCCCTTGGAGGCCAATTTTATGGATATCAATTTCGACAACATTTCACGAAATTATTGTAGAGGGGTGTTAAGTTGCTCCGTTCTGTTGGATTCATGTGATTTGGTTATAGCCCGAAAAAATTCACATTTCAAGCACGAAGAAATATAATAATACAAAATAACAATATCCTGGGACGTTATTTACATACGGCCATCTGATCCCAAACTAAGCAAAACTTGTTCTATGGAAACCAGATAACTGATATACTTACTACATATACTACTTTTTTGTAAATACATACTTACATAGATAATTACAATCAGACTCAGGACAAACAGATATATATATTCATGTACAAAAATATGTATCCTGGGTGAGAATCGAACCCATGGCAAGCATTTACCAACCGGCCTGTCAAACATTAATATGTCTAACATCTCATAAAGTTCTAAACTTAAATGTCATTACACGCCCCCTTCCATTTTCAAAATCCTCATTAACAGTTTTCACGTTTTCTTTTGTTCTTGACAGTCCTCGTCGGTTTTTCGCCGGAATTTGGTTTTTCCTATGTTTTACCGGTATTCTTTGAAAGTTTTGAACGACAGGAAAGCATTCCAAAATGTTTTACACGCTACCAGTCCCTGGATGGCCTTTTGAGTAAAATTCTCGCACGCTCAACGGGCGATCTGTTCCATGAAACGTCCCATAGCGAATGTTTTCTCAAAAGCCGAGCTACCGATTGACGTATCTCACGGGCTTCCCGGATTCGTTGCGTTCACGCACTAAGCTAAAGAAATAAAAAATTTCTTTTGAGACAACCTGTAGAATAAACCCAAGTAATAATAATAATATGATTTATTCAACACACAATTTATAAAAGTAAACCAAAGAATACAAGGAACAACTTATGAAAAAATATCGCAATCATCACACATAAAAAAAAAACAATAAACTAGATCAAGTATCACTACTACACTACTAGGCATCACTTTTTGACCAGGGGTTCTACCGGCTAAGTCGCCGAACATCGATTTCTTAAATCGCGTTCCAATAAATAAAGGTTAAAAATGACTTTATCAATTGTTAAATCGGCTTCCATGAGCACATGTGACGTCATAAATGGTCCGGAATCGATTGTCAACGTTGAAGCCGATTTAACGATTGATTAAGTCATTTTTAACCTTTATTTATTTGAACGCCATATAAGAAATCGATGTTCGCTGACTTAGCCGGTAGAGCCCCAGACTCGGGATTTGAACCCGGTTTATGAGACGGGCCGGTTGGCGTGGTTGGAAGATACTTGCCTATCACGCCGCAGGTCGTGGTTTTGATTCCCGCCCAGGACAGATATTTGTGTGCATGAACATGTCTGTTTGTCCTGACTCTGGGTGTAATCACTCTAATATTATAAAGGCGAAAGTTTGTGAGTGTGTATGTTTGTTACTCTTTCACGCAAAAACTGCCGGACGGATTGTGATGAAACTTTGTAATAGCTTATATATCCGAATAACACATAGGCACACACATGCTATAATTAATAAATTTTAACGCGGGTAAATCCGCGGGGCGCAGATAGTTATCTATATAAGTATGTATTTACAAAAGAAGAGTAGTATATCAGTGATCTGGTTTCCATCTGGTGACGGTCACCGTAGCCTAGTTGGTAGTGCTCCTGCCTACGAAGCTGGTGGTCCTGGGTTCGACTCCCGGTAAGTGCAAATATTTGTGTGATGAGCACGAATATTTTTTTCTGAGTCATGGATGTTTTCTATGTATATAAGTATTTATCTATCTATATAAGTATGTATATCGTCGCCTGGTACCCATAGTACAAGCTTTGCTTAGTTTGGGGGTAGGATGATCTGTGTGACATTGTCCCTAGATATTATTATTATCTACGGTTGTACACTACAGCTAAAGGAACGACGGTACCAACTTAAGAATAAATGAATAAAGTATACATTTCCATCCGCTATTCACGATAATTCCCATACAGGTGGCGCCACCTACGTCGTTCTCAGGCACGTTCGGAATTATTTAACATGTGGGTACACATTGTGTTTTCCATTTCAACTAATGATATATTCAAACAAGTTCCAGTACTAATTAAAGGATATTCCAGGAAAGCGAATGATTGGTAGATTTGTTTTTAAAACTAGAGGAAAATGTCTTAATTGCCTAAATAAATTAGATATTTCGTGGTATAAGTATTGAATGAAGATGTTTTGTACTTGAAGATGTTTTGTAACGATGAAATAATCCTCCTTAGTACAATTTCGTCTATGGCGGCCAATCTTAATGGAGACTGGCCATTATGGGGGCATTTTATAGTGCGCAAGTGTCTGCGCTAATCCCTCACTTCCGGCCCGGCACGCCACGACACGACCAGAAAGACGTCAGTTACAAGAACGAGGGCTTTATGTGCTCTCCGAGGCACGCAGTTGTCACACCGACTTAGTACTTATCGTAACAGAAAAATCCCAATATTCCTTTTCTTCCCAACTCGGGATTTGAACCCAAGACCTCATTATCTGCGGTTTATGTCGCTATCGCTGGACCAACGTTTACAACTAAGTCATACGCGATACGTGCAGTGCCTCTAGCACGAGTTCCTGCAGTTTACTTACTCGATCACAGGTAGTTTTGTCCCATACATTGAGCACCAGAGTTTTAGTTCTTAATAGTTTCCGCGAGAGGCGCTGGTGCTCAATGTATGGGAGGAAACTGTACGTGTGGTCGAGTAAGTAAACTGCAGGAACTCGTGCTAGAGGCTCTGATGATATGCGGATACTCAAACCTTACAGTCAAATTGTGAACTACCTCTTCTTTTAAAGTGAGTTAGAAGCCTATTACAAAATGCTGAGAAACTTAATAAAATCAGAAATTTAAAATATCGTTAAAAAATTGGCACACGGAGAGTTCTATACCAAGGAACTGAGTTAGTTTAGGTAGTTAGTAGACTGGGTATTACTATAGTAGTAATACTCAGTCTGTGAAGATTTTATTAGTCAGTATTACGGTGCATTAGATACAGCCCACTGACACATGCCTTAGTACTATAAAGTTATAATTTGTATTTCTACTAAATCATACATTTTATGTAAACGCGTGTGTTTTTTTTGCTTAAATACTTTTTTTTTTAAATATCTGGGGACAATGTCACACAGATCATCCTAGCCCCAAACTAAGCAAAGCTTGTACTATGGGTACCAGGTGACGATATACATACTTATATAGATAGATAAATACTCATATACATAGAAAACATCCATGACTCAGAATCAAATATTTGTGCTCATCACACAAATATTTGCACTTACCGGGATTCGAACCCAGGACCACCAGCTTTGAAGCAGGAGCACTACCAACTAGGCTATGGTGACCGTCACTTGCACGATTGGACATAATTATTACACACCAGATCTTTTGCTCATCAGAAGATCATTCTGTCCCTCTTTCAGTCGCCAAAGTTATTCGATGTAAGTACTTCAACAGTCGCAACGAAAGTGTCGAGTGGCACAGGCCTGGTATCATAGTTAGGATTTTGATTTACATTAGGCAGTCGGACGGACAGCGAAATCTTAGTAGGAGTGTTCCGTTAGCTATTGCTTTAATGATTCAGCTGGGTAGAATATCTTTTATCTAATACTTAGTTCTACAATAAATGTTGACAGAGCCTTATGTGTGCTTTGTGAATGCCTCTACGAATAGCACACAATAAATGAATCTCATAGAAAGAGCTACTCGTTTATTATTTTTTGTTATTCTATTTAGACCGGTAATTGTGGAGATCCTTGGGGCAGGCCTTTGTCCAGCAGAGGACGTCTTCCGGCTGATATGATGATGATGATGATTGTATTTAATAAACAATATCATTTTGGACGGGCCCGTTGTTGGATGGTAGATGCTTGCCTTTAATGCCGCACACAACTACATTGTGGAAATCTTTTGGAAAGGCCTTTGTCCAGCAGTGGACTTCATTTGGCTGACATATCCCTAGAAAAAATACCCACAGTATTATAATATCACCAGCGTCCTCTATGAACCTTTGTTTTCATTCATATCGATGAAAGGCCCGCGTCTTCACGTAGAGCGACAGTTGCACAAAATGTCCGTAAGAAGCAATTTTTTTTATTAAAGCCTACTCTCGCACTAGGGAATGTATCCCTATGTCACGGGGTACTTTACAAACATAAATTATAATTGACGAACACAAATTACATCCAGACTCACTTATGGGTCGCACAAATAATTGTTCCGGGAAAGAATCGAACTTGGAACTCGAAATGGCAAGGCGACTGGTTTAACCGCTGCGCCACACGTCCACAATTAATACGCAAAACAACTGTGGATATAGTTAATTATAATTTAATTAGTGTACCTACTTATGTAATATTAAATATAAATTTTGTTTGTTCCAGGTAAGTTCGGGAAACCTCATGACATCATGGTGTGTTACTACATTTTCCTGTTAGGATGACTACTGGATCCTGGGTATTGTACCTGTTATAATCACTCATATCTAATTTTAGTTCTTAAGCTCATTATGCACAATCACTACGAATATAACACAGTATACACGGTCATAGTACATAGGATTGTATTCGTCGAGACACTGCAATAAAAACTCTTCTGACTACACGATAAAGTCCATTCTAGCTTATGGGATGCGCTGCTTTTGATTTATTGGATGTATTCGTACGGTTGCATAGAATGAGTCGGTGACACAGGTCTGGTAATACTATTTATAAGTTTTAATTTTTATTTAGTTCCAGTCTATATTTAAATAGAGATATCATACATTTTATTGTATGTAGGTATCGTTGCATTCGCCCTCGCGTGTTTTTTATTTTATTTTATTTGGATAAAGTAATTGCACGAGTGGACAGAACGCTCCGACCATCACAAGATTATTCTGTATCTCTTTCATTCGCCAAAATAAATTCGATGTACTTGAACGGTCGCAACGTAAGTGTCGAGTGGCACAGGCCGGATAATACCTTAAAGTTATGATTGTTATTTACTAAGAGCATTTGCTAGCTATCAATCTATATTTAGCTGCCAACCAAATTTTGATCAGCCAATTTTTATGTAAATGACAAAACTGAATATTGAACTGGAGGGTATAAAACTCTAAAATTTAATATTTTGTTTTCGTTACTTTAAAGGTTTCATCATAATGAAAGACGTCGACTGTTGGCCATCGGCTTCCCCTGATGACAATTTTATTGGGCGGATATGCCTTAATCACGCGTTTGCCAGACTTGTGGGCGATCGCTTTATGATGGTCATAGTATTCAGAACGGCACAATGTCTCCGATTTGGACGGTTTAAGAAAGGCCAGGGGCTCTACTGGCTAAGTCGCCGAACATCGATTTATTAAATAAATAAAGGTAAAAAATGACTTTATCAATCGTTAAATCGGCTTCCATGAGCACATGTGACGTCATAAATGGTCCGGAATCGATTGTCAACGTTGAAGCCGATTTAACGATTTATTTGAACGCCATTTAAGAAATCGAAGTTTGGCGACTTAGCCGGTAGAGCCCCTGGTCATAAGTACCGTAAACCGGTGAACATGTATGAAGAATATAATGAAAGTAGGTAAACGAGGCACATAGGGTGTGCAAAGATCGTGACAAATGGAAATTGTCTCTGCCTACCCCTCTGGGACACACGAGTCTATGTATGTATGAGTAGAAGATATTCAACGCCGTCATCACACATCCATTTGAAGGCTTACAGAAAAGTAATGAGCGGTGGAATCAACAAAAAATCTAACAATAATTCATAGCTAACACTATTGGTGTATGACAAAAACTATCAATCTTTGTATTTAAATTAACGGGTTCCGTATTATCAATCAAATAGACACAATAATTGGATAATTTGTGTACTTAGATCGCGTTAATAAATTGTAAGTGTACTTATTACTTTTTATTGATATCTCTTGAAATATTATTTAATAAGTTAGGTACACTCTTTTTTATTTTACTGTATGAATAGTTGTACAGACGCCAGCACATACATCTACTCCAATCTGTCAAATTTCTTTTATCGATTTTCAACTTTATCACATAAGCCTAAGGTTCACTTTAAATTGGTGAAATTTGTCAGATGGGTTAGCTTGATGTGCTGGCGTCTGTACAAATAATTCAAAGTATGTTTGTTTATTATAAATATTACTGGGATTATCCTTATATAATGAATACTGATTCGGCTTTCGTTATAAAGTTAGTTAATATTAGGACCAAGTGTTATCTCTACTACGAATTACAACGAGCAATTAATAGCATTTGTTTTTTTTTATGAGCTAGATATTCCTATAGAGATTTTGACAATTTGTGTTTTTTATGAACGTAATGTTATATCAAAAAAATTGTCAATATCTCTTTGGTTCAGACACCAGCACTTTTCATAGATTTCAACTTTATCACAAAAGCATAAGGTTCATTTTCAATTGGGGAAATTTGACAGTTTGGGGTAGCTTGATGTGCTGGCGTCTAAACATAGAGATTTTGTATTTTTTTTTTTATAGATTGATAGATTTGTATATCAATATCTAGCTCTTTAAAAAAGACTATGAAGGTAAACAAACTCCAGTTCAATAGTATTATATCTTGGCTGTGCGCCCATAAGTTACGTTTTGACAAAATTGGATGATGGAATTCGTGAACATGGGCAGGTAGACTTTGTTTTTAATCAATATATCAGAATTTGACTCGCGTTGCCGTTCATGTCCACCACTGAATGTCTACAAGTGACATCAATTGCTATTTTGTACTACATACATGACTACACAGATATGTAACTATTTTTGAAGTTATACTTCTTTTGGCGCGATGGAGAAAAATGATGAGAGTGAATTTTTACGATGCGCGCGCACACCGACACCAAAAAAATTAACAGCATGAAGTTAGTTCTAGGTGGTATGAGAGTGAATTTTAAAAATAACAGCATGACGTTAGTTCTAGGTGGTATGAAAATTGATAACTATGTTCAAGTTGTATATTAAGAAGTATAACTTCTAACGCGTGTACATAAGTACACACAAGTTTTTTTTTACATATTACCCCTGTGTTTGCGCACACACTGGTGCACTATATGTGCCGCGGAGTCCTTACATATTCCATAAAAAAAAATCTCTATACCATTTACTATCTACAAATTGAACCCTACACATTAAAACATGCAAAAATGTAAGCCTTTCATTGTCTCCATGCAAATACTGTGAGATTGCCCGCGCAAAAAATACAAACGTTATTTACGCAACTGGCACCATTGTAACGCTTATTAAAGGACATTCAATGTTCGCACGCTGCAGTAACTTCATAAATATAGCTTGTACTACGTTATGGTATTTTAAAGACCATATAGAATAGTAGAGGAAATATGTTAGGGTACGATACGAAACTTTCTTAAGAAAAATCATCAGAAAAAAAGAAGGAAAAGATGGGGCAGACCTAGGATTAATAAATAAATAAATTTATTTTATTTTATTTTAAAATATTAAAGGTTTTTATTCACGTAGACTTCAAAAAAGCGCTTGTAAATATTCACAACATATATAATTAATTTATAATTATTTCTAGGTACATATAGATATTTAGGTACACGGATTGTAGGAAATAATTTACAATAAGATTTATTTTATAATAGTAACGATATTTAGCTAACTTAAATTAAGTTATTGTCAAGGTTTATAAATAAATATCTTGGGACAACTAACACACCGCCGTCTGATCCCAAACTAAGCAGAGCCTGTGTTATGGTCTGGACAACTGATAAAACATACGTATAAATTTCTAAATGCATATATATTATGCAGAAATTACACCCAGACTCAACAAATAATCGTGCTCATCACACAAAGATTTTTCCTGGGTGGGGGATCTAACCCCATCATATTTTTTTAGTTTTTATTTACATGTACTTCTTTTTTTATAAAATAGCAAGGCAAACCAGCAAACGTGTTAACTAATAAAAAAAAATGCCTCGTTGGTAGTGCTCCTGCCTACGAAGCTGGTGGTCCTGGGTTCGAATCCCGATAAGTGCAAATATTTGTGTGATGAGCACGAATATTTGTTTCTGAGTCATGGATGTTTTCTATGTATATAAGTATTTATCTATCTATATAAGTATGTATATCGTCGCCTGGTACCCATAGTACAAGCTTTGCTTAGTTTGGGGCTAGGATGATCTGTGTGACATTAACCCTAGATATTATTATTGTTATTATATAAATTCTTAACAGATAAAACCCAAAATCACTTATTGGTCTGACCCGGGACTTGAGCCCAGCACCTCATTATCTTCGGTTGAACAGGCCTCTAGAACAACGAGGCAGTGGAAGGACTCTATACTGCATACAAATCACAAGCCCGCATACACCTATCCTGTTTTCAACGTTTTACCATTGCGGTTGGACGTCAGCTGCTTCAATACACCGTAGTCCTTTCCTTTAATGACATAATAAGATGTTATCGCTAAAATAATGTGCTATTATCTACAACGGACGATTCTTATCCGTTTCCGAGACACCCTGGCTGTTGCACATCTGTTCTGTTTGCATTACAATTAGGTACTTTGTATACCATTTCTTCTTTAACCACGCGGCGACAAACAAAAGAAACATAATTAGGTACCCGTATCATTTCTGTGGCATCTATAAATTGATTAGGTTCATAATTATGGTATAGAAGTACGTGGACAAATAAAAAGGCTAAGTGAAGAATATGTAAACACATGATATTTAAAGAAGTATAGACGAAATCATGACTGTTGCGACTTATAATTAAATATACTATTTAATTTCATAAATAAACAAAAATAAAAAGGTTTTTATTCACGTAGACTTTAAAAAAGCGCTTGTAAATAGTCAGAACATGTTTGTAGTAATATAGTTGTATACATTATTATTTCTAGTTACGTAGATATTTAGGTACACGGATTGTATGAAAATACAACATATTTATGTATACACAATCAAATAGTATTTTATTTTATGTAAATAAATTTTAAATAAAAATAAAATAAATGTCTTGGGTCAAATATATACGAAAACATCAAAGGTAGAAGGCATCATTGTTGCGACTTAGATAAAGTGTATGTCTATCAAAGACCTTATATCTCTATATAAAGTGTTATTGCACCAGAAAATACAATACATTATCTTACATAAGCAAATACAGGTACACACGGCTACATATCAAGCTAAACATTTCCACTATAAGCTGACCTCTCATTGTATGGAAATCCTATACAACGTGCGATCAGCTTATACTGGAAATGTATAGCTTGATGTGTAGCCGTGTGTACAATCGGCGGTCTTATCGCTTTGTAGCGATCTCTTCCAGACAACCGTTGGGTGGACAAGGAAAAGTGAGATGTAAAAGGCGGTAGTTGTAAGTGTACTATCGTGAAATTTCAAATTTTTATTTATATGTGTATACATGTATTTTGAATACAATGATGACTTCTACCTTAGATTATCTTTTAGTGTACATTTCTTAATTTTATATTCACTAAGATAACATAATTTGAGGAAACTATACTGTTTAGCCAATACCAAATGAGTTGCGTTTACTATCATTATTGTGCAGGTCAAGAATGGCATTGTATGTTATCAGCAAGGCTGTCAGTCATTGAAGCGATTAAAATATATTTTTTCTTACAAATCTCAGTAATTATTTAGGTAGGTAATAAAAGATTCTGCCGTCACATACAGTAGAAATACACAATTGAGTCTCTGTCTAGTTATATGCTGCTGCTTCCTTAATTATATTTTTACCCTACCATACGGCAAGCAAGCATATGGCCTACCTCATTTTTAATTATTTTATTTTTCTAACATATTTCTAGTGAAAAGTTCTTTATGCGCGTTGAGCACTTTTTGTAAAAACTGTACATACATATATCCTGATAGTGACATACCACATCGATCGTGCATATTGTACGGTTCACCAGCATTTCCCACCTATTCAGGCCACAGCCACATAATAGGTTAACCGCATAGATTGGCATGGATTGATAGATCTATGCATCAACTATACTGGTTTTAGATAAAGAGCCTTTGAGGTTGTGTTGGTAAACCTGATATAAACTGAAGCATTGAATGTTTTCAAGTGTTGACGGAGATTTTCCCTTCATTCGCAGACAGAAATATCATAGATTTTGTTCCGCTGAAAATGTTTTATATAATATTTGGTTCTTGAATTTATATTTCGAATATTATTGTTGCAATTACTATTGACTTCCATGAATTATGTTTCAATGAATTTTGATTTTTTTTATTTAACATATATAATTACATAAAAAAAACAGTATACTTTTTATTATAATGAAAATGCTAAACTATACAATACTTAATTGTATCTATTTAATGGTATATTTAGAAAAGGTTAGGTTAGAACTGAGACCCCATCAGAAAAGACTTGTTAACAGAAAAAAAAATAGTAGGTTAGGTTAGCACTGCGAACATACTAAACATGCCACAAACAAATTTAATTAACCAAAATTATCTGAGCATGAGTATAACATTATAGTATTTGTATATTATGTATTTGTAATTTTATAGGAAGGCATTCTCTAAATGGTATGAATTTGAAACGTTTAGAAACTGTCACTCTATAAAATGTTTAAAAAAATTATATTGTCTATTATATTATCAATATGGATAAAGAATATTTGATTTCTTTTTCTATGACAAGAATACCGCAGACGTCGCTGATCTATGCCAAAAATGTAACAAAAATCATTAAGTTGAATTTATATAAAGTTCTGTGTATTTGACGATTCTATAATAATAATAATAATATCCTGGGACATTATTTAGAGACGGCCATGTGATCCCAAACTAAGCAGAGCTTGTAGTATGGAAACCAGATAACTGATATATTACATATACTACTTATCTAATTCATTTACCAACCACGTTAACCCAACTATCTATGAAATATCATATGAAATCCAACAATCACAATCGTTTACCGACCTGCCAAAGAAAGGTAGTTAGTTAGTGATTTTTAGACGAATACGAGGCAGGAAATATTTATAAGTTGGTTTGCCAATTCCGTATAGTATCAGGTGAAGTGTTAACTGATTGTATGAAATCCTTCCATTAGAATCTTGTACTTGGCGCACCTTAGAAGTTAGTCGCCCGCCTTGACAGATGCGCCACCCATGTACAGACGCCAGCACATCAAGCTACCCCATTCTGTCAAATTTCCCCAATTGAAAGTGAACCTTATGGTAAAGTTACAACGTTGAAAATCGATAAAATAAATTTGACAGATTGGAGTAGCTTGATGTGCTGGCGTCTGTACATTCATTTTTTTAAAATATACAGTAGACATTTTTTTTTTTTTTTTTTGATTAGGCAGGGGGAATGCCTACGCATGCCACCCGCAAAAAGTGTCTGCGGGTGGGTATGTCGGACTCGCACCGACTAAACCTAACCTGCCATGGACTTCTACTGGCGCCTGATAGGGAGAGCCCCGGGAACGCGGGTATGCTGCTCCGGTATACAGTAGACATAATAATATTTGTACTTCTGGCCGAATTGCGGCTACTGGGGCCAACCTTAACGGAGACTAACCTGCAGGAATTATTATAGAGTTCAAAAGTGTATGAATTAAATACGTCCCGCACAGATAGGTAGTCTCACTAGATATCCGGGACTTAACACACGCCATTCCTTCGTAGTTTTAAGTACGAGATAATTTCTAAGACGCACATGAAGAAAAGACAACGGTACGAGCCTTGGGGTTGAACAGGTTTACTTGAGACACCCTAGAGTGTATCGACTCTATTGTCGGGTGAAGCAGTGAACGGCATGTAATAAAATTTATATATAATATAAATATATAGGGGACAACGTCACACAGATCATCCTAGCCCCAAACTAAGCAAAGCTTGTACTATGAAACCAGGCGACGATATATATATATATATATATAATAGGTCTTTACCTATGAAATTGCCGTTTTGTATGAAAAAATTTAAACGAATTTTTTTCATGAATTTTTTTATTTGTATTAATCGAAGTAATCACCCATGCAATCAATGCATCTTTGCCATCGCAGTGGCAGTTTATTGATGCCCTTCTTAAAGAAATCAGCTGGACGGGAGGCAACAAATTCTTAAAAGGCATTTTGTACTGCCTCTCGGGTATTGAATTTTTTTCCCGCCAAGAAGTTATCCAAATTCTGGAAAAAGTAGTAGTCTGTAGGCGCAAGGTCTGGCGAGTAGGGCGGATGACGGAGAGCTTCCAACCCCAGTTCTTGCAACTTGGAGACCGTCTGCTGTGCAGTATGAGGTCGCGCGTTGTCGTGCAGGAGCAGCGGAGACGAGCGATTGACCAATGCTGGTTGGAGATGCGCCAGCTTCTCCATCATTGTGCTCAGTTCTTCACAGTACACATCTGCAGTAATGCTCACCCCGTTTGGTAAGAAGCTGTGATGAATCACACCGGCGCTAGACCACCAAACAGTGACCATCACTTTTCTAGGGGTAAGTTTTCGTTTAGGGCATTGTTTAGGTGCTGAACCAGGATCCAACCAACTTGCTGAGCGCTTGCGGTTATCAAACAGAATCCATTTTTCATCGCAGGTAACAATGCGGTTCAAAATTCCTTCATTTGTGTGTCTGTTGAGCAGTGCAAGGCACGTCTCGACGCGTACTTCGCGCTGGCGATCATTGAGTTCGTGGGGCACCCATTTGTCAAGCTTTTTTACCTTGCCAATTTGACGCAAATGGACCAATATTGTTTTGACGCTAACGTCGAAAGCTGCTGCTAATTCAGCCGTAGATTGTGTATCATCAGCTTCCACAACCGCCTTTAATTCGTCATTGTCGACCAAAGTCTTCGGACGACCGCGAGGTTCATTTTTCAGGTCGAAATTTCCAGAACGGAAGCGAGCAAACCAATAACAGGTGGTGCGTTGGTTTGTAGTGTTAGCTCCGTAAACGTCGTTGATGTTGCGTGCCGCTTGTGCCGCGTTGCTGCCACGACGGTACTCATATTCCATAATTACTCGAATTTTTAACGTATCCATGATGACGAAAAAGATTGAAATGCGATGAAAATGTAACACTAATCAATAAAGAAATGACTACTTTTGGAAAAAAGAATCCATGTTTTTAAAATAATATTAATTTGAAATTAGAATTCTTAGCCAAACAAAAATTATTTTGATTTGAAATGGCCAGTACTGCAGAACGGCAATTTCATAGGTAAAGACCTAATATATATATATATTTTTAATAATCATAATATCTGGGGACAATGTCACACAGATCATCCTAGCCCCAAACTAAGCAAAGCTTGTACTATGTGTACCAGGCGACGATATACATACTTATATAGATAGATAAATACATAAATACATAGAAAACATCTATGACTCAGAAACTAATATTCGTGCTCATCACACAAATATTTGCACTTACCGGGATTCGAACCCAGGACCACCAGCTTCGTAGGCAGGAGCACTACCAACTAGGCTACGGTGACCGTCAATAAAAAACATAGATAATCAGTAGTAGACCATAAAAATCTGGTGAAATCGATGATTAAGTTTCGTAAGGTATTAGTGCGCAACTCCGTTGGCTAATTGTCCACACTTACATTGTACCGTAGAGCGGCAACATGAGTTTTTGTCTCGTTGACCAATTTCGGTACCAATGGTAGCTTTCTTTAGTTTTTCTATGTAGTTTTTAGAAGAACGCCAAGGCTGGTTTTTTGTGTGAATGCTTCATGGTTAAATACGAGGCTATCGTTACAACGCTATAGCTTGTTTCATTGTTACCTGTTCGCTTTAATCTATACATCTATACAAATAAATAAAATTGAAGTGTCTGTTTGTAATATTGAAATAACCAATTTTCACTATATGTATATGAATATATATACGGTACATACTCTAAAATATTTTTTTTACAATTTTTGTCCGTCTGTCTGTCTGTCTGTTTGTTCCGGCTAATCTCCGAAATGGCTGGACCGATTTTAATGGGACTTTTCCAGGTAGCTGATGTAATAAGGAGTAACTTAGGCTACTTTTATTTTAGAAAAATCTTTTATTTTTGAAAAAAATACAAAATAAACTAATTAACACGCGGACGAAGTCGCGGGCACAGCTAGTTTAAAACTGTGTTCCGAGCAGAGGCTTCGTACTCATAAATTAAGCTTAATACAGGCTGGCCGAGCAGTTGACGTTCAAACGCCAAATTTAGATACTTTATGATGAGGACTCTCCGAATCACCCCCATGTATGTTCTACGATTTTGCGTAGTTTTGGACATAGAATTTTATTAATGACTAGCTGTGCCCCGCGGTTTTACCCGCGTTAAACTTTATAAATTATTACTGCTCCTCCCCCGTAGGTGATAGCGTGATAATATGTAGCCTATATGTTGACCCGACCTCTTCGTAATATTCATGCAAAATTTTAAGCAAATCCATGCAGTACTTTTTGAGTTTAACCCGGGCATACATACAGACAAACAGATAAACAGACAAAAATTCTAAAAACCGTATTTTTGGCTTCGATATCGATTGTAGATCACGCCCCAAGTATCCTTTTAAAAAAATATTCAATGTGCAGTTTTGACTTTCCTACGATTTTATTATATGTATAGATTTTTTTCGTAAATTTCACGTAACATCAGTTTTATATAGTATGGTTTATCTAATCATTGCAGAACTGACTTAGAATTTATTTGTAATTTCAAAAATGAATTACAGGTGTGGTCATTATTTGTACAGGAGTCCGTACATTATGTTTAGTAAAATGTTTATGTCACGCATTCTTGCTCATAGCCCTTCAACCGTTGAACATTTGCAACCCATAAATTAGTAGCAACTCCGGAAATTAGTTAGCATACAACTAATTTGCCCATATATTTTTGCGGCCGTCACCCGTATCATATGGTAATAAAGTAACATTCTCGTGACGTGGTTGCCCTTGTTCAAGCCGCTCAGTAGTTCTCCACCTTGGCTTCCATGGTTTTTAGGGTTCCGTACCCAAATGGCAAAAAACGGAACCCTTATAGATTCGACATGTCTGTCTGTCCGTCCGTATATCACAGCCATTTTTTTTCCGAAACTTGGTAAGTAAATGTATTCTGTGAACCGCATTAAGATTTTCACACAATCATAGAAAAAAGACCATTAAATTTTGGGGGTTCGCCATACTTAGAACTGAAACTCGAAATTAGTCCGACTTGCACATGGCTGCTCTTTTCGTTATATTTTTACAAAATTGTAACCAAGTCTAATGCATTTTTACATTTTTTACAAATGGCTAACTCGGTTGTTTAACAACGATATACGAGTATGTTCCTGTTCTACTACTAAACTTATTTTACACGATATATTATGCCAAATATCGACTAAGGTAGCTTTTAATACGTATCACTTAATCACAGAATAAAAAGAAACCAATAGTGACTTTAGGGTTCTGTCTTAGTAGATCTATTTTATTAAATCTATTATTAGGTCTAAATTTATTAGATCGTTCTCCATGATAATGAGTCACTTTTCGTTAAGGCAGCATTTGTTCCCTAGGCCTTATATTTATTCTCGACTAGCAGTGCCCGCGGACTTCGTTCCCCGTTGTAAATATTTTTGTCCCTGCCCGTTTGTCCAGCAACTTGGATTATATTATTCAAGTTTAAATAAATATGCTTTATTAATTTTGGAATGTTTCATAGCCTATGACACTCCACAATAACGTAGTTTTCTATTGGTGAAATAATTTTGACAATCGGTTCAGTAGATCCAGAGATTATCCCTTACAACGTCACAAACTCACAAACGTTACCTCTTTATAATATTTAGTATAGATTACTTCTTTATACTAATCGCTATAGAAGTCCTCATCGTATCATTGATGGAAACCAGATACCTGATATACTACATACAATACTTTTCTTTTCTAAATACATACTTAGAGTATATATACTTTAGATAATTACACCCAGACTCAGGACAAACAGACATGTTCATACACACAAATATGTTCTGGATGGGAATCGAACCCACGACCTGCGGCGTGAAAGCCAAGTATCTACCAACCACGACAACAGCCTGTCTATTATTATATTTTTATTTTTTAAATTTGTTCTTTTTCTATTTTTGTGGAGAAATCTGAATTCACAGAATTCACCTACTTACCAAGTTTTAGCAGCACAGCTCTTATAGTTTCGGAAAAAAGTGGCTGTGACATACGGACGGACAGACAGACAGACATGACGAATCTATAAGGGTTCCGTTTTTTGCCATTTGGCTACGGAACCCTAAAAAAGACCAATAAATTTTGGGGGTTCGCCATACTTAGAACTGAAACTCAAAATTAGTCCGACTTGCATATGGCTGCTCTTTTTATTATATTTTTACAAAATTGTAACTATGTCTAATGCATTTTTACACATGGCTAACTCGTTTGTTTAACAACGATATACGAGTATGTTCCTGTTCGACTACTAAAACTTATTTTACACTTTACTTACACTTATTTTTAGGTACTATGCCAAATATCGACCAAGGTAGCTTTTATATATATATATATACTTTAGATAATTACACCCAGACTCAGGACAAACAGACATGTTCATACACACAAATATGTTCTGGATGGGAATCGAACCCACGACCTGCGGCGTGAAAGCCAAGTATCTACCAACCACGACAACAGCCTGTCTATTATTATATTTTTATTTTTTAAAATTGTTCTAAATCTAAGATTCTAGCTGGCTAATCATGGACACATTGAGCAATTGCTTTACAAATTTCCTAAAAACTAACTTCCGTTTTTAAATTGAAGTATGTCGTTGATTCAATGCGGAGCTAGCTTTATTAGGTATTTTAGGCAATTCTCATTCGAAATTCAAATAAAACCGATATAGGAAAACAAACATGGCGTAAAGATGCGTTCACACGTACAAAGGGCTCGTTCGGATACGTGTTAAGTGTTAATAGATTTCCGGCACCTGTGCGGCAGGTGCGTGCGATTGCGAATCGGAACGCGCCCGACACGCCCACAGGCGATATTGGATTTACTATAGGTATAATCCGAAACTGAATTAGGTGTTCAGTAACGATGGCATGGCATGTGTGTAGAATATATTTATATATATATATATATATATATATATATCGAAGTTATAAATATATATAGCACAAAATATATATGTATACGACGTGTAACAATATTGGTGTTAAATAATTTTGCGGTAGTTTTTTCAGCCGTACTGAACATGGGAAAAATATGAAAGAAAGAATTTTGTTCTATTTCGTGTTTCTAACAAAACACACAGTCGCAGTTCGTGTCCCGATTTCGATTCCCGCACAGGGAAACTATTATGTGTTCCAAGTGATTTTAGATTATAAACTGATTCAATTTATTTATGACTTTATATGTAAAACTTATTTTTGTATTATGTAGTGACTAAGATGAACATTTGCATGCCTATAGCTAGAACGCAGAGTTCTATTATTTTAATATAACATCCTTATATATGTACAGACGCCAGCACATCCAGCTACCCCAATCTGTAAAATTTCATTTATAGATTTTCAACTTATCACAAAAGTATAAGGTTCACATTCAATTGGGGAAAATTGACAGATTGGGGCAGCTTGACGTGCTACCTGTGTTCAACAAATAAATTATTGATTGATTGTTCTGAGTCTGGGTCTGCTTTGTGTCCGTCAATTATATATTTTTAAAATACTCACACCAGAGGGCGCAGGCACTAGAAAGGCTGTAATTAAAAACAAAACTATTATCTATGATCATCATGTCAGCTGAAAGACGTCCACTGCTATACCGGTCTTGAACTACCCGCATTCAGCGGTTTCCATCATCCCTCACAAAGTACAGACACCAGCACATCCAGCTACACCAATCTGTCAAATTAATTTTATAGATTTTCAACTTTGTCACATAAGCATAAGGTTCACATTGAATTGGGGAAATTTGACATATTGGGGTAGCTTAATGTGCCGGCGTCTGTACATCGGGCCACCTTATGGGGGCTAATAGCTAGATGCTCTCACCGGTCCGTAAGCGATCGGCGAGGTTTAGCAACTAAGCTCGCGGTCAGCCCATAGATGGTGACCACCAAAGTAATATCTGGGGATAATATCTGGGAACAATGTCACAGATCATCCTAGCCCCAAACTAAGCAAAGCTTGTACTATGGGTACCAGGCGACGATATACATACTTATATCGATAGATAAATACTTATATACATAGAAAACATCCATGACTCAGAAACAAATATTCGTGCTCATCGCGATTTCGAACCCAGGACCACCAGCTTGGTAGGCAGGAGCACTACCAACTAGGCTACGGTGACCGAGTGTTTATTTTGTTCATTTTCTGAGTGAGTCTTATAAGTGGTTTATTTTCTGAACATCTCCGTGCTTCGGGGGAAGTTAAGCTATCAGTCCCGGTTGTAGTCATTAAGCAACAGTCGTTAAGCCATTTCAGAGGGCTACTCGGCTTGAACAATTCTGACACTAGGGTAACCACTGCCCATACGATAAGTAAGTAAGTATAGGGGCCGGTTGCGTCTTTCCATACACCATAGCCAATATCTATCCGTGAAAGTATTGTACACAAATAATGTTACACATTACAGTCTCTGCACTACTATCGACCAATGAACTTACGTAAACCTTGTACGTATCGTGTGAACAAAAGGACATATTTTTGCGATTTCATTGGGCAACCATAGTAAAGATTTATGTATACACTTCCATGTTATCGGACCTGGTGTCTGTCGTTGTTCATAACGGCGTTGTTTTATGCTCTCTGATTTTTGGAACAACTGCTGTCATCATTCGCTCTGTCAATATGTATGTATAAGGTGCGTTTCTATGTAATACTACTAGCGATTGCGGCTTCGCACGAGGCGATAGAAAGATAATTATTACTTTATTTGAACAATATATTTCACTTTTATCCGTATTTTGATTTATTTGAATAAAAATAGTTATAGTGCCTAAAAAATTAAGTATAGTTATGTCGCAATATCTGTTTTGTGCTGTGGTGACGGCAAAAATATGTAAAATGTATAGCTGATTTTGTACTAGACAAATTTCAAATCGCTTTCCTCTAAAGCAGTGTTTTCCAACCTTTTTCATGTCGCGGCCTTTTTAGTATGATGAAATATTATGGCAACCCCCTTACCCGTTTTTTACCCGCTTTTTTCCTTTCCATCATAATGTCAGCCAAAGTACTTCCACTGCTGGGCAAAAGCCTCCCCAATCAATAAATGGGGGAAATATGCCATAATCGCCAAGCTTGGCAGACTCTGTGACTAGCTTTCCCAAGCTTTTACAACTTCTCTATAGAAACTTCGCGACCCCTCTTAAGAGGCTCCGCGACCCCCCAGGGGGTCGAAAAACACTGGTTGAAAAACACTGCTCTAAAGTAACGATGATGCAGAAGTAACTTTATTCTACGGATAGGTCGAAGTATATCAACAGATCCTTACATGACGTTTATAGTTCCACAGTATTACCCGTCATAACTAAATTGACAGGAATTGAAAAATACCCTGTCCTCTTCATAAGAACCACGTTAGAAAGGAATGCAATTATTTAAAAAATAGTCTTTGTATTACAAATCGAAACCAATGTCCGTAAAATTAGAAGGCATATTATGTTGCAATTTCGTACATAGTGTTTACGTACAGGAAATCTGTACATATTAGCATTTTACGTTTCATAACAACTATTTGAGTTACTATTCTGAGGAAAAGAAAATGAAAGAAGCATATAATTATACTGCACGTTTTGCGCAGCGGTTAAGACGGTCGCCTCGCCGCTTCGTGTCGCGGGTTCGAGTCCCGCGCCGGCAACTATTTGTGTGACCCATAAGTAGATAGTTGTTCTGACTCTGGATGTAATTTGTGTCCGTCTATTATATGTTTGTAAAGTACCCCGCAACACAGGGATTAAATTCCCTAATGCGGGCGTTGCCTTAAAATAAAAGAAATATAATAATCATAATTTTATTTCGGATAGCTGTGGCCCGCGGTTTTACCCGCGTTAAATTAAAAAAAAATATCACAGCTCCTTCCCCTTAGATGATAGCGTAATAATATGTAGCCTATATGTTGACCCGACCTCTTAGTAATACTAATGCAAAATTTGAAGTAAATCCATGTGGCACTTTTTGAGTTTACCCCGGACATACATACAGACAAACAGACACACAGACAAAAATTCTTAAAACTATATTTTTGGTTTCGAGATCGTTTGTAGATCACGCCCCAAGAATCCTTTTAAAAAAATATTTAATGTACAGTTTTGACTTTCCTACGATTTTATTATATGTATAGATTACTCCATAAACAGTTAGTTAAAAAAGTCCTATCCTATGTTAGTATCAGTGTTTAACCAATATTTAAAATCAATATGACCTTGAAGAGGGACCTCTTAACCACTGCTCTATAAGTTCCCCAGGCGGTCACTTCATATCCTGATATCCACTGCTGGTCATAGGCCTCCCCCAAAGGTCTCTATAACGGTGCCATTTGTAGGGGTTTCACGTAGTCACCGCGCTTGGCATGCTTGGTGGTCGCGCCTCCTTAATACATCCCGATCGTCCTCTCCGTCAACACCGTCCTGCCAGAAACCATAAACTAAGAAAAAATATTGCCAACCCATACTCTGGAATCTTATTTTGTACTAGCTGTGCCCCGCTGTTTTCCCGCGTTAAACTTTATATATTATCACAGCTCCTCCCCCTTAGGTGATAGCGTGATAATATGTAGCATATATGTTGACCCGACCTCTTCGGAATACTCATGCAAAATTTGAAGTAAATCCATGCAGTATTTTTTGAGTTTAGCCCGGACATACATACAGACAAACAGATTAACAGACAAAAATTCAAAAATGGATTCTTAGTTTTTGTTTCATTTAATTATTAGATAATGAACTGTTTAAAAAAAAAAACTTATTTTTTTACTCCATACCTGATGCATTTAATCTGGGTTGGCAATTTTTTTATTTTTATATTATGACTTTAAGTAAACCTCTCCAAATGGTAAGTTGAACGTTATTCTTGTATGAGAAGTTGATATTTATTAATGTACACGTTAATAAGGCAAAAGAGGTGTGCAAAGATCGTGCCAAATGGAAATCCGTCGTCTTTACCTACCCCTCTGGGAAACAGGCGTGAGTATGTTGTTCTCAGTTTCATAGGCAAATTAAACTCCATAAGTTATGCCCACTATTTATGTAATACCATGTATTTTAAGTATCCGGTTATTTTAATGTTAGCAACATTGTTGTATTAATGTTGGCAACATTTGAAGAGCCTGTTGGCGTGGTTGGCAAATGCTTGCTTTTCACGCCGGAGGTCGTGGGTTCGATTCCCACCCAGGACAAATATTTATGTGCATGAACATGTCTGTTTATCCTGAGTCTGGGTGTAATTATGTATATAAGTATGTATTTACAAAAGAAAAGTAGTATATGTAGTATATCAGTTGTCTGGTTTCCATAGTACACGCTCTGCTTAGTTTGGGATCAGATGGCCGTGTGTAAATTAACTAATAATGATTATTTATAGGACATTATTATTATAAAAATTATAATAATAATGTCCCAGGATATTATTATTATTGTTGTAGTTGAGGATGTGGCGTAAGGATAACACAGGTATGACAATACTAGGAACAAAAAAATATCTGTTAAAAGACTTGACAGAATACACATGGTTTATATTAGTTTTTTAACAATTAATTTTTTGAGTACCGTACCCAAACGGTAAAACGGGACCGTATTACTAAGACTTCGCTGTCCGTCTGTCTATCACCAGGGTGAACCTCATGAAACGTGATAGTTAGACAGTTTTAAAATTTTCACAGATGATGTATTTCTGTTGCCGCTTTAACAATATATACAAAAAAAAACAAAATAAAATAAATAATTAAGGGGGCTCCCATACAACAAACGTGAATTTTTTTGCTCGTTTTTATAGATAATGGTACGGAACCCTTCGTGCGCGAGCCTGACTCGCACTTGGCCGGTGTATACAGATGTTGGATAGGTTAATATTTCATTTCACGTGTCGAGACGGCTGGACATATGAAATGGAGACCCAGGTTACTTAATTTTTGTTGCTTGAGCCTCGCTCGCCTCTATTGAAAGCCTTCGTGGCAGAAATCCAGTAAAAAAAATGCTTAATAAGTCAAAATAATAAAGCTCACAGTGCTTGAAAGGCCATCGACGACATTCGTTGTTTCGCTTCGAAGCTAGGTCTATATTTTTTTACCCCGAAAACTTCTTTAAACATCTATACATATGTATAATAAAATCGGGGGAACGTCAAAACTGTACATTATTTTTTTTAAAGGGTACTTGAGGCTTGATTTACAATCGATATTGAAGCCAAACATATTGTCCGTTTGTCTGTATATATGTCCGGGCTAAACTCAAGAACTTGCATTAATATTACTAAGAGATCGGGTCAACATATATAGGCTACATATTATCACGGTATCACCTACGGGGGAGGAGCTGTGATAATTTATAAAATTAAACGCTGGTAAAACTGCCGGGCAAAAAAATAAGGAAGTGTTGTGTAAAAATAAAAACAATCTCAAATCAGTTATCGGACATCCAAATCGTACGGAAATATCCTTAATAGAGTCAACTTTCCAACTGTGACAAAATTTATCCAAAACGATCGAGTCGTTTCCGAGACTTGGCAACCAAACTTTCTCTATACTCTTATAGGTTAATTATAACTCGCGATACAGGTTCACCGGCCAAATTCCGATAAAAATAAGAATAAACATGTCAATATCGATAAATTCGTGCATTTCATTTACAGTTAACGAGTTTCTTTGTGGACCTGTTAGTAACGTTTCCATGAGTTTCTATACAAACCATAGAGTTGTGTAATATCATATAATTGAATTGAATGATTGTTAGTCCAGCAGTAGCGTGGTCAGTTGCACATAATCATGTCCTGAGTACAAATCCCGGGTCGGCCAAAACGTTATGGTGAGATTTTTTTAAACTAAAAGTAAATATCAGTCTGAAGTCTGGAAATTAGCGGTGTTCTACCCACTTTTCTTGGCTAACAGACGGATTTGCAGCTGACCTCATTCCCGTCGTGTCGGCTAGCTTCCCATCGGATCATGAAAGTGAGGTGTCCACGTGTTCCGCGAACGCGCCGCGATTATCATCACCATGAAATGCGCCCTCCAATCCTCAACGGACGGGCGGCCCGTGTCTTTCCGCCCATAAACGAAGAGCGACAGTTGCACAAAACTTCCTTAGAATCAGACCTCCTCATGCATCTCCACGTCAACCACCCCCAATCGACCCTTAAAGATGATGCCCTCTGGCGCAGGTTACCTTAGTCTTTTTTGCTAGATGGCTTGAGCTCACCCCGCTCCTATTGATCGGTGAAGCAGTGAAAGTCTTCTAGGCTGAGGCTTTCACTGCTACACCTCGCAGGTGGCTAAGGCATCTCATCCGATTGAGGTTTAGAGGGGTCATTTCATCGCTACGCTATGCTTTGGCGGGCGTATTAAGTAGGTAGTAAGTAATTAAGAGAGTGCTAATGACCAATTATATTTAATTGTATAAATTAAATTATTTATTTAATTATGCCTGAATCATCATTCAGACTGATAGCCATGGCGGAAATGCTACTATAAGGACATTTATATTCCATGCAATAAGACTTCTTAGAGTTCTTTATCAACATCTGTTTGACATAAATTATGGCGGTCGATGTCTTTAGTTTTGTCATTTAACTACTTTGCATGCGATTCAGAGCAAACCAGATAGCGTAGCTAGCACCATCTGCTCGGAGTTCTACGAATGCTGTGTTGTCATGACTGTAGGGCTGTTTCCTTGAAAAGATAATGAGACATAAAAACCATGGTAAGGATACCTGCAGATGGACGATACATAGTACTGTAGTGTTTGATGGAAATATATTATGAAATACTAATAAATAATAATAAAATAAAAATATAAAAGGTTTTTATTAAAGTAACCTTTAAAAAACCGGCCAAGTGCGAGTCGGACTCGCGCACCAAGGGTTCCGTACCAATTTCTATAAAAACGAGCAAAAAATTCACGTTTGTTGTATGGGAGCCCCCTTAAATATTTATTTTATTTTGTTTTTTAGTATTCGTTGTTATAGCGGCAACAGAAATACATCACCTGGTGACAGACGGACAGACAGATGGGGACGACCCGTTTTACCATTTGTGTACGGAGCCCTAAAAAGCACTTGTAACTAATCAGAACATTATTATTTGTAGCTAGATACATATAGAGATATTTCTAATATCTCTTGTATGATAAGCTTTAAAAATAACATTTAATTTATGATAGGAACGATTTAGTTACTTATTTTACTTATTGTAAAAGAGATTATTTATAGGTTTCATTTTAGAAATTCATAGTTTTAGATATATTTTACGACACCTTGTCTGAATTGTCCTATCTATGTAAGGGTAAGGATTCAATATTATTATTAGGGCCGACCTTGTGTTTATAACGATGGTCGTTCATTAATGCTACCACCAGATGCAATGCGCCGCAAATAAGAATACCTAGTGAAATAAATAGTCCTAGTTGAGACGTGAATATGAAGTGAATAGGCCTAGTTGAGACGGTCCGGCGTACGTAAAGCGTAGTCTCACTTACTTCGCTAACATAGCGAAGTAGACTGTAACAGGTGCTTCTGTGGAGAATATATATTTTTAGGGGCTAGTCCCTTACCCACCACTGCAACCTATGATTTTACCTATGATTCACAAATAGGTAAATGATGATTATGATTATAACTCCTGTAAGCCAGGATTAACAGTGGCATATAAATGACACTGAGCGGTGAGGATCAAGTATGTCTCGGGGAATCGCTTTGACTGTCTTGGATCCCGCAACGATTTAATCAGGAAGGATCTAGGAGGAGAAAGAAAATGAATAGTTCCACTTCCCTCCAGAGCAAAGCGGTAGACTGAATGATATAACGAGGCTGGAGCCTCATAAAACGATAGAATTGTAACTAGAGAAGCCAGCTGCAAATGCACTGAGGATCAATTTTAAGGGTCCTAAGTGAGCTGTTATATTTGATTTTAATAGTAGGTATTAGGTATTAAACGCACGGAAGTTGTTTCTTGTTGCTACAAGAGCTGCTCTTGTAGCAACAAGGAACAACTTCCGTGCGTATAATAAACTGCTGTGGAGAATATAACCATAGTGTTAAACCTACGTCGATACAATACAATACTCTTTATTGTACACCAAATAAATTCAATACAGAACATATTTATAGTAGCATGGATAATATAAGGGCGGTCTTTTCACTAGCTGCGATTTCTTACAGACTACCTTAGAATGGACAAGAGTTGTATGAAATGAAAACGGGTAAAAGGTATTACATGTTCAGTAAAGGAGAAAGATTAAAAGAAACAGAAAAAGTAGGTATCAAATATTAAGTAGATATTTTTTTTCATTTTTTAAATTCGGATTCAAATACCTAGTTATCATATAGGTTCTTGCGTTCTACCAAATCATAATATGGCAACATTGATTTTTAAATTGCAACATTGACGTGATCCACCAGCTTTTTCTAACGATGGCTTAATTTCTACAGAAATAGAATCTATAATCGAGTAACGTTTTAGATGTTCCTAATACATTGCGACCCTTCATTAAGGGTCAGTCCCCAGTGTCACAGATGTGCTATCATAAACACTTGTTACAGTTTTAAGCGTCCCCATGTATGGCACTGTTGGAAGTTGCATTTTTATACTATTCAATATATAAGGACGGGTGAACGCGTTCATAGCCAGTTGTGCTCACTGGCCCGTAAACGAACAGCCAGGTAAAGCACCTAGGCATGTGCTCAGTCTATAGATGGGTGACCGTAGAAGTGGTTTTATTTTTGTGGGGGTCCGCCTCGGCTCCGTCTGTACTTCGCCAGTCATTTAAGGACCGGTGGGGACCGATGGCACGTTCAACTGTCGGTCCCGGTTGTAGTCTTTATACAATATTACCTACTGGGCGGCTTTAACTTTAACTCTGACGCTATGACAAGCACTGCCTATACTAAAAGTCAATATTCATAAACGTTCATTCCATATTTAATTTGAGTGTCTTCCATATCGTTCTGAATTCACTTATATATTTTCCTGCAGAGTATACTTCTTTGGAATGCGCTACCGCAGAGAACAAGAGAGCTCAAAGTCAATTCGTGAGCGCTTTAACTTTAACTCTGACACTAGGACAACCAAAGGTGGTCTGGAAAAGATCGCTACAAAGTTGACAGTTAAATGCTTTAAGCTACAAAGCGATAAGACCACCGATTGTTCCTGTATTTACTTACTTATTTTAAAATGATGTATTGTGTATTTTTGGTGCATTAAAGTGTACTCTATCTATCTAAATTCAAACTACAAAACTAAAAAGACAGCATGCAAAAAGATGCCTCAAAACCTAGCGTTAATACCTCGCTGGTTAATACGTTGGACGACATACAAGTCAGCTGAATATTCTACAAAGCACCTAGAAGATTCCCCGCGCTTCAATGCCCAAAGGGCTCATTGTTTCCAACCCAAGCGGAAGAAACATGTACCCTACGTTGATGGCAGCATATATGCTCCGCTTGAGGCTCTTAATCTTTAGTACCTTCGTAATCTGTATTTCATGTATCATACATATATAATCTTAAGTGCTTTCCATTTGTTTGTGCACTCTCCACAGGTTGACTCGTACATATTGCCGTTGGTATTAAGGCCCAAAATTTAGCACACAGCTATTTCGGTGTCACATGTATGTTTTATAGTATACCAAATTACTGCCACCTCTTTGAAAAAACATTATGAAACACGGCTAAGGATTGTTGGTCTAATAGTTAGTAACCCTAAGTCAGAGATAGTGGGTTCGTAGAAATAATTTTGTCATGACCATTATTAGTTGTTCTGTGACGTGTAATTAATCTATCATAAGTATGTTACATTACATCATTACATTACATAGACTCACGCCTGTTTCCCAGAGGGGTAGGCAGAGACAACGGATTTCCATTTGTCACGATCTTTGCATACTTCTTTTGCCTCGATTACTGTCATTATATTCTTCATACATGCTCGCCGGTTTAGGGTACTTCTGACCTGCCCTTAATATGTATAAGTATGTATTTAGAAATATATGAGTATGAATGGCAAGAATGGCATTTAAATCGGTCCATCCGTTTGGGAGATACGATATCACGTGGTTAAGAGTCCCTCTAAATAAATAAACCAGGAGGTAAAGTCTAGACATCCTCCATCGCGTTACATTACGAGACCTCTCTTAGTCTGCTAAGAAAAGACCCACTTAGTAGATAAAAGATGCCAAAAGATGACAAAATGAGAAAGAACACTTTGCAGCTGGACTACACTCTTTGTAAAGATACCCCGCAAAGATTTTAGCCGCCATGCCAGTGAGAAAGAACATCTTGCCGCTGGTCTACTCTTAGTAAAGATGCTTCGCAATACTGGTCGCCGCCAATGACAAAGAACACTTTGCCGCTGGACTACACTCTTTGTAAAGATACCTCGCAAAACTTGTCGCCGCCAGTGAGATAGATGACTTAGTCGCTGGTGTATACTCTTGGTTAAGATGCCCCGAACAACTTTTCGCCGCCAGTGAAAAAGAACACTACCGCTGGCGTATGTATACTCTTTATAATGATACTGCGTGAATCTGGTCGTAGTCAGTGAAAAAGAACACTTTGTAGCTGGACTACACTCTTTGTAAAGATAACTCGCAAAACTTGTCACCTCCAGTATGAAAGAACATTTTTTCATTGGTATGTAATCTTTGTAAAGATGCCTTGCAAAACATGTCGCTACCAGTGAAAATGGACATTTTGCCACAGTTATAACCTCGTAACCTCGCACACACGGCTACATATCAAGCTATACATATCCAGTATAAGCTGATCTCGCGTTGTATAGGATTTCCTTACAATGAGAGCTCAGGTTGTACTGGTAATGTATAGCTTGATATGTAGCCGTGTGTACAAGTGCATCGTTAACATCCCGACATAACGCACCCCACACTTCAATAAAACATACTTTTTACAGTTCTTCATAAAACGTTGTACTGCCTGATGTGATGATATGTGTTACGAGCGGAGTCACGAGATTTTACTATATACTCTAGTTTATTGCTTTTGGCAACTTTGTAAGGTATGAGTGATGAATGTAAAAGAGGATTTTCTTACCTGGTAACACCAATTAGGTCGCTAGGGGGAGGTGTATTGTTCCAAGTTAAGAAAAGGAAACGTGAGCCGCAACACGTGACTAACAAAAATCCTTATAAAAACGCGCTTTTAATAACTTTGAATTTGGAATTAAACAGTGTATTTCTAAGGTCTTTTCAGATGTTTGTTTGTTTCTAACCCCCGACGCCTAAAAGAGGGGTTTTATATTTTATAAGACTGTGTGTGCGTGTGTCTGTGGCATTGTGGTTCTCAAACGGACGGACCGATTTCAATGCAGTTTTTTCATTTGAAAGCGAGTTTCCTTGTAGTGGTTCTTAGCTATGTTTGGTTAATATCAGTCCAGCAGTGTAAAAATATCAGCTCTGTTCCAAAATGATGTAATTATATTTGGAGTCGGAGGTTTTCTAATGATGATGGATAAGTTAGGTTATTACATTGAATTTACACAGTAATATGAAACCTATACAAGGTATAGTGTAGTGGAGGGTCGTAAGATCTGTGATGAAGCCTGGTTCGGAGTAATTGCTGATAAGAGACAGAAGCGACATGAAAGCGGCTCGGCACCAACCACCGCAAACTTCTCTTGTCAGGCCTGCGGCAGGCTATGTCGCTCTCGCATCGGTTTGTTTAGCCACAATAAGAAATGTCTCTCAGACAATGCGACGTAAATCGTCTGTAACAGACGCAAAGGCCATATATACAAGGTAACATGAATATAATACTTATGGAGCTTGTCTATGAAGATATGCAAAGTGTAACACGTCAACATACAAAATACACAATCATCGTCATCATATCAGCCAAATGCTGGACGAAGCCCCCCTCAAAGATCTGCACGATTGCCGCATCCAGCGACTTCCACCGACCCTCACAAGATCCTCAGTCCATCTTGTAGGGGCCTGCCCACGCTGCGTCTTCCGATTCGTGGTCGCCACTCGAGAACCTTTGTGCCCCATCGGCCATCGGCTCTACGAGCAAATTGCCCTTGTCATTGCCAATTCAGCTTGGCAATTATATATTTATAATATAATATCCTGGGACATTATTCACACACGGCCATCTGAACCCAAACTAAGCAGAGCTTGTACTATGGAAACCAGATACATATACTACTTTTTCTTTTGTAAATACATACTTATATAGATAACTAGCTGTGCCCCGCGATTTTACCCGCGTTAAACTTTATAAATTATAGCCTATGTATTAATCCAGGGTGTCAGCTCAGGGTGTCAACTCCATACCAAATTTCATGAAAATCGCTCCAATTTAGACGTGAAGAAGTAACAAACATACACACTCACAAACTTTCGCTTTTATGATATTAGTGTGATTACACCCGCTCTATTCTATCTATCTTTAATTCTTTATTATATAGGCCTTTGTCCAGCAGTGGACTTTCGGCTGATATGATGATGATGATGTCGGTTACTTTTGGTTCTTTTGGTTTGCCTGTGTACCTTCTGTGTTTGTCTACTCCTTCTGTAAAGGTGAACTAGGTTACGTTACTAATGACTACCTAATTATAATTATCTGTTATCAATGCGTTCGGCCTTGTCCGTAACTCGAGTAGTCGTTTAATTCATTATCAACACGACAATTGATAGTTGACACTCGTGAACATGAGCTTGTAATTTGAGTCTACATGTGAGTTTTAAAAAGAGGGGGTCATCGATTCAATATACCTATATATTAGCTTTTTTTATATCTAGGGACAATGTCACACAGATCATCCTAGCCCCAAACTAAGCAAAGCTTGTACTATGGGTACCAGGCGACGATATACATACTTATATAGATATAGGAGCTCTAGACAATCACCGTAGCCTAGTTGGTAGTGCTCCTACGTACGCAGCTGGTGGTCCTGGGTTCGAATCCCGGTAAGTGCACGCCCATGCTACGCCCTAACAGGGTTCATGTTGATACCTATTGTAAGCGAAAACATCTAAAACTGTTACCATGAGTGCAATAAAGAAACTTGAATAGTGTTTCTGTGCGGGAATAGAACCCGAAACACGAGAGCCCAAGTAGTAGCGAGGCGGCTACCTTTACCGCTGCGCCACACGTGCAGTCAGTTTCACAACGCTGCGCTAGGAGACCCTACTCCTGTCACAATTATTAAAAGTGTGTCACAAAAATAAACATCGCTTATTTATTTTTAGATGTTACACAATAAATATTTATTAATAGTTATCCGTTAAGTGAGTCCGTCGCGTCGTTTCCTTTCGTGGAAACCATATAATTTGCATAAATTATTTAATCAGTTTCTAGGTTACTTGAAAAACATGCATGTGATATAATTTTTGGTGAAAACGGAACGATTTCACTTTGAATGTTGATAATGTATACCTTCCTTAGAACCAACCATCAATTTAATTAGATTATTTAAATTAATTATTTACTTTTAAAATGAATAAATGAAATACATATAATTTATATGTACAATCTAGTCTAAAGACCATCAATTATATAGAGCGTTACGAAAAGTGTGATCTGGCGAGGCGAATGGAAGTTGAGAGTACGTTTTGTATATTACTCTAAGGGTAAGAAAGAGATGCGAGTACACATTTTTGAAGTTATACTTCTTTTGGCGCGATGGAGAAAAATGATGAGAGTGATTTTTTACGATGCGCGCGCACACCGACACCAAAAAATTTAACAGCATGAAGTTAGTTCTAGGTGGTATGACAGTGAATTTTTACGATGCATCGTAAAAATAACAGCATGAAGTTAGTTCTAGGTGGTATGAAAATTGATAACTATGTTCAAGTTGTATATTAAGAAGTATAACTTCTAACGCGTGTACCTACATAAGTACACACAAGTTTTTTTTTCCCTTTCTCTAGCCAAAAGAAATGATTTCATACAATCCGTGTACCTAATTATCTATGTAACTAGAAATAATTATGTATAATTAATTATATTACTACAAACATGTTCTGACTATTTACACAGCGCTTTTTTAAAGTCTCCGTGAATAAAAACGTTATTTATTTTTATCGTTTTTCGTTTTTTATTTAATAGGCAAATTATAAAGCTACCGTCATTAAATACATAGAAGGCACCCTGACCACGACAAAAAGACATTGTTAAGAATAACATTTCATAACTTAGCTAATAATAACATATTATTGACATCCCTGATAAAAATAAAGTTACATCTTTTTCCTCAAATTCCGGCGGCCATATTTATTGTGCCTATAAAAATTGAATGTTCCGTTTCTGTGTAAATTTGATTCGATAAGAAATTTGTGTTAGATTAGAATTCTAGCAAATTTATATGGTACTAGCTGTGCCCCGCGGTGTTACCCGCGTTAAATTTTATAAATTTTCTTTGCTATAAATCTCATGGAGCCCGAGACCTTTCCAACGAATGCAAAACCGTGGAAATCGGTTCGTGCGTTCTGGAGTTATAGCGTCAGGAAGGAAAACCCGACTTATTTTTATATGTAGACTAGCTGTGCCCCGCGGTGTTACCCGCGTTAAATTTTGTAAATTTTCTTTGCTATAAACCTCACGGAGCCCGAGACCTTTCCAACGAATGCAAAACCGTGGAAATCGGTTCGTGCGTTCTGGAGTTATAGCGTCAGGGAGGAAAACCCGACTTATTTTTATATAGTAGAGATTTGTACCATTTTAAACTTACTACGATACAATTATGTAATTAGTATGGGCAGTGATTAACCTAGGGCAACCATACTAAACATATAGTAATATTGTCGAGGAGATAAAAATAAGAAGCACCTAATTAAAATGTAATTTCATGTTAAATTAAAATTAGTTTCTTTTATTAAATTGGAACTTCAGATACCAATACCAAAGTCCCAGCGGGCCATAGGTCGAGTATAGCGGCCTTAGGGTGTGTTGCACAATATACACTTTTAAACTTTCGCGTATCATAATTATATATGAACATTGTTAACAGGTATTAACGCGACTAACCTTATTGTTACATGCATTGATCGTGGTCACGGGATGACGTCATCCCGTGACCACGATCAATGTAACTTGGTCGAAACGTCGGGAAAATAACAATAAGGTTAGTCGTTAACAATGTTCATATGTGTTGCACAAGTCTCAGAAGTGACTTAACAAAAGTTGTCTAACGACAACAACAACAGACAACTTAACGTTCCCTCCGAAGCACGGAGACGTACAGAAATTAAACCAATATGGCGGTCATCCATCTAAGGCTGACCGCGCCCGTAAGTGCCTTGCCGATCACTTACAGACCGGCAACTGGCAATGAGCCAACCAGCAATCGATAAAAGTCCCTCTTCAATCTTCAAACGAATGTGAGCTTCCCGAATACTCGTTTTGACTTAAAACGGTAGTTGGTCAATATCATCATCATCATATCAGCCGAAAGACGCCCACTGCTGGACAAAGGCGCCCCCCAAAAATCTCAACAATTGCCGATCCTGCGCTATTCGCATCCAGCAGTTTCCAGCGCCCCGCACAAGATCATCGGTCCATCTTGTAGGGGGCCTGCCCACGCTGCGTCTTCCGGTTCGTAGTCGCCACTCAAGAACCTTTCTGCCCCAACGGCCATCGGTTCTACGAGCTATGTGCCCCGCCCACTGCCACTTCAGTTTTGCAATTCTTCGGGCTATGTCGGTGACTTTGGTTCGCCTGCGGATTTCGACATTTCTGATTCGATCCCGCAGGGAAACTCCGAGCATAGCCCAATATATTGGTCAATATACGTCCCTAAAAACCGAGAACTTAGTGACTGCCCTGAGTCGATGGCGATCGAGACGACTCCAAAAGGTTAATTTTTGTACGTCCGGTGAAGCAGTGAAAGCAGTACTGTAAAAGTCATGTTAAAAACAAGTACTTTTAGGTACATATAATTAGAAATTTAGGTACGATTCTGCAAGCGCAAGATAAGAGAAGTAATACTAGTGCATACATACATACATACATAGACTCACGCCTGTTTCCCAGAGGGGTAGGCAGAGACAACGGATTTCCATTTGTCACGATCTTTGCATACTTCTTTTGCCTCTATTACTGTCATTATATTCTTCATACATGCTCGCCGGTTTAGGGTACTTCTGACCTACCCTTTCTTGAGAACATCTCAAATTTGGTCAGAGAATGTTCGACGTGGTCTTCCCCTTCCGGTTGTCCCATTCACACAGGCCAGGTATACTTCTTTTGTCAATCTTCTTTCATTCATCCTTTCTAAATGGCCAAATACTAGTGATCTTATCTAAATTTCAATAGCCAACTCCTGGGCAGGTGCACTCTCCATTCACTCACTTTCATCATTCGGTGGGGCCACTACCCGACAAAACCGTAGAGATATCAGGCATCGACAGCTTTACGTATTCTCCGAGGCACAAGCATAAACCGTGGTGGTTTCGTGCTGGTTGGTACTACTGTGTTTTTGTGTTGCCCAAAAATCTCATTTTTTTTTGTCCATGGTATTTGAACCCAGCATCTCACCGCTAGGACAACGAGGCAGCCAAAGAATAAAAAAAAATAGACTTTTTACGTTTTCCGTAAAGAAGAGTATTTTCTATTGGCCTATATATGTGTATACTATCAGGCCTAAAAATAAGACCACCCTAATAGAAATTAATCGAATACACAAACAGTATGTAAATTTACGCTTGTACTATTTAAATTTCAACTGGCGTCGGTGTGAGGTGTACTTCTCAGAATAATGCAGTAAAATGTATGTGCCCAAGTTAACACTTCCGGTACACGGTATTATTTCTGTGTACACTTGTGGAATGTAACAAAAATATGATCACGTTTCTCAACTCCGCAAGAATCTCAAGTCACTACCAATCCGCTTCCTCAGGAATACTCGGATTGTCTCCTCTTTATAATACTTATTCTACTAATTCCTTCGCAAACCAACATCATCATGTCAGCCAAATTACGTCCACTGCTGGACAAAAGCCTCTCGAAAGAATAGGGGGATATGCCATGTGATGAGGGGCAGGTCCGCTTTACGTGCTCGGTTACTTGAGTGTTTTCCTTGCCAGTTAATACTTTTTGGCCGACCCGGGAATTGAACCCAAGAGTTTTTTATCTGCGGTTGAACACGCACACGAATTGTATTCAGTTTTTATTGTTTAAATGCAAACCAGTCCTACGAACTTCTTTCGTATAATAATAATTCCATATCATCATCATCCTATCAGCCGAAAGACGTGCACAGCTAGACAAAGACCTCCCCAAGAATCTCCACAGTGGCCGGTATTACAACAAGCGGCTTCCGCTTTCGATTGTTTAGTTCCATTTATTTCAGGATATTTACACCCATCACAACACATTAATAAATTATGTAATAGAACAATACAAATAAATAATAAACTGAATATAATCATAATTACACTAAAGAAATCAATACTTTTTCTCCGGCATTGGAACAGCAACATGGCAGCCGGAATAATGCCGGATGGATAGACAGTCCAGCCTTCCCGAAAGGGTTTGGAACTGGCTCACACTCGGGGTACCACGGACGCGGAGCGTTGTTCAACGCGACAACTGATCTGTGAAATCAGTTCTTAAGTCTCTAATAATTACTCTGCTAAGGACAAAGATTCTCAACATGTCTGACGGTTAAGGTCACAAAAATGTAACATTGACTTGACGCTGACACGCCCGCGCGCACACAAATGCAAACTCCACCTCACGTACATACACACACAGCGACGCGCGTGACGAAACGAGCTGTGACGTCACCGGCGGCACGCGAACACACCCACACGCGCACGTGCTCCGCCATCCACGTGACGTATACACGCACATTACGACACAGCTACACGTACAGACGCACACTTACGTAGATGTAAACAAAGTGACGTAAAGATATGACTCACACAATGTAACGTCTCAACGCACACTAAGTTCCGACTAGTGATTAATGTAAACAAACCGGCCGCGTTCATAGCTCCGGCTGCCTACACACACATCGATACCGTACAAAAGTGGGCCATCTGGATACAACAACATTGTATATTATCTATGTTTAGTAATCGCACTTCCATTTACGTATGTTTATCAAAATTTAGTTGTTAGAGCAATGCAAAGGGAAATATAAAACTAAGAACTGGCAATCAAATTTAAACTCACTGGTCTTGTAATACGTGAACTCTAAACTTTATGTTATTAATCGTATGGCGGGCTTCGAATCTGCACGCACTATCAATCCGAAGTATGCATCTGGCTGTTAGCTACGAAAAATACTCACCGGCAGATCAATTTATGCCAATCACTGGCTTTGTTTCTATGTTAATGGCCTACTGATACGAAGCCTATGGAAGGCACCTACATCCCTCGCAAAGTTGTCATTTAATAGGTAATCATAAATTGATCTTTTTTGTACCATTAGTATATGTCAGCCATACTCAACCTTTTTTATAGGGCCACAAACACGTTATATTCATGTTGTCGATGGCCACAAGCAAAAATTATTTAGTTCTTAATTAACACGTCATTTTAAGTTAATGATGTAGTTACTTTATTGATGAAAAAAAACGTAACTTCAGGTGGGCATATAACAAACCTTTGTTATATGCCTACCTGAAGTTACGATTTTTTTCATCAATAAAGTTTCGCGGGCCGCAGTTTGAGTATGTCCTCCGTAAGTAAACCTATAAGAAAAATCCTAAAGGGAAATCTTAAATTGATCTGCTGGTCTGTTAAGTTCAGTAGCTTAACGGCAGAGCGCATACCCCGGACGATTTATTATATAAATTCCCACATTTGGGTTGTCGTATTTGGTAATGTAAGTCCATAACACGCAAAGATAATTCAGAATTAAAACTAATTTAATACCTTATATGTATGCTTGAAAGCCTCCAATTTCCACAACAAAGAACAATAAAAACCAACGGAATACAGATAGCGTTATAAAAAAATTAAAATAAAAATCACAATACAGTCGCGCACAAAAGTTATAACCGGCTGAATGTGAAACAAGTACAGTCGTAAATAAAAACGAATAGCGCGCAAGCCGACGCGTACTGTTATTACTCGAAAATTTATGGCATTTACCCAAAAATTACCAGTTCGAGCCAGTTTATGACGCACTGAATTCCGGCAGTAACCGTCCTTTTCTATATAATATTCTGACTTTCGAGGTACTACGAGCAGTTATTAACTAAAATGCGTTTTTACTTCATTCCGAAACTTATTTACATAAATTTCCTTTATGTATTATAATAACAGTTTAAACAAAAAATACAAAAACGTCGAGTTCTTAACAATTTTATTCATTTCTGTGTTTAAGATTATCTTCAGATACTTAAGGCCCGGAGTTCAACGATCCGATATCTCGCCCACGAAATCTTTATATAATATCATTACAGAAAAATGTGCATCGGTCATGATTCACAACAATATTTCACATTTACATATTTTTGTTACTCATCAAAAGTCATAGGAAAAACTTTCTTCCCCTATTTGGAGGTTCTTAATTTGATTTCTTATTTTATTATTTGAATTTATTTTAATGCATGTTCAGATTGGTGTCAATTACGTGTAAATTAATAGCGGGTAAAATATTTATTTGTGCGAGCGAGATAGTTGCGTGCTGATATCATGGCCTTAAACGTATCTTCAAATAAAGCTAGCTATGGAGTTTTTGTGTGCCGAATATAAAATGGTGAAAGTCGGTGTTATTTGTGATTCTTAACCTAACAGCTTTCTAATATAGGTAGCGAAGATCCTTGGAAATTGTTGAAAATATGAGTGTGCATATATTATAGATATTATTTATAATACTAGGTACAATTCTACTTAAAAAGAAAATAATTAACAAATTATAACTAACAGAGAACAATTTACAAATAAACGAGAGCCTAGTGTGTGTGTAGTGCGCGCTCTCTTTTGAATTCATGTGCGTATGAGATTTTTTTTTAAGAAGTGACTTTGTATTTCTTTTTCTATCGAGTGAAGATAGTTGAGTTGTATTTTTGGATCAATAAAGTTGTTGTATCTGTTTATTAACAAGGTGTACCTCGTAGTATTGGCTAAAAATCTTGCGGAAAAACACCAATTTGGCTGATTTCAGCGCCATAAGACATTGCCATGAATATAATGGAAATAACATGAAGCCGCGCCTCGTAGCTATAATTAAATTTTATGTGACTTTATTAATAATACTTTAAACAAGTCTCGGACCGGTTTTATTCTGATTACAAGTTAATACTTGATACTAGGTATAGGTGGTTAGTATCTAAATGGGTAATGCTTGAAATGAGGTAAATATGCTTGGAGATTATACTTTAATTTGACATCCAATTTCGTTGAAGATAAAGAGGACAATAAAAAATAATGGAAGATAACTATATAGGTTTAGTGTTGTTCCAAAAATAATATTTAATACATACAGAGTGTAACATAAATAGTGGATATGTTAGTTGTTAGTAAGATGTTTAATTTCCCTATGAAACTGGTGGAAAACTAGTTATGTTCATATTATAGATATTTAGGTACACGGATTGTTAAAACATTTATAAAATTTATTTTTTTATTTATTTTTATTTATTAATTCTTGTACACACAAAACATACAGTAAATAGATAAAAGTGCGAAGAAATGATTAGTACAAAGGTGCTGCTTATTTCCAAGAAATTTCTTCCAGCAGACCCGCGACAGGAAAATTTTTATAATAGTAATGATATTTAATAATTTAAGTAATGTTGGTGGTTACTGACCCTGACTGTTAAGCCAGAAGTCGTGGGTTCGATACTCACAGGACAAATCTTTGTGAGATGAGCACGATTATTTGTTCGGTGTGTTGTGTAGGCAGGTTTAGTGTAATTGCCGCTCTACGTTAAGGAAGACGCAGGCCGCACGTTCGATTGAAAATTGTAGAGGACATTTCAAAAATATGAATGCATACTTAGGGTCATAGACGGTGACGCGTGTACTATAATATCGGATCGTGTACAGTGTCACGAGAGTTTCTAATAACCTTGACTTATTTCAGGTAACTCGTATGTTGCCTGTAAACTAACCATTACTAACACGGTTAAGTAATATCTGTATAGCGAATTATTTATTGCTCGTTAATCCGACAAAAAAACCAAATCTAACCGTTTAAAATTAAACCCTATTCTGTAGTGATACGATCTATTTTTGATCATAATTCAATATAGTTTGGTCAGTTAGACACACACCCATCGGGCATAATAATATGACTGACATAATATGATCGGAATATTACCGTACCACTTCTGTAACCGAATGTACGTCTGTAATTTGACCTGGATAATGTATTTAGGTCAATAGCGGGGTCAAGGCGTCTGCTAAACTCAGCTATTGTTACAAACAAACAGCTGTAATTACAAGTAATCGTATAATTATAGAACTGATCTCTGATAGATAACGCTTAGACTATGTGCTCAGAGAGTTTGTGCATTAACGGCGACACTTCGCGATACTGCCGATTTAACGATTGATTAAGCCATTTAAGAAATCGATGTTCGGCGACTTAGCCGGTATAGGACCAGGGGCTCTACCGGCTAATAAATCGGCTTCATTGACCACAGGTGACGCCATAAATGGTCCGGAATCGATTGTGAACGTTGAAGCCGATTTAACGATTGATTAAGTCATTTTTAACCTTTATTTATTTGAACGCCATTCACGAAAACGATGTTCGGTGACTTAGCCGGTAGAGCCCCAGGTCAGAATTACCCGGCTAAGTCGCCGAACATCGATTTCTTAAATGGCGTTCAAATAAATATTGGTTAAAAATTACTTAATCAATCCTTAAATCCTATGACACTCCACAATAACGTAGTTTTCTATTGGTGAAATAATTTAGAAGATCGGTTTAGTAGATCCAGAGATTACCCCTTACAACGTCACAAACTCACAAACGTTACCTCTTTATAATATTAGTATAGACTAGGGTAACTAACCACTGCCCATACGGTGTGTAAGTGAGGGATATATTCCCCTAGTGCTGGTATTGTGTATTTTCAAATGTAATGTAAACGAGTCAGTAAAGATATCAGTTTTCGTAACGTAAAAAACGCGTTAACTAGTGTTCTGCACATTAAAACTCCGACATATTTTCCACACACAATATTTAATCGAACAGAGTAACGTTCTCATCTACCGTCGTACAAAGAATGCCTCTTTAATAATTCTCCTACCCTGTTTATACTTTTATCAGATCAGTGACAACCATTTGAAAGTATAATATCGATTATTAATAGTTTTAAGATGTAAAATTATTATAGAACTAGCTGTGCCCGCGACTTCGTCCGCGTGTTAATTAGTTTATTTAGTTTTTCTTGTAAAATAAAAGACTTTTTCTAAAATAAAAGTAGCCTAAGTTACCCCTTATTACATCAGCTACCTGCCAATAAAAGTCCCGTCAAAATCGGTCCAGCCATTTCAGAGATTAGCCGGAACAAACAGACAGACAGACAGACAAAAATTGTAAAAAATGTCATTTTGGTGTATGTACCGTATATATATTCATATTAATGTAGTAAAAACCGGTTATTTCAATATTACAAACAGACACTCCAATTTTATTTATTTGTATAGATTATTATGGTATTAATAAAATGATAATCACTAATCAAATAAATAATCATAGTATTATAACAGCCCCCCTCAACGCGGACGGGGGGCCGCGTCATGTCATTAACGTAGAGCGAAAGTTGCACTAAACTCCCTAAAATGATGATCTCTGCCCTCTCCCCGCCAGTAATCGCCCAGAGTCGAGGTTCGAACCCCACAGGGGGTGCCCTCCGGCGCGGGTTACTTAATTTCTAGACTGCTCGAGCCCTCTGCTCGCCTCTATAGTCCGGTGAAGCAGTGAAAGCCTCCTAGGCTAACTGTAGCGCCATACAAAAAAAAAAAAAAAAAAAAAAAAAAAAAAAAAAAAAAAAAAAAAAAAAAAGTATTATAACATAGCAGCTACGTCATAACCGTTGCGCGGCTATTGAGTACTTGATAACACTAGTCTACGAAATTCAAACTCAAAAATGGCGTGCTGGCCACATACGCTGGTACATGACAGTGGCGGTTAAAATAAATGAATGCGAGAGCGTGATAGCTGCACTCTTAAGTCTGCACGTAAACTTAACATTTAATTTCTTAGGTAATCTTTACAAAAACGAAAGTCAAATATGTTATGTGTACGGTATAGAAGCCCCAGTTTCTGAAAATATACGTAACTATACTATCAGTAGACTTCCGCAAATAAATAAACTGTACCACCAAAATATTCTCATTTTGTTTTTTTTATAATTTATAATAATATTATGTTTGCTGTGTGGCTCCGTGGCCATGGAAGTGGAGTATACGATTTAAAAGCGATAGAATAAGATAGTGTCATGCACGCAGCGCCTTGTAGACTTACGCCTCAGACGCTACATATGATTATCTGTGGAACAACTCATTAGTAGTTATTAATATCTATATTATGGTTCGTGATTTGATTAATTACCCTTGAGTGATGTGTTTGTATCTGTGTAGAGTTAAAGAAGTTTCACAGATTGTTTTGAGACAACAACAACGCCAGAAGTAACTATCGCAGGAGACTTTATCGCATGAAACTGTCTAGGTACCTACTATACCTACTTAAACACTTAGCCACAACACAGTATACACGTGCAGTCTTTGTATTGTTACTATTCAAAGCTGGTTATGTATATTCTATTTTTAAATTCAATTCCGAACAAAGTACACCGACAAGGATATCCTTGTTGGCTCAATTTTGTCACCTCATTAACGGTTGAATAGAAATTGCAAGGCATCTTGAAATACAGTTATTAATTAGTACTAATTATGTTGTTAGCAGCAACAACACCAAGTAAATACTAAGTATTTAACATTATTTTCCTTTTTTATTCAGTGAAAATATGGCGGCACAAGATTGCATATTTCCTGCAAAATAGCGCAAGGGATCCCGCTCTAATAACGAACGTGACCATACGCGTGACCGACGCATCAGCGTCGCGCACGTTCCTAATTTGAATGTAATTTGCAAATGCCGCCATAAACCTAGATGAGATTTTTTACATAGCCACATAGGTATTTATTTTATAAAATGTTAAGGATTTAAAATTGGATTCCATTTTTGAATTTTGAATTAGAAATAGAATGATTATGTGCAACATCTGGAAACATAATGTTGCACATAATCGTAACTATTCTTAATTTGTAATAAAAAATGTAACAAATAAAACAGTTCTTAATATGTTTAGTTCTTAATCATTTGGGCACTACTGGGTTAATAACGTATTGAGGTTATATAAGTCGTTAATTAAACGGATCTATCTCGCCATCAGCTATTATTTTAATAATTTAAAGTTAAACTACAATATTATATTTAAAACCACAAAACTCCATCTATTTTAGAAAATAATCCTGAGCTATATGAAATAGATTCAGCCGATAAATTGTTGTGCGGTAAAAAAGCCCTACACCAATCAAACCAACGCAACGCAGCTGTGCCAACAGTCATTTTTTTTCTTCAGTTACCAGGTCCATAACCAAAAAAAATTCTACAACACGAAACAATCCATTTTCAACCTTAACCCTTTATGATAAGGAGATATTCGTGGTTTAACTAGTTATTGTTCAGAGTTCTGTTTTCAAAACACGTATAGGCAGGAGGTTTTTTATAATTTCTCATTTTGTCGCTACGATCGATTATCGCTTAATCGATCGATCGTTTTCCCTACGAATTTATTGCACATAATTATTGTATCTCGAATACAAAATTATTAATTCGTTCCGAATTCTGGTAGGTTCGTTATTTGTGCCTAATCAATAATGTACACATACTTAGTAATTAAAAGATAATTAATTCGTTCCTAAGTGTGATAACTCAATAATTGTGGTACCTCATCAACACATTGTCTACCCATCCACCGTACACTCCGTCTTTGTCGGTAGAAAATTTAAAGTAAAAATAAATAACTTAGTGTTCATACCGTAGACAGAGAAACCAATCTGTCTACGGTTCATACACAACACAATTCAAATGTGTAAAGGTACCATAAAGTTCATTTTTTTTAAAGTACGCGCTATTGGTAAATACACCCGTTAAAAAACGGAAAGCCACCAATGAAAAAAAAAGTTGTTGCACGAAGCAAAGGAGTTCGAATTTCAAAGCTTGACGAATCGTAATCAATTCGTTTTAGAACTCGATGCCATGATTGCTCGGACCGAACAGAGCGTAAACTACAAATCATGAATGTTGTCCCTAGGCGGTTTGTGGGAAATAAAATTGCAAGGTATTTAACTTTATGCCGAGCTGGTAATGAAGATAGTGTTATATAATAGTTTTGTGCCTTTTAAAAACCTTGAAAGTTTGTGATTTAAATTTTCTTTTAGAGTTAGTTAGTAGAGAGAGAGAGAGAGAATTGCAGTTATATTTCAAGTTTACCCTTTAATTCTTCTCTTCTTCAAAATAAATCAGTTGTAGCGAGGACTTTACAAATTAGCAATTAAGGCACAGAATAAAGAGTACCTACTGAACATAATAAATAAATAGTGAACGTAGCTTATGGAGCCTGATTTCTTTACGATACTTATTGTACCTCAAAATGCATAATTAACAAATTAAAGTTAATCTTTTATTTGTTAATTATTTATTTTACAAGAATTTTGAAATTTTGTATGAGGAACCGAAAAATATTTTTCATATTTAGCTAAATGCAATTATTTAATTTGTTTAGATTCATGGGTAGATGTCACTTCTTAAGTTTTTTCCTCTATTTATTTTACACCTTTTATATGACAGATAGATGTTCTTTACGGGAATAGAACCGGAAACACGATACGACTACCTTAATCGTGTGGACACGTGGAGTCATTGACTACAAAATGCTAAATACTAAAAGTAAGAACATCTTGAAAACTAAAAATATTAGGTATACTTAATTGAATATGTGGACCGGAATAAACAACCATTTAGAGCTTATACGCAACTGAGGAAACAATTTTATACTTTTTTACAAAATGTATTATGTATATCATCATCATATCAGCCGAAAGATGTCCACAGCTGGACAAAGGCCTCCCCCAAAGATCTCCATATTTTTTAGTTATTGATTAAATTGATAATTATTATTGTCCTATAATAAAATGAATAACTATTGATTAAGTTAAATAAAGACTTAAAGACACACGGGTTTATTTGTATAGAAACAGCAATTATTTGGCCAATGGAACGACTGCAGCGCCGCCGCAGCGAGACTTCTTTAGTGATTCTGAGTCTACCGATTCTTTTCAGATCAATAACTAGGGTGCCACTACATTGAATGCACTTTAAATTATTTGAATTTGTTCTCTCTTCCGTGTTCGTGAGAACTACGAATTACTTCTAAATAATGGAAATCAAGATTATTATATAAAAACTCAGTCGTGATACTATTAAGAATACTCATTGTGGGGCGTACTACAAAAAGCTCTTTTAATTTTTAAGCCCTGACACAATAAGAGGTGTGTTATGAGTTTATAAGCCTGTGGACTGTGGTGGAAGTGGACGAAATTTAGGGCATTGGGTACACTGAATGTATGCAAAACACATTGTTATTTTTGCACCAAAATATTGGCAACTTTAATCAAAAATGTATATAGAAGAAGAGTTGCGCAATAGGGTTGCACTTTTGTTGATATATTTAAAAAAAAGAGAAACAAATAAGTGTCTATGCAATTTGCTAAAAACAGGTTGTCTTATAACAAGGAGTAGCTTGTCTACCGGAAAATCTTGCGGGTGGCATACGCATTCCTTGGCCTTACCAAAAAAAAAAGCTTAATTTGTCTATGAAACTGATCTCAGAGCATCATAGCATTAAATACTTCTTTTTTAGATATCTGTGAAACTGAAAATGTTGCACATTAACATGCAAATTACACCAAAAAAGGTTAACTTCTAGCACAGCTATTTATTGGTGTTTCTCAAACTGGTTTTTTCTCATTTATGCAGTTTCATGGGTAGATTGTGTTCCATAAAATGTCTTTACCATTTATAAGTGTAGCATAAATGCTAAAGAAATGTTTGTTTTGACAGTTTGTTTAGTTGTTCTGAGTTAGGGTGCGCTTTGTGTCTGAGAATTTAACGATTGTAAAGCGTTACAGAATTTATATAACTAACTAGCGGCTCGGTACGTGCTTCGCCACGTATAAGGCATAGTAATAAAAAAAAATATTATTAAGTTCATTTATTCAAACAAAAAATATTTTAAATTGCTATAAGATGTTAATTTTAAACATTTCAAGACGTTTTTAAATTTTCTCTACGTACAAACCTTCCCTGGACTTCCACGAATAATTCAAGACCAAAATTAGCCAAATCGGTAAAGGCGTTGTTGAGTTATAACATTACAACGAAAAGTGGCATTGATTTTTATATATATAGATAAGGGCGTAGTAATTATAAAAAAAAATGCTGCGCTTTATTTCCTTTTCGTGTTTCGTATCAATGATACGCCATGAATTTAAACTTTTTATTTTAACTTATGGGCAATTTAACGTGGGCTCCAATGCTCGGAGTCTCACAGCAATTTAACCTCTTTGGCGGTCGCTCATCTATAGACCGACCGCGTGGCTAGGTGCTTAACCACAACGATCTCATACAAACCGGTGAAAGCAACTGGCTGTAAGAATTTGAAATTGAACAGTTATTTTTGTATTAATTTCGCTATTTAAATTATACTACTTTGGTGGTCACCCATCTATAGACCGTCTGCATGCCTAGGTGCTTTACCTTGATAATCTCTTTCGGACTGGTGACAGCAGTTTGCTGTGAGAATTTGAAATTGAAGAGAAATTTTTGTATTATTTTCGCTATTGCTCGATTTTTGCAAGATACGTATTAAAATTATGGGCTGGGACTCTGTGTTTGAACAGGCAACCTGTTCACAACACACACAACACGAACGAAGCACTCACACGCATGACAATTAGTGCGATTTCAATTAATTAGCTCGCCAATAAAACAAAATATGTACTAGGTACTTTTAATGTTGAAACAGGTTTTATTTTTAAAATAACCACAGGATATGACCACTTTAGTTCCTTACATTCAAATTTAACAGCATAGCCGTTAAAATATTAACGACCAACAGTTATTTTGTAAACTGTCGCCACTTAAATGGGCTATTTACAAAATATTAAACAGTTTTGGAGTCGTTAAATGGTGCAAAATATGCCTTTTATAAATATATTGGTCTGTAGTTTATTTTGTGCTGTATGGCGAACGGCATAGAATATAGCCACCCCATCTTATCACACTGGGGGCGTAGAGGTAGTATCTATCAGAGAACTGGCAGCAGTGTCGCTCTGTGCATTATTACCATCATACTGCCAACCCGTCTTCCAAGCGTGGCGATTAGGGCATATCCCTCCAAATGATGGACACAATCAGCAGTGGACAGGATATTTTATAACTGAATGTATCTTCGAAATAAGGGTTCTTAGTTACCTACCTAGCTAATATATAAAAGGTGTAACATTAATAGCAGAGTAAATAAAAGCATCTACCCTTAAAACTGAAGCCAATAAAAGTGAATAGAGTAATATGATAAATAAATTTGTTTTCTGCCATACCTAATTCATCATCATCATTATCATATCAGCCGAAAGACATCCACTGCTGGACAAAGGCCTCCCCCAAAGATCTCCACTATTGCCGGTCTTGCGCTATCCGCATCCAGCGATTTCCAGCGCCCGCACAAGATCATCGGTCCATCTTGTAATCTAATTCATCACCTGAGTGACAATTGTTGGATGAAAAGTAAATTTGGTTTTCTGTACTTTGCAATTTAATGGGATAATTAAGCTCCTTATCTGCCTACTATCTGTGTTACACTGTGTACCACAGTTGCTGGTCATATGTGGATGTAAACAAAATATAAGAAATCTCATTGCCCCTTTGGTGGCCTACACTCTGGTCGCAATATCTTCATGGATATCTAAGAGATAATGTTCTAGGAGTCAGTACAAATGTCTAATTGGTAACAGTAATTAAATAAATTAATTTATAATATTTTTTTTAATAATTTCTGCATTACATCAGAAGTCGCTATAGTCACTTGAGTTCTATACTAAAGTATGCTTTACATTTAACGGACTTAGATTTAAAGTGTATATAGACCAATGTAATTTGTATGTGTGTATTACACCCCAGTGCCTCGGAGAGCACGTAAAGCCGTAGATCCTGTACTCCTTTCGTGTCGCTAGTCGTCCCATCGGATCATGAGAGTGATGGAATAGAAAGTGCCCCTGTGCACTTTCTATTCCACTATAATATGTCCTGCGCAACTGGCTAATCGCCATTGAGAATGGCCGTTGTGGCCGAAATTCGGTCGGGATAACATCATCAGACCAATGAACGACCATTGCTTTATAGCGACTTTAAATATAATTCTACAACCTGAATCACTATATTTATCTTGTTATAATCAGGATAAATATAGTGATTATATATTATATAATATAATATAGCGATGAAGTGTTCTAGGATAGTCAAAACGGGAAACATAACAGACTGAAAATTCTCTCAAATACACTAAAAATAATATTCATTTTCAGCTGATTTATTTTGTATGGGGATCTACTTTGGTTTATGTGTTTTTAAATTGATTTTGTTTATTTTTTTACGTTCGTAACGTTTCACTGGTGGATTGAGTTTAATTTTCTTCTACTATTTTTGTTATACCTTGTATAAACATCCTAAATGATAATAACGTTTTAATTAATAAATCCATTGAATCAATTATGTAGGTTGTGGTTACGCGGCAGATAAAACTAAATTGATTTATTGTAAGTTTTCTTCCATTTTTTAGTGATTCGATTTTTTTCTATCAATAAGTACCTTTTTTCTTGTTACTGGGTAAGAACTGCCAAGATCTGGCAAATAGCCGCAGCAGTTTGTATTGATCCATTAAACTTAAACCACTGGAGGAAAGAAGTGCCTCTCCCAAATCCATGAATCTGCCATTTTGAGGTCTCTAATCTGACTTCGGACTCGAGCCGGCCGCACCAAGGAGAACATATTCAAGTGGAGCTTCACAGACAGACCTTTTTTTTTTTTTTTTTTTTTTTTTTTGATAAGGCAGGCGGAATGCTAATGCATGCCACCCGCAAAAAGTGTCTGCGGGTGGGTATGTCGGACTCGCACCGACTAAACCTAACCTGCCGTGGACTTCTTCTGGCGCCTGATGGGGGGAGCCCCGGGAACGCGGGTATGCTGCTCCGGTGCCCCCCTTTTGCGCCGTGTCCCAGATGGTCGGGACACGCACCCGGGGAGGACTGTGAGTTGCCCTTCCCATTTGCCGACTCCTGCCAGTACGGCACAGCGACTGTGCCACAAACAGTTCGCTGTCTTCCCGGGGCTGCTTGCACATGGCAGCAGTAGAGGATCACAGACAGACCTAATCTGGATTGTCTGTCCTGTGTAGCCCAGAACATGTCTCACTAGATATCGTAACCTGCATGCCCATGCAGGAGCAGGAGGACTTTATAGCTGCCTCCAAGAATGCGGTCCATGTGGCCATGTTCTGGGCCGCAAAAATTTAGGTACATTCAACGAATTTGTATCCAAAAGCTAAGAAGAAGTACTGGTTACACTTGTGTTGGTTTATTTCAGACGCTTCAAATATAGATTAATGGCTAATATATATTACTGGCAGCTTGACATGTCTTTCCGAAGCACGTTAGCCATTTATAGGTGGCCAGCCACCTCTACGATTTCGTATTTTATAACTAAGTAATATTACTTAGACTGGCCGCCTATAACGTTCGCCTTTTTCATTTGAATTTGGATTGTCCTGATACTAAAGAATATGAATATGACTACTCGATCACTCAGATGTAGATCGTGAGGATAATTGATCCAGTATCTGAAAAGTTAAAAATTTCGAACAGTTTTTTGAGTTCTGGCTACAAAAGCGATTAACCTAGCGTTTTCTTAATGAGAGAGCACGTTTGAAAATAATAATAAAGTTATGGCAATTTAATACTCTAGTCTTACTCCTAGAATTAAGTCTTATAGATCACGTTGCTGCTTGCAAGCTTGATCATTTTCTTGAATGACTATGAATATTAAATGATTTCTCTTTGGTTTCAGGTTTCCATTTAAGTGGCGTGGTGCGTGCACCAGCAGCTGTCCCACCATGCTCCGAGCCAGAGAGATTATACAGGGTCACTGTCTCCTTCGACAGGTAAGATTCTTATTTATTTAAAGGTATACCAAGAACTTCTGTATATAACATATCAAATAACGATTGGTACAAAGTTATGGTCATAAGACCATAACTTGGTACCAACAGTTAGGTATATATAGGTATAAACAGTTCCAAATAACAGGTGAATCAACAATCACAAATAGAAATGATAGCCTAAGCTAAAAAAGTGTAATAAAATTAAAGTGATAATAAACTATATAAACAAAAATATAACAAAAAACATTGATTAATAAACTTATCAGGTAAAGGAGGAGGTCCTCCTTTTTGGAAGTCGGTTGAAAGGGTAATCAATTAATAAAATTAAAGGATTTCGTCTTCCAAGAAAAATAAATCATTAGTGCCCATACAGACAAAATAAGTCGCGTCTTGACTCATACAAGGGAGTTAAAACAAAGACTTTCAAACAAAAAGGGTCGAAAATCTCCATTGTTTGCCAAAAGAGCACTTTTACAAAGGGCGATGCCCGCATCACTATTGTCTGAGCCAAAACTTTACCACTTTTGTAATAGCATTTGTTGATGTTTGACAAAGAAATATGAAAAAACTTATGTTCCCTAAGATGGCCCAAATTAGTTTTTTGATACATTATGTAGCTACAGACATATAGTCTATTCGCCATAAGATGAGTTCCCTGACAGTTCATTTTTTTCCGTGGCACGCATACTACTTTAGACGAATAAAAAATAAACTGGCAAAAAAATACAAAAAAAAATTATAAATAAAATATTGCCTTTCGTAAATTACTAAGTAAATTATTGTAGTTATAATTAACTGTTAATAAATTGAGTAAATAAAATAAAAAAGTATAAATCTTAAAAATGTCTAATGCGTTGAACGGAACGTCGGCCAATAGAGATTGACACTACTCATACATAGATTGACACGAATCCGATTCCATTTTCTTTGCCATCTGAATCGATATTATAAAAACATCGATTTTATTTCGTTAGGTCACGTCACTACAATAGTCATCCAAGAACTATCAGGGAACTCGTCTTATGGCGAAAAGACTATAGTACCGAATGCTAAAAAATAAGACAGTCTAAGTCTAAGACAGTCGCCTCGCTGATTCGTGTCCCGGGTTCGATTCCCACGGCGGACAACTATTTTGGTGACCCATAAAGAGTTGTTCTGAGTCTGGATGTGATTTGTGTCCTTCTATATTATATATCTATATTATATGTTTGTAAGTTACAGGGATTAGATACCATAGTACGGGCGTTGTCTCAAAAAAAAAGACTGATCACGTTCCAGCTCAAATAAGATAATATTGAATGGCCCCCGAATACCTCAGTTTTTAACTGATCTACTGTTCTTAAATTCTTATTTATTTCATGCGAATCCAAGTTAATTTTCGACGGGCAGATTGGCGTGGTTGGTACATGCTTGCCTTACAGATATTTGTGTAGATGAACATGTCTGTTTGTCCTGAGTCGGTATTTACAAAAGAAATATATGTAATAAATCAGTTATGTGGTTTCCATAGACAGCTCTGCTTAGTTTGGGATCAAATGGCCGTGTGTGAATAATGTCCCAGGATATTATTATTAATTTATTTAATGACAACCTGAAGTGGGAATTGAAATTGAAATCGGGACGATATTTTTATGGATATATAGGATAGTAGGTAAATATAGATTGTGTTCACGTGGATTCTAGCTTAGAAGCTCTAAGTGCTATTATATTTTAAATGTGTGTGAATAGTATGAATATTACAGCATTTTTTTTATACAGATGCAAGATCACAGGAGTAACGTGCAGCTGCGAAGCTCGCGATATCTTCTGGTGCCAGCACGTGGTAGCGCTGGCGCTATATCGCATCAGGAATGCAGACTCCGTGAGACTGAGGGTGCCTATATCAGGTAAGCACTATCAAACAACAGTCAACAACTATGGGGTACAAAACACTGCCTTGTGGAACACCATATATCGAAGATCATTATTTACTTCGAAAATACTCTACATAAAATATCTACTAGTTTTAAAATACATAGTTGAAAATCGCTGGAGTGCTAAACCTATAAATATCCAAGAATTTATAAGTCATTGAACGGTAACAGACAAGGATACTATGTCAAATGATTGAACCGTGTCTACGCAAAGTGGCTTATTTGGTCTATAGAGTTTTGTATCTTTTAAGATAAGTTACGTTAGTCTTAAAATGGTAACCAATATTTATGATAATAAGAAAATAAAACTTGTAATAAATATTTTAAATGCCCCTGACTGTCTAGTCTGATGGTAAGCACGGACAACCAAGAAGGAGTATGCAGATTCACGTAAAAGTTCTACTGGCTGTCACGTGGACTCTACTACACAGCATAACTGCTTGGTGCTTGAGCCAGGCGAATCAATAGATCCTATAAGAAACCGTTTTAGCTTTTCGTATGTCTATGTATGTGGTAAATATACAAATAATTGTAGTTAACTACAAAGATAAATATCAGATTGAATTGAAATAAGAAAAATAAATCCCTACAGAAATTGTTAGGTCCATTATTTGTACAAACATTAATATGCATCTTATTAAACCTTACATTTTGCTTCCCTTCCAGAAACCTTGCTCCAGATGGACAGGCAGCAACTCCAGAAGTTCGTACAGTATCTAATAGCCGAGCACCATACAGAAGTGCTGCCTACAGCCCAGCGGTTAGCTGACGAGGTGCTGCAGGCAAGGTCGGCTATCAATAGGATTTGTGGAGCCCCCGACCCAACTGCGGGGCCTCCGCCAGACGCGCATCATGCTTGGCATTTGGATGAACAACAGGTAATGGCAGAGGACTTTTAAATGTATTTTGATGATTATTGTTTTTATTTTTGTTTATTGTGAGTGAATCAGATACGAACTTTCGTAGGTTAGTTTTTCGCCGCACCCGCACAAGATCATCGGTTCTACGAGCTATGTGTCCCACCCACTGCCACTTCAGTTTTGCAATTCTTCGGGCTATGTCGGTGACTTTGGTTCGCCTGCGGATTTCGACATTTCTGATTCGATCCCGCAGGGAAGTTCCGAGCATAGCCCTCTCCATTGCTCTTTGGGTGACCTTGAGCCTTCAAGATATACCTAAGTAAATGCATGCAGGAACGTTACGCCCTCATTCTTCCTTTTCGATTCTTCCATCAAACCCCTGAAAGTCAGCAGAGTCTCCACGGTTTTTCGCAGACATTCCGTCCTGCCATCTTCTTTTTCTTTTGGCAATTAGCATGGCTAAGAGTTGGACACGCCGAAGATAGTGTTCCCAGGCCAGAGTTCTATACTGGGTTTATTTAGTGGAGAGTGCGCGTCATTTAGTTCAGATGCGATTGTGCTGAAAATGCGATGTTTAGACGCCGTGGACACTTTCTAAATTAAACCTCTCTTTGTTTCATAGCATTACATTATAAATCGAATACTTACATATGTGTAGATTGTTATGAAATTTGTAATCATCTTATTAAAACAACACGTTTTGTTTTCAGGTGTGCGAGCAAGTGAGAGCATATCTATTACAGGGGACTTATTATAATGCAAACAAACAACTCAACTCATTATTTTCTAAGGTGAGTCAAAACATTCGAGCGCAATACCAAACATATACTTACAGTTTTTATTAGGTCTTTACCTATGAAATTGCCGTTCTGCAGTACTGGCCATTTCAAATCAAAATAATTTTTGTTTGGCTAAGAATTCTAATTTCAAATTAATTTTATTTTAAAAACATACTTTTTTCCAAAAGTAGTCATTTCTTTATTGATTAGTGTTACATTTTCATCGCATTTCAATCTTTTTCGTCATCATGGATACGTTAAAAATTCGAGTAATTATGGAATATGAGTACCGTCGTGGCAGCAACGCGGCACAAGCGGCACGCAACATCAACGACGTTTACGGAGCTAACACTACAAACCAACGCACCACCTGTTATTGGTTTGCTCGCTTCCGTTCTGGAAATTTCGACCTGAAAAATGAACCTCGCGGTCGTCCGAAGACTTTGGTCGACAATGACGAATTAAAGGCGGTTGTGGAAGCTGATGATACACAATCTACGGCTGAATTAGCAGCAGCTTTCGACGTTAGCGTCAAAACAATATTGGTCCATTTGCGTCAAATTGGCAAGGTAAAAAAGCTTGACAAATGGGTGCCCCACGAACTCAATGATCGCCAGCGCGAAGTACGCGTCGAGACGTGCCTTGCACTGCTCAACAGACACACAAATGAAGGAATTTTGAACCGCATTGTTACCTGCGATGAAAAATGGATTCTGTTTGATAACCGCAAGCGCTCAGCAAGTTGGTTGGATCCTGGTTCAGCACCTAAACAATGCCCTAAACGAAAACTTACCCCTAGAAAAGTGATGGTCACTGTTTGGTGGTCTAGCGCCGGTGTGATTCATCACAGCTTCTTACCAAACGGGGTGAGCATTACTGCAGATGTGTACTGTGAAGAACTGAGCACAATGATGGAGAAGCTGGCGCATCTCCAACCAGCATTGGTCAATCGCTCGTCTCCGCTGCTCCTGCACGACAACGCGCGACCTCATACTGCACAGCAGACGGTCTCCAAGTTGCAAGAACTGGGGTTGGAAGCTCTCCGTCATCCGCCCTACTCACCAGACCTTGCGCCTACAGACTACTACTTTTTCCAGAATTTGGATAACTTCTTGGCGGGAAAAAAATTCAATACCCGAGAGGCAGTACAAAATGCCTTTGAAGAATTTGTTGCCTCCCGTCCAGCTGATTTCTTTAAGAAGGGCATCAATAAACTGCCACTGCGATGGCAAAGATGCATTGATTGCATGGGTGATTACTTCGATTAATACAAATAAAAAAATTCATGAAAAAAATTCGTTTAAATTTTTTCATACAAAACGGCAATTTCATAGGTAAAGACCTATTATTTACGTAACATTTATATCAATCAAACCACAACCAGTTCTTGGTTGGTATAGCGGTAACGTCTTCAACTTCTCTTTAACCACATCAGTGAAAGAGGTATCGGGATTCATTCCCAGAACCAGTGTTCCTGGGGTTTTACTGAGGAAAGAAATATCAGTTGCAACTTGGACTCATGAACCAGATACTGGTACTGACTGACTGAGCACACGTAAAGCCGTTGGTATGGTACCTTAACTTTCTTCGGTAATATTGCTTCGTTCATCTCACCATACTAAATGAATAACGGAATAGAATATAGGATATCTGTGTTTGCGAAGTCACGTCAAAACGTATTGGAAGAATAGTCAACACTAGAGATGTAAAATTACTTAATATGACTAGTCACAATTGTCATAAACCTGAAATTACCGGTCATTTACTGTCACATTCAGTCAATTTGACCCAAATATTATTGTCTATTCTTGACTATCACCCAATTATTTATTTATTTAGGTACCCAATTTACATGCAAGTTTAAATGAAGCAGCGTTATATTTTCTATTATATCATGAGAGGATAAGACGACCTCAAAGTCGATGCGCGAGGCGTAAGACGTTGCCATTTTGTCTTAAATGCAGGCATGATTAGAAATGTAAAATGATTAACACTATATAATAAAACTATAAGTCATAAAAACCACTATTTTGTTTCAATTTAGAAGTTGTAGACATAAACTTAAAAGGTACAAAAATATTACTGAAATCAAATTGACTGAAAATGACCGTTTTTAACAGTTAATGACCATTTTTGACAGTTAATGACCATTTTTGACCAATTTGACCGTAAATGACAGTCAGTCTAATTCAGTCACTTTAGTCATTTTCAACACTAGTCAACACACACACACACACATCTCAATCATCGTCAATTGATGAAGAGTTCAATAGATAATAATAATAGATACATCTATTATTATTGTCAACTAGCTGTACCCTGTGCGTGTTGCTATAGCAATAAATGACATTCATTGCAATGACAGTGGCGCCATCTGTTGACGATTGGTCGTACCACCTCAGAAACTTTCGTAGGCTCATGCACATCACTTTGCTGAAGATCATCACTTGATCTATTTCATAGTTTACCTACGATTCTATATATTAGATTAGATATATATTATATATAAGACAACGCACGCACTTTCCCTAGTGCGGGCATATTATATTCCCTGTGTCCCGGGGTACTTTACAAACATATAATGGACGGACACAAATTACATAAATTTCCACCAATACGAGAATAATATTGGTGGCATCCATCTTTAAACCTGCTATTAATACAATTACCTAAACAAGTGGACATCTTTTATATCCTAATCACCTTTTCAGGTACGGGAAATGCTCCGAGCACAAGACTCCAACGGACCTCGAATGCTGATGCTCATGACAGAGCAGTTCCTATCAGACCCTCGGCTGCTTCTCTGGAGGAACCAGAACACTCCAATGACAGAGAAGTGCCGACAATTGTGGGAACAGCTTGGAGCACTGTGGGTCAGCATAGTCCTGGACCCAGGAAGCAATAAACATCATAGAATTCAGTGGAGGCATCTACTAGAGAAGTGGTCGGCGGTCGAAGTGTGTCCTACTGAGGATCCGGATTATAGAAGTTTTCCATTGGTATGTATTTTTTTACTATAAACTATTCATCAATATTTTGAAACCTATTTATATTTCAACCGTGTTTGTTTAAACATAAGACAAGTTTTTATTCTACTTTCTTCTCTGATATTGCTAAACCCCAGAGTTGGAGCTTTTTATTTGTAAGCAACTAGTGATCATGGCTATAAGAAGAAAATAAACGATGCCCGCAGTGGGTATATAAACATATTAGAGTCACGGGCCCAAAGCAAAGACACAAACTCACAAAGACAAAGAACAACTATAGACGTACATATATGGGTCACATAAATAGCTGTCCTCTGCGGGGATCGAACCGGAATAACGTGAGCGTCGAGATTATACCCTAACCAATGATTTTCATGTGAATGTAAGAGAATCTCGGGAATACAACCAAAAATAATAAATTGTGTTTTTATTAATCTATGTAATATTAATGAATTCTCAAGAAGGTTCTATTTTCTGTTTTATATTTTTACTTTTATTTTGTTTGTACCTATACATTTACGTTCTGTATGTAATTTTTTATTATTGTAAAATATTTGGTTCTTCCAAGACAAACCTGCATGCTTAGTGCAGAGAGTAACATGTACTTTAACTTTTTGAAATAAATATGTTTGAATTTGAATTAAAATGTTCTTTTACAGTACGCAAGAGAAAGGGAGAGAAGCGAGAGAGATCGTGACAGAGATCACAGAGACCGCGACAGAGAAAGGCATAGAGACCGAGAGGAGAGGGACCGAGAGAGACTGCGTGAGCGTGAGGAGAGAGACAGGTGAAGAAAAGACTACATTGCCAACCTATTAGACTATAAACCTATATTTTTATTTTCTTGTAAAAGAACATTGTATTGTATATATATGTCATAATCTTTTTATTTATTCTCAGGGAAAGACATAGAGATAGAGAAAGACAAAGGAGAGAGATGCATTCCCATTCGGAGAGTTCCGATGAAGAATCTAGACCTAATAAGTGAGTCCTTTTTTAATTCTGTGACATCTCCATTCAGTCAGTTCCCAACGTGCTTAACATGTTGGCTGTAAGAGCAGAGAAAGATTATGGATAGAGGAGTTGGAAAAAAGTGGTTTCACTTCCCTTTTAAGCAAAGCGGGAGACAGAATGATATAAAAAGGTTAGATAGAGCCTCATGAAACAAGACAATTCTGCCGTACATATGCTAAAAAGCCGTAATGTAGTGAAATTTTCCACGGTTAATACTACTCTGTACAAACGTAATAACGTTCTAAAACGGCATTTAAGTGATTGGACGGCAGAATTGCCATTTTGCCGCCATTTTGCCTCATGAAACAAGACAATTCTGCCGTACATATGCTAAAAAGCCGTAATGTAGTGAAATTTTCCATGGTTAATACTACTCTGTACAAACGTAATAACGTTCTAAAACGGCATTTAAGTGATTGGACGGCAGAATTGCCATTTTGCCGCAGTGACGCGCAAGTAAACCTACTTATTATTGTAACTCAGAATCGCTAATCCAGCCACAATCACTATTGTCGAATATATACCGATACTTGTTCATCATCATCATATCAACCGAAAGACGTCCACTGCTAGAAGACAACAACCCTTTCGGTTCGTGGTCGCCACTGAAGAACCTTTCTGCCCCAACAGCCGTCGGCTCAAAGAGCTATGTGCTCCACCCACTGCCACTTCCGCTTTGCATTTCTTCGGGCTATGTCGGTGACTTGGGTTCGCCTGCGGATTGCAATATTTCTGGTTCGATCTCTCAGGGAAACTTCGAGCATAGCCCTTTCCATTGCTCTTTGAGTGACCCTGTGCCTTCTAATGAGGCCTTATAGTGAGCGATCACGTCTCTGTTCCGTAAGTTAACACCAGCACACTGGTCGAAGACTTTCGACTTGAGACACCGCGGACAAATAGATGTTACGTAGCTTCCCGAATGCCCATCCGAGTTGGAGGGTTCTACGATTGATCTCCTTCTCGAAGTTACCTAGTAGTGGACCCAACTCGTTGGATGATCTGTGCTAGCTTATTGGTATTAATATCTTCAAGAAATCACTAAAGTAATGATCTATTTACAGTTATGAACGTGAATACAGGAGAGCTAGCAAAAGACTAAGACTGCACAACCAAAGACCAGCGCCGCAGCTAACGCCAAGGACTGTTTTTCATAAGTAAGTTTATCCAAACAAATATGAGGACCGGGGCGACCGATCACTGATACATAGATACAAATACCCCGATTTACGCTACTCCGTTTTACGCGATTTCGGAGATACGCGGTTTTTCTTTTTGATGGCCGCGCGCATCCGCTCTGCAACTCCGCCCTATTAGTGTTCTATTTACCACGGGTTCGAACGTGTTCCACGTGGAATTATTTTACGTACGCAGTGCGTTTTATTATTAACCTCTTATTATGTCACCAAATTAACAAAAATATCTTAGAAAGAATAGCCTTCAATGAACAGCGCCTTTTTTTCTACAAAACGGGGGATAAAAGAGAAATTTTGCTTTAGAAGAAGAAAAATGTAACTCTTCAGGCGACATTGTTAGAATATATGAAGCCCTTGACATCAAAATAACTTCCGCTTACGTTGTTTAATAACAATGTATTTTTTTTATTATTTAACTTTTTTTTATATGTTTTTAAGATTTGTTTTCTTTAGAATTTAGTCCCGATTAAGCATACTCTATGTGTATTTTTATGCAAAGTTAAACCCCGACTTAGGCAAATTTAATTTACACTGTTATCGCCATTGACCTATATGTATTCTACTAGACGCGCAATCCCATATTGAGAATTTGCTCAGTGAGCAATTTTGGCGCCCCTCACCTCGCGCACAGCCGGACTGGGACAGAGATTTTATTCGAAACAGCGTGTCTAGTTATACATATAAGTCAATGGTTATCGCTCGGTCCCACCTATCGTGTAAGTCCGGGGTATTACTGTATACAAATGTGAAAAGATATATTAAGTAACATTTTTGATTCCAGGGCGCTGGATGCGGTCGACATATCCTGGGAGAACGAGCATCTGAAAAACATACTAGGCTCCGATGAGTTCTGTGACCCTGACAAGCCGGAGAAGCCAGGCAGCTCGACTACAGTCACATTGCAGCCTTACCCCAAGTTCAACGAGCTTGGACAACCGCTGTGGCATGGTAAGAATTCTCTTTGTTTGAGTATGACTTGACAATTATTTTTTGCATTTAGTTTTGTGATCAAGCGCACTGAGTACTATAACTACCTTTAACACGTCCACTGCCCATGATGCGTACGCGCTTTCATAAACTTTCATTATATAATATAGATGTTAATATTGTTTAATTTAATTTAATTATAATTAAAGTTATAAGCATACAGCTTATAAATTTAAGTACTTAAAATATATTTTTTACACATCTACGTAAAAGAGAGCTTTTATCGTCGAAATGATGATGAATGAAATTTTGAATGTTGGTTCTATTTATTTTGCTATATTAATCCAATATTCAATTTATCGTGTAGTTCTAATAGGTGGTCATTTTGTAGCAGTTCTAATAACAAGAATTCGTTTTACAGAACATCTACCAGTTGTTGGTGCACGTATCGAAGCGCTACGAGCACACGGACGTGCGCCCGCGGCGTTACGGCTCGCTGTCAGCGCTGCGCGTGCCATGAGACATCGACAGGTAATTCCTCAAAATTATACCGTATTCGTCAAGCAAAATAAATTGACGGATTGATTTATCGATATATATATGAAAGTAACATCCCTTATATTTAAGGGATGTTACTTTCATATATATATCGATAAATTACATTTTTGTACTTAGAGTTACATAAACAATTGTATTTTTCTTCGAATCAATCTTTTTAGTTTGCCCTAAGGCGAGATGGTCCAATCAATTTACGGCGGAAATAAGGTGTTTAAAAAGTATAAGCTATGATTTATTTTATTTGGACATTTTTTATTAACCTTTCAAACGCCACAGTTTAATTATACATGACTGAGGACTAAGTCAATATATATGCATAATTGGCCTAAATTGTGCATTATCCAATCTCTTGCCAACAATACGTTAAATTTGCAACTTGATGTAAACTTGTACGTTTCATGAAATCGAATTCCCTAGTTTGAACTGAGATTCTCCACATTTTTTCCAAAATACACCCGGACGAGATGTTTACTTGTTCGAATAAGAGAGTATGCTAAAAGATCTTATTCTTCTGAAATCCGTAGTAATTGGGAAAGACTTCCTTCCTTTGATGTACACCTCGATAGAAAAATTGCTTTTTGGCGTGAAGTTAATGCTAATGTGTTCTCCACAGGAAGTAGCTCAGCAGCGGTGGGGGGAGGCGGGCGCCGGGGAGGCGTCGTCGTCGGGCGGCAACAGCACGTGCGGCGGCGCGGACGCGTGCGCGGGCGCGTGCGGCTCGCGCGCCAAGCTGGCGCAGGTGTGCGCGCACATGGACTTCGGCGCCTGCCTGCCCGGCGCCGCCAGCTGCGCGCTGTCGCACTCGCAGCGCTGCATCGGCCGAGGTCAGCAGCCCAGCCACTGGCCCTTCAGGCTGCGGCTCTTCTCCACTCGTGTGGACTTCAAGCCATGTCATTGGTGAATCGCGGCACAGCTCGGCTCCGCTCCGCCTCAGTGGAACTACAGCCTAAGTTGATGGTTCTACCTCCGAGCCCAAGATTTAGCATTTAACTTTTTGAAAATAGCTTTTGGTGTATACAAGGTGTAATGAAATAGTGATCGTAACTTAAGAAACTTGCCAATGAAACCGATTATTATTTTACACAAAAAATTATAAGTTTTCATACAAAAATAACGATCAGCTGATACATTTTATATGGGGAGCGTAAAAATTGCTTTTGCATTTCACAAACACGTTTTGTTTTCTGAGTCATGGATAGATAGCGCTTCTTAATTTTCGTCCATCTTTTATGTAACGCCTATTATAACTTCCGCCTGTATAATAGGCATTTCCGAAGAATTGTTTGATTGGTTGCCTCGCCACTTCTACCATCGCACCTAGAAACTTTACGGTTTCCATGAAACTTCCCTTCGTACGCTGTGGCTGTGGAATGAGCTGCTTGCCACGGTTTCCCTCAGAAATACAGCACGAGACCCTTCAGAAAAGGAGTGTTAAAGTTACTAAAATATGGCAACGCGAGAGTGGGTCTGTGCGAGTCTTGCAATGCATAAGTTACAACGGCGGTTTACCATCAGGTAGGCCGTGTGCTGGCTGCTGATATTATATGAAAAAAAAGCTCACAAACTATGGGTTAATTATTATTCTAGAAAGCTAATAATGTAATTACATTGAAATTCGATGCACGTTTGATATTTCTCTTTCATTGGCCGTGTCGACTGCTGTCGTAGTGGTCTATGAGAGTGAGTAGTATAGAGACACAGCACAAATGCAAAAGCGTGGTTAATATCAATTAAAATGATAATAAAATATACTTCTATCTTGAGGTATTGGAACTATTCATTTGGAATTGGAAGTATTCATTTTCTTTCTTTTTTGACGGTCACCGTAGCCTAGTTGGTAGTGGTCCTGCCTACGACGCTGGTGGTCCTGGGTTCGAATCCCGGTAAGTGCAAATATTTGTGTGATGAGCAAGAATATTTGCTTCTGAGTCATGGATGTTTTCTATGTATATAAGTATTTATCTATCTATATAAGTATGTATATCGTCGCCTGGTCCCATAGTACAAGCTTTGCTTACTTTGGGGCTAGGATGATCTGTGTGATATTGTCCCTAGATATTATTATTATTATTCTCCTTTTTTTCTTTTTGATTAAATTTTTTGCGGGATCCAAGACGGTTAAGCGATTCCCCGGGACATGCCTGAGCCTCACCGCTCAGTGTCATTTCATTGTGTGCCATTGTTGATCCTGGCTTACAGGAGTTGCAGTGGTGGGTAAGAGGGAGGGACTAGGTAGTATCTTGAGGTATTGTTCTATACCAACTCGCACATATCTCACTAAGGTTAGGGTAGTTTTAAAACAGTTTTCTCCTTACAGACAGCAGATGTTGGACAGGCTGGACACTGGAAGCGATCTGGTGCGTGTACGAGTGCCTCGCTGACGCGTGCCTCGCGCCCGACGACCAGCGTGCCTCGCCTCGACTCCATACTGCTTACTTAGATGAGGAACCTAACACTGGCCTACCACCGAGGTAAGAACACCTTAGTTCAAAGAAACTATACATACACAACATATACAGGCATAGTAATAATTATAATATCCTGGGCCATTATTTACACATGGCCATCTGATCCCAAACTAAGCAGAGCTTGTACTATGGAAACCAAATAACTGATATACTACATATACTACTTTTCTTCTGTAAATACATACTTATATAGATAATTACACCCAGACTCAGGACAAAGAGACATGTTCATGCACACAAATATCTGTCCTGGGTGGGAATCGAACCCACGACCTCCGGTGTGAAAAGCAAGCATTTGCCAACCACGCCAACAGGCCCAAACATTTACACATTAGTGCCTAACGAGATAGATGTATATTGAATAATGCCGTCTCTTTTACGCACTATCTTTTTCAAGATACTCAATACTCAATACTTTATTGCGTTCTACAAAGTTTTTATAATAGGTGGTAAGTTGTACATTGGTAAGTATCATTTGTAGACCCTGTCGGGCACAGCATAAGTGTATGAGAGAGGAGGAAGGGCGCATTAATATTTAAATGGATAACTAAATGTTTTCATCTTTTTTGCAGGAATACTTTGTGTTTCTTTAAGTGCTAATGTTGAGTGTGTTGTGTCTTTAATATTGTAAATGTGTTTTAAAATATATAAGTGAAATAGTTTAACTGATAGAATAAAAAAAACATATTGATATATATATTATTATTATAATTCACGTTTTAGATTAATTACTTAATTTGAATTTATCATTGAAAAATTCAAGAGATTCTACGTGCATGCAACCTCCCGTGAGGTTTATTTTAATTTAGGGGTTTAACACGTCCAGTGCTGGACAAAAGCCTTGTCCGATAATAGAGAAGACATGCCATAATCGCCACGCTTGGCGATCGTAGTATGGTATGGTGGTCATAGTTCATAAACAATCGCTGCTGCCCGTTATTGGTAAATATTCTCTCCCGTCTTTTAATTACTCTAGCCGTCTTTTACGGACCCCTACGGGATGAGATAGCATAGCAATATTCTTTGCCGTCACCATACAATGGTTAGCAAGCGGTATTGTAAAAGTAGAACAAAGGCAATAAATATTTTACCTAAAAGATTCCCTACTGTACTTTTAGTCCTATCTCAGGGCATCGTGAGTGTTAATTATAATTTAGAATGTTACCTCCAACTAAGATTGACGCATAACCAGCCCCTACAAAATATCACTGACCAACTTTCTCCCTTCACAGGTACCAACACGTCCCCGTGGCAGGTAGCAAGAACCCTGAAGAAACCTACCTCGCTTTAGCCTTAGAAGCCGCCTTACTAGGACTCGGAGTAGCCAGAATGCTACCGAGCGGTCTTTACGCACAAGAACGTCATTGTAAACAGGAAGAGAGGCTGATCGCCCAGCTCCAAAGAGTGGAGGGCGAAGCAGCTGGCGGAGTATGTGCTAGAGTAGCAAATGCTTTACTAGCTGGAGGACCAGCGTCGTGTTTAGGGGCGAGGTTACATCCTAGAGCTGCTCCGGCGCATACGTTCGCGAGGTTCTTGTTCCTGGCCTTACTGCCAGCGCACCCAGATTTGGCGTATCGAGTCGGATTGAGGGCAATGAGGTAATTAATTTTAACGTCTTTTTGCTTCGGGCTTTGAAGTTATTCTATTTTTATTATACATTTAACCGATTTGGTTTAATTTCTGAGCGTCTCAGTGCTTCAGAGGGCACGTTGAGCTGTCGGTCCCGGTTGAAGTCATTAGACAACAGTCTTTAAGCCATGTCAGAGGCCTACTGGGCGGCTCGAACAACTCTGACAGTAGGGTAACCACTGCCCATACGATAACTTTTTTTTTTTTTTTTTTATTTATTTATTTATTTAAAATACAGGATATTTTTTTAGTGCACATAGCATGTTTAAACCACAAAGGTTTGTACTTACTGCTACAGATAATCTACGCCGATACAATTGTCAGATATCTACAGGAGTTTGGCATGTACATTTCACCGATTAGTTTTGTTGTAAGAAGTAAGACTTGAGTCTTACTTTAATATTTTGTGTAGTAATTTTATCACGCAGACTGGATGGCAGCTCATTAATTAGTCGAGGAACTAAATAGCCAGATGTGCGCTCACCGTACGTATTGTTTGCCCGGACTGTGCGAAACCGGTTTTGTGCGACGGCCCGCGTGTATACAGGATGCTGAATTCTATCCTTTAATTTCTCATTAAAAAATTGTTCTTTTAAAAATGCATATTTAAATTGTGTATGGATGGGTAATATTTTACAGTGTTCAAATAGTTGATGATCATGATTATGGAATTGGATTTTAATTTTATTTGATACGATATTTTTAAGAATTTTTATTTTCAATTTATAAATTTGATTGAGATAAGTTTTAAATGTTCGTCCATAACTACTCAGCCCGTATTGAATATGCGATTCAGCTAAGGAGTTATATAACATAAGTTTTATTTTGAACGGTATCCGGTTTTTTAGTATTACAATATTGGCTAGGAACTGTCTCAATTTATTACAAACATGTTCAACATGATTACTCCAATTAAATTTATTATCAATTTCTAGACCGAGATACCTTTGAGATGCTACAACTTCTATACTGGGGCAGTTACATTTTCCATTATATTTACTATGCAAGCAGCTGTGACTGTGTGCAAGTAGCTTATTCGGAAGATTAACTTTAAGGTGCGGAGATTTTATAATTAGCAATTTGGTTTTATTCGAATTAATAACCAAGCCAGCATCATGACACCATTTCGAGAGCATGTTAAAATCAGATTGCACCATATCACAAGCTTCCTGAGGGTCTTTATTCGCTATAACTAGACATGTATCATCTGCGAATTGGTAACAAGAGCAGTGGCTGATACAGGTGCTCAAGTCATTTGCGTACGACAGATAAAAAAGGGGTCCTAATACAGAGCCTTGAGCCGTGCCTTCTGTAGCTTGAATCGGGTCACTGGTTGAGTCTCCCACCTTAACTACATTTTTTCTATTGTCAAGGTAATTTTTACACCATCTAAGTAAAGGCCCTCGTATCCCGTTTAGTTCTAATTTTCTGTGTAGTTGGTTATGAACTAATGTGTCAAAAGCACGTGAAAAATCAATAAACAGTGCGTATACCACTTTCTTATGGTTCAATTGTTCATTGACTTCATCAGTGAATTTAGATAATAGATCTGTAGTACCTTTGCCAGTTTGAAAGCCAAATTGGTTGTGGTAAATTACTTCGTTTTCCCTGTAAAAATTGTGAATTTGCTGGCTTATAAATTTTTCGACTATTTTGTCAATGGACGAAAGCAATGTAATTGGCCGATAGTTGGCGTAATCGCTTCGTTTACCTTTTTTGTAAACAGGTCTAACTAGTCCACTTTTTAATTCATCAGGATATAGACCGGAGGATACACTACAATTTACCAAATCAGCAATGGCTTTACATATATCTGGACCTACCATTTTAATGGTGCTTTATTAGAGTTAAGATTGTTAATTATTTTACTGATCATTTTGCCAGATGCTTTTTTGAAGTATAAACTGGAATTAACTGGTTTACTACAGCGAGTATTGTCTAATAATTTAACACTGCAATTCGGCATTAAATCCTTAACAGCGTTGTCAAATTTAATAGCAAAATTATCAGCAATTGCCTTGGTGGTGAGGCCTTGCGAATCAAACGCCCGGCAAATTGCTGCATCAATTGATTGCGTCATTCGACCCAACATTTGATTTACAATTTGATACACCTTTTTAGTATTTTTGAAATTATCGTTAATATGATTAATATAATACAAAATCCTTCTACTTTCCAAAATTTTATGCACTTTATTACGTATTTTATTGTACTCCAGCCTTAAATGAGCATCATTACAACTCTTTTTCCACTTATAAAATAATTTATCACGTATGTTACAAAGACGATTAACGTTTTCGTCAATCCAAGGTAGTCTAAATTCGTTTAAGTTTTTGTTTTTTCTACATTTGTAAGTTTTACAAAAACTCGCAACACTTGTAGCATTTTGGAAGGAATTGTGTATGAAATTATAAATGTCACAGGGATTTTTCATGTGTTTTGTTGAGAACCAATTAACCCTTTTTAACTCATCCAACAATATTTTATAATTGATGATCGTTTTAGTAACATTCTGTATACGCTTCGTGGGCGTGTCGTCAATGCAGGTAAAGATAATCGCCCGATGGTCGGCCAGTACGATGTCGAGCACCGCTGAGTACGGATCTAATGTGGGGAACCGAGCAAAAATGTGATCAATGCACGATTTTGTGATAATATTTAATTTAGTTTCAATTCTGGTAAAATCTGAAATTCCACACATAAGTCCGTGTTCACTGAGTGTTTCTAAGTATGAATCTTTATAGGAGGTGCGGGATTTTAAATCAATGTTCGTGTCTCCGATAAGTAGAAGATTTTGTTTTGAGTCAAACTTAGAAATGTAGTTACCAAGCTCCTTCACAAAAATGTGTTTATTAGTTTGGGGTGGCTTGTATATGGAACACACAACCACGTCCTGGTCAGAGTTGAGCTTTAAAGTGCCTGTTAAGCTTTCAAATGTTACAGTTTTTTGCTGCCTCAAAGTGAATTTTATGTGATTTCTGACGTAAACTATGATACCGCCACCTCGCTTATCAGTATTCAGTAATTACAATAATGTCAAGAGGATAAAGGCAGTTATGAATTATTTGGAGTAGTTTTATGAAGTTTCTTATAATTGATCTAATATTAATATGAATGCATGATAAGCTTAAATGAGTATTTGAAGGTAAATGTTGAAAATAGTTATTTACTGTAGTACAACTGAATATTTCTTTAATACGGTTATCCATATTACACATAAAAAATATAACGAATAATAAAAGCAAAAGTCAACAACTTACAAGTTTATAAAGGAGCAGAATTTTCGTATTGCTTTGAAATACGATTAATGTCTTCCATGGTACGAACGTAAATTATTTTACTGTTATTATTGCTCCTCACGCATATGTTACCGTCTTTACACCATATAAATTGAAACGATTTACCTAGTTTAAGCTTAGTGTTGTACAGTAGGGTTTTCAAATGTTTAGTTAGGGCTTCTCTTACATAAACACGATTAGCCGCTTTCTCCATGGGAGCTCCGGGATCCAGTACTCCTAGTGTGAGTCGCTTTGCTTTACTAGCTTCAATCCACTTCTTTTGAGCAACTTTTGTTTTCATCTGGAGACAAGTTGCTCCAGGTCGTTCCTTAGATCCAGGTAAGCGGTAAGAATAGAGTATATCCTCTCTATCCATCTGTAATTTGTCAGCGACAGTAACTAGGGTTTGGTTTAAGGATTCCGGTGTAATTTCCAGTAAGCCAGCGATTTCTAGGGTAGTATCCAATGTTTTTTGCTCAAAGTTTTTTACTTCTTGTTCTAATACCGTCACTCTTAGCTCTAAATTTTTATTTCTATTATGGAGGTCCTGATTTTTATGCTCGAGATCTTTAATTTTTGAATCTTGATTTTTTATGGATAGTTCAAGGTTGGTAATTTGTTCGCCAAAGATATCTAGTGATGATTCAAGGTTACTTATCTCCTCTCGAAACATCTTCTTTAGTTCCCGGCTGATGTCCTGTACGAGTTTCGTTGTATCAAAGGGTTGCGAATTTATAGGCGACCCTGTAACGGATCCATTATCATCCTCGTCATCTTCTGGAATCAGGAACGATGATCTACGAGAGAGGTTCTTCATGCAGGCTTCACAACTCCATTCAATTCCAGAGGAATTCCGAAGGGTGTTTAATTGTTTATTGGATAGCTTGGCGCATGAAGGATCGGCATGCACAACTTTCTCACATCTGCTACACTCTAGACCAGGGAGCTTTTTTGTAATATTTTTCTTACAAGTGAAGCACTTTTTGATAGGCATTGTAGGTATTAGTAAATAAATCTACGGATAATAGCACACAACCTTTCGCTACAGCGTATCGACGTAGACTCTACGTATTTATTGTGACAGTTATAGAGAACCTGCTTTCTGATCGAAAGGTTGCGGGTTCGATCCTCGCACATGATAAATATTGGTGTTCACGTTGTCTTGGACTGGGTGTTTTCTGTGTTTTCTATGTACATAAATACATACATGTTTTCTATGTATTGTGTGTATATAGTTACAAAAAAGTAAATAAGTATTTTTATCCGTTGTCTTGTTTGTAGATGACGCTGTGTGATAGATTCCGATTTATTATGTTACAACATTTACATTCTGTTATATCGTAGAAACTGATTTAGATAGGTTTAGTAATTTAATGTTTTTGCAGGTTACCAATGGTAGAAGAAGCGTATGCCTTAGACGGCAGCACTGCCGCTGCGGGGGCGGGCGGTGCGGCTGGCGCCTGGCACACGCTGCAACACGCCGAGCAGCAGCAAGCAGCGCTCGCTAGTGCACTGCTAGGTAAGTACTACAAACTACAGTATTACATTTAAGCGCTTTTGCCGTACCTACTATTGGAATCAAATATATCTCTTACTTAGGACCCTCTAATTGATCCTCGGTGCTTCTCTAGTTGCAATTCTCTCGTTTTATGAGGCTCTCTCTACCCTCGTTATATCAGCGGATCTTTTAATTTTCTAAATCTTCCTTATTTTTGATTAAATTCTTTGCGAGATCCAAGCCAGATAAAGCGATTCCCCGGGATATGCCTTAGCCTTACCGCGCAGTGTCATTTCATTGTATAGCACTGTTGATCCTGGGCGGGACTAGTCCCGAAAAAACAGTATGGATTTCAGGGTGGACTTACACCACTAACGCTTATATCAAATACGTAAATATCCTAACCTATTAAATGGATATTATTTTCATATGAGTAATCGTGTTCTGCAAACGGTTTCAACGATTTTCATATAATTTACATAATAGACATTTTCTTATTTCTGAGAAAATTTGCATTTACAATTGGCACTCCAACAAGACAACAACAAAATCTTCACAGTAGGGAATTATCGCCCGAGTTATAATATTATAGTCTGAAAATTAGAATTATTGGGAACCAATTGGGAGTCTTGCAATGGCAAATGCTCTAAACGCAAATAAATACTGCGGTTTATGTATGATTGCACAAGTTTCTTAATGCTCTATATTTGGCCACAGGTGCCGCGCGAGGCAACCCCGGCCGGCTCCGGGCAGCGCTGGGCGCGGCGCAGCGCCACGTGCGCTCGGCGGCGCAGCTGTTCCGCCTGGCGCAGGACGCGCTGCGCCACGCCGCGCCGCCCGCCGCGCCGCACCACCACCGAGACTTGCTGGCGGCGGCCTTCGAGCTTGGACTGCAGGTACTTGTAAACCAAGCTCTAGCAGCTCTAATTCTGTTCATACCATATTTGTAATTTCCTTAAATCACCTAGCGACGTTGCTATGGCGCATATATTTTCTAGCATCACTTAGCAAACCAGTTTCTAATCTTGCGCACATCGTTTTCTATTGTTCGTGGTTTTTTTTTAAAGACAACGCCTGCAATAGGCAATCTAATCCCTGTGTCGCGGGGTACTTTACAAACATATAATAAACGGACACAAATTACATCCAGACTCAGAACAACTATTTATGGGCCACACAAATAGTACCGGCGCCGCGGCGTGGCGCAGGACTCGAACCCGTGACAGGAAGCGGGGAGGTGATTGTCTAACCGCTGAGTTCTACTTATTCGACTAGTTTTATTAACGTAGACAAAACCAAGTTATATTTAACTTGACTGGCATGTTGGTCTCGAGGTTGGTGACCCTGACTGCTAAGCCCGAGGTCGTGGGTTCGATACCAACCTTGGCAAAATCTTTGTATGATAGGCATGATTATTTGTTCTGTGTCCCAGTGTAATTTATCTATGTATGTGTTTAGAAATATTTAATGTTTTCTAATCTATACATCTATACAAATAAATAAAATTGGAGTGTCTGTTTGTAATATTGAAATAACCGGCTTTTACTACATAAATATGAATATATATACGGTACATACACCAAAATAACATTTTTTACAATTTTTGTCTGTCTGTCTGTCTGTTTGTTCCGGCTAATCTCTGAAACGGCTGGACCGATTTTGTCGGGACTTTTATTGACAGGTAGCTGATATAATAAGGAGTAACTTAGGCTACTTTTATTTTAGAAAAAGTCTGTTATTTTACTAAAAACCAAAAAAAACGAAATAAACTAATTAAAACGCGGACGAAGTCGCGGGCACAGCTAGTATATAAATAAAATGAAATAGGTTTATATTCACGTACACTTTAGAAAGGCGCTTGTAAAAAGTCACAACATGTTTGTAGTAATATAGGTTTAGATTTTAATTTAGCATTAATTATTTTAATTACTAGAATAGTTTTTATTGGAATGATAAATTAGTAGTATATATTAAGAAATACAATTCTGTGTTACATTTCTAATATATAATTATTTCTAGTTAATAATAATTACTACTTTTCGTCCATAGTTTAAGTAATATAGTTAAGTAAACATAATTCTGTCTGGTTGCCATAGCACAGGCTCTGTCTAGTTTGGATCAGATGGCAATTTGTTAGTTGTCCAAGATATAATTACTTAATAATTAGATAAAGTGATGTGATAAATAATGTAGAATTAAATGTCTTGGTTATTTGGCGTGTCTACCTTGAAATTCCTTTAATGTACTTATTTACTTATCAAATCTGTTTTCCTCAGGTGTTAAGAATGACACTGTCGTCAGTGAACTGGCGGCGGCGGGAAATGGTTCGCTGGCTAGTTACCTGCGCTACGGAGCTGGGCCTTGACGCGCTGCTCTCAATTATGCAAAACTGGTTAGTAAATAATAATAGTATTCCTTCTTTAATTCCAATTTTTCTTTGAATAACTTCTTTGCACTTCCCCAAAAGTGGTTGGGCGTTACTGCTTGAAGTCTTTTTTATTGTGGGCCTCCGTTGAGAATGTATTACAGTAGTGGCAGTTGTGTGCTTAAGGGAGGAACTAGTCCGATTAAAAAATACTATAATTTTGGATCATGGGAAAACATTATAACGGAGTATATCACACTGTTCTTTGGGTAGCAGAAGGTTAGGATTTTGCTTGAAATTTGTCCGGTTCTCCTATTTACCTTGTGATACAAGGCAGCCAGGGTAGGGTCTTTGTAAATTAATTTAATTCTCTGTAATGGGGTCAATCAAATTGTCTTTAATATATATTTTTTAAAATTAAGTAAATGATTGTATTCATGCCCAACAAGGCTAAATTATCAAATCGCTCCTTAAGTGAATCTAGTATTTGACTGATTACAAAAGTTACATAGACTGAAGATGACGCTGTTAAATTATTCCGAAATATTTCTGAGTATATTAAAATGATGAAATAATGAAATTTATTCAGCACTTAGCTATTTTACATACACTAGTACTTGTCAAACTCACAATGCAATAGAAACATAGTTGAATACACTATTAAAGTAACAGAAATATTTTGAATAAGTCCATCCGTGCGATCTGTTTCGTCACTTATATTTTTAATAAAACCTTAAATAAATATTAAATAGCAATACAGAGCTATTTATTGTTACATCTAGCAATACTTTATTAAAATTAAAGAATTGAAGACAACAAGCAGCCTAATTTAAGCGACTAATACCTAAGGCCCTTATGGGGTTCGGGTCACAGCTCAGGCAGCCGCTGAAGTAAAAATACGGAATTCTAAATGAGGGTCTGATCACTTACATGGGATTACCGATCACGTGTTAAGGGGACCAACGCGATCCTCGCCGCTGAGGAACCTACTCTAGCTAGCTTGCGACTTTGCCTAGTTGCCTAGGTGGTCGAACCGGAGAAGAAAGCCACAAAGTAACTCCGGGCTTCCTTTTTTTGTCTTTTTTATGTTTTTGAACAAACAGTTTCTGTTTTCAGGTACGAGTTGTTCACACCGACAGAAGCTACAGGGCCTGTGGCAGCGGCCGCCATGTCTCACGCCACGGCGCTGCGGCTGGGTCTCACCTTCGAGCAGCAGGAGAAACTCAGCGCTTGTGCGAGAACGTTAGCCCTGCAGTGCGCTGCTAAGGTATAGATCTTGTTACATTGAGTGCATTAACTGTTCACGCTGTATTGTCTTATCAATATTAAAGTCAGTCTTAACACCAAGTGTTTATTACTGAAATGAAATGAAATAATGAAATAATGAAATTTATTCAGCACTTGGGTATTAACATACACTTGTACTTGTCAAGTTCACAATGGAGTACATAAACGTAGTCGAATATAGTATAAAAATTACAAAATATAATTATTAGTCTAAAAACAATTATCTATTATTTTGAAATTTAGTTGTACAATATTAAAATTAAAGAATTGAAGGCAATGAGCATTTGGCTAGCGCAGAAGGCTCTTAACCAGTACCTTAAATTAAACGATTAATACCCGAGGCCACCCTTTTAGGGTTCGGGCCACAGCTCAGGGGGCCGCTGAAGCAAAAGGACAGAATTCTAAGAGAGGGTGTGATCAGTTGCACGGATCACCAATGACGTGTTAAGGGGCCAGAGCGATCCTCGCCGCTGAGGAGCCTACCCTACCTACTAAAAGCATATATGTTTTCTTGTTACATTGAGTGCATTAACTGTTCACGCTGTATTGTCTTATCAATATTAAAGTCAGTCTTAACACCAAGTGTTTATTACTAAAAGCATATATGTTTTATATTTTTATGCGGTAGAGAATATATTGCAAAAAAATGGCAACCATTTAGTTTGAAACGTGCATCAATTGATTTTAGAAATTTAATTTTCAGACAAATACTTTCCCATCATATCATTTTATTTCAAACCCTGCAACGTCTCAACGAAGATGTATTACTTTTAGGATTTCCGTTGATAACTCCAACAGCGTCTTAAGTTTTGAATTATCTCATTTACATGTACTAATATCTAAATCTCTTGATTTTCCCTTGCCTTTCCGATTTCTAATGGGGCCGGTTCATTCAAACAATTTTAACACACTTAAAGTGAGATGTGGGAAAAGAGACCATATTGATTAAGGCTCTCCTTTTAGATTAACTTTAAGGCATTGTTTTATAGTAGTATGTATAAGGCATGATGGGGTTGGCAATTCATTGGGATAAAGACCCTAAAGATAACAAAAAGGAAAAAGAAAAGACCTGTGGAAGCCACTCGAAATCTACATGGATTCAGTAGCTAAGATCTTTAGAAAGAGTTAGATTCTATTAGACTTCCCTACCTGAAATGCTTGTCATAGACGTTGTCATATCACCCGTGATTGATGCTCTTAACGTGCTATTCGAGGCACAAAATTAAAGCAATGGATTGCTTTCCAGACTCATGCAACATGGGTTTATTCAAGGTTAGAGTGAACAAGCGTCTTATGGGTAGGTGCGGTCCATTTTCGACCACATCTTCACTTACCATCAGGTGAGATCGTGGTTAAGCGCAAACCCATCCAGCATAAAAAAAAATGTTCTAGAGAACACAGTAGGACACAGCGTTCATACGCTCAAAGAGCAGCCCGACTGGGGAACTTCACTTTACAGAAGACATTTCTTTATAATAACTTTAAAAATAAAGGAGAAGGGAATGACTCCATACATTCCTGGGCCCAGGTGTTAACTGAATCAAACTAGCCTTATTTGTGAGAGGATATAATAACAAGACCTCACTGAAATGTTGGTGAAATTTGGCTATCCAGGAATCAAGTTATATGAAGTATAAGTAAAAGTGAGGTTAAATTATAACATTGTAGTTTTATACAAAATATCTTTGAATGGCTTCGGTTGTGTTATGGTTTTATGCATGGAGAGTGTGACATGTCGGAGTCACTACAGTCGAAGAAAACCACAAATAAAACTTGGAAAATACGTGCGCACTTAAAACTAAAGACAACGAACGAGTGACAGTCAAAGAGTATGTAAAGGCTGTCAGGCAGAGCAGTGTTCCCCGAAGAAAAATTAAAGGAATACGATCCGCTATGAATCGATTCCACGAAAAACACTTGTCACTCGATTTTCAAACATATTGAGATTTTACCGATTTATTCTTAATCTATTGCGAGCAATTCATCATTATTTTATCGATTATTTCGTTTCATAACTTAATTTAAGTTTTCTCGCTTCCTATATAGAAACATGATACCATATTTTGTGATTTCCATTAGAAAAATATAACGGTTTTTTTAGTCCACATTTCAACTAGTTAACTGCTGGGCCCAGAAGTTTCCTTCTCCTTTAATGTTGTGTTTCTGTGTGTGAGTAAGGTCGCCAGAGCTCATCGGGGTGGGGGAAAGGGTCAGCAACATTTGTTTGTTGACTCTTAAAAGCCGGCAAAATACCCGCGACTCCTCTGATGTTGCGGGTGTTCATGGGCAGTGGTGATCACTTACTATCAGGTGACTCACTTGTTTTTTTGCTGACTTTTGACATCCCCTGTGCAGGACCCGCCCGGCTGTGCGCTGAGCGCGCTGTCGGTGTGCGAGGGCTCGGCGGGCGCCTTCGAGGCGGCGTGCGCGGCCGTGGGCGGCGCGGCGGCGCGCGGCGCGCTGGCGTCCAGCCAGCTGTTCGCCGTGGCGCGCTACATGGAGCAGCGCGGCCAGCCCGCGCGCGCCATGCGCCTGGCCACGCTGGCCATGCGCAACCTGCATCTGCACTACAACCAGGTAAGCATAGGCTACAGTTCGAGGCGGCGTGCGCGGCCGTGGGCGGCGCGGCGGCGCGCGGCGCGCTGGCGTCCAGCCAGCTGTTCGCCGTGGCGCGCTACATGGAGCAGCGCGGCCAGCCCGCGCGCGCCATGCGCCTGGCCACGCTGGCCATGCGCAACCTGCATCTGCACTACAACCAGGTAAGCATAGGCTACAGTTCGAGGCGGCGTGCGCGGCCGTGGGCGGCGCGGCGGCGCGCGGCGCGCTGGCGTCCAGCCAGCTGTTCGCCGTGGCGCGCTACATGGAGCAGCGCGGCCAGCCCGCGCGCGCCATGCGCCGGGCCACGCTGGCCATGCGCAACCTGCATCTGCACTACAACCAGGTAAGCATAGGCTACAGTTCGAGGCGGCGTGCGCGGCCGTGGGCGGCGCGGCGGCGCGCGGCGCGCTGGCGTCCAGCCAGCTGTTCGCCGTGGCGCGCTACATGGAGCAGCGCGGCCAGCCCGCGCGCGCCATGCGCCGGGCCACGCTGGCCATGCGCAACCTGCATCTGCACTACAACCAGGTAAGCATAGGCTACAGTTCGAGGCGGCGTGCGCGGCCGTGGGCGGCGCGGCGGCGCGCGGCGCGCTGGCGTCCAGCCAGCTGTTCGCCGTGGCGCGCTACATGGAGCAGCGCGGCCAGCCCGCGCGCGCCATGCGCCGGGCCACGCTGGCCATGCGCAACCTGCATCTGCACTACAACCAGGTAAGCATAGGCTACAGTTCGAGGCGGCGTGCGCGGCCGTGGGCGGCGCGGCGGCGCGCGGCGCGCTGGCGTCCAGCCAGCTGTTCGCCGTGGCGCGCTACATGGAGCAGCGCGGCCAGCCCGCGCGCGCCATGCGCCGGGCCACGCTGGCCATGCGCAACCTGCATCTGCACTACAACCAGGTAAGCATAGGCTACAGTTCGAGGCGGCGTGCGCGGCCGTGGGCGGCGCGGCGGCGCGCGGCGCGCTGGCGTCCAGCCAGCTGTTCGCCGTGGCGCGCTACATGGAGCAGCGCGGCCAGCCCGCGCGCGCCATGCGCCTGGCCACGCTGGCCATGCGCAACCTGCATCTGCACTACAACCAGGTAAGCATAGGCTACAGTTCGAGGTGTCGTGCGCGGCCAGCCCGCGCGGGCCATGCGCCTGGCCACGCTGGCCATGCGCAACCTGCATCTGCACTACAACCAGGTAAGCATAGGCTACAGGAATCAACCGCATTAGGTATGGTGTGCCAATTCTAGACAATAATTATGCTACTTTACTTGCCCGTGTGGCGTATAGTCTCTAGAATGTATTTCCTTAGAAAAAAACATGGAGCTCGCCATATTTTAACATGATCGCAGAAGAAGGAATGTTAAGGAAAAGGTACCTTCTGAACAATTTGTATCTATTTCCAATGTACATGAAATACGCACCAAATCATAAATAGTTTGGTGAGATTTGAATTCAACTGTTCAAACTGTAGAGATACGCCTCCGTATAGGCTTATTTTACAACAAAAATGCTAATAGTTGATTTTATTTAATTCCACAATAAAATATATAAAATTGCTCCCTGGACATTTAGAGAACATATTTGTTATCACAAATAGATCCTTCCTATTCTGCCTCCTATTCTACTACGATAGGCGTTTCGATAAGATCAACGGTGAGTTAAGATCCACCAATTGGACCGATAAACAATATTTGACATAGCAACATTTAACACAACGACAATATGACATAATGGGTGAAAATGTTGCTATAATTAAAAAAATTGCCAAATTCGTGGGAAATTGGCGTTGTCTTTACCTCAATGTACCTTACCAAGAAAGTAATTTACTACTAAAACTATAAAAACATGGTCCATTACAGGACAGCCACCCGGCGATCGCAGACATCCACTGGGCGGTGGCGCTGGCGCACTCGCTGGGCCGCGCCGAGCTGCAAGCGATGTTGCCGCTACTCGTCAAGAACGTGCAGTGTGCGCCTGTACTTGTAAGTAGTATTCGTTTAAATTATTAATTTTGTTTTTAACTCATTAATTTAAAGAATATGCGTAATTGTAATTATGTGTAGAGATTTTTGCCAGTGTTTTCAGTAGTGGCCAAGTTATGCAAAAAAGTAACTCTTTAAAAAAATTTATACTTTAACTAAATGATACTTTTTTGACGTTTGACATTCAAACTAACATTTAATATTTTATATATCAATTTTTATATATGTATTTTTATATATTGTACCACTTGAAATAAGTTTAAAGGAAATAACCCAAGTAGGTACTTATTAACCATAGATACATAAAATTAACATAAATAGAAAAAAAGTCGATATAAGACTTAAATTCCACAAAAATTGGCTGGAGATATTGAAGCTACGTATCTAGTATTTAAGTAACTCTTGTATATAAACTCGTAGATGACAAAATCAATCTACTATTGATACCCGTCATTTGCTTTTTTGTGTTTAGATGCTACATGATTTTACAACTATTGAATAATTGATTCTGAAAATGATCAACCAACCAAGTTCAAAATGGCGGGTCTTTTATTTATACTGACTTTTAAAAATTCGTTTAAAGTCCGCTTTGACGCTTAAAATATTAATGTTTAAGTTTGAAAACGTTAATCGCTATTTTCAAATCCTTCTACAGAAACGCGTTAAGAGATTACACGATCATACAGAGCAATTTTGATATTGGTCCACTAAAAGAAATACCGAAATGAGAGTCACTTCATCGAAATTTTAAGTACAAATTTTGAGACTAGTCAGTCTCATAGATATTGGTTTTTAAGACGATCTTATAGAGGACATGCCGTGCCATGACCTTATTGAAATGCTGTCTTACAAATGTATTTTTGGACGAGCAACTGATTGATATAGTTACTCGTACCTATCTGTAAAGTTCACAATTGTGTCCGTCAGATGTACTTTTTCACAACGCGCGATCTAGTAACTGTAAAATTAAGAAGTCGGTTAAATATTGTGTCCATCATAGATCACTTAACGACGGTCGGTCCTGTAACTATGCAGTTTAATTATGTGTCCGTCAAATATCACTTTTGACCACGATCGGTCCAGTAACTATGCAGTTTAATTATGTGTCGATCAGATATCACTTTTGAAAACGGTCGGTCCAGTAACTACGCAGTTCAATTATGTAGCCGTCAAATATCACTTTTGACCACGATCGGTCCAGTAACTATGCAGTTTAATTATGTGTCGATCAGATATCACTTTTGACCACGGTCGGTCCAGTAACTACGCAGTTCAATTATGTGTCCGTCAGATATCACTTTTGACCACGGTCGGTTCAGTAACTATGCAGTTTAGTATTGTGTCCGTCAGATATCATTTATGGCCACAGTCGGTCCAGTAACTATGCAGTTCAATTATGTGTCCATCAGATATCACTTTTGACCACGATCGGTCCAGTAACTATGCAGTTCAATTATGTGTCCATCAGATATCACTTTTGACCACATGTGGTCCAGTAACTATGAAGTTCAATTATGTGTCTGTCAGATATCACTTTTGACTACGGTCGGTCTAGTAACTATGAAGTTAGAAATGCTGCGCTCTCATAATTAATTTTATTTAAGTAGTAAACTTCGTGGCTTATTAGATATATTGACAATAACTTGATACGAGCTAGCTAAATATCATTTCTGTAATAAAATAAATTTTATAAATGTTTTCATACAAGATGTACCTAAATATCTATGTTACTAGAAATAATATCTAATGTATACAACTATATTACTACAAACATGTTCTGACTATTTACAAGCGCTTTTTTAAAGTTTACGTGAATAAAAATCTTTTTTATTTATTTATATTATTAAGTACGGCGACAAAATAACCTAAGTAGGATAAATAAGAAGGACGGTTATAACGCCGTGTGTTAAGAATGTGTGGTGACGGCGCGCGAATATCAGACAGAATATCATCACCATATCCCGTGGGGGGGCGTAGAAGTCCACCCGAGGGAGTGTCTGCCAGAGGACGGGCAGCAGCGTATCTCTTAGTTCTATTGTCATCATACTGCGATCGCCAACCCGTCTGCCAAGCGTGGCGATTATGGCACATCCCTCCAAATTATGGACACAACTCCATTGTGGAAATCTTTTAGAGAGGCCAACCCGTCTGCCAAGCGTGGCGATTATGGCATATCCCTCCAAAATAATTCGTGGGGGAGGTTTTTGTTCAGCAGTAGACTTTTACTGTTATGATTATGATAAGAATGTTCGGATGTTGTGTGTAACGTTTGGGGGTGTGCAGTCGGACGTGCTGCGGCGCTGCTGCGTGGCGGCGGCGGGCTGCTCGCGCTCGCGCGGCGCGCCGCCCCGGCCGCCCACGCCGCTGCGGCCGCTGCTGGAGGCCGCGCTGCGCGCCTACGCCTCCACCACGCACGCGCGCCTGGCACACATCTCGCCGCGCCACTACGCAGACTTCGTCGACTTCCTAGGTCAGTACGTCTCCATCTCCCCCGTCCCAATATACCGCTGCGGCCGCTGCTGGAGGCCGCGCTGCGCGCCTACGCCTCCACCACGCACGCGCGCCTGGCACACATCTCGCCGCGCCACTACGCAGACTTCGTCGACTTCCTAGGTCAGTACGTCTCCATCTCCCCCGTCCCAATATACCGCTGCGGCCGCTGCTGGAGGCCGCGCTGCGCGCCTACGCCTCCACCACGCACGCGCGCCTGGCACACATCTCGCCGCGCCACTACGCAGACTTCGTCGACTTCCTAGGTCAGTACGTCTCCATCTCCCCCGTCCCAATATACCGCTGCGGCCGCTGCTGGAGGCCGCGCTGCGCGCCTACGCCTCCACCACGCACGCGCGCCTGGCACACATCTCGCCGCGCCACTACGCAGACTTCGTCGACTTCCTAGGTCAGTACGTCTCCATCTCCCCCGTCCCAATATACCGCTGCGGCCGCTGCTGGAGGCCGCGCTGCGCGCCTACGCCTCCACCACGCACGCGCGCCTGGCACACATCTCGCCGCGCCACTACGCAGACTTCGTCGACTTCCTAGGTCAGTACGTCTCCATCTCCCCCGTCCCAATATACCGCTGCGGCCGCTGCTGGAGGCCGCGCTGCGCGCCTACGCCTCCACCACGCACGCGCGCCTGGCACACATCTCGCCGCGCCACTACGCAGACTTCGTCGACTTCCTAGGTCAGTACGTCTCCATCTCCCCCGTCCCAATATACCGCTGCGGCCGCTGCTGGAGGCCCCAATATATCGATAAAAAACTAAAATTTTAAACCAAATTTGTAACAAAAAAAAAACTTGCTTAATAAAAAGTACCTAGACTAGGTAGACTTTTTCCCTAGCATTACAAAAAAGGGTCTCTGGTACAACTCCTGTGGAATTAGAATGGTAAAATAAGAAACCCTATTATGGTCTGGAGCGTAATCCTCAGGGGCATTTTAAGAATAACCTCGCATTTGTGGAATGCGATAAGCAATATCTCATCAGATTTTTTTAAATATGATTGATGTGGTCGGGAAAATGTACCGTTCTCGTATTGCGGATGGCATCCGCATTTTTATATTTGAAAGAGAATCTTAAATAAACCATACTTAAATAGCATAGTCTAACGATCTACTGCATTTATTGTATATTGATCGAACCTCTGAATTGAGTTTTGTTTATTTATTAAATTGGCAGAAGTCTTTTCTTTATTCTAAGGGCTACCTACTGATAATTTTTGTAGGACACTCGAAAGTCTCGGATGCTTTTATATTATCTAAATATTTTATTATACTTTACACAGTGATTGTGACATTAGAATTCTAACAAAAATTTACTTTCCAGGCAAAGCGCGAGACACTTTCGCTCTGGCACCCGACGGCCCTCACCAGTTCGCCGCGCTATTACAAGAGATCAAACTAAAATACAAAGGGAAGAAAAAACTCATGTTCCTCGTCAAAGAAAGATTCGGGTGAACATCTGATATCAAAATCGTCAAAAACCCCACCGAGTTTTGATATTTTTCGTCTAAAAACGGCATTCCAATTAGAGATTATTTACTACAATATGCATTTAAGTTCCTGAAAATGTTAAATGTGTTATTCCTTATATGCAAACGAAGTAACACGTAGCTAGCGTATTTTTGAATGCATATTTAGCCAATTTCAGAAAGGCCAGAGCTATAGTCAAAGAGCCAGAGATTCCGGTGCGTTTTCCCAGTATTATTTGTTATACTAATTAAACATTGTTACAATTCTAACGGCAACTCAAATAATGAAGAGTTAAGCTAAGTGAATCTTCAGTTCATATTTTGAGCAAACTGTTATGTACACGAGTATTTAACTCCTCGCGTTTTATCGCAATTTTATTAATAATCATCGTACCTTAAACAGCAAAAGTAATTTTAATGTAATTACATGTTGTTCTAATATTTAGGGTTGCGAATTTAATTTACCTTAAAAGCGAGGAATAATACGCATCACGTTGGTGCAAGTCGACTAATTATGCGGTCCGTAAAATCTGTTTTATTAGTCTGACAGTTCTGTGTTCTTTTTCTTAAGATTGATAATAGAATTAATAGATGTAATGACGTTTTACTCGTGTCCAATAAAGAGATGCAAGCAATGTAATCATGTCAAAACGTTATTTTATTGAACTGTCAAGCTAATTAAAATCCTTGGTTATAATGCGCTTGTGATCGGAAACGATTTACAAATGTTTCCTCTGTTATGTGATTAAATAAAATTGACAGTACTAATTTTAATTTGTTATCTGATGGGTATTTACCCTGCCCATTAGATAACAATTTTGGTAGATAAATATGCAATGATGTTAGAATTGGATTCAGTCTTGTTTAGAATCAGTCCCATTGCTTCTTGCCATGATACCGTACGCCTATAAAGGATTGAGTTTATAAGTGCCAAGTTAATCCCCCCTTTGATCATAGTTTTGGCCGTAACAATGTTGACAATACGGCGAGCTATTATAAATTAGTGCAATTATTGTTTTCAATTCATGTTGTTTTTGTTTAATTTGTTGGTATCGTGCAATAAGCCGCCATGATGAAAAGACACATTTAGGTTACGTTATATGGAATGACGTCAAGTGACGTTGTTCAATAACAATGCATTTTGTTACAATGCATTATGTTTTTTGCCGTGTATAGTTGAATGTGTTTTTAACTGTTTTTATTTTCTGTTTTATTATACCGTAATTATTAAAACATGTCTTATGCTCGTATCGCAAGTGAGATTATGACAGTCAAACGGGAACATAATTGTTTCGTTCCGGCGTAATTTAGGCTCGAAATAATATTACCATGCTGGTAAGAATCATTACCTCAAGCAAGGTACACATAATTTCGTGTACCAGCCGTGTACCAAACCAGTCTATTCTAAAGTATTATTTTTATTTAATAATTATTAATACGGCTGACCTCGTAATTTTTCATTTTTTGTAAGCGTAAGAAATGATCTCAGTAATTCCATTTGTGTAAATAAATGATTTTTGTAAATATAGTGCGGAGACAAGTTAGTATTGGAGAATATTAGTTAATTAATGTAATTAGGTTTGTGATCTGTGCGAGGATTGCGTTTTGTAAAAATTGTGTAAATGTAAACCGGTTTGTTCTAAAATGGCGGAATATCGATAGGTGTTGAGCGATATTCGCACAAATCGCAAGTTATAGTAGATATAGCGCCATTCGTATAGCGTCCAATAGCAATGGGATAATTCATACATAAAATATGACACAACACCAAAGAAATAGGTATATTGTAAGTTGAAGTGTGAGAATGCAACGCCATCATTTTTATTTCAGTATTCTTGAGTATTTTGTATCTGTAGATAAAATGTTCTTATTATTAATATCTCTGTTTTGTTTTATTCCGCATATTATTATTATGCTGTCTGTGGCCCATTCATAAGATATAACGAAGTTACAACTACCGTCTTTTACAAATAATTATATTTGTTATAAATTTGCGTGACCACTATTCTATCGTATCAAACCAATTTTCCAAATTTTGAATGATAACCGTTATTTAAGTAATAGAGCCGTGTTTTACTTGTCTATTTTCTAACAGAAATATTTCTAAAACAATAATTTTCCATGATTTAATAATCTCTTTGATTTCAGCGACTGCCTTTTTCTTGTTTAGAGTAGATTATAAATTTTAACAAGAAGTGCATTTATAAACATAGAAATGATTAATATTTAAAATAGAGACGATGTATGGATAGAGTTGAGAGAATAGGATGAATTGAATAGTATATAGATTTAATGAAGGAATTTTGTACTTTTTGTGGTGTGTATCGGGGTTGCGCAAAATATATATTTTGGCATTGTACAAATAAAAATACAAACGCCTTGTATCCGTTCGTTAATTATGTATATCAAAATTTTGCCAACCCTAAAATGTGTCAAATAAAAAACAGGACATTAGTACTCATTATAATATTGATATAAATGTAAATATAAAAAATAATAATATGATTTTTAGTTAGAGCGCTGATAGTAGACACATTCAATATCTTCTTTATCAGAGATTTTTACACAAAGAATTAATAACGGAGTAATCATGAAACTGTAGACAAGTCATGTGATAAAATAACTGTTAATATTCGCTGTTAACTGTATTGCTTTATACGCAAATATCTAGATGGGCATAACATAGCTAAGTTTAGGCTGAATTTAAACGAGAGTATTATTAACTTACGTTATATCTACTTTAAGAGCTCATTATAACAAATAAATTCAATCTTTTTCGATCAACAGTTGAAAGAATAAGCTAAATCACTGAGGACGCGTAATTCGGATGAGATAAGTTTCTAAGTAAATTGAGCTTTAATAATACCACACATGGTTTATTTTTAAAATAAAGCCATCACATATATTCATTTAGTGTAACCTCATTATTCGTAAGAGTCCGTAAGTGTCCGGCGAGGTGAACATCTAAGCACACAGTTAAGAAAAGGGTGACCGCCGAAGTAGATTAATTTCTTAGGGTCTCCATGCCACGGAGGCCATGTTAACTGGCGGTCCCGGTTCTAGTCGTCAGACAATACTTTGAAGTCAGAAATCAGTCAGAAGAAAAGTCGCATTTACATCCAAAAGATGCTAACGATCCCAACTTAGTGCTGCAAGCTCTTATTTGAGGTGGTCGTTTAATAAAAGTCTATCTACTGTAAACAAATATTTGTTTGGAGTAGCGTAAGCTAATCTTTCTTTATTGGATGGTTATCCTGGTGTCAGAGATGTACAGACGCCAGCACATCGAGCTACCCCAATCTGTCAAATTTCTTTTATAGATTTTCAACTTTATCACAAAAGCATAAGGTTCACTTTCAATTGGGGAAATTTGTCAGTGCTAGCTTGATGTGCTGGCGTCTGTACAAGCCCAGTAGGCCTCTGACATGATTTATCGATTGTCTGCTGACTACAACCGGGACCGACAGCTTTATATTAAAAAAAAAATTACGTGGCCTCCGAAGCTCGGAGTCGCTTAGAAATTACTTTTGCGATCATCCATCTGTGGACTAACCGCGTGTGCGGTGCTTTATTCTGCCGATCACTTACGGACATATGAGTGGCCACCGTAGCCTAGTTGGTAGTGCTCCTGCCTACGAAGCTGGTGGTCCTGGGTTCGAATCCCGGTAAGTGCAAATATTTGTGTGATGAGCACGAATATTTGTTTCTGAGTCATGGATGTATTCTATGTTTATAAGTATTTATCTATCTATATAAGTATGTATATCGTCGCCTGGTACCCATAGTACAAGCTTTGCTTAGTTTGGGGCGAGGATGATCTGTGTGACATTGTCCCTAGATATTATTATTATTATTATCTATGTTAGTTATATTTGTATCTCTCCATGAGCGCCTCGTAAGCTAATACTATTCTCGCTTAAACCCATAGAGTATTACAAAGTTATCACAAATATCGAATGTTTCAGTCTGAACCTAGCCATTGTGTAAGTGTGAATTTATTTTTTGTATAAAAGAGAATTTTCATAGTAAATAATGAATGTCGAGCAATAATTTTGTAGCCTTCAGCTGCCGGTCTGCTGTGATTCTGTGTGTACAACTTCTTGGTTGTCGGTTATATGAAATATGTAGGAGTCGAGTGTAATATTTAAGTCATTTCTAATATATGCTAGCGAGCTACATTAACTGTTGGAATATTTTTCATATTTTTTAAATAATGTCTTCATTTTTCTTGCTGTGTTCTGTGTTCCATCTAAACTGGATTCCATGGCCTAAAAACACTTGCTATCTCGTTATGGCACTACATGTCAATATCCCAATGTCACTTTGTACCAAGGTCTAAATATAGTCTTTGGGTTAGTAGTTACTTATGTACGAGATAGCCGTTATACCGTTCGACCGTGGAGTTGGTGTTCTTGAGTTAATAGCCAAGGTGTGCACCACTGAGTTTCTTATTAGTCCGGTGAAGCAGTGAAAGACTCCTAGGCTAAATGTAAACGTCACATTAAAAAATCAAAAGAAGGCTCTTCAAACCCATCTGAGTTCTAATTACTTTATACTGTTGTGGAAGTGTCATTGCTAGGCAAACGGTGGGAGGACATATTTCTCTATTGAACCGGCTTTTTGACCGTATGGCTGGATTCCGTATCCACAATACAATAAGTAAACAAAATATTATTAAATTATAGTCCCATTTTTTTCATCCACCCATATTCGGTTTCGGTAATAAAACCGCGGGAATTTCGACATTTTGACATGGTGACGTATGCTACAGATGCTAGAAAATCCGTGATTTAATTTGTATTTCAGACATATACAATGACAGATATAGTCCATAATTAGCTATACGAACTATACGAACTAGCTGTGCCCCGCGGTGTTACCCGCGTTAAATTTTATAAATTTTCTTTGCTATAAACCTCACGGAGCCCGAGACCTTTCCAACGAATGCAAGACCGTGGAAATCGGTTCGTGCGTTCTGGAGTTATAGCGTCAGGAAGGAAAACCCGACTTATTTTTATATAGTAAGTAGATAATGGCCAGTTGCTCTCGCTGATAAGTAAACGATCAATTCAGCAACAAGCGTGCACTCTCTCTATACTGGTATCGCTGATATGGTATAACCACAGTATAAAAATAGACAGTACGGTAACTACCTACAAACCGTCGAAACGGCACACTCACACAAACATGCGGATTGACAAGACCCCTAAGCGGTTGTCGCGGTGCTGTCAGTAGAGCCCCGTCAAAACGAGTGGTCACGTATAAGTTTATCTCCACAATCTTTTAATAATTCACGTGCGTATTGCATAGTATGCTGCTTTTTGGACTTCATCGCAGCGGGAGCTTTCGTATTTTAACCGTCCTGCTGATTTATAATAAAATTAGTTTTAATAAAAAAATTATAATAGGTATCTGAAACATTAAAAGTTAACACTACAGCTTCAATAGAGCGTAGGTAACTATTTCATCAACTAGGCTTAGTTATCTTACTGTCCATGTTTATACTGTGGTATAAGTGAGTTGCGTCTCTGATGTTTTAAATGATATTTTAGTAACCGGATGTAGTAATTTCTACAACTATTAGGTCGCCTATTGGGTGGTTTAAACAGCTCTGACAGTAGTGCCATAATATAAAATAAAAGGAAACAGGTACAGATGGAACGCAGGCTAGAAAAAAATCTTCATATATAATATAGACTTGCCAACTTAACCAAGCAAATAAATATTTGACCTCAAGTGCCTTCAGGCGAGTCCAAATTGTACAGACCGGCTCTATCTATGTAATTGAATTTGTTGTATTATTTTTATTTACTCCGTCAGTGGTTATTGTAATTGTGTTACGTGAAACGTCGACACCCTTCAGTGCTGGTATTATGAAGGTGATAATTTCAATATAAATAATTGAAAAAAATATGTTTTCTTGTTTTATTTACCAGATACCCCCTGTAGCTAATAGATTTTAAAATACTTGTACTGTAACGTTGAGCGCTCAGCAGTTTACTGCTCGATATAATATTAATTAACAATTAATAGAAGTAGGGCATCGCGTTATTTCGCTCAAAGAGCAGTCCGACTGGGGAAGTACCTTACAGAAGACATTCCTTAATAATATCATTAATAATTTTAATGTTGTGTTTCTACGTGTGAGTGAGGTCGCCAGAGCTCATTGGGGTGAGGGAAAGGCCAGCTAAACTTGTTTGCTGAGTCTTAAAGGCCGACAACGCAACCGCGACTCCTCTGGTGTTGTGAGTGTCCATGGGCGGTGGTGATCACTTACCATCAGGTGACCCACTTGCTCGTTTGTCGCCCTCTGATACAAAAAATAATAATAATAGATAAAATAATAATAAAATAATAATAATTCAGTTCACTCGCTCGTGCTAAATTACACTGAACTTTAAAAAAAGAAATTGTAATTAAATCGTTTATGGGATTGTACAGTAACCGGCATGAGTCGTGAGCACAAACTGACTCCTGCGCAGTAGTTAATTTTTCGGTCTCTGGCGGAATGAAGAAGGCAGGGGGCGCCGAGGCTGCACGCGATTTGTTCGTCAGTCGATGCTCGTCGTCTATTGGACTATCGCGTGTCATTCGGTTATTTATTATATGCAATTATTAACGCTTCGACACAAGCTAGAACAGAAAGAAAAAAGTAAGAACATATTTGGCAAACGTTTCAGACAGTCTGGAGCCAAACAAAATCGGGGCCTCTACCGACTAAGGGCCAGCGCAGACCGAGAGGAGCGCATTGGAGAGGATTTTATTAAGGCACTAGAAAATAACTTTAGAATAATAGGGACAAAGTGCATATATGCTTGAATCTGACATAAAATGCTCGCGCGGTCTCGGGCATATTATAATGTTCAAGCATACCTACATGCATTTTATTTAAATAATTTTAAAGTTGATTTTCTAGTGCCGTAATAAAATCCTCTCCGCTTCGCTCTTCTCTGTCTGCGCTGGCCCTAAGTCGCCGGGCTAGAGACCCTGATCGGCTAACAATCTCGGTTACTGATACCCTCATATTTTTTTTTGTATAATATATATTTTTTGCAATAAGCCTACGAGGCTTTCACAGGGGTAGTGAGCGGTGCAGGATTGCAGGATAGCTAGATCGCTTGCTTTTGTATGCTTATCAATGCGTCGCCTTCAGGTGCATAATTGTTGTTATTTTGAGCGATTAGATTACCATGTCGGCGAATGCACTTATAATGACGTTGTCATTGCTACATAAGCAATAAGGGCGTAATTCTAAAAAGTGTAAAGTGCATCACGGTGTACTGACATGGCATCGAAACTACGTAAGGCCTATGTAAAAATCAGAAGTGGGATAAAAAGAGGAATTATGTACAGTTCGCATTTATATTTTCACATTAGAATGCGTACTCCCAATCTACAGTGTCATACCCCGCCTCATCCCTGTTCTCCATTGAAAACATGTTATAATCACCCCATATGGTATGCCGTAAGGGATCGACGTTACGTCTTTTATTTTTAGTAGGGGGCTTCTTAGTTGTTTTTTTAGGAGTCGTAGGTTGTTTTTTCGTAGTAGCCGCGAGCTTCGGGGTTGGTTTTTTAGTAGTCGGAGGTGGCTTCGGGGTTGGTTTTTTAGTAGTCGGAGGTGGCTTCGGGGTTGGTTGTTTAGTAGTCGGAGGTGGATTCGGGGTTGGTTGTTTAGTAGTCGGAGGTGGCTTCGGGGTTGGTTTTTTAGTAGTCGGAGGTGGCTTCGCAGTAGCCGGGGGCTTCTGGGTTGTACTCGGTGCAAGCGTGGATGGCGTGTGGGGATTGTAGTCGTACAGCTCATCATAACCAATAACTAGAGGCGGTAACACTACGAGATGGGCATTTCGCTCTATGCCTTCGCTCTGTAAACAAATTAAATATTTTTTATGCGTTCGACCAAAATTGTGTCCGAGCTGTGAAAACTGTCCAGGGGTCGTAGGACTAGCAAAAGGTAGATTTTTTAAATATATATTTTAAGATTTTCGGGGTCTTCTTACCTTACCTGAATAAAACAAAGAACATATTTGGCAATTGTTTCAGACAGTCTGGTGTCAAACAAAATCTGATTGGGTCTAACAGTCTCGGTTAGGTACTGATTTTTTTTATAATACTTAACTTTTACAATAAGCTTACGAGGCTTTCACTGCTTCACCGGGAGGCTCAAGGCATCTAGCTTATAACATTACAAACTAAGTAACCAGCGCCAGAGGACCACCCCTTGGGGATTTAAACCCCAACTTAGGGCGGTTACTGAGGTGGAGATGTACGAGGGGGTCGATTATAAGGGAGGTTTAGTGGAACTTTCGCACTGCATTAACCCTTAATCACACTAATATTATAAAGGCTAAAGTGTGTGAGTGTTACTTCTTCACGTCTAAACGGCTGCAGCGATTTTAATAAAATTTGGTATGGAGTTAGCTGACACTCTGGATTAACACATAAGCTACAATTTATAAAGTTTAACGCGGGTAATACTGCGTGGCCCAGCTAGTCGGACAGTATCTATATATATAAAAATCAATGCCACTTTTCGTTGTAATGTTATAACTCAACAACGCCTTTACCGATTTGGCTAATTTAGGTCTTGAATTATTCGTGGAAGTCCAGTGAAAGTTTGTACGTAGAGAAAATTTTAAAAAAGTCTTGAAAAAGTGTAAAATCAACAATCATCAATTTAAAATATTTTTTTATTTGAATAAATGAATTAGGTATCATTTTTTTATTACTATGCCTTATACATAGCGAAGCACGTACCGGGCCGCTATTTTACTATAGATAATAGTTCATCATGCCAGCCGAATCAGCCGTGACGTCCACAGCTGGACAAAGGCCTCTCCAAAAGATTTCCACAATGGAGTTGTGTCCATCATTTCATCCATTCCATCGCCAATCCGTCTGCCAAGCGTGGCGATTATGCCATATCCCTCATATGGCATAATCGCCACGCTTGGCAGACGGGTTGGCGATCGCAGTATGATGGTCATAGTACACAGAGACGCTGCTGCCCGTACTCTGGGAGAATAACCTTCGGATCGACTTCTACGCCCCCCAAGTAATGAGATGGGGTGTGACATTCTTTGCCGTCAGTTTTAAGTTTTTTTTAATTTTCACAGATGATGTATTTCTGTTGCCGATATAACAACAAATCATGAAAAAAAATATTTAAGGGGGGTTCCCATACAACAAACGTGAATTTTTTGCTTGGTTTGTGTAGGTAATTGTACGGAAGCCTTCGTGTGCGGGGCCAACTCGCACTTGGCCGAATTTTATGAACCAAGGTGCACAGCATATTAGTTTAAGGATACTGTTTTGGAAGCGTGTATAAATATAGTAAAATATTTTTACTCACCACGACAAAAAACAAGGTAATAACGACCGCCGTTGGAAATAAACACATAGTTGCGTCATCTCGCCTCTATAAACATATTCGTATTTTCCTTTATCTAAAATCGTAAAATATTTGGTTGGCTACTTACCTACGGTCGGACGCCCAGCGAAAGAGGTAAAATATGAAAATACTAGCTGTGCCCCGCGGTTTTACCCGCGTTAAACTTTATAAATTCTAGCCTATGTGTTACTACAGGGTGTCAGCTAACTCCATACCAAATTTTGTTAAAATCGCTTCAGCCGTTTAGACGTGAAGAAGTAACAAACTTACACACTCACACATTTTCGCCTTTATAACATTAGTGTGACTAGCTGTGCCCCGCGGTTTTACCCGTATTAAAATTTATAATTCAAAGCCTAAAAAGAAATTTTACTATAATCGCTTAACCGTTTAGACGTGAACTGACGTGAAGAAGTAACAAACACTCACAAACCCACCTTTACCCTAGATTAACACATAGGCTATAATTTATAAAGTTTAACGCGGGTAAAACCGCGGGGCACAGCTGGTAATATTTAGATAAAATTACTTTATTAGTTTTAATTGGTTTCGAAGTAGGTTTTTTAAACCAGTTTAGTTTATTTTACAGTTTTCCATGACTATATTTTATTAGTTCTCGCTAGGAAATTATTGATGGAATAGAAAGTGCACGTACCTACGTTTGATGGCTGGCTTCCGTTGACATTGACCGTCATGGCAAAATTAAACTACAAATTATTATTCTTAATATTATTTATTAGTATTCAACATTTTCGGTTAAAATATACCTGATATAACTATTATAATCCTCCCGCCCATGCTTTCATTTATGAAAGTTTTAAATATCTTACTTAGTAGTCTGTTTCCGTGAAGCCATTATTCACACTTGCGAATAATATTATGTCATGGGCTAACATCGTTCCCAGCCTTAGGAAATCCGCAAGCAGGACAATCAGTGTGGCCACGTTCTAGGTTCTAAGAACAATTAGAAGCCTTAAAAAATCAAAACACCGACTTCAAAACTGACTAAATTATATTAAATCATTTGAGCTATCATCATCATCAACATCTCAGCCGAAAGACGTCCACGGCTGGACAAAGGATTTTCACAATGGCTGGTCCTGTGTTGCCTAATCCCAACTCATCACAATTCATAAAAGACTTATCTATCAACAACTAAACTTCGTCGGGTGCAAACCGCTCTTCCTCTGTGACCTCATCGACAATTGCGGGTACAGCCACGTCGGTCTCTGGGACGGTATCTGGAAGCCGTGATAATTCCACACCAGCATCTCGCAGTAATGCCAGCAACGTTGCCAATGAACTGGCCAGCTGAAAAGAGTGAAACAAATACATCAATTCTTTTATTATTTATTTTAAATTTACGCAAAAACCATCAAGTCTGTCAAATTTCTTTTATAGATTTTCAACATTATCACATAAGCATAAGGTTCAGTTTCAATTTGGGAAATTTGACAGATTGGGGTAGCTTGATGTGCTGGCGTCTGTACAAAGGCCTTACTTATTTCGAACGAAATCTCTTTCAACAGACATCAACAAAAGTGTGTATGGTGTAGGTATAAACAAGAGAAATAAAAAAGAAATGGTCAGAATGTATAACGTTGCATATTATTCAACGCTCCATAGTTAAATTTTATCTTAACTTAGTTTATTTTCTTATTAATTAAAACGTGCTGACATAATAATATCTTTGTAATTCGTTATCTGCCTAGCCCTCTGCCGCCGCTCATTCTAAACCGGTTCGGTAGCCGTGAGCCGCCGAGCGGTCCTTAAGCGAACGGTGGGAGTTCAGAACGAGACTGCACTCAATGCGTTAGCACATATGCACAGTATTCATAAGAAACGTCATTTTTCTTTTATTGTGTGTCGTATATCGTGCTAAAACAATTGAGAGCTTCTCAAATACTCAGTTATACGTAAATGGTAAATTCAGTGACAACCCCATATTGGGTAAGTGTTGATTAATATTTAGTTCTCACTCAATCACCTCATGTAGGGCAGTGTAACATTATATGACTGCCACCTTTAATTGACCTTTAGCAAATACCATGGCATATTTCATTTCGCTTCATTTATTGTGTCTAATGCCTACAATATAAATTAATATTATGTTCACACCATTATTTTTATACATTTTTATTACAAACTTTATTTGTAAACTCCACTTCTGAATGTGACAACTGCACACACTCGCCTTAAGCGTAATTAGTACTCCCGCTTCGTCGTCACCAGTACGCGGTCACAGACAGGAAAGACTTTGGTTTAACAAGAATATTTTAATTAAGAGGACGTCAATTGCCAGGTCCAAAGTACGGTCTGCAAATTTCAACCGTACCTCAACATCACACGCACCGGTACCTGGTTGGTGGTCACCTAAACTGCCACACTACAGACCAACCTAATACCGGTAGGTCATCCTCCAGCCTGGCAACCTCCTGGATCTCCGTCTGATCACCGTCATCGTCGAAGCCAGGAGAGTACTTGGCGCGCCTACCTCCACAGGGTATAAATAATAATTGACGGACTTATAACCCATGAACTTTTTGTTAAGTTAATAAATTTGTAAGATATTGATTGAGTTATTTGTTTAATTACTTTCCATACCACACCTCATACGCTTCAAGAAGAATATCAATAAAGTTTAATACAGAAATGATGATCTATATATATCATCATCATCGGCCTGATATCGTCCACAGCGGGGCATAGGCCTTCACCACAAGCTTCTAACGTTGCCATTAATAGGGATTTGCCGTAGTAATCGCGCTTAGCATAGTACCGTAGTTAAGTGGTGACTAAAGTACACAGGTGGCGCTGCCTATATATACGCTTTTATAATTTTATATTCATTGGGTCTGTCTTCGCTTCGAATAGAAGTAAGTAGAAGAAAGTATTCTGCTACTCTTGATAGGCATTTTTTTAAATTCGACAAATCTGGCGCCTTTCATGAAATTGCACGGGTAGATAGATAGCCAACCAATAAAGGTTATCTCGAATTGTCAATTTCGGCACGTAAATACAAAAAATAATCTTGAGATTCACATCTTAAAAGTACTTAACCTTAAATAATTGTTTGGGTTTTCCATTTACCTGCGCATCAGATCTCTCCTCCTTCTGGAGCAATTGTGCAGTAACCTTGGCTTCCTCAACAGCGTCAGCCAGTCGTCCAGCACGCGCGTGTCGCCCAGCCAAATTCAGTCTAATGAGAGGGTCGTCAGAAGCCAGAGTCACTGCTCGGTTGTATGCTGCGTCAGCTCTACTGTCACCTAAACGTTCAAGTGCTATACCTATTAGGAGAACCTGTAAAAATTGTATCATTTTGAGCTCAACGTATCTTTCACTTATTATTGGGTGGACGAGGAGTTGACGTTCAAACGCAAAATTTAGATACCTACTTTATGATGAGGAGTATCACAACTAGGAGTATAACACCCTAAAAAGTATGGTTTATCTAATCATTGCAGAAATGACTTAGAACTTATTCGAAAGTTCAAAATTAGGGTGGGAGCTCAGGACACATAAATTTTCAAAGTATGAAAAAACGCAAAATCGTAGAACATACATGTGGGTGATTCGGCTCCTCATCATAAAGTGTCAAAATTTTGCGTTTGCACGTCAACTCCTTGGCCACCCTGTATATAGTTGGGAACTTTCCTTAATATGCGACATTGCGCATTTAAGTAATGATACATATACCGTGTACGGCTGGTAGGGTTGCAGCGCGGCAGCGGCAGCGAGGCGGCAGAAAGCCGAGGCAGAACGGCGACACTGCAGTAGCGCCAAGCCAAGCGCGTGCGCTGCGCGCCCGCTTAGTGCGGCGCCCCAGGCCGCGCGTGAAAGGCATGTTAGCGCCTGCAACAACAAACACCATACTACGAATTTTTCAACGTATTTGGCACGCTTGGTATTGGTATCTGTTGATCTGCCTGTCTGGCTAACAATCAAAATGTAAGTAAGCAGTTTTACTGTGATCATAATTATGCAGAAATACAGCATTTCCTCTATATTGCGAATTCTCATGGATTTCAATATAATAATAATAATAATAACTTTTATTCTTCAATCAAAAACAGTTACAAATTACAGAAAAATTAAAACTTAATAACAATCATAGTGGTAATATAATTTCAATCTAATCTATATCCAGAAAACGGTTTAATACGGTCAACAAAAGCTGATTAGGACGAATATTTTCTGGCCGATAATGTTATCATGAAACTATGTAGTACTCATACTTACGGCAATGTATTTCTTTTTGGCCAGCAACGCCATCCCAAGGTTGGTATGAGCGGCGACACAAGTTGGATGAGCTGATAATGCCGTTTTCAGCCGCGATAGCGCAGCGTCTACATCCTTGTGTTGCAGCATCATAGCTGCCAAAGCGAGCGCTGCAGCATGTTGTGTGGGCTGTTGGGCTAGAGCTGCAGCCAAGAGTTGGAAAGCACGTCGAGGGTCACCCGCTCGGAGACGGAGAGCTCCGGCCGCAGCCAAGGTGTTAGCACCACATGCGTGCGCTCTAATATAAAATAACTAATGAGTCGTCTTTGATAGATATTTTAACGTTTTCAGTTAAAGCTTTGTCAAGATTCCAATTCATGTCTCGTGCCTAGTAGTAGGTACACTTTGATGACAAATGGCGGTAGGCAGATAAATACTTAATTAGTTTATAAATACACCTACCGGCTTTATGAGCTATTTATAATTTATAATTCCGCAAACCAAGACTTCTGTATATACGATCCTCAATTATATAGTAAAACAAATAGCATGGCTGCCATCATGGCTGCTATCATGATAATCCGGATCACCTGTACAACTCTTTATTCAATCTGATTAATGATGAGTTCTGCACAATGTTCACACCCAAACAACTGTCTGTAAGTGACCGTCTGGTATTCAGTGATTGGGCAACTCCAGGCATCTATAAAAGTCGGAATCGGTTGTATGAATTGTATGAAGAAAGATCCCATAATCATAATACAGATTTTCAAGAATATGTGAAACAATATGCCAAAACATTTAGACGAGCCTGTACCGCTGCTAAATCTTTGCACATAAATAATATACTTAAATCTTCTACAAATATAATCAAAACTACTTGGAAGATAATTAATGCTGAGACAGGTAAAAAAAAAATACGTAGTCGTGATTTTAACTTAGTAATAAACAACATATATATTAAAGGCGATTTGGAGATTGCGACTGAGTTTGAAAAATATTTTTCGAATATTCCAGTCATGGCTGGCTGTGTGGCTGTGTGGTGACGGCCTAGATAATATCACCACCCCCTCTCATCCCGTGGGGGGACGTAGAAGTCGTCCCGAGGGAATATATACCAGAGAATGGGCAGCAGCGTTCTTATGAGTACCAATTTCTACCTTACTGCGATCGCCAACCCGTTTGCCAAGCGTGGCGATTATGGCAGATCCCCTCAAATGAAGGACACAATTAAACCGCGGCCCCCAGTCCCCGGCAGCCCTGCTATTCCCAGCCGTGGTAACAGCCGTGGTTACGGCAGGGCAGGGGGTGCTAAGAATCCCCGGCAGATCCCGCGTTACCAAAACCGACGACCTCTGGCCCTGGCAACATACAACACACGCACACTGCGGACCGACGAGAAGATGATCGAACTGGAGGAAGAATTGAGCAGGTTACATTGGGACATAATAGGATTATCTGAAGTCCGAAGAGAGGGGGAGGACACGATAATCCTGAAATCCGGGAATCTGTTCTATTTCCGGGAAGGCGACCAACTGTCCCAAGGTGGTGTTGGGTTCATAGTCCACAAGTCCCTCGTACACAACATAGTGAAAATCGAGAGTGTGTCGACTAGGGTTGCGTACCTTATACTCAGAATTACCAAGCGGTATTCGTTGAAGGTCATACAGGTTTACGCGCCGACTTCGACGCACTCCGACGATGAGGTTGAGGTCATGTATGAGGATATTTCTAGAGCCATACATACCTCGAACTCTTATTTCACTGTGGTCATGGGGGACTTTAACGCGAAGCTGGGTAAACGATTCGGGAATGAGCTGAAAGTGGGGCAATTTGGAACTGGAGACCGGAATCCCCGGGGCCAAATGTTGGCCGACTTCATGGAGAAGGAGGGACTCTTTATGATGAACTCCTTTTTCAAGAAGTCGGAAAACCGCAAATGGACCTGCGTAAGCCCCGATGGTAAAACAAAAAACGAGATAGACTTTATCTTGTCGACGAGTAGACAGGTGTTCAATGACGTCTCAGTGATCAATATGGTTAAAACCGGGAGCGATCACAGACTGGTGAGAGGCTCATTGAACCTAAATGTCAAGCTCCAGAGGTCCCGACTGATAAAGTCTACGCTCCGACCTTTACCCATCCTCATCCAAAACCCTGAACCCTTTCAGCTCGAACTGCAAAACCGTTTCGAATGCCTAGCAGATTGCGAGGAAGTAGACTCATACCATGACAGGCTCGTAGAAGCTGTCCATACGGCTGGGTCTAAGGTCTTCAAGGCCCACCGTACAAACAGAACCAAAAAGATCTCTGACTATACCCTGCAGCTTATGGACGAAAGACGGAAAATGGTTCTGACATCCTCTGATGATGCTACCAGATACCGGCAGCTCAACAGACAGATCTCAAAGTCTTTGACTCGCGACACGCGCCAATTTAATACAAATTGTATTAAAGAAGCCATTGAGCGGAACAAAGGCTCTAAAGTGTTTGCAAGAGAACTGTCTGTTGGACAGAGCCAACTGACGAAGCTGAAGACTGAGGATGGCAGAATCGTCACGTCTAAACCTGAGTTGCTGAGAGAGATCGAGAGGTTCTATGGACAGCTGTATGCGAAAACCCAGTCACCTGTCGATAGTTGTGCCTCAGATCCCAGAGCACGACTAACCCAACACTTCACCGACGACATCCCGGACGTCAGCCTATGCGAGATTAGAATGGCTCTCGAACAGCTTAAGAACAACAAGGCGCCTGGTGATGATGGAGTTACGGCAGAGCTTCTGAAGGCGGGTGGTACACCAATCCTACGGGCCCTTCAGAAGTTATTTAACTCCGTCATACTAGAAGGTCAAACGCCAAAAGCATGGCACAGGGGTGTGGTGGTGCTCTTCTTCAAAAAGGGCGATAAAACCCTCTTGAAGAATTACAGACCCATCACACTGCTGAGCCATGTTTACAAGTTGTTTTCGAGGGTCATTACGAATCGTCTCGCACGCAGGTTTGACGACTTCCAGCCTCCCGAACAAGCCGGTTTCCGTAAAGGCTTTAGTACCATAGACCACATACATACGCTGCGGCAGGTTATACAGAAGACCGAAGAGTATAACCAGCCATTATGCTTAGCGTTTGTGGACTATGAGAAAGCCTTCGATTCGATCGAAACTTGGGCCGTACTGAGGTCTCTCCAAAGGTGCCAAATCGACTACCGGTATATCGAGGTGTTAAAGTGTTTGTACGAAAACGCCACTATGTCAGTGCGACTCCAGGTCCAGAACTCGAAACCTATCCACTTGCAGCGAGGTGTGAGACAGGGAGATGTTATATCTCCGAAACTGTTCACCGCTGCATTGGAAGATGTCTTCAAGCTTCTGGACTGGAAAGGCTTTGGCATCAATGTCAATGGCGAGTACATCACCCACCTTCGATTTGCCGACGATATAGTAGTCATGGCTGAGACCCTTGACGACCTCGGTACAATGCTCGATGGCCTCAGCAGAGTCTCTCAACAAGTGGGTCTGAAAATGAACATGGATAAGACGAAAATTATGTCAAACATCCATGTTGCACCCACTCTAGTTAAGGTTGGAGACTCTGCACTCGAAGTTGTAGAGAACTATATTTACCTAGGACAGACCATCCAACTAGGTAGGTCCAACTTCGAGAAGGAGGTCAATCGTAGAATCCAACTCGGCTGGGCAGCGTTCGGGAAGCTACGTAATATCTTCTCGTCCCAAATACCGCAGTGTCTCAAGTCGAAAGTCTTCGACCAGTGTGTGTTGCCAGTGATGACTTACGGAACAGAGACGTGGTCGCTAACTATGGGCCTTATCAGGCGGCTCAAGGTCACCCAAAGAGCAATGGAAAGGGCTATGCTTGGAGTTTCCCTGCGAGATCGAATCAGAAATGATGAGATCCGCAGGCGAACCAAAGTCACCGACATAGCCCTAAGAATTGCCAAGCTGAAGTGGCAGTGGGCAGGGCACATAGCTCGTAGAGCCGACGGCCGCTGGGGCAGAAAGGTTCTCGAGTGGCGACCACGAACCGGAAGACGCAGCGTGGGCAGGCCCCCCACAAGATGGACCGATGATCTTGTGCGGGTCGCTGGAAAACGCTGGATGCGGGTAGCGCAAGACCGGCAATTGTGGAGATCTTTGAGGGAGGCCTTTGTCCAGCAGTGGACGTCTTTCGGCTGATATGATGATTCCAGTCATACTTACTAACTCTCTTTCATGTTCTTCTACATCTGCTGAGCAGATACTCAAGCAAAGCGTAGGGACGTGTGAATTTTCGGTGGTTAGCCCTAAAGATATTTTAAATGCTCTCAAGAGTATTAATATGAAAAACACAAAGGATCTGTGGGGTCTATCTCTTAAGACTGTTTCATCAATTATTACTATAATCGCCCCACACTTAGCTACTGTGTTCAATTGCTGTGTTGCATCAGGTGTATTTCCTGACTTGATGAAGTATGGTAAAATCATTCCTTTGTTTAAAGCTGGTGATACTTCAGACCCTTCAAATTTTCGACCTGTTTCCGTGCTGCCCACTCTTAGTAAAATATTTGAAAAGCTTATGCTTAGCCAGCTGCTCAGACACTTTAATATACATAATTTACTACACCGGAAACAGTTTGGATTCACAAAGGGTTGTTCATTCATAGATGCAGGGGTCAACTTATTAAAAAGTATATTCGCGGCGTGGGAAGACTCGCAAGATGCATTAGGTATCTTTTGCGATTTGTCCAAAGCGTTCGATTGCGTTCATCATGATACTCTGGTCAGAAAATTACACCACTAACGGTATTAGGAACAAGGCTCTCGAACTTCTGACTTCTTACGTGGGCAATAGAATTCAGAAGGTCGAAATAAACGGTAAAATATCTCCGGGGTCTCCAGTGGTAATGGGCGTCCCACAGGGGTCAATTCTTGGCCCATTTTTGTTTTTAATTTATATAAATGACTTACCTTACTATGTAAGGGATAAGCATGAGATTGTGTTGTTTGCAGATGATACTTCCCTGACGTTCAAAATAAACCGACAATTAAGCAATTTTGACGATGTTAATGATGCAATCTCTAAAGTTGTTCATTGGTTTAATGCCAATAATCTTGTGCTTAATGATAAGAAAACTAAAGTCATTAAATTCACTACACCGAATGTGAAACAGGCGACAACCAATGTACAACTTAATGGAGCTAGGTTGGACCCTGTTGAATCAACTGTGTTCTTAGGTATCACTATTGACTCAAAGCTACAATGGAGCCCACAAATAGAAAAACTGTCCGGCAAATTAAGTTCTGCAGCATATGCAGTGAAAACTATTAGACGGCTGACTGATGTTGACACAGCTAGAATGGTTTATTTCAGTTGATATGGCGAAGGAGGCGATGGCTGGCCCTCACGTCATACTCGTGAACGGGTGCTGCTTGCGGTAACTGGTAGAGCTGCTGCTGGGGTACTCTTTTGTTTTTTGTCTCATACAGTCGTCGCCTTTAGTCGACTTCGTGTGACTTGTTAATTTTGTAAATGTGCGCGGATGCACCCACCGTTTGTTCATCTTGCAAGAGGTTATTTTAATTGCTTGAGCGAAATGGAATGTTATTGTTTACCTCATAATTATTTTGATTAACTAGATGTCATCGGTTCTGTGCGTGCATTAGCCCACATACCAGCCAATCACAATGTAAAAACAAAAAACAATGTTAAAAAAAGATATAAAATAAATCGAAAACAAAAAGCAAAAGAAGACGAAAAAAGCAAGCCCGGAGTTTCTTTGTGGCTTTCTTCTCCGGGTCGTCCACCTAGGTAGCTAGAGAAAGCCGCAGGCTACCTAGGGTAGGATCCTCAGCGGCGAGGATCGCGTTGCCCCCTTAACACGTGATCGATAATACCGTGCAAGTGATCTGACCCCCATTTCGAATTCCATCTTTTTACTTCAGCGGCCGCCTGAGATGTGGCCCATAAGGGTGCCCTCAGGTATTAGTCGTTTAAATTAAGCTACTGGTTGAGAGCCTTTTGCGCTAGCTAACTGCTCGTTTTCAATTCTTTAATTTGATTTACAATTGCTAAATGTAACAATAATAGCTTAGTAACTTCCTATTTATTATTTATTTAAGAATATTAAAAATACATGTGACGAAACAGACCGCACGGACGGACTAATTTAAAATATTTTGTTACTTTAATTACTGTTTTTAAACATTGTTTATGTAATACATTGTGAGCTTGACAAGTACAAGTGTATGTAAATACCCAAGTGCTGAATACATTTCATTATTTCATTATTTTCATAGTGTAATGTCCTATGGAATTCTTCTCTGGGGTAGCTCTGCTGACATTAACACCATATTTATATTGCAAAAAAAGAGCTGTAAGAGCTATCTATAATCTTGGCCCGAGAGTGTCTCTAAGAGAAAAATTCAAAGAGGTCAACATTCTAACTGTACCATCTCAGTATATATATGAAAACTTACCATATGTGCATAAAAATATCGATGTATGTACGAATGTAAATACTAGACTAGATATAAGAATAATCTCATATTGAATACTACCCTTCTCCACAAAATAAGTAACTCTTTTATGGGGCAATTTATAAGATTTTATAACAAACTTCCCAATGATATTAGAGAATTGTCTACGAATAAGTTTAAAAGAATTATTAAAGCCAAATTGTGTAGCAGGGCATATTACAATATTTCTGATTATTTAAGTGATAAAAGTGCTTGGGATGGAGTTGTTCTGAGTCAACACACATGATTGTAATTAATCTTAAGTATATTTTATTTTAAAAAAGGATTCCTACTGAGTTTTCTGGCAGTGTTCCTCAGTAGCTGCCACGTCATGCACTGCACGGTAGGGTAAAAAAATATGACGATTCCACATAAATGTCAATTTTTTACGGAATAAAGTTACTTTGACTTTGATCGCCCGCTATTAATTCAGGTCTTAAAATAGATCACGAAGAAACCTAAAAAGGATGCTTTCCAACCGCCGCCTTAACATTTGTATATTGTAAGTCAGAATTTTATTATATGGAGATGTTAGGGACTGTACTAACGTTAAGGCCTGATCGTAAGCTGCCAACGCGCCAGGCACATCATCACAGGCCAGCAGTAGCTTCGCCAATAGGGCGCCAGCTCTCTCTCCACCTCCAGCCTGCAATGCGGACCGCGCCCATTCGACACCTCTTTCCAACTCGCTTAGATTCCACGAACATTCAGCTGGAAACAACACGGAGCAACTTCATTTCAATATCCTATTTAGTAAGAATCTCCTCAACAGCTTGAAATTAGTTATTTTAGCAACTTAAGTCCACAAGAGCCTTGACTTATGGGAGGTATCATATTGCCGTCTTTTCTGATTATACGAGCGAGGTAAAAGAAAATAACGTGTGAGTGCATGCACACTACACACATATACACTAATACTCTTGTGCACTACAATACGCCCAATGTAGATAGCCCTCTACAATGGACGTATTGTAGTGCCTAAGCCTAAGGCGATGGAGACTAGCCAATCTCCATCGCCTTAGGCTGCTATGGCTGCGATTCGGCCAGAAAATCATTGTTATTTACCTAAGGCGCAGTATATGTCTGGGTCAGGATGTTTGGTCAACTTGTCGGCTTCTAAATAGGCTTCGAGAGACAATTGAAACCGACCTTGTCGAAATCTGGAACACGCAATAGAAATTAAATTAATACACGCACTTATCAGCTATACAGCTTCTTCAGAATGAACCAACGACGGGCTAAGTAACGTTGCTTGTCGTCTTGTTTATTATTTTAGAATCATATCTACCGGATGCTACATTTAACGGAGAAATTACTTAAATTTTTATACACGCTGCGCCTATATTGAAGTTTCGATCATAACCTAGTGGATAGTTCTTTTTTCTGAGGAGTATTTACTGGAGAAGGAAGAGCTATAATATAATGATGGCTTTTGTTATTAATTTCGTACCGGATAGTAGCGAGAAAGAGCAACAGAACGAGGAAGAGCGATAGTAGACTAATAAAATGCTACTATCCTCATATACCTAGACATCCGGTGTTTGTTCTTTGTTCTGAAAAATGCTTGCACGCCATTGGTTTTCGGCCTAGAATGAATAACAGGGACGCGTCAACCATCCCGTGGGATGCCACTTAGGGATACACAATGTAGAACTATAGCTACCACCTAACTATGCTCGCCAACTCTCATGCCAAGCGCGGCAAATACGTCCAACTCCTCCAAATGGCAACGTTAAAGAAACCTTTTGGGGAGGCCTATGTCCAGCAGGGGACGATATCAAGCTGATGATGTGATATTAAACTAGTAATTGGCTAATTGGTTGGTACTAACAAACATTTGGCGACCTGTTTCAAAGGCTCTGGGTCTTGTGGGTGTAGCCTGATGCAGCTGTGGTATCTCTCTAGGGCTTCTTGTAGTCTTCCTGCATCAGCTAGCACGGAGCCCTAAATGTTTTAAAGTGTGTTGTAAACAGGTGTTTTTTTTATTCGTAAACTTGTAAGCAGGGGTAGAAGAGGGAGATTAGAGAAGAGAGAACTGGAGATTGGAGACGTAGTAATATTATGGCAGTTCAGGCAGAAGAAGCTGCCAATACAACATTTTGTTAAGGAATGAGCAATTTACACATAAGTAGCGTCAGAATATCTCAGTAATTTAATATTTTTCAGCAGAAAAACAAGCCTTATTACTGTTCTATATCACAATGGCCACTACTTTAAAAGTAATGGCGGAAAGGAACAAAAACGAGATTTTTCTTTTTTCAACAATTCTTACGTCTCAGACTATGTGTGTACCAAAATTTTGGAAGTTAAAATTAACCAATTTATAAATGTTGTAGGTAAACAATGGAAATTTTGCAAATGTACCTATATAAAATCAGTGATCATGTAATTATTTGATACGAGCACACCTCCTCGAAGTGGATAGTCTTCAGTAAAACCTTGGTAAACCTTTCAAGCTTGGGGAAATTTTGTTAATCAATAATATAATACACTTGGTGACCAGAGTTTCTTTATAAGAATGGAACTCATCAATAACTCATCAAACTACTAATGACTTCTATTTTTACTAGTAAGTAAGTAAACCCCACATTTTTTAGTAATAAAATTTGTCTTAGACCATTCGTTGAATAAAAAAAAAGGGTGGTTCTTTTGTTTTTATAAACTATATTATACAAGATGTAAAATAAATAGTGAACCTAATTTAAGGACTTTAATTTGCTTATGAAACTGAACAACTCCCACAAAACATCAGGGAGCTCAAACATGTGATTTCGGCTAAGACACACATTCCACAGGACACCATCAAAAGAATGAAAATCATAGAATATTCTCTGTGTGCAGCGCCAAAAACATTAGGTAAGTATGATGGTCAAATCCTGCAATCGCTAACCCTTAGCGATTGCAGGATTTGACCATCACACTGTTATTATATAGTGAAAATGAATACTTTTATATAGTGAGCATATCGGTGCTTATTTTCATGCTGTTTTTGCAACTCGTCAGCAAGATCGAGGCACTGCGCGTGTTCACCCCTCACATAACGCGCGTGGAGCAGCCAGTTCAACGAGCCTCTGTTGAAATCTGGAAAACACCAATATGTTACTCTAAGTAGGTTATTTTTTGCTTTATACAGCATTTTCTGGCATTCGGAACCCTTCCTCGAAGGGATAGGTAGTAGAATAATATTCCTAATTACAGGCTGAACACAAAAGGTAGTAGGTATAGAAAACTATGATGCTGTCACTCTGCTGTATTTTTTCTTATGTTAATTGTATAGCATATTTAGTCAGTAACCACAAAATACTTAGTTTAATTGAATGATGAGTTCAGCCACAAAAATGCTCTAAAACTAACAACATAGAACAAGGTACTTGACCTATTAAATTAACAGTAATTTTATTGTCTGTCCCTAAAAAATAATGTGTAGGTGGAACAACTTTTTTCACGTATTGTTCTGATGATGTACCTATATAAGCTGAAATGAGGATTCTACCGTATGGAGCTCTTGCAGATACCTAACTCTTCTGTAGCAGGCATATCTACTAATTCCCAAAGCCAGCAAAGACTACTACCTATACTCTTTGTTAATGCGTTAATGCTTTGCAAATGAGCCATACTGCCCTGGATATTATATTATTTACCTGTCTACTCCAATGGAGATTTGTCCATTGACAAAAATAAATATAAAACATTTACCAGCGTCTAGCGGACTTTCTGTTGAAATTGACCGTTTCTTCATCGTGAATTATTGTTTTGTGTTATAATGCCATGGTAACATACATTATATATGTACCCACGGAATGGTCTATTTAGGAGATATACAAAAAAAAAATGTTATCTGCTACATATAGGGTAATGGCACCAAAATATGAACGACCCCTAATAGATGAACAATCAACCAAATATACAAAAAATCTAAAATACCGCTCAACTTAGCTGTGTGGAATATTTTTTCTTTGATATGGCCACATTTTTTCATCTTGGTAACATAACAACATCGACAGTAAAGACTCGGACGCGCTCGTGGTTAGCTGTTTCGTGAACGTTTCCCGCCAAAAATCTATTTTCTATGGAAACCTACTTAAGGTAAGTGACCTCCAACTTTAAGAACTTTAACAGCTCAAGGAGAGAATTAATGTTACATCTGAGTGGTTTTGGTTAGAATGAATTCTTGGTATATTCGGCGTTGATTTTATTGATTAATATACATATAAATTACCCTACTTTTAGAGAAATTTGCCGTTCAAGTAATGGATTAAATTTTCTTAACTCGATCCAATACATGAACGGTGTTCAACTAAAGGAGAAACGGCATGTTTTTACAGGTATCAAAAACCTATAATCTAATACTTGTAAATCAAAACAAAATCACTCAAATGATTTGTTGTATTATTATTACTATAGTTACCAAAAGTTGAACGCTTGATTTTTCGTTATTTTTATTACTTCAAAGCTTTTTTTACAGTATGAAACCTTGAAATGTTCAGCTTTAGGATTTGTTCCCTTAATTTGAACTAAGGAATACGTACAAATTTTATTAGTTCAACTTTTGGATCTCAAATCTTAAACTGAACGTTCATCTAGATTTATTACGCTCAGTTTGTGGTTATGTAATCCAAAAAATGAACGAACTAAATCACTTAGTCCAGAAATGTGTATCACAGTTATTTTACATGTGAACGGATACAAAATAATTTATTCTTATTGTTATAGATGTCTACATTAGGCAAAAAAGAGAGAAAATATGAACAGAGCACTGGAAGAAGCTGTACGTATGGTTAAAGGACGACACATATCCCTGTCCAAAGCCAGTGTTCAATTTAATATTCCAAAAGGTACATTACATAATAAAATTCACGGAAAAACGGCCCTCCAATGCAGAAAAGGGCCAGGGCAACTATTATCGGATGATGAAGAAGAAAAAATTGCTACTTGGATTTTAAATATGGCTAAAATTGGATATCCTGTCAACACAAATGATGTCAGAGAGACTGTTGCAAAGATTTTTGAAATAAAAGGCTCAGATTTGAAGCCGGGAAAAAATTACAAAGGCACCCTAACATCACCAAACGACATTCAGAAATAATATCTAAAGCAAGAGCATTAGTCACAGAGAAAATTATTAGGAATGGTTTGAAACTTTGCAACAGTATCTGAGAGAGGAAAATGCTGATGATATATTTGACCATCCTGAACGAATTTTCAATCTCGATGAGACAGGTGTACAGCTTTGTCCAAAGACTGGAGTTATATTGGCACTTAAAAATTATCGTGCGATGTATAATATCGCCTCTGGACAGGAAAAACAAAGCATTACTGTGCTGTGCAACTTTTCCGCTAACGGTGGAATAGTCCCACCGTTTATTGTATACCCATTACAAAGAATTTCAAAGGAAATAGCTCAATCAGTTCCGGATGATTGGGGAATTGGAAGATCAGATTCGGGTTGGATGACTGGCCAAACATTCTTTCACTATATTAAAGATATACCATTTGATTAATATACCATTTCTTTCATTTCTAAAATTATTTTATAATAACATACATATGTGGTACCTACTATTGATATCTCCCAACATCTTCGTTCAACTATTAGATATAAAACGTTCATAATTATGACTCATTGTTCAACTATAGGGGTAAAAGCCATATTTTTTTAAACAAAGCTACTTAAAAAAATAATTGTAAACTTTAGAAGGTGTTTTTTTTAATCAATCAAATTTTAAGGATTTCTAATGTAATGAAAAAAATCCCACAAGGCCCAAAATTAAGAAACAACTGACATATAGCTGCTCAAAGTTGGCCGAAACGCTTAACCGTTCATTTAATGGTGCCTTTACCCTACTACCTTGTAGATATATGATCAATAATTCGGGTTTAACCCCGAACTAAAGAAATCTCATTTTTGTTAAAAGTTTACTCATGAATTTCTGAACGAAGTTTATATAGCAATATTGACAAGCACATTTCTAAACATAAATGACAAATCAAAATTGACAAGTGTATTGATATGAACTACTTAAATTACTAAAGGTACATCGTAGTATTAGATCGTTTTCTTTTAATTGAAGCAATAAATAGTGATAAAATTATATAATTATTAAAATGGAGGATATGGCTAGGCTTGCTGTAGTGGAACAGAGTATCAGAGACTTGGATAAATTTAGTAGAATACTCCTCGAACTTCTCCGGCATATTACTCACATTTTAGAGAATCCCCACGATAATGATTCGAGAATAATAAAGAGTGATATACTAAAAGATGTGTTAAAGTTTGATGCATTCAGTGACTACTTGAAATATATTGGTTTTCGTCTGGTAAGTAATTAAAATATTTTTAAGAAATACTCATTTGCAAACTCTTTACTTGATAAATATCTATATATTTACTTGTTAATATAGAAAACCAGTAAAATAATAGCACTGCATTGATGCCAACAGCTGATTAAATAAATGCAGTTGTTATTGTAGAGTTACATGAATGAATTCAAGATTATTAGTACTATAAAATATTCATTGGGTAGGTAGCCATTAATATAATCATTAAGAATTAAACATGTATATATGCATTTTCTGTTCAGAATTTTGGGAACGAAGTTCCTTGTCGCGCGTTGTGAAAGGGGGCTAGATGGAAAAAAAAATTACGAAAAGTTGTCATGACACTTTTGATATTTTCATTTCTATTTCGCATTGAACAGTGTGGTGTCGTGACAATATTTTTTGTTGAGTGTATACAGGTTTTTTGTACATAATAAATAATAAAAAAGGTCTTTGGATGGTTGTGACAAGCACATGTGGAATTGTAGTAATTTGTGTTTTTCAATCATTTTATAGCATTTTGGTGTTATTTTTGGTGTTCCCTTACTGTTTGTGCACGTCTTATTTGTTGTATTTGTGTTTGTGGGTTCTTACACTAGGTAAGTTCATATATTAAGTGTTTATTTATTTAGCGGATGCCGATCGACCATGGAGGTGGATAACCGGCCTCCTGGGCGACCGCCAGACCCCCTTCCTTCTCAATCGCAGGATTTATTCTCCCACACCCCTACAATAACTGTCCCACTTTCAAGTTTCGAGTCAGTGGAGGCGGACCAAAGCCGCAAACGCGGTTTAAGTGTGCCAAACTCGACTCATGATGATGACAATACTGTAGCTCATAAACGTGATAGAGTATCTGCTCCCTCCCTTGTTGCTCGGTCTAAGTACTCTGCCACAGATATTGCTCCATTCCTGGTACATGCCTCATTACAAGAAGTTGAACCTAATTCAGGAACATCTATCCACCCCATTAAGTTTGGCCAGTTATTGATTCGACTAAATATTAAAAATGTTCTACAGGATGGAATTAAAAGAGTCGGTAGGAACAGGATCTCCATTGAGTTCAAATCCCCTGAAGACGCAAACTCTTTTCTCGCAAATGACGAATTTATTAAGAAAGGTTATTCTTTGTCCATACCAACCTACAATATTACTCGTATGGGAGTTGTTAAAGGTGTACCAAATGAATGGACTGACATTGAAGTTATGGATAACCTTAAAACTCCAACCGGATGTGGAAAAATACTAAAAGTAAGACGCATGAACAGAAAGGTTGTCACTGATGGCTCCACAGAATGGAAACCAACCCCTACCGTTGTCCTAACTTTTGATGGCCGTATTCTCCCAGACAGGGTTTACTGTTGTTACAATTCTTTACCTGTCAGCCTATACCTTTTCCCCACTATCCAGTGCTTTAAATGTTGTAGGTATGGACACACAAAGACCCAGTGTAGGTCTAACCCAAGGTGTTATCGCTGTGGAGATTCTCATTCTGGGGAAGTATGTACTTCTGACGAAGCCCAGTGCATCTACTGCTCTGGTAATCATGCTGCTAATAGTAAGATATGCCCTGAATATAATAGACAAAAAAATATTAAAACAGTTATGGCACAAAATTCTATATCCTACGCAGAAGCGTCTCGTAAATTTCCACCAGTAACTAAATCATACTCTGAAGTTGCAGCCTCAATCCATAACCCCTCCCCGTCTTCCTACCCATCTATAGGACAGAAACATGTGCCCCAGCAACGAGTACAAACCAACTCGTACCGTAAAATAATAAGAACTAGTTCTAGGTCTCCTCCCAATCATTCTCCGGGTTACGACCGTAGAGCTCACCAGGAGTTAGTCAATAGTTACTCTATTCCATCCTCTCCAAATGGCTGTGCTCTAAACCATCCTTCAAATCCTCCAGAAAATATCCAAGCCTCAGAGACTGTTGAGTCAGTCATTTCATTTTTGTCTTCACTGTTAAATAATTATAATATACCTGACCACGTTGCCCTCAACATTATAAGAGATATGCAAAAACGTCACATTCCATCTGTTACAGTGGAATGCCAGGAGCATGCTTCCAAAAAAGCATGATATCATACATTTACTGAATACTTATAAACCTGTAATTTTTGCAATATCTGAGACGTGGTTAATGCCTCGTCTCCAGATAAATATTCATGGGTATAGCATGCTTCGCGATGACCGTTCTGATGGTTATGGTGGAGCTGCTATGCTGGTGAATAATAACCTCCCTTCCTCCCCTCTCTCCTTACCCAACCATGGAGATGAAGTTAATGCCGTTGGAGTGAATCTCCTGGGCATTAATTTTATCTCTATTTACATTCCAACTCCCAATCCTTTGTGTTTCCAATTTATTAAATCCATTTGTAATTTATACAGTCCCATAGTTATCCTTGGGGACTTTAATTGCCATAATCCTATGTGGGGGTCTGACCATTGTGATTACCCAGGTTTAGATTTAGCTGATTTAATGGACGAGGTGGGCCTATGCATCATTAATGATGGTTCTGTAACCAGGCTTCCTAGACAAGGTCAGGGAAGGAGCTGTGTGGACCTTACTCTGTGCTCTGCAAGTTTGACTGCCCAGTTAGAGTGGACTCGTCTGAATCTTACATATGGTAGTGACCACTACCCTATTTGCACTTCCTTCATAAATAGATCCCTGCCTACTGTAGATAAAACCCCATTGTTAAAATATAGATTGTCAGCTGCCAGGTGGGTCATGTATCAACTAGCTGTGGAGGACAGAATCTTTTCCATGCCTGCAATTTCTTTTTCCAATCTAGATGCCTGTCTTACTCAATTCTCCGGTTGTATTTCATCAGCGGCTGAAGAGGCCATCCCTTTAAAAAATTCTGCTTCAGGGAAGATATCTTCTCCTCCGTGGTGGGACAGTCAATGCACAGGTGTAATTAAAGCCCGAAATGAAGCAGAATTTAGGTATGTTAACAATATGTCCCGTGAAAACCTGATAGAATATAACCGGATTGTTGCAAAGTCCAGGCAACTGTTTCGGAAAAAGAAGTATGAGGGTTGGAAAAAGTTTTGTTCCTCTCTCTCTCCCTCATCCCCATCAAGTTTGGTTTGGCAAAATTTAAAAAGGTTTAAACGTGGATGTTCTCCTCAAAAGTCCCACCCCATATCTTCAGATATTATGATTTCTTTTTTTAATAAAATAGCTCCTGCCTATGTCCCTTCCTTGGAGGAATGTCCGTCTCCTTCTGGAGCAGCCATTATCTCCAATGACCCCTTGGACGTTCCCTTCTCTATTACAGAATTGGAATCAGTACTAAGTCATGTGCGTGACTCTGCCCCGGGCTGTGATGGTTTCCCTTATTCTTTTTATAAAAATATGGGGCCACTTGGCCGCCAATACCTTTTAGATATAATTAATGTTTGCTTTTCTTATAGTTTCATACCTACCAGTTGGAAATCACAGCTTATTATTCCCATTTTAAAACCAGGCAAATCTGCAGATAATCCAGATAACTATCGTCCTATCGCCCTATCTCCTATCATAACTAAAATTCTGGAGCATTTATTAAAAAAGCGATTAGAATGGTTTATGGAAAACAGAGGCCTCTTAGCAGAATCCCAATTTGGATTCCGTAAAGGCTTCAGCACCATGGACAGTGTGGGCACTCTAATTACAGATACCCGTATTGCATTCAGCAAGAACGAGTCAATAGTTGCAGTCTTTCTAGACATATCTTCTGCATATGACAGTGTCAACCTTTCCATACTCAGGAGTAAGTTACGAAAGCTGAGTATCCCAGAAAGAATCCTACACTGTGTCTGTAATCTTGTGTCGAACCGCACTGTGAAGCTGCATGTTCCAGGAGATTCATACGATCTCAGAACAGTCTGGCGGGGACTCCCACAGGGCTCTGTTCTTAGCCCACTGCTGTATAGCATCTATACGTCAGATCTACATTTGTCGCTGAACAGCAACTGTCAAATTTTGCAGTATGCTGACGATTTATGTCTGTATGTCCCTGATTTGCTTATATCAGCTGCGGCGGAATCAATTCAGGTGTCCCTCGACTCCTTAAACCAATGGCTTGTCGCACATGGACTTAAGCTGTCAGCGGCGAAAAGCTCCGCTCTGGTTCTCACTCGGAAGAGAGCATTTCCAGATGTGTACCTGGAGATTGAAGGATCCCCAATCAAGATAGAGGAAAAAGTTAAATTTCTGGGTATCATCTTGGACTCCAAATTGTCAGGTGTCGCCCATATTGACTATGTAAATAGTAAGTGTGACAAAAATGTAAATATGTTGCGTGCTCTTGCAGGTGTATGGTGGGGCGCTCATCCATTTAGCTTAAAGCTAATATACAATGCTACAATAAGGAGTATATTAGATTATGGTTCCTTCTTACTTGAGCCCTGTAGTAAAGTTGCTCTGAAAAAACTGGACACCATTCAATCAAAGTCCCTACGCATTGTATTGGGTTGCATGAGATCTACTCCAACAAATGCTTTGCAGGTAGAGAGTGGTGACCCGCCTCTCCTTATCCGTAGGCAATATCTTGCAGATAGATTTGTGTATAAGGCATACTTTTTTAAAAACCACCTAATATTGTCTAAGCTTGCCAATCTGGATAGCCTATTAAACCAAAGTGTGTACTGGAGACATAAGGATGCCCCTTTATATATTAATTCTTTTAAAAAAATAGGAAAGGTCTTAGAAAATACCCAGATTGTCCAGTGTGGCAAACTACCTTTATATGATACTCCATTTGAAGTATTACATTTTAATCCAATTTTTTTGCCATACATTGGCATCAGTAAAGATACAATTGACGCTAATACTGTATTCTCTTCTATTGTCAATGACAAATGGAGAGAATATCATAAATTCTTCACTGATGCCTCTAAATTATCTGCTTACAGTAAAACTGGTGTCTCAGTGTACTATGCAAATTCTCAGATCTATCTTCAATTCCAATGCCCACCTGAGTCATCAGTGTTCACAGGAGAGTGCATCGGTATACTTGAGGCATGTCTTTTTATATTAGCTCACAATGTTGTAACAAAGGCTGTTATATTCTCTGATTCCAGAAGTGCTTTAGAGGCTATTATTAAAAACCCTTTTAAGGATCCTCTTCATAGTCCCATCATCCTTGAAATAAAAAAATGTCTACATGTTTGTGCCATTAAGGAGACAGAAGTTATTCTTGTGTGGATACCTGGACATGCCGGTATTAGTGGCAATGAGTTAGCGGATGCTTCAGCCAAAGATGCTGTTTCCAGCGACCTGGCTGATCTTAAACACTCTTCCATCCAAGTATATGATTTTCTCCACTCTACCAAAATCAGCATGTTCAAATCCTGGCAGCGGTCTTGGTCCTATTCTAGTCAGACAAAAGGCAGTTCATATGCCTCGATACAACCCTTAATACCTGCTAAACCATGGTTCTACAAATTTAAAAAGATACCTAAAACCGTGACTTCTGTTATTTGTAGAATCCGCATTGGACACTGCTGCACCCCAGTCTTCCTACATAAAATCAGGGTACGGGATAACTCATTGTGTGAATGTGGGCTGGATGATGGCACCCTGGACCACATTTTCCTTAATTGCCAACTTAATAAACCTTTCCCCTATGGTCAGATTACTACAAAATTAAATATTCAGCATCCTGTTAATGTTCGCTATCTTCTTTCTTTCTTCCCAAATCCCTTAGTGATTAGAGCATTTATTATATTTATATCCACTAACATGATAAAGTTATAATAATAAGTACTATCATATAATTGTGTTTGTTATATACATATGTATAAATATATATTCTACTAACACTTATTTGTGAATGTCTTTTGTTTCAGGCTCCAAACTGACTCCATAATGACCAATTTTGGATAGTTTAATCGACCGTAAATATATACCCATGTGTAGTCAACACCTGACACTGGCAAAAGTTGCTGAAATTATTAGCAGATTGCCATAATTAAAAAAAAAAAAAAAAAAAAAAAAAAAAATAATAAAAAATAACTTCGTTCCATCCGGGTGTCCCTTGACACCTCTCAAGTTTTTTTATTCACTCCACATCTACAGTAAATATATTCTTTATGTCTTACACCATACACTATTCCTACTCTTAATTCTCAACAAAGCATAGACAAAATGAATGATACCTATTTTATTTTAACTGTGTCCTGAACATATGCTCTGTATATATCTCACCATCATCATCAGCTTGGCCCCACTAATATGCTAGTGGGTATGGTTTCCACATATAGTCCTGATGTAGACTATTGTATGTGCTGTATATGTTTCTTATCTATATCTACTTCATCATGATCTTGATGTTGTCCACTGCTGGACATAGGCCTCCTCAAAAGGTTTCTATAATGTTGCCATTTGGAGGGGTTTGTCTTAGTCACCACACTTGGCATGCCAGTTGGCGACCAAAGTTAGGTGGTAGCTACTACACAGGTAGTACCCAACTACCTGATGTATCCCTTACAATCTCTTATCTATTTAATAGTAGTTAAATACATATAGTTATTATACTTGACCGGCCTGTGGTGTGTTTGGCAAATGCTTGTTTTGACTCAGGACTAGTGTTGAAAATGACTAAAGTGACTGAATTAGACAGTGTCATTTACCGTCAAATTGGTTAAAAATGGTCATTAACTGTCAAAACTGGTTATTTTCAGTCAATTTGATTTCAGTAATATTTAAGTACCTTTTAAGTTTTTGTCGTTGATAAAAGTCTACAACTTCTAAATTGAAACAAAAAAGTGGTTTTTATGACTTATAGTATTATTATGTAGTGTTAATCATTTTACATTTCTAATCATGCGTGCATTTAAGACAAAATGGCAACGTCGCATCGCCTCGGCATTGACTTTTATGTTGTCTTATCCTCTCATGACAATAATCGAGGCAAAAGACGTGTGTAAAGATCATGACAAATGGAAATCCATTGTCTCTGCCTACCTCTCTGGAAAACAGGCGTGAGTCTATATATGTATGTATGTATATAATATATTGTATTGTATGTAAGTATGTGTGGTGTGACTTTGAGAGACAGAATTCGAAATACTGATGTAAGAGAGCGTTGTGGTGTGAAAGAGGATGTAGTCACAAAGATTGAAAAAGGCATGCTGAGATGGTTTGGCCATTTAGAAAGGATGAATGAAAGAAGATTGACAAAAGAAGTATACCTGGCCTGGGTGAATGGGACAACCGGAAGGGGAAGACCACGTCGAACATTCTCTGACCAAATTGGAGATGTTCTCAAGAAAGGGCAGGTCAGAAGTACCCTAAACCGGCGAGCATGTATGAAGAATATAATGACAGTAATCGAGGCAAAAGAAGTATGCAAAGATCGTGACAAATGGAAATCCGTTGTCTCTGCCTACCCCTCTGGGAAACAGGCGTGAGTCTATGTATGTATGTATGTATGTATGTATATAATAGAAAATAAAACGTTTAAACTGGCATATAAATTGGGTACCTATATAAATAAATAATTGGGTGGTCGAGAATAGACAATAATATTTAAGTCAAAGTGACTGAATTTGACAGTAAATGACCGGTCATTTAAGGTTTATGACAATTGTGACTAGTCATATTCAGTCATTTTACATCTCTACTCAGGACATACAGAAACATGTCTATATGTCCTTAGTCCGTGTGGGCACCGATCCATGACCTTTACCAATATTTACCAACCACGTCAAAAGGCCTGTCAAAAAGCAAACTAATGTTGTTGGATTGTAATTCATTGTAATTGGTGCTGTTGATTAATAATGATACATTTCAGGAAGGTGCTAGCTTCATATATCCTAAAGAACTGACTCTGAGCAATGTGAGGATGGCTCAAGCGGCCATTGAGAGGAAATTAAACTTCTGCAGTGGGCCTTTGAATGTTAAATCGACTGGGAAGCAAAGCCAGAGTCGGGCGAAGAAGGTGTTACTAAAACCTACTCATATTCTGGTATTGTATGTTGTGATTTTGCTTACAGTTTTGTCGGGCTTTTCTAATTTTCTGTACCTTTACAAGAAATATGCTAAATATAATTTTCATAATAAATTCATATGTTAACAACGTACCACTAATTCACTTTTCACATCACTTTCCATGACAATAAATTTGGTTTGAACGTTTTTCATTAATAAACAATAACAGAATACCATAGCTTAAAATTTTTATATGACCTTATTTACTTCTTATCCTATGGGCAGTGGTTACCGTAGTGTTAGAGTTGTTCAAGCCATCCAGTAGACCTCTGACATGGCTCCTTTGCCTAATACCAACAACCAGAACCGACAGCTTAATGAGGTGCCCTCCAAAGCCCCTGCTTTGGAGGGCACATTAAGCTAATTAATAATATTAATTAATATTCACAAATCAAAACACTGGCAGTCACCCATCTATGGAGTGACCGTGAGCCTAGTTGCTTAACCTCGCCAATCACTCACAGACCGGTGAGAGCATCTGGCTATGACCTATTAATGAATAGGCATGTCAACTCAATGGAATACAATTACTGAAGCTATATTAAACTTTATCACCTTTGCCTGTTTGGACAAATAAAGAGTAGAAGTTTTAAATGGCATCAATCATTGAGTAAAATACCTTTCCCATTTTCTCAACATTTCAGCATGAGTTGAGGTAAATCTGAAGGTAATTTAGGAGGATATGTTATAAATTTAAAAGTAGGATTGTGACATTGAAATATAAGTGTTAAATACATTTATATTCCGATGCAAATGAATAAAAGATCATAGCTCAAATATAACTGAACTGATTTCAAGAACCCCTGCTTACCCACCGCTCCCCAGTGTCTCATATTCCAGATGCAAGCCCTTTTGTCTTTTCACAGTCCATATTTCCAAATGCACAAGAACATTTTATAATGCATATAATTCGATTTTAGACTACTCGAAACCAACTGTTCCGTAAAATTGAGGAAATGTTCAACCATGTACTAACATATGAAGATGACGAGTTGCAAGCGTTCGCTCGGGACCAAATCCCTATTGTAAAACTACAGCTTATGGCACTGGACAGGGTTCGAGAGCAACAGAAGAAAATTAAGACTGGTAAGTGTTTATGTCAAATATAATCAGTGAACATCCAATATATAACATATATTCGATGTATATATATGTGTAACAGGAACAAGAAGTCCTACCATCAAGCATGTTGCATTTTGGTGACTTTTACGATACATACTGCCTTGATGATCTATTAGTAAACCAAATCAACTGTAGCTAAATATCCTGGAAATGGTGTTTGATAAGGGAATAATATTTAAATATATAATTATTGAAGTTATACTTCTTTTGGCGCGATGGAGAAAAATGATGAGAGTGAATTTTCACGATGCGCGCGCACACCGACACCAAAAAATTTAACAGCATGAAGTTAGTTCTAGGTGGTATGAGACTGAATTTTTACGATGCGCGCGCATCGTAAAAATAACAGCATGAAGTTAGTTCTAGGTGGTATGAAAATGTATGAGAGTGAATTTTTACGATGCGCGCGCATCGTAAAAATAACAGCATGACGTTAGTTCTAGGTGGTATAAAAATTGATAACTATGTTCATGTTGTATATTAAGAAGTATAACTTCTAACGCGTGTACATAAGTACACACAAGTTTTTTTTTGTTGCAGGAGTGCAACAGTATAATAAGTTACCCAAGGAGATAAAGAATGCCAAAAACGTCAAATGCTTCAAATCAAAATTAATAAACCATATACCGAATAACACCATACTATTAAATTGAATAATCTTTTCCTACTGCATACTCCTGTACTGTGGCAGGAAGCATTCCTTATCTCTGAGCGTTACCAAATTATTACCCTTCACGGAGTATTACTTAGACTTAGATCTGGAGTTATATATTGTGATTATAATGTTTAACAAAGATTTTAATAGTTGTCAATTTAAAGTTTGTTTGTCAAATCCATATTCAAATTATGCATGTTAAAAATGTTCTCAAGTAGGTGACATTTGTAATTTCTTATTGAGAAATAAAATTCTTTAATGACAAAGCACAAAAACACTGTTTTACTATAGGTCTATGTTTCGGCTGCATGCGACTGACAATTGTTAACCATATTTTGTTAAATACAATATCCCTACCCTTGTTTCCAATATACTTATTGGTAATGGCTATGTTTGTAAATAGTACATAGAGAATTGAGTGAAGGAGAGAGTGTGATTGTAGAGAGTAATCTCCATCTTCTAATACATCGGTTCTGAGCTACCATCTCGTTTAAGCATTCCATGCTTCGATGGAAAGCATGGAATGTATGGCTTCTACTATATTTAATACTAGCCGTGCCCCGCGGTTTTACACGCGTTAAAATTTAAAAATAGTTGCCTATGTGTTATTCGGATGTACCTATAAGCTATATTACAAAGTTTCATCAAAATCCGTTGGGTAGTTTTTGCGTGAAAGAGTAACAAACATCCTTACATCCATACATATAGTTATAGAGATGAAGAAACTTTCCACCAAACTTCACCAATAATAGTGTATCTACCTCCTCCTCACCTACCGCACCTGCGGCACGCTCGCTGCGCTCGCTCGCCTTCACGCGCGTCGTCACAATTCTAACCTAACCCAAATCCCAGTTTAACATTCGAAAGAGCAGTCCATCGATTAATAAATTTTCGAAGAATCGTTTAGTCGAAACAGCGTTTGGCGAGAAAAGGTTGTTTCGCAATAAATTCCATTCGAACAATCGTTCAAAAAATTCAATTAATTTTATTGATAAACATTATTTTACTTAATCTCAAAAATGGAAAATCATAAATTTTATCGTCCGGCGGGTCTCGAACCTGCACCATCTACCAATCCGGGGTAGGCGCTCTGCGTTAAGCTACGAACGATACACGCTGGCAGATCAAATTTAGGATTCCCTTGCTAACACCCTTCCGATTGATCTGCCAGCGTGCTTTGCGTTGCGAATAATGCTATAAAATTAAAAATTTAATTATTTTACTTATACGTTGGTATAAGTAAAATAATGTTATCTGCGTCTAGATAAGCCAGAGCAAACACAAAAAAAACGATTGGGTGATACGTACCGTATATAATTTGATATGCATTTAATAAATAGCTGTTGTTTTGACAATTTTACCATGTTATTCTACCAATTTCAGGTGAGATAAAAGACCAAGATCTGTCGTTCGACGTGGCACTCCTCATGGAGCTACTGGGCTGGTTCAAGTACAAGTTCTTTATGTGGGTGGACAAGCCCCCTTGTGAAGACTGTGGGGAAGCTACTGTGTTCTTCAAAACTGTTAACGTTACGCTTGAGAGAGAGACTTGTAGGATGGAGGTGAGACTTGTTTCTTTAACCAATAAAAAATTCAGAGGATCCTGATCCTTACCTTAGCGGTCCAAACTATTCTGAGAGATGCAAATTATTATATTTGAAGAGAGTATATTCCAGAGTGGGGATAATTGGAGAATTTTTTGGATCTAGCTACCAGAATTCATTGAGCATCTGCCATCTGACCTCAATCCTTACCTCCTGGTCCAATCTCGGCCGAGACTTGCCATCTGTGCGAGACAATTCATATACAGGACAATCCCGGGTTCGATTCTCGGAAAGGGTATCTATTTGTGTGACCCAAAAGTAGTTGTTCTGAGCCTGGGTGTACATTGTGTCCGTCAAATATATCTTTCTAAAGTTCCCCGCGACACAGAGATTGATTTCCCTGTGCACAAAAGTTGTTGCTTATGATGCTAGCTTTTTTTTTAAATAAATTTTTATATATTCATATGACCCCAAAACACATCGAAACCCGGTAATCGAGGCACTTAAAAGAAGTGTCAAAGAACTCTACCCAAGGAAATATGTTCCAGTGTTCGGGGAGAAGCGTCTCTCTGTAATATGACCATCAGACATGGCCCTCCAAATGATGGGCACAATTTCTTTGTGCAAAGTTTTTGGGAGGTCTTTGTCCTAGAGTGGACGTGATTTAAATTACATGATGAATGATCACGTAGTTGTACACATATGTCCCTAGTTAAAATCCTTCTCACATGCAGATATACAAGTGCAGTAGTTGCCCGGGCGGCTCCCGGTTCCCGCGCCACAACGACGTGCGCACGCTGCTGAGCACGCGGCGCGGGCGCTGCGGCGAGTGGGCCAACTGCTTCGCGCTGCTGTGCCGCGCGCTCGGGTACGACACGCGCTACGTGTACGACACGACTGATCACGTGTGGTGTGAGGTAGGATACTACTTCGTTTCAAATTAAACAATATTTAATCAAATTCCCTGGCTCAGAAGAGACCATAGTAGAATTAGTAAATTTTCGCTTAAAAAGAAGTTAAGACAAATATTGCTTACCGAGTTACAATACAATACAATACAATACAATATAATTTATTTGCAAATATAGGTATACATATAAGGTGTTACAATTTATTGATGTTCAGCCATATTTTACCGGTTAGGCATGCAAATTTAACATTACAAATTAATTATAAAATAGAAATAAAAGTCACAATTAAAATAAAAAATGTCAAGAGTTAGCTGATACCTTGATACAACTTTCAACGAACATCACCATGTAACCAACAAAAAGTACTTATAGTTATGCAATAGTTCTTTACGAATACGTATAATGTTATGTTATGTACCTAATCTAAGGAACATTATTATGTAACGAGCGCTAATCCCGCCGACAAACTGTTACCCAGTTTGGTGGGTTAAAATATAAATAAATAATATAATAATAATAATATATAGGGACAATGTCACACAGATCATCCTAGCCCCAAACTAAGCAAAGCTTGTACTATGGGTACCAGGCGATATTTTCATACTTATATCGATAGATAAATACTTAAATACATAGAAAACATCCATGACTCAGAAATAAATATTCGTGCTCATCACACAAATATTTGCACTTACCGGGATTCGAACCCAGGACCACCAGCTTCGTAGGCAGGAGCACTACCAACTAGGCTACGGTGATCATCAACATATAATGTAATGGTTTTTGTTCCAAATAAATGATTTATTTATTAAAAAAAAATCATTATTATTATATGTAGAGGGTTACATCTAAAACACCAACAACCTTGCAATACTAGATAGTTAACACCATAAGCAACAACTTTTGTTCTACAACTTTTGATAATTTGTTAGATTTTATTTTCATACAAAAATAAGTATTAATTTATTTTCCCGCTTGAACGTTTATAACTCTACGAGCACAAAGACACGCGCGCGAGCTTAACGTCGTTCGCGCGTTGTCCTTTCGTTAAGAATTTAACATAGACCTATAAATGCCACGACAGTACAACAATTTTTTTTTTTGAAGTTATACTCCTTTTGGCGTGATGGAGAAAAATGATGAGAGTGAATTTTTACGATGCGCGCGCACACCGACACCAAAAAATTTAACAGCATGAAGTTAGTTCTAGATGGTATGACAGTGAATTTTTACGCATCGTAAAAATAACAGCATGACGTTAGTTCTAGGTGGTATGAAAATTGATAACTATGTTCAAGTTGTATATTAAGAAGTATAACTTCTAACGCGTGTACATAAGTACACACAAGTTTTTTTTTTTCATTTATTGTGTTATGTCGGAACTTGTAGAACAAAAGTTGTTGCTTATGATGCTAGCAACGTAGTCATGCGAGGTTGTTGGTGTTTTACAACCCTGTATATTTATTATTAATACTTAATAATATTGTCCTCCTAGCCGAATTTCAGCCACGGTTGGCAGTCGCCATGGAGACTAGCCATCTGCGTGAAACATATTAAAATAATAATATCTGGGGACAATGTCACACAGATCATCCTAGCCCCAAACTAAGCAAAGCTTGTACTATGGGTACCAGGCGACGATATACATACTTATACAACGTGTAACAGAAAGAGTGAACGTAACTTAAGGGGCATATACGGTCTCCTTAAGCCTACCTATACACAAAATCTCATACCGAAATACCATCATTTTAATCTTGATCGTAAAGTAATATACCATTCAATATATCGACAAGTATTTTTATCGATATAACGAACATCCGTACTAACACAGCACAGCTGATTCTGATTTACGCTAGAAATTGTTTGACATACCTCTGTGTTTCTATGCACGCCTGGTAGTTTGATTCCAAATGCACTCACTACACATATTTTGTTTTATTTTCGAGTTATGTTTTTATTTATAGCACTGCTGAATAGCTATTGGATACTTTACATCTTATAAGTACGTGATACACAAACACATTACGAGAATCTTTTTATAGTTTAACTTCTAGTTGAAGTTGTTTTCAGTACTGATGGAAGAATTTCATTATTTCACGTTCACTAAAATCTGCACCGACACCGAAAGCTTGACGCTAAGACTTGCCAACTAACACGAGTCTCTCTCATGTACAACATATTCATAGAATCGTAAAGCTTTCATGTTTCTTAGTTATAAAGAGGCGTGGCCTCCATCGCGACACTGTACCCTTCACGACATAGGGTCCTCGTAATTAAACAGCCTTAAATTCTGTGACCTATGAATCCTCATCATCACAAAGTGCACGTCTGAGGCTATTCTTTCATAGATGAATGCACGAAATGTTCAAAATTATTACGATCACTAAACGACATAGTTAAGGATTTCGCGGAACACTTTACTCATTACTAAACGACATTTTAGACGATTTAGTAACTAAACACGACCTAAATAGACAACAGTTTACGAACAACTGATGATTTTAATATTTTTATTAAATAAATGAAATTGCACAATATTTGATGAATTTGGCGGCTTTCATCGAACGCGGCCCCTTTGGCGGCGTCTTTGAGTCCGCTCAAAAGAGCCGCCTAGATATCTGCGACGCGCGCGGCTCGCTTCCATGAATATTAAAAGATATTTAACCGTTTATTATTTACCTATATCAACTCTTTGATTTTGCCGCCATATTAGTGTAACTTTGGATATAATCAGGACGGAATTTGTAATGTCCTCTACTGTTCATATGAGCCTAGTACATTATTCATATTTTTTTATTTGTATGTATTGTATGAATGATTAATATTTCGTAACAGGAAACCTTTAAAATTTAGAGTGTATCACTCTAAATTTTAAAGGTGGAATTGAAAGTGCCCCTGCACTTTCTATTCCATCACTCTCATGATCCGATGGGACGACTAGCGATGCGACCGGAAAGAGGACAGGCACAGGAACGACGGCTTTACGTGCTCTCCGAGGCATGGGGGTGTTATATCGTCAACTCCCAGACTTCGGGCTGATACTGAGAAAATTTCTTTTTACGGAAAAATCCCATAATCACTTTTTGGTCCGACCCGGGAATTGAACCCAGGACTTCATTATTCCCATAATCACTTTTTGGCCCGACCCGGGAATTGAACCCAGGACTTCATTATTCCCATAATCACTTTTTGTCCCGACCCGGGAATTGAACCCAGGACTTCATTATTCCCATAATCACTTTTTGGCCCGACCTGGGAATTGAACCCAGGACTTCATTATTCCCATAATCACTTTTTGGCCCGACCCGGGATTTGAACCCAGGACTTTATTATCTGCAGTTGAACACGCTACCGCTAGACCAATGAGTTATACACGAACACATTCAATGGCGCGGCGCGCGGTGGCGGCATCTTTGACTCTCTCAAAGGCGCCGCCACGCGCGGGGCCCGCTTTGATGAATATTAAAAAATATTTAACCATTTATTATTTACCTACATCAATCCTTTGTATTCGCCGCCGTATTAGAGTTCCTTGCGACAAAATCAGGACGGAATTCGAAATGTCCCCTAATGTTCATATGAGCCTAGTACATTATTCATATTTTTTCGTAATTTATCAGTAGTCGTACCGCGTGTGTTTATCTGGTTAGTTTGTATTAAAAATTAAGTACCTATTCGTTTCCGGCCAGATTAAATTCACATACTGAAAGAAAAATTTAATATGCTTACTATTTAAGACACAAAAAAATATCTGCAGTTACATAAGTCAATTAAATTATTTATTTCTCCTAGATCCAACATCTTGCGGAATATCATTTTAAATTAAATTCAGTGATTTTTCCTAGTTATCAAATTTATATGAATTTAGAGCAAAAATTCAGTTAAACATTTGATTGAATCTTAAAATAAACACGTGTAATAAATTATGTGACTGTACAGAACCACACTTTTTATTTACAGTCTAAAGAGTTCGCGGTAAGGTTCATTACCCTTGCGGCTGAGTTTTGCTTAGTGTTGTTCATAACGTCGGTAATCTTACTTGTTGATTTAGGTTGTCGATATAAAAATAAATTACTAGTTGAATAAAAAAATGATTATTTCTGTGTGAAGTTTCGTCCATAGGTAGCCGTCCTGATACCCTATAACCCCCTTAAGTTACGTTCACACTTTCTGTTACACGTTGTATAGATAGATAAATACTTATATACATAGAAAACATCCATGACTCGTAAACAATATAGTTCACAAGTGTGTGCGAAAACACAAGGATACTTTCTATTTCATTACTCTCATGATCAGATTAGCGAAACGACCGGAAAGAACTCAGGTACAGGACCGACGGCTTTACGTGCTCTCCGAGACACGGGGTTTAAATACCGCCAACTCCCAGACTTCGAGCTGATACTGACAAATTTTGTTAACGGAAATATCCCAAAATCTCTTTTTGGTCCGACCCGGGATCTGAACCCAGGACCTTCAAGTCACCTAGCAAAATAAACCTTCTATCTATGTAACCCTTGCGGGTGAGTCGACTCAGGGTGGTTACCGACTCAGAGATACATGAGAGGTTTGCCATGGCTTGGCAAGAAAATTAGTGAGATACAAGATGGTATTTTAGTCTGTTTAATTTGAGTAAAGCAAAACCTTATATACTAATGTGGCGCGTGCTTATTACTGTTTAAACTTGTAGTGTTTGTATCTATATAATAGATATAATACATTGTCTCATGTGCACCAATAGAGAGGGTAGCCGTCAATCTGTCTGTCTGGCGCTAGTCGCGGTGCGGGTTGGACGTGCGTCTGCGCTCATAGCTGCTGTGTGTAATAGCCAGTGAACGTATACATTTGTATTAGTTCCCTTTGTCGTGATAGTGATCACTACAAAACTTATCTCACAATGTGACTTATATACGTGATTTATGGTCACCACGAGAGGTGACATGACCGAAGTCTGGAGGGAGGTAAAATAAAGTGTTTCCCACAGGTGTTCGACTACGATTCAAACACGTGGCTCCACGCTGACCCCTGCGAGGCGACACTCAACGCACCCCTGCTCTATTCTCATGGGTGGGGCAAGAAGCTTAGCTACGTCATCGCTTTCTCACGTGATGACTTGCAGGACGTCACCTGGCGATACACTACTAGTCATAAAGAGGTGAGGAACACATACCCCTATACCATAAATGATGATGATGATGATGTCCTCCCGGCCACATTTCGACCACGGCGGCCAGTCTCAATGGAGATTAGCCAATTGCGCAGTACATATTATAGTGCACAAGTGTGTGCTCAAACTCAGGGGCACTTTCTATTCCATCACTCTCATGATCCGATGGGACGACTAGCGACACGACCGGAAAGAGGTCACGTACAGGACCGACGGCTTTACGTGCTCTCCGAGGCACGGGGGTATAATACCGCCAACTCCCAGACTTCGGGCTGATATTGACAAATTTCTTTTTACGGAAATATCCCAAAATCACTTTTGGGCCTGACCCGGGATTTGAACCCTGGACCTCATTTTCTGCGGTTGAATGCGCTACCGCTAAACCAACGAGGCAGTCATACCATAAATACCCCTACTACTACATAAGAACTACTGGTTGGCGTGGTTGGTAAATGCTTGCCTTTCACGCCGCAGGGCATCATGGATCTCATTATTTGCGGTTTAACACGCTTCCGCTGGTCCAACGAGGCAGCCAATTATATATATAGAACACCCAAGAACGGCCGATCAGATTTGATAGTTGCAGGTTTGAATCTCGCACAAGACAAAATATGTATTGCCTTTTGCGAGGATAAAACCCGCAATGCATCAGGAGGCAGGTTAATGAAGACCTGAATCCCGGCGGTTGTTCAAAAAAATTATAATTTGTGTTTCGAATGATGATGAAGCTTTGCTTACTTTGGGCTCTTCTTATTCTTCTGGTGGCAGTTATTTCCAGACCGCGGAAGTCCTGGTAACACTGCGTTCAGCGATGAACTACTGTACTCGTCGTTCCAACTAAACTTCCCTGTCCCACCATGCAACATAGATAAATTGTAGAATCTTTTTGGCAGGAGTATCGATAACATTGTCCTGGTGCAAGAAGTGTTGACCCAGGACGGTGTTACGTTTGTGCATCAGTGGTGCACAGTGGCAGAGCAGGTGTAGAAGTGTTTCGTCGTTCGCATTATTGCAGAACCTACACGTCGGTAGACCTCTGCTTCGCTTTAAATATGCACCAAGCGGGATATGGCCGCTTTTAAAATTAACCACTGTAGCTGGGAAAAGCTCGCTGTAAATAGAGTTGAATGGGGCAAACATGTAGTGGAGGGTCGTAAGATCTGTGATGAAGCCTGGTTCGGAGTACTTGCTGATAAGAAACAGAAGCGACATGAAAGCGGCTCGGCACCAACCACCGCAAATTTCTCTTGTCTGGCCTGCGGCAGGCTATATCGCTCTCGCATCGGTTTGTTTAGCCACCAAAAGAAATGTCTCTCAGACAATGCGCCGTAAATCGCAAAGGCCATATACATATATATATATATATATATATATACACGTTCACGAGTTTCTGATGTCCACCGTGGTCAGGTGTTTCCTGAGACGCCAATGTCCCGTTAACATCCTAGTTATGATGATAAATTCCTCCTATTAAGTGTGAGGGCCTCATTTGCAGTTTTGCGGTCGTAGCCCTTGATTGACTTTTTGGAATATTAAGTTAAACCTGGAAGTTTTGGCCAGTGTTTAATAGTTTCCTGTTGGCAATGGTTTCTTAGGGTGAGTTGGACTGTGCTTTTGGTATTCCGCATATCGGCTCATAGCCGTATTGGACCAATTTAGTTCCAGTCGTGCAAATTCGTCGGCACTTTCGTAGCGCTCGACACCCGCATGACCCGGTACCCATCGAAGTAACACCGTGTTCCTAAGGCACAGGGTGTTGAGACTGTCAATGCAGTTCATAACCAGCCCCAGTGTCGCAGTTCTAGAGGCTAGGAGAGCCGCTTGACTGTCTGAATGGATATAGATTGTGTGATTGACAGTCTTTTTGCAGGTTGACTTCTGCGTATACAATGATGGCATAAACTTCTGCCTGGAAAATTGAGGCGTATTTTCCCAGATTTTGACTGGGAAACTTTTAAATCTGGGCAGCTCTCCAAAAATTCGACAGCCTACGTCATTTCCCATTTTGGATCTATAGGTGTACCAAATTAGGTTCCCCTTCTTCCAGAAGTTAGTTTGGGCTAGGTGGCGCTGTGTGCTATGTCCCAGGTATTTATTTAGTACCTTAATGTTTGTAGGTACTGAAACGTCGTATGGAATGCTCCGAACAAGAGCTGCTGTCATGTATCCTGGCGCTACGCGAGCACCGCCAGCGCCCGCTGGGGGACGCGCGCCGCCGGTACCTCGCCAAGCGCGCGCTGCACGAACTCACGCACATGATGCTCGAGAGGTCAGTACACCCCATACAGTATTAATTATGTCTGTGACGTCGATCCCATATATGTGGGGTATCTATGGATGGGTCTTCAAAAATAATATTGAGGTTTCTAATATCATTTTTTTCTTAACTGAATAGTTTACGCGAGAGACACTTCCAAAGTGGTAAAATGAGTGTCCCCCCCTGTAACTTCTAAAATAAGAGAATGATAAAACTAAAAAAATATATGATGTACTATACTATGTAAACTTCCATCGAAAATTGGTTTGAACGAGATCTAGTTAGTAGATTCTTTTTAATACATTCAGTCAACTCAAATACTTGCTGCTACAGAATCCTTCGTGGGCAAGTCCGACTTGCACTTGGCCGCTTTTTTCATGTAAAATTAAATAAACAATAACTTAGTATTTATTGCCCTTAGGACGCCAGCAGACTACGAATCCCACGGCCGTATTTCAGGGTCCGCACAATGGCGCCTGGAGCGCGGGGAGACTAAAGCCTCATACACCTTCGAGTTTAAACAGATCGGCTCGTATTCTCTGCGATATAGCTCTGTGACTGATAAGTACAGGATCCTACATGATGGAGTAGATGTTAATGGCAACTTGCAAGCGTGGGCAGCAGGGGTCTACCATTCCAAGAATATATTCAGGAAAGTTGAGAAAGATTGGCGGAAAGTGTACTTGGCCAGAGAAGGTGAGTACTATTTAATCCAAGTCCATCCAAATCCACAATAACGTTCCATAACCCTTAGTTTGAATCCAAAAAATGCCCTCTCTGATCTGTTAATGAAAATCGGGCGACCGGCCAGTGTTTTAACGCACAGCGACAATTCCACAAATTTGTGTCACTTGCAGAAAACATATTTGTGAAAGTAATGTTTGAAATATGGCTCTTTTTGAGGTAGATAACTTCTTCAAAACTTACAAATGTTTTGTGAAATATCAATGAATTATGATTTTTAAATCGACCGTAGTGTCAATTGCATTCGACCGTTGCTAGATCAACGGATTTCATTAATATGGTTTTCTTTTAATTTATCCGCGCTAAAACTTAACAATAAATTTAAATAATACCTTGCGCGATAATTTATTGTTTATTTACACACGTATGACGTCACGTCTCACAACGAAAGCTTGTGTGGCAATTTAATAAAAGTAATGTTTATATAATTTTAGATAAATAAATATCTTTATATAAATTAACTTGTATGTTCTATGTGTATCTATAACATGCGTATATATTTTTTGTATATATCTATATTTTTGGAAATATCGGTCATATAGGTTGGTGTAAAGTTGAATTTAGTACTATGATTTTTATAACATATATATTTTTTATTTCATGTTTTGTCTAAATTGTTTATTTCCAATTATTGACAGAGGGAGAGGCTGAAGGCAGCGTATCCTGGCGCATAGCGACAGTGCCCGGGCAGCATCTAGAAAACATCAGCGTTCGGTTGACCACCGACACCTTCAACTCGGGTGTGGTCACATGGACTGTCCAGTACGATGACGAGACACCTGTGGTTACGCAGTTTGAAGGTGAGATGCTATTTTGTTTTTTCATGCGAGATGCTTTTTTATCACCCTTCAAACTTCAATATAATATTAGGTCTTTACCTATGAAATTGCCGTTCTGCAGTACTGGCCATTTCAAATCAAAATAATTTTTGTTTGGCTAAGAATTCTAATTTCAAATTAATTTTATTTTAAAAACATGGATTCTTTTTTCCAAAAGTAGTCATTTCTTTATTGATTAGTGTTACATTTTCATCGCATTTCAATCTTTTTCGTCATCATGGATACGTTAAAAATTCGAGTAATTATGGAATATGAGTACCGTCGTGGCAGCAACGCGGCACAAGCGGCACGCAACATCAACGACGTTTACGGAGCTAACACTACAAACCAACGCACCACCTGTTATTGGTTTGCTCGCTTCCGTTCTGGAAATTTCGACCTGAAAAATGAACCTCGCGGTCGTCCGAAGACTTTGGTCGACAATGACGAATTAAAGGCGGTTGTGGAAGCTGATGATACACAATCTACGGCTGAATTAGCAGCAGCTTTCGACGTTAGCGTCAAAACAATATTGGTCCATTTGCGTCAAATTGGCAAGGTAAAAAAGCTTGACAAATGGGTGCCCCACGAACTCAATGATCGCCAGCGCGAAGTACGCGTCGAGACGTGCCTTGCACTGCTCAACAGACACACAAATGAAGGAATTTTGAACCGCATTGTTACCTGCGATGAAAAATGGATTCTGTTTGATAACCGCAAGCGCTCAGCAAGTTGGTTGGATCCTGGTTCAGCACCTAAACAATGCCCTAAACGAAAACTTACCCCTAGAAAAGTGATGGTCACTGTTTGGTGGTCTAGCGCCGGTGTGATTCATCACAGCTTCTTACCAAACGGGGTGAGCATTACTGCAGATGTGTACTGTGAAGAACTGAGCACAATGATGGAGAAGCTGGCGCATCTCCAACCAGCATTGGTCAATCGCTCGTCTCCGCTGCTCCTGCACGACAACGCGCGACCTCATACTGCACAGCAGACGGTCTCCACGTTGCAAGAACTGGGGTTGGAAGCTCTCCGTCATCCGCCCTACTCACCAGACCTTGCGCCTACAGACTACTACTTTTTCCAGAATTTGGATAACTTCTTGGCGGGAAAAAAATTCAATACCCGAGAGGCAGTACAAAATGCCTTTGAAGAATTTGTTGCCTCCCGTCCAGCTGATTTCTTTAAGAAGGGCATCAATAAACTGCCACTGCGATGGCAAAGATGCATTGATTGCATGGGTGATTACTTCGATTAATACAAATAAAAAAATTCATGAAAAAAAATCGTTTCATACAAAACGGCAATTTCATAGGTAAAGACCTATTATTTGTTTGGTAAAGTGGTAAATCTCTAGGCTGGTTCAGGACTCGAGGACCGAAATATTCACTCGCTGTGGTAAAGGCGGGGAGTAAAATATAGGCGCGAGGAGGTACAAAGAATAAGAACTAACCTACTTTCGCCCTTTCTGGGCTGATGAGCTAAGACTGCCTTGTACACTATACACTATTAATAGCAGGCCGGCTGATGATACGCAAAAAGTGAACACAATTTTTTTTTTTTTTTTTTTTTATTTATTATAATAGATACATCATCAACTTAACACTAAACATTTGAAGATGACAAGTTATTGAGTTTAAGACTAGGGGTTAAATCACTACAGATGTATACAACATTCGTAAAAAAATAGTTTCAAAATATACTAAATACAAAAAAGAAACAATATTTAATACTATACTACTAATGCAAATTAAGCTTAACCTAAAAATAAACATTTAAATTTGGATAAAAGTAAAAACAGAGAAACGTAGAAACATAACATTTTGAACTAAAGACTAAATAATTTTAATAATTAACAAATAAATTGTGATATCTATAAATTATATTATTTATTAAATAAAAGTTGAATTATTGCTTAATTGAATCAATACAATTCTTAGCAAACTGGCGAATGTTTTTGCAATTAAAAATATCAATGTTTTCAACACAGTTTACTTTATTATATGTCGATAAAAGCCTTTTAATGGGAGCATTCTCGCCCAATTTAGTTCTGCTTCTCGATATGGTGAAAGTGTTTAAAACAAAACACAATGTTATAAAATACACACAGAGGACACACGTCAGGGCGCGATAACTAGCCACAGTACAGTGCGAAAGCGAGAAATTCTTTCACTTTCGCACTGTACCGTGATTCCTCCTTGTTATGTGAAGTTAATTCGATGCTTCGTAATTTTTCACAAATCGAATGTTAAAAATTTTTTTCATGTCGGTTTTATGTTTCTAAAACCAGTAATTTTATTTTAATGGTGTTAATACTTACGTTAGGTTAGAGTAAGTATAACTTCAAAAAATTTTTTTCCACATAAACGAAACGTTCAGATATCACCGTAGTAGATATTGTTTCAAAATATATTCCTATAGTCTGAAAATCTTAGGAGCAATACAACCCAATCGAGTAACTCTACGCCTGGCATCTGAAAGAGATGCTCTGGTACGGTGTACATACGGCGAGAACGGACGCCGGTAAATTAGATGGGCACCGCATTCCAGCGAGGTGCAGAGTCATCTTGATCGAGTTGTCCGTTTGCATGGCAAAATGGCAGCTAGCCTCTAACGCTACGAAAGTGGAATTAGTCGTCTATTAAATTACACTAATATTATAAAGACGAAAGTTTGTAATTGTGTGACTGTGTGAATGTGTATGTTTCTTACTCTTTCACGTCTAAACGGCTGTGGCGATTTCAATAAAATTTGGTATGGAGTTAGCTGACACCCTAGATTGACACATAGGCTATAATTTATAAAGTTTATCGCGGGTAAAACCGCGGGGCACAGCCAGTAATGAATAAACCAGTGAAACTTTGTGATAGTGAATGGGCGACGCTTACCCAATGGTGTTTGGTCTTTCAGATGAGACACAACTGCCACGGTCCTGTCAGACCCTGACGCTGACTGCCTTGCTGTCGGGCGGGGAGGGGGCCACGTCGTGGCAACACGCGCAGCTGTTCCGGCAGTCACTCGACGTCAAGACTTCGGCCTTAGAGATTTGTGCTACTGTTGTTAATAATTGAAATTAGCGGTCCTACATTTCAGAAACGTTGTTAGATCACGGTAAACATAATAAAATCCAATAAGCTTGTTCCTCTTGTAATCTGACCCTGCTTCACCCGACAATGGCGGTGAGTGAGGGATCGAGCCGTCTAGCAAAATAAAACTACCAACTAAATAAACCGCGCCTGACCGTTTGAGTGCATGCTGAATGCCTTCCTATGCAAAGTGGTTACCAGCGGTTAGATGCCATTGATGGTCGGTTATTTAGAGAGGGAGACCTTTTGTGCAACTATCACTCTATGTTAATACGTAAAGACGCATAACCGGTTATCCGATTGAGATTTGGGGCGAGCATTTTATTGATTCGAATGTAACCAAGGGTCAAGGCACCCTTGTCCCCGCCAGGAAAATTCCAATCGACTTTTAATGATTTTATTTATATATCCATTTTTCTATCCTTGTTTATTGTAATTTTATTAGAAAACAATAAAGAGTAAACCGAAATGTAAGATATACATATTTCGGTTTCAGATGTACTTACTTTTATGTATCTATGAACTTTAGTTTGTTTTCGTATGGATAAAATATGCCCTATATTCAATCGGATGATTTGGCCTGCGTTGGCCTATTAACGTAGAGCGACAGTTGCACAAACCGACCTTTTTATGCATCTCCTCATTCGATTCGAACCTCAACACGGGGCGGTTACTAACGTGGATATGCCAACGCGGGCGGTACTTAGTTTGTAGCCTTATTAGATTTTTGTGTGCGTCACGATTGCTCCGCCACGTTATCCAAACAGAAAAAGAAATCGCTATATTTTTTGTCAAAATTAGTCAAAATCGAAAGGAAAACAAACCAAAACTTTGTCAAAGCAGAAATAAAGAAGTTACAGGGGTTTTAAGTTGGCCGCGCGAACGTAACGTGCACGATTGCGCGGCCATGGAGATCTCAGTAACTACTTGGGATAGAGATCTAAATCTTTTTGTTAATTGAACATTTCATTTGTCAACAATTGTAAATAAAATTATTATAAGTCTAAGATCAATATTTCACGAAATATTTACCTTGGAAGTTATGGCCGCGCAATCGTGCACTTGATGTTTCTTTAATCTCGATTATTTCTTCAAAACTTAAGATATCATGCAGTAAAACTGTTACTAGAAGAAATGTTTTAATATGTCCAAAGTACCGAAAGCATTTAATGCCACCAAAGTTTATTTAAACTGACGAAATCAAGGCAAAACAAAAGTTACGTGGCCGCGCAATCGTAACGTTACTTTGAACGCTGATATCTCATTATCTATAATTGTTAAGATTTCAGTGTAAACATCCATTTATTCGTAATATTAACCTCATCAGATTGACATAGCGTTTTAACCTCAGGACAATTTTCTACGCGTGTAATCTTAAAAATGATGATATCTCTTATAATGTTCGAGCAGAGTGACCATAATTTCTGTTAAATATGGGGATATCTTATGCTCTACTAGACGAAAATGGACCTGTTAGGAATAATTGTTGGAGAATTGGCTAAGATAACACAGTTCAATACAATATTCTTTTCTTCTATACACATGTTCAAATCATGCCATACAAAACCAGGCCAAAAAATGGACCTTAGTTCTGTTTTCACCACATAGCGCGACATTGCTGCTTGTACTCCAGTAATTTATCTCATCATATAATAAAATCGTAGGAAAGTCAAAACTGTACATTGAATGTTATTTAAAAAGGATACTTGGGGCGTGATCTACAATTGACAACGAAGCCAAAAAAATAGTTTTTAGAATTTTTGTCTGTTTATCTGTATGTATGTCCGGGCTAAACTCATAAAGTACTGCATGGATTTACTTCAAATTTTGCATGAATATTACTAAGAGGTCGGGTCCACATGTAGGCTACATATTATCACGCTATCACCTACGGGGGAGGGGCTGTGATAATTTATAAAATTAAACGCGGGTAAAACCACGGGGCACAGCTAGACTATTATATGTTTGTCCCCGCCGTAAAAAGAAAAGAATTTAAGATGTGCTCGGTTAATAGGCAGTAATATAACAATTATGAACTCAAAGCTACGTGCGATGATTTTAGAACTGACTCCAACGGAGGGACTCTACCTGCGGAATAGCAATTCTATTTATTTTCATATTGAGAGAAAATTTATATTTCGAATTATGTACATTTCTATTTTATATTTCTAGCATTACTAACCCATGAAAATTTGACTCCTAATTTGAAACACACATTAAATTAGGAACCAAATGTGGGACGTTAAATTGTTCCAATCGCGTTATATTTCGTATAATTTATGACCGTAAAAACATTATACTTCACCATGTCAGCCAAATTACGTCCACTGTTGGACGAAATCCTCCGCAAAGTTCACAGAAAAACGCTACTGCCCGTTCTCTGGTAGGTTTTCCTTCGGGTCGATTTCTAGGCCCCCACGGGATGAGATGGGGTGATGATGTTCTACGCCGTCACCACACAGCAAATTCGTAATAATTAAACTTACTATATTGATTTTACGTAAATGATCGAAACTACAGCTCAAGAAATACTGTTGCTATTACCATTACTGTTTCATTGATAAAATTATAACTCGTCAATACATAACAAAACATAAACGTCGTTTGGCAAACGGAAAAAAGAAAGTGCATTGAACTCTTTTATTTTAGCCAATTCTCCAACAATTATTCCTAACAGGTACATTTTCGTCTAGTAGAGCAAAAGATATCCCCATATTTAACAGAAATTATGGTCACTCTGCTCGAACATTATAAGAGATATCATCATTTTTAAGATTACACGCGTAGAAAATTGTCCTGAGGTTAAAATTTCAGGCTTGCACGGACAACTAGTGTCTGTTTTTTTATTTGTCATTATGTTATTTTATATTTTTGTTGTCTGTGCATTATTCTGAATAAATGTTTTTCTTTCTTTTCTTTCTTTCAAAACGCTATGTCAATCTGATGAGGTTAATATTACGAATAAATGGATGTTTACACTGAAATCTTAACAATTATAGATAATGAGATATCAGCGTTCAAAGTAACGTTACGATTGCGCGGCCACGTAACTTTTGTTTTGCCTTGATTTCGTCAGTTTAAATAAACTTTGGTGGCATTAAATGCTTTCGGTACTTTGGACATATTAAAACATTTCTTCTAGTAACAGTTTTACTGCATGATATCTTAAGTTTTGAAGAAATAATCGAGATTAAAGAAACATCAAGTGCACGATTGCGCGGCCATAACTTCCAAGGTAAATATTTCGTGAAATATTGATCTTATAATATTTTTTTTGACAATTGTTGACAAATGAAATGTTCAATTAACAAAAAGATTTAGATCTCTATCCCAAGTAGTTACTGAGATCTCCATGGCCGCGCAATCGTGCACGTTACGTTCGCGCGGCCAACTTAAAACCCCTGTAACTTCTTTATTTCTGCTTTGACAAAGTTTTGGTTTGTTTTCCTTTCGATTTTGACTAATTTTGACAAAAAATATAGCGATTTCTTTTTCTGTTATGATAACGTGGCGGAGCAATCGTGACGCACACAGATTTTTGGCGTGATTACGTGATTACCCGCTTCCATTGTCAGGTGAAGCAGTGAAAGCCTTGTAGGGTAACTCAACGGGCTAACTAACTAATGAGCTCCAAGCCACAACTTTCCCAAAAGACTGGCAAGAAAAACGCCAAATGAACAGCTAAAATGTAACCGTGGTGTGATGGCCACATTTTCATTTGTCATCTATACATGACTGGTGGTTAAAACGTTAATAAGGTTTCTAAAATGACGGCAATGCGCGAGTGATGACCCAAGTGTGGCTAGCTATGGTGACCGCTTATCATCACTAGAAGAAAACTTATCGTGATCTTATTACGATTCCAGCCCATCAATTTCTGAAGGGTTAATGCTGTTTACCATAAACCGTTTTGCCGGACGTGGCAGCCATTGTGCCATTTCGCCGCTTACGGCAAGCCTTATCTTATATCTTGTAAGTGTTACCACAATCTATACTTATTACCTATATATACACAAGAAACTGAATTACTTGTTTACCAAATGTGTTTTAAATTTTTATGTGAAATTCAGATTTAAAGTAACTGATCCCAGATGAATTCCAGTAACAACTCTGTGAACACAAGTCATGCTAAATATATGACGTAACTGCTAAGTTAACTTTGCATAAAAAAAAACACGCGAAATTGAACTTTAAAGTAACTAATCCCAGATGAATTCCAGTGAAAACTCTGTGAACACAAGTTATCGTAGACATGTGACGTAAATGCTAAATTAACTTTGCATTAAATAACACGCGAAATTCAACTTTAAAGTAACTGATCCCGAATTAATCCCAATGAAAACTCTGTGAACACAAGTCATCGTAGACATGTGACGTAACTGCTAAATTTACTTTGCATTAAAAAAAACGCGAAATTCACCTTTAAAGTAGCTGATCCCAGATGGATTCCAGTGAAAACTCTGAACACAAGTAATCGTAGACATATAACGTAACTGCTAAATTAACTTTACATTAAATGATGAAATTATTATTTTAATGCACTGATTCCAAATGAATCCTAGTCAAAACTCTGAACCCAAGTCATCCTAGAGATGAAATTAAATTAAATTTTATTTTATTTGGGAAGCTAACAGCTACATCAAATGTGGTTACAAATTTTGGCATCTCCGGTCTACTTAATTAACTACAATAATGACTACCTTACAAATGGTTTTACAAGATTGAGCCAATAGTCTATACAAAGCCTATACAAAGATTTATACATTATCAATGAAATATCTAGTTAATTTGGATCTCGTAGAATTTTTGCTAGTAGTAAACAGATTAATAAAATCAAAACGACTGTCACGATTTAACTTGTTAAATTCATTGAATACTCTAGGCAGAAAGCTGATGAATACTCTAGGCAGAATTTGACTACAAAATTAGCTTTTCATCCGACAGAACCTGTATCGACACCAAGTTGTGAATTTCATCAAAATTGTTGAAACAAAATGTTATTAACGCAATAACTATAGTAATGTTCACATTACTCTTTAAAAGTTGCATCTTTGTTCATGGTTGGTTTCATACTTTTTTTTTAACTTTAATTAAATAAAGCCTGTTTAGACCCCATTGCTCACTGTTCTGTACATACAGCTAGTGGACTAGATATACACAAAATAATAATATCATTATTCACACACGGCTATCTGATCCCAAACTAAGCAGAGCTTGTACTATGGAAACCAGATAACTGATATATGAGTATGCCTTCATATTAATCGCTCTATGTACTAAGCGGTGCAATAATATTGTTATTATTAGTAATATATATTTATATATATTACTAATAGAACGAAATATAGAGTAATAAATATATAGAGGCCCTATAATCAAGGCAAAACCTTGTATTGGGAATTTGAATCGGTCGGAGGCTGGAAAGCGCGTAAAGCTGTTGATTATTAGTGAGCGTCAGAATGGCTGGATGCCTAAGGCAGGCGGCTCTGAAAGTATATTGAAGAGTTGCTATATAATTGCTTCATTTCTTCAAAATTGCTACATATGATACATTCAGAGAAATATGAATATTTTTTTTGGCCAGCCATTCTGACGTCCGGTTGGTGGCCCCCGTGTTAAGCGGGAAGAACGCAAAATTTCTAAAAGTTAGTTGTATTAATATAGCGGTCGACGGTCACCGTAGCCTAGTTGGTAGTGCTCCTGCCTACGAAGCTGGTGGTCCTGGGTTCGAATCCCGGTGAGTGCATATATTTGTCTGATGAGCACGAATATTTGTTTCTGAGTCATGGATGTTTTCTATGTATATCGTCGCCTGGTACCCATAGTACAAACTTTGCTTAGTTTGGGGCTAGGATGATCTGTGTGACATTCTCCCGAGATATTATTATTATAGCGACTAACTTTTAAAAAAAGCAATTTTACAATAAACTCTCAGTGCCGCCTACCATAAGCAACCAGCCATTCTGACGCTCACGATTATTCGGCTGATCACTTTGATCACTGATCGTCTTGGACTGCTGTCCCAGATTATCTGAGTAAAGGAAGTGCACATATACAGTAGACTAGCCATCTATGCGTAGTGTGGAAGTCTGTATCCAAACTACGCATAGATTAGCCATCTATGCGTCTACTTAGAATATTAGATTACAATATTTTTATAAATAAGTTATATTAGAATTAAATATTCACTTGAATTATATCATTCCATATTAAGCTTAAAAACAATTTAGTGCTAAGTTTACAGTATTTTTTTTGAATATACTATAATTCTATGTTACGAAAGGTTTCTACCAGGGGGCTACCGGCTAAGTCGCCGAACATCGGGATAGTGATCGGCGTTCAAATAGATGATGTTTAAAAATGACTTAATCATTCATTAAATCGGCTTCCATGAGCACTTGTGACGGCATTAATGGTCCGGAATCGATTTTCAACGTCGAAGCCAATTTCCCGATATCACTATCCCGATGTTCGGCGACTTAGCCGGTAGCCCCCCAAGCTACCACCTAGATCGCCGGCTATCGTAATCGGTGTTCAAATAGATGAAGTTCAAAAATACTAAATCATTAGTTCAATCGAAAACATTGAAAATCGATTCCGGAGTATTTATGACGTCACGTGTGCTTATGGAAGCCGATTGAACGAATGATTTTAAACTTCATCTATTTGAAGGCTGATCACGATGACCGTATGAGGCGGCAGCCCCCAGGTTAGGTTACATTATTCCATGTAACCTAACCTAATGTACAGACTCCAGCACATCCAGCTACCCCATTCTGTCAAATTTCCCCAATTGAAAGTGAACCTTATGCTTTTGCGATAAAGTTGAAAAAATAAAAAAAAAATTGTGGGGTATCTGGATGTGCTGGCATCTATACCTCCGATTCCATTCAAAACGAAATAAACTCATTTTAATATATTTTCTTCCTAACATAGTTCTTATGAGAAGGTAAGGGCATTTTGGGGTTTGGCGCGAAATACGGACGGAAAATTATTAAAACCTGTTGATTATGCGCGTGCGCATAATTGGTGCGCGTATTATAAGCTATTCTGTTTCTTTGACAGTTCTATGTATGCCCTGTTCTTTTTATATGACCTATATTAGAGAGTATTAAATGACATGTAAACTAGAGTAGCGGTGTTAAACACAGCATTGTATGTATATTTATTATCTATGTTAATATTTAAAAGTAATAGAGACCGTAAATCGGGATGAATGGAAAGGTAGAGGTGAATAGAAATATAAGAGTTCAGTGCCTCTAGCACGAGTTCCTGCAGTTAACTTACTCGATCACACGTACAGTTTCGTCCCATACATTGAGCACCAGAGTTTTAGTTCTTAATAGTTTCCGCGAGAGGCGCTGGTGCTCAATGTATGGGAGAAACTGTACGTGTGCTCGAGTAAGTAAACTGCAGGAACTCGTGCTAGAGGCACTGATGTACATCTAAATTGACCCTCTCATGCATCTCCACGTCAATAATCGGTCTAAGTAAAGGCTCAGTATAGAAATAGACAGTACGGAAACTACCTACAAACGGTCGAAACGGCACACTCACACAAACATACGCATCGACAATATCCTTAAGCGGTTGTCGCGGTGGTGTCAGTAGTGAGTGCCGCGTCAAAACGAGTGGTCGCGTATAAGTTTAACTACGCAGTCTTTTTAGAAATGCCACATTCGTATTGCGTAGTATACGGCTGCTTGAACTCAGCTTCATTAAAACGGGTGCTTTCATATTTCAACCGTCCTGCTGATTTATAAAACAAATATGAAAGGTACAGAACTAGACAAGCAAATAATATAGCCCTTCAGGCCCCTCGGACAAACTACGGGAAAAGTACTATACTGTAGGAGCACAGCTTTGCAATAAATTGCCTAAACATGTAAAAGACCAGAAGTCCATATATACCTTTAAAAAAGCTTTAAAAAACACATTTTTGAGGATTTAAAAAGTAAAACTTCTTCTTTCTATAATTTCGACATGAACTTTCTCGTCGCCCTAACTTAACTTATTTAGAAATGTTGTTTTCTCATATAAGTGAAATGTATTTCTTTTTGAGAAAATAAAGTTCTTAAACCTATAGGTTTTAATAAAAAATAATAATAGGTATCTAAAACATTAAAAGTTACAACCCTACAGCTTCAATAGAGCGTAGGTAATTATTTCAGTTTTACAGTTACCTTACTGTCCATATTTATACTGTGGCAAAAGTTTCGAACCCCATAGGGTGGCCTCTAGCGCCTAGTTGCACAGTTAGTAGTTTTATTTGCTAGATGGCTTTAACCCCAGCATGTCTACCGCAAGTTCATGTAGTTTACTACCTCGATGATACTCGCAGTATTTCCAGTACATTTACTAGTAGCGCCTCTAACGGAAACTTTAATGAACTTAAAATGTCTATACTAAAAAAACTGTAAGTGTCATCGAGTAAGTAAACTGTATGGAGTCGTGGTAGAGGTACTGCTCGCCTGTACTCCAGTGAAGCAGTGAAACCTGGGATATCTGTAAACGTAATGTTAAAAAAGTCAAGGTTCAGCGTGAGACGAGATGGACTCTTTATATTAACGACCTATTGAATTGTAAGAAAAAAGCTTTGTTGTGATGTTAAGAAATAAAAGATATTTTAAAAATTAATTTTTTTAATACAACATTGAGGTAATCAGTATTCGTACCATCATTCGATTATGCATCGATGATTTTAATTCGATTTTTATAAATGAAATGGAATATATGGAAGGGAATGGAAATGATGCCGGGATTTATAAAAATTGAGTAGGTATTTTTATAAATCCTGGCAATACAGGTCTGCCGAAAATCACATAATCATTTAAGTATATAGACTATAGAATTTGAAACATCAATAGCGAGGAAACGTCAGAAGCGCTACTAAATAGGTACCCATGAAACTGAACGAATCAAAGAAAACGAGTTTATCGAATACGAGGACATTTTCAGGCGCTCCAACTAAATGCATCGGCTGATCGTTATTCTTGTAAGGGAAGTTGTTCACTTTTCTGGTATTTTTTGTGGGTTGTTGTTTGTATGTCGACGGCGACGGCGCGCTTTTATCCTACAGAGCAGTTTGTTGTCATTTGTATTGATACAAACGCGATGCTAACGCGGCACCGGCGCGTCTGATCGATACACACGCGCGTTAGTATAGCGTTTGTATCGATTGTATCTAACGGGCGACATCGATGGGACCGTTAGCGCCCGCGCCTGACCTAGGGGCGGCGTTTCCCCCGCAACGTTGGAAGTGTGAATCTACGCTAGTAGTAATCGAGCAATTTGGTGCACCGCACGTCTTTGGAACGAGAAATGGAGCCTTTCGACGCAGAAAAACGTCGGTAATTTTTCTTCTTCCTTTTTTTAGAAAATAGTAACAAAGCGCATGCAATCAGTACTGTCTTGACCGACGCCATCTTGCTACTGTTGACGAGGTTCTGCTTAAAAACACAAAACAGTCGTGGGCATTATAAACATATGCATAGACTAGACTGAAATAAAACTGTGGGGCACTACAAAACGAACATTTTCAACGATTGTAGACAATTGACGTGCCCCACGGTTTTATTTCAGTCTAGTCTATGCATATGTTTAAATATCTATTTTATTATTTTTTAGCTTTTAGTACATATCTTAAACATTACAATGTATTTTTAACATAAACCGTTTAACTTAAAAAGTTTTTTTACCAATTTTTATTTTCTAGTTTTTATTTTATTTTATTTCGCATTCTGTTTAATTCATTTAGTGCCTCATTATTGCAAGGTTTCTTGACCGTTAGTTTATTGCAGTCCAACTCCTCTATACCTACGTAGTCCCTGCAAAGATACATTTCACAATCCTATTATAATATGCCATTTTGTGGTAGCGCCCATCTTAAAATTTTGAGGTTGTATAGTGCACTGTATTCTACTTGTCAAGCCCTTTTATTTGATTCCCATATTAATGGGATTGATAAAAAAATTGGTTATCAGCCATTTAGTAGCGGCGGCCATCTTAAATTCCAATTTTGCATAGTAAATTGTATTCTACTTATTGAGACCTTTCATTTGATACCCATATTGATGGGATTGATAAAACCTAGGTTATCCGCCATTTTGTAGCGGCGGCCATCTTGGATTTCAATTTTGTATAGTACATTGTATTCTATTTGTTGAACCCTTTCATTTGATATACCCATATTGATGGGATTAATAAAACCTAAGTTATCCGCCATTTTGTAGCGGCGGCCATATTGGATTTACAATGAAACGGAATTTATTTAATTGTATTGTCACCAGAACTAGAAGTGTGTACCAAATTTCAGATTAATCGGTCAACAGGAAGGGGGTCAAATTTCAGTTACTAAATTTGACCCAAGAATAAAAATAAAACAAAGTACGGGGTAAGCTAAATAAAACCGTTTAAAAATGCCAGCGCGTTTGTGTCGATACACACGCGCGTTTGTATCATATCACTAAATATCACTAAGTACTATTATAAAATATATTGTATAAATGTTTTAACATTCCGTGTACCTAAATATCTGTAATAAGTAACTAGAAATAATAATACCTGTATTACTACAAACATGTTCTGACTATTTAGAAGCGCTTTTTTAAAGTCTACGTGAATAAAAACCTTTTTTATTTATTTATTTTATATTTATTTGCATCGTGTCTATCACTACATACGCGCGTTTGCATCGCGTCTGTATCGCTACACACGCGCCTCTGTGTCGATTCAAACACGTATTTGAATTTATACAGGTGTGCAAAGGTCTACAGGCTGCGTCTGACTTGCGTGCGTATCGCGTAAATGGCGCGTTTAAAAAACGTGGTGTGCATAGGCCCTAAGGGCCAGCGCAGACCGAGAGGAGCGCAGCGGAGAGGATTTTATTAAGGCACTAGAAAATCAACTTTAGAGCTATAGGAATAAAGTGCATATATGCTTGAACCTGACAAAATGCTCGCGCAGTTTCGCGCATTATAATGTTCAAGCATACATGCACTTTGTTTAAATAATTTTAAAGTTGATTTTCTAGTGCCTTAATAAAATCCTCACCGCTGCGCTCCTCTCTGTCTGCGCTGGCCCTAGGTATCTAAACACAATATGCCGAAGGTAGATACATGACCGAAGTTCAGCCTAATTTCGCCTGCAATGCTATTTGAATTACTGACTAACTTCGGTCGGGCGTAAGTTCAACTTATTCAGTAGATCACACATTATACGCGACCGAAATTCGGTTCGATTGCTCTCGAGACGCTGAATACACATACAAAGTTGCGCAACTGGATTTCTGCCGCGTAAGTTGGTTTTGGTTTTTATAAAAGACAACACCCGCACTAGGGGGGAATATAATCCCTGTGTCGCAGGGTACGTTACGGACACAAATTACATCCAGACTCAGAACAACTATTTATGGGTCACACAAATAGTTGTCCGACGCGGGCTTCGAACCCGCGACACGTAGCGGCGAGGCGACTGTCTTAGCCGCTGCGCCACAGGTACAGTTGAAGTTCGGCACTTATGGTGTGTTATCAGGCGAATACGTCGGAACGTAAAATCAGCCGCGGAACTTCAAACCCGTACCTTCGGCATAGTGTGTTTAGACGCTAAGTTAGTAGGGTACATATATAAGAAATCAAAATATTTTGACCATAGGTAAATTCAAAGCTAATCCAATGTTATGTCGTCCTTTTGATCTCTACCTTCCAGGAGTCTTGCACTTTGAATCAAAAAACTATTGTAGGTACAGACACCAGCACATCCAGCTACCCCAATCTGCCAAATTTTATAGATTTTCAACTTTATCACAAAAGCATAAGGTTCACCCTCAATTGGGGAAATTGACAGATTGGGGTAGCTTAATGTGCTGGCGTCTGTACCAAATTATATTTCTTACATATGCTCTACGCTGCGACTAGACGCTCATTAATGACTGGAAACTTATAAAAAGCTCCATTGCTATTAAATGTTACAAAATAAAAATAATTCGAGTGCACACAAATACTTAGTTTATTTTTTTTATTATATAAGTATATCAGTGGGTGCCACATCGCGTTTAATCTCTGCCGCCTATTACCAGAATCTATGAGGCTAACTCCCATCTGTCCACTTCAAGCGTGCTACTGCGGTGTTAGCTGGCACTAACTAGCGGCGTTTACCACCCCGATGGCATTCGGGTTAGTTTAGGTTAGAACTATGATCTTTAACTCGAGCGAGCAAACGACTGTGCAGTGAATAATGTCCCCTGTAATGTAGATAAATTATAAAAACTTGTGAGGTGTCAAGGGACACCCGGATGGAACGAAGTTATTTCTTATTATTTATTACGTACAAAAAACCTGTATACACTCAACAAAAATAATTGTCGCGACACCACACTGTTCAATGCGAAATAGAAATGAAAATATCTGGCTTGCTTTCTATAAGAGAGAGAGAGACAGACAGAGAAACATGCGCACGCCGCAAAGCTGCAAAAAGTGTCGTGACAACTTTTCGTAAGAATTTTTTCCGTCTAGCCCCCTTTCACAACGCGCGATAATGAACTTCGTTCCAATAATTATATCTGACATTGACCACTTAGGTGATGTAAACGCCACTAGTTAGGCCCCTCGCCCACTGCGACTTATGTATAGTAGATATAGTCGCATTTGCAACGCGATACAGTCTAGTAGTGATGCTAACGCGCTACAGTATCGCGACTGCATCCATACAAACGCGCGCCCGTCGCGCGACCGTTTCGGACGACATCGGGGAGAGAGTGGAGGGAGGGTGGATCTTGCAACTGTGACATTTTTCTGCCGCACGTTTGCATCGCGACAAAAACGCGACAGTATCGCGACTGCATCAATGCAAATACGCAACAGTATCGCGACCGCATCACTATAAAATGTCGCAGTGGGCGAGGGGCTTTAGTGCCAGTGACCACCCCGGTGGCAGGTCGAAAGGGATAGATGAGAGTAAATGATTAATGATATACACAAGTTTAGCATAAAATCACAAATATAATCACATTCAACTAATTTACCACTGTTCAGACAAATGTCTAACCAAATCCAACCAAATCTTTCACTTTATTTTTAGTTTAGCTTTCTTATATTTTTAGTTATATAACTAAAAATATAAGAAAGCTAAACTAAAAATAAAGTAAAAGACAGCCCTTCCTAACAAAGTATCTTAAATTGAGGTAATTCTTATCTTACTAAAAATAATAAAGGCAAATTCAACAACATAAAACGATCTTACATTATAAATGTATATCAATAGTTCTTAGGTAGCCTAAATCGAAATTAAAAGTAGTAAGTTAGTAGTAACAAAATAGGCACGTCAGTGAATCCAGTGTATCCATACATTAGGACTGGACTGAGAACTGATTTCGTCAGTATCTAACTGAGTATTTAACTAAGAACCAATTTCACCGTTAATATTAAACGCGATCAATTGACGGTAAACTCAGTTCAGCGTCCTGTAGCTGAGTTTACCGTCAATTGATGGCGTTTAATTTTAACTGTGAAACGGCTCAAGTTTTTGTTTATGTTCTGAACTCAGTTTAACGCATGGCCTGAATGTAATGTTTAATTAAATGGTAATACGGCCCTAATGCCCTTATTTAACAACAAAGTCTAAAAAAGTTAAACTGCAGTCGAACTATGAATTAAGCATTTTAATTCGATTGTTTTCGACTAAATCAGGGTCAACTGCAGTTTAACTTTAGACTTCGTTTTTAAATTAGGGTGTAACAGCTCCATATCACTGTTTGTATTTCAAACCGAATTCAGTTATAGTTAGATTTGCTTAAGGGGCCTTTTACAGTCCACTAGCGCCGCCAATCGAAAAAATGTCATAACTCGTAAATAGAATCAAAAATACAAAATGTGGTCTATTATTACTGTAGAAAAGGCAATAACGTAATTTTATAACACATTGTCAACACTTGCAAATCGTGCATTTGTAACAAAAACGGCCGTTTATGTTTTGAATGCACGATTTAGCTAAACAGCTATATTTCAAGTGTTGATAAGGTGTTATACAATTACGTTATTGCCTTTTCCACAGTAATAATAGAACATATTTTGTATTTTTGATTCTATTTACGAGTTATGACATTTTTTCGATTGGCGGCGCTAGTGGCCTCTTAAATATATACCGGTAGATTGAGTAATGTACAGACGCCAGCATATCCAGCTACCCCAATCTGTCAAATTTCTTTTATAGATTTTCAACTTTATCACATGAGCGTAAGGTGCACTTTCAATTGGGGAAATTTGACAGATTGCGGTAGCTTGATGTGCTGGCGTCGGTACTATGGCGTTCTCACATTCGGTTTTTCACATTGTAACTGGCGATCGTGCTAGCTATAGATTTAAATTACTTTGGCGTTACAGAGAAAATATTGATAGAGATACAAAAATTATAAATATTGATAAATTGATAAAAAAATATTTTTAAATTTTGCCGCTGTATCGCTCTGTCGCGTCGGACGGCTACAACAGTTACAGTATTAAAAATATTGCCACAAGAAAATTAACTTTATTTCTATTGATTAAAGGTGTATTTTAACCCCTTATCAGTTGACTGGCCAATTGCTGTTTAATGAAAAGGGTAGGAATGAAGCGAACATTTCTGTTTAAATTGAAACTTGACCAAGATGTTAAAGTTTTAGAGTTTTCTTCTTCACAAGTTACAATTAACCACAGCTCCTTAATTTTATTTCTGAATACGGTTCAATTGCCAAACAAATACAATTAGATAATCATTTTACCCTATTTATAAAAACTTAAAAAACAGACTATAAATTTGCCGCCTGGAATTATAGTAATGAACATTGGGACCTCAATCAGAGACAGCCGGCGCAGCTGGATTTGCATGGTGATGGTCGCGCATTTCGGTCACTTTAAGGACCCCTCCCTCCATACACTCGTAGATTAAGAACAGCAGGCGCATCACCTAAAACCATATAAAATAGTTACAACATAAATTTCCACGGGTCAAAGAGCACTTTAAATTTAACATTTATGAAGTATCATCATCGAACGGGGCACTCAAAATATTTTAGCAGCCAATCTTTGGACCAACTAACTTAACGATGTGGTCATTCTACTAGTGGTTGCACAAATGTTTTAAATCCCAATGAGGGCTGCCTCGAAGGCTTCTTTCTATTTTTCTTCCGTGTCTTTATGATGGAAAATGTTAGTCTGTACGAACACGACCATGTAAATATTGTCACACACTCAGGCAGTCTGTAACGGGAACCTCGCAAAACCCATCTTACATATAGATGTAAGCTGGATTTTGCGGGATGTTAATACTACCAATGCATACCTACCTTCTTCCGGTGGGACTTGGGCGGGCCGAATGAAAACTTATCGCGGTCTGTAGTTTGCCTACTCTTTAGGTTAAGTTAATCTGTTGTAGGATTTTTTATGGCGATTAAGACAGGCGGAAAACGTGGTAGATGCTATAATTTCTACGTACGGTCCAAAAGACTTAGAGCAGTTTAGTACGTAGAGCATTATCCTTTTGGAAAAGTCCTAAAATCGACTTCATTATGTTTAGTATGATACCGATACACAATGGGATTAGTTAATAAGTAGTACAAACTGTATGTCAGAAGAAATACCTGGTAAGTACCTTGTGTTCGGCCGCGAACATAATCATATCACTGGCATTTTGAGCGGTGACAGTAGCCGCCAAGCGAAGCACGCATTGCCGCTCCAGGTCAGGCATCAAGTAACAAGAGGATATTAGAATGAGACGTTCTAGACCAGTTTCAGGAAGCGTGCCCAAATATATATAGTCCTTGAGATGGCGGAGCGAAGTGGCGGTGGCGTCGGGTACGTCCACATGGCCCTGCTGCGCTTCGCGCCATGGGCCAACCATCATGCGGCGCAGCGCGGGGCTGGCAGCTGCCAGCGCACAGCGGTGCACGCGCACCGTGCCATCCACGCCGCGTAGCTCGAAGTCCGTGAAGTCTGTATCCTCATACAGCGTTGCAAATTTGTCCGTCTGTGGTACCGGGTCTACACGAATCCCAACGTTAAACGACTGTACTATATTCTTGCCCTCATAGATGATGTGCCATGTATCGTCATCCTCGTCTGTCATCAGCCTCTTATCGCTCACCTCCAGCTCTGGGCTAGTAAACAACATTTGATAATCGCTCTCATCTTCCGACCGACTCTTGATAAACTTTATAAATATTATGTAACGGTCTTTATTTCTAAGAATATCTGAGCGAATCTGGAACACCACGGCTCCATCATACAACATATATTCGGGACTTATATTTTCATTGTTTGTGTCTATTTGGAACTGTGCCTCGAAGACATTTCCTTTCTTTATTAAATTTTTTGCTGTCATTCTGTAATAGGATAATTTTATCCTTTGAATAATTGTTGCGTAATTTTACATCACTTAAATTATCATGAGTGAAATATCAATGTATTATTTTTTAAATTACCTTTTTGTTTTTCAAGTATAAATAATTAAATTATTGAACTTAAATAAATAAAAAAAAAAAATCATTTATTAGCAGTAAATACACAACAACAAGATATTTCTAGTATTGAAAATAAAGAATTTAGGTAATAGGAAGTTTTAATGACTGGAATAATAATTCTTTGTCTTTCTTTAAATACCTATCAACTGATATAAATTTGTCCATAAGAGTTATTGAAATAGGAATAACCATTTAAAATGAGCTTTTTATAATGTGTGTGTCCCCAGTTTCCTCATTTATATAATCAAAATTCTAAGTATGCCATATTTTAAAACATAATTGGAGCAATTTAAGGTTTCAGTCATAAAATTGGAGCAGTGACAACTTCGTTACTATGATTTGTTTAATGTGTGTAAGCTGGACAAACGTGTCTCCAGCTGACACTTGCCGTTGGGGCAAAACCAGTGATGTGAGGGTTTAGGTGACATATCATTAAAATTTAATAATACTGACATTGATGAAGTACATGACATAAAATTTTTAGGATTAGTTAGTGACCGTTTTTGTAATTGGAAACTCCAAGTTGACAATGCATGTAAAAAAATTAATAAGTTCATATTTGCACTAAGGAGATTAAAAAATCTCACAAACACTGAAACAGCCTTGTTGGTATACCATAGTCATGTTTGCTCTATTTTAAGATATGGCGTTATTATTTGGGGAAACTCTACTGACGCTGAAAGAATATTTATTGTTCAAAAAAAATGTATTAGGTCGATATTTAATCTAAAGTGGACAGACTCGTGCAGACCGATATTTATAAGAGAAAAGCTACTCACTTTTCCGTCACTATACATATTTGAAATGTGCAAATTTGTAAGAAAAAATATGTCACTTTTTGAAATAAACAAGGAGGCTGTACTTAAAAGAAAAATAGTTCGCAAACCGCTATTAATACCAAGATATAGACTGAAGATATGTGATAAAAACTGTTATTATATGGCAACAATAATATACAATAGAGTTCCAGAGAGATTCAGAAATCTGACAGAAACTGAATTCAATAAAAAATGTATGAGTGGCTCTGTGACAAATGTTTTTATTGTATTTCAGATTATCTTCAATTTAACTTTCAATAATTTTGACATACTACTTAACTTGACTTTTACGTTATATATATTAATTGATTGACTATATATACACATTTACGTTATTGTTTAGCTAATAAAATAATTTAAAATTGTAAAATTATAAAATTATAAAGAAAGTAAAATATTAAGTTATGTATATCGAATTAAAATTATGTGAGATTATGACAAATAATACATGTTACTTACATTTATTATGTGTCATACTTCCACTTAAACATTTGCACGACAAATTGTTGAATATAGTGGAACCGTAATTTAAGACCATCTAAATGTACCTATATTCCTGCAAATAAAGAAATCATTCATTCAAATAAAGAAATCATTCATATATATATATATATATATATATAGCCAAAAATTTTACTCGTAATTGAAGCAATGAGAGCCAAAAAATCTAACCAGACTCAAATATTATTTAAACTACGATCATAAAACCATTATTAAAACGTTTATTATATCTTTATTTATAATTTAAACAATAATTTACTAAAAGGTAAATATTTATAAATTTGATTAACTTATCCTATAGAAAATTAACTTAATTTAGTCCAAAATATTAATGCCCTTAATTAAATATAGTCGAAATATCGTATTATTTAGAACTACATTTTGAATAAGCTAAGAACGATATTTCTCGAGTCCGCCGAGTCGAGATATTGATTGAAAAATTTGAAAAAAATGTACTTCCTGATGAAGCGGCACTTGCGGCTCCTCTGGTGTTGCGAGTGTCCATGGGCGGCGATGATCACTTACCATCAGGTGACGAACTTGCTCGTTTGCCATCGTATATTATAGAAACAAACTAGCTCTCTTCAAGACAATGGGTTACTCACGATTGCCAGAGTTAATGCTTATTTTCCAATAAATATTTGCAATTACAGCCCAGAATGCAATCGTAGAAAGACTATCATGGGGGGCAATCAAAAGAAACGGACTTACTGTTCCTTTAGTTCGAGCTATACCTACTTTTAATTCAATATAATTTGAAGGGTTTACATCTGGGGCATTTTATAAATCAATAAAGAAAAAAATCTTACTTATTTTTTTTTCTATTTAAGTATAATAAAACGTAATTAAGTAATAATAAATCCATTTATTATCTCATCACAAATGTATTATGTAAATACATATACGTTACGTTTCAACATACAAAGCATGTATTCAACTAGCCCCAACTTTGTGAGAGACTGGTGCCTGAAATAGGTTGTAATGAAAACCTGTACTAGACGTCACCAGAAGTACTACTTGGACAAATTTTTATTGATAGAGAAAATGCTAACGGTTTATATCTCTTGCAACAGATCGATGCATATGATTTGCAGGATGCTTTTCCTAATATTTGTAATGCCCTGCGTATTAACTCGACGCTTTCTTCTTAGCTCAAAAGCTGGAAGAGTAAAATTGCAATTTCAATTCACAAAGGCTTACTAATAATATAAATGTGAAAGTAACTCTCTCACTCTGTCTGTCTGTCGCGCTTTCACGCCAAAACGACTGGACCGATTTAAATGGTAATTTGGTACACAGATAGTCTAGACTCTGAGAAAGGACATAGGCTATTTTTTAATGCGAAACAAGCGTTGTAAGGGGTTGAAAGGCGGGATGAAAATTGTATGGAATTATAGACATGTTTAGAGCTAGAAGCTTGAAAATTATTTTTTAGGCTGTTGATTGGATATAAATAAATATGACTTTCAAAGTTTGTAAAAGTTTTACCCTCAACGGTTTACACCCTAAAAATAGCAATAGCAAATAGTGGATTAAAGTTTGTATGGAAATATGTAAGGTTTATGTGAATATTTTACTGAGGTTTTCGCTGCAATTTTGAGGTATAGTACATAATCGTAGCTTAAATAATTACGAAGATACACATGTGCAAGCCAGGGACACGTGTCTCCAGAGCCCTAGCACGAGGCACGAGTTCCTGCAGTTTACTTACTCGATCACACGTACAGTTTCCTCCCATACATTGAGCACCAGCGCCTCTCGCGGAAACTATTAAACTCTACTACTAAAACTCTGGTAGGTACTCAATGTATGGGACGAAACTGTACGTGTGATCGAGTAAGTAAACTGCAGGAACTCGTGCCTCGTGCTAGGGGCTCTGGAGACACGTGTCCCTGGCTTGCACATGTGTATCTTCGTAATTATTTAAGCTACGATTATGTACTATACCTCAAAATTGCAGCGAAAACCTCAGTAAAATATTCACATAAACCTTACATATTTCCATACAAACTTTAATCCACTATTTGCTATTGCTATTTTTAGGGTGTAAACCGTTGAGGGTAAAACTTTTACAAACTTTGAAAGTCATATTTATTTATATCGAATCAACAGCCTAAAAAATATTTTTAAACTTCTAGCTCTAAACATGTCTATATTTCCATACAATTTTCATCCCGCCTTTCAACCCCTTACAACGCTTGTTTCGCATTAAAAAATAGCCTATGTCCTTTCTCAGAGTCTAGACTATCTGTGTACCAAATTACCATTTAAATCGGTCCAGTCGTTTTGGCGTGAAAGCGCGACAAACAGACAGTTACTTTCACATTTATATTATTAGTAAGCCTTTGTGAATTGAAGTTACAATTTTACTCTTCCAGCTTTTGAGCTAAGAAGAAAGCGTCGAGTTAATACGCAGGACATTACAAATATTAGGAAAAGCATCCTGCAAATCATATGCATCGATCTGTTGCAAGAGATATAAACCGTTAGCATTTTCTCTATCACCAAATAAAAATTTGTCCAAGTAGTACTTCTGGTGACGTCTAGTACAGGTTTTCATTACAACCTATTTCAGGCACCAGTCTCTCACAAAGTTGGGGCTAGTTGAATACATGCTTTGTATGTTGAAACGTAACGTATATGTATTTACATAATACATTTGTGATGAGATAATAAATGGATTTATTATTACTTAATTACGTTTTATTATACTTAAATAGAAAAAAAAATAAGTAAGATTTTTTTCTTTATTGATTTATAAAATGCCCCAGATGTAAACCCTTCAAATTATATTGAATTAAAAGTAGGTATAGCTCGAACTAAAGGAACAGTAAGTCCGTTTCTTTTGATTGCCCCCCATGATAGTCTTTCTACGATTGCATTCTGGGCTGTAATTGCAAATATTTATTGGAAAATAAGCATTAACTCTGGCAATCGTGAGTAACCCATTGTCTTGAAGAGAGCTAGTTTGTTTCTATAATATACGATGGCAAACGAGCAAGTTCGTCACCTGATGGTAAGTGATCATCGCCGCCCATGGACACTCGCAACACCAGAGGAGCCGCAAGTGCCGCTTCATCAGGAAGTACATTTTTTTCAAAGTTTTCAATCAATATCTCGACTCGGCGGACTCGAGAAATATCGTTCTTAGCTTATTCAAAATGTAGTTCTAAATAATACGATATTTCGACTATATTTAATTAAGGGCATTAATAATTAAGTTAATTTTCTATAGGATAAGTTAATCAAATTTATAAATATTTACCTTTTAGTAAATTATTGTTTAAATTATAAATAAAGATATAATAAACGTTTTAATAATCTAGTGGGAAAACTTAATTTGAGAAGGACAATGTGCGGCCATTTTTTTGGATAAGGTATATGAATTATGATGAACAATATTATTTTAACCCTAAAGCAGGCTTTGCTATATCATTTTTAACCTTATTCCAAAGAAATAAGGTTAACATTGATGAGGCTCGTACCTATAGTTAACGGTCTGCTTAACGGCTAAATTACGTCTAGAACAAGTCTCATCATAAAAAGATGATAAATGAAACCAATATTTTTGAACTATTGAAAATATACCCAGTAAAGCTTAAACTACAAGACCGAAAACCGGTATAAATTAGCTACTGACTTTACAAGTAGGTATCTCCAAACCCTTACCTCAGTACCTATACCTATAAGACGGTTCCCTAACCCTAAGAATACCCACTGACCAAACTTTCTATTAAGTTGAACTGCAAGATTGATATTATTTACATACCTACTAATAAACATAACATAAACAAATACGACTATGAAACAAACTGAAAAGATTTTCTAAGAAACATTAATACGGATAATAATAACAAGAAACTTACCTACTTATGAAAAGGCTACAGCACACTTCAGAAAAACTTCCGAAAAAATTTACTCAGGCTCATTCAACCACAGCGGCCGTTTTTCTAATGAGTGGAGTTTATTTGGGATGCCAGAATAGTTTAACTTTAAAATACCGATGGAGGGAGTCTATAGACAAATTTGACTATGGTTATGTTTCTTTTTCACAGGTAATAATAGTATTGCTACAGTCCGGTTTAGGATTCCCGTATCTCTTAGCCGGTAGCGCCTTTTTGGTAATCTTATATCCTAAGAATTGAATAATAAGAAGACATTATTAATTAATAAACTACTAATCAGTGAACACTCTAGAAAAACTTTCATTTCAAAATCTCCTCTTCTCACACATCCTGTAAATACAGGCCAAATCTAAACTAAGATGGTATATTCATAAGTCGGGAAATATCCTATCCTATTGCATGGATCATATAGGTATGTCACGGAACCACATACTAGAAATCCCTGTGTCGTGAGTCCAGGCTCACTCAAAACAATAAACACTCAGTAGGTTCTCCTACTGAGTCAGGCACGATGTAGGTATTAAAAAGTAAATGTTTAGTGAATTTATTTTTATAACTGTAAGAGTTATCGAGTCTGGGAAGAATTAAAATATTAGATAAATTAGTTATTAAGAAATTCATAATGTCAATAATCATAAATTTGTTTTAGTACAACTACATTTTGCAAGTAGGTATAATTTTAGTCCCACGTAATAGGGGGCAAGCTGTTTTAAATATATTAATGCCACTAACTTAAGCGTTTTTGTATAAAATGTAAAAATATGCAAATTTTTATTGATATACGTAGCGAAAGTCATTATATAGTATAATATAAAATTCTACGGCCTACCACATCCTTACGGTTAGAATGCATTTGGTTGCGACCTTGAAATGGCCAATCAAAACGCATTTGTTTCAGTCCCCGCAACCCGCGCCTCCCTCTAATTTTGGTGAGTTTGAAACAGAACAAAGATCCCGTAATGCGGTATTTATGGGGGATAAATCTGTGAAGACAAGTTAAACACTTTGACGGTTAGCCATCTAACTTATGATTAAGGAATATATGAAACAAATATTAGTATAAGACAAATTTACGGATTAGCGTTATGTATTGGAATGATTAGGATTTTCAATTGTTAGTATAAGAAAATATATGCAAACAAATATATGTATTAACCAGATGTATTATTAGTGATATTATGAATTCTGATAATTATGAGTATCGCTCATTCAAATGTAATGTTTTTTTTTTTAATGAACAGTGATCATTTTGATTAGAAATGGACCGAGAAATAATTTCAGCCTTCTTTCATTTAGTCTTCCGATATTATTAGGAATCTTTATGTGAATTTATATGAATAAAATACACACACTCTCCGTGGAATTGCGTGTAAATCAGTTAAATAATCTTATTAAGGCATTTGAAAGTGGTATAAGTTAGGAAAGGTTCGGAGTCAGTAATTAGCAGGACTTGTTGCATTACCAGATGTTTCTATAGCAAACACAATGCAACGGCTACTTGAAAAAAATTGCGGACATTAGTGCCATATTTTGTGAATTTAAATATATCGATACTCATATTATGCATTACCCCTTCAGTACTTGATAAGGGGAGAACAATTAATTTACTAATAGTTAATAAAAAAAACTATAACTAGACTAGTGTTGGGATTTTATCCGGTTAAATACTCAAAATGGATAAATACACATAAATATCCGTTTTTACTTGAGTATTTATCCAAAATAGAGGATAAATACTCGTAAAGCTTTAGTTACGTTATTTAACGGAAATTTTATTAATTTACGAACATAAGGCTTGATATAAATGAAAATCTGAAAATATAGATTTGTATACGGCTTTATTAATCCCTTTTATAATAAAAAAAACCCATAACATTCAATCATTACTATTTTCGTCAAGCACTGTCAAAGATACATAAAAATATTATTTTGTACATTGCATAAATTTACAAGATTAGTTACTCAAATCAGTGTAATAATAATAAAACTACACAATATTAGACCCGTACAATCATAATCTTTTTCGTCAAACAATGTCAATATAATATGAAAATATACATTAATAATAATAATGTCCTCCTAGCCGAATTCCGGCCACGGTGGCCAGTCTCAATAGAGATAAGCCATCTGCGCGGGGCATATTATAGTGCAAGTGTGTGCGCAAACACAGGAGCACTTTCTATTCCATCACTCTCTCGATCCGATGGGACGCCTAGCGACTCGACCGAAAAGAGGTCAGGTACAGGACCGACGGCTTTACGTGCTGGTATTGGTGGTTGATATCACAGCGCTTCACCGACAACAGTGGGCCCGTCGCAGGAGGCGAGCCAATGACGAAGAGGCTGCCGGAGCGCGCAGGACGAATAAAGTCGCCGTCAAGGCGTTGTCAGTGGCGATTGTGGAAGCCAAAGGTCTGTCCTGGAACGACCTAATTGAGGGACTGAATAGGGATCCATGGGGACGCCCGTACAAAATGGTACTGGCAAGCTCAGACTGTGGGTCCCTCCGTTGACGTGTAGCCTGGACCCAAATTTTCTGGAGAGAGGGTCCATAGGGTCCAGGACATTCCCTCGAACCCTCTGTCACCGTCACACCTTCATTGTGACGACACTGACGACCAGTTTGAGCTGACGGAGGGAGAGTTGGACCGAGCAGTACGGCGACATTGAGCCCGAAATACCGCCCTTGGCCTGGATGGGATACCGGGCAGGGCGTGGGTTTACGCTCTGATAGTCTTGGGGGACCGTTTGAGGTAACTGTTCACTAGCTGCCTCCGTAGTACCGTGTTACCTTTCTGCTGGAAAGAGGCCAGGCTAGTACTGTTGCACAAGCCGGACAGGACCGTTGATTCTCCCTCAGCGTTCCGACCAATCTGCTTGCTGGACGAGGCGGGCAAGTTCTTGAGCGTTTCATTGCCACCCGTCTTAGCGAGAATGTGTCGCGCGTTGGCCCTGACTTGTCGCACAGCCAGTTCGGCTTCTGACAGGGATGTTCAACGTTGGACGTGACTAACCTCGTCCGCGCCCTGTCGGAGCCCGCAGACAGGACGATTAAGTTCGTCGGTCGAAATGGGATTGAGATCCAGACGGATCTCTCCTCCGTGTTGGGACCTTTGCTATGGAGCCTCGCCTAAGATGCGGTCCTACGTATTGGCCTCCCTCCCGGAGTGAGCGTCGTCTGCTATGCGGACAACACGCTCGTTATAGCCTGGGAGGTAAGCTTCCACCGGGCGGTACGGCTTGCCGAACTTACGACGATGCTATGGTGCCACGGCTTACGGGTAGGCAGCAACCACCCGGTATACGTCGATGCGGGTAGGTGACTTGGAGGGCAGAATGGGGCGGTTTATATAGTATCTAGACTGAGGTCCTCGAAGCCCCATCGACTGTCTAGGGTGAGCCCTAGACAGTCGATGGGGCCTCGAGCAGCACTTCGAGCGTCTGGCCCCCCGAGTGCGCCGGGTGACCGGCGCGTTACACCGGCTTTTGCCGAACCTTGGGGATCTACGGGAAGAAGTTCGCCTCCTCTACGGATCCATGGCCGTTTACAGGGCGCCCGTCTGGTCTGAACACTCGACTGGTGTCTCCCGCTGCAGAGCTATTCTAAATAGCCTGCAGGGTGTGGTGGCCATACGGATCGCACGATGATACTGTACGGTATGTTTCGGGGCGGTGACACTTCTGGCGCGCCCACCACCATATGATCTCCTGGCGGCAGTTGACGTGGCAGATTTGGCTGAAATTCACGTTCATCATGGGTGGGAAGGAGGAGTGGTTGTCTCACCTACAGACTGACTCAGATACTCACCGGACATGGGTATTTTGGTGAGTATCTGAGCTGGATCGGCAGAGAAGCAACGACACGCTGTCACCATTACGGATGCGACTTTGACTATTCCACCAAGGGATGCCGAGGTCTCCAACTGTGAGGCAATCATGCTCCAGAAGGAGGCCGCCGAGCGGGATCGAGAGTGAGCCGGAGGAGGCGTCGGGGTGGTGGTAGCAGCCGGTAGCCTAACTCTCCTCGGGGCTACGGTGGCAGTATGAGAAGTGTCCTCTACTGCCACCACGAGAAAGCAACTCCGGGAAGACAACGACCTGTTTGTGGCGCAGTCGCTGTGCCAGATTGGGAGGAGTCGGCAATAGGGGAGGGCAACCTAAATGCGAGTGCGTGTCCCGACCATCTGGGACATGGCGTAAAAGGGGGGCACCGGAGCAGCATACCCGCGTTCCACCTACTCACCCGCAGTCACTTTTTACGAGTGGCATGCGTAGGCATCCCTCTTGCCTAGTAAAAAAAACCTCGTTCTCTGCGGTGAACACGATTTTTTTTTTTTTTTTATTATATTTTATCTTGCAATCAGCTGTTTGGCTTTTAGCAGATTCGTTGAGTGCGGTAAAGGGCGTGTGAGGCATGTTCTTCCTGTGAAGAATTAACCTCTTATTGGTTTGTAGCGAATTTCAGGTTTCAAGGAGATCCCAGATGTGATATCGCTTCAATCTCCTAGTATGAAGTGGGCCATTGAGAGTTATCGCTAGATTGTTACTATGGGAATGAATGCGTTGTTGATATCTTTTAACTCTGTTTTTAACTTCAATTTTGATTGGATCTATTTTCAGATAATTATGCAATTCTATCATTTTAGTGAACCATGGTGCATTAGCTATGTTTTTTAGGATGCTGTTCTGGTATCTTTGTAGGATTTCGATGTTGGAGTTTTTGGCTGAGCCCCACAGCTCAATTCCATAGGTCCACACCGGTTTCAGTGCCACTTTATATACCAGTAGCTTGTTGTTGATGGACAGTTTGGAGTATTTTCCTATCAACCAATTTAGTTTCCTAGTTCGTTGGTTTAACTCATCTCGTTTTTTTTCTATATGTGTTCTCCATGTTTGCTTCCTGTCCAGGTGCATCCCTAGATATTTTGCTGTATTGTTAGGTTTAGGTTTAAAGAACTTTTATTCTCAATAAAAACATTACATGTCACTTACTTGAGAACAATACTAATTAAAATAAGTTTTAATAAAGTTCACCATCTTTAGTTACTCATTCAATGCGTTCATTTCTCCAACAGTTTTTGATCTGCGATTAGATACCGGCTAAGTTGAGTTTTGAATGCATTGAGTGAGTGTACATTTCTAATATGTGAGGGTATTTTATTGTAAAGTTGTGCTCCTTCAAAAGTTAGCATTTTTTTGCCATAGTTAGTTCTAATTTTCGGTAAGACTAGTAAGCTAGCTCGTCGTGTACTACGTTGGCTAATTTGTTTAAATTGTGTTAGTTTTATTTTTGTATGAATACTATTGTTAAGGACTTTTTTGATGAAAATACAAGTGTTATAAATATATAATTGTTTGATATTCATTATTTTTGTGTTGTTATAAATTGTACTAGTTGGTGTTAAATATGGATAGTTGAAAAGAATTTTTAAGAGTTTGTTTTGAGTGACTTGGAGTTCTAATAGTTTCGTTTTAGCAGCACTGCCCCAAATTTCAATTAGGTATAGTAGATGTGGCTTTACAAGACAGTTGTAGATGGTGTGCCGCAATTTTCGTGGAATGCACCGAGCCATACTACGTAGGGTCCCGACTAGTGTTGATAGCTTGTGTTTGATATATTCAATATGAGCACTCCATGTAAGGGAACTGTCAATTTTTAGACCAAGATATTTTTCAGAGGTTTTTAGCTGTAGAGGTACGTCATTTATTGTTAGTGGAACGTGCGGGGTTATAATTTTATTTTTTGCTTTAAATATTACATAACACGTTTTAGAAATATTTATTGTTAAAAGATTGAACTGAAACCATTCGAATAATGAATTTAAATCCTCTTGGGCTTGTGAGATAATATGATTGATGGAAGATCCGAAGTAAAATAAACATGTATCGTCAGCATATAGAGTAAGGTGACCATGCAGCTTAATTTCATGTATATTATTTATGTATATTAAAAAGAGCAATGGTCCCAGAATTGATCCCTGCGGGACGCCACAAGTAATAGGTATTGCGTCACTTTGGTGATTACCAATTTTGACCACCTGCAAGCGGTTAGTAAGGTACGACTTAAGTATTTTTAGGGCGTTTCCGGTGATATTAATGGATTCTAGTTTTTTTAATAATAACTTGTGGCAAACCGTATCAAATGCCTTTTTGAGGTCTATAAAGACGCCTAGGACAATATTTTTACAATCTATATTGTGTTTGATTTTAGTAATGAGATCAATAGTTGCTGTAGTAGTATTACTTTTTGGCCTGAATCCATATTGACGATCGGTTATAAAGTTAATAGCGGTCAAATTGTTGTGGGGTATGATGTCATTCCCAAATCTAACAGGTGCGCAGTTCTCTTTGCGCAAAGTGAATGTGACATGCGATGACTTGCTAGAACTAGCCTTAATTCTCCATTTATCCATCCACTCACGTATTTTGTCAAGGTGTTGCTGTAATTTCTCAGAAGCTTTTTGCGGATTCACGTGGTTGTATAATACTGCTGTATCGTCGGCAAATGTTGCAGTTAGGATGTTTTCTGTGACTGGTATATCAGCAGTATAAAGCAGATACAGTGTAGGGACCTCGGTGAACACGATAATAATATTTTACTTCCTTTTATATAAGGGCCAAAACAAAGAAACGGGACAAAACGGCCGTGATAGGATGCAAGTGAGAAAAACATTGTTTCATCTTGCATCAGAACCAATAATGTAATTACACTAATTACGTAACATTTTGGAAAGTCCGAATACAATTCTAGTCATTAAATTTTTAAAAATAACCGTCTAATATGCAAAAAATATAAATATCCATCATTTTGAGTATATATCCGATAAAAATGAGTATTTATCCATTTTTGATAAATACTCGAGTTTTTATCATCTGAGTATTGATCCTCCGCCCATCACTAAACTAGACAATGACTAGATTTAATCACCACTTACTTATAAGCTAACTTTCTATCCGTATTTCGTGATTTCACACAGGATTCTATTTTGAACTCTCCTCCCCGCTTACCATTGCCTAATGGTACTCGCTCATCTCTTATCTTGAACTATCCTATTACTATTATAACTACAAAAGTTTGTGAGTATGGATGTCTGGCTGTACGGATCTTTTTTACTCTTTCACGCGAAATATACGCAACGGAGTTTGATGAAATTTTGTAATAATGCTTATATATCTGAATAACACTTAGGCTATAATATATTAAGTTTAACGCAGGTGAAACCGCGGGGCACAGCTAGTAGGTAATGAATATTCCCGAAGATATGACGTCAAGTGTGCTCAATTGTGGAGCTTTTCGCCACTAAGAGATGGCTTTAATTGTTGTCTGATTCCCTAAAAAACTGTGAATTCCCCACAAGTGGTAACATAATTTAAATATTTTGTAACATTGTCTGCTGCTAGCAAGGCTGCCACCTTAAATAACTATATTGCTACATTTGCTACTTGTTTCCTTTTATAGGTTCTGGATTCTGGATTATATTATGGTAATAGCAATGTGCCAGAGCAAGTCTCAAGAGTATCCCACATTCGTTTATGATTTACTTTCCTGAAAAAATATTAAAAATTCGTATAAAGGGAAAATATTTTCGGGGATTTCCCAACCCGTGTACCATAGAGAACTACATTTAACTTCGAGCATTTATTTAGTGAATGCTCGATCGAAGACATTTAAAGATGTTAAGTGTAGTGGTGGGCGATTATGAATGATTTCTATAATCGAATTATTTTGTATTACTAATATTGATAATCGGTTATGAAATTAGTAAATAACTTATTTTCATAATCGAATGACGTTACTAATTAGTATTACTAATCCAGTTGCTATATACAGAGAACAATAGAGAGAGACTCGAGAATATTTTATACGTATAATGTTTAAGAATATGATTACTCCTAAAGGGCTGAAATTGTGGGATTGTTTAGGTATATTAATATTTTACTATTAGTTTATTTTAAATAGAAATAAAAAGTAAACGTTTTTGTTGTATTTTGTTTTGAAGAGAAGTCATATCTTTTTGTGTTATTCTAATCGTTGCTAAAGACAAAACTGACTTTGTTGAATGTTGATTAATTATCCATACTAATATTATAAATGAAAATTCTGTCTATCTGTCTAAGTGGTACTAATTCACGCTTAAACTACTATACCGTTTTGGTACGATTGTAACATTATTCAGTACGCGCGTAAGCGTAGTAGCTACTCTGCTGTGCCAATATTCGAGCGAGTGCAAGTAGCGTTGTGCATAGTGCTATACCCTAGCTACGTTGTTGCTACTGCCTGCCACGACAGTGGACTCGCTCGACCGACGCGGCAACGCCGACGCAACCCGAGTTGACCCGACCAACATCGAGTTTCGCCCGTCTCGACTCTCGACACAAAATCTACTAAATTAGTAACTACTAATTTTTATAATCGAGATATCTCGAGACATTTTAATAATCGAATGATTTCATTAGTATATCTCATAATCGCCCACCGCTAGTTAAGTGTTAAAAGTTATTAGGAATGAGACGGCGCTAAAATAGACCATCTAAAGAACCATGCTAGTATCAAGTAGAGAGTCTGCGTAATTTTTCGTGTAAACCTCGACGTAATAATAACCACCGGACTAGCCATTCAGTGTTATGTATATTTTGGAACGAGCAAAATTGGTATCGCTGGTGTACTGTATACTCCTTGGTCGCCATTATTATTTATGACATTTGTTGATATAATGACATAACTAAATGTAGTTTCGTACATCCTCTTTGGACATAACCTCAAAGCAAAACAAAATAGTATTTCTTTTGTTTAATACAATATTGTATTAACCTTAAAAGCAAAGTACTTATAGTTCATACGTTTAATTTATATTCATATGAGAAGAATGGCTTTTATAAGAAAATATATTGGTAGGTTTCATTATGATTTTAATACTTACTAAAAATATTACCTATATGAGATTACAGGCTATGAGGCTACAGCTTAATTACCTACTATAATTAGTTACATTACGCGCTAATAAGACCGAAGCAAACTATATTTGCATAAGATAGGAACAGAGAATCCTTTAGACTCAAGTGAAGCATCATATGTTTTTAAATTTTATTAAATTAAATTTTAATTTAAACTTAATCATCTGTCATGGTACTTTTTTTGACTATAACGTACTTTATAAGTGTAAACAACCATAGTACTTAACTAAAACAAATATGTATCATTCTGGACATAAAAAAATTATCCATCTGTTATTATAAGGTATCCGAAACATAAAAGAGTCATATTTCTAACATTATTGCTGCTGAGAAATACATTTATAACAGGGAAACCTTTACCTCATAAGTAAAATCTAGGTTCAATTAATTCTACTAGTAACTTATTGATACCTGGGAGACGGAGACGGCTCTTAATACAAAATGTTATATCTGTCACGAAATCTAGAAACTGTTAATATGTTTGGTTTATTTAACCTTCTGAACACTCTGTACTCGTAAAAGTCTTACATGACAACAACAAATCAGAATAAAGTCATGGGGCAGATTGTCATTAAAATCATCATCATCATCCATCATCATATCAGCAGAAAAACATCCACTGCTGGACAAAGGCCTCCCCCAAGGATCTCCACAATAGCCGGTCCGCATCTAATGGCTTCCTGTTACCCTTGCACCTTGTTGGGGGCCTGCCCACACTGCGTTTTCCTGTTTGTGGTCACCACTCAAGAACCTTTCTGCCCCATCGGACGTCAGTTCTATGAGCTATGTGCCCTGCCTACTGCCACTGCATTAAAATTAAAATAATTATCATAAATGACTGAAATAAAAATATTGAATATATAAATATCTAGAAAATATTACACACCACCATCTGGCAATAGGTGAAATACTTATTTATTACACAGAAAACAGCCAAAACAAGACAAATGGATATGTTCCTAAATACAATTAATTAGAATTAAATTAATATATTGTGCAAGGATTTAACCTACAGCCTTTGGATCAGAAAATAGGTACACTACCAATGTAAGGTAGCTGGTACACCATAAGGTAATAGTCAAGTGAAAGAATGTTACATGATTTTTATCAATTTAGAGGTAAAGTAATTGAATTACTATCAGTGAAAAATCAAGCTCATTGAACTTTTTGAACTACATATTTTATAACTCCCATTTATTTTCTTCTGTCTAATTATAATTTGAATTAATTTGTGCACATGAAATGGTGTGGGTTATGTTTGTCAATTTAGCTAAGGTTTTTATTGTTATACCCTAACATGTAATTGATTTTTGTCCCTAATAAGTAAAAGAAATAATTTTCTTTTAATGAGTCAGGGCAGAGTCAGTGGTTTAAGAAATATCAAATTCAATTTCACGCCGCAGGTCATAGGTTCGATTCCCACCCGGTATAGATATTTGTGTGCATGAGCATGTCTGTTTGTCCTGAGTCTGGGTGTAAAAAACCTATATAAGTATGTTTTAATAAAAAAAATAGTATATGTAGTATATCAGTTATCTGGTTACCATAGTACAAGCTCTGTTTAGGTTGGGATCAGATGGCCTTGTGTGAATAATGTCCCAGGATATTATATTATTATTATATATTAATTGATGAATGGAGATTATTTCTATAACTCCTGACACATATGTGCTTCTGAGTGAGATGAGAAACAAGTCAATAAAAATATGAAACAAAATGTGAAGGAATAAAAAAAAAAAAAATTTATGTGTAACCCATTTATGTAGAGTTGTTCTTTGTCTGTGTGTGTTAAGAAATGAAGTCTTATCTTTATGATATTTCCAGACATTGGGGCTAACCTCACAGACCACATGTACCAAGGCTCGTACCATGGTTCAAAGAAACATGAGCCTGACTTGGATGTGGTGCTGGCTCGCAGCTGGGCTGGAGGCTTGGATAAGATGATCATCACTGGAACTAACCTTGAGGATAGTAAGCAAGCTCTTGAGTTGGCACGCACTGATGGTATGTTTAATGTTTTTATACAGCTAGTAAAAAATTTGGGCATTATATGTTTGACTCTTTCAATGTATATCAGTTGCCTTCTTGGTCTAGTGATAGCGTGTTCAACTGCAGATAATGAGGTCCTGGGTTTCAATCCAGGGTCAGCCTAAACTGATTATGACTTTGATTGTGGATGTTGCTGTAAAGAAAATTTCTCAGTATCTGTCTGAAGACTGGGAGTTGGCAATATTACACTGCCTGTGCCTCGGACAACACGTAAAGCCGTTGGTCCTGTACCTGACCTCTTTCCGGTTGTGCCGCTAGTTGTCCCCCTTGTTGGAGTGATGAAATAGAAAGTGTCCCTGTGTTTGCGCATGCACTTGTGCATTATCATATAATATGGCTCGCGCAGCACTTCATTGAGACGTGCCACTGTGGTCGAAATTCGACCAGGAGGATATTATTTATGTATATCAGTGTATAAATGCTATGGAAACTAAAATGGGTGTAACATTTTTGGGCATTTATTTTTATTAAATATAGAATTACATTGATATGATATCTTTGATAGATGGCATGTACATCCTACGAAACGGTGTTGGCACAAGAACTCATAAAATAAGCTAGTGTGGCATAAAATAGTATGGCATCTTAACCCGAGTTGGTTAGAGGGTGCAAATTTAATTCACATTTTGGATTAATTACTCATAAGATGACTGATGAATCATATTTCTGGAAAGTGCATACAATTTCTTATGTAAGATAGATGCGCCCTGATGTCTGGGCCTGAAAACAGGCAAGGTATACGTTTTTATTGTAGGCCGTTAGGGATTTTTAACAGTATACTTTAATGAGTCATACAAGAATCAACAATACAAAACAATCATTGCTTTGTAGCTGTAGTTAACTTCCTGCAGCAATGCTTAGTTATAAAAAGAATGAAATAAAGGTTGATTCATTTCGAAGTAGGGAAACAAACAAAGAGACTATTGTATATTAATGTGCATGTTAGTCAGATTAACATTCTACGTTTTTTTATTTAGTTTTACGGCTCATGCTTCTTCGGCCTTATGAGCCTTCCGTAAAATATATTTTTATTTAATTTATTTTCGTCATGTCAAGTAAAGTCCGTCACAGTCAAGTCATACGTAGTCCTTGTCGTACCCCAGTAAAGCAGTGGAGACTTTACTAGAGGTTTATATGGAGTTTTAGATTCAACACAGAAAATAGCAATTCAAGGCAATATGGCACTTTCCTTCACTTGTGTACGTTGTCCATGATGTTATGTCTAAAAATCCACCATATTTACACATAAAACCTTGAATTTACACCAGTTTTTGAAAATGAAACAATGCCCTGATGCGTCTTTTTCGGCGTTGGCGCCAAAACTCTCTAACATTCTACAATATGGGCAGTGTGACCTTATTGAAATCCGATTTACAACTCCTATAATATTTTAATAAAAAAATCTACTTTATTTTTGGCAAGTTTGACTCGCCAAAAATAAATTGGCACTCTTTTTTATATCTTTATCGAGATAAAAACAGAATGTAACCAAATTATTCAGGGCAAGATGTCATTATATTTCATGAGTGTATATATAACAAATAATATTATATACTTATTAATTGGATTTATAAAGAAAAGATATGGGTTTTAGGTGTTTCCCGTCCAAATTTATTGTTCAGAATTCAGAATAGGGGCTCTGACTGTTGTTGAATTTCTTAAACAAATACATAGGTACATTCAGTCAAAAAAGTATCGGGAATGGATGATTTGTTTATGGTTCCAAATTCAAATTTTTGTTGTTGTTAGATTGGCACAACTGTTTTCCATTTTGGCGCGGAGTTTGAGTTGCATCTGTTATTTATAATTAAATACAGTGCTGGTTTTAGTAATATCATATATAGTGTGTATTGCGAATTTCATAATGGACAAAAATATCGAACAAAGAGTTTGTCTTAAATTTCGCATCACTAATGGAATTTCGTGTTCGGAGTCACTGAAAATGTTACAGAAGGCTTACGGTGAATCGACTTTATCAAAAACTCGGGCTTATGAGTGGTTCAAAGCGTTCAAAAGCGGTCGAGATGTGATGAAAGATTTGCCTCGTTCTGGTAGGCCATCAACGTCAGCAACTTAAGTTAATTGCGGGCATGTGAGCACATCATTGTAATAGATCGCCACAGGCTTTCAATTCATCGCGCTTGGCATCCAGCTCAGCGTGCCTTCGAGACTCGAATCAGTCTACTTTGCCTTGGACCAAAGTCCGCCTTTCTGCCCGTTTGGCTGCCCGCTGTTCCCAATTGCGAGGGCTCTACACCAGTTCCTCATGTATCGCTTAAGCACATCTTTGTACCTGAGGATGAAAAAGGAGGGCGTTCTCAATTCAACTGTATTTTTTTTAGTTTTAAGAGACTTTGAATTTAGTTTTTATTGAAGTTATACTTCTTTTGGCGTGATGGAGAAAAATGATGAGAGTGAATTTTTACGATGCGCGCGCACACCGACACCTAAATTTAACAGCATGAAGTTAGTTCTAGATGAGAGTGAATTTTTACGATGCGCGCGCACACCGACACCTAAATTTAACAGCATGAAGTTAGTTATAGGTGGTATTAAAATTGATAACTATGTTCAAGTTGTATATTCTAGTATTTTTATTTAAATAAAATCTTTTTGATTATTTTTAATATTTATCGTTAATCACTACTGCATTTTAGTTTTTTTTTTTCCATACGCCAAAGAAGTATAACTTCTAACGCGTGTACATAAGTACACACAAGTTTTTTTTTGTTAGGGATTATTTGTGAGCAGTCACATTGTTGAAATTAAATAAAAATATTTCACACCTCAAAAGCTTAAAAAAGAACTAAGTAGTAGGTAACTAAGATATATGTGTCACATAGCGGTTAAGACAATCACCTCGCTGCTTCGTGTCCCGGTTTCGATTCCCCCGCAGTACAACTATTCGTGTGGCCCATAAATAGTTGTTACTTACTTTCTCATCGTTTGAGCAGTGGTTATCCCTAGTGTAAGAGTTGTTCAAGCCGCCAATAGGTCTCTGACATGGCTTAACGACTGTTGCCTAATGGTTACGACCGGGACCGACAGCTTAACATGCCCTTCGAAGCACGGAGACGCTAAAAAATTAAACCACTTTGGCGGTCTATGGATTGACCGCGAGCGTAGTTGCTTGACCTCGCTGATCACTTACGGACCGGTGAGAGCATCTAGCTTATACGTAAGCTAGCTATGCCCCGCGGTTTTACCGACGTTAAATTTATGAAAATAATTAATAAATTATAGCCTATATGTTATTCGGATATATAAGCTATATTACTACAAAGTTGCATCAAAATCCGTTAGGTTGTTTTTGCGTGAAGAAGTAATAAACTCACTCACACACTCACAAACTTTCGCCTTTATAATATTAGTGTGATACGTACGTATTAATTTCCCTAGTGCGGACGATGTCTATATAAAACCAATTAAGTGCAATAGCACAACATTGTCGCGATGACCATCAACGTCGCGATTTGTCGTCGAGAATTTCTTTTCACTTTTTTTAAGAGGCTTGTTTCTCTAAGCCCCGTAATCAGGTATATATTTAATAGATGCATAATATTGGAACGAACGAAGTTCCTTATCGCGCGTTGTGAAAGGGGGCTAGACGGAAAAAAGATGTCACGACTCTTTTTGCAGCTGTGCGGCGTGCGCATGTTTGTCTGTCTCTCTCTCTCTCTCTCTCTCTTATAGAAAGCAAGCCAGATATTTTCGTTTCTATTTCGCATTGAACCGTGTGGTGTCGCGACGATTATTTTTGTTGAGTGTATACAGGTTTTTTGTACATAATAAGAAATAACTTCGTTCCACCCGGGGTCCCTTGACACCTCTCAAGTTTTTTTGTATATATAGTATATTATTATAGTATAGTATTATTAGTATTTGGAATATAAGTATGTTTATGTAAATTGTATATAAGTACATAACTTTGAAGATTAGACAGTACACTACAACTATCGCTTTTTTTTCTTACTTTTTCCTTGTCCACCCAACGGTTGTCTGGAAGAGATTGCTACAAAGCGATAAAACCGCCGATTGTATTTCTATTTGCTTAGTTGTAAGTCATATATTGTTTCTTTTGGTGCAATAAAGTGTACTCTATCTATCTATCTAATACTGCCTAATGGCAGGAGACTGTCTTATATTGTCACCCTGTTCATGCTTTTGCGTAAGTTAGGATTGCGTCATCGTATTGGCACCATCCGGTTTTCAATGAATACTGTATAGAAGTATTTCTTTGAATTTGATGATGTCAACAGTACGGTATGAACCGTTACATTGTAATCAGGTACTTAAATTGGTTCTAAGTTATTGAGTGAGGGGTTCCCCATGGGCTAAAATTATATAGGTCCTTATGTAGGAAAGAGCCATCGACTGAAATGATGAACTTTTTGCTCCATTTCAGACCCTGTTTAGTTGCTTACCGATACGCAGGGTTTGAAATGATAATCTATCTATCAGCCGAACGACGTCCACTGCTGGACAAAGGCCTTCCCCAAGGATCTCCACAATAGCCGGTCCTGCGCTGCCCGCATCCAGAGACTTCCCTCGACCCGCAAAATGAAATGACATGATAATAAGCATTGATAAATGAAAACGAGTGCATAGCGAGATATATTTGAGTGAGGCTTTTCTCTCTATGAATAGCTTTACCTACTGGATAAGTACCTCAAAGAAACCATTTCAGCCAATAGCATTGATACGTTACAGTTGGGATACTGGGTGTGATTCTCACACCCAAGGCCACAACTTACCGACACTCACTTGCATCTCCACACGTAACAGCACTAAGTCGAGGTTCGAACCCGCAATCGTCGTAGAAACGGTTACGCTTATTCGTTGACCTGGTGGAATAATTACTTTTTAAAAGCATTTCTATATTAGTATGGTCATACTTAGACAAAAATTCCAGTAAATATAAATTTAGCAAATATTAATAATATACAACATGTAACTTAATTAACGTACTTCCTGAAAATAGTTTGTTCAGAATCGTTTACTGAATCGATTTATATAATTTTTGATATAGGTAATTTTTAATTCCAAAAATAATCAATACTACGGAAATTATTATCATATTAACCCTGTACGGTCAAAACAAATTGAAATGGACCGTAAGTTAAAGTAATAAGACTTTTAAAATCGCAGTTTTATATGTATTCATACAAATTCCATAATTCAATACAAAATAAAGAAAAATAAACTTTATTCCAAGAAACTAATTTAATAAATAACAATGCATATACATGTTAAATAAAAAAATCAGTGTAGGTATGTATTATGATTACAACATAATATTCTAATTGGGGTGTTTGAGGGTGTGCGTTAATTACGTTACATGTTGTATATATTGATTGTAAGTTGAAATTATAATCTATATTATCATCAAAATATAAAATCAATAATATATGTAGTATTAATTTCGAAAATAAATATGCAATTACCAAGAAGGACGATATAAACAAGCAAATTACGTGCGCCGGTATTATATCCAACACGTGTTTAACTCCTCCACGGACAACTTCAAGCATCTGAAGAAATCTTCAGGGAACTCATCGAGTGTTCCAATGCGACTAAGAAAAGGATTTTCTGTGTATTTTGATTATCATAGATTTCCGCAAAGTAACGCCTGAATCCATTGCTTATCTTCAAATAACCTTAAATGTTTACTAGTCATGCCCAAATTACAGACGCATAGACGCCAGGAACACATTCTTACAGCGGTATTTTGTTAAATTAAGCAAATAATTGTATGGATAGGAAAGGATTTCTTTTTATTCTAATTAAATAAATCCTTCCTACTAATATTATAAACGCGAAAGTTTGTAAGTATGGATGGATGTTTCTTACTCTTTCTCGTAAAACTACCGAATGGATTTTAATGAAACTTTACAATAATATAGCTTATACATCAGAATAACACATAGGCTACAATTTGTAAAGATATTGTGGGAATTGTCCAAAATATGACGATAAATGTCAAGTAAGTAGGAAAAAATAAACCATCTGCGAGCTATTCCGGCATGCATATACATATATAAGAGAGGTAGGGCATAGCGTTTATTCGCTCAAAGAGCAGCCCGACTGGGGAAGTACCTCCACCTTACAGAAGACATTCCTTAATAATAACATTAATAATTTTAATGTTGTGTTTCCGAGTGTGAGTAAGGTCGCCAGAGCTCATTGGGGTGGGGGGAAGGTTAAGCAACACTTGTTTGCTGACTGTTAAAGGCCGGCAACGCACCCGCGACACCTCTGATGTTGCGAGTGTCTATGGGCGGCGGTGATCACTTACCATCAGGGGACCCACTTGCTCGTATGTCGCCCGCTGATTTTAAAAAAAATGCACTGCCTGAACCGCTAGACACACATCCTACTAATATAATAAATGCGAAAGTTTGTGAGTATGACATTGAGATGTATGGATGTATATGTTTGTTACTCTTTTATACGGCAAAACTACTTTAACGCGGGTGAAACCGCAAGGCATCTCTAGTATATTATATTAATTATTATGTTGTATTGCCAGGTGAATTGTATCCCTGCCACTGATAACCGATGTTTTTGTTTCAGCTAGGTTGTTCTTAACAGTGGGATGTCATCCGACGAGATGCAAGGAGTTCACCGCTAACCCTGAGACATATCTGCAAGGTCTCCGCGACCTGATAGCGGAGAATAAGGACAAAGTAATAGCCATTGGGGAGTGTGGACTTGATTATGATAGGCTTAATTTTTGTGAAAAAGATACACAACTTAAGTAAGTGTTTTACCTCGTTGGTTGGTTCAAATAAATTAAGCAAATCATACTAATCACACTTAATATTATAAAGGTGAAAGTTTGTGAGTGTGTATGTTTGTTACTTCTTCACGTCTAAACGGCTGGAGCGATTTTAATAAAATTTGGTATGGAGTTAGCTGGCACCCTGGATTAACACATAGGTTATAATTTATAAAGTTTAACGCGAGTAAAACCGCGGGCCACAGCTAGTATTATAAAGGCGAAAGTTTGAGAGTGTATGTTTGTTACTTCTTCACGTCTAAACGGCTGGAGCGATTTTAATATAATTTGGTATGGAGTTAGCTGACACCCTGTATTAACACATAGGCTATAATTTATAAAGCTTAACGCGGGTAAAACCGCGGGGCACAGCTATTAATAAATAACATTGAAATTATTAGTATCTTGACTGACCTGGGGCTCTACCGGCTAAGTCGCCGAACATCGATTTCTTAAATGGCGTTAAACTAAATAAAGTTTAAAAATGACTTAATCAATCGTTAAATCGGCTTCAACGTTGATAATCGATTCCGGACCATTTATAACGTCACATGTGCTCATGGAAGCCGATTTAACGATTGTTTAAGTATATTTTAACCTTTATTTGTTTGAACGTCATTTAAGAAATCGATGTTCGGCGACTTAGCCGGTTGAGCACCTGTTGGTTTAGTGTTTGCGTGTGACGGCTAAACCGGTCAGAGGTCGAAGGTTCGACCCAGGACAACGCTTCTGTGATGAGCACGATTATTTGTGTGTCTCGGTATATCTATAAGTATGTTTATCAGTTGTCTGGTTGCCATAGTAGGCTCTGCCTTGTTTGGGATCATATGGCAATGTGTTAGATGTCCCAATATATTTATTAAAAAAAGACAGTTCTGTAATATACTATATTTTCCTCTAGTATAATGTACATACACATAATTTAACGTTTAAGTTAAACATTAAAAGTAAGTTTAAGTAAAGTAAAATATTGGTAGTTTGTACAGGTAATAATAATAATAATATCCTGGGTAACTATTCACAAACGGCCATCTTACCTCAAACTAAGAAGAGCTTGTACTATGGAAACCGGATAACTGATATATTAATTATATCTACCTATTTTTTTGAGACTTTTCTATTGTAAATACATACTTATATAGAGGTAGATAATTACACCCAGATTCAGGACACACATACATGTTTATGCACACAAATATCTGTCTTGGGTGGGAATCGAACCCACGTCCTGCAAATTTATAACAAAGGTCCTTATAATCAGACACATTTAATCGTGTAATAGGCGCAAATTTTATGGCAATATTCGCAATGGAAAGCGTACCTAAATCTAATCTCAAAAAAAGGAAATCCGAAAGGGTAATAGCAAGGGAATCCAAAATTTTATCTGCCATTATGTCTCGTTCGTAGCTTAATTTCTATACCATATAGATTAATTTTGTGAAAAATAATATTCATTTTTAAGATCTAGATTAAGATCTATGTAAATAAATAAAAAATAAAATAAAATAGCGTTTATTTACAGATACTAAAAGGATTATAATAACATTTGTTAATTTTTAATTTAAAATGTCTGTTTTTTCTGTGTGCCTTTTGGCAAAGGCAACTCTCTCCATTGCAGCCTGTCATTTGCCACTCTCATCCAGTAGCTTTGAGTTCATATTTCTATGTACTTATGTATAAATAATCTATGTACTTATTTTTTTTTCTTTACGTTGCAGATACTTCGAATACCAGCTGCAACTCGGCCGCGAATTCTCGTTACCGCTGTTCCTGCACTGCCGCGCGGCCGCTGATGATTTAGTCGCCATTTTGAGTCGCAACCGTGATGACGTGGTAGGCGGGGTCGTGCATTCCTTTGACGGGGATGAGGAGTCGTTGAAGAAAATACTCGACTTGGGAATGTACATAGGTATCAATGGATGGTCAGTTTATTTATAGCTTTACTGCCATGTAAATAGCCTGGCATAGCTATGCAATCTCGTGCTGGCAAGATCTCAACCATTTTTGACGCGATACGGCTATTTGTTGGAGATAATAATAATAATATCCTGGGACATTATTTGCACACGGCTATCAGATCCCAAACTAAGCAGAGCTTGTACTATGGAAACCAGATAACTGATATGCTACATATTATACAACTTTTCTTTTGTAAATACATACTTATAAATAATTACACCCAGACTCAGGACAAACAGACATGTTCATGCACACAAATATCTGTCCTGGGTTGGAATCGAACCCACGACCCCCGGCGTGAAATGCAAGCATTTGCCAACCACGCCTACAGGCCCGTCAGATCTCTTTAAGGTAACCTAACTCTACTAGTCTCGCTAAGCTCTCTGGCCTTTGTTTTATAAATAAGTTCCGACATCTATGTTTAAACAAGATGTAGTTAAATATATTTAAAACTAAAAGTATAACCATTACTTGTCCCAGAATATTATGTTTGAGTTTGTATAGCATAATTTTTTTTAGAGAGGTAGGAGGTAGTTCATTCACTCAAAGAGCAGCCCGACTGGGGAAGTACCTCCACCTTATAGAAGACATTCTTTAATAATAACATTAATAATTTTAATGTTGTATTTCTGCGTGTGAGTAAAGTGACCTTTCCCCCACACCTATGTCAGCAGAATGGAACCCACTCGAATACCACGATGTTCTGTTGGGTGCGGTAGCTAATGCAAAGGGCGATGTAAAGCGGGATATGGCCGCTTTTAAAATTGACCACTGTAGCTGGGAAAAGCTCGCTGAAAATAGAGTTGAATGGCGCAAACGTGTAGTGGAGGGTCGTAAGATCTGTGATGAAGCCTGGTTCGGAGTACTTGCGGATAAGAGACAGAAGCGAAATGAAAGCGGCTCGGCACCAACCACCGCAAACTTCTCTTGTCAGGCCTGCGGCAGGCTATGTCGCTCTCGATCGCTCGCCACCAAAAGAAATGTCTCTCAGACTATGCGCCGTAAATCGTCTGTAACAGACGCAAAGGCCATATATATATATATATATATGTATGTCAGCCAGCAACACTTGTTTGCTGACTCTTAAAGGCCGGCAACGCACTCCGTCCCTCTGGTGTTGCGAGTGTACATGGGCGGCGGTGATCACTTACCATCAGGTGACTTGCTCGTTTGTCGACATATGATATAAAAAAAATCAGTATGTAGAGTAAATGTACAACATGTAGATCTAAACTGTAAAATGGGAAAAAATACCCCGGATTTGCCGAGGGTGCTGTTCGAGACCCGCTGGACGGTAAATTTAAGATTTTCAATTTTTGTTTACTTATTTAAATGTTAACAATATATATTTTTGCAGTTCATTAAGAACTAAAGAAAACTTAGAAGTGGCGTCCAAAATACCACGTGACCGGCTCATGATAGAAACTGATTGTCCGTGGTGCGAGGTGAAGCCAACACACCCTGGGTACAGTCACGTGGTCACCAAGTTTCCCTCAGTCAAGAAGGAGAAGTACTCCGTCGGGTCCAACAACCAGGTCAAAGGGAGGAATGAGCCTGTTAATATTGTGTAAGTATTTTTAGTGTAGAGTATACTTTATTGCAATAATTAATAATGTCCTCCAAGCTGCATTTCGGCCACGGCGGCCAGTCTCAACAGAGATTGGCCATCTGCGCGGGACATATTATAGTGCTCAAGTGTGTGCGCAAACCCAGGAGCACTTTCCATCACTCTCATGATACGATGGGACGCCTAGCGACACGACCGGAAAGAGGTCAGGCACAGGGCCGAGGCACGGGGGTATAACACCGCCAACTCCCAGACTTCGGGGTGATGCTGAGAAATTTTTCTTTTCACAGAAAAGTCCCAAAATCGCTTTTGGCATGATCCGGGATTTGAACCCAGGGCCTCGTTAACTGCGGGTGAACACGCTAACGCTAGAACAACGAGGCAGTCAATTAATTAAAAAATACAAAAATTAATAGATTACAGACATACACTAAATGTTATCACTGCATATATTCGGCGAGCGGGCAGGTATTACAACGAGCACCATTGAACACATGACTTTGATAGCTTTAATACTACTCTAGAAGCAGTACGACGGGTGATTAGCAAAGAATTCTTACTAAAACATCTTTTTATTAATTTGATTATGAATTAAAACCCATGTATTGATGATTTCACAATGTATATAAGTAATGGTTATATCACTTTTCATGTATAAATTAGTTTGCTTCTTACCAGCGATTTATATTTGTATGCTCAAGCTGTTGGTCTTCCTATTAAATAAATAAATAAAAAATACAGGCACAATCCGGCCTACTCATTAAGATCCACCTCGGTAACAGCTCTTCTATTAATCTTTTCTCTTAATCAGACAACACCCGTTTGAGTAAATAATTTACAAACTTGCAATTTGCGAACACAAAACACACCCAGACTGTCAATAAATATATGTATGTGTACCACACAATTGTCTGTGCTGTGTTGGTTTTTAACACGTAATATCGAGGTGTCTAACTTCACAGCTGCGCGACACGTGCCGTCAAATTATAGCAAGAGGATCTTACATATATTTACTTTGTTTCAGTCAAGTGCTGGAAATATTGGCTGCAATACGAAACGAGAACATAGATGAATTGGCAGAAGCTATTTATGATAATACTAACAGACTGTTTTTTACAAAAAAATTATGAGTAAGTTATAAAAATTATAATGTTTATTTGGTTTTATTATTGAATATGCGTCATGACCCAAGCCTTTGATTATGTTAATCATACCTCTGCTAAACAAACTTGAATGGTAAGGGGTAATAAAGTAAATTTATATCTTTATAACAGGAAACAGATCACATGAGATTCAATCGCAACTCTACAGTGGAAAAGTAAAATTCTATGTACGTGAGATTCTATATGGAGTTCCTCAAGGAAGTGTTCTCGTTGCTCTTCTTTTAACAATGTACTTTAATGATCTACCTTACAACCTCTTTTTGAACATCACAGTACAATAACTTTTAATTGGCTTTCATCTTTTATTCTATGTGTCATTTGTATTCTAGCTGTAAGTTTTCTAAAGCAATAAAATAAAATATAAAAATAAAATAAAATATGTAACTGACATCATACATACTTATTTGTTATAATTGAATGGCTAAACTGTCATAATTGGAAAATTAACGTAAATGAGACGAAACTAAAGCATTTTAATTAATCAATGATCTTGGTATAAAACACCACAACAGATAAAAATGTATGGTCAGTACTGCGAAGTTTTTAGGTTTGACAATGGACAGGCAACGTAGCTTAGAGGTGCATATAAAGGGTACTGTGAAAAGAATTTGTAGAGTGCCAAGAAAAGTGTAATTTACAGTCCTCTGGTAATTCATAACAAATTACCTTAAAGCTGCGTACGGAGAGTTAATCTTTTAACTGCCAAAGGAAAACGCATCGCCGTACCTTCAGCGCCAAGCCCCTAATTCAGTGAAAATAGGTAGAAATTAGTAGATTCGAACAATATATTTATAATAATATATATTGTATATTTTTCGTGTTATGGTGCACCTATTATTTGTCGGATATTTGTGACGTCGGCGTACAAAGTGAGTTGTGGTGACAATGGCGAACAAAAGACTATTCAGGTCACATTATATGTATCGCTGATCTTACAAACTGAATCTATATGTTTATGCACATAACATAAATTTTCATATAAACACACTGAGTTGCAGGAGTTACAATGCGAACTACTTTGTCTTTTCTCTTAAAGATTCTTGGACTCTATTAACTAAGTTGATATATAGCTCTTATAGTTCTTTACTCCAATATTATGATGTTAGTATCCCCAGACTGTTACACCCCACATAGGAATTTCTAATGCCATTATGCTATAAACTAACTGTATCAATATCAATGCGCCGTTTAATAGTTTTAACTACTACTAATATGGCGCATAACTTAATTTACTTGATAGTTGCGTGTTACATTAGGACTGGAGAATTTGATTCCTACAACATTAAAGTTTGCACGGTTACTAAGTTTTAAATAAAGTTAGTAACCTTGCAATCTCTATGTGTGTTTTGCGGCTTGTGATTAAAAAATACCGCTATTAGATAATAGCGGTATTTTAATTACAAGCTGAATTGAACGAATAATTATTTGCCATATTTTGTAGTAGTTACAGTTACTACTATATCTATCTATCTAGATAGATTACTAGAGGAGCCTTATCGCTAATGTACCAATCTATTTCCGATAATAATAATAGCGGTATTTTAATTACAAGCCGAATTGAACGAATAATTATTTGCCATATTTTGTAGTAGTTACAGTTACTACTATATCTATCTATCTAGATAGATTACTAGAGGAGCCTTATCGCTAATGTAGCAATCTATTTCCGATAATAATAATAGCGGTATTTTAAATTACAAGCCTAAAGTCTTCTTGCAAAGTTGTTCTATCAATGAAATAAAAATAAATAAGTACATTAATTAATCAACCATCACTCTGTTGCTAACTCCATAACTCTGTAACTCTATCTACGAGTGTACCTATGTCAATCTTTCTATCTATTTGTATTTGAACCACGATGAAAGGGATTGCCTCCACGACACAATGAATCCTAGTGTGGAGACCAGTGATTTTTGTTTAACACAACGCCCGCACTAAGGATTATATTATCAGACTTTCGAAGGAAACAGAACATACTACGTTTATTGACTGCTTTTCATCTCACAGACTTTCTTTGGAGCCCACCAGCGAATGTATCAGGTAAAGTTTGACTACTGCCGCGCCGTGAACCGGTTGCTAGTGAACATGCCTTCTGTTCCAAAGGCTGCGGGTTTGATCCTCGCACAAGACAAATATTTGTGTTCATGAACATGTCTATTTTGTTTTTAAATAGACAAAGCCCGCACTAGGGAATCTAATCCCTGTGTCGCTGTGTACTTTACAAACATATAATAGACGGACAAAAATTACATACAGACTCAGAACACCTATTTATAAGTCACACAAATAGTTGTCCGGCGCAGGACTCGAACCCGCGACACGAAGAGGTGAGGCGACTGACTTAGTCACTGCGCCAAACGTGCAGTCAAGTTATGTACCTTAACTATGTATTCTCTGAACAATGAAGATTATTATTATATATCATCTCTGTGAACGCTTTGAGTAGATGGTGGCTAGTGGTAAACCTTGTCGCACAGCTACTTCTCTTTTTGTTAAGACACCTTCCCATACTTTCAGCCGCTATGAAGAGTCATTTACCGAAGTGCGCCTGTGGAATTCTTTACCACATTTCGTACGTGATAGCGATATAGCAGAACTAAGATGCACTTTTTATCTCTGTAAATTATGTATATAACAGGTATGTAGATTTTATGTAGTATATTCAATCCTCTATAACGCGCTACATGTATTGCGTTCCGTTTCAAATGACACTCAAATCTACAAATGCGACTTTGCTGTGTCTCCGTTAATAACATTTGCAGTCATGGATAATCGATAATATTATATTAAATAATACATCATTTTTAATTTTATTATTTAAGGGGAATTTTGTCATATATTTCATACAATTTGGTACAATATCAAAGAAACATCAGGTCACCTACGGTATTTTCTAATCAAACTAGTTCACAAAAATACAACATATGTTATGTTGTAAGATGAGAATAAAACATAAATTGAAAATAGTGTCCATAAATTACAGAAACAAAATAAAATAGTTTAATCCCTCATCGCCATGCGTAGTCAAATAAAACCATCGAGCCTTATCTTAATTTTTCGATAGAGACTCGAAAGTATAAGATGTGCAGACGCCAGCACATCAAGCTACCCCAATCTGTCAAATTTCCCCAATTGAAAGTGAACCTTATGCTTTTGTGAGAAAGTTGAAAATCTATACAAGAAATTCGACAGATTGAGGTAGCTGGATGTGCTGGCGTCTGTACATAAGACGCATGCTATATTATTGTTTTACGAGGTTATGATCTTTTATCAGTATGTCTGTCAGTTTTTGCGCAATCATCATTACTGTAGCTTCAATAGTAGCACCCACTGGCGTCGGCATCACACTGGCACCAGCCACTCTTACTTTTTTCACGCCCTTCACTCGTAGCTTATGATCTACTACATTTCCCAAAGCACAAGTACCTCCATACTGATTCAGAGTATTTGTCATCCCTCGCAACAGACATTCCCACCACTCATCCGATTCCCGCTCTATATCTTCGCAAAACTTCGGTTCCAGCAAGGCAGCGTCGACACTCTTATAAAATTTTGTGTGCACTATTTTATTGTAATGTTTCAAATATTTCACGTGATTATAGAAATCTTCATCGTCACAGTAGTAGCAAGGATTGATCTTGGGATTGGCTCTCGGATCTGGACTATCGAGCCAAATTTCGCCACGTGATTTCGAATATAGTAAGTTATGAGAGACAAAATGCACCTGTCTACCAATTAGAGCCTCGTAATAATGATCACAAACACAATCGTCGAACCCAAATATGGACGCGCAAACTAGTTCAAATAACTCAGGTTGAGGGACAACGCCACTTAATATTTGATAATCAGCTGTCTTTTGACTCTTATTTAAAGCTACGTGGCCTTCCATTACAGTAACGGAGTACTCTAAAGCATTTAATGCACTCGCAGGATAAGATTCTCCCATTTTATAGACCATAAAAGCTCCAGGATTATCGTGCAAGTTCTGGCCTACGGGAAGATCGGACACGACTTCGATGCCTATAATATCCAACTGTTCTTTAGGGCCAATACCTGAAGTCATGAGTAATTGAGGACTCTTTATTGCTCCCGCCGTTATGATAATTTCTTTCTTCACTTTAACAGTGATACAAGTTTCGTTATCTAAGTAAATCTTTAATCCAATAGCAATTTTGTTCTCGTCGAAAATTATTTCCGTAGCCGTTGCTTGTAATAGTATGTGTAAGTTTGGGTTATTTTTTTGGGGGCTTAAAAAGTTGTATGCTGTACTTTGCTTGATGCCCTGACCATTGATCGTAACAAAGGCGTTTGTATATCCGAGGGTATGGTCTTCATTGATATCGGTGCCCACGTAGTTTCCCAATTCTCTGTATGATTCGAAATAAGGTTCATTGCCTTCTTTATGGTATTTCCTTAATGTAATATTGCCGTTCGTACCATGATACTTTTTGCTGTCAGAATTAAGTATGCATGTGTCTATTACACGTTCGTTCTTAATAAATAATGGTTTGACGTTATTCCAAGACCAGGACGGGTAGTTGGTTATATCTGCCCAATTATCGTAATCATTCGGATTGCCAACACCATAGAGCAAATAATTAACTTGCTGTGATCCTCCAAGCCCTTTCCCTTGCTGCATATTTAGTTTACCGCCTCTATGGTATTCGAAATCGGAGCTATCGCAAGAAGTAGACGTAAAATTCCAATCTTGTGTAGTTCCTTTTAAATATGGAAATAGTGCTGGAAACTACAATAAATACATTTGTTAATTAAATGGAAGAGATTATTAAATACAAAATAGTAATTACAACATAGTAGTAATTACAAAATAGCATTTCGAGTCCGATATTTTAAGTTTCCCTATTTGATCACGCTGAAATAAAACGGCTCCAAGCTAATTGCTCTGGCTCCCGGAAAAAATCTCATAGCCAGGGAAGTAAATTCCACCTCTCTCCAGTTCAAAGTGAGGTGACATAATTGCAGCAGATAAAGTCATTAACCGCAGGAAAACCCATCTACATCTACGCCTATAATGACTACCTCACTTTCGCCGGCGGGCTAGGTTCCTTCCTATTTAGTTCCTTTTTTCTGTACCCTATTATTTAGGTACTATATGTGCCCGTTGGTTTCTGCGAGCGGAATTGACGTGAATCAATCACCAATCCTCAGACCAGTGTGTGTAACTAGGACGACTTACGGAACAGAGACGTGTATGCCTACTACGGCTTTCATAAAACGGCTCAAGGTGACCCAAAGAGGAATGGAGAGGGTTATGCTCGAAGTATCCGTGCGAGATCGAATCCGAAATGTCGAAATCGGGAGAGGCCTATATCCAGCAGTGATGATGATGATAAAACTTGTTGTTGAGAATCTTAATACTTACAAATGATTCTGCTGGTGCAACCCCTCCAGCTTCTACGAGTAGAACTGTAGTGTTCATTTGCGCTAGTTCGCCGGCTAAGAGGCATCCAGCCGTGCCACCACCCACTATGATCATATCATAGCAATCACCGTCTAAACAGAGCAAAGTAAAATATATAATTCCTGGACATTACATATAGGAATAGTGGAGGAAAGTTGACTGCTTCGTATGAAAATCCCGGGTGGGCTAAAAAGTGATTTTGGGATTTTTCCGTAAAAAGAAATTTCTCAGTACCTATCAGCCCGAAGTCTGGAAGTTGGCGGTATAACACCCCGTGCCTCGGAGAGCACGTGAAGCCGTCGGTACTGTACCTGAACTCTTTCCGGTCGTGTCGCTAGGCGTCCCATCGGATCATGAGAATGATGGAATAGAAAGTGCCCCTGTGCACTATAATATGTCCTGCGCAATTGGCTAGTCTCCATTGAGACTGGCCGCCGTGGCCGAAATTCGGTCGAGAGGATATTATTATTGTTAGTGGAGGAAACATACAGAACGCTATCTATCCTAACAGAACAAATTAAACATAACTCAAATGCCCATTAATTACTATCCTCTTGAACAGTTACTTTTTTTTAATGTGTTATGGGAATGCCTTCGCTTGTCACCCGCAAAATGTGTCTGTAAGTGGGTATGTTGGATTCGCACTGACAAAACCTAACCTGCCGTGGCCTTCTCTTGGCGCCTGATTGGGGGAGCCCCGGGAACGCAGGTACGTTGCTCCGGTGTCGGGGCACGTACCCTGGAAGGTCACGGCATTGCCCTCCCGACTTTAAAGTTAATTAACAGATTGGTGACGTAGATTTTTATTGTAGGTTAGGTATTAATTAACAAAAACGTTACATCGAAATCATTTAAGATACCTGTGTCTAGATTAATATTTCTTATTGAATAGTTATGATACGAAATTGTAATTAAAATTGACTGTCAAATATTGAATTATGATATGTATAATGTATAAATGATATGATAATGTATAAATCCATACCCATAAGTTTTGCTTATATCATGTCAAGAATCGACAAAGCAGCATGTATTTTATACTATCTGTAATCAACACACACATCAAATTAAGAATTTATATTTCTAAACCTGCCTGTAGTAAACGAAAGATTTTTTAGCTCATAATTCATAATAGTTATTTCAACCTGATGTTGTTGTACGAATAGTTGTTTTGTTTTTATTTTTATTGTTATTTTTTTTTTATTTATTTATTTGATGTACAAAACACATTACAATCACAATATAAACACCTTAAAGCTAAAAATTTTAGATCTAGATTGTAACATAACACTATGTGCATACTGCGAAATCACTATTACAAAACTATGAAAAGCTCATAATATTTAAAACGCACAAGAATATTATGTGGTTTGTCGACACCAGTAGCTCTAACAAAAAATAACAAATTTTATTTTGTGATACCTACAGTTTTTTCAGTATCAAAGCTAAATATTTAAGTTATATTTTAAGTTCACCATTTTAAAAACATGGTACGGATGTTAAATTAATTAGGTACCTATGTTTAACCGGTAGGAAGTAAGTAGGTACATGTTATATGTATTAGGTAATAAGTATCTACCTATGTTTAAACGGTAGTCAATAGGTATCAACGTTAATTAGTAGATATATTTCAATTTTAACAACACCCGCACTAGAGAAATCTATGTAACGTGCCGTGTGGTTTCTGGCCGGAAACCACCGGATTACACGGATACAGATACTTAACTTTTTTGTAAATATATTCATAGAAACATTACCCAGAAATCACCTAGAAATTGACTTTTACTGCAAGTGTGGCGCAGCTGCTGAGACAGTCGTCTCGCCACTTCGTGTCCTGGGTTCCCGCGTCGCACAATTATTTGTGTGTCCCATAAATAGTTGTTCTGAGTCTGGATGTAATTTGTGTCCCTCTATTACGTATATGTTTATAAAGTACACCGCGACACAGGGATTAGATTCCCTAGTGCGGGCGTTGTCTTTTTAAAAACAAAATAGACATGTTCATGAACATGTCTATTTTGAAAAAAATAGACATGTTCACTAGCAACCGTCAAAATATTTGTCTTGTGCGAGGATCAAACCCGCAGCTTTTGGAACAGAAGGCATGTTCACTAGCAACCGGGTCACGGCGTCAAACTTTACCTGATACATTCGCTGGTGGGCTCCAAAGAAAGTCTGTGAGATGAAAAGCAGTCAATAAACGTAGTATGTTCTGTTTCCTTCGAAAGTCTGATAATATTTTCGCTGTGATGCCCATAATAGATTTTTTATTGCTAGGCGCTCGTCAGAATTAAACTAGGTATCTGAAAAATTTCATTTATAAAAAAAACCGAGTGTCTGTTCAATGCTCTCACCGGTCCGCAAGTGATCCGCGAGGGTAAGCAACTAGGCTCGCGGTCAGTCCATAGATGAGTGACCGGCAAAGTAGTTTAATTTCGGAGCGTCTCTGTGCTTCAGAGGACACGTTAAGTCCTCGGTCCCGGTTGTAGTCATTAGACAACATGCCCATATTGACTATGTCATTGTTGTTCAAGTCGCCCAATAGGCCATGTCAAAGCCTACTGTGCGGCTTGAACAACTCCGACACTAGGGTAACCACTGCCCATACAATACGTAAGTATAACGTATTTAGTAGAGGTAGGGCATAGCGTTCATTCGATCAAAGAGCAGCCCTCTACCTTACAGAAGACATTCCTTAATAATAATATTAATAAGGTCATTGGGCGTAATCCGACCAGGGGCTTTTTTTTCAAATTCCCATCCACAAGAAAGCTACCCTTACCATGATAAAATAAATAAAAAAAGGTTTTTATTCACGTAGACTTTAAAAAAGCTCTTGTAAATAGTCAGAACATGTTTGTAGTAATACAGTTATTATTTCTAGTTACTTACCTATTACAGATATTGAGGTACACGGAATGTTAAAACATTTATACAAGTTATTTTATAATGGTAGTGATATTTAGCTAACTTGTATTAAGTTATTGTCAATGAGATTATGTTTAGTTTAAGTTTTTAATATTATATATGATAAACTATAGACATATATCTATATATCCTCACAATTTCATTTCTGTCCGCCGTGGGTTTTTCTTCCATAGAATTTGCCCATTGAATGTTATGTGAGTAAGGTCGCCAGAGCTCATAGGGGTGGGGGTGGGGAGGGTCAGCAATCAGCAACAATTATTTGCGGGCTCTTTTCAAGGCAACGCACCCGCGACACTTTGGTGTTGCGAGTGTCCATGGGCGGCGGTGATCACTTACTATCAGGTGACCCACTTGCTCGTTTGTCACCCTCTTATATATAAAAAAAACTAGCTGTGCCGCGCGGTTTTACCCGCGTTATACTTTATAAATTATAGCCTATGTGTTAATCTAGGGTGCCAGCCAGCTAACTCCATACCAAATTTTATTGAAATCGCTCCAGCCGTTTGGACGTGAAGAAGTAACAAACATACACACTCACAATCTTTCGCCTTTAGAATATTAGTGTGATAACATTATTTAAGAAAGATTGTGTACTGAAGATAATGATTTACATTTTTATGATTATGTGTATGTTTTGGTATGGTTATGTTGTAGGGTATATAGCGAGTGTATGTTTGTGTGTATAATCAGTTCAGTTTCATGGATATATTTATACGCATTTTATAAATATTACAAGTAAGCATGTCATGGAGGACGATGGTGGTCGCGAAAAGACTTAGGTATCAAGCAGCGTTATCAGAAGAAGAAGAAGAAGTACACTTTATTGCAAAAATAAGTAATACAAAACAATGGTTACAAACAAGGAAATAAACTTATTATGCAATTGGCGGCCTTATCGCTAGAAGCGATATCTTCCAGGCAACCATTTTCCGTTGGATGGACCAGAATTTAAAATAACCTGGTGAAGGTATCAGAAGATGTACTAATTGCAATTAGAAGTTATAAATCTAAATTAATCTAATATTACGTACGAATACATAACAAGGGTCATACTACTTGTACCGTATTGCCATCCCACTGTCGATGTCTATAAGAGATGGAATGTACTCACGGTAAGACAAAGATTTATATTGCTTACTGTACTCTTGAAACATTCACAATTACCTTACGACCCAAACATCAGAAAAGATAAACATAGAATAGGTCATGTATGCCCTCCTAAACCACTTAATACTGCTCTTTCCCATAGATTTTATTGCTTTTTAGGTTATTTTCTATATAATAAAATAAATACAAAACTCAACATATACTCGTGCCACAAAAACCGCTGCAAATTCCTAGTTACTAACTACCTCAAAGGTCTGGACTATCTTGAGACAGAAAAATTATTGACGCCTCTCATATAAAATTTTTCTTTGGTACTCGCAACTCACTAGCATAACTCACTCACACCGACACAAAGTTCAATTCCACTAACACGTCTTTCTTTTTGATTTTTCATACCTGTGGCTGCAGGTGTGAAGGGACAAAAAGAGAGACACAACATACGACCGTAATTTTAATAATTAATCACTCTATGACAACACTCATAAATCCCTCTTCTTTAACACAAATAATCACCATTCACACGCTCTTCACTCTTCACTTTGATTATAAGGATGTTTATCTTAGCATTAACAATTAGAATTAAGTTTACATAGCCTCTCTGTAATTAGTAGTTATAGTTATATAAGTGTGTTTTATCTTACTTAATCCTGTTACAACGCTGTTACATAACGACTTGTTTGTTTTAAAATGGCTTAACCGCGGGAGGGTCCTGGTGACCTGTAATGCAGGTTTTGTTAAAAACCTAAATCAGGCACCAGTCCCTCACAAAGTTGAACTAATTAAGATCTACATTAAGTTAAATATGTTATTATTGTAACGTTCATCTTGTGAGGAGAGAATAAATACTTTAATTATTATATTATTATTATTACTATACATAATATACATAAATAGATACATATATGCATATGTATAAATATATTTACGAATATAGTAAGGTAGTGTAAGGATATCATTTCACAAAAGGTTCTAAGGTTCAAAGGTTCATTCAGAGTTCTTTACTTACCAATTTTAAAGTTAAATTACTTCTAGTAGTTTAAACTTAAATTACTTGCAGTATTTGGATAGTTCCTCTTGATAATGAAAGCATAACTGCTGCCATACGGTATCTATTTACATGTACTTAACGTATGGAGAAACAATAGGAGTAATTTATGTTACAACTTACACCTGCCACTTTTATATTAGAGACTAGCTATACCCCGCGGTTTTACCCGCGTTAATAATAATATCGGGACATTGTCACACAAATCATCCTAGCCCCAAACTAAGCAAAGCTTGTACTATGGGTACCAGGCGACGATATACATACTTATATAGATAGATAAATACTTATATACATTGAAAACATCCATGACTCAGAAACAAATATCCGTGCTTATCACACAAATATTTGCTCTTACCGGGATTCGAACCCAGGACCACCAGCTATAGGTGATAGCGTGATAATATGTAGCCTATATGTTGACCCGAGCTCTAATATTCATGCAAAATTTGAAGTAAATCCATGCAGTACTTTTTGAGTTTAGCCCGGGCATACATTAAGACAAACAGACAAAAATTCTAAAAGTTATATTTTTGGCTTCGATATCGATTATAAATCACGCCCCAAGTATCCTTTAAAAAATGTTAAATGTACAGTTTTGACTTTCCTACGATTTTATTATATGTAGGTATAGATGTGCGGTATTGTGTGGCAAAGTTGTCAATGTGAGTGTCGATTTAGTTCTCAGATCAAATATGTGTATGGCTCAGAGGTGGTTATTTAGTTATGGTTGGGATGAGTTGACGAAAACCACAGACCATGCAATAATTAGGTTTAGTTTCGTAAAAGTTACACGAAAGTTAAGTCGCTAATCCGCGGTCTTAGCGCTACGGCAGCTATTATAGTCAACGGAATAATCTTAATCTATACATAATAAAATCGTAGGAAAGTCAAAACTGAATATTTTTTGATAATGATACTTGGGGCGTGATCTACAATCGATGTCGAACCCAAAAATATAGTTTTTAGAATTTTTGTCTGTATGTATGTCCGGGCTAAACTCAAAAAGTAATGCATGGATTTACTTCAAATTTTGCATGAATATTACTAAGAGGCCGGGTCAACATATAGGGTACATACTATCACGCTATAGCCTACGGGGGAGGAGCTGTGATAATTTGTAAAATTTAACGCGGGTAAAACCGCGGGGCACATTTATTTATTTAATTAAATAAATTGTATAAATTTCCGTGCGGGTGGTAATCGAACCCACGACCACGGGGTATACGGCCACATGTGCGTTAACCGCTCCGCCACCGCACTGTGGTCCTGACACTCGAATTTCTACAATTCGTTCGATATTTCTTAACGCGTTTAAGTCTCTTTTAACGCCATCTTACCGAAACACGGTTAACAACGGCTGGAATGCCAATACTTAGATCGGACTATTCCAACAGATGGCGCTTTATATTATCCATTTTTTATAAGATCTCGATAATAAATTAGTCTAGTGGAATAAAAGACGGAATTTCCAGCACGGTTATTGCTTTTTACCGCTTCTCTCATATGTAAATACTTGTCGGTGTAATGCAGTTACCTGTGAACATGTGGTATATAGATTCCAAGTCAATAAAGTTGATTTTATTTTAACTAACGTCTAATGGGCTCCTCCATTAGGCGTTGGTTAAAATTAAATCATTAATTGGATCAAATTAAGAGCCTTCTCCGTTTGTGTGTGGGTTCCGTAGCATTTTTTTTGTATGATACCTTGGTCAGTGAATTTAAGACCATGGGAATATTTTTCCAATCGACCTTGAGGAGGTGCAGAGATTTAAAAGTAGGATAGTACAATAAATCTAAGATAATATGAGGAAAAAAATATACGGTTAAATTAATCTAATGGTTGAGTGAGAGCCTTCTGCGCTAGCCAACTGCTCGTTGTCTTCATCTCTTTAATTTTAATACAGTAGAACTAAATTTAAAAATAATTGCTTAGTAACTTGTTATTTATTTAAGGATTTAAAAAATATATGTGATTAAAGTCTATGCCGTCACCACACAGTTTGCTGTGTGGTGACGGCATAGAATATCATCACCCCATCTCATCCCGTGGGGGGCGTAGGTCGTCCGAGGGAATTCCTCCCAGAAAACGGGCAGCAGCGTTTTTCTTTGAACTGTGACCATCACACTGCGATCGCCAATCCGTGTGCCAAGCGTGGCGATTATAGCATTCTTTGGCGAGGGCTTTTGTCCAGCTGTGGACATACTTTGGCTGACATTATGATTTGATTAAAGTGATAGCACGGACGGACTAATTAAATCTTTTTTGTTACTTTTATATTCGACTATGTTTATGTAATGCATTTTGAGCTTGACAAGTACATGTATGTATCTTAATACCCAAGTGCTGAATAAATTTCATTATTTCATCATAAGATTTTGAGTTTCTTAAATCAAACATTTTATATGGGCCTTGAATTAAAAAAATATACAGATAAGTACCTACCCACATAGGTCAATAACAGCATTAATAACAACTATTATATTTGCACTGAAAATTTATTACTTCTAAGTAAATACAAATTTAACAATAGAAAGAATGAAGAAAAATGTTATATTTTCTTTCATTACAACGGCCTCATCACACAACAATAATAGTAATAATAATAATATCTAGGGACAATGTCACACAGATCATCGTAGCCCCAAACTAAGCAAAGGTTGTACTATGGGTACCAGGCGACGATATACATACTTATATAGATAGATAAATACTTATATACATAGAAAACATCCATGACTCAGAAACAAATATTCGTGCTCATCACACAAATATTTGCACGTACCGGGATTCGAACCCAGGACCACCAGCTTCGTAGGCAGGAGCACTACCAACTAGGCTACGGTGACCGTCAATCGTAGGTATATATACACAAGGTGAAGTACACACATATAATACAAGACACGCGAATCAACTAACAGCCGTAAAACACTCCCTTGCCAAATCCTCTAAGCCCACTCATGTCATGGGCCTTACTATATACAACAAGTTACCGGATGCCGTTAAAACAGCTCCTACCTAATATCGTCTCAATCGCTGGCTTATTGAGCAAACTTTTTATAATTATAACGAACTATTGAATTCCAAGTCACCGCCAATGTGGTTTATTATCTAAGCGACTCCGTGCTTCGGAGGGCACGTTAAGCTGTCGTTCCCGGTTGTAGCCATTAGGCAATAGTCGTTAAGCCATTAAGCCATCAGAGGCCTAATGGGCGGCTTGAACTGACACTAGGATAACCACTGCCCATACGATAAGTAAGTAAGTAAGTAGGAGTTACACCTTAAAAAGCATTAAAATGTTTTTCAATAATATTTTATTTTATATCGGTCTATTAAATCCCGATTATTTAATTTAGTGAACATAAACAAATCTAAGAACTTGGTCTAACAAATCTAATACAACAAGATTTTATTCAATTAAAATTAAATTATTCAAGATTTTCAATGAACTATTACTTTATGGGACATTGAAATTCTAGGCATGGTGAAATATTTTTTAATATTTGAATCTACCTTCAAATATTTCAATTCATACCAAATTTCAATCATCACATCACATCCCCCAATTTGTATAATTTCTTGACTTTCAACTTTATCACAAAATTTCCCCAATTGAAAGTGATCCTTATGCTTTTGCATAAGGTTCACTTTCTATTGGGGAAATTTGACAGATTGACGTGCTGGCGTCTGCACCTACTAAGTCCTCACAGACGGATGCGACGAGCAGGCATGCGGACTTGGTCTTTCATACGTTAGGACCTGTAGTTATCTTTTATTTAAAAGCTGTTCATCATGTCAGCCGAAGTACGACCACTGCTGGACAAAAGCCTGCCCAAAGAATAGAAGCCCAAAGAATATGGCATAATCGCCACGCTTCTGGTTGGCGATCGCAATTTGATGGTCAAATTTCACAGAAAAACGCTGCTGCCCGTTCTCTGGTAGGTATTCCCTCCGACGATTTACCCATAGTACAAGCTTTGCTTAGTTTGGGGCTAGGATGATCTGTGCGACATTGTCCCTAGATATATTATTATTTCTACGCCCCCACGTGGTGAGATGGGGTCATAATATTCTATGCCTTCACCACACAAAAGCTGTTGGTCTTCTATATATAAATAAATATAAGGTTTTTATTTCACTTGGAACCCTAAAAATACATTGATGTGAGTAATGACTTAATAGACCCTGCAAATTACCCTATTATCATTAATTACGCCATACTTAGAAAGCACCAAGACATTAAATTTGATAACAGATATGTGTGGTTTTTGTAGATATTCAGAAATGTCTTAACTATCAGTTCTAAACGGTATCTTCCGCTTGCACAACGTGTTCGTCAGATAACAAGTTCATAGCGGTCAGGATGGCTTATTATAAGGTTGGTCAATTCTATATTTTACTAAAGAAACAGAACGTTCCGAAAATCCTTTCTATAAATTGAAAATATTGAAGCATTATAAGAATCCCAATTTCAATTCCAATTATGAATATTTTTAATCGATTTCAAATATTCTGTTCCACAATTGTTTTATTTTATTAATTCGACTATTATTTGAATGTGTTAGTAGTTTTTAATGTTTGTGCTTTTGTTTGCGAACCGATTTTAACAATCCTTTTTTTATTCAATGTTTTTTGTCTTTATCTTCTTACGAGATGGTTCCATAAATTGGTTTGCCGTGCCTCGATGTCGTACCATAGCGAACACTAAGTTATCTAAACCGCGCTTCTCCTAGCACTCAACGCTCGGATATATGGACAGAATGTTTGCGTATCTGAGAGAATTATGTATGATTGTGTTTTTTTATTAGGAAAGCAAAGAGTTACCTGTTTCTTATTATAAGTTGTTATTTAAACAACTTATAATAAGAAACAGGTTTAACAACTAATTACTTATTAAGTATATGTTCTAAAATCAATATTTATGTTTGCTTATTATTATTTTAAATGATTATTGTAATAATTAATTATTTATTAACTGTGCTTGGTGTATTACCGTTTTCATTAAAGTAAAGTAAATAAATCGATAGTAATATAATCAAATGTTTAAATCAGTTGTTTTAAAGTAAATATGAAGTTGGTTGTGTTTTAGAGCCACAGTTGCTATGGTTACGCCTATCGCGGTAATTTGTATTTAAAATATGATGGCAAAATACATGTCCATCTTGTTTTGTATTTACGTAGTCATCGAGATGTCGCCAAGTTAAATACAATAATAGCAATTTTATTTCTATTTGAGGGTAGAATGTGAAAAAGGTTCGTAACCATTAGAAACAATAGCTTTTTGTCTTTTATTTAGTGATTATAACAGAAAACGTGAAATATTTTTATGATGTTTTTTGAGGCTTATTACAAATTATCTAAGTATTTTTGTTTAAGTTTTATACTTACCGTAGTTTTATGAAAGTATGTAGCTTAATTTCTTACAAGTAGCGTTTATTCTGGTATACATTTTACGTAATAATTTTAATGTACCTATTATAGAGAAATATTCAACTGAGATACTTTGTTTTTTTTTAATTTCTTTCATTTTCGAATTTAGTAATTCGATATTTTCAAAAATTCAGATTACACTATGAACTAAACCACTGTTCGGGAGATACCTACCTACATTGTGTTTTATAGTTAATCCACAAGTTTCGATAACATGCCGTATGATTTATAATTTATTGAATTAAAGTTTATGGAAATCGTGTTTCAAAATTTCCCTTTGTATAAATTGATAAAAAAAAATTGTTAAAATCGAAGACACTGTAACCTTTAATACCAAAAGAGTATTCTCGACTAATTAATAAGACAAAATTATTTGATGTCCACCTGCTCGATGTTCGGACACGGTGGCCATTCGCAATGGAGACTGGTCATCTGCGCATATATTATAGTCCACAAATGTGTGCAAAATCACAGGGGCTTTTCTATTATTGCATAGTACCATATACTCTTATGATGCGATGGGAACACTATCGACATGACCGGAAAGGGGTCAGGACCGACGATGGCTTCACGCGCTGATAGGCATAGTGGTGTAATACTGCCAAATCGCAGACTTTTGGCTCATACTGAGAATTTTCTAACACTATCTTTTGGATTTTATTGCCATAACTGTGTACGATGTTAGGTATATCGTGTTATTGATCAACAGTTACCCATATCGGGCATGCAATATTTATCTTATTATTAAATAAAATTATAACACTTGAATATTAAATAAACTTGACAGCTGATAAGTCACACGATAAATACAATAACTAAGTTGCTTTAGGTACTTTTATCATAAGCAAAAACTCTTTGAGGTCATCTAATACATTACCCATTAGCCATCGTTTTAGCAACGTTTTAAACATTTTACCAACAAAAAAAATAAAATAAAAAATAAAATATGTTTATTGGGTCTCAATACAGTACAAATCAAAATAATTTGAGGCAGCCCCATTAAGTGACTAAAAGTACTTGTGTTGGGGCTGACTCGCTACTTCCCGTATATTCTAGTATCTAAATTTGAGACAATACAGAAATACAAATAGAAATAAAATTACTAATACAAATTAAAACTAATATAAAACTAATTTTTCGTGCATACCTACAATGCGCGCGCAGGCGCTTTTGTGTGTGCGTGTGCGTGTGCGTGTGTGTGTGTGTGTTTATTATAATATATTTGTAATTATTACTAACAAATATGTAATTTAACAGACTCTGACTAATATATGCTCAGTTTCCTCATACGTCAATGTAGTTAGCCACTCGGTTATACTTTTTTTTACATTTGTACAAAATATTTGGATGAAACTCTAATTTGCTATTTATCTTGTTATAAATATATGCAGACTGTGTGACATACTGGCGCCCTGCAAAAGCCGTGTGAACCCTTGGGGAATGAGCCACGATATTTTTACGTCTCCTACTCTGTATAGTTGGGTTAAACGAAATAGATTTGTGTAGGTACAGAGTTACATTTATCATATTTTATATAGCTTCCTTACAGTTAATATGCCACTAATTCTGTATAACGCCTCCGTGGGGTATCTATATGGCTTAGAATACATTACTTTTATGAGGCACCAAGTTGTTTAATTTCAAGTGGTAACTAGATGATTATACACACGTATTGTTGAAATGGAAGTACTTACTTTTATTGTAAATCACATGCTGATCTGGGGTATGAACCTATGACTTGCGGTTGAACACGCTCCAGCTAAACCAATTCTAAGTATGTGCAGGCGAAATTTCTGCGCAGGAATCTCGGTCAAAATATAACAACACACTATCTAACCTAAAAAGAATAAATGTAGGTCGGTATTATTTCTTTTGTTTCAATACAACTAAGTCCGCTTGATAGTATTTACCTACGCGGAATACCAACGTGAGTGCGATAGCCGTTTCATCGAATTTTGTTTCTTCGAAAACCTTTCAACGACATCTCTGTACAGCGACGCCGCGACGCCTTGTTTAATCGACGTCTTGTAAAGATAATAATAATATCTCGGGAGGTCACACAGATCATCCTAGCTCCAAACTAAGCAAAGCTCGTACTATGGGTACCAGGCGACGATATACATACTTATATAGATAGATAAATACTTATATATCTACATAGAAAACATCCATGACTTAGAAACAAATATTCGTGCTCATCACACATATATTTGCACTTAACGGGATTCGAACCCAAGACCACCAGCTTCGTAGGAGCACTACCAACTAGGCTACGGTGACCGCTAAAGATGTTTCATTACATCGAAAAACTTTACTGCGAATGATTTTACTGCGAAGTCTTGTTACTGCGAGGTTATAACGACTGACCAGCTGGTCCAGTGGTTAGTTTTTTTTCTGTTTATTTTTTAAAGACAACGCCCGCACTAGGGTATCTAATGCCTGTGTCTCGGCCTCGTGGGGTACTTTACGAACATATAATAGACGGACACAAATTATACCCAAACTCAGAACAACTATTTATGGGTCACACAAATAGTTGTCCGGCGCGGGACTCGAACCCGCGACACGAAGCGGCGAGGCCACTGTCTTAGCCGCTGCGCTACAGCACGCGTGCAGTCAGTTAGTGTTGCTGACTGCTAAGCCAGAGGTAGTGAGTTCGATCCCCACACATCCAAAATCAAATCTTTGTGTGATGAACGCGTTTATTTGTTCTGTGTTTAGGTTTAATTTATTTATATCAATCAATCAAATTATTTATTTGCCAGAATATGGTACAAAAGATTTTACAACAATACATTCCGCATATTCTTCCACTTATGGCGTGCAAATACATTATTCATAATTTTTTATTAAATAAATTGTTTACAATTTCAAATAATATAAATATGTCAATGATGTACAATAGAATAATAATATCTAATAATAAAAAATACGTCCATTTGTAATATAAAAATGTCAAGTACCCATTCCTATATTTTATCGTCAAAGAAGTTTCTGATATTATAGTAACATTTATTTAAATTGTGTATATTAATATGTATATATTTAGAAATATACAAGGTGTAACATTAATAGTGGACATAACTTCAGGTGCTCCATCTACCCATGAAACTGAATAAATTGAACAAAACCAGTTTTTCAATAACGAAAAAATAAACTTTCGGTTCCCCATACAAAATGCATCAGCCTTCCGTTATTCTTGTATGGGGGTTAAATATTTCATTCGTGTATTTTGCATGTGGATGATTGAATGATGTTGAAGGGAACAACGTTGTTCAGTTTCATAGGCAAATTAATAAAAGCCTAAAACAGAAAAAAACGTGCTCTTCACACAAAGATTTGTTCTGGGGATCGAATCCACCACCTTTGGCTTAGCAGTCAGCGACACTAACCACTAGACCAACTGGTCTTGGTGGTCTTAACATCGCAGCATAGATATATCGTTGAAAGGTTTTCGAAAAAACAAAATTCGATGAAACGGCTATCGCACTCACGTACGTATTCCAAATGTAATAGGCCCCTTAATATAACAACACGCTATCTAACCTCAAAAGAATAAGGGTAGGTAGGTATTATTTCTTTTGTTTCTATACAACTAAGGCTGATTACAGAGTGACGCGCGCGGCACGCGCCGGCGGCCAGCGCGTCTCAACAGCCGCGTGCGAGACGCGTCACTCTGAAACGCTAGCTGCCAGTAGAGGAGCTTGGGCAGCGCTGGCCCGACGGCGCGCGTCTCACACGCGGCGCGCTTGAACTGCGTGACTATGAAACGCAACTACTATCTAGTGTAATTGTAAGCGCGCGCGTTTGGACGGCGCCGCTCGCCGGCGCGACTCTGAAATCAGCCTAAGTCCGCTTGATAGTATCTACATGTGGGAGGGGCTGATGACCGATGTCCCCGAGTTCCAAATTCCCAGAGCTTATATTACTTACTGCTGCGCCCCGCGGTTTTACCCGCGTTAAATATTGTAAATTATCACAGCTCCTCCCTCGTAGGTGGTAGCATGATAATATGTAGCCTATATGTCGACCCGACCTCTTCGTAATAATCATGCAAAATTTGAAGTAAATCCATGCAGTACTTTTTGAGTTTAAGCCCGGACATCATACAGACAAACAGATAAACAGACAAAAATTCTAAAAACTATATTTTTGGCTTCGATATCGATTGTAGATCACGCCCCAAGTATCCTTTAAAAAAATATTCAATGTACAGTTTTGACTTTCGTACGATTTTATTATATGTATAGATTACGAGTAAATAAAATTGTACAACTCTGATTATAATTTTAGTTCATTAAAAAATTAACTTTAATAGCACTGCATTTCAATATAACTGATATCTACCAGTTCGGACTATTGCAATCTAGTAAATCAAGTTTCTGTGTATTTGTCAAATATAATATAAATACCTATATATACTGGGACATTATTCACACACGGCCATTTGATCTCAAACCAAGCAGAGCTTGTGCTATGGAAACCTATATACTACTTTTCTTATGTAAATACATACTTATATCGATAATTACACCCAGACACAGGACGCACGGGCATGTTCATGCACACTAAAGTCAGGACAGAATCGAACCTACGATCTGCGGTGTGAAAAGCAAGTAGGTAAGGTATCTTCAACAACCAACAACGCCAACTGACCTGTCCGTAAAGCGATAAGTCATATAAGTGTGGGAAACTAATATAACTATAAACACTGAAAAATAAGCACGTTAGGCCCGACTAATGCTAGTTAGTGGTTACTATAGTCTTGACGCATGCACCACCCGGAGCATTACTTGCGCGTTGCCGTCCCAGCTACCAAAAGAAATAATTTTCATACTTGCATATTTGTTTTTTCCAGTTTGCGGGCATGATGTTGGCTTTAGCTATATTGACGTATGGTAAGTGCATTCTTAAACAACAGCTACACCTTAAACACACACACACACACACACACATAACACAAACACAACATACCATTAAAATATACTTTTTTTATCACGTTTTCTTTTATTTAATTACATTATTCTATAATGGATTTTCATAGCCAAATGCCCTCACTGGTCCGAAAGCGGATGACAAGGTGAAGCTAATAGCCTCGTGGTCAGTGCATAGATGGGTGACCGACAAAGTTGTTTAATTTCTGAGTGTCTTAGTGCTACGGAGGGTATCTTAAGCTGTCGTTCCCGGTTGTAACCATGCAACAGCCGTTAAGCCACGTCAAAGGCGTAATGGGCGGCTTGAACACCTCTGGCACTAGAGGGTAACCACTGCCCATACCTACGATAAGTAAGTAAGTGGATTTTTCATGTTTTATGGAGATATTTCTCATATAATTATGTGTTAGGATGCTGGAAATATGATTCTTCAAAGATAGTTTTTTGTATGGAAAATTACTTGCATAGTTTAAATAAAAATCTATATCATCATGTTAGCCAAACGATGTGCATTGCCATAATCGTCAAGCTTGACAGATGATTGTCAAACGAAGGATGATGACCATAGTATTCCCTCGGGATGACTTCTACACCCCCCTCGGGATGAGATGAAGCCGCCACGATCTCTTCGCCACCCCATCTCATCTCGTGATAAGAAAATTAAAAGTATACTACTTTTAATAATGGCCCTTAGCAATGCTTATACAATTGGTCGATCCATGCGTAAAACACTAATAATATAATTAATACATAGGTAATCATAGATATAGTAAATTATAAACATAACATTAAACTATGCCCCACGCAAAATTTATTTATATGACAAAGGTAAATACGACCAAATCAACCATGAATTATCTTCTATTCATTGGCAGCCCATTTTCTCTCAAAGTTCAATGGAAGAGTCCGTCGACTTCTTTTACAAAACGTTAAATGACTTGCACAACAAGTACATACCTACAAAACGTTGTAAACCTGATTTATATCCTGTTTGGTATAGTAAACCTTTAGTAAAACTTATAAAAGAGAAGTATAAATATTTAAAAAAATTTAAAACGTATGGCAACAAGTCAGACGAAATTACATTTAATTTACTGCGAGACCGAGTGAAAGTTGTCGAATCAGATTGCTATAAAAAATATTTGAATTGGACTGAATTATCAATAAAAAAAGATCCAAAAAAGTTCTGGTCTTTTGTAAAAAATAGGTTCAAATCTAATGTCATACCCAGTGCCTTAAAGTACAACGGTACCGTCCTAGACTCTGGGGTATCTATTTGTAATGCTTTTTCCTCTTACTTTCACTCTACCTTTCTTACTCACAGTTCCGCGGATAACAATCAACCTAATACTAATTCTACTGTTACATTCGTAGACAGTCCATCAGCCATATTCCAAATTCACTTATGTCAGAATGAGATTATGTCACACATACGTAAACTAGACCTGACTAAATCTGCCGGACCTGATGGCATATCACCTAAATTTTTGAAATCTTGCGCGGCCTCCATTGCTTCACCAATATTTTTACTATTTAAAAAATCTTTGTCTGCTTATACTATGCCTCAAATTTGGAAATCTGCCTTTATCACACCTATCCATAAAAAAGGATCTAAAACTGATGTACTAAATTATAGACCTATATCTAAACTCTGCATTATATCAAAAATCTTAGAACGAATTGTCTACAACCAAGTCTACTCAGCACTCAAACATTCTTTTAGCCCTTCCCAACACGGTTTTCTAAGGGGTCGGTCAACAGTTTCAAATCTTGTCCTTTTAAATGATTATATTTCTAATGCTATGGACCAGGGTAATCAGGTTGATGTAATTTACACCGACTATAGTAAGGCCTTTGATCGTATAGACCACGCCATCCTCCTGCAGAAACTTAAAGCGATTGGAATAAATGGAGATCTTCTAAGATGGTTCACGTCTTATATAGATAATAGGTCGCAAGCTGTAGTCTTAAACAATTACATGTCGAGCTGGGTTCACATCCCCAGTGGAATTCCACAAGGGTCTTTACTCGGACCTCTACTCTTTATTATTTATGTAAATGACATCAACTATTGTCTTAGGTCTTCTAATTTGCTGTGCTTTGCGGACGATATGAAAATCTACCACACAATTTCTACTCCTTCTGATACTGCGTTACTCCAAGCTGACTTACAGCGCCTTGAAGTATACTGTCAAGCCAATAAACTAGACCTAAACTCATCGAAATGTTCAGTAATTAGCTTTACCCGCAAGAGACATGTTGTACACTCAATCTATTCATTGAATAATCAAGCTCTTCCCAGGAGCGATGACATAAAGGATCTAGGTGTACACCATGACTCTAAACTATTATTTGACGCTCATATAAACAAAATTGTATCCAAAGCATCAAGATCCCTAGGCTTCATCATGAGAATATCAAACTGCTTTAATGAAATTAAGACTTTTAAAATATTATACTGCGCATTTGTAGGGAGTAATTTGGAGTACGCGTCTTCTGTTTGGAATCCCAACTATAATTTATATATTGATCAAATCGAAGCCATACAGAAGCGATTTGTGAAATATTTGTGTTTTCGTGCAAAGGTAAGATATAGTTCGGAGAATTATCTCGAGCTTTGTAAAAAGTTTCACTTTCTGCCTCTTAAAATACGTCGCGATACATCTGATATTTTATATTTATTAAACATTATGTCTAGTAAAATTGACGTTCCCGAACTAGTCAGTAAGTTGTATTTTAATGTTCCAAGTGTAACCCGTTTCAATCCCCCTTGTTTATTCCCAGAGTTTCAACTAACTATCGTCAAAATTCCTTCCTGATAAGAGCGAGCAAAAATTTTAATAAGTTATGTAAAAAGCATAACCTAGATCCATACACACTTACGAATAGTGCAGCAAAGCGGTGTCTAAGCCTTGATTTCTTTGTAAGTGATGTGTAGTACATATATGCGATATATCATTAGCATTAAGAAACCTAAATATGGAATTTACACCTTTTAACTGTATAATCAATTACTATTAGTGAAAACCTGTAATTGGCTTCCTGTTTTGTATTGCAATGTCTAAAAATGTGTAAAATAGCTGGTTTTCCGATAAATAAATAAATAAATATAAATTGTGTGTGCTTCCACTTTCTGGCGATCGGTCTAAGACACGGCTCAAACTGTGGCGAGACAGTGCTTGCCTACCCATTCATCCCTCCCGCCGAAAACCTTCCGCCTGGACACAAGTTGCCGTGGACAACCTGGAAGTCCCTGAATAGACTCCGGACCCAAATTGGTCGAGGCAAGGAAAACCTGTTCAGGTGGGGATTTTTAAACGTTTCCAACCTAGAGTGCAAGTGTGGTTCTGTCCCTCAAACTATGGCACACTTGTTAACATGTCCTGCGTGCACTAATTCCTGCACGTTACAAGAACTAATTAATGGACGCTACTGACAACGCTCAACTCGTAGCTGAATTCTGGCCTGACTTTATTAACCATCGACACGCTAAGAAGAATTATCATTTAAAAAATCAGTTATTAAGTTTTTATATGAATTTTTATATTTTTCAATAAGTAGTTGAATGGCCTTACTCTTGAATGGCCACCCCGTCTCGGAACGAGTATGTATTTTTGCTCTTCGATATCTGAGTGCAAAAGTGGTTTTTATCAGCTAGAGGATAGAGCATATTTTAATTATGACCATCGTGTGCCCTAAGTTTGTGAATTCAAATCATCATTGTGCCGAATCCAGGGTGCCGAATTTGACATACAGCTTTTTTTTATTTGTTAAAAACCCAGACTCCGAATCTCGTTGTTGTACGTTTTAATTTTTTGATAAGGCAGTTTCTTGGGATATCGCTAGATAATTACTGCTCTTGGAAAAATCATCTTAATGAAATTTGTAGCAAGTTAAACAGTTTTGTCTATCCTTTGAGGCGTATTAGTTGTGAACTCTCGAGAGATGCTGAAATCACGGCATATCGCCGATGAAGAGTCAATAAATAATAACTGCAAAAATGCAACTTTACAGGAGGCGAAAAAAACGTTTCAAATCCGTTTAATTTATTTTTTAAGTATATTTCTGTTTTAAATATTTGGAATAGACAGAGTGCCATATTATGATATTAAATATTTTATTAAAATAAAGCTGGTTTTAAAATAAATTGCAGTTACAAGGTATTGTTTCGTCGAATGAAATATAATGTTTATATTTGGAGATAATATTAGGTATTGCTTTCGCAGATAGAAGAAATTGTTTCTAAATTTACACAAAAAAAACATTAAAAGACCAAGATGATAATAACATATTGCTGGTTTTGCAAATTAAATGATAATAGGTAGGTGTATTATCAATAATAATGATGATGATTTGGAAATAAGAGATTTATATTTTGTAAAATCACCTTAATCAACATTAACTTTCGTGTGTAACAGTAACTTATCTAAATCACAGTATCAAAAATCTATAATAACTAAAGGTATTTTTAATAATTATTATACTTAATTAAAAATATTATAGACAACATCTATAATTGCTTACATACAAACAAAATATTTTAATGATTCTTACATTTTAGTATTTGGTAAGTAAAGGAGATCAAGTAAATAAATTGCAATCGACATTGACGTAATACGTAATTAAAATAAAAAATGGCACATTCATCAAATAAAAACCCACAACTAAAAAAATATCAAATCAAAATCAGTTTTTTCCATCACCTTAACTAAAGTTATGATGATGGAGAAGAATGTCACTGTTACTGAATGAAAGGCGAACGAGGAAGGACATGAAAAGGTTGATGAAAGTAGAGGAAGCGAAAGAGGTATGTTTGAATCGGAACAATTGACGCATTAGTCTTTGTCTCTCCCTACGGGACACTGGTGTGATGGTATGTATGTTAATTAATATGTATGTATGTCAAAAACAGAGGTCAACAAAATTAGGCAAATAACACAACACTCAGGACGCGTTTATAAAATATTGATAAAGACGGGAATACTTATTCAAATGGTAAAGAATCATAATAAGATGACAATCACTGGGAAGAATTGCTTTCAATTATTGTAGATGGTGAAATTTAGTAGCTTTAATTGTTAATTTATTGGAATGTAACTGATTATAGGTAACTTCGGAATTAGTTATTTTTGGTCTTTGTGGCAATGGTATCCAGTCTTGATTCGATTCGAAAATTTAGCTTAATTTCAATTGTCATTTTTTCATATTTTATAGCCCTGATATCAACCACGTGTGGATCTCCAACGTAAGGTTGGAGATCCACACGTGGCCTGATCTAATACTTTTGTATACCAAATTTTCTGTGGCAGCGTAATCTTTTACAAATTCGTGATCACTCATAAGGATTTGACGCCCGTACATTTTTTGACAAAGTGTCATAGGCACTAGGTAAATGCATTTCTTTGTTCTTAATTTGGCGCTCAATTGCACTGTGAACCGTCTCACACTCCATTTGAGTGTGACCCGGTTCTAAAATTTTTTGTTTTATTGTATTATAATATATTTATTGCTCAAGTATAGCAGAGCGTTTGATAGTATAGCATTTCGGTTTTGGTAAGTACAGAAAGAAAGAAAAAGATTGTGTCAACCAAAAATTGCCTATTATAATTTTTCCAGATGGTATCTGGAAAAATTATAATAGGCAAATTTGGTTGACACAATCTTTTTCCAAATAATTAATTATGAAAGATACAAAAGTATTAGAGGTCAGATCAGCAACAGTCTCATCAAACCAATAACATGTACAGTGTTTATTTATCCATTATCCTTTATGTAGCCTGAAGAGGATTAGACATTAGCATACACGACACATCGTCATCGAAGCCATCGTTGCAAAATTTTAGAGTATTAGATGTAGAAGCTGTAGGCTCTAAATCACTTAGCTGTATTAGACTTGTTAGGGTAATTTTCGGGGTCAAAGTAACTGGGGCCAGGCTCATTAGAGGTAGTCTTATTGTGCATCTGATTATCGAAACTCGTCGAGTGGCAGTCTGACCAACCAGAATTAACATGCTCGGCTGGAAGCTAAAACAATAAATAGAAAATAACATCACCCCTTTCCATTCCTAAAATGTAGTAACGAAATAAGGAGACATTGTGTGATTACCCCTGTTTGAGTCTAAGGGAGATTTTTTTAGAGTAAGACAAGCAGATAAAATAACGAACAAAATTTCGTAGCAAAACTAATAATAAACTATCACTGTTTGACCAGTATTTAAGTATGTAAATATAAGGATAACTTACAAGCTGATGACTGTCTCCAAAAAGGTCGCAACCTGTTAGTACGCTTGGTACACCGATCACGGGAGGACGTGTTTGGGCGTAGATAGTCGCTATTGCCATCATAAATGACGAAACAGCACTTAATATATATTGCAACCACTGTTTATCTCGCAAAATTGATAAAAATCGTACCCAAGATGTTTACAGCACTGTGTATTACCCGATTTTACGATGAATAATGCAATAAAACAAAAATGGCCAAAATGTTAGTTATATATATTGACTCTTCATCGGCGATATCACGGTTACATATCTGCCATTCTCCGGTACGGCATAATTCTATGGGGTCGTTGTGTTGATATTGACCAAGCTTTTATAATGCAAAAAAAATGTGTGAGAGCTATATTTGGCCTTAAACAGATAGATTCGTGTCGTCCATACTTTAGACAATATAAAATAATGACCTTACCTTGTATATATATATCGGAATGTTGTTTATTTGCATTTAAAAACAGGTCAATTTTCCCGCAAGCAACGCCTCACTATGCACTTCGGTCTGTTAATGCCAATAAGCTATACAGACCAAAAACGAATCTCACGTGTACAGCTAACAACAGCTATATTATGTGTATTAAATTATTTAATAAAGTGCCCAGTTTCATAAAAGCACTACCATTTCTTAAATTTAAACGTTACTTAACCAAATTTTAACAGATAAATGTTTTTATAGTATACAAGAATACCTTGACTATAAGCTGTGAGCCTTGTGTGTTTATATTTAAAAAAAATCTATATTGCTATGTATTATTATTATTAATGAATTAAGTATAAATTGTATGGGAATTTTTTGTATTAAAATGTATATTTGCATGCTGAAAAGTAAGAGATACCTATTTGTATTATGTTAAGAACTTTTGTCACCTTATTCACGCAAATAAATGACTTTTATCTTTATCTTTTACCCACCCGCAAAAAGTGTCTACGGGTAGGTATATCGGATTCGCATCGACTAAACTTAACCTACCGTGGAATTCTTCTGGCGCCTGATAGAGGTAGCCCCCGGAAACACGGGTATGCTCCTCCGGTGCCCCTCTTTTGCGCCATGTCCCAGGTGTTTGGGAAACGTACATTGGGGGGCTCTGGCTCTCCCTAAACATTACAGTAGGTACCTAACAAAAATATTACACTCAACTTAAGTAACTATAACAAAGTTACTTTCATTTTTAATTATATCAAGTATTATTTATTATACTTTGAAGATTATTCTAGTAGGCAATACTTAGGTAGCGGATAGCGCAAGACAATTGTGGAGATCTTTGGGGGAGGCCTTTGTCCAGCAGTGGACGTCTTTCGGCTGATATGATGATGATGATACTTGGGTACCCATCATAATGTATTCGCTATCAATAGTTAATATCTAAACTGAAATAAAAGTGTCTTGTGATTGTAGATGATTATTTTGCATTTAGTCATTTCCCCGCTGAGGTGGGATGAAAAGTTACGTGTTGCACTCGAGTGCAAAGATTTTTCACCTCGTGCTCTTTTGATTCCCTCGTTAAGTTGTAAACTCGCCATGCTTCCATAGCTTGATGTTTCTTGAATGAAAAATGTTATGAATACATAAATGATTATCGAAATGACATCCTTATGTAAAAAAAATAGTTAATGACATAATATTTCTATTTTAAGATTGTATGCAAGTCTTTTATTTGGTATTAATACAGATATATTATAACTAAATAACTGAATACATAAAGCGTTAAATTAAATAATTTTGTATAACCTCAAATATAATATATTCCATTGTTATTAACGGTACTTGAGCTTACCTGGTTTTAAAGAACATTTTATAGGCACAAGTTAGATTCGACGAGATGATTATTAAAAAATATATATACATATTATACGATAAGTCACATTATGGTTAAGGCACATTAAGCTCCTATAACTTTAACTAAGGATTATTTTAAAGTTATATTACAACAAAATTATATTACATAGGTACAGAAAATAAAATTCACGCATACATCCGCTCCCTTTTATGTACGCCACATATAATAATATGCGTGAATTTTATTTTCTGTACCTATGTAATAAAATATTGTTGTAATATAATTTTAAAATAATCCTTAGTTAAAGTTATAGGAGCTTAATGTGCCTAAAAAACTAGAGTTTAATTTACCTGCAGTACAAACTGCAAATAATAAATTTATTTATTATTATTAAACAGCGCTCAGCTGCATTTTGTACAGGAAGATATATAATATGAACATGTTTCCGAATTTCGTACTAAGCTCAAGTGGCTCCCTATACACTTTCGCCGGAATGCTCATACTCTTACACTTCTCTACAACATTATTTTTAGTCCATCCGCTCCCTCTTATCTCAAAAATCGCTTTTCATTCCTACATGAGTCACATTCAAGATTACTGAGATCGTCAGAAAATCTCAAGTTAAAAATGCCAGCGCATTCTACAAATTTTCTTGACAAATCTTTTTCCGTACAAAGTGTTCGATTGTGGAATGCACTGCCTTTAGTAGTCAGACGTGCACAATGTCTGCAAGAATTCCAAAGACTTGTCAAGAATCACTATCTGTCACTACGAAACTCACAACACAATTAGGATCATAATATATTATATGTATTTATTATTTGTAATATGTTTATATTTTCTTTTTATTTATTTCTTTATTAATTGTACCCATAGGTATAGGTAGCGCCACGAGTTTGAGCGCTCGCTTCATCTGCGCAGAACGCACTTTTAGGTCTGTTTGGTAACGGGGTTGAGGCGCGGGGCAAGGGAGCCCGCGCGGCGCTGTCCTTGCGCACTATTGGAGGAGAATCAGTCGCTGTATAACTCACACACTCGGCGCACGTTGATTTGAGTTCGAAAGTACAGTCGCGTAAATAGTTGTTTTCGATCGTTTATATTATTTATATTGACCAATAATTAAAAATGCTTTAGGGTCAGATGTTAAAAAGACAAGATAAATACCTCGTTCGCACAATCGTTTAAAACCTTTGAAAATAGTTTAGAAAAAAGTAATGAAATTATACATCAATGCATTTTTATGCATATTTTTATTTATTATAATATGCACTAGTCCGCACTTCCACCCGTGGAAGCGTCAAAATTTTGCAAAGAGATAGTTCAAACTATCTCTGTACAAAATTTCATGTTTTTTTGAGAGTACTTACTTTAAAATGTAAAGTAACAAACGAATAACAAATAAACGCACTCTCGCATTAATAATATAAGGATATTTTTTAAATACTTCAATTATTATTTAAACTCGACCCTAAGTTGTTTTGTTTGCGAGTGTACACATGCGTAGATCCCCACCACTAAAACAGAGCGCTCATAACTCGTGGCGCTAGGTATACTATTTGTAATGTACCTGTACACCGACAACTGCCCCTCTCAATAACTCCATTCTCCGATCTTTACTTTGGTTGTCTGGAAGAGATCACATTTTGTGATAAGACCGCCCATTGTATACTTTAATGTTTTAATTGTTTTTTATTTTGTTATTTCTTTGGTGTACAATAAAGATTTTATCTATCTATCTATCTATATATTTTTTTCGTATTTCACCAATTGTTTTCTTTAATTAATTCAGGTTCATGCGTAGATCGCGCTACTCAAATGACCTCCACTTTATTACCTTGTATATAGTGTTCCGTTTTGCCTTTTTTGAACCTTCTTATCTTGCAAATAAACTTTGGGATCTTTCATATAATTTTGAGATGTAGTTACAAAAATCCGTTGATATTAATCTAACGCTATCTAAATACGTCAGAAGACCGAACATGTAAGAATCCCGCGGGCTGGATCCATTTACAGTTCTCAACTAAGCTTTTATTTCTTTTTCTGATTATCTAATGATGCTATGTGGTTTGATGTTATTATAATGATATCCTTTTCTATTGTTGATATCCGGATGCGTTTTTTTTTAATTTCTTCCTTGATTCTCACCAGTTGTTTGCAGAGTGGATCTGAATAGATAGCTTAAATAAGCAGACAAAATGACCTCGTAATTATTTTTAATTGCAATTTGTTCAGTCTGTGTGGTTGGTTCACCATAATCTTTTGCGAACTTCGTACTTAATATTTCCTAATTGGTCAACGATGATCTATCTATAAAAATTGTTCAATTTCGTTAATTTTTATTAGAGAATCACTAATGTGTAAGGGGGCATGTTTGTTTTAATGAATTCGCGTGGCACACTAATGCTATACAAAATAGCGGCTGAACAGAAAAAATCCTTGGGCGGCCTTTACTATTAAAATTGGCGTCTCTTAAATTTCTTATATATGTTTAGCTGGGTACGGACCATGGTAAACACCATCTCTAGTTTTATAAACTCTGTCATACACACCGCTTGTTTGACTATGCCATAATTATTGTTTCAGTGTATGCTCCACAAATAAATGAATCGGAAGAAGATGAACCAAATGAAAATAATTATATCAATGAGGAAATTAAATGGTGGGAATTGGAAGATGAAAAGGGTAAGATACTTAAACAAAAGCTAAAAGAGTATTTCAATAACAATGATCCCGAAGTGGATTCACCAACTAACATCTGGAGAAAATTTGAAAAGTTCTGCATATCAACTGCCAGATTAGAATTAGGCAGTACCATGTGGAATGACCAAATAGAACAAAGATTTGGAAGCAACCAAACAACTTATACATCACAATCTAATAACATAAACGAAGCAAATCCCATAAAAGGAACGGTTTATAATTCAACCCAGTTCATTAAAGACAAAGATGGTAACCTGTTAACTTCAGATAACGCCATTTGTGAACGGTGGCGTGAATATTACATTGAGCTATTTAATAAAGAATCCCCACGCCGGAAAGAAATCGAGGAAACCAAAACTGACACTCCCATTGAAGTAATTACAGTCCATGAAGTTCTTAAAGCTTTCCCTAAAAAGTATCCAAATAAGAAGAAAAATTCTAGCCCCGATCAAATACCTTTAATTTTTTGGAAGCACATGGATAATGATGGCGCAGAGTGGCTAGCAAAATTATTCAATAACGTTCTACATAATAAAACAATACCAAATTCCTGGAGAAAGGTATTTTTGAAACCTTTGTACAAGAATAAAGGTGATATTCAAGAATGTGGAAATTACAGGGGAGCGAGTTACATATCTCATACTCTTAAAACTTTTGAGAGAATAATAAATAAACGCCTCATTAAACTTGTCACAGTCACTGATAACCAGTTTGGATTTACACGAGGCAAAACTATTAGAGATGCTGTAAATGTTGTCAGAACCGTCATCGAAAATGCAAAGGCCACCAAAAAGAAACTGTGGCTAGCATTTATTGACATCGAAAAGGCGTATGATCGAGTCCCTAGACCAATAGTATGGCAAGCTCTTAGAGCTCACAAAATTCCCGAGCACTATGTAAATCTGATACAAGATCTATATAAGGATATCAATGCATATATTGTTTGTTCTGGGGAATTATCAAAGAGTTTTAATGCCTTGAATGGTGTTAATCAAGGTAGTCCCTTAAGTCCGTTCATATTTAAAGTCTTTATGAACTATCTTACTGCTGACATTCAGAAACCGCTCCCTTGGAATATTCTATACGTCGACGATGTGATTTTGATGTCGCACGACCGACAGGAATTACAAGAAACTCTTAATGTGTGGTTCAAGCGTTTGGAAGATAACGGGTTACAGATAAGTAGTTCAAAAACAAAATATATGATTTGTGACTTCGAGTCTATCAAAACAGCCGAGTCTAACGACCAGCTTGTGAAGGGAGGTGACCAACTGCCACGAGTAGATACTTATAAATATCTGGGAGCGATAATCTCATCGGATGGAACTATTAATTATAAGTAACTACAAAACGTTCAGCTTCAGCTTGTATAACTAAGGCCGTGGCTACACTAAAAATAACACAATATAATAATGCGGCTCACTCTTTCTCAAGGATTAAAGTATCCATATTTGTTATACGTTGGAGTGCGCGCAGCGTTTACTTAAGATGGAGCGGATCTATCAGCAACAGCCTGATTAGAATGAAAAATGAAAGTACAGAGATACCATATCTGTTTTAATTTGTCACGATATACGATATATGTTCCGTATTTCGCAAACTAATGTATATATGTATGTTTAAGTTTAATGCCAATATATAATGCTTTGTGTACCCAATTTTTATGCAAACTGACCTCGGTCAGGTGATAAATGAGTGAAAAATTTTAGGGCTGGTAAATACGTGTACGTCCTTGAAGTTCTTTCTTCTAAACAATAAATTTCAATCACGTTTTAAATAAACAAATATAGAAAAGTCGAAATATTCGTTAAAGTAGTGTTATTGCGATATCGATATTTTCGCTATTGATAGTATTAGCATTCTTGAATCGCTCGCAATCTACTCAAATAGTTACATTATATTCCTACCCGACCCAAATAACAGTGGACGTAAAATATGTAAATCTCAACAAATTTGCATTTACATAATAGTTTTTTTTTTTTACTAAGATACTAGCCCAAATATATTTGCTATGTAGGTATATAATATTAACATTACTTATTACAAAAAATATGTAAATATATTCTGCTAGTACAATGGTACCCGGAGGAAATGTACTAAATACATAAAAGAAAATAGTAGCAGTTTTGCGGGTACCGCTAATATGCCGCTATTATATTTAATATAGGCATATTAGCGATACCCGCAAACCTACTATTTTATTTTGTACTCATTACTGCCGGAAAAAACATGACGCGTCTTAACCCGTTCAGAAATGATCAAATACAATGCGTTCAGAATCGGTACGCAACAGTCTGTAATCTGTAATATTATATGGTATGTAATCTGTGCCGCTTACCGTAATGGGAGTTACCAACGAAAATAAGAGTCAATCAGCTGCCACCCATTTATTAAATAAAATTAGAATGAAAGCCCTTTCACTCAAATTTTTACCAACTGTAGAGTATAGTTATGTGTTCCTAGTTGAATTTTAGCCATACCACCATAGAAATTAATTTGTGCGGGTGATATTATACTGTCCAAGTGAGTGCGCAAGCACAGGTCCACTTTTAGCTGCGGCTAGCCGGCGCAGGTCAGGTACAGAACCGATGGAAATTTTAAGGAAGAAATTAAAAAAGAAATATATTTTTGGCTCCTCACACAAAACGGGGTCAGCAGATCGTTATTTTTATTTTGGGAATTAATATTTCTTTGATGTTGCAGTCCATTACTGTTACTTTGCAGGGCAAGGGCCCCTCACACAATCAGAGGGCAAAGATGTGTCTACTACGTTAGCCTATTGCGGGTTGGCAGACTTCTCATGACATATGAAGTCAAGAATATTTTGCAGTCTCTAAATTATATTTATTAAAAATAACTAAATTATTTTTGTTCAATTAAATTTTATTATTATGAAAAACTAGTTAATTCATTAAGAAACGCTAGGCACCTATCCTTAAAACAGCTCAATTGTTCCTTGGGGCTAAAACATTACAAAGTTTATATTGGTTAACTAAATTGTATTGATTAAAAACAGAGTAACTACAACAAGTACACATGGTTTTCTTGGACAAAATATGTCAATCAGAAATTATCCATTACCGACAATGGATAACTTCTGATTGACATGTCCTGCTTAGAGTTGTAGTTGCAATAGTAATAGGATCACCTATTACTATTATATGCTCTTTATGCAGCAACAAAGTCTGGCTTCATTTGTAGAATGTGTTCATTTGGAAACCTGTTTTAATTTAGTTAAGGCCTAATTCAAAGATTTGAAAATGCAGCCTCTAAATTATATTTATTAAAAATAACTAAATTATTTTTGTTCAATTAAATTTTATTATTATGAAAATCTAGTTAATTCATTAAGAAACGCTAGGCTCCTATCCTTAAAAAAGCTCAATTGTTATAAAGTTATAAAGTTTATATTGGTTAACTAAATTGTATTGATTAAAAACAGAGTACCTACAACAAGTACACATGGTTTTCTTGGACAAATGTCAATCAGAAATTATCCATTACCGACAATGGATAACTTCTGATTGATATGTCCTGCTTGGAGTTGGGTGACCCTATTACTATTATATGCTCTTTATGGCCATTGGGTAATTTATAACTAGTAATAAGGTGTGTAATAAGGTTATATTTAGTAAGAAGTGTGTATATGTAGTAGGTGGCAAGACGCTTGCAGGGCTGCGATATTAGACGGTGAGTAAGTTTAGTTTTTAAGTAGCTCCTCGTATTGAGGACGTTGCGGGTTGGATCCATAACACAAACAATAGTTAAAAATTGGCTGCCTTTCGTTGCTATAACCGAAACTTAATACTATTAATAATTATTAAGTATTTTTATCTTCCTCCTGTTACTTTAGCTTGCCATATCATCTTATGTGATATCTCGAAGCACTCGATACCACAGTTTGGCTTTTTATACGGCAATGATAACATAATTTTCTAAAATGATTACTCCCACTATTTCATCTGTTCTTCCTGCTCTAATTCATAGGTTTAACTTTTCATGATCATGCTGTGTGACGGCGTGGAAACTAGCATATATCTACATACCTAAAATCAACAACTCATTAATCGCGTAGTCTTGGTTTGACTCCTATCTTCAGAGGCACTCACAGTGTGTCCGCCAAGAAGAGTCAGGCTCTGGTTGGTGTAAACTCATCGTGGAAGTTCCTCAGGGTAGCGTTCTTTCTTATTTGCTTTTATCTCTCTACTCTGTAACTCGAGTACTTACCTCTAGATTCAATCTTAATACGGACGATCTTCAGTTTGACCGTAATTCTTTAAGATATGCTTAAGATTTTGTCACCGTATTTAAACAAAATATTGATATTGTTTAAATCAACATTCATGGTGGTGTCATCTTACGGCTTCCATTTCCAGGAAAATTACAAGCCATAATCATTGGCGACCGGCAATTGCGGAATTCGTTGGAAATGAGTCGCTGCCCTCAAATTTACCTCAATGACGTACTTACGTATAACATGATGGCACATGTACGTCATTATACCATACAGTGATACTGTTAACATTGATTATTATTGACAGTTGATTACATTGAATAGCTACTTGACACGGAACGCTCAATTACAGCAAATACTCGAATATTATGATTTCCCTCTAATATCCTCTACAAACCATAATCCCCGTCCAACTCGCAGGAGCATTTTTCCTATGCCTCCTCAGCTGATAATGCCATCTAAAACTCCCATCTCATAATAACGATTTTCACTCCAATTCCTATACTGCCCATGCCTGTGATACTTGCTTCCTTCTGTCATACAAAATATGTATATGAATCTTTTTCATTATTAATATATAAGTTTATTAATATTCTTCTCTCAGTTGTCTCTTTAATTTCTCACGTAGATACAAAAATACAAAAGTGTGTAGGTATACCTACACACTTTTGTATTTCCTTTTGAATCTTTCCTGTGGCAGGCATGCTGGAAGAGATATCATTAGAAATAAGCAGCAACCTAATTCCTGTACTTCATACAGTGTATATTTCCTTTTGTTAGTATTTTGTGTTTATTATATTAATAATAAAAAAAAATTACCTCGCTTTAAAATAAAAGCCACGTGTTAAGTTAAAATCATCACCACAAACCAGTCATCTGTCCCATAAAAATCTGTAGGAAGAAGTGAGTTAACCTAAGTATGTATGAACAACCACACACCCTTGTATTGACCTGGCTTTGTCTTACACAAGTCAGATCTTAACAGCATCAGGATAACATCTCTCTCCAGTCTGCTGGCCCATACAAAGTCCTATACCAAGTAGTAGGAAGTAGGTCAAGTGCTATCCTTGACACATTCAGATAATTAATTTCGTATTTCAGTGCTTCCATTTTAACGGTTACAGTTTTCTACGCGAAACTTGAAGTACTGCACAAAATTAAAAAACAACGACTAAAACACTAATAATAAAAATTTTCACAAAATTTTACACGGTCGCCATTATGTCATGCATTCAACAATCATTTATTTTCGAAGCTGTCAAAGATTATACAAATCTGTGACAGACTTCACTCACTTACCTACCTATTTTAAATTTAAAAGACCTCGAAACACTAAAGTACAGTTTATAGCCCTTCGTTAAATTAAAAATTATATTCTTTTCGTAGTGTTATTACATGTTCGTGATAGTAAACCTGATAAGACTCATCATTTTGATGTTTTACTACTCACTAATACAATTATGGTAATATGTTTTTGTTTATGTAAAACTACAGGAATTCCTCGGAAGACGTACAACTTGTTGTTATCCGCATTGCATAACAATATAAATTGCAAATTTAAATAACAAATTAAATAAATAACTCAACCGAGTTGTACCGTTGACTTAACTTGACCTAACTTCATAATAATATTGGTACCGATGTTCTACCAAATTCGTTATTTTTTTTTGATAAGGGAGGGATTATGCCTTCCTATGCTACTCGCAAAAAAAGTCTGCGGATGGGTATGTCAGACTCGCACCGACTAAACCTAACCTGCTGTTGACTTCTCTTGGCGCCAGATGGGAGGAACCCAGGAATGCGGGTATGCTGCTACGGCGCAGTGCCCTCCTTTTGCGCCATATCCCCGATGGCCGGGAAACAGGCCCTGGGAGAGCTCTGGATTGCCCTCCCCTGTTGTCGACTCCTATTAGTCCGGCTCAGCAGCTGCGCCTGTTGCTTGCACGTGGCGATCGGCTCGTTCCCCAATCCCGCTCGGCGGCCTCCACCACGGCGTCCCATGTGGTGGAGTCGCCTACCAGCATCGCATACACAACTACTAGTGGTGAAAGATCTAGCCCGATCTCAGCGACCATGACTCGCCTCTCGGGCTCCCAGGCCGGGCACTCCTCCAGCGTATGCTGGTTAGAATTCAGGTCGCTTCCACAAAGGTGACAATGTGTCGTCGTTTTTCGGCCAATCCGGCACAGATATACCCGTGTCCGGTGAGCCAGTCTGTAGGTGACGTAACCTTCCCACCCAGGCCCCAAGGTGAGGCAGGATAGCACCAACGGCACGTTAAGGCGCAATTCAAGCCGGGCGCCGACGCGGTTAATCCCGTCCAGCGTCGAATGTCCCTGTCGGAAGCCGAACTGGTTGTCTGACAAGTCGTGGCCAACGCGTGAGAGATGTTCATTGAGACCGGCGGCACTCTGAAAGAGCCCTCCTCGTCCAGCAAGCAGATTGGTCGAACAGTTGTCTTAACCGGTCCCACAAGACTGCCAGAGTGTAAACCCACGCCCCGCCCAGTATCCCATCGAGCCAGGGGTGGTGTTTCAGGATGCAAGTCGCCGTCCTGCTCGGTCCAACTCTCCCTCCGTCACTGCACAAACTAGTCGTCCCAATCATGGTGCGACGGTGACGGAGGGCCCGAGAGACTGTCCTGGACCCTAGGGAAGAGGGTGTCCACCACCATGGATCCAGTGTACTCGTCAGCGGAGCAACGGTCTGAGTTTGCCCAGAAGTCTTTTATACGGGCGGGCGTCCCTATGGGTCCCTATTCAGACCCTCTATGAGCTCGTTCCCTAGTAAGCAGCCTCTCCGGCATTGACTCGCCTCCTCCGACGGGCCCGCTGGTCTCGGCAACGCGCACTATATCGACACACCACCAATATTGGGAGCCTCGTCGGTCACCTGGAAGTACCCGAGGCATCGACATGTCGCAGATGCGAGACATGATGCCCCGGAACCAGCCCGCTTCCGACTTTTGATATAAGTGGAGAAAAATTATTCTTGTACTCGCGTACATGTATCCATTTACATGTCTCAACGAAGCCTTTTATATTTTTCTGATTGTCTAAAGATGTGTGTGTTATTATAATGATATCCTTGTCTGTTGTTGATGCCCAGCTGCGTTTTTTAATTTCTACCTTTATTCTCACCAGCTGTTTGCAGAGTTGATCCGAATTGAGAGCTTAGGCACACAACATCACCTCGTAATTATTTTTATTCACATTTTTTCAGTCTGTGAAGCTTGGTCACTCTTTCACCTTGATCTTCATTCCAGAACATTCGTAATACCTTGTGTCTTCATAGTACCTTCATCACCAGTTATCTATAAATAATGTTCAATTTAAATACTTTTTAATAGAGAATCACTACATAAGTGAATCTCTATTAGGGGCATGTTCGTTTGAATGAATACGCGTGGCACAGCAAATCGTTCATAAACTAATGTACATTGGTGGGCCTTTGCTTTTAAAGACGGCGTCTCTTCAATTTCGTATATCAAGTTGGGTACGGGGCATGGTAAACAGGATCGCTTGCTTTTTAAACACATACACACCGCTTCTACTAAGTTTGACTATGCCATAATTATTGTTTCAGTGTATTCCCCACAAATAAAAGAATCAGAAGAATACGAACCAAATGGAAATAAAAGTAACGATGAGGAGATCAATTGGTGGGAATTGCAACATGACAAGGGCAAAGTACTTAAACGAAAGCTAAAAGAATATTTCAATAACAAGGATCCCGAAGTGGATTCTTCAACTAACATCTGGAGAAAATTTGAAAAGTTCTGTGTATCAACTGCGAGATTAGAATTAGGCAGTAGCAGGAGAAATGATCAAGTAGGACAAAGATTTGGAAGTAACCAACTGGCTAATAGATCACAATCTAAAAACATAAGTAATGCAGTCAACACTATAAATCCTATAAACGAAACGGATTATAATTCAACAAAGTTCATTAAAGATAAGGAAGGTAATCTATTAACTTCAGATAGCGCTATTTGTGAACGGTGGCGGGAATATTACATTGAGCTATGTAATAGAGAGTCCCCACGACTGAAAGAAGTAGAAGAAACCAAAATTAACACTTCTATTGAGGTAATTACAGCCGATGAAGTTCTTAAAGCTATCACTACAATGAATCCAAGTAAGAAGAAAAGTATTAGCCCCGATCAAGTACCTTATATTTTTTGGAAGTACATGGCTAATGATGGCGCGGATTGGTTAGCAAAATTATTCAATAACATCCTACAAAATAAAACAATTCCAAATTCATGGAGAAAGGGATATATGAAATCTTCGTACAAGAACAAAGGTGATATTCATGAATGTGGAAATTATAGGGGAGCAAGTTTCATGTCTCATACTCTTAAAATTTTTGAGAGAATAATAAATAAACGCCTCATTGAATTTGTCACAGTCACTGATAACCAGTTTGGATTTACACGAGGCAAAACTATTAGAGATGCTGTAAATGTTGTCAGAACCGTCATCAAAAATGCAAAGGCCAACAAAAAGAAACTGTGGCTAGCATTTATTGACATCGAAAAGGCGTATGATCGAGTCCCTAGACCAATAGTATGGCAAGCTCTTAGAGCTCACAAAATTCCCGAGCACTATGTAGATCTGATACAAGATCTATATAAGGATATCAAAACATTTATCATTTGTCCTGGGGGATTATCAAAAAGTTTTAATATCAAGAATGGTGTTAATCAAGGTAGTCCCTTAAGTCCGGTGATATTTAAAGCCTTTATGAACTATCTTACTGCTGACATTCAGAAACCACTCCCTTGGAATGTTCTATACGTCGATGATGTGATTTTGATGTCGCATGACCCAAAGGAAATTCAAGAAAGTCTTAATTTGTGGTTCAAGCGTTTGAAAGATTATGGGTTACAGATAAGTAGTTCAAAAACAAAATATATGATTTGTGACTTTGAGTCTATCGAAACAGCCGAGTCTAACGACCAGCTTGTGAAAGGAGGTGAACAACTGCCACGAGTAGATACTTATAAATATCTGGGATCGATAATTTCATCGGATGGAACTATTAAATATAAGTAGCCACAAAACGTTCAGCTTTAGCTTGTATAGATAAGGCCGTGGCTACACTAAAAATAATATAATATAACAATGCGGCTCACTCTTTCTCCACGACTAAAGTATCCATATTCGGTATACGTTCGAGTGTGCGCTGCGGTTACTTGAGATGGAGTGGATCCATCAACATCATCAGCATTGTCGGAGGTAACTGGTAAAATTTACCAGTACGGAATCATCGTGACTAGATCACGTCTTAAATAAAGAAATATGGAAAAGTCCAGATATTCTTCAAAGTAGTGTTGTTGCGGTAGCGCTAGTTTCGTTTTCGATAGTGCACCTTGAATGATAGTCCATAGCGCAAATAGTCTTATCAATAATAACCAAATGCTGCAATATTATCGATAGTGAAAGTTGTCGTTACCTACTATTGAATTTTGTCAATACTATCGACATACGATACTATCGCGTCAAAATAGTCGAAACTATATACGATTTATCAACAGTACCGACGCCTGTCAGTAGTATCGATAGTTTTGTTTTAGTAACTATCGATGTATTCTCGATATATCGGAAATTTAATTTATACGCCGCTATTAAATATATAAAATTTAATAGCGGCATATTAGCGGTACCCGTAAACGGGTACTATTTTATTTTATGTACAGACGCCAGCACATCAAGCTATCGCAATCAGTCAAATTTCCCCAATCGAAAATGTAACTTATGCTTTTGTGATAAATATGAAAATCTTTAAATGAAATTTGACAGATTGGGGTAGCTGGATGTGCTGGTGTCTGTACTTAGTACGTTTACTGCGAGTACCACTGCGCTAGCAGAATATATTTACGTGGTTGTTGTAGGCCCATTCAACCATCTTTATCAAAGTGCTATCCAAGAAACATTCAGGTTATTATTTTCGCATTTTAGTGCTCTCACCTACCTATTATACATTTAAAGCCCTCCGTTACAGTTTATAGTCCTCCGTCCGTTAAATTAAAAATTATATTTTTTTCATAGTGTTATTACATGTTCGTGATAGTAAACCTGATAAGACTCATCATTTTGTTGTTCTACTACTAAAACTACTCACTAATACAATTAGGGTAATATGTTTTTGTTTAAGTAAAACTACAAGAATTACCTACTTATTCAGTTTTAAAAACGTTCGACGTCAACGGCTAATAGCGCGAATTTGAATCACCATACTACTAATCATTTGAAACCCTGTTAAAATCGATTATAGTATGACAATCTATGTCGATCAAAAAAATATGTGAATGATAAAGTCGCTAAACGATAATTACAAGGCTAAAAGCCAAAATATTATACTAGAATTAAAATAAAATAACCGGTTATTGTTCAAATTAGCCAATCAAAAAACAATAACATTATGAACAAGTATTAAACTCGATTTCTCGATAGAAGTTACTTTAAGATGACCACATTTTTTTAAATAACAGCAATTGTTATAAGTATCCAATAAAGCAAAGAAATCGGGTTTAATACTTGTTAATAATGTTGTTTTTTTTCCTATACTTAAATACATATTTGGATTTTGCATAGAACTTGTCACTCATTTAGATCTCCATTCTTTTTCGGCGAAGCCCACAGCCAAGCATAATTTTTGTATTGCACTTGGCTCTCCTTTTTACATTATGTTTTTGGTGGGATGACCTACGTATGTAAAGTTTAATCATTTCTCTACCCGTCCCGAATTGAACGGGTAGAACGATGGAAAAACAAATTAGTATCTACTTGTGTTTTGATTGACTAGAAACAAAAACAGGTTATTATGATTAAAATGTTTCTAGTCTAGTCTATAGTGCGAAGGGTGAGAGAAAGACTGCAATAGATTTCTGAAGAAGAGTGCTGATCGGATGGATACAGATGCATTGAAAAGATTTGCTGATTTCATGTTAAAAAGAACATATTTATAAGTCTAAATAATTTACCAACACTAGCTTGTTAATAATAATAATTCTTATTAAATTATTATTCTTATTATTATATGAACTAATTTGTCTGTAATAAAATATTTTGAATCTATTTTTATTTTATTTTTTATTAATTATTGAAAAATACACTCTAATTTTAGTGAATATAAAATATAGCCCAAATTACTCGCTGATAATTTGGGCTTAAAGCTTTTTAGTTATTTTTTTAAATCTGATGATGTGTGATTAGTTTTTTAATTTATCCATTGCAAACACACAGACATACAAAATTAATATTAGTTTAAATTCCATAAAGTAGAAAGCCGGCATACAGTGCTGTCACACAACTCAGTTCTGTGTTTGTGTGTCCTCGTCACAACCCTAACGTTTACCGCGGGTAAAACCGCGGGGAACAGCTAGTTATTCATAAACTTATGAATTATACTTACTCGTATGTCCGTTCTTAAAAAAAGTTCACTATTATTTCTCATTACAAAGTGAAATAGGTAGTAGTTTTATTTTAGACATAAACTTTTAATAGTCTATAATAAACTATCAGTTCGATACGTTATCTTCCACTCGCACAACGCGTTCGTCACAAGAAAATCAGAGTGCAGGGGATGGCTTATTATAAGGTTAGCCAAATAAACATAATCTCTTGACAATAACTTGATACGAGCTAGCTAAATATCATTGCTATTATAAAATAAATTTTATAAATGTTTTCATACAATGTGTACCTAAATATCTATGATATAATAATGTATTGTACTTTACTTAACTTTATTATTACAAACATGTTCTGACTATTTACAAGCGCTTTTTTAAAGTCTACGTGAGTAAAAACCATTTATTTATTTTTTATTTTAAGCAAATTTGTTTTAAGTTGCTTTGCCAGAGGTCGTGGTTTTGTTCCCACCCGGGATAATAATGTTTGTGTGATGAACACGATTTGAAAAAATTGGTTTTGCTAGAATCACCGCGTTTGTCGCACCAAGAAACTCTTCTCTTAGCCAAGCTCCTAGACACTATCAGACAACAGCTAGGCGTGCACTATGACGCCGACGATAGGGAATATTCTTGAACTTTCAACGTAAATACTACTCTGTCAAGAAAGTACCGGGAAAACATCAATAATATACAAAATGTTTGTTCTTCATCCAACTTTATATTATCACCTTCAAAGTATGCTCCTTCAGAAACGATACACTTACGCCAACGAATAATCCATTCATCAAAACATTTTTTAAACGCTGCTTTCGGAATTGCGTCTGTTCTCGCCGCGAATTCTCCTTTATGTCTTCTACCGATTTTCAATTTGAGTTTAGGAAAGAGAAAGAAGTCAGCTGGAGGCATATCTGGTGAATCTGGTGGTTGCTGGATGGTTTTTTGTTGAGTGTTAGGTCAAAAATTCGTTCACAATGATGGCTTTGTGCGAAGGCGCATTATCGTGGTGCAAAATTCAAAAATTTTCTTTCCACAAATCTGGCTTTTTCGTCGAATTTGCTCTCTTAAACACCGCATAACGCTCAAATAATATTCTTTATTTACCGTTCGACCTTCCGGTAAGAATTCAGAGTGCACAACGCCGCGATAGTCAAAGAAAACAGTCAACATGACTTTGGCTTTTGATCGACTTTGGCGTGATTTTTTCGGTTTCGGTTCAGTTGGAAGGCGCCACTCCGAAGCTTGTTGACTAGTTTGCATGTCAAACTCGTAAACCCACGTCACGTCACCAGTAACAATGCGTTTCATGAATGTTGGGTCGGAATTGACTCGTTCTACCATGTACTCAGCGACTTTCATGCGATTGAGTTTTTGGAGAAAATTCAGATCTTTTGGGACTAGCCGAGCGGTAACATGTTTCATACCCAAATGATTAGTTAAAATGGTAAGAATCGACTCGTGAGATACAGAAAGTTCGGCGGCTATCTCTCTCAGAGTTGAATGAGGATTTTCAGTCACTATTTCCCTCACTTTTGCGATGTTAACTTCAGTTGCAGACGTTGATGGCCTACCAGAGCGAGGCAAATCTTTCATCACATCTCGACCGCTTTTGAACGCTTTGAACCACTCATAAGCACGAGTTTTTGATAAAGTCGATTCATCGTAAGCCTTCTGTAACATTTTCAGTGACTCCGAACACGAAATTCCATTAGCGATACAAAATTTAAGACAAACTCTTTGCTCGATATTTTTGTCCATTATGAAATTCGCAATAACCACTCCATCATCATCATCATATCAGCCGAAAGACGTCCACTGCTGGACAAAGGCCTCCCCCAAAGATCTCCACAATTGCCGGTCTTGTGCTATTCGCATCCAGCTTTTTCCAGCGACCCGCACAAGATCATCGGTCCATCTTGTAGGGGGCCTGCCCACGCTGCGTCTTCCGGTTCGTGGTCGCCACTCGAGAACCTTTCTGCCCCAACGGCCGTCGGCTCTACGAGCTATGTGCCCTGCCCACTGCCACTTCAACTTGGCAATTCTTCTGGCAATAACCACTATATATGATATTACTAAAACCAGCACTGTATTTAATATAAATAACAAATGCAACTCAAACTCCGCGCCAAAATGGAAAACAGTTGTGCCAATCTAACAACAACAAAAAAGAACTAAAATTTGAATGTGGAACCATAAACAAATCATCCATTCCCGATACTTTTTTGACTGAATGTATAATGTCTATTTTAAATGTGACGTTTATAAAAGTCACATAATGCTAATTATTTGTTCCGTACCTGGGTGTAACTTATCTATAATAAGTATGTATGTACATAATAATATTTAGAAATATATAAGTATGTTTATCAGATGTCTGGTTGCCATAATACAGGCTCTTCTGCCTAGTTTGGGGTCCGATGGCAGTATCTTACTTGTCCCAAACATTTATTTTAAAAAATCCATTCTACCACTGGACATAGGAGTTCAAAGGTTTTTATAATGTTGGCCTTTGAAGGGTTGGGCCGTAGTCACCGCGCCTGGCATGCGAGTTGGCGACCGCAGTTAGGTGGTAGCTATTACACTGGTTTGCTTCGACTATTTATAATGTTGGCCTTCGAAAGGTTGGGCCGTAGTCAGCGCGCCTGGCATGCGAGTTGGCGACCGCAGTTAGGTGGTAGCTATTACACTGGTTTGCTTCGACTATTTATAATATTGGCCTTTGAAGGGTTGGGCCGTAGTTAGCGCGCCTGGCATGCGAGTTGGCGACCGCAGTTAGGTGGTAGCTATTACACTGGTTTGCTTCGACTATTTATAATGTTGGCCTTCGAAAGGTTGGGCCGTAGTCAGCGCGCCTGGCATGCGAGTTGGCGACCGCAGTTAGGTGGTAGCTATTACACTGGTTTGCTTCGACTATTTATAATGTTGGCCTTCGAAAGGTTGGGCCGTAGTCAGCGCGCCTGGCATGCGAGTTGGCGACCGCAGTTAGGTGGTAGCTATTACACTGGTTTGCTTCGACTATTTATAATATTGGCCTTTGAAGGGTTGGGCCGTAGTCAGCGCGCCTGGCATGCGAGTTGGCGACTGCAGTTAGGTGGTAGCTATTACACTGGTTTGCTTCGACTATTTATAATGTTGGCCTTCGAAAGGTTGGGCCGTAGTCAGCGCGCCTGGCATGCGAGTTGGCGACCGCAGTTAGGTGGTAGCTATTACACTGGTTTGCTTCGACTATTTATAATATTGGCCTTTGAAGGGTTGGGCCGTAGTCAGCGCGCCTGGCATGCGAGTTGGCGACCGCAGTTAGGTGGTAGCTATTACACTGGTTTGCTTCGACTATTTATAATGTTGGCCTTCGAAAGGTTGGGCCGTAGTCAGCGCGCCTGGCATGCGAGTTGGCGACCGCAGTTAGGTGGTAGCTATTACACTGGTTTGCTTCGACTATTTATAATATTGGCCTTTGAAGGGTTGGGCCGTAGTCAGCGCGCCTGGCATGCGAGTTGGCGACCGCAGTTAGGTGGTAGCTATTACACTGGTTTGCTTCTACTATTTATAATGTTGGCCTTCGAAAGGTTGGGCCGTAGTCGCCGCGCCTGGCATGCGAGTTGGCTACCGCAGTTAGGTGGTAGCTATTACACTGGTTTGCTTCGACTATTTATAATGTTGGCCTTCGAAAGGTTGGGCCGTAGTTAGCGCACCTGGCATGCGAGTTGGCGACCGCAGTTAGGTGGTAGCTATTACACTGGTTTGCTTCGACTATTTATAATGTTGGCCTTTGAAGGGTTGGGCTGTAGTCAGCGCGCCTGGCATGCGAGTTAGCGACCGCAGTTAGGTGGTAGCTATTACACTGGTTTGCTTCGACTATTTATAATGTTGGCCTTCGAAAGGTTGGGCCGTAGTTAGCGCGCCTGGCATGCGAGTTGGCGACCGCAGTTAGGTGGTAGCTATTACACTGGTTTGCTTCGACTTATTTATAATGTTGGCCTTCGAAAGGTTGGGCCGTAGTTAGCGCGCCTGGCATGCGAGTTGGCGACCGCAGTTAGGTGGTAGCTATTACACTGGTTTGCTTCGACTATTTATAATGTTGGCCTTCGAAAACTTGGGCCGTAGTCAGCGCGCCTGGCATGCGAGTTGGCGACCGCAGTTAGGTGGTAGCTATTACACTGGTTTGCTTCGACTATTTATAATATTGGCCTTTGAAGGGTTGGGCCGTAGTCAGCGCGCCTGGCATGCGAGTTGGCGACCGCAGTTAGGTGGTAGCTATTACATTGGTTTGCTTCGACTATTTATAATGTTGGCCTTCGAAAGGTTGGGCCGTAGTCGCCGCGCCTAGCATGCGAGTTAGCGACCGCAGTTAGGTGGTAGCTATTACACTGGTTTGCTTCGACTATTTAAATCATCAGACTTAAACAAATTTATGTGACTACATCGAAAAAACTAATACCTACTCAAACCGAGTAATAAACTTCAGAGAAATGGCGTAAGTAACATATGTATTTACAATGTGTAACATAAATAGTGTGCCTCAAAAGTAAATCTTTCTTTCTTTTCTTTACATCTACCCGAGAAACTAAAGGCATCATTCAAATTGGAGGTTTTCCGCAAGTTTTTAGCGAACCATTCACATACGGCCATCTGATCCCAAATTAAGCAGAGTTTGTAGGTACTATGGAAACCAAATAACTGATATATTACTTTCTTTTTGTAAGTACATTCTTAGGTATATAGATAATTACGTCCAGACTCAGGACAAATAGACATGTTCATGCACACAAATATCTGTCCTGGGTGGGATTCGAACCCACGACTTGCGGCGTAAAAGGCAAGCATCAAGACAAATCACGCCAACCGGCCCGTCAATGACAAAAAACATATATTTATAGAAATTTTGAAGAACATCATCAATCCTAAAATACGTTTCATCTACTATTATTTTATAGGGTAAAAACAGTCACCTCTGAAAATACTTAAAAGTAAGAACAATTCAAGAAAGCGTTTTGTATTTTCTGTTCACTCTATTTAACCCATTTGTTAACCTATACCTACTTACGGGCATTGGATGTTTTCTGCATCTTAGCAGATGAAATGCATCGAGTTTGTGTAGTATTCGATAATATATTTTTTCGTTGCTCTTTCCTGAAGGCATCATGATCGTTACTCTTGAATGAGAGACGAAACAATGAAATTGAAATTAAATGACAATTTAATAGAAATAATTTCAATGGAACATTGAAAAAAGTGCCATCTGTTGACATTGATCCAATCTATAAATTGCTATACCAGTTGTCCTAGTCTTGTAGATTTAGGTAAGATGGCGTTAGCATCTTCATTACAGTAAAAGACTAGAGATAAGTAAACCTTTATTCTCGATTCTTGTATCTCCTGGTTTTCTATCCACCCCGCTTTAAAGTGCGCCATAAAGATAATGAAGCACCGGCAATCGTTTAATGCACATGGGGCCAGTTACTCAGTGGTTAACTATGTGAGTATTATTTTATCTCACCAATGCCAAATCGGATGTCGTGCGCGTGTGGATCAGTGGTTAAGGTCGTTGCCTCACTACTAGCTCGGCGCAATCGTGTCTCAGGTTCAAGTCCCTATTTGTGTTCTGAGCCTGAGTGTGCTTTGAGTCCTTGAATTATATGTTTGGACTTACATGGAAATGGGCTGGCCGCGTAGCTCGTGTTCAAGACCACCAACAACTTGGGAAGGTCATTGGGCCATGATCTATTTTTTGCGTTTGCCCGTTGGGGAAACAAACATACAAAAAAAAAACAAAAAAAAAACCGGCCAAGTGCGAGTCGGACTCACGCACGACATAAATACGATACGATAATAAATGGATCTGCTGGTCTGAAAATAAATGATTTTTATTTTTATTTTATTTTAGTTATAGCGGCAACAGAAATACATCATATTTGATTTCAACTGTTTAACTATCGTGATAGTTAAACAGTTGAAGTTGTCCATGAGATATAGCTTGGTGACAGACGGACAGACAAACAGACAAGGAAAAGACTTAGACTTAGTCTTAGTAATAGGGTCCCGTTTTACCCTTGGGGTACGGAACCCTAAAAAGGGAGACCTCACGCAAACTGGAAAGACTAGAAACTGGTTTTCCTTAATTTGTTTGGTTTCATGGTTCAAGTTACGTCCACTATTCATATTACACCTTGTATAGGAACTTGGACCGCCAGTTTCTTTCAGAGGACAGTTTAAAGAGGTTAAGTAAGATTCCGATTGCACAGACGCCAGCACATCTAGCTACTCCAATCTATCAAATTGCTTTTATAGATTTTCAACTGTATTACTTAACAATAAGGTTCACTTTTTATTGGACACATTGACTAATGAGCAAGCAAATAAGAAATTCACCGGTTTATTCACACACGGCCATCAGTGCCTCTAGCATGAGTTCCTGCAGTTTACTTACAGTTTCGTCCCATACATTGAGCACCAGCGCCTCTCGCGTAAACTATTAAGAACTAAAACTCTGGTGCTCAATGTATGGGACGAAACTGTACGTGTGATCGAGTAAGTAAACTGCAGGAACTCGTGGTAGAGGCACTGATCCCAAACTAAGCAGAGCTTGTACTATTGAAACCAAATAACTGATATACTACTTTTCTTTTGTAAATACATACTTATATAGATAATTACAACCAGACTCAGGAAAAACAGACATGTTCATGCACACAAATATCTGTGCTGGGTAGGAATCGAAGCAACGACCTACGGCGTGAAAAGCAAGCATTTGCCAACCAGGCCTACAGGCCGTATATAGATTCAATCCACCAAAAAAGGATATAAGACGCATCTGATGGTAATCGGTTACCGCAGACTTTGGACACTTGCAACACCCAAGGCATTTCACGCACATTGCCGCTCTTATTACCTTACCAACATATGTTTTGACGGTCACCATAGCCTAGTTGGTAGTGCTCCTGCCTACGAAGCTGGTGGTCCTGGGTTCGAATCCCGGTAAGTGCAAATATTTGTGTGATGAGCTCGAATATTTGTTTCTGAGTCATGGATGTTTTCTATGTATATATGTATTTATCTATCTATATAAGTATGTATATCGCCTGGTACCCATAGTACAAGCTTTGCTTAGTTTGGGGCTAGGATGATCTGTGTGACATTGTCCCCAGATATTATTATTATTATATGCCCATAATTTCCTTCCGTATATCCTTTGTCATTTGTTTCAGATTGCGGGCTTGATCGTTGCTCTAGCTATATCGTCTTATTTTGGTAAGTAAATCTTAAGCAAAATACGTGGTTTTAGTTTGTAAGTATTAAGTCTCAAATAGCTACCGGTAGCTTTCGAATAAAATTTCTAAAATTCTCTTCCCGTGGGGGGCGTAGATATCGACCGAGGGAATACCTACCAGAGAACGGACAGCAGGGTTTTTCTGTGAACTATGACCATCAAACTGCGATCGCCAACCCGTCTGACAAAAGTGGCGATTATGGTATACCCCATTCGCCGGGGAAGCTTTTGTCCAGCAGTAGCAGTGGACGTAGATACTTTGGCTGTAATGATGATACTGAATACAAACAATCATACAGTCATATGGTTAGATATATCCTCCTCCTACTCCTCTTTTTTAACGTACCTACTCCTCTTTTTTAACGTCGGTAAGTTCAAAGTATTTTTGTGTTTACTGTAGGTCATATATTTGTATTTAAATTACGTGTTATTTACACTATAATAAAAATAAGCAATATTTTAATAGTATTTTTTTTACTCTTTACTAAGTTCCTATCTGATATCTCAGTAGAAGAGGAAGGTTCATGAATGTGGAAATTACACAGGAATGATTCATGTCTCATACACTTAAAATCTTAGAGATAATTAATTATCAATAATCGTTTCCGAAAATTGGTTGTGACATGACCTTGCAACATCGCGCTAGGCCGGTACTATTATTAATATTTTTTAATCGCATTGTATCTATGGTCACACTTTGATTACATCGTTATTTAAATTAATGAATCGTTAAGAAGATCGGTAATCTTTTTACCATTTTCTATCAACACCTTTCCTAAACTTATCATGTCTAATAATAATTTCAAACATTATACAATTACTGTTTCAGTGTATGGTCCAGAAAAAAACGAATCAGAAGAGGATGAACAAGAACTTAATGATAGTTATTCAAATTGGAAAATAAACTGGTGGGAATTGCAAAACGAGAAAGGCAAAATATTTAAACAAAAGGTAGTAGAGTATTTCAATAACAAAGATCCGGGAGTAGGTTCACCAAATAACGTCTGGAGAAAATTTGAAAAGTTCTGTATCGCAACTGCCAGATTAGAATTAGGTATCAGTAAGTTAAATGATCAAATAGGTGATGGATTTGAAAATAACCATGACATTAATAGATCACAGTCCAAAAATGTGACCGAAAACATTGAAACTCTAAACCTCATAAATCAAACTAGTTTTAATTCAACGCAGTTCATTAAAGATAAAGACGGTAATTTATTGACTTCAGATAGCGCCATTTGTGAACGATGGCGTGAGTACTACATGGAACTGTCCAATAGAGAGATTCCACGCCACAAAGAAATCGAGGAGCCCAAAATTAATATCCCGATTGAAGAAATTACGGTGGCGGAAGTTCGTAACGCTATCCCTAAAATAAACCCAAATAAAAAGATGAAATCTGGTCCCGATTATATACCTTCGATATTTTGGAATCATATGGCTACCGATGGTGAAGAGTGGCTAACAAAACTATTTAATAACATCTACAAATATAAAACGATACCAGATTCATGGAGAAAGGGCTATCTGATACCACAGTACAAGAATAACGGTGATGTTCATGAATGTGGAAATTACAGGGGAATAGGTTCCATGTCTCACACACTTAAAATCTTAGAAAGAGTTATAAATAATCGTTTCCGAAAACTGGTTTCAGTCACTGATAACCAATATGGATATTCAATAGGTAAAACTTATAAAGATGCTACACATGTAGTCCGAACCGTCATCAAAAAGGCGATAGATAACAGAATGAAATTGTGGCTAGCTTTTATTGACATAGAAAAGGCGTTTGATCGCGTCCCTAGACCAATATTATGGCAAGCTCTTAGAGCTCACAAAATATCCGAGCACTATATCGATTTAATAAAAAATATGTATAAGGACATCAAAATGCTTATCGTATGTCCTGGAGGATCATCAAAAAGGGTTTCCATAAATTATGGTGTTGTCCAAGGAAGTCCCCTAGCTCCTGGAATATTTAAAATCTTTATGAACTATTTAACAGCTGACATTCAAAAGCCGCTTCCATGGAATGTTTTATACGTCGATGATGTGGTTTTGATGTCGCATGACCGACAAGAAGTACAACAAAGTCTAGATTTGTGGGTCAAGCGCTTCCAAGATAACGGGTTACAGATAAGTAAGACCAAAACAAAATACATGATTTGCAACTGTGGCTCTATCGCAACAGCCGAGTCTAACGACCAACTCATGATAGGAGGTGAACCACTGCCACGAGTTGATACTTATAAATATCTCGGATCATTAATTTCCTCGAACGGAACTATTAAAAGATTGATTCCAAATGATAAAACATCAGATGTTCAGCTTTAATTTATATTCATAAGGCAGTAGCCACACTAATGCGGCTCGCCCATTCTCAAGCAAGAACAAATGTCTCCAAATTTGATACACATGGGAGTTCTCGCGCGGATTCTGCAGCAGAGAACTGAGAGGTCTCAGGAGGCCTGCACTTTAGTTAATCGTTAGTTTTGTTGAATAGGTGTAATAATTATATTGTTTTAGTCAAAACTTTTATGATTTTGGTTTCAATTATTGTGGTGTCTTTTTGTCCCATCTAGAGCAGATCTTGTGTGCACGACTAGTGTCCACAGACGAGGTGTTATCTTGCTAATTACAAGGTTTATTAATAACCATCTCTTTATTTTAGGTACAAGTATGTTACTACTCATTTCTATTATTGGCTTGGGCTATTTTAATAACCAAATCGATAAAATATCCATAAGCAGATTATTAGTATGAGGCATTTAAAATTCATTTGTTTAAACAGTTGCAACTGATTTTATTACACTGTATAATAAATTTGTATTATAATAAAAATAATCATGATTCATTGTTCTATTGCTTTGATCTGATATTTAAGATAACGATGCGATCTCGTACGTTTCTAATCGAACCAAAACTTATTTCTGAAACTTTCCATTTTTCATCAATCTTGGCAAACGGATGGTCACATCGTTACGAAGTTTTCCGTCAGGCTTAACTCTTTCCATTCATGTCTTGATGCCCCTTCCCATCTGGTTTCATATCTCCTTTTGGGGGATCTTGGCCATCAGGTCTTGGGCCTTCGGGTCGCCCTTGAGTACTCGGTGGGTTAGGCCCGTGGGGGACGTCAAGTTTAGGTCCTTGTCCATCTTTGGGCGCTTCGGGGGATTTCATATTAGGAGGCATATCGAGGCATACTGCCACGACTACCAGCATCGAGATGCATGCCAAGATCTGCAAAAGAAAATAAATAAATTGCGCTTAGTACATATCTTGAAGAATATTTTCGTGATGTTTTAGAATGAATTCTTGAATTTTAGGACGTGTTTATTGTAATGTGAAAAAGTGTAAAAACAATACGATTTACTTTTACCCACTCTTAAAGATTTTTGATCGGTTTTGCTCCGTACAAGAAATTAATCTTATAAATTTCACCGTTCGATTGTTTAATCATAGGTTTAAATGCCAGGTCGAGCCGAATAGTGTTGTTAGGATCTTCTTGTCAAGAAAATATTTCAGTAGCAGCCTAGAGTCAGAAAGTGGGCGGTGTTACACCTCGGTTCCTCGGCGACCCCCTAAAGTCGTCGGATCTGCACCTGACCTCACTCCGGTTGGTCGACTGGCTTGTTTTCCAAAAACAGTACGATTTTCTAAACTTCATACTATTTCGATAAGATTTCATTTGGTCGTTCATTCTAGCCAATAGAAAGCGAGGTTTCAAATTGCGTGTGTGCCTGCGATTGGCCGGTGTCATGGCCAAAATTTAACTGGTAGAACACTTAGTTACCTTAGTTGTCCTGTGAGGGACTCGAACTTAAACCACGAGGACGCCGAGGTGGGAGAGTACCTTAACCAGTGTGGCGCAGTGGTTCCTCACAGGCCAACTAAAAGTGTTCTACCAGTTAAATTTTGGCCATGACGGACAGTCTCTAGGAGTCCAGCCATTTCCACAAGACGTATTGGTATTTAGGTACGTAGCGCGCAAGAGTATGCACAAACCACAGATTACCCCCCGCTTACAAGGCATGACACGGTCACAACACATACTTGATTTAGCTATTATAAACAGGCACACCTCGAATTCCAACTTCAGTTTCAACCAACCGTGCGAGTTTATTGAGATTTTAATAGTAAAAATACGTTTCAAATGGCTTCGTGTGCAGTGAAATGGTGCAGAAAGTCAGCCGAAACGTCATGTTACAAAAAGGATGGCTTAACGTTTCATGGGTAAGTCATTTTGTCGTTGTCCAACATATTACAAGCCATGCAGATTTCAGTTTATACTGGTTCATTCCTCATTAGGCTCTAACTAAAAAGAGCACGCGATGATGTCTTTTTGAAAAGTCTCTTTCACTCATTACGCTAAGTGCAATAGTTATCCTTGTCTAACGAGAGCACGTGTAAGCTAGTGTTGGGTATTATAAATTAATCTACTTAAGTTGATATCAATATTTCTACCGAGTAATTTAGAAGACTCAAGTTATGATATTTCCGTACAAATAGCTTACGGTTAAAGATTGCTGTGTGGTATATACTTGATTGCTCTTAGATAAAAATGGAAATAGAATAAAAAAGATTTTACATTGTATTAAAAAGTAAATGTTTAGTGAGTTTGTTTTTTATATGTAAGTACAAGTGTATGCAAAATACTGTAGTGCTGAACAAAATTTTATTATTTCATTAATCATAAGTGATATTTATCCGCATTATTAAAATTCACAATGTAATAATATGGGCAAGCCGTTTTAAATATTATATATTAATACCACTTACTCAAGCGTTTTTGTATAATATGTAAAAATATAAAAAAATCGTCATACGTAGCGAAAGTCATTATCGACATGTATAATATAAAGATCTACGGCCCACCCCATCCTTACGGTTAAAATGCATTTGGTTGCGACCTTGAAATAGCCAATCAAAACGCATTTGTTTCAGTCCCCGCAACCCGCACCTTCCTCTAATTTTGGTGAGTTTGAAACTAAACTAATATTCCGTAATGCGGTATCTATGGGGGTTAATCTGTGGCGCATACACATATACGATGTTATTAACTGTTTACTAATTAATTTGTTATTTCTGGTGTAAGCATACTTACACCAGAAATAACAACAGAATAACAAAGAGTTTAGAATATTGCAAATTCTTCAAACATGGCGAAGTTAACTCCTTTTATAAGTATTCATTTCTAAATACGTAATTATGTAATTAAATAAATCGTACTCACCCCTACCCGAGACATCTTCTATATTTTTTACAATTTCTAATGACTGACTGACTTCAATACTACAAAATGTCCTTTTATATACTTTCTATGTACGTAGCTAATCCATCAACAATAGGATACACAAACGTAGATGCTAATTAGATTAAACAACAAAAAATCCATTATTACTATAGGATTCTAGGATATACGAGATAATTAAATATCTAACATGACAAGAGGATTCTTGAAAGTGATTAAATAATTAATTTGTAAGTGTTTTTTACTTAGTTCCTTATTTGTATTAACAACAATGGTAAGGAAAACTGTGGGAAATGGTGCAGGTAACCAATGACTACGAACAAATGACTTTTGAATGTGTTGTGAATAAAAAGTCCCTTATATCGACCCCTAAACGGGCTTTCCCTTTAACCAGCTAAGCCCCAAAAAGTTTCTGACAGTATGGTCCGTAGAACTAGAAAGCCCGCAAAGCATACTGCAAACACCAGGCTTATAACAAAAATAGAAACGTTGTCATCGCAAAAATGCTTAATGGTAATCTTTCATGCATTTTTCGTACAACCATTTTGGTTGGTGTACCTATTTTGTGACTTGGATATTAATTTAACTCCTAACACCTCTTCTCCGCCGGTTCTATACGACGATGTTCCTAAAATTTACTCCAAATATAAAAAAATCATAGTATATTAATTGATTGCAACCTATCGTGAACTGATCACGTTGCAGCTGTATCTAAGCAGGAGACTGCACTACTTAGTAGTTTGTCTCTTAAACGTCTTCAAGTCTTACCATTTTAACCAAAAATCTATCTTGCTCAATCGCTAGACCATGCTAATGTTTGTTTTCTTAATGCTAACGAAGATCTACTTACTAGCAAGCTTGAACGGCTACAAAATTAAATATCTGTAATTAACAGATACTTAATCTGTTTCATTTTTTTGTTTCTATGACCATGTGTCAGATTTCAAGTCATGATTAACGGAAGTGGTTACTTATTCAACGGCGTCGGAATTATCATACTCTCTCCTTTCTCTAGTTTATGCTTCATAACTCCAATTCCGTCAACGCCATGAGTATTTTGTCCCTTGAGCTACATTCTGTCACTTAACCACTTCCATTCTCTTCCGAATCTGCCTACTAACACTTCCAATCGACACTTAGATTTTATGAGGCTTAGGTACTTCAATTGTATGTTGTTTATAAACAGGCAGGTAGTTACTATATTAAGATATAGGTATCATAATCATCATCATCTATCAGGTGAAAGAAGTCCACGGTTGGCCAAAGGCCTCCCAAAAATCTCAACAAATGCCTTGCACTATCTGTATCCAGCGGTTTACCCTCGTTAGATCATCGGTCCATCATGTTATATTGTTTTTTATAGTTAGAAACATTTCTTTTTGTATACCGACATACACATGTATTAACATTATGATTACTCTTCAAATCTAGTAGTCAAATTCATCCAATCTTATATTTTTAATTATTATTTAATTCATGTTTATTTAATTTTTAAGATATCTTATTTATTCATAAGCTGTACAAGGGCCAATTTAATAGATCACATTTGATATCTGTCAGTTACTAGTAAAGTGAATTGTAAAATGACCTTATTTGGCAGTTATTTGGTAATTATTGCAATAAAGATAAATCGTAATTGAAAAAAAATTAAGCAAATGTGCAGTTATAACTATGAAATAATATTCTAAGCCTGCCGATTAAGGTTACTAGTTGAGTTTTGATGAAGTGTCAAATATGATCTATTACATTGGCCCTACTTTAATTTATGCTGTGGTCCCCTGTACGTGAAGAAGAACTCTGCTCACTATCCTTTGACATGCACTGTTTTATGGAATTAAGTGTGTTTATTCCTTTTTGCAGATAATAAAAATAAATGACTCATATAAAGGTATAAGTATCTTTTATTTACCCAGGACAAATCTTCGTGTGATGAGCTATTTTCTCCTTGTCCGGGTGTAATTTAGCTATAAGTATGTATTCAGACATATATACCTTATGTATATATTTCTGATGAATACATACATATATATTCAGAAATATGTTTATCAGTTGTCTTGTTGCTATAGTATAGGCTCTGTGTAGTTGGTTATGTAGATGGCACGGTGTTGGTTGTTCCAAGACATTTATTTATATTTTCAAACATATTTCGTCGTTCGTAAGTAGTAGGTATATGGGGGTAATTCATTTCACTTGGTAATAATTACATTTATTTTTGATACCTACCTTTGTGCTTGTGATGTATATAGTGAAAATAAAAATGAGTAGTTATTGTTTTAATAATATTTAATATTATTTTGTTTGTTTTTACATAATACATATTTTACAACATAAGATGCTTATATGCCTCAGTATTGCTTATACAATAGGTACAATATATTTAAGACGGAATATTAATTTTTGCCCTTGCCGTCACGGAGGTAGGGGTTGTCGTCTGAAACAAATAATATAAAATAAGTATTGAATATTTGACGTTCTTGTTTTTAATCTTGGAAAAAGGTGGGATGAGGATTTTAAACAGTGTTTTTAACATTACAATATTAATTTTTGACCCCAATATGCTGCTAGAAGGACTCCACATTCGTTTAGTCTAGGACTAATATAGAATCGTAATTCACTAGATAATTGTGGTTTCCCGAAGTTTTGATCATAATAAATTGTATTTATATGGTTAAATTGAGCCTCTAGCACCGTATTTATCTAGTTTAAATAGGAGAATTAGATAGTCCACATGGTCAAATGCTCAACTTAGAAAAAATCACGTGGTTTATTACATTTTTCAAGGACATTTTTACATTTGGATAAAGAATAAGGCTGCAAGTGCTATGCTGTAGCGAATGTAAAATATGACGGCCTCATTTTTCTTTACGATTTATGAACAACTCAACTAGAGTACATGTACTCTAGTATGTAAACCGTTTTCCGCTACTTTATTCTTTGCTCCAAAAAAGAAAGACCTGTTTATAGCTATAGGTCCTGTTCAGTTAACAAAGAGCTCCACTATATTTTGTAATATTGCTCATTCGGGTTGCCCCCCACAAAATCAACCGACGATCTTGCATCGGTCGTGGAAAGCCACTGGATGCGGACAGCGTATCGCCACAACAAGACAATGTGGAGATCCTTTGTTGAGCAGTGGAAGTCTTTAAGCTGCTATGCTAAAGATGATTGTTTTATAGTATTACTTACACACTTTGGGACGCTGGACATAAGTGGGACTAATGTCTGTAAGGAGAAAAATACTGAGTCATTAATTTTATACACGCACACGGATATACAATTACAATACGGATTTACAATTTAAGTACATACGTACTTATGGAACAGACGCCAGCACATCAAGCTACCCCAATCTGTCAAATATCCCCAATTGAAAGTGAACCTTATGCTTATGTTGTTAAAATAGAAAACGTATTAAAGACATTATATTATTTGACAGATTGGGGTAGCTGGATGTGCTGGCGACTGTTCCATAAGTACGTATGTACTTAAATTGTAAATCCGTGCTTAAATTGTACTTAAATTGTAAATGTGCTGGCGACTGTACCATAAGTACGTATGTACTTAAATTGTAAATACTGTAGGTAGGAATCAAATAAATAAAATGGAACAGCCTGTTTGTAATATACTTATTACTGAATGCATATCAAAAGGAGAAGAAGGCAACTATAGAAAAAATCTATTTTAATTTTTCGTCAGTCCTTGTGTTTGTTGAAGCTATTCTCTGGAATGGTAAGACCGGTTTTTAAAGGACTTCTCACTGGCGGATAGCTTATGTTATAGGAAGTGCTTTAATAATATACTAGCTGATACCCGGCCGTATAATTTAAGGGAGCGAAGCCACGGACAGAAGCTGGTTTTAAATAAGTTGATTACTTACCGACTGGTTCACCGCCGGTCTGAACTGGAAAGGAAGATACAGTTCAATAAGATCTTCATAATTATGAAATTACTTACGAATTATAATTCGTAGGCAAACCTTTACAAATTCAATTGAAGTCTAAAATAGCACCCCTAATGTCAGATTGATTTACCGACCGATAAATGACAATAAAAGAAATATAATATATTAAGTGGTAAAAAATATATATGTCTAAGGATAATATTTTTCCTTTTTAAATACAGATGCCACATTCAATAGCAGAAAATTGCATTAAACATTTAAATGTGATATGATCGGACTATTGATATTCCAGCTGCGACCTTTTAAATAACTTAGCTATAATTAAATTCAAAACTAATTTGATTAATCTTGCTAGATATATTTTTTATGACTTACTGTTCTGTGGGTTGTATCCGGCTGAAACAAAACATAAAATTTATTTTAATTATAATTAATTACATTTATTTGGGATACTTTCGCCCAGGTGAGGACAAAAGTTTATAAAGGGATTTATTTCAACATATACCTATTCATATTCTTTAATTTATTCACACTCATAAAAAGCAATAATTTAGATTTGAACTTCAACTTTTTTATTAAATCTAGTCTACTTTCTTAGATTAAATATTGATTTTGGACCGAGTTTACATCGCCCTATATACCAACTATTGCCAGCACTGACAGCCATTGATCGCGAAACGGTATATACTACATGTAACGTAATTAACACACACCCTCAGACACCCCAATTAGAATATTATGTTGTAATCATAATACATACAGTGAATTATTTATTTAACATGTATATGCCTTGTTATTTACTAAATTAGTTTCTTGGAATAAAGTTTATTTTTCTTTATTTTTATTGAATGATGGAATTTGTATGAATACAAATAAAACTGCAATTTTAAAAGTCTTCTTATTTGACTTACGGTCCATTTCAATTTATTTTGACTGTATAGGGTTAATATGACAATTATTTCCGTAGTTTTAATTATTTTGGAAAAAAATTACCTACTTTAAAAATGATATAAATCGATTCAGTAAACGATTCTGAACAAACTATTTTCAGGATGTGCGTTAATTAAGTTACATGTTGTAGATGTTTTGTTTAAATTTTGACCGTCTCCGGGCTTCGGAGGGCACGTTGCGCTGTCGTTCCCGTTGTTGTCCATAGGCAACAGTCGTTAAGCCATGTCAGACGCCTACTGGGCGGCTTGAACAGCTCTGATACGCGGGTAATGCCACTGCCCAAACGATACAGAAAGGACAAGCTAAACGTTCAGGTTCAGGTTAAACGCTGTTCAGTATTTCTTCTTGAAAGGTGAACCAGCCCTCTGAACTAAGTTTAGCGTCAGTTGACGTTTAAACTTAATATGTTATATTAATTGGAACGAAGTTCCTTATCGCGCGTTGTGAAAGGGGGCTAGACGGAAAAAAATCTTACGAAAAGTTGTCACGACTTCACGACACGTTTCTCTGTCTGTCTCTCTCTCTCTCTCTCTCTCTTATAGAAAGCAAGCCAGATATTTTAATTTTTATTTCGCATTGAACAGTGTGGTGTCGCGACGATTCTTTTTGTTGAGTGTATACAGTTTTTTTGTACATAATAAATAATAAGAAATAACTTCGTTCCATCCGGGTGTCCCTTGACACCTCTCAAGTCTTTTTAAAGGTGAAATGGGCTTTTATTGGCAGCGATTACTAATTAATTTTTATTTTTATAGCTTTTTTTGCAATGCCAAGCGTAAATTTAATCCCAAAAATGGGATATCATAAATTTAATCGTCCGGCGGGTCTTGAACCAGCACTCACTATCAATCAGGCGTAGGTGCTTACGTTAAGCTACGAACTTACGCATACTGGCAGATCAAATTTAGGACTCTTTAAGACTAGCCTTTCGGAGGATGTACCTAGCTGTTATCCATCGGCTTTGTTATCTAGACATATGGTCGACTTTTACGTTCACAGTTGCATGTAAAAGATCATATCATATTGAAGACACCTGTTAGCAGTCTGCCAGTGCGTATCGTTCGTAGCTTTACGCACAGCGCCTACCCCCAGATTATTAGAGGGCGTCAGTTCGTGACCCGCCGGATGAATAAATTTATGATGTACAATTTGAGAGCGATGGCTTAATTAGGCAAGTTAAGTACTTACGGTTAACGGTAGGTTGGTAGAAACCTTGGTCAACTGAAACAATGCAAAATTAACATATTATGTAGTTATTCCAGTTGGGGTTCGAAGGTATTTGTGGGTAAATTTAAATTCAATAATAATAATGATATCCTGGGACATTACTACACACGCCTATCTAATTCCAAACTAAGCAGAGCTGCTAATATGGAACCCAGGTAACTGATATACTAAGTACCTACTACTTTTCTTTTGTAAAAACATACTTAGTTACACCCAGACTCAGGAAAACAGACATGTTCATGCACAAAAATATCTGTCCAGGGTGGGAATCGAACCCACGACCTGAGATGTGAAAGTTAAGTATTTACCAACTACGTCAAATTCCCCCTTGCACTCCGCGTTTGCATAAGTTCCTACTTACTTATTTACTATTTTGCATGTTTATTTATATTGTATATGTCATATAATAACCTAAGTATCGAAGCTACATTCAACACTACTTTGTTAACTGCTTAAGTTATCCCGCAAGTAGGTAGGTAAATTAAGTGTGAATTTGGAACTAACCTCCTTGTCCGGCATTCTCTACCACGTGCACTGAAACAATAAAAAAATACTTAGTCTATCATTAATATAATTTAGATTAAGGTAATTATAAGATTCTAGGTTATCCATTAGTCAGTGAGTTGTTTTTTAACAAAATCGGTTTTCAAACAACGCAAAATACTCAATATTTTTACAATACACAGAAAACCCCCACACCAAGACAAATATCATGAACGCAAATATTTGCCCTGTACAAGGATCAAACTCGCAATCTTTAGAAACCTTTAGAAGGCAGGTTCACTACCAACTGAGGCACACGGCGGATTTGAATTGAGGACATCATTATCTACGGTTGAATATTTTACCACTAGACTACGGAGTCACTCAGTATACCAATACAACGTAATATACCAATTAACAGTACCTAGTGTTGAAGAAAATGAATGCAAACAAACCTCCTCCACCTCCTCCTTGGTATATCTGAGGCGCGGCCATTACTGCGGCTACAGCCAATGCTAAAATCTGTAATACGTCCAAATGGTTCAATATATTTCGCCATCTCTCTACCAACATGAAGACATATTATTGAATCCTCTAAATTTTTCGTCTCTGAATCTCATAATGTTAAGGCCGACACTGGGCGGTTACTGGCGGCAAGTATCGAGATGCAAGAGGGCGTATCATTTTAGGGATGTTTTGTGCAACTTTTGCTCTACGTTAATACGCGACCCGCGCCGTTCTTCCCGTTTAGATCCGGAGCGGGCATTCGAATACAAACTAAGGGTCATGGAGGACGCTGGCGGTCGCGACGCGTTTGCGAGTCTCTCAAAACTCTTGTACGGCGAGTACGAAGAAGCGGTTGGTGCTATACACTAGTCAAGTCAGTTTCGTATCACATAACAAGGTTTAATTTTAATATTCTTTATTAAAAGTAAAGGCGAATCATAAAGATAACTCGCTGGTTACTAGGGAACTTTATAAAGCAGTAATGGTTGAATTATTTCACATTGGGTTAGCTTAATGTATGAATAGGTATGGTCACTCAATAAAGACACTTAACCTTTTACTTAAGTAAATTGTTAAGTTTAATGTTTATCATAGCAGTGTTGGTTGTGTAACATTGAAAAAACTCAATATATGAATAGATATGGTCACTCAATTTAGGTTGTGTAACATTGTAAGAACTCAATATATGAATAGATATGGTCACTTAATTTAGGTTGTGTAACATTGAACGAACTTAATATATGAATAGATATGGTCACTCAATTAATTTTAGTGTTTAACTTAAGGAGTGCAGCAGTGCTTTAATGTTGATTTAATGTATGGGTTATGTAACATTGAGCGAACTTAATATATGAATAGGTGTGGTCACTCAATTCATTTTAGTGTTTAACTGAAGCAGTGCAGTAGTGCTTATATTACTTTATGTATGGGTTATGTAACATTAAGTAAAATCAATTTATTTATAGGTACTCAATAAAGTTTAGTGTTTAAATTAAACAGTGCAGCAAAGCTTACATTGACGTAATGTCCATATAAGTAGGTTATGTAACTTTGAACAAACTCAATATATGAATAGATATGGTCACTGAATTAAGTTTAGTGTTGAACTTAAGCAGAGCAGCAGTGCTTTGATGTTGATGTAATGTATGGGCACATCTCTGTGCATGGGTTATGTAATATTGAGCGAATTCAATATACAAATAGAAATGGTCACTCTATTACTTTTAGTGTTTAACTTAAGCATTGCGGGAGTGCTTAAATGTTGATATAATGTATGGGTTATGTAACATTGAGCGAACTTAATATATGAATAGGTGTGGTCACTCAAATAAGTTTAGTTGTAACTTAAGCATAACAGCAGTGCTTATGTTGACGTAATGTATTGGTTATGTAACATTGAGCGAACTGAATACATGAATAGGGGTGGTCACTCAAATAAGTTTAATTTTAACTTAGCAGTGCAATAGTGCTTATTACGGATAACGAATGTGTGTGTTATGTAACATTGAGCTAGCTTAATCTATACATATAATAAAATCGTAGGAAAGTTAAAACTGTATATTTAATATTTTTTTAAAGGATACTTGGGGCGTGATTTGCGACCGATATCGAAGTCAAAAAAATCGTTTTTCGATTTTTTGTCTGTATGTCTGTTTGTCTGTATGTATGTCCGGGCTGAACTCAAAAAGTACTGCTTCGATTTACTACAAATTTTGCATGAATATTACTAAGAGGTCGGGTCAACATTTAGGCGACATATTATCACGCTATCACAAACGGGGGAGGAGCTGTGATAAGTTATAAAATTTAACGCGGGTTAAACCGCGGGGAACAGGTAGTATATAAATAAGTTGTCCCTCTTTAACACACTTAACCCGTTTGTTACAAGAGTTTTAAACTTCATAAAGAACAGAAGACTAGTAACGCAGAGCTCGTGGTGTCCACGGCTAGGCTAAAGAAATCAACGTAAATAAATAATATTTAACGTAAGTTACAGTCTGCGTTATCACTTAGAATAAAACAACAGCGATAACAATAACGAGATCACTTCTTTCTAAACGTACTCAGATATGGATGTCAAGGTTTAACAAACAAATACAAATATTATTGCTCACGTACAGACGCCATCACATCAAGTTACCCCAGTCTGTCAAATTTCCTCAATTGAAATAAATAAATTTGTTTGACAGATTGGGGAAGCTGAAGGTGCTGGCGTCTGTACATTAAGTGTTTGTATATAGTCTAGTACGATTATTGCCTAATAGCCGCAGTACGACTTTGCAGCTATGAACGGCTTCGAGCTCTCGACGGGTATACATTGCTTTGATTGGCTTGGATTGGTTTGGTGGTCTTGATAGATTTTGGCAGTCACAATGCTTTTCATTGAGTTCAATTGCCTTTTGGTTTTCGGTACAATCATACTTAGCCTATACAAGTAAAAAGCTTACGGCCACCTGATGGGGCGGTAACAGGACAGAAACGTCAAGTCATTAATTATTTTTTTCTTTTCCTTTTTTTTTTAATGAATTTGTATTTCAAAATTATAATTATACATAAATGTCTGTGGTAATCTTCAGCAAAGGGTTATGCATGAGCCCATGACGGTTTCTGAGTTGGTATCTGCTACCAATCTTCAAACGATTAACGCGTCGTATCACCCGCGTTTTGCGTTTTGCGTTTTGCATTGCTTGTTAAAATTTAATATTTATAATCTAATGTATTCAAAAGGTATACCTAAGAAATAGAAGTATTTTTTATAATTTTATTAACATATTCAATTTTAGCTTGCTCATTATGGCACCGTGTTAAGACGGAATTAAAACTTATCATAGTAGAAATTGATATAATGAGCTCTGGTCATTCATGACACGAGTGAGCCTAGACGACTTAGGAAGAGTGCATTTTATGTATACACTCATTCATCTAATAAGGCTTAATATATCTCATAAAGACAGCACACAAGAAGGAATAGAGTTCATTCTGTTCGTAATTTCTGAAGCTTACGCTGCCCGTAATTTTTACGTTATGCCCTCAGAGCATTGTTTAGATATCTGTGGTTATGCCCGACTTGTTCCAAGCCCTCTTTATCATAAAAAACATAAAAATACAACTCAACAGCTTATGCTGTCCGTAGTATCTAAGATATGAGATATATTAATTATTTACATATTAATTATTTAAATATTATACAACATTTAATATTTATTAACTTATGCACCTAAATGTTTTCAATTCTTTTACTATCCAAATTATGTACGGGATATTATTTATTAAGTATGGCGTCAAATTTATTAACATTTTTGATACTAATTACTTTAATATTTTTGATAATAATTTAACACTCACCAATAGACACCTCATTGTACTAAACAAAATATCACAGACGATCGTAGCACTAACACTAATGTATGGTATGTCCAAATTTTTGGATGTGCACTGCTTATATACCGCGCGGTAGATAACCTGTCTGACCTGAGTAAATATTGTTAGCTAGTCAAACATTCGTATGCGAGATGCAAAAAATAATAAAATTTTCCTGTACCTATTCTGATAATTTTATTCTGTTATCTAAGTAGGTAGGTAAATGTAAACGCGCATCTGTCGCCTGGCCGACTAGACCGACGAGTTATAAATCGTAAGAAATACGTTTTCTATACATAATTCCGTGAACCTCTATCTATATGTTTATAACTGCCTTTAAAAAAAAGAACAAACAGCGGAGAAAACAGATAGCATATATACAAAAAAAATCATAATGTCGACTGGTTATCAAGAGCCGATTTCTTCATAGTTTGTTTACCAATTTTGATAATTTAATTATAATCGATAGAGAATTCTGTTGGAATGGTTCCATATGAATTGTAGTCCATTGAAATGTAAATTATTTTGGGCTAAGCGTGCATTTGACAGACACATCCGTCAAATATTTAGGTAAAAGTGGTATAGTAGTATAGATAATTAAAAAATAGTTTAAAGTTATATCGAAGTGCGACCGTGGTCCCCACGGCCGCCATCTTGGAAAAATGGAAAAATATTTTCTGTTACAAATAAGATAATTGACAACTTTTGAAAATTAACTATAAAATACCCCAAATATAACTTTTCAATGGACTATTTTGGACCAATCAGTTTTATGTATAAAACAGTAATTATATAATATATACTAGAAATTATACGATCATATAGGACCTATTATATAATTATTTAAATTTTATTTATTTAAATTAAATTATATAAAGTTGGTAATCGTATTCTGAAATACTACCTATAGGTATTATAGGTAGTATTTCAGAATACGATTAACAACTTTTAATATATCTAGATAAGTATATTTGGAAATTATACTCGTTAAATAATCATTAAGTCTCCAAATAGATTGTATCAAAGAATGTAAGTTCACAGTAAAATACGTAATTTGTTATTATATTTATTTGTGTGTGACTTCAAAAGAAATATAATAAAATTCGATACTCGACATAAAGCGTGTCGTAAATAATCGGGCTCATCACACAATAACTTGTCCTGGGTGGGGATCTGACCCACGACCTGTGGCTTAGTTGTCAGGGTCAATAAGCAAACCAACGAATTAAAACGCAAGCCGATAATATAGCGGCATTATAAATCAACTAATATTATAAAGGTTAAACTCACACACTCACAAACTTTCGTTGTGAGTGGGTATGTTTGTTACTTCTTCACGACTACACAGCTGGAGCGATTTTAATAAAATTTGGTATGGAGTTAGCTGACACCCTAGATTAACACAAAGGCTATAATTTAAAAGGTTTAATGCGGGTAAAACTGCGGGGCACAGCTAGTGTAACATAAAAGGTGAACCGAGATAGATCTGGTTACATTTACCGTTCGCCACTGCAGTTTTAGATAACTATATTTTTTGTATTATTATTATTAATACCTTGATATTCATAAAATAAGATTGTTAAGAGCGTAGAAGTCGTCAAAGTTATGTTATGCCCAAACTATGCAACGTTGTATCTGTCACTGTCTTTTTTTCTTATACATGAATACTAATCGGGACAGTGGCACACAATGAAATGACACTGAGCAGTGAGGCTCAGGCACGTCCCGGGGAATCACTTTAACTGTCTTGGCTCCCGCAACGAATTTAATCAGAAAGAAAAAAAAAGGAGGAGTTAGAAAATGAAGTTCAACTTCAATGAGTTCCTCTTCCCTTCAGAGCAAAGCGAGAGAGAGAATGATGTATAGCCTCATAAAACGAGAGAATTGCAACTAGAGAAGCCAGCTGCAAAAGAACCGAGGATCAATTAAGGGTCCTAAGTGAGTTGTTGTATTTGATTCCAATAGTAGGTATGGCAAAAGCGCTTAAACGCACGGAAGTTGTTCCTTGTTGCTACAGGGTCCGTATAATAAACTACTCCAGATATTGGTTGCAAGCTGTTTAACATAATATCACACTGATTTTGCCAGAGATCACACTCCCAAAGGATGTGGTGAGCAGTTTGTTCATATTCGTTACTGGAAGTTGAGCACATTATAAAGGTTTAATTGGTGAAGATACTAATTTGAAACTAAACAATTTACTTTTAAAATTGCCGTGTCCGGTCTGAAATTGTGTAACACAATGATCTATGATTAGCCAAGTTTTATTTAACCGTTCGCGTACGTCCGGAAAGAACTGGTGCAGATGGCGACTCTTGGTTGAGCTGTTCCATCTACATTGCCATTCATTTAGTAGTTCGTCATTTAAGTCAGATATTGACATAAATAGGCTGGTTGTTTTCGTACGGTCGCGTAATGATAAGAAATCATTTTCTAAATTTTCGCGCGTAGAATATTAATAATAATATATGAATACTAGCTGTGTACTTTGTAAATTACAGAATAAGTTATGTGTTGATCCAGGGTGTCAGCTAAATCCATACTAAATTTTATTAAAATTGCTCCAGCCGTTTAGACGTGAAGAAGTAACAAACATACACACTCACACACATTCGCCTTTATAATATTAGTGTGATTTGCGTACAAGTGTCAAGATTCGAGCAGATGTGAAATGTATGCGTCCGCAGCGCCGTGTGAATAACCTAATTACGTAGGTAGTTCGTAGATATTGTGACAGAACTTATTATTATTTACTTTTGTTTTAAATCATTCATCAGTTATAATTATAACTTCGTAGCGACGGGTATTCCCCGATCGCACGCGATTTTATTGCTGTGGTCTTATTCCCATAACTGCAAGTGGATGTGTGGGCGTAAAACGCAGAAGTTTAGCTTTCTAGGGTTTTTGATGATAGGTATAAAAACGTTATCATTTTGATGTATGCATTAGATGATGCAATTAATGCAATCCACGTTTGACTTGCATGATATTCCAGTATTTAAAATACATTTGTTATATTTAATAGTTAATATATTTCTATGTTTAATGTCGAAATAACAGATATTACGGAATATAGGTAGGTATATAAACGTATAAATGGTAATAAAAACAAAATAAGTTTATAATGCGTAATCCGGCTAATCTCCAAAACGACTCCTCGACGGCATTAATGAACTAGCTTATGTTACTGTGCGAATAACTTATGCGGGCAAGAACCAACCAACCAACCAACCAAGGTCCTAACAGAGGCAACCACCAGGGTGACCTCTGTTAGGACGTGGTTTGCAACCGTGCAGAAGATGCTTAAATTACATGTTATAAGTAGATTACACCTGAGCCTAATCCTATTAAAAAGTACCAACATATCGTTCTATTTCCAATTTTTCTTAAATACTGCGAGTCTTCGTTATCGTCATATAATATGAAAATGGTAGAAACTATACTATACTACTTAATCGAAGGGAAAACCATTAAAAGAATGTAATTGGATTCAGCACATTGTCACGTCAAAGTTTTTAAAGCCGCATACGCACGCACTCAAACGGGGAAGGGAGAAAATATTTACGCTCGACAGAAATATTAGGAATCCTACTTCTCTACGCTATATTATGGTCTCAAAAGTTGCAACACCAGTCGTATACGAATAAGCCTACATTTGGTATTGCAAGCGACTAGCCCCCTAGCAACGCATCGACGACAACTTTACGAGATTCTTTGAAATTCAGAGTAATAAATAATTGTGTCTTTGTTTGGCAGAAATTTACAATTATATTGAACCACCTGTGCGCCACCGATTCTTGTGGGAAGAGACCGCCGCAATAGCTGGCCCGGGTACACTGCACTTCCGGGCATCGGATAGGTCGAAAGTGGGCAAAACACACTTTACTTTTTCTACCATAATCGGCAACATGATTTAAAATTTCAAGCAATACAAAAGTGGTAAGTAAGTTAAGATTTTTTTAACTATTGGTATGGGCTGCAACTGTTATAAAATAAAGTCGTTGTTAACCATTTACTTATATGTATACATACATATAGGTCAATGTTGTTAACAAATTGTAGCATAAATCATTAGTTTAAAAAAATTAATCAAATCAAAAGTGCAAATTTATTGCTCAACTCTTGTATTGTTCACATTTTTAATAAATGTTGGGAATTCTGGTACGAAAAGAAAAATGTGTTATGCATGCACACACTCGCCTAACGGTTCAATTTATGAGTTCCGCCGTACTTAGGTACGTTTAGATGTCGGCCCCAGTACAGTTCTTGAATTTCTTAGATCGTAATGCCCGTTTTTAAAGTACTACTGCTTGTTTGCATTCATATTAATCATACGCATGCCTGATATATATAAATTTACATTAATTTACATATGTTATTAGTACTTTTAACAGCAACAACAATTTCTATAATATTATTGTATTACTTACCGCCGCCGCCGGGGTTAGGTACTGTTGTCCACGAAGTGCACTGGAATAGGAAGACCTTATTATGAATTATATATACCTAAATAAATATCTTGGGACAACTAACACACTGCCATGGCAACATTGGCAACCAAGCAACTCATTAACATACTTATATATTTCTAAATACATACATATCTATACGTTTGTAAGTTTGTGACGTTGTAAGGGGGTAATCTCTGGAACTACTGAACCGATTTTCAAAATTTATTCACCAATATAAAGCTACTATATTGTGGAGTGTCATAGGCTATCATTCACAATCATAATTTGTATTTATCCCGAACTTTTAATCCGAAGTATTACGAAACGGGCAGGGTCAAAAATATTTATGACGCGGAACGAAGTCCGCGGGTTCATCACACAAAGATTTGTCCCGGGTGCAAATCGAACCCACGACCGCTGGTTTAGCAGTGAGGGTCACTGAACACTAGACCAGTAGGCATTATAAAATAATTCAAATTAACGAGCTAAGTGCTCATAGCCAGTTACTCTCACTCAATCCGGGACCGATCGGTGAGGTTAAGCACCTAGTCATGCAGTCAGTTTCTAGATGGGTAAATGCTTAAATTTCTTCAATTTATGAGCGTCTCCTTGCTTCGGAACGCATATTTCGTTGTCGGTCCAAGTTTCATTAGACAACAGTCGTTTATCCATGCCAGAGGCCTATTGGGCGGCTTCGGCCGGCATACTCTGACACTAAGGTCACGAAAAATCTATACATAATATAATGAAATCGTAGGAAAGTCAAAACTGTAATATGAATAATTTTTAAAAGGATACTTGGGGTGTAATCTAGGTACAATCGACATCACAGCCAAAAATATAGTTTTTAGAATTTTTGTCCGTTTGTCTGTATGTTAATCTTACATGGATTGTACTTTGAGACGGTCACCGTAGCCTAGTTGGTAGTGCTCCTACCTACGAAGCTGGTGGTCCTGGGTTCGAATCCCGGTAAGTGCAAATATTTGTGTGATGAGCAAGAATATTTGTTTCTGAGTCATGGATGTTTTCTATGTATATAAGTATTTATCTATCTATATAAGTATGTATATCGTCGCCTGGTACCCATAGTACAAGCTTTGCTTAGTTTGGGGCTAGGATGATCTGTGTGACATTGTCCCAAGATATTATTATTATTATTATACTTTTATTTGTACCTTTTTGAGAGAAATAAACGATTTATTATTATATTATAAAATGTATGTCCGGACTAAACTCAAAAAGTACTGCATGGATTTACTTCAAATTTTGCATGAATATTACTAAGAGGTCGGGTCAACATATAGGCTACATATTATCACGCTATCACTTACGGGGGAGGAGCTGTGATAATTTATAAAATTTAACGCGGGTAAAACTGCAGGGCAAAGCTAGTAAATAATAAGTTAGCAACTTTCGCGAATAAACTATACGGATAATCGCACATTTGTATAGGCTTCTAGCGCCGCTCACTGCCCCTAGGTCCCCTTATTTTGGTTTATGGTTTACACTTTGTTGCTTACCTTGGTTATAGGAGGGGTCAACAAAGGTGGGCCCTATGCCTGAAACAAAAAGTCCTGTTGTACTTGGTAGGAAAACATAAGTTGCTATAGCAAAAAAAATAGAAAACCGCTCATCGTCAGCCGGATATCGTCCACTGCTTGATATTGCCATTTGCCGTAGTCACAGCGCTTAGCATGCGAGTTGGCGACCGCCGTTAGGTGGTAGATATAAGCTGGTGGACCGCGTTCGCCAACTCACATTGCCAAGGGTGGTGGCTACGGCAAACCACTCCAAACGGAAACCTAATAAAAACCTTTGGAGGACTATGTCCAAAGGGCTACAGGCTGACCGAAGAGTTGACGTTCAAACGCAAAATTTAGATACTTTATGATGAGGACTATCCGAATCACCCTCATGTATTCTACGATTTTGCGTAGTTTTTTTTAAAGATGTTTTTCGTCAATTTCACCTAACATCAGTTTTCGTTATTGTTCTCGTTCTGTTTAACATTTCTGCCCAAGCAGCAAAATTATCCTATAGAGCAGACGTTATAGGACTCCAGCACTTTTAATGTTCTCTTAAGGGTTCTAGTTTTTGCTGCATCGCTTATAATAGCAAGCATGGAGTTAGTTGGGCCTTATAGTATATCTCCTCCTATACATTAACTTATAATTACTTATAGGCCGAAATTATAGGTCAAATATAAGCTTGGGTGACCTATAAAAGTGTCACGAGGGTGTAAACGCACTCAAGAGCAGATAAACTGGTAAGCTATGCTTATAACTACTAACAAGAAACATTATAGAACCACTATAAGTAAAGTACACCAATAAGAGTGATAAATAGAACTAAACATTCTGGATACTATTTGCATTTATTACTTGGTTTTATAAGGGTTTATAAATTTACTTTACAGAACAATTATCAGTAAAATGGAGCGGTTATATAGTGGTATAAACCAATATCGTTATAATCTTAACACGCTTATAAAGGTTTAATATAATATACTTAGTATCCAAAACTATATCCGTGGTGTCCTTAACAAGAAAACATTGGTTTATAATGGTCTTGCAAATTCTGTTATAGTCTCAGTACGGATATTTTGATTTTGTTAAATCGTAGAAATATGAGAAGGTTCCGTACAAAATTGTTATTGTGAAAATTTAAGACAAAATGTTTATTTTAATGATTCTGCAACGAAAAAAAGTTTAATCGATAAAATCAATTTTAAATGTAGACTTGGAAGATTGTGTTAGTGAGGAACCTATACAAGAAGATGAATGCGATATTGAAAACTATTCCAATTTTCAACTACATAGCGATCTTAGAAAATGGGCTGTAGAATACAATACAACATGCGGCATTCAATTCTTTATTAGAAATTTTTAATAAATGTATTTGTTAAGTTTATTTCAAATTCTTCAAGTTCTCTTAGATGTCTTATAACATGTCTACATCTACGTCTTCTTGCTTTCTTGAAACGGTGGATGTACGAGTTTAATTCATTCTGAATCTCTCTTCGACACAGCACTCAGCACATGTTAGTTTGTATTTCATAAAGTGCATTTTGATTTGGTATGATGGTTTTAATGTCTTCTTTGATTGACTTTACTTCATGTTGAAGTTGTGGAATTTGACCATCCTCGACAGGCTGTATTTGGTTATCCGTGTTGTAAAGAACGAAATGTTGAGCATTTAAACCGACATCTGACAGTGTTTCTTCTGCTTCTGTTATGACAAGTTGAGATTTTTGCGTGACAAAAGAAGATACAGGTAAAATTGCTGAACCGGATTGAATGGTAGCCGAGTTTTGTTGTAAATGAAGTGATCTTGTAGTATTTGAACGAGTATCCTCGAGAGACTGTTGGCATCTCACTAATTTGGTCTTGATCACGATTCTGTGAAACAATAAACCAAGTAAGCAAGGGAAAGCACAAAAATAGAAGTAGAAAATATTTCAAACAATTTTTAAAGCTCGATAATCCCTTTTATTTAAAAAGCTATCGACGTCCAGAAACATTACCATTTTCACACCTGACACCTAAACAAAAATATGAAAATAAGACATCGGTACCTAATAACAACATAGAGTAACATTACAATATTTGCGGAACTCTAATTCCAAACAATATGGCCAAGCAATAGTTCTGATATTTACCATTTTTAAACAAAGTACGCCTATAACGGTTTGTTAATGTATTTGGGAAGACCAAGTTTGTCAAGATGGCGACTTTTCGTTGAATGTCTTACTGAAACCAACATTAATTTAAAATTCAACTTAATGAAAACGTGAATTTCGAGGGGCGTTTAAAAATTTTGACAAAAAACTTATTACACTTCACCGAAAATATACCTGCGCCATGCACATTCAAACACGGCTTCACTTATTGTTAACTAACACCCTACTCTTATTCTAGATAATATTTATTATAAAAATATAATAACTTACCTTTATCAATATTAATTAATCTTTACAAATGTGCATAGCAACATTCACCAATTCACATCACTTTGTATGAGCTTGTAAGATATTCACTGTGTACGTTATTGTCGTGTTTGGTTCCATTTAGCGCTCATAGTTAGCTTCGCGAGAGCAAATAGTTCTACGTGGTCTAACTATAAGGTTATTATTGTCGTGATTGGTTCCATTAAGCGCTGATAGTTGGCTTCGCGGGAGAAAATAGTTTTACATAGTCCAACTATATGGCCGTTATTGGTCAAAATGGTATTCACCAAGTCTACTAATATTTAATTAGCTAAAATACGCCTATAAATTGGGCCCTTTTCCGTGGTTATAATTGCTTACTATTCCGTTATAGTCCTAATGAAATGGTGGTTCCAGGACAATTACTAGACCACATTTTGCTGCTTGGGTGGTTCAGTTCTTTTGTGATAACTAATTAGCATACTGTTTTAACTAACACCTTAAAAGTATGGTTTATCTAACAAGTATCAAAGTATCAAAAGTATCAAAGAAACGCAAAATCGTAGAACATACATGGGGGTGATTCGGATACTCCTCATCACCTCGACCACCCTGTATTAGGGTGATGATGGTGATGAAAAGGTCAGTTTTTAGATTAGATGAGTCAAAGCGCTTATTTGGTACAAAAGAGCCGCAGTAACTTCAAATAATAAATACATATGTTTACTTACTAATTGGTTCGTAATGACCGCCGGGAGCTGAAACAATATTTTTATAATAATTTGATAATTATCAAGTTACTTCTTAAGCAGGTACTTTACACATGAGATCGGATACCTCTTAGTTCTTGTGTGGGAATTCAGTCCATGAAGTACGGGGTATTCGGTCCCATGCGCGTGCGTTGACCATTCTTCCACCACAATATGGTATTTGGAAAACAATATAGTGTACGTATGAAACTTGCACAGGCTAGAAGACTGGTATGTCATTACTAAGATTGGAATTTCACCAGCAGAAGGAGCCTTAATACATTGTTATTTTAAAATAATTATTGATTATATTTGTTAGCGCTAACTTTAATGGAAGTGAAAGTTGGGTATGGCAGAAAAATAATGAAAGTAAAATAAATGCAATAGAAATGAGAGCTCTGAGAAGTATGTGTGGTGTGACTTTGAGAGACAGTATACGAAATACTGGTATAAGAGAGCGTTGTGGTGTGAAAAAGGATGTAGTCACAAAGATTGAAAGAGGTACCTATGCTGAGATGCTTTGGGCATTTGGAAAGCATGAATGAAAGAAGATTGACAAAAGAAGTATACCTGGCCTGTGTGAATGTGTATCATTCACACAGGCCAGAAGGGGAAGACCTCGTACAACATTGTCTGACCAAATCGGAGACGTTCTCAAGAAAGGCCAGGTCAGAATACCTTAAACCGGCGAGCATGTATGAAGAATATAATGCAAAGGGGTGTGCAAGGATCGCGATGAATGGAAATCCATTGTCTCGGCCTACCCCTCTGGGAAACAGGCGTATGTTTATTTTTAACTACCTACGAGTTTATTTCTACTTTTAGCTATTTAAACATGCAAAGCTGGAATTAAATTTCAGATATCTTTAAAATATGTGGCGTCTTTAAAATTAATTGAACCTGCAAACTTCAAGGTAACCATTTGTGCTAATCGCTCGTCTTGTCACATTGTTATTCAGTCGATGTAGCAATATGTAAACAAATGTACATCCAGCTACACCAATCTGTCAAATTTCTTTTATCGATTTTGAACTTTATCACAAAAGAATAAGGTTCACTTTCAATTGGGGAAATTTGACTGGGGGTTTTCTGTGTAATGTATGTATATAATAACTAAAAAAAGCAAATAAGTATAAGCAAATATATATATTGGAGTATGTTGCACAGTTTGGGCTAGATGGCGTTGTGTGATATGTCCTGGATATTTAGATTACCTACTAGTAAATTGCGTCAAACGATTTCTACGTTATTGGTGAACCAATTTTGATATTTCTTTTTTAATCGATATTTTTCCCATGAAAGATGAGCCCCGTGTTGTCTTTGCTTAAATCGATTGGCAAAAAAAGAAACATAATGCACGTTGGTGGTTTATTTTAAACAGTACCTAGGTAATTAGTTGAGATTTTCGAAGTTATACTTCTTTTGGCGCGATGGAGAAAAATGATGAGAGTGAATTTTTACGATGCGCGCGCACACCGACACCTAAATTTAACAGCATGAAGTTAGTTCTAGATGAGAATGAATTTTTACGATGCGCGCGCACACCGACACCTAAATTTAACAGCATGTAGTTAGTTCTAGGTGGTATTAAAATTGATAACTATGTTCAAGTTGTATATTCTAGTATTTTTATTTAAATAAAATCTTTTTGATTAATTTTAATATTTATCGTTAATCACTACTGCATTTTAGTTATTTTTTTTCCATACGCCAAAGAAGTATAACTTCTAACGCGTGTACATAAGTACACACAGAATTTTTTGTTAAGCATTTTTAAGAGGTGACACAGCATTAAATTGATCGAATAAAAAATCGTTTTATTCGATCAATTTAATGCTGTTTTGGGATTCTTGATGTGTTTTAAAATATTGTCAAATATTGACTTATGGCTTTTAACTAGGTGGAAACCTGGAGGTGTTGGCAAAAAATTTGCAGATAAATAATATTTAGATATTGGCAGCCATTAGTTTTTATTATTTAACGTATGAATAGTTTTGTTTAATAAAGGATAGAATTCAAAATATCTCACGATGGCCACGCGTACGCGCGTACTATCACGGAAACTTCGTATATTTATAACTATGGACTTTTCTTATTTAATTTGTTTATTTTCTATCTATGTTTGTTTCAGTGGACCAAGGCTTCTACCAACCGTCAAACCGTGAGTACCTTATCATCACTGTAGAAATTAAAGAGTCCGCACCGCCACCATTATCGCCCTCCATGAACCTTAGTTTAGATATACATGAAAGGCCACCACCTATATTCAATCGGTCGAGGGCAACTTTACGTATAAATATAGTGACAGTTGTACAAAATGTCTCTAAAAACCGACCCTCTCATACATCTCCACGTCAGTAACAGCCCTAAGCTTAGCTTCCCCTGAAGGCGGTGCCGAGTTACTCAGTTTGTAGTCTTATTTGCTAGATGGCTTGAGCCATATTCATATCTGTTGTCTAGTATAGCGTGTGAAAGCTTTCTAGGTCAACAGTAAAGGTCAGATAAAAAAGCAGTCTGCTTTAGACCACACAACTGAAGTAAAACTTAGATGTACGAAACGGAACGGCTATGAGAGAAAGAGTGGAAGAACTCGCCCCTCTTTCTCTTGTCTCTACAGTAATATACGAAACGTAACTCTCTCTTGCTATCTTCACTTACTTATATCTCTATCTATTTATCCCTCTCAACGTCCATTCGCCTCACCGATCACATTTTACTTCAAATCTATATTTGAATTCGATGTGTAAACGACTCAAATTAGAACGAACCATAGATTGCACCTCCTTAATTGTATAGTCACCAAAGTTAGGAACAGACGCCAGCACATCAAGCTATCCCAATCTGTCAAATTTCCCCAATTGAAAGTGAACCTTATGCTTTTGTGATAAAGTTCAAAATCGATAAAAGAAATTTGACAGATTGGTGTAGCTGGATGTACATTTGTTTACATATTGCTACATCGACTGAATAACAATGTGACAAGACGAGCGATTAGCACAAATGGTTACCTTGAAGTTTGCAGGTTCAATTAATTTTAAAGACGCCACATATTTTAAAGATATCTGAAATTTAATTCCAGCTTTGCATGTTTAAATAGCTAAAAGTAGAAATAAACTCGTAGGTAGTTAAAAATAAACATACGCCTGTTTCCCAGAGGGGTAGGCCTTATATAGTATATAGTAGACTTTACGAAAAATGTGATCGGTGAGGCGAATGGACGTTGAGAGGGATAAATAGATAGAGATATAAGTAAGTGAAGATAGCAAGAGAGAGTTACGTTTCGTATATTACTGTAGAGACAAGAGAAAGAGGGGCGAGTTCTTCCACTCTTTCTCTCATAGCCGTTCCGTTTCGTACATCTAAGTTTTACTTCAGTTGTGTGGTCTAAAGCAGACTGCTTTTTTATCTGACCTTTACTGTTGACCTAGAAAGCTTTCACACGCTATACTAGACAACAGATATGAATATGGCTCAAGCCATCTAGCAAATAAGACTACAAACTGAGTAACTCGGCACCGCCTTCAGGGGAAGCTAAGCTTAGGGCTGTTACTGACGTGGAGATGTATGAGAGGGTCGGTTTTTAGAGACATTTTGTACAACTGTCACTATATTTATACGTAAAGTTGCCCTCGACCGATTGAATATAGGTGGTGGCCTTTCATGTATATCTAAACTAAGGTTCATGGAGGGCGATAATGGTGGCGGTGCGGACTCTTTAATTTCTACAGTGATGATAAGGTACTCACGGTTTGACGGTTGGTAGAAGCCTTGGTCCACTGAAACAAACATAGATAGAAAATAAACAAATTAAATAAGAAAAGTCCATAGTTATAAATATACGAAGTTTCCGTGATAGTACGCGCGTACGCGTGGGCCATCGTGAGATATTTTGAATTCTATCCTTTATTAAACAAAACTATTCATACGTTAAATAATAAAAACTAATGGCTGCCAATATCTAAATATTATTTATCTGCAAATTTTTTGCCAACACCTCCAGGTTTCCACCTAGTTAAAAGCCATAAGTCAATATTTAACAATATTTTAAAACACATCAAGAATCCCAAAACAGCATTAAATTGATCGAATAAAACGATTTTTTATTCGATCAATTTAATGCTGTGTCACCTCTTAAAAATGCTTAACAAAAAATTCTGTGTGTACTTATGTACACGCGTTAGAAGTTATACTTCTTTGGCGTATGGAAAAAAAAATAACTAAAATGCAGTAGTGATTAACGATAAATATTAAAATTAATCAAAAAGATTTTATTTAAATAAAAATACTAGAATATACAACTTGAACATAGTTATCAATTTTAATACCACCTAGAACTAACTACATGCTGTTAAATTTAGGTGTCGGTGTGCGCGCGCATCGTAAAAATTCACTCTCATCTAGAACTAACTTCATGCTGTTAAATTTAGGTGTCGGTGTGCGCGCGCATCGTAAAAATTCACTCTCATCATTTTTCTCCATCGCGCCAAAAGAAGTATAACTTCGAAAATCTCAACTAATTACCTAGGTACTGTTTAAAATAAACCACTAAACGTGCATTATGTTTCTTTTTTTGCCAATCGATTTAAGCAAAGACAACACGGGGCTCATCTTTCATGGGAAAAATATCGATTAAAAAAGAAATATCAAAATTGGTTCACCAATAACGTAGAAATCGTTTGACGCAATTTACTAGTAGGTAATCTAAATATCCAGGACATATCACACAACGCCATCTACCCCAAACTGTGCAACATACTCCAATATATATATTTGCTTATACGTATTTGCTTTTTTTAGTTATTATATACATACATTACACAGAAAACCCCCAGACCAAGACAAATAGACATGTTCATGAACACAAATATTTATCATATGAGTCACGGCCGGTAGGTAATCTCTATCATAAATAAATACCTGCTTATTACCTCATAAATTATTAGCCTAGTAGTATTTGCACAAAATTTGCTAAAACAACTAATTTAGCTGGCAGCACATTCCATGTGACACGCTATTTATAATTCGCCATAGACTTATTATACATAGGTCAATGTAATTCGCTGTATGTATAATCGCGGAGGCTATAACTTACCTACTTGTACACCGGGAGCGTGGTCAACTACATGCACTGAAACAAACAAACACACAGTTCAAGTAAAAATCATTATGTCAGTCGAATGACGCCCACGGCTGGACAAAGGCCTCCCTAATGGAATTGTGTCCATCTCTCTGTAAAATAATAATAAAATAAATAAAAAAGGTTTTTATGCACGTAGACTTTAAAAAAGCGCTTGTAAATAGTCAGAACATGTTTGTAGTAATATAGTTGTATACGTTATTATTCCTAGTAACATAGATATTTAGGTACACATTGTATGAAAACATTTATACAATTAATTTTATTATAGCATTGATATTTAGCTAGCTCGTATAAAGTTATTGTCAAGGGATTATGTTTAATTATCTAGTTTAAGTCTAATATTTTTACTACATATTGTCAATGGTTCTGTCTATATTAAGGTATTATTATTATGACGGACCTTGTGTTAATAACGACGGTCGCGCTTTAATGCTACCACCGGATCCAATGCGCCCCAACTGAGAAGACCCAGCGAAACAAACTCAGTGGGTTCATCTACTACATCTGTATGCTCCCATTCATATATATAAATTATGTTCAAATGCGTTGTTAAAAAGAAAAGTCGGAGATAGATCTATTTTTTTCACAGACTTAAAAGAAAGATATTATGCAAGTCGGTTGTATTTTTTTTAATGTTATTGATTGGTCCCGTTATGGAAGTCTGTCAAAAAGAAAGATTGAAGTCGGTTTTGTGTATTTTGATAGCAATTTATAAAAATTATTGATACTACCTAATGCACCTTCTTACATGTAGGTAGTAGGTGAACCTTTTTAGGGTTCCGTAGTCCAATGGCGAAAAACGGAACCCTTATAGATTCGTCATGTCTGTCTGTCTGTCCGTCCGTATGTCACAGCCACTTTTTTCCAGCTGTACTGTTGAAACTTGGGTCTTCAAAAATGATATTGAGGTATCTAATATCATTTTTTTCTAAACTGATTAGTTTGCGCGAGAGACACTTCCAAAATGGTAAAATTAGTGTCCCCCCCCCCCCCCCCCTGTAACTTCTAAAATAAAAGACTTCTAAAAATTACCATGCACACTAACAACGAAAATTGGTTTGAACGAGTAGTACTTATTAGATTTTTTAATACGTCATAAATCGTAAACCGCAATTTACCTTTCATTTAATCAATTGAAATACTTGCTGCTACGGAACCCTTCATGGGCGAGTCCGACTCGCACTTGGCCGGTTTTTATACTTCTGCAGGGATTCGTTTGTATTTAGATTCACAATATCTATGTGTACATACGCCAGCACATTCAGCTACCCCAACCTGACAAATTTCTTTTATAAATTTTCATCTTTATCACATTAGCATAAGGCTCACTTTCAATTGGGGAAATTTGACAGATTGGGGTAGCTTCATGTGCTGGCGTCTGTATGTACAGACTATAGATCTATAAAAATATATTAAATTGAAATGTCTGTTTGTAGTTTAAAAATAACAGCTTCTTACTAAATGTAAGTAGGTACCTAATATCTACTACGGATACCTATATTTACAGTATTTATCACATAACTTTTGATTCTTCATTTTGATAGCCTAGCTAAAGTTAAATCAACACTTAGTGGGTTATCTGATCTTGATCAGTAATTTAATTCAGTGCAGTTTTAGTGATAATAAATTGTTAATGGACACATGTTGCAATGATGATATTTTCTTTTATATACTTAATCTTTTAAATTAAAACATGTTATTTTACCTATAAGTAATTTCTACTATTTATTATATTGCTATTATATCGTTGCAAAAGTGATGTTATATTTTAGTGTAAGAAATTGTTGAAGAACCTAAAAAATTGTAAATAAAAATATTTTTGTCTGTACCGGTAAGTCTCTGAAGGACGGACGGGACCGATTACGACGGGACTTTCAGTGGCAGCTGATGTTATTAGGAATTATATAACTTTTCTGAAAATACTTTTTTTGAAAGAATATAAAAATAGAGAAATAATTTAGCTGGTACTATTATAAAGTTACTTACCGCCGCCGGGATTACTGTTGTCCACGATATTCACTGAAATAGGGAGATTATATTAAGTATTGTAATAATATTAATGAATCAGATTAAGTGCATTATAAAGGCGTTCATAGGCCCGTAAATGATCGGCGAAAGCAACTCAGCATGCAGTCAGTATAGTGTGACCGTTAAGCTATTTTCATTTCTGAGGGTCTCCGTGCTTTGAATTGCACCGGTCCAATTGTAAACACTAGGCAATAATAATCCTTGTTTACAATAACTGAACGTTCATCCAACCCCAACTGTTTACTTCGAATATTCTTTGACTAACTAATTTAAGACTTGTTCGGCGCCGCTAACTTCTTTTAGACTGTACTCAATACGTATGTCTACAGGTCTCGACCAATAAAAAAAACATACGATTCTATGACGGCGAGCTTGAGCACTAGGCGAACGCTGTAGGGATTGATGTATTCGTCTATGTCTATTGAGACGAAGACAGATAGTTAGCTTCGGCTAACTACACTAATTTCATGGTGCTCTCTATGAACTTGAAATCAGAAAGTTGTTTACCTAAATCATGGGGATTCTGTGGAAACACTTTTGGCTCGCACCTGCATTAGAACCACGGTCAGTCACCTCGCTTATACTCCATACGAAAATATATAAGTACCTACCCTCTTACCTTTGGTTGGGTCTTGATAGACGACATGAACTGAAAAGAGGTTTCCAAATAAGTTTATAAATCGAATTTGACTTATCGACGGTCAAGTGTTAATATCTAGTAAGTAATTTATTTACTTTGTAGCTAAATTTCGCATTTTTATTTAACGCAGTAAAAGAATCCTCAAACAATACCTAATCATAAGAGACCTTAGCTGAACAAAATCTTTAAACCAATTAAATTACGGAACAATATCACCAAACGTTTGGAAAATATGGTAGCTATCTTTCGTAGTTATTAAAACAGATTTTGTCAAATTAGCTATGGCGCGGCGTTACATTTTTACTAGGTATACTTTTTACATTGTGTCTTCGCCCAGGCTTCTTTATGTTTAATATCCTTCGCCCATGAGGCAACTATCATATGTACAATGTATAGAAATTGAAAAAAAAAACATCTACAGAAATTAAAATATCTGTACAGGGCTAAATGGATTAGCCCGTAGGTAGTAACTAGTAGCCAGACTTCAGCGCAACCATGGCGCGTGCACATATGTAATAACAATCTGGTTCGGTCATCTTGTAACATTTATATAGATACGAAAATATTCCGATCAGGTTTTTATCTAGCTATCTTTTTTTACGAATTACCTATGGAAAAAACAATAATTCTTATTTTTTGAGGTGTAAACAATATAGAAAAATGAAAACTTCTTCTGTATATGTAGGAACATTAATCTGACAGAATATAAATTTATAGGCCACGCGCTCAAGTCTAGGCTTTAACCTATTCGAGCTCCGAGACAGAGGGTTAGTCAGTGGACCATCATGGCAACTTTAAAACAAATAGTCTGTTTAACCTGAGTCTCTATAACGGATAAGCGACGACCCAGCCTCATTTTAACCCTTAATTGGTCATAACGTATGTTCGTAATTCACTTGTTTAGCTCTTATTACTACACAATAGAGTTCATAATGAGGTGGTAAACATTATGTCGTTGTTTAATTAAGGGTTAACCATACTCTCTGCTAATTAACCTACACACTACGATCTAGTCCAATTAGCTGTTCTTTATAACGTGCAGTAAATTTACACACAATAAAATTATCCAATTACCTCTATCGTTTTGCTCGGCCATTGCAGCTACTGCCACTACTAAGATCTGTAAAAAAGTAACAGAAAATTACAATACTATTGTTACTATTCAACGAAATATAATTAAACGAAATTAACTATGAAATAAGAATGCATAATATATATACCCAAGCATCAAAAATAATGAAATTTTATGGTTACAACCGACTACAACTTTCCATTACATCAGGTGATTTGACCAAAATTTATAACAACTGAGAAATCGTGTAAACATTATATAAGTATATAGTTTACCTGACTATTCCATTCAAATACACTAAATACTTTTCAAAACTTAAACGCTCGTCTACTAACACTTGGATATTGGATAGAGGTCGTGTTATCAATGTTGAGATCGTGGTTTGGAAGCCTGTATGTTTTGTGAAATGCTATTCATTTTATTTTTAAGTTGAGAGTGAGTATATTTTTGCCAAGCCGATTGGTAATCCTGTTTGACCCAGTTACTGTAGTGCTGAATACCGTACTCCATGATTTATCTCGAAAAATATCCAGTGTATCATCTGCATAACACAAAATCTTTGTATTTCTATAGATAGATCTAAAATATCATTTATATAAATGCATCATGCATCATTTGCATGCAACCAAAAAAATAATTTTGGTCCTAGGATGCTTCCATAAAGAACGTCAACATTAGTCAGTTGAACCTACTTTGATACACTGACATCTATTTAAAATAGGTATTACCTATTTGATTATGATAAATCTGACAACTAGAAAGTGAATCATAAATATATGGATATGCGTTGGTCTTATCATACAGGTACCTTTATAACTGTGTTAGATAAGATTAAAGTGCCAACACTCTCTCTAAATGTCGTCCTTTAGCCTGAATGATGACTGCCCTGCCATTGCATTGCTGATAAAGTTTTATTTTAATTATATTGGAAATAAATCGTTGTTTACGAATAATAGTTATAATAAGTACAGTTACTACTTATTTTATGATACTTATAAACGGTCTTACGTAATAAGTCGTTTCACTTAGCTATAACCGAGGTGGACAGAACTGAGCTATAGTTCTGTCCACCATAGTTTACACTGGAATTTCCATCCATCTCACCATCTCAGTAAGTAACCGGGGAACTTACGAGCATGCAATTCGTGGGTACAGACGCCAGCACATCAAGCTATCACAATCTGTCAAATTTACCCAATTGAAAGTAAACCTTATAATTTTGTGATAAAGTTGAAAATCTATAAATTATAATTAAAATTATAATAAATTTGACAGATTGGGGTAGCTGGATGTGCTGGCGTCTGTACAGAGCATCCAGGCTCACAACAACCGTTTATGGATAACATAATAACTGTCCAATGCGGGACCCTGAAACACAAGGCTACCAAGGTGCACAGGACCTGCACATTTTTGTCACATTATACCTAACCCAATATGCCTTTATTGTTGGGGAAGTGAGTGAAAGAACATAAAAATGGCGTTAAATAAGAGCTGAGAATGCGATAAAATCTCTGTAATAGTTAAAAAAGCAAGTACTTACTGGCTGGCAATGTCTAATTATCTTTTATAAGTATAATCAAACAATTCATTACCCATTGTTTTAAAAGAATTTAAAATTCCGAAGCACAATAATACTTGAGTTGTTATTTTTATCCATTTTACAATTTTTGAAGGTTCCAGTTTATTATAAGATAGGCTGTTTTTAGAACATGTGAGAAGAAGGACGAGTTACACCCCCTACAATGTAAATACTTAAACAGATTCGTCGATTGCTTGAAACTAGTATAACCGGATCTAGCAAAGGCTTCACCATGAAACATACAAACAATACAAGAAAATATTAAAAGTCAGTGGAGACGGATGATAAATTTTGCACGATGAAAATCTAATAGGACACGGCAGTACATCTTGTGGTCTGAATGGCTTATGTATTTGGAAAAAGTCAATTAAATTTAAGATAACGGGAACTGATTTAAATTATCGTTACAAATTGTTCAACTGTGTACATTATCAATGTTACTTTGAGATCATCATTACAGCCAAAGTACGTCCACAGCTGGACAAAAGCCTCCCCAAAGAATGGGGGGACATGCCATACGCCACGCTTGGCAGATGGGTTGGCGATCACAGTTTGATGGTCATTGTTCACAGAAAAACGCTGCTGCCCGTTCTCTGGTAGGTAATCCCCTTGGTCGATTACTACGCCCCCCACAGGATAATATTCTATGCCGTCACCACACAGCATTTACTTAGAGATAATAGTAAGTTAATATTGGAACGAAGTTCCTTATCACGTGTTATAAAAGGGGGCTAGACGGAAAAAATTCTCACGAAAAGTTGTCACGACACTTTTTGCAGCTGTGCGGCGTGCGCATGTTGCTCTGTCTGTCTCTCTCTCTCTCTCTTATAGAAAGCAAGCCAGATATTTTCATTTCTATTTCGCATTGAACAGTGTGGTGTCGCGACGATTATTTCTGTTGAGTGTATACAGGTTTTTTGTACATAATAAATAATAAGAGATAACTTCGTTCCATCCGGGTGTCCCTTGACACCTCTCAAGTTTTTTTTTGTATATCTATAAAGGTAACTAATATGTATAAATACACCATTACACACGATATGTAACCATATCTTTGGCGAATAAAGGTATTTTATCTCAATATTACACAAGGCAATTCCTTAGCCAACTGTAGTAATTATGTTAGATTTTTTTACATATATATTTATTAGCTTAGAGAACAAGAGATTCTCAAAAGCGAAAAGCGCCTTTTATCCACCATTACAAACCAACAGCGTTTAATATAATATTCTCAAACAAATTGAAATGGATGGAAGTCAAGGATTTGCCATTGAACAGAACAAGTTTCACATGCTCCGAGTAAACAAAACGCAGCCTTCAAATTTCCGGCGACAACTATTTAGTTTAATGATTTAAATGATTGTGTGCCAGTTTTTATAAGGCTACTATTATAATTTGTCCATATTTCGGTTGATACGCTTCCATCAATGGATACAAACTTTGAGGTATAAAGACTATAGATATAATATAGACATAAAGTGATCATAAAGAAAAGGAGAATTCATCATTGGCATATAACGGGTACGTTGATTCGGTCTTAAGGTACGGTGTTTTACTATGGGGCAACTTTACTGACATAACCAGAGAATTTCTATTACAAAATAAAGTCGTTTTAGCGATTACAGGTACTCCTCTTTATGACTCATGTAAATCATTGTTCAAAAGGCTAAATATTGTGGTTTTTGAAATTGATGTATTTTTATATTCGCACCCACAGTTATTTATTATATTACAACTAAAGATATATTAGAACTAAACATGTATTTCAAAAAATCTCCTAAGAGTGAAAATGTTTAATGATCTGCAGCAAAATATTAGTTTTGCCGACGGTAAAGTTTAAAAACCATCTAAGACTGGTCTTTTGGGGAGGCCTTTGTCCAGCTGTGGGCGTTATTCGGCTGACATGACTAGTTTAGTCAAAGTTTTTATCAGTTTAGTTTCGATTGTTATCGTGTCTATCTATATTAAGGAGGACATTGCGGAAATTATTATTAGTGCGCACCCTGGGTACACTTTAGTTCCAATGAGACCTAATTTGGGTAGATTTGTTGAAAAAAATAACTCTAATGTCTATTCTGTTCCTCAAAAATCTACTTCATCTCAACATGCTAACGGTGAAACAGGAAGTATTTACGTACAGCAAAAAGTACAGACGATGCCAAAGATGTGGCACATTTGCATACCCAAAACTAGTAGCTAGATTTTAGTAGCTAGATATATTTGGCGCTTAGGCTGCAGGAAGCGCGCAGTTTAAAATTTTCGTGGTGGAAAGAGATTAGCGTCAAGGATCTAATCGAGAGATTCCAAGATGCTACGTGACAAAAATATTATCGGTGGCTTCCCATACATAGATGGTAGTTTTATTATATCGACCATCTGTTAGATGATTTGCTTAATATTTTATTGAAACAGGATATTAAAAAGTTTCAGCCGTAGCCCGAAATCAAGAAGCTGAGGTTCTCCTACGAAAACACATCGGAGAAAGAAATGATAGAAATGGAATGTTTTGAAGACAGTAAAAGTGTATTTATGTATTATTTGCTCATTGCTAGACATGAAAATTAATAATGTACAAAATATTGCACACCTCATTGGTATATTACAGACGTACTTAATATAACATCAATAACACATTTTCCACCTGTAATAACCAATAAATAAATTTGATTCGATTTGATTTGAAATTCAATTTGAACAAACATACAAATGATAGAAAGTTGCAATAAGCAAAATTTGAATTACTATACTGGTAAGTGTTAGGTATACTAACCTGCTGTGCGTATAAAACAGTAACTCGACTCAACAAACAATTAATTACGACAAACGGTCGTATTATTAAGACGTTAGTTAACACTGGTAATAAAACTAAATGTCCATGAAGTTTGTGAGTAGATAATCACAGTAAGTACTGTCACGGAATGCAATGATATAATATCAATCAAGGTGTTATCTTTTTAATCAGATAGATTAAAAACTGTTGTTATTGTCAGGGTTGTTATAATAAATTTAATTACATACAGAGTAATACGTATGAGAACAACTATAATTAGCTACTCAATCGAATAAAGCTAAGTATAAGATATTTTGGAATAAACAAATCGTAATACAATTAAAAAACAATATGATGTGGAAGACATCGCAAGATGGTAAAACTAACGCAATAAGACAAAAAAAAATATAATGAAACAGAAACTACGTGGTTGTTGATTCCCAGGAGTAGTGGCGGTGTGTCCCTGATGAGGCATATAGATTAAATGATCTTAAGTGGAGAATGTATGTATATATTACTGATCGATATTGAGTGTATACATACTTTCTCCTAAACTCCTAAAATCAAAACTCCCAGGAGGACGTATACTCTCATTGCCGAATCAGTCCGTGTGATGTAGAAATAATGTTTTCCGGTGGTCCAGGTGCCTATTTGGGATTTTTTTAAACCAATCGCGACCAAAAGTGGCGTAGTTGTTATGGTGGTCAACGTTTCATCGACATAAGACGCCAACTCTTTTATCATTGACATTACGAAGTCAACGACATACCAATGTGTCAATATGAGTTTATCATCATTGATAAGGAGGCTGGTAGATATTTATGCGAAAGTCACATTGTTTTCATCGGTAATAAAGTTTCTTGGTAACATGTTTTTTACTTAAAGACAGTCAAAAGATCTGACTTGGGACTTAATGTTCTATTTATAATTGATAATGTTACTATCAATGTGGCAGGCCCCTGAATGATGGACCAACGATCTATAAGAGTGACGGGATGCCGCTGGATGCGGACAGCGCAAGACCAGCAGTTGTGAATATCCTTGGAGAGGCCTTTGTCCAACAGTAGAGGTCTTTCGGCTGATATGATAATGATGAATCTAAAAATCTGATGATGATATACAAATATCATATTTTTTACCGAAATCAATTTACCTATGCAACAGAACTGACGTAATGTTCAGCCCAAATCCTTGGACCTACAAAGATTACTAATTAAATAAGGCCGTGTTTTAGGAAAATCCACGGGGTATCCCTACCCCATAAAGAGGAAACTAAGGTTCACGCAGTCGAAAGTTGAAAGAAAATGGATATCATATGGTCCCAATGCAACCGTCTTATTGATATTCCTTAGATTACCTACTTTATGAATCTAATTTGAAAATAAATAGTTAATCCATTAGTTTTGAAGGGCTTACTCACCAAGAAGGCCTTCATGTTAAGTAACTTCAGCAGCACAGATGACAGCTGATAATCGTCTCACAAACCAAATGATGTAATGTTCGATTTTGAGATGTACTTGTCTTATATAGCAAGGTAGAGATAAGTCGTCTGACCTACCTACCACTGGCACCGTTGGTACATATTGTGAGCAATTCAAACATTCGGATGTGAGATAATAATATGTAAACAACGATTTCCTCTACAAATTCCTGTAATTTCTTAGTGTTAGGTAATTGCCAACGATGGCTGGCGAAAAAAAAATGTAGGTTTTTAACACCACGTAGTTACGTACGTACAATTCGGTGTCCTAAAATAATCTGCCTCCTAAACTACAACAAAAACACCGAATGCACTAAATACTGGTATTAATTTTTTACCACCGTTTGTTGATATCGGTGATAGAACGACTGTTGTGGGCGCGTGCGATTTGACTAAGTTTGACAAGTGAGTTATCGCTTTTGCCAAAGTTAGGTACTCTAATCGCCTCCCATCAGTTATAGACTTGGTAGTACCTATCACTAGTTCTGCAAGGCATTCTGCTGCTTGAAAATATTAATCGGAGTGTAGTTACGCAGATGTCGATACTTTTACATTGATTTCAATGGGACATTTGTTTGTCGGTGGGTATTCCTTCGTGAAGTGGCCGATTTTTATGAATTCAGATAGGCACTTATATGCACTCACGAGGATAATAATAATATCTATAATAATAATATCCAGGGACATTATATATACACGGCCATCTGATCTCAAAACAAGCAGAGCTTGTACTGCGGAAACTAGATAACTGATATACTACATATTATACTGCTTACTTTTCTTTCGTAAATACATACTTATATAGATAAATTACACCCAGAGACAGGACAAACAGACATGTTCAAGCACACAAATATCTGTCCTGGGTGGGAATCGAGCCTTCGACCTCCAGCGTGAAAAGCAAGCATTTACCCACCACGCCAACGGGCCCGTCATGGTCACTACCACTGTGTTAAATTTGAAGGAGATCGGTTCAGCCGTTCAGAAGGAGTACGGTCAGGATCGATTTATATGAGTAGCCTAAGAAAGAGCTTCATTTACACTCAGCTTAATAAAAACCCCCGCGAAACATATTTGGGGAGATTTTGACACCCTTCTGTGGAAGAAGGTTACTTTCGGTCAGTGACCAGCCGTGGTGGTGGTGTTGGTAGGGCAAAGTTTAGAAAAATGTAATGGTATGCTGGTCTATGTATAAGACAAATTAGCTTTCAAAATTAAAAGAGCGACTTCCTTAACCGGTACCTAAACCGGTACCAAATAGGGACAGCTTAACAGTCGGAACAAACCTCCTTTTTACACAAACTTACGACCCGGTGTAATGTGGGATTTCGCGCCATGGTATAATTTTATGTCGTCTATCTATTCAAAATTCTTCTCTATTCTTCTACGTAAGATATCGAGAGCAAATCATGTTAATAATGAGATTCTATGATTGTACCAATTTCAAATAAAGGTCGGCTCTAGGAAACGTAACTGTGATATTCTTTATATCCAAGCCATGAATGCATTACTTAATTTTATAGATTCAGTACCTATGTGTGCGAATATAATTTCGCTGTCCATAGACCTCAGCTTTAAGGGCTCTCCGAGAGATGGTTATGCAAGTCCACCAACATCCAGACTTAGAGGTGAGTGTATTGGCAGAAAAACTTCAGTAATCATTTTGGCCCGACCCGGTACTTGAACGCAAGACCTTGTTTTCTGTGGTTGAACACGCTGTCGCTACTACAGCAACGAGGCAATCATGTTACCATAATAACACGGCTTTCAAGTATCAATAAATTGAATTTGTTTAAATGGATTATTTCTTAAAGATAAATACTTAATCAATGTAAACAAATTATATTTATTGATATGTATGTTTACCAAAGATGTATGTTTACCAAAGTGAAAGTAAATATCTCTTCTTTGATCACGTCTGAAAAATAGATCTCAATGTTTTTTTGCTAATTAATTTTGAAATTGATTTAACTTTCTTTTACATAATTTTGGCTAAAACAAATAACATCAAGTTCTAGCATTTTTTATATATTCATTTGTAATATTCCTGCTCTTTAGAGGCAAAATCTTAGACACTTTGCTATCGTTAAGTTTAGAGTTTGACGACCGTATACAACCGAATAATATCTCATATACTACATAGTATAAGTACCTACCTATAATTTGGTTTAATTAGGTACTATTTGATAATTTGGTTTAGTTAATTTTAATTAGATACTATTTGTTGTATTCTTGTTAGTATAGTTTATCACCCCTTTAATTTTATTTCACTTTGTTTTTAGCTTAGGTTATCATTTCTATTTGTGAGTTTTGGTTCACCCGTTATTGGCGACTGTATAAGGCCATAAGACCATAACTTGGTTCCAATCGTTATTTATTAAGAGTTTTCTGAACAGCTATTAGATACTTTTTATTTGCCCATGCAAACGTATTCCTTATTTGACTTCCCAGATTAAAATCTAAGTCAATACATTTTTACGCAGATATTTACTAAGAATATGCATGACCGTTTCGATTTACATTCAGTCAAAAAAGTGTCGGGAATGGATGATTTGTTTATGGTTCCAAATTCAAATTTTTGTTTTTTTTTTGTATTGTTAGATTAGCACAACTGTTTTCCATTTTGGCGCGGAGTTTGAGTTGCATCTGATATTTATATTAAATACAGTGCTGGTTTTAGTAATATCATATATAGTGTGTATTACGAATTTCATAATGGACAAAAACATCGAACAAAGAGTTTGTCTTAAATTTTGCATCGCTAATGGAATTTCGTGTTCGGAGTCACTGAAAATGTTACAGAAGGCTTACGGTGAATCGACTTTATCAAAAACTCGTGCATAAGAGTGGTTCAAAGCGTTCAAAAGCGGTCGAGATGTGATTAAAGATTTGCCTCGCTCTGGTAGGCCATCAACGTCTGCAACTGAAGTTAGCATCGCAAAAGTGAAGGAAATAGTGACTGAAAATCCTCATTCAACTCTGAGAGAGATAGCCGCCGAACTTTCTGTATCTCACGAGTCGATTCGTACCATTTAACTAATCATTTGGGTATGAAACATGTTGCCGCTCGGCTAGTCCCAAAAGATCTGAATTTTCTCCAAAAACTCAATCGCATGAAAGTCGCTGACGACATGGTAGAACGAGTCAATTCCGACCCAACATTCATGAAACGCATTGTTACTGGTGACGAGACGTGGGTTTACGAGTTTGACATGCAAACTAGTCAACAAGCTTCGGAGTGGCGCCTTCGAACTGAACCGAAACCGAAAAAACCACGCCAAAGTCGATCAAAAGTCAAAGTCATGTTGACTGTTTTCTTTGACTATCACGGTGTTGTGCACTCTGAATTCTTACCGGAAGGTCGAACGGTAAATAAAGAATATCATTTGAGCGATATCCGGCGTTTAAGAGAGCAAATTCGACGAAATAGGCCAGATGTGTGGAAAAAAATTCTTGGATTTTGCACCACTTTTGGTCAAAAATTCTTGAATTTTTGACCAACACTCAACAAATACCTTCCAGCAACCACCATATTCACCAGACATGGCTCCAGCTGACTTCTTTCTTTTCCTAAACTCAAATTACACCTGTTTTCAATCGGTAGAAGACATAAAGGAGAATTCGCGTCGAGAACTGAACTCAATTCCGAAAGCAGCGTTTATAAAATGTTTTGATGAATGAATTATTCGTTGGCGTAAGTGTATCGTTTCTGAAGGAGCATACTTTGAAGGCGATAAAATAAATTTGGGTGAGTAACAAACATTTTGTATATTATTGATCTTTTCCCGGTACTTTCTTGACAGAGTAGTATGGTTAGGTAAATCTGTCTGTTAAACTAAGTTGGTGACTTAAAAAAAAGTCAAGTACGTAGTCTAATTTCTTGACGTTTTATTAGATACCTACTGAAATTTGTTTTACTACTGCCTCGGTAGCGTGTTCACCCGCAGAGAACGAGGTCCTGGATTCAAATCCCGGGTCGGGCCAAAAGTGATTTTGTGACTTTCCGTAAAAAGAAAAACATTCTCAGCATTAGCCCAAAGTTTAGGAGTTGGTGGTATTATACCCCCGTGCCTCGGAGAGCACGTAAAGCTGTCGGTCCTGTACCTGACCTCTTTCCGGTCGTGTCGCTCCTGAGTGCTCCTGTGTTTGCGTACACACTTGTGCACTATAATATATGCCGCACAGATGGCTAATCTCTATTGAGACTGGCCGCCGTGGCCGAATTCAGCTAGGGGACATTATTATTACTTACTGAAAAATAAAGTTGACATTGATTCGTTTTTCTTTGAAGTGATTTTTTTTACAGCGCCTCTCAGTTTTTCGTCCATTATTGCATGTAGCCATATGGCGGCGCCCATTACTCGCAACAGCTGACCGTTGAGCATTTACACTTTCACTCATTTGGGCAAGTGCTCCACGGTATTTGTGCTTGGATCAGTATCGATATAACTACATAGATGTTTTTGTTCACTGAAATGATGGATAACGACATGGATAATGACACGTGGTCATCGTGGTTTCATAAATCCACACAACGCATTTTTCTTAAGTATGCTTGGAGTTTGCGCAGTAGGAATTACTCTTAGGATTGATATTACCTACCTAATTATGGTAGTCGTGTCTTGGGTCGCTTAGAGAAATTACTTACCACGTTGCGTTTACAATAGTAATTACATACAAAAATAGGTATAAAATTTTGTTGATACCCTGTGCATTTGCCAAAGAGTAGATTAATATATGGCGTTTGCATTAATGCATTAAACATTTCATCTTCATCATTATTGTCAGAATGCATTCCTCTGTCGCACAAGCAATTTGTTAAAAAAAAACAAAATAAAATCGTTTAATTTTGTGAGACGAGTACCTACTCAGTCTAATTTTTTTCCTCTAAATTTAATGAAAATAAGTTAATTTAAGCTAATCACATATTACTTACATAATACCACTTCGAAAATACTTACCACTCTCTATTCGTGGAGACCTATAAATGACCTTACTATTGATAGTTTTTATAGGTAATTGTTTTTATGTGTTGTTGGTCTTCCTTAATATTCAATATATAAATAAATACAGAATAATCATTAATATTTTAACTGAATACATATAATAGTCACCGTGGTAACCAAAGATATTGTAATATATCATATTATAAGATATTATAATATATCATAATATATATTATAAAAACTTATTCACTAAAATTCGATCTAAATAATACTCAAATGAACAAAGATTTGGATGGTTTGACATTGGCCAGCAGCACCGCATGTGAGATGGAAAATATCAGTACTAAGGTACTTTATCCAAGTTATAAGTCACTTAATGTTATTGTTCAGAATATTCAAAGTATTCATGGTAACTTGCCGCATTTTCAAACATTATTACATAGCTGTAATGTGTACTGGGATCTTCTTATATTGACCGAATGCTGGCTACACAATAATGATTGTGTGCCAGAGTTGGATGGTTATAATTATGCTTTTACAAAAAACAATAAGTCACAAAATGAGGGTGTTGTGGTATACTACAAATCGGCACATAGCTATATTATATCAGAAGAGTTACTCGTGGATGCAAACTGTCTTATTATGAAAATTAGTAGTAGTACTGTTATACTTGCTATCTTTCGTCGCCCAGATGAAAGAAACACAGCTAATTTTTTGGAATCACTTGATAGTTCACTCTCCAAATTATCCGCATTTAAGAATGTTATTATAACAGGTGACATAAACCTGGATATATCAGCAGAATCCAAAGATGGTAGAGCTGAAAATTATTTAAATCTTTTGGCAGCACATGGTAAGTTACCTGCTCATTGTTTACCTACTCACACACACACCTGCCTTGACCATGTCATCCTTAAGACTAAATCTCCCGCGAAGTGTTTCGTTGCACACTTTATCATTACAGACCACTACAGTGTCATTTTTAGCCTGCTTACGCTACGACGATGTCAACGAGGCTGTGATTTTTCTCATTACTTACTTAAATAGTAAGACATTTGCACTAAAATATCAACTATCCCCAGACGTCAGCATATTCTTAAACCTTGGATCACAAAAGGCATGCTAAGGTGTATGAGGAATAGGGACAAACTATTTGCGAAGACAAAGAAATACCCAAAAAATTAGGTACACAAATTAACCTATGTTCGTTATCGTAATTTCTGTAATTCACTAATCAAAAATGCTAAACGAGATTATGAAAAATCTGAAATCAATAACGCTAAGTAATACTAAAAAGCTTTGGAAAGTTATCAAAAATATTACATACACAAACAGTAGTAAAACCCCAACAACTCATCTAATAACTAATAATAACCCTAAAGAGTCAGCAAATTCAATTAAGCAATATTTTGCTAATGTTGGAAAGACCTTAGCAAATAAATTAACGGTATCTAACTTTCCGACCTCTCTTAAATCCACTAATAACCTAACTCAATCACAATCATTTGTATTATCTCCAATAGTTGCGGATGAAGTTAATTTAATTATATCACAACTCAAAAATGAATGTGCCGCTGGACTAGACGGCATTTCTAACAATTTAATTAAAAGATATAGGATTATCCTAATTGAACCGCTCACATATATTTGTAATTTGTCTTTCTCTACAGGTACCTTTCCAAAGGCATTCAAAAGAGCTCTTATTCACCCAGTCCATAAAAATGGGGACAGAGGCTGTGTCAACAATTACCGTCCAATATCTATCTTACCAGCTTTTTCTAAGATCATTGAGAAGGCTGATAATAAAAGACTTGTTAACTACTTAGAAACGAAAAATCTTTTATCCAAGTCACAGTTCGGTTTCCGTAGAAACAGATCGACTGATGACGCAGTTCACGAACTGACAAACGCTATTGTAACCAGCTTGGATAGGAAGGAAAACGTAATCGCTATATTTTTGGACTTGGCCAAAGCATTTGACACGGTCTCTGTCCCGCTACTGATTGCTTAAATAGAACGTTTAGGTGTACGTGGCACACAAAGAAAATTCTTTGAGAGTTACCTCACAGACCGCTCACAGTGTGTTCAGTTAGGTGGCACGCATAGTGATGAGCTTTCTATTGAAGTAGGAGTACCACAAGGTAGCATTATTGGGCCAACACTATTTTTAATTTTTATCAACGATCTTTGCCAATCTCAGTTGCCTAATGGGAAAGTTATCACATTTGCAGATGACACTGTCCTAGTTTTTAGAGGTGAATCCTGGGCTGACACATATAGATATGTACAGAAGGGTATGAATCGCGTCACTGGCTGGCTCAACGACAATCTCCTTACTTTGAATGTTGAAAAGTCCAAGTACATAGCATTCACGTTAAAGAATAACAGTAATCCTAATGCACCTATACCTATATTTGCACATTTCTGTTTGAACCACCAAAATAAAACCAATAGTTGCACCTGTAAGGAACTGCAATCAGTAGACACTGTTAAATATCTGGGTGTTATAATTGACAAAAACTTAAATTTTAAAGCTCACGTAACTTTATTAGCAGCCAGAACTAGAAAAATAATATACATTTTTAAGAACCTACGTCACGTCGCGGACACTCAAATCCTAAAAGTAACCTACCTTGCATTATGCCAAGCTATTTTGACGTATTGTATTACATCCTGGGGCGGTACTGCTAAATCAACCCTGATAACGTTAGAAAGAGTATCAAAGAGCAGTTCTAAAAGTGGCAATGTTCTTGCCTATTTTACACCCCACGGCTGAACTATACCAGAAGTTCAATGTCCTAACAGTACGACAGCTTTTTATTTCTGGTATGGTTCTTAAGTGTCATTCTCAAACTTATTACGATCCGCTAATCAACGCAACGAAACGCCGCAAGCACATAATTTGCCAGGCTGATACAATCAATATACAGAACGACTCTTTCACACAGATTCTATCGATTGCTTTTTGGGCCCATATCTATACAACAAAATTAACTCTATTCTTTCCATTTACTTCTGGAATAAATTCAAATTAAAAATAAAATTAACAGCATGGTTGCAGAATTTATCATACAATGATACTGAAAACCTGCTAACTATGTCGATCTAATTAAATATAGCACATAATAAGTAAGCAAAACGGTCAAACAAACACACACTCACAAATTCTCACTTGCACACACACACACCCTCACACTACACAAACATTGGTAAGTTGTTTGGTAGTGGTAAGTTTCATTTTTACTATATTCATTATTTCATAAAGTTACGTATATATATAGTATATTTAGATTAAGTACATAGTATTTTCATAATTTGTAATTATCACCAAGATGTGACCCAGAGGTGGGAGCCTGGTGATCTGTAACACAGGTCTTACCTACCTGGTGTCGTGCGATCCATGGTCAATTTATGGGGCGCCCGTCTGGTCTGAACGCCTGACGGGCGCCTCCCGCTGCAGGGCTATTTTGAATAGCCTGCAGCGTGTGGTGGCCATACGGATCGCACGAGGATACCGGACGGTATCCTTTGAGGCGGCGACACTCCTGGCGCGCTTCCCGCCGTTTGATCTCCTGGCGGCAGTTGACGCGACGGTTTACACCGAGAGCCGCGTCCGGGAGAGCGGTGAGGCGCCAGAGCAGACGCTCATTGCCTATAGGCGGGATGCACACCGGCGCGTACTAACACAGTGGCGCGCACGGCTGGAGTTGCGACTGAACGCGCGCCAACGTGCCGTCGTGCCAACTGGCGACTCCACCAAATGGGACGCCGTGGTCTTCTTCTGTGAGGCAGTTTTGCTGCATAAGGAGGCCGCCGAACGGGATCGGGAACGAGCCGATCCCGCTCGTAGGCGGAGGAGGCGTCGGGGTGGCGGCGGCAGCCGTTAGCTCAACTCCCCTCGGGGCTGCGGTGGCAGTATGAGAAGTGTCCTCCACTGCCGCCACGTGCAAGCAGCCCCGGGAAGACAGCGAACTGTTTGTGGCGCAGTCGCTGTGCCGTACTGGCAGGAGTCGGCAAATGGGGAGGGCAACCCACAGTCCTCCCCGGGTGCGTGTCCCGACCATCTGGGACATGGCGCAAAAGGGGGGCACCGGAGCAGCATACCCGCGTTCCCGGGGCTCCCCCTATCAGGCGCTAGAAGAAGTCCACGGCAGGTTAGGTTTAGTCGGTGCGAGTCCGACATACCCACCCGCAGACACTTTTTGCGGGTGGCATGCGTAGGCATTCCCCCTGCCTTAACAAAAAAAAAAAAAGGTCTTACCTACCTACTATAGACGCCAGTCTCTCACAAAGGTATGATATTTTCTGTATTTCTAGCTCTGTATTTCTTTACATAATACTTGTATGTACACCAAACCTTTGTGAAAGAGATAAATAAATACATTATTATTATTATTATATTATAATATCTTTAGTAGTAACCTCATGAGTAATTTGTATTCTGTGGTGGTAACACTGCTACGAAAATGTCAAATTTGTTGACAAACGTTCACGAAGTCATAGAAATTTCGTCAACAAATGGGGAAAATTACTTAGTAGCCGGAAATTATGAATACTACCATTACCTGTGCGATGGTTTTGATGATAGAGTTAGTTAGTTGTTCCTTATGATATGTACCTATTTGGTATACTTCACAAAAAAAAACTAATTTGAGGTTATGTTGTTTTTGTTCAGGGTTGGGGTTGTGGTTACCGAACGCTTCAAACAATATGTTCCTGGATGAGTAATAACCTTCACAGTGAAGTTAAGGTGCCTTCCATAAGAGAAGTACAAGAGATACTGGTCCAGCTTGAAGACAAGTCTCCAACATTTGCAGGGTCCAGGCAGTGGATTGGTAGTTTTGAAGTGAGTGAACAATTCCTTAACTATTTAAAATTTTAATTCTAATATCCAGTTTTTATGTAGTATGAATTAGTCCTATTCTTACCATAACAAGCACAGACAGACAATAATATACACATTCAGAAATCACTAAAACAACTTTGCAACTAGTTAAATCAAATGATCTTGTGAGATTTTTGATCAGAGATGTTACAGAAATAATATTTGGGTATGTAACCTCACAATATTTGCCTATATTTGTAGCATATTGTACCCTGCCCTTACACAAGCTTTAGTTTTCGGTGACTGAAAACCACTGTTGGTACAACACAAAAGTATTTGTTTTGTACAATTAACTAAGTGTTGCATTAACATAACACTGGCAGAAATCACTAAATACATATATTGGCAGATTGCCATTAAGAAGTAGGAAAGAAAGATGTGTTGTAAAATTGACATGTCCCATAACAATGGACCAACATTGAGGATGTTTTGTATGGATTTTGAAATGTTTCCAGGTATGTCTAGTTATAGACAAATTGTACGACACACCATGTAAGATTGTCCATGTGAACAAAGGGGAAGAACTGAATAGTACAGTAGAAGTTTTGAAAAATCATTTTAATAACTTTGGAAGTCCTGTAATGATGGGTGGAGATCTTGATTGTTCTTCCAAAGGCATTATGGGCATCAATATTCGAGGAAAAGATGCTAGTTTGTTAGTTGTAGTAAGTATAAATTATATTTATAACATACTGCATATTTATTTCCACCACATTACACATCATCTGTTCATATCTAAACTGCTCTGCTATTTGGAATGAAAGTAAGTCTTAGTACATAGTAATATATTGTCATTATGTCTACCCAGTTTGAAATTTGTATATTTCCTTTTTTGTGTCCTCTTTTTGGTATAAAAAAAGTTCTCTCTTATTGTATAGAACCTTAAATGTCAATAGGTATATATAAAATTTGTGTCACTAATAAATGTTTTTAATACTAACTACACCATTACTTTTACTATACTATTACCTAAAATCTTACAAGTCAAAGTGGGCAGTTGCAAGAACATTATATGATAACAATTAACCCAGAGAGAGAAGTCTATCAGTTTTACCATAGTAGGAAGATAGTTTAATATACCTACTATAAAACAGTAAGCCTGAATCCTGAACCAACTTATAGGCATGCAAATAGTTTATCATGGGAATAATCTCTTAGAACTTTACCTTTCTTTATTTGTAGCATAACTTTTCTTGTCCTTTAAGACATTTTGGGATTCCAGGACAATGAGAATTACCCATGGGTTTAAAATCCCTGGCAAATGTAAAAATTTCCATACAATTAGGAAAATGACTTGCCAGACAGACAATCCAGTAATTCTTTTAGGGTTCCTTTCTTCTTTTACAAACTCTCCTAATATTTACAGAAAAATTATTAATACCTAATTACATAACATCCTTACTATGCAGAATATATAAATTAGTATAGACAAGCTATCTCTCATAAATTACTATTACTTGTACTTTGTGCTGATGAAAAAAATTATGTTTATTGTTGTTATAAGCTATGATTACAGCCCTTTAACAAAAATTATAGACATCCTAGATAAAAAAAGTTTTATTTTCAGATTAAATTATAAATGTGGCGGTTTTCCATGGAATTAAAATTACTTTTTACTGTTCTTTTCAGGATCCTCACTATGTTGGCAAAGAGCAAACAAGAGAGTTTATGTTCCACAAAGGTTGGGTCAAGTGGCAACAAATGTCTGATTTTGTGAATTCATCATTTTATAACCTATGTCTGCCACAAGTCAAAGCTAAATCTAAACTGAGCTAACATGATACTAGTACAGTGAACAACAAGTAGTTTTGCTGAAAATAAACTATAATACAACAAGCAGTACAGTCTTGACACAGTAGGTAAACAATGGCATCTGCCCTATTTTGGCATGATCACAGCAGAATAATTGTTATTGGCTTTACATGCAAGGGCTTTGCCTTTGGCTATGCTTTTGTAATTATGTAAAAAAATGCTAAATGCACTCTTTTACATATTTAATGAGACAATAATGGTTTTAATTGTTTAGGTACCTCCAGTTGCTAAACATTTTTTTTTTACTTAGGTTACATATATTATATTAAAATATTTTTATACTTAAATTGGGTAAAATTGATATTTATGTGATTGGGTATGGTATGTTTCATAAAAACGTTCTTAAAGTACTTGGTTTTTCATTTTTAATAATAACTAATATATAAACAAACTTAAATCATTGTAAGACTTTTTCTATTTTCATAATATTTGTGGTTCAAGGGACTCAGGATTGTTACTGACAGAGATGCGTGAAAGGGTTGGTTGTTGTACTAATGACCATGGAGGGCATTGGTGGTTCAATTTGGACGATATTTCATCACCTAAACCATGTAATAAGATGAAATACACAGCATATGAAAGTTGTAAAGCTGCTCTTCACAACAAAGTAAGCCTGGACAAGAATGATAATAACAGTTTTTACAGTATAAGTGATAACTGCACTATACATTTTCAGCTACTTTTGAAATAATTATATTGTATTCCACAAAGTAAATTTTTCAGGCTACTTGCCTAACTGTTCCCACCGGGGCTAGTAATAATTACAACATAATGATTGTATTACTTAGACAAACCATGGTTTCTATACAAAGGTGGACAACCTTTGTATAGAAACCACACAATGTGAGATAATCTCTGCCCTTGAATATATTTAAAATGTAGGTTATCTTTGTAAGGTCACACATTACAACCATTGTGTTTCTCCAAACAGGATGTCGTCAGAATTGATGTTTTGTATGAGATCTTGGAAGACGTCTGTTCCATCCAATGTAAGTAATAAACTTGTAAATAAATAAAATATAAAAGGTTTTTATTCACGTAGACTTTAAAAAAGCGCTTGTAAATAGTCAGAACATGTTTGTAGTAATATAGTTGTATACATTATTATTTCTAGTAACATAGATAGTTACGCGTGCATATATTCCAGAAGGTTCCATGCGACCTGGTAGACTAAACATCCTTTCATAGAGTCAGCAGTCTGTCGGGACTCAGGCTGCATCCGTCAAAACAACTTTTATGCATACGTTGCTCATCCCGGTGGTCTGTTCCACCTCCCACTCTGTTTTAGATTAAGGTTTGCCATATTGTGTACTGGCACTTGATGTTCGATCGTCGAACAATAAACTTGTCTCTACAATTAATATTTTGTATTTTTTAAAAGTCGCTCTTGCGCGCCCCCGATTAAACTGGCGCAGCCGTTCGGATTAACGTAAAACGCCGAAAAATCGTGCTTCAAGAACACACAATCGGTTCGAGCTTGAAAATTCGGTTACGGGAATCCTTCGAACCAAATAAATTCGTTTAATTGTTCAACGTATACACTGCAAACGTAAGGCGACGCTGAGCTGACTTCTGGAGAGAATGGAGAACCTGTGAGTAGACCCACATTGCTATTCCTTGTCTTTCCTTCTTATTCCGATAGTTTATAAATAAGATTTTGTGATATAACGGGACCGACCATCGCCCACGCTATAGAACGTTATCTTATTTGCAACTCTATACACCACATCGGTATAGTAAGCATTTAATTCTAAGAACTGTAATTAAATAATTGCAGATAGTAGTGTAGTAAAATTACCTGCGTATTTTTATTGTTCGCAATATAATTATATAAAAATTAAGATGTCTCTAAATATGATTCCTAGGGAAATATCTTCTATTATCCCGAAATTTGACGGGGATGAAAAACTTTTAAATCTTTTTATAATTAAGTGTGAGTATGTAATTGATAGATATAGAGATACCGGAAATGCGGACCAAGATTTATACGTTTTTCATACCATAACTAGTAAGTTAATCGGTAGAGCCGCCGCGCTTATTAGTGAACGTCAGGATATACAGTCGTGGACTCAATTAAAAAATGTTTTCACCCAACATTTCGGAGATCCTCGTTCCGAAGAATGTATAGCCATAGAATTAGAAACATTACGAATAAATAGTACTGAGTCTTATCTTGATTTTTGTAGTAGAATACAACACGTGAAAAGTACCCTATTGTCGAAAGTAAATTTAGAGATCGACGTAAATTTACGTAATAGTAAAATCACCATTTACGACAATATGGCCATGAATGTTTTTCTATACAACTTGCCGGAAGATTTAATTCGTATTGTTCGACTAAAAGGATGCTCTAGATTGGAGAAAGCTCTCAGCATAGTGCTTGAAGAGGTTAACTTCCAATATCAGTATACATCTAGGAATAAAATGTTAAAACCAAATAGTTCTATTAAACTACACACACCTAACGATAGTTCAGTGCCACATAACCCCTATGTAGAAAAGTTTGGCTTAAAACAATTTTATACCGCCAACCCTGTACAAAATTCCACTTATAATAAAAACCCTCAGCCACAGAACTTTAAATTTAACGCCCCACCTAATATACAAGGTTATAAACCTAATATTCAGGGTTACAAACAAAATTTCCAAATGCAGCCAACAGGTTTTAAACCTAACTTTAATCAACAGCAATTTAAATATGGCATACCAAATCAGCAACAATTAGTTAAGTTCGGTCCACCAAACCAAACACAATTTAGATATGGTACACCAAACCAACAACAATTTAAATTTGGTATTCCACCGCAGCATCAAGGTTACAAAACATTTAATAATATCCCTCCGCAGAATAATTTTAATAAACCTCAACATGGTCACCCCAACTTTGGGTTTCGACCTCAAAAATTAGATACTGATGTATCAATGCGCACTGCCGCTCCAGCCCCAAGGGTAAATAATTTATATTCAGATGGCAACGACAGTGAATACTTAGAAAATTTTGATTATAACGAAAATGAGTTCAATGAAAATTACAAATACACTGAAAATATAGAGCTAAATTGTAATTTTCCTGACACCGATCTACAGTACGAATCGGAGATAATTAAAATTAATAATAATAAATTAAATCAATTACCCTATATTTTGATACCAGAAATAGAATCAAAATTTATGATTGATACTGGTAGCACACGATCATTTATCAGTCCTCGAAAAGCTGATGAATATTTTTCAAATTATAAATATATAGAGCCTTTTCAAGTACTCAGCACGCACGCTCGAAGTCAACATGACAAGGTAATTTATATTCCTCTTTTACAAACATTTAAATGTGATTTAAAACATAAATTCTTTGTGTATGATGTAGATTCCAATTATGATGGCCTCATTGGTTCCGATTTGTTAACGCAATTAGGTGCAAACATAGATATGGACAACCGTGTTCTGCGTACCCATAATACTGAAATACCTATTATATATAGGCCTCCAAGCCAAGTAATTTTGGAACCTCGATCTGAAACGAAAATTAAATTACCTACTAATCTATATAATGGAGACGCCGTCCTCAATTACACCGATTTCGGGAAGGGTGTACAAATGCCTTCAGCTTTAGTTACATGCAAAGATGGGTCTGCAGAAACTATCATTCAAAATACTAACGCAGATGCGTTATCCAGAATTAGGTTAAATGCAATAGATAAAGATAGTGCGTCGGATGTATCTATGGAAGTAAATCGACCTATTAGTATATCATCAGATTCAGATGGCGCAGAATCTAGAAAACATAGCTCTACTTATTCTATTCCTTCACCATCAAGTGGGACAGATACTGCATCTGAAAACCCAGATACCATTCACTCTGCTGATGAATTAGAATCAACAGGTATCCCTATTTTAAAAGAAGCCATAGACACAAAACCAAATCAAATTCTAGTCTATACATGGCACCGAAATCAATTATCAGTCAAGGATATATCTACGAATAGGCAACGAATTCTCGAAGTGCACTTACCTTTAAATAACTCAGAACTAGTGAAACAATTTTTAAAAGAATATATCAGAAATAATGTAAAGTATTTTATCTATTTTGAAGATAAAGAACACAGACGTCAGTTCACACATATAATAATTCAACTTTTCAAAAAAGACTCCGTTCAATTTCTTGAGTGTACCGAACGAGTTGTACTTGTTCAAGATGAAAATGAACAACGCCAAATCGTTCTTAAATACCATACAGGAAAAACGTGCCATCGGGGTATTAAAGAAACGTTAGTCCGCCTTAAGCGCACATACTATTGGTTTAATATGGAAGAATCAATTTCGGCTATTATAAATAGTTGCGAAACCTGTAAAAAAATGAAATATGATCGAAATCCTTACAAACCTGCATTACAACTTACTCAAACTCAGAAAAAACCATTCGAAGAAATATTTATAGATTTATTTTCCATCGAAGGAAAATATTTTCTGACTGTATTGGATGCTTTCAGCAAACTTGGTCAAGCTTTTGAAATAAGCAACCGATCTACTCCTGAAGTTGTAAAAGCTCTCATAAAGTATTTTTCATTTTATGGAACTCCTCAAAAGGTCAGTTCTGATGCTGGCTCAGAGTTCAATAATGCTCTCATCAAAGAATTATTATCCCTACACAAGATAGAAATGCACATAGGAACACCAAATAACACAAATTCAATGGGACTAATTGAAAGATTCCATTCAACTATATTAGAAATATACAGACTAGCCAAATATGAACATAAACTTACGGATATTGCATCTGTCATGACCTACGCCATTATGGCATACAATCAGACTATTCATTCAACTACAGGGTTCACACCCTTCGAAGTTGTCTTTGGTCATACAGACTCTAATAACATATTTGATACTAGATTTGATAAACAATACATGCAAAAACTAATAAATGATCACAATAAACGCACTAGACATTTATATAATTTCTTAACGGACAAAATCACGGAGAAAAGGCAAGCTATAATAAACAAACGGGGTGGAGAAACGTCTTTTAAAATAAAACCTGAAGAAAATGTATTTGTTAAAGGTACTAACAAACGCCGTAGCAAAGACAAACCTCGCTACACCAAAGCAAAAGTTTCAGGTGATCTTGAAAGAAACATTGCCCCTGTAATAATACATAAACGTGACACACGAGTGCCTGTTAAAGACATTAAACGTGTTCCACAGAAACCTCCCGATGTTCCTGCTGATAACAACAGCGACCCAGTTGCTGGCCCTTCAACTTCAGCCCGTGAATGATAATCCGGGAATTCTACCCATACGGGAAGGAATTGCATCCATTAGTAACGATAAATGGATATTAATTAAGATTTTAGATTTTAAGAATATTTACTCAGACTTAGATGGTAACATTCAATTTTACTCTCAGTTAAACTATTTAGTTGACAATTGCTTAAATATTAGTTTTAAGAACGATTATCTAGATTCTAAAAACCAAGTAGAATATGTATGTAATATAACTATTAACAAATATAAGCAGTTAGTACCGTCTTATAGGATAAAGAGAGGTCTCTTAAACCCTTTAGGATCAATCATAAAAATAATCACAGGGAATTTAGATAATGAAGATGCCATTAAATACGACAGATTGATAAAAGAAGTAAAGACTCAGCAAAATATTAATAATAAGAAAATTACCTTGATATCCGAAATGGTGGGAAGCCTAGTAAATGTTACCCAAGTTATAAATACTAACCTTAATAAGCTTGATGAAAATATAAAACATTTGGATGAAAAAATAAATTCAATTACCATAAAAGGACAACTAAACTATATAGGAAATCGTATACTGAACACTTATAATTTATTACTTCATAATTTTCAAAATATTTACATCAAACTTAATGAGATAGAAACTGCCGTAGCATTCAGTAAGTCAGGCATCCTACACCAGTCTATCATTGAGTCAGATAATTTGCTTTTCTTGTTAAAAAAGATTGAAAATTCTGATAAGCTTATATACCCAGTTTTGCCTGAGAACCTTGTAAAAATTGAAGGAACTATAGCAATTAAATCTTATTATAGCGAAAGTAAGATAACGTTCATCTTGGAGATTCCACTTGTTAAAACAGACACATATTCTTATTATAGACTATTACCCATCCCAATATTATCTAATAATCGTACCCTTATTATTATACCCAAATATCCTTACCTAATAGCAAAAGGGTTTGAGGTCAAATCACTTGCCAAGCCTTGCAAAGAAATCGACAGATCTCGTTTCCTGTGCATCGAAGAAAATGGTTTTCAACTCAACGAAGATTTTTGTATAAAAGACCTAATGCAATACATTAACAACATCAGCTCCTGTAAACAAACTCCTATAGAAATTGAAAACTTTCGAATATAACTTTTCCAGCCGAATCGATGGATAGTATATACAAGAATGAATGCCGTACTAAGCAGAATCTGTGAGAGTGAGGTGTCTCGACAAACTCTTCGAGGTACATATATACTTACGATAGACGATTCATGTACTATCCAAATACATAATGTGACTCTAAGAATGCATAAGATTGAAACAGAACAAATCACCTATGAAAAACTATCACTAATTAACTTACCTGCAATTAAGTCACATGTGCCAAATACTACAAAGCTCCTGAACCTGGAAGGAGTGGACCTCAAAAACCTGCGGTTCCTCTCGTACGCTCTACACAAAAGTGAAGATAATAGTGCAAGTGAAAACAAAGGCCTTTCCCTAAATGTGAAAAGTGTTAGTGTCTGGACCATTGTTTTATATATAATTTTAATTATAAGCCTTTTTATTGTCGTGTATAAAAATAAGTATAATCTATCAAAAATGTTTAATCGAAATTTACCGAATCCTATATCTTCGGTAAATGTCGATCCTGATGAGGGAGGAGTTACGCGTGCATATATTCCAGAAGGTTCCATGCGACCTGGTAGACTAAACATCCTTTCATAGAGTCAGCAGTCTGTCGGGACTCAGGCTGCATCCGTCAAAACAACTTTTATGCATACGTTGCTCATCCCGGTGGTCTGTTCCACCTCCCACTCTGTTTTAGATTAAGGTTTGCCATATTGTGTACTGGCACTTGATGTTCGATCGTCGAACAATAAACTTGTCTCTACAATTAATATTTTGTATTTTTTAAAAGTCGCTCTTGCGCGCCCCCGATTAAACTAGATATTTAGGTACACATTGTATGAAAACATTTATAAAATTTATTTTATTATAGCATTGATATTTAGCTAGCTCGTATCAAGTTATTGTCAAGAGATTATGTTTTATTATTTAGTTTAAGTCTAATATTTTTACTACATATTGTCAATGGTTCTGTCTATATTAAGGTATTATTAATAATATAATAATAATAATAAACTTTATTTCTTAAAATAGTTGCTGTAGTACAATACAAATGGTATATTAAGGTAACAAAGACATAAAAATACTACACTTAAATGGTTAGGGTACTGTCCTCTTAGATAGGCTACAGGATAGCCTGTAATAAAGAGAAACAGTGCCGTCTCCTTGGGATTGAATACAGTGTTTCATTCTCACATAAGTACTACTTTCATTTTATTAAGAATGTGAACGCGTGTATGTGCATGTTCGTGCGTGTATGTGGATGTATGTGTGTGTGTGTGTGTGTGTGTGACTGTGTGTGTGCGTGAAGGTGTATGTATTATTAGTTTATTGCAAGGATTGGAGGAGCGATTCCGTTTCGTCGTAACTAATATCTAGGAGAAAAGAGTGAACAACTTTTTTACATTGATAGTATGTTAAGGAATAAATTTTAGAATTTGCATTGATTTTGTTATATAAGAAGGGGCCAAGGTAGAGGAAGAATCTTTTTGTGAACGAATATTTAATCTTGGGAACGGTGCAAACTTTTTCTTTGCGGCGATTAGTCAACACAACATATGGCGTCTTGGAAGGTTGTAAAAGGATTGTTTGTAAAATAAAAAGTTGTCTTACGTTAAGGACCTTGCAGTCTTTGTAAAGTTGGGCTGTAGAATATAGAATTGGTCGGAAAGTAGCAGTCTTTAATATGGCTCTATGTGCTATTTCCAAAGGGTAAATGATAGTTTTACATGTACCACCCCAGCTTGAAATGCAGTAGGTTAAGATGGATTGGCAAAGTGCGTAGTAGACGTTACGAATAACAAACTGGTTAGCGACATATCGAAGGGTTTTAAAAATATAAATCAGTTTACGCACTCTGCCCGTTAAAGCTTCTATGTGGGGTCTAAAATTTAGTGATCTGTCTAAAACTATGCCAAGGTACTTTATAGAGTTGACATTATCAATAACTGGACAATTACAATTCTGTTGAGTTTGCGGAAAACATGTATGAGGCTTGAGTGTTATTGGAATTTTAGGTTGAGATATAGAGCTAATTGAGAATGTGATGAATTTAGTTTTACTAGTGTTAAGAGTAAGAGTGTGAGATAAAAGCCAGTTTAAGGCAGACTTTGCGCTTTATTTTGAAGATCTGACCAGGAATTTGCGAAGAAGGTGATTGCAGTATCATTTGCGTAGGAAATTATTTTTGAATTGGGGATGTTGAGATTGCATAGGTCATTTATGTAGACTATAAATAGAGATGGTCCAAGAATGCTGTCTTGTGGCACGCCGTATTCGATTGGGAGTTCGTCACTGACGTGGTTATCTATTTTGACAACTTGGGTTCTGCCAGTTAAATAATTTTTGAAAAATTGGTGTTGGGGACCCCTAACACCTATACTTTCGAGTTTTTGCAAAAGATTTTTTGTGGGAACAGTGTCGAACGCCTTGGCGAGATCTAAGAATATAGTTAGGACCTTTCTATTGCTATTGAGGCTGGAAACAATGAATGTAGTTAATTCGTGAACGGCGTCTGATGTGGATTTGTTTTTGCGGAACCCAAATTGTTGCGGGGAGATGAGCTTATTGTTTTCTAAATAGTTTCGAAGTCTATTATTATGACGGACCTTGTGTTAATAACGACGGTCGCGCTTTAATGCTACCACCGGATCCAATGCGCCCCAACTGAGAAGACCCAGCGAAACAAACTCAGTGGGTTCATCTACTACCGGTTTCAACACGACTGAGTTGAGACGGTCCGGCGAAACATACTCAAGCGGGCATGAACACGGGATTTGGTCCAATTAGAGTAAGTAATTATTTAGTTAGCCAACACAATATATGCTCGATCGGTTGTCTGAATGCTTATTATTTTAGATTATATTTAGGTATACAAAAAAACAATAACATTATTCATTTTGAGACAGAGTTAATTATTTTAAATTAAGTATATGATTTAGTGGTGTAATAAACCCTAGCCATAAGTACACGTTTAATATGTGTTTTAAAACTTGTGTCAGGCAGATCAGTAATTTGAGTAGGAAGTTTGTTATAAAACCTAATACAATTTCCTAAAAATGATTTATTAGTTTTGCTTACTCTAAAGCCTGCCATGGCTAGTTTGTTTTTATTCCTAGTATTTATATTATGCAGTTCACTTTTCTTTTTATATCTATGAATATTTTCTCTAACGAACATTATATTCTGATATATATATTCCGATGGCACAGTAAGTATATTTATTTCTTTAAACAAATTTCGCAAAGAATCGCGATTGCCTAAACCATAAGTGGCTCTGACTGCTCTTTTCTGCAATACAAAAATAGTACCTATGTCAGCCGCCGAACCCCACAGCTGAATGCCATACGACATAATGCTATGAAAGTACGCGAAATACACTAATCTAGCAGTTTGTTCATCTGACAATTGTCTTATTTTCCAGACAGCATAGGAAGCCGAACTTAATTTACCTGCTTTTCAATCTGAGGACCCCATTGCAATTTTGAATCAAGTGTCAATCCTAAAAATACGGTCGATGGGACTAAATCTAATATTTCCGCATTAAGTGCAACTCTTGGTACAATTTGAGTCACATTCGGCAATGAGAACCTGATGCATTTAGTTTTGCCTGCATTTAACAAGAGATTATTTGCCGAAAACCATTCTGATATAAGGCTGAGTGTTTTATTATGCTCAATAAGATCTTTATCCTTCCTATTTACTTTAAATATAAGCGACGTATCATCAGTGAATAAAACTATGTCTGATACTTTCTCTACCAGATAAGGGAGATCATTTATATAAACTAGAAATAAAAATGGGCCCAATATAGATCGTACGGTGATCAACGCAATCGAAAGCCTTAGAGAGATCACAGAAAGCTCCCAGCGCATCCTGTGATCCCTCCCAAGCCTCCAATATTGACCTAATTAATGTGCAACCTGCATTTTGAGTAGAGCGGCCCCTTTTAAACCCAAACTGCTGGTTATGCAATATCTCATTCACGTTAAAGTGCGACAACATTTGGCTGAGCATCAGCTTTTCAAATATTTTACTTAAAGCTGGCAGTATTGAGATAGGCCTATAATTCGTGGCATTTTTTGAACAACCTGCCTTGAAAACGGGTACTAACTTGTAAAAATATAGACCCATATTTGTGTTCTTCACACGTTCACTGTCCAGCTCCTTTTGTAGCTTTTTATAAGAGGTTTAATGTAGGTAGTTAATATCATCAGCTCGGAGACTTCAGCATCATCATTCATTCATCTTTTCGCCTAAAAATGTTATACTATGTCATAACTCGAACATCATGAAACCATAAGACACTAAATATGTAATTCAAATGTTATGTAGCACATTTTCTTGAACTATTAAAGAATTATCGTTGCATTGATCCTGGTCGCGGGCTGACTCAACTTGTGACCCGTGGATCTCAGCCTGTGACCACGATCAATGCAACTTGGTCGAAACGTCGGGCAAAACAGTAAAGGTTAGTCGCGTTAATTCCTGTTAACAAAGTTTATATAATAGGTAATATCATCATCATCATTACAGCTTAAATAAGTCCACTGCTTCCACCCTTCCCTTCCCGCTACGCTACGGCTCAGTGCGTCGGAGGTTCGCTGTGAAATAATATTATTTTTCTGCTATTTCGTGATTGTTTTGTGACCTGTGTTTTGTTTCTAGCTTTAGTGTTAGTGCTAAATACTACAATCTGTAAGTTTTTAAAGTGTTTTAATAAGTAATATCTGGATTTTAGTTCAAATTATCGTTCGGTGAGTAAGTTTAACTTTTTTCTTGTGAGGGTACCGCGTCATAGTCACAGTTACTTGTTATCGTGCTAAATTAGTTATCGTGCTGTTTACATTAAAGCGCTTGCTTATTTCGTGTGAATAACATGTCAAAAATGAATGATGTCCCCCCCGATAGAGGGCGAAACGCATTTGGGAGAAGTAAACAGACTCCCAGAACGCCCCCTTCAGGCTTCAACAAACGAGTGTTAGACGATGCGTCACCGACGTTTTGTACTCCCGATGGTCAACAGGAATCGGACATAAAACGTTTTCGGGGATCTCAATCCGATTATTCGTCTTCATTAAATATTAGCGATACAAACAGTGCGGAATATAATTATTGCGATCTTGTGACACAAGCTTCCGTTTATCTGTCAAAGGTTAACGAACTAGTCAGTGATTCCAACTCGGGTATGAATATCGCGAATAAGCTATCGGTGATGGATTGTACGCAGCGCCTTACCAGTATTATTTCATTACTTGCGCTGAAATCTTCATGCAATGAAACTAAATTGGCGAACGCAGAACGTCAGTTAGATCTTTGCGTAAATAAAACCAATTCTGAGATTCCTACGTACGCGGAACAATTAAAACTGCGTTTACCGAAAAAAACCGCCGCCCCCATAGTACAGACGCGAAAACCGGTTCCTTCAATTATTGCGTATCCCACCGCTGAGCGATCAGCGGAGTACGCGACTTCGTCGGTGACCAAGGAAGCGCTTATGAAGGCTATAAAACCCGCGGACGACGGTTTTCAAATAGTAGGCGTTAAAAAAACTTCCAATTCTGGCGTTGTACTCCGAGTGGCAAATGAAACTCAACTCAATAAAATTCGCTCTGTCGAGGCCATTCGTTCGGCGGGTTTAAAACTTCAAACTCCATCCGGGCGACGACCGCGCATACTTATAAAAGATATACCGTCGTCAATGGACGACCAGGTCTTTTTAACGGCGTTATACAGGCAAAATATCAAAGATAGTGATCTTAAAGTCAGCGAAGACGATTTTACGTCTAAAACTAAAATTGTGCGCAAGCGTAACGTAGCCAATGGGCGCAAGTGGGTGGGAATTGAGCTCGAACCGGAGATTAGAAAACATTTAGTCAGCACTAAAGAAAAACTTTTCATCGACTGGGCTACATGCCGCTTTATTGATGATTTAGAGGTAGTTCGGTGTTTAAACTGCCAGCAATATGGGCATGTTTTCAAGTACTGTAGTAATAAATTACCTACCTGTGCCTTATGCGCAGAAGCACATCCCACAAAATCATGTAAGCACCACAATGACCCAGAATTTAAACCAGTTTGTGCATCGTGTAAAACATATAAAAAACCTCACGACCACAAATGCGGCTCGGACAACTGCCCCACATTTAAGCATAAACTTGAGCAGTTAGTGCTAAATACCAAATATTAATATGGCTTACTTAAAAATAGGGCAGCTAAATCTTCACAACGATAGGGTTGCGACATCAGAGTTGGAAACTTTAGTCAATGAATACAACTTAGATATAGTGCTTGTACAAGAACAATATCAATATGCGCGTTTAAAAAATAAATTGGTGCAGCTAGACAACAAATCACGGGCTGCTATTTACGTAACGCGTACTAATTTTACGGTAAGCGCTATGCGAAACCTCATGACGTCACACTGTGCTGTCGCTGAAATATCATCCCCATCCTGGAAAGTTTACGTAGTGAGCTGTTATTTTCAGTATTCAGATCCTGTCGGTCCCCATTTACATCACTTGCGCCATGTTTTGATGTCCCTCAAAGGACACAAAATTATTATTGGCACAGATGTTAACGCATCCTCTACGTTATGGTATGGCAAATACCGTTCAAGCGATACAGAACGGCGGAACGCCGTCGAAGATTTCGTCGCTGAGATGAATCTATCAATACATAACACTCCTGATGCACCGCCTACTTATTGTAGCCCTACTGGCGAATCTTTTATTGACGTCACTTTTTCAAGCTCAGACGTCCGAATAGATGGATGGCGTGTTTTGCCTGACGCTTCATCCAGTGATCACCGCTTAATCGTGTACGAGTTTGTTCCTCGGTTGGCACAAAGATCTACGGCTATTTACGGTAACTATAGATATCGGCTCAAAGGGGCCGATTGGGATTTTTTCAGAGCTCTTTTTGCCGCGCATGCCAGGGATTTCACCCGGGATGAACTAACAACAGAGGAATGTGCTGTAATGATGTCGGACACTTTTACCTACTGTGCCGATATTGCCATAGGCCGCGTCCCTATCACTAATATTCGAAGATGCGATTGGTGGAATAACTACTTAATTAAAGTTCGATGTGAATTTCGGAGAGCACGTAAAAAATATAATAAACTAAAAAAACGTAAAATTGTAGGCGATGTTTTAAATAATGCATATATAAATCTCAAAATAGCTCGTTCACGTTACCGCTCGTCAATAGAGAAATCCAAAGGCAATCTTATTAGAAAAATAGTCGATAAATTAGATAAAGAAGGCCCGTGGTCGCCCCTATACCATGAGTTTAAAGCAAATAGGTCTATAGATTTAGCTTATATTCAAAACATAAAAATCAATAATACCTACACCAGTGGCATAGAGGAGACCACGGAATCCTTACTTAATTCGCTCATACCTGATGATAGTTCCTTGAACGATAATGACTACCATAAGCAGATTAGACAGTGGGCAAACAATCCACCCGCTACCTATATGTCTAGTCTTCCTACAATTAATGAGTTTATGAATACTGTGAAATCGCTACCTGTTAACAAAGCTTCAGGTGAAAATAAAATATCCAACAAAATGATAATAGAAGCCACAAAACAATCCGGTGATTCAATACTAAAAGTTTTTAATCGTTGCATATCTGAAGGGACTTTTCCGCGTTCTTGGCGCAGCGGTTTTATTCGTATTATACCAAAAAATGGCGATAAACTGCCTGAAGACCCTAAGTCATACCGACCAATAACGTTACTGCCTTCCTTAGGCAAGCTTCTAGAACGACTTATTGTACCGCGATTGCTGCCGGGAGGACCAAAATTTCACGGAAATCAATTTGGTTTTACTGCGGGTAAATCGACAGTGGACGCAGCTATCTCAGTGAGGAAAGCTGTAAACTCGTCCGAATGTAAATACGTTTTGGCCATATTCCTAGATATTTCAGGGGCGTTTGATAACACTTGGTGGCCAATTTTGTTACAAAAACTTAAGTTACGCGGTTGTTACAGTAATATATATTCGATAATCACATCTTATTTCGTACATGGCTCTGCAACTCTTAAGCTTGGTCACTTCAGAGTCACTAAATCGTTAACCATGGGTTGCCCCCAGGGCTCAGTGCTCGCGCCGTATCTCTGGAACTTGGGTTTTGATGACTTCTTGACATTACCCTTGCCATCACGCTGCTCTCTAACGGCATATGCTGACGATGGCCTCTTACTTATACAGGGTAACTCCAGGAGAGAGTTAGAAAATCTGGCTCAAACTTGCTTAAGTATGATAAGTGAATGGGGTAAAAGAAATCGCCTTACATTTGCTCCTCATAAAACCTACCAACTCCTTCTTAAAGGTGAACTAAAATCCCCCCCGGGCGTAAAACTTAATAATGTTACTGTAAAACGCAAAATATCAACCTGTTATTTGGGTTTAGTTTTAGAAAAGAATTTCTCGTTTATAGAACATATTAAATCAGTTGGGGAAAAAGCTAAGCGAAACTTTTTTGCGCTTACAAGGATATCGACGGCAACCTGGGGCCTCTCTTTTAATACTCTTAAAATCATTTACGGGGCAACCTATCTTGGGTGTATATGCTACGGCTCGCCTGTGTGGGCTGATAGGGCTACCATCGGAGCTGCTCGCCGTAAATTACTACAAAGCCAGAGGTTGGCGTTGATATTTCTGTGTAAAGCCTATAGAACAGTGAGCACAGAGGCCCTACCTGTCCTAGCGGGTGTACTACCGGTTGATCTTGAAGTACAAAGACGAGCAGCAATGTATTATTCTACGCGCGATAATTTAGAAAATGATTTCTTATCATTACGCGACCGTGCGAAAATAACCAGGCTATTTATGCCAATAGCTGACTTAAATAACGAACTACTAAATGAATGGCAATGTAGATGGAATACGTCAACCAAGGGTCGCCATCTGCACCAGTTCTTTCCGGACGTACGCGAACGGTTAAATAAAACTTGGCTAATCATAGACCATTGTGTTGCACAATTTCTTACCGGACACGGCAATTTTAAAAGTAAATTGTATAGTTTCAAATTAGTATCTTCACCAATCTGTCTGTGCTCAACATCCAGTAACGAATATGAACAAACTGCTCACCACATCCTGTGGGAGTGTGATCTCTGGCAAAATCAGCGTGATATTATGTTAAACAGCTTGCAACCAATATCTGGAGTAGTTTATTATACGGATCTTGTAGCAACAAGGAACAACTTCCGTGCGTTTAAGCGTTTTTGCCATACCTACTATTGGAATCAAATATAACAGCTCACTTAGGACCCTTAAATTGATCCTCGGTGCTTTTGCAGCTGGCTTCTCTAGTTGCAAATCTCTCATTTTATGAGGCTATAGCCTCTTTACATCATTCTGTCTCCCGCTTTGCTCTGGAGGGAAGTGGAACTATTCATTTTCTAACTTCTCCTTTTTTCTGTTTCTGATTAAATTCGTTGCGGGATCCAAGACAGTTAAAGCGATTCCCCGGGACATGCCTGAGCTTCACCGCTCAGTGTCATTTCATTGTGTGCCACTGTTGATCCTGGCTTACAGGAGTTGCAGTGGTGGGTAAGAGGGAGGGACTAGTCCCGAATTACTTATATAAAAAAAAAGTCCACTGCTGGACAAGCCTCCCTCAAGAATCATCTTGAGGGGCCATAATCGCCACGCTTGGCAGGCGGGTTGGCGATCGCAGTATGATGGTCGTAGTACTCAGAAGGAAGCTGCTTCCCGTCCTCTGGTAGATATTCCCTCGGGTCGACTTCTACGCCCCCCACGGGATGAGATGGGGTGATGATATTCTGATTCTGATATTTGTCGCCGTCACCACACAGCAGATAATAGGTTACATAAAAAGTTTAAAAGTGTACTTATAGTTAAAGAATGACTTTAGTTGCCACACTGCCACACCAATCACAGACCGGTGAAAGCACTGGATATGAGCGACTTTTGCCTATTTGAATGGAAAATCAGGATGAATTATTCATGCTTTGCAAATATTTAAAGGGGTGCAGACTAACTTTAATTAAACTCTAAATATGGAATATTAACTTATTGTCTGCAAATCCATAATAAAACCAATTTGGACATATTAAAATTCAATATGGTATTGAACTCTGGGGAATGGCATGCCACTCCAATATAGAAATATTACAACGCCTCCAAAACAGTATCCTTGGCTTGTAAACTAATCTGCTGTGCACCTTGGTTCGTAAAATCACAGAGGTTTATGAATACTGAAGTCAAAAGGAACTAATTAAAAGTCTTGTGAGGACTACAGACATAGAAAAAACATGGCCATGTCTATCCACAATATTTTTATTTTATTTATTTAGGGATAATTAACAGCTACAACATAATACATACACATAGGATTTACAAAATTATTAAGTAATGTTGCAGCCCACGACATTATCCACAGATAAACACAATCAATAAGTCGGTGAGTGCAGTAGCAAAGTAAAACCTAATTAAAATATACAGAAAAAAGAACAAAATTGTACTAAAATTCCATTTTACATTACATTCTATAGAATGTTATAGAAGTGATGTTAATATTAGATACAAGTATGTAAGTAACATAAATGTATAACAACAAATTCAAATTATAAACAAAAACTAATGTAAAACAGAAAATCCACTAAAATTTCAAATATTACACTTAACATTTTACTACATCAGATTGAAATTTGAATTTTGAACATGCAAATATATCACAATGTCAATAAAATTTGTATTATATTATATAATATGAATATAAAAGTGCAATTTTAATAAGAGACCTCATCACAATCTCATAAAAGCCAAAAAATAATTATCTGATTTAAGCTGTGAGGCTGATAGCAGATAGAATGAAAAAATGAATGATAAATTACTTTGAAACTTATCGGACTACTTCGCTCTAAGTACTAATATATCACGTCACTTTTGGTGAAGCCATAGAATCTGAATACCTTAAGTCGTATTGCGAGAACAGAGCAAAGCATTCTCAATCTCCTCCAACTGAGGCTAAGTAAGACTCAGGATTAACACTAGCCCTACTAGCACAATAAAGCCTATCCGTACATTTTTTTATTTAGTCTATCTTTAGTAAATTCAACATCAGTTATTAGCAGTGCAAAATTATAATTCTGGCATTTTGTAAGAATATGTTGCCACACTATCTAATAGTTATAGGTAACTAGCTGTTACCCGCGACTTCGTCCGCGAGAATTTTGAATGATTGATAATAAGTCCTAACTTACGTGAAAGAGTCGCTTTTAGAAACTGTAAAATCAATGTAAATAAATAAGGCCGTTCATTAAAATTCAGTTTGCCGTTCTGGTTATTAACGGTTTGAGAAATGATATAGCGTTCAACACTCAGAAAAAACGGATTAACGCAACAGAAAAAAACACGGCAGGCATATTTTCATAATAAAGGTTTCACTGACTCACTTAACACAAGTACCTATAGTTTTTCTTCAGACGATTTTCCATTGGCCTACAATTTTGCAATTTGGCACCAAGAGATAAAGGACTTAGAAAATTATCGATTTTTGATACATGTCATTAGCTGTCAACGTCACAAATCTTAGTGTCTACGTAAAATTGAGCTTCTTACTCTGTAAGACCAAAAGCATACATACGCAAGAGAGGTCAAAATGGGCATGATAGTATAAATAAGCATAATAATTCACTTCTAATCTACCCCACATAATAAAGAGCAAGGCAACACAATAATTGAGTTTACAAAATCATGGGCTTAACTTCAAAACTGACAGATTACAATATTACAACCCCTATTTTACGCTCTTAGGGGTGAAATTCTCAAAATCCTGAATATATATTTTTAATTTTTAACTTCAATGCTAATACCAATTTTCATGCATTTAACTTCAAAAACCATATTTTGTAATTGGTTTCAATAAATTCTATTAACCCTTAATATTGAAATGCCCTTATTTTAATGCATGTGTCCGCAACGAGTGCCGCGAAACCTATTAAGTAATGTATTATATAACGTATTTAAAGAAAAATACAACCGCATAATTTATTAAAATACCTTTATTTCAAATTAACGTTACGTAAATAAACTTAAATCAAATAAGATCTTAAAATATGTTTAATAAATATATTCTATAAATATGAATATATTCTTAAAATATGTTTAAGATTGAACATAACAATATAAACGAACTTATTCGTATAAACCATTCCAGCATAGCTTTAAAATAGCGCCAGTTGTACTGGAGGTGGCAATAAAACTAACTGGTCCTTATGGGTGCACTTTTGCAGGAATTCAGCCGTATTAATTAAGGCCGTCGCCCTTTGGTTGTGTGAACCGACATAAAAAAACAATTACAATTTTAATTTAAACCATCCACCCAGAAAAAAATAAACACTTGGTTTATTTGTACAAAACTAACATATCATTACAGTCTGCGCGTTACCACAGATAATCTCAGTCAAGTCTTATAATAATGTGTGTGTTCATGCGCCGAACAGTATTACCTAATTAACTGTTTTTATCAAAATAAATGATGAACGAAAACACGATAGTTCTAATGATTTCGAGACTGAATTTAAATATAGCAGTCTAACTTCTGTAGATAGATTTTGAAAACCCTCGCTTATGTTCGTTATTATTGCACTTTGTTAAAGAAGAATGAGCAAAATGGTACCCGGCTCCAATAGATATGATTGTAGTGTCGTTTAAAAGGTCTTACCAAGAGGAACAATTTTTACTATAGCCGCTACTCTCAAATCTGATTGCGTTTGAAGATAAACGACAGTCTTACTAACTAATAAAAACCCTGTTCCTTCAGTTTCCCTTTGCTTTCCAGGGCCACAGTAACCTGTTTAGACAGTCTCGTGGCCCCGGCGATAAACATACATATACGAGTATATAAGTTACCACTTATTTATGTAAGAAAATGAGTACCAAGGTAATATTTTCGGCATTTCCGTTCATGTTTTCTATTAATAACGTTTTTACGTAAGACTTTGCCATGCACTCCTCATGCACAGGACATGGACAGGACGCAAGTGCGAAGAGTTTGATAATATATTGGTACAAACACCTGCACTAACTTTTTATTCCAAAGATTATCCTACAGTTTACACAAGTTTCAGAATCTACTGAAACCTTTCCTACTTGTATGTACTGATGGATATATATTGGATGTAATGGGTCCATACGCTGCAACAAAAACAGATGCGCAAATAATGGGCGATATTATGAATGATGGACAACATCCATTACATTGGTTACTCCGAACAAACGATGCTTTTATATTAGATCGAGGTTTTAGGGACAGCTTGGACCTCATTGATGAATGTGGGTATGAATCCTATGTCCCACCAACAAAGAACCGCCAAGAGACACAGCTGACCACTGAACAATCCAACGAAGCTCGATCGGTAACGCTATGCCGGTGGGTTGTGGAAGTGGCAAATGGCCGGTTTAAACGTGATTTTAAGCTCTTGCGGCAAAAATATTTTAATAAGTCACTGCCCAATATGTTCACTGATTTTAAGATTGCCGCAGCTATCACGAATCACTTCCACCAACCCATCGTGGATAGCGTACACGCAGACGAATTCGTCCATATAATAAGGCAGAAAATAGATACCCCGAATCTTCTGCATATGTATGTAGAGAGAAAACGGCTTAACCACAGAAGAGTATATTTTCAGAGGATGGAAGCGAGCCAGATTGAAAACTTCCCTTCAATGACGGAGGAGGATATAATTCTATTAGCGCTAGGTACATACCAACTCAAGCTGGCAAGATCTTACTGTGCCGAGCATTTATCAAATGGTCTATATATAATTGAAACGTACAGAGAGGGAGCACTTGATGATCTGCCAGACTATGGCATACACGAAGATGCCTGGCTTTTGCGTGGACGAATCCAGTCGCGACATGTCCGTGTAAAAACATATTTTTGTTATATATTAATCAGCAGTGCAAATAATATTGTCCAACAGTATTGCACATGTTTAACCGGGCGACGTACGATCGGCACTTGTGCACATATAGTGTCCATCGTATGGTACTTAGGCTATGCGAGGCATACGAGATTTACTGCTCCGGCATCTTTCCTCAATGCTGTTATAGTTGATACCGATATGTAATGTTTTAAATCTACTCACTTATTGATAAAATATATGTTTTGTATTTAAAGAATGCTTGTTTTCTTACTTCTTTTAATAATCGAATCCTAAATGTGTTATATCATGTTATTCTAGCTTTATTTTACTTATATAAGTAGTTTGTAATAAATTCTTCATCATTTATAAAACACAAGCTGTTCCCCGTGGTTTCACCCCTGCTGCTCGGCTCCTTTTAGTCGTAGCGTAGCGATGATATATAGCTTATAGCCTTCCTCAATAAATGGGCTATCTAACACTGAAAGAATTTTTTAAATAGGACTAGCAGTTCCTGAGATTAAAGCTTTATAATAATAAGTATAGATAGTGAGATTACTGCTTTCCAAACGTGAATAGGGACAGGCGCCATGGTAGACGTTTTTCTGCATCAAAATGTCTATTCAATGATATATTAATGAGGACTATTGGAGCGGGTACCACGTTCCATACATTTTTGCCCATTGTTCTTTGAATACATTTGTTATTATTAGATAATTTATAGGCAGTTAGACACTGTATTAACAAACGGTCTCGCTATATATTAAAATTATTATCTTCACTACCATTTTATTATAAATATACTCTGCACTCCTATGCATTACATGATTACAGACAAATATACACACGCATACACAAAATATATGAGTACTACCAAAACAGACCAAGAGTGGATCTTTTGGGAACTTATATACCGTAAAATAAATAATTGTTTTCGCTAATTAGGTAGAGGTTGAAATAGTAATTTGTGTGACTAGAGTAATATTTATTATAGAAGTAATTTTTATTTTAATTTTTCTGTAAGCACACATTTTATTAGTTAAAAATAGCTTTACATTATTTTTTTTCAAATTAAAATATTTGTGGTACAGCAGCCAATAAATTCGCCTCGCCACTGCGTTCCCGGGTTCAGACTCCCGCACAGTACAACTATTTGTGTGACCCATAATTCTGCGACTGGGTGTACTTTGTGTCCGTCAAATCTGTTTGTAAAGAAAGATACGGAATAATTGACAGTGCAGGCGTAATTTTTTAAAGAAAAATAAATACTTATTATCTAGATTGTAATCAGTCTTGATAAATAGTCCTATTACTTTTTATAGTATCCGATTGGGGCGCTAACCTATTTATTACCGTACCGATAGGTACAGGACGATCGTGATATACGATTGCAGACATATACAACTTAAAAATATAACCACAATAATGGAACGAATGGGATATAATTTCAAAGGCGTGGGCACCATTGGTTTGGTTTCGCAAACAAGTTCAGTCAGTGTTCATGATGAGACAGACGCCCTGCAGGATCCAGTGGCTGCAGTGCTCGGCCGTCCACAGGTCGGACTCGAACACCAGGCCCACGCCCATCGCGTTGCGTCGCTGCGACGTGGTGTACACGGGCGTGCGGAGCGTGTTCTGTACAAATGTAGTTTATTTTATCAGGATTTCCAACTTATTTGTACATTGTATATATACAATGTATACATATACAACCGGTACAATTTATTTTTAAATTAAGACAATCAGTCTCCAATAAATTAAAAATCCCCAGTAAAAAATAACTTAACTATCTACATTTAAACTATTTTAGGTTCTCTTATTATACATACATGCATAGACTCACGCCTGTATCCCAGAAGGGTAGGCAGAGACAACGGATTTCCGTATGCCACAATCTTACACACCACTTTAGCATCGTTTATTGTCATTATATTCATATACACTACATGCTCGCCAGTTTAGGGTACTTCTGATCTGGCCTTTCTAGAGAACATCACCGATTTGGTCAGAGAATGTCTTACGAGGTGTCGCCCTTAAGGTTGTACCATTCGCATATTCTTATTTTCTTGATATTAAAACATAAATACGAATTACCTTGACAATTAGGCAATATTCTTTAACACAAGTCCAAAACACAATTCATTCGTGTACTTGATGTATTATTAACGCCAAAGACCTAACTTACTTAAAATCAACATTACCTCAGAAGGTCTCATAAAGCAAACATATCTGTCTAGAAGAAATATTAAGTACATGGAAATCGAATAAGATTTCAGGTTAGATTATGCACTTAAATTGCACTGATGTATCACGTTACGGTAACTGATTACCATCTTATTTAAACACTTGGGGTAATATGGTATAAAATTTATTTAGAAAAGTTTCAATGTTTAAATTGATAGTCAACATTGCGTTTTGGCCTATTGATTGCTTTCTCAGGCACTGAAATTGAATAGTAAAGCGGAGATTTCATATGAAATCTCTCAGAAAGCACTTCGCAAGTAGTTGGCCAGTCTTTGACACTCAGCGTTAAAAAACTTCATGAAAATAAAGTCATGGCTAAAGCATCTAATCATAACAACGATGGCAATAAGGACAAGAGTAAAATAAAATTCAGGAGACCGACAGATCAGCAGGCAGACAGAGATATATGCTGGACTAGATAAAATGTACATAGAGGTACTTAAGCTCATTAAAAAAGAACGATGATGCTCTCGTGAGTCTTATGAAGCTCCGGACATCTGCCTGGGGACTGGTTAAAATCCTGTACGGTGATATTCAGTTAGCAGTGCCATCAATCACAAAGCGTGGTACTGTGTTGTGCCATCTTCGTAAACGGGTCTTACCTGCAGTTTTAGTTTGTGAAACTCGATAGGAATGATATACATGATCGGCAGCTCTGTGATCAGCACTTTAGGGTGCGAACGCCTCAAGCAACCTTCCTCGATGTCCCAGCGGCATCCCTCTAAGTACAGGCCTCGGACGTAACAACCCTGTCAAACATTATTTTTAATATCAAAACTAGACCCTTAGCTTATGATAAGCACAGAAAATTTTGCTTTACGGCTTCAGTAAGCCGTAAAGCAAAATTTTCTGTGCTTATCATAAGCTTTAAAGATTAACCTTGAGATATTGACAGATGATGTATCTCTGTTGCTGCTATAACAACAAATACTAAAAAACAAAAAATAAATATTTAATGCGTGAATTTTAACATCTTCTCGTCCAAAATACCGCAGTGTCTCAAGTCGAAAGTCTTCGACCAGTGTGTGTTGCCAGTGATGACATACGGAACAGAGACGTGGTCGCTCACTATGGGCCTTATTAGAAGGCTCAAGGTCACCCAAAGAGCAATGGAGAGGGCTATGCTCGGAGTTTCCCTGCGGAATCGCATCAGAAATGTCGAAATCCGCAGGCGAACCCAAGTCACCGACATAGCCCGAAGAATTGCCAAGCTGAAGTGGCAGTGGGCAGGGCACATAGCTCGTAGAGCCGACGGCCGTTGGGGCAGAAAGGTTCTCGAGTGGCGACCAAGAACCGGAAGACGCAGCGTGGGCAGGCCCCCTACATGATGGACCGATGATCTTGTGCGGGTCGCTGGAAACTGCTGGATGCGAATAGCACAAGACCGGCAATTGTGGAGATCTTTGGGGGAGGCCTTTGTCCAGCAGTGGACGTCTTTCGGCTGATATGATGATAATGATGAATTTTTGCTGGTGTTTATAGATAATCGAAAAAACATCCATGACTCGGAAACAAATATATGCTCGTGCTCAACACACAAATATTTGCACTTACCGGGATTCGAACCCAGCACCACCAGCTTCGTAGGCAGGAGCACTACCAACTAGGCTACGGTGACCTAGGATAATGGTACGGAACCCACCCTTCGTGCGCGAGTCTGACTTGCACTTGTCCGGTTTTTTTTATTTTGTATGATTTAGCAACACCAGAAAATAGAAGAGCCATTAAAAGAGATTCCATAGTAATTAATTCAATAGTTATGCAATAGAATATCAATGTGCGGAAGCTACTGAAGACTCACAGTACTCGGTCGCTCCTCAATCTCATCCGCGTGGACCCACTTGGTGACCCTGGTGAACTGGGTGGAGCGGTCCAGCGGCCACGTGTACAGGCGGCACGCGATCTGAATCTGCGCGATCAGGTATGACTCGGGGATGTGAAGGCCTGATAGCCAGATTACTACTGGTTCTTCTCTTGTCGCCTGTGGGCCATAATATTATAGGTTACTTCTTCAGGGCCTTCCTGACTAAACGTGATAAAAGAATGACTGCACGTGTGGCGCAGCGGTTAAGACAGTCGCCTCGCTGCTTCGTGTCGCGGGTTCGAGTTCTGCGCCGGACAACTATTTGTGTGACCCATATTTAGTTGTTCCGAGTCTGGATGCAATTGGTGTCCGTCCCCGCGATAAAGGGATTAGATTCCCTAGTGCAGGCGTTGTCTTTTTAAATAATAATAATAAACAAATCCGATAACTGCAGTCCAGGATTCTTCTTCTGTTTCAATAAAAGTCCTCAGTTCCGAATGATGTCATAAGTAGGGTAAGATACTTGTGCCTCATTCACTACGTGAGCTATACGGTCGTGCGCCTGGCGTATCTCCGGGAGTGTCGACTTAGGCCGTTTCCTGACTTGTCGGTGCGGTAGCGGCGCGACATCGGTATGCTCTGTATACGCGGTACAGAAAACTTACCGAGCGTCTATATTTCAATGAGCGTTTCCTGATTGGCGCGGTATGTGCGGGAGCGGGGAGGGATCGGTTCGGTTTACCGCGTCTCGGTGCGCTCGTCCAGTCGCCGCTCGGGATTTACAACAGCGCACGTCAAAATGGCGGACATACATTTAACTTTAGTATTGGAAATTGAAAAGCATCCGGTGTTGTTTAATTATAAATTACCTGAGTATTCTAGAAAGGATGTTACAGAAAGGGCCTGGAGTGAAGTCTCTAATAAAACAACTATCCGGTATGTATACAAGTTTAATTAATTAATACAATTAGTTAAATACAGTGATTGTTTTGCCATGGAAGTGCCGCTTCTGGTGTAATAAAATAGTTTGTCAAATATTTCCGGACTGTTGCTCCGGATGATGTAGGATTTACAGTTAAATTTTGTTCTGTTGTTAAGTTAAATGATCGGGTTTGTCTAGTAGTGTTTACAAAATCAACAGCAGAATATTGTTCTCCATCTTTCAGCCGTATATAATTGTGTAGGACACACGCAGATTTCACTACATTGTTTATTGTTGTGTAGTTCGAACTACGAATGGGTGTCAAAAATACTTGAAACTTTTGAGTCATCATACCAAAAGCACATTCGATGGTTTTTCGTGCTCTAGAATGTCGATAGTTGTAAATTCTTTTTTCATTCGTGATTCTTGACATCAGGTAAGGGCGCAATACCCTGCGTGTCAAAGGAAAAGCATTATCCGCAACGAAAAAGTATGGCACTTCTTGTTGCGTATTGTCGTGAGGTAATGACGCCGCAGTAGGTACATTAATGCCATCTCGCTCCAGCCAGTAGCTTAAAGAAGAAGCTCTAAATACTCCGCCATCGCTATTCCTGCCAGCATAACCTGTCTCAATCATTGTGAATAAACCATCGGCATCACAAACGGCAAATAATATGATTGAATGATAGTTTTATAATTATAGTTCGTCGATCCAGAGTTTGGTAGTTGTTGAATCCTTATATGCTTGCCATCCATTGCGCCCAAACAATTGGGCATATTCCAAATTTCATAGAAACGATTTGATATATGTTTCCATTTTTCTGTTGAAGGTATCTCTATGTAATCTTTTTGTAATATTGTCCAAATTGCTTCAGTAGTTTCAGCTATTATGTCGGATACTGTGCTAGTACCTCTAGCAAAATAAAGTGCCAAAGCGCTAAACGTACTTCCACTGGCTAGATATCTGAAACAACATCGATATAATTTAATTTTCAATATAACAGATGAAATAATATGTTATGAACTAAAAAGTCTAATCTATTTTTTTTTTCAGTTAACGAATGAAAAGAGAAATGGCGCAATATAAGATCAACTTTCTTACGAAGTCTGAAAACGCCATCCAGTGGTTCTAAAGCGAAAAAGCCATACTATCTCAAAGAATATTTATCTTTAATTTTACCGTTCGTCAAACCAATCAACGAATCGCCGAACCGTGGTAACATTCCACCTATTGAAGAACGTGATTCAAGCTCAGTTGATACAGAAGCTGAGGAACAACAATCAAGAGATGTTGAAGATCAAGCAACAACTTCCGCTGATAAAAATTCACAAGGCGCAATACAATCAAAAAATTGTACACTAGAGGAACCAGTAGCCTCGCCAAGTAAAATTCAGACATCAAGAAAACGATCCAATAAAATGATATTGATACTGCGATGTTGGCATTCCTAAAGAAAAAAAATGAGGAACCCAAGCTGACAACTAATAAAAACCGGACAAAGATAGATTTTTCTTTAAGAGCTTACTCACGGAATTTGATGATATGACAGGTCAGCAGATAAGAACATTCAAAATAAAAACCTTACAACTTATTGATGAAATCAAACAAGGCCCTCAACTAACAAAGCTTTCTACATCAAGAGACTCATTGCAGTCTACGTCTAGAGAGTCATATTATTCGCAATGCTTAAGTGATGCTTATTCCCCGATATCAACTGCCGAGAGTCCTGCGCCTGCGCAGCTGAGTAATGCTCCTGACAATTTTTCAACACAAATTCAACCAATTAATACACCTTCAGTGGTCCACGTGCCTTATGACTTAAGTGTTAATTTTAATAACCCCGAATGTACTTATGAAGAGTTAGTTTAATTTAGAACTTTGTAATTAAAACACTACTGAAATAATGAAGATATTTTAATACCCACTTACCTTAAAGTAATCAGCAACCTTTCTTCAGCACTCACGCATTCCCTAAATCTTGTATTTTGTTTTGTTATTGCAGGAGCAATATGGTTCAAAAGCTGCTGATATGTTTCTTTTGACATTCTATACATAGATAAAAATTTTGTATCATCATGCGAAAGTTCTTTAGCCGCAACAAATAGTCTACAGTTAATATTATTTTCAATATAAGGATGACGCCAGTAGCGCTTTCTTTTTTTACGTAAACGGAGATAAACATAACATGCTAAAATATCATCATCACTCGTAGATGACATTATCTCGCGACGATACAAGCGGTACTGCAGGATTTTATACCGAGAATATACCGATAGGTTCCTAGATGAAAGCGATGCAGTATCGTTTCGGTACAGAGCATATCGATGCCGCGCCGCTACCGCACCGACAAGTCAGGAAAAGGCCTTACTCGTCTGTCTTACAGTGTGCTACTTGTATCTGCGCACACACTTGTGCACTGTATCTCGTGTCGAAATGTATGTAGGTATAATAGACTCAGTTGCTCGTAGCTAAAAAAGAATATAGTATAGTACCCAGTCGCTGTACTGGCGCGTGCGGGCCAGGAAGTGGTCCACCCAGCCGGCCAGCCCCTTGCAGCTGGCGGGCGCCAGCGCGCGCCAGCCGGCGGGCAGCTGCCCGTTGAACAGCGAGTACGCCACGTTGTCCAGCACCGCGTCCATGCCGATCTCGCCCGCCAGCGCCTTGCGCAGCAGGCTCAGCGTCTGGCTCATGCGCAGGATTAGTCGGTTAAATCTGTCGACCAAATGGAACTCTTAGACTAGCTCGACACTTCATATAAAACAACAGAAACCATGGATTGGTAAAATGTGTAAGCACATTCCGTATGGGTATTCGATTTCTAAGATGATAAATATTGTTTTTAATTAGGAATATTGACTACCATATCGCCTACCGCTATCATGGATTCCTAGCCATAAATGGACATCAATGTATTGTAAAAAGTTATATTATAAAATGGTAAATGGAATGGTAAGTTGATGACATGGGAGACCATAAAAATATCAAACAAAACAAAATTCTATCAAAGCTGATAAAGTATAAATTTCTGTCAATATCACAGTAGATGCTGGTAAGTATATGAGTCTATTATAGGGTGCATGGCTTTCAAGCTACAATACCTCTCCAACTCCTGCAGCAACACCACGAGCGTGGGCGTGATGTTCATCTCAAACTGTTTCCGCACGCGCCAGATCTCGAACGGTACGGGCAGCTTGGCCAGCACGTCCCGAGCCGTCGCGTCGATAAAGTCTTCGCGGGACATTGCGCCACCCGCCTCACCTAAAAGACAAATACATAACTAACACATCCTTTCCAATATTACACGTAAAACAATAAAATGCTGCCAATAATCACGGTAAATGCTAAGAATTTGGTCTCAGCGTTCGCAGGTCCAGAAACTAGTATGAGTTTTCTATAAGCAGCGTTAACAATATTTTACTTATATTAAAATTTGCTTACCATACTCCTTTTTAACTAGCAGCATAGGTAATTAAAAAAATTAATAAATCATTATTTTGACAAGAATAATCTACAGGGTTTACATAATTAGTAACATTCAGAATCGGCGGAGGGCTGGGCGACACGAACGTGGCCTGAATGCCTCGCGCTGCGATATGTTTGTATTTAGTGAGGCTTCTATAAGGCTTATGTATTTAATTTGGTCCTTAGTGGAATGTTTATTTATTTATTTGTAACCAACCTTACAACCAAACCAACCTTTTGTTGTTTAATGATGCAAGACAAAGTCTGATTCATAATTGATTTCAGTTCGAGGCCTTATGCAATCTGAGACTGGTGCCTCGGAAAGAGCATCTCACATACGGCCCCGAAGGCCGGTGACAAATCTCTAAATTAATGAAATAATAAAAAGAATGGTTAATATCATGAATTAACGTGAAAAAAAATGTATTCGCCCAAAACCACGACTATGTTCGTGTGAACAAATTACACAAAACTTAAAAAATCTTTAAAAAATAAATGTTGGAAGTTGTACTTACGCTCCAGTTTTTTTACTATAGCAGCAAGAAATGAAATACAGGGTCGATTAGTTGATTATTTTAAAATTACCCCTGGCTTTAATTATGCAGAGGTGGTGAGTATTTGCAATCGATCTTAGTCCCGAGTAATTAGTATTTTTCAGATTATTCCATTGCGAGTATGGGACAGACAGTACCGAGCCAAGCTGCGCAATACTCACTAGTCTGCGGCTGCAGCTCGATGAGATGCCCCCACATCTCGCGCACGGCCTGGCTGAAGTATCCAATTTCGGCGTTAGGGTGCAAACCGAACACCTCTGGCGTGTTTGCCAGCGGTAAAGTGTCGAGGAATTCTGCAAATAATACATATTTACACATTACCTTACCGGATAACGCAATACATTGATGCAAAGTGAGTTCGACAGTAGGTACTGACACGGTGTCGAAAGTACTTTGTAAAACTATTCATGTTACACGTTGCTCATATGGCCATATCCCTGGATCTAGGAAGTAACCTTCCTAGATCCAGGGATATGGCGGCAGGATTTTGAATTATTATAATTTCACTCGCATCTCGTAAATCTTTTAGGCTACTACTGGCAGTTGCCGATTGAAGCAACTGCTGTAATATATCGAGATATATGGATAATATAATGGAGAGATCTTAATATACATATAAGTCAACACTTTTCTTCTATTCTAGGTCTTATAAAGTTGACATTACATTTAGTACAAATAAAGTAGTTACTAGTGAGGTCGGGACGTATCATAAAGTAAACTACAGCATGCCGCTGGAAGCTAAGGAATAGATTTGTATCCTATAGAAGTATAGATAGTTGAAGTGTCTGATCACTTGACAGTCAAAATCTATATAAAAAACCAGCCAAGTGGGAGTCTGACTGAAGACATGAAGGGTTCCGCAGCAGCAAGTATTTCAGTTGATTAAATGAAAGGTAAATTGCGGTTTACGATTTATGACGCATTAAAAAAAAGCTACTTACTAGATTTCGTTCAAACTAATTTTAGTTGTTAGTTTACATGGTAATGTATATCATATATTTTTTTTAGTTTTATATTCTCTTATTTTAGAAGTTACTTCCAAAGTGGAAAAATCAGTGCCCCCCTTGGCACTGATTTTTCCACTTTGGAAGTGTCTCTCGCGCAAACTATTCAGTTAAGAAAAAAAGGATATTAGGAACCTCAATATCATTTTTGAAGACCTATTCACAGATACCCCACATGTATGGGTACGAAGAAAAAAAAAATTTTGAGTTTCTGTTCTATGTATGGGGAACCCCCAAAAGTAGTATTATTTTTCTATTTTTGTATAAAAATCTTAATGCGGTTCCCAGAATACATCTACTTACCAAGTTCCAACAGTACAGCTCTTATAGTTTCGGAAAAAAATGGCTGTGATATACGGGTGGACAGACAGACATAACGAATCTATAAGGGTTCCGTTTTTTGCCATTTGGCTATAGAACCCTAAAAACCCCCTCTGTCCAGTAGGATCCACCAGTGGATTGAATAGCACGCCGAAGTTCACTGTGATCCACCAATGGTCTCGGTGGATCATGTGATACTTGCATCTCCTAATATGCTCCACCAGTGGATCGAATATAATTCAGGGAATTGGGTAAGATCCACCACTGATTTCAGTGTAACCTGTCATGTAATTTATATAAGTATATAATAAGGTCCGCTGGAATCTAGGTTAGCATCGATAACTTATGCCATTGATAATCGTTGTCGTCGTCGTTTAAATAGTTGTTGATAATAAAGCTGACACTTATTTTATCAATTGGTGTTGCTACTTATTGTTATAATATTCTCTCTATATGTACCTATTACTCTTCTAATACAGGGAACGTACTGGCTGCATACCTACCTACTAGACTAATGAGTTTGTTATTATTCATAGGTTTTTGCATTTCTCCAAACGCATCTCTTAATAGTAGCAACCTACTATTGCGGAATTATTGAAAACATTTTTAATGGCCTTTATTGCAGCGTACTCAAAATCAACTGTAAACTTGATTGGACGAAATGACTTAAATATTCTTACGTTTTAAAATATTGGGGTTACCGAATAGTAATATACGTATGTTGTTGCAATTGAAGTCGGCCACAAGAAAATTATCGTAACGATTTGGCACTTCAACGTCACAAGCGTATTTATATTTTAAAACACATATTTTGTGACGGAACATTTCGTAGCACGCCTGATCCCTTTGATCAAATCTATAGTTTTCATGGTGACTTCGGCAGTTCACTTTCTCATAATATGGTTGTACCCCTTATGTTTGCCTTTATGTCTGAAATAACTTACGAGACATATAATATTCTATTTCAAATGATAAAAACAATATTTAAGTCATTTCGTCCAATCAAGTTTACAGTTGATTTTGAGTACGCTGCAATAAAGGCCATTAAAAATGTTTTCAATAATTCCGCAATAGTAGGTTGCTACTATCACTTTAAGAGATGCGTTTGGAGAAATGCAGAAACCTATGAATAATAACAAACTCATTAGTCTAGTAGGTAGGTATGCAGCCAGTACGTTCCCTGTATTAGAAGAGTAATAGGTACATATAGAGAGAATATTATAACAATAAGTAGCAACACCAATTGATAAAATAAGTGTCAGCTTTATTATCAACAACTATTTAAACGACGACGACAACGATTATCAATGGCATAAGTTATCGATGCTAACCTAGATTCCAGCGGACCTTATTATATACTTATATAAATTACATGACAGGTTACACTGAAATCAGTGGTGGATCTTACCCAATTCCCTGAATTATATTCGATCCACTGGTGGAGCATATTAGGAGATGCAAGTATCACATGATCCACCGAGACCATTGGTGGATCACAGTGAACTTCGGCGTGCTATTCAATCCACTGGTGGATCGAGATAGTGGATCCTACTATACAGAGGGTAAAAACCAAGGAAAAGAGACCATATGCATACATACATAGTTAAACAACTTTTATTTTAGTAAACTATAATAACATTACTTAATAATAAATTAAAATAGCCAGATCTGACAAAATATTTAACAAAAACATAGATGTGGCCCATGAGGGGATCGAACCCGCGACCTTCGCGTTATTAGCACGACGCTCTAACCAACTGAGCTAATGGGCCTATGTATCAGAGGTGTAAAATAACGGATCCTAAAGTTTACTAAGATCCTGGTATTTATACAATTAGAAAAAATAATCATTTTGAGATAATAGTATACTGATTGTACCTACAATCATACTACTGACATGACTTGCAGAAAACCAAATATACTTAACATATTCTAACATAATAAAAAATGTGTAGATGAAAATAAAAAAAAGACAACTGCGGGTGTAACGAATAACATTTGTGACTCATTAAGTAGGTAAAAAAGTATTACCTACTCATCAAACTAACTTTGTGATTAATAGATGTGATTGAGAGATAGAGAGTATTTTATAAAGTTAACACACCGTGTTTACCTCCTTCGCATAAAAGCTTGTTGACATTAAAAGTGAAAGACACTCAAATCTTGGTTGTCTGAAAGAAATCGCACTAGCGACAAGACCACCCTTCATACCGAATTTATATACCTCAATTTTTTATTGTTAGTTGTGGTGAACGACAAGGTGTACTTGTTTTACTTTACATATACTTACTTACTAAGAACACACGAAATTTTGTGAGTCAACGTTTGAAGCTCCAATTTGGCAGACAGATTAGACGAGTCGAAGGAAATTTAAAAGCTTGAGGTGGTATTCTTGAGGTACCTACTCAACACGAGTTCTTCTCGTAGGCATTTGTTAAGAATCCAGATCAATCTCATTCTAAAAGGGCGTCGGTTTTTCTATTATCTGTTCACGCCTTAACCCTTTGAGGGGCTCCGTCAATATATTGAACATAATATTTGGAACTCTATGTTAGTGAAAAAGTTAAAGTTAAAAACCAATAGATGAGAAAACTTCTTCCTGCCCGACAAAGGTTTAAGTTCTAAACTGATCAGCCTAAACATTGTAACGAAGGCGGTTATGTTTCCAGCAGGAGATGCCACGCGGGCAAATTTACGGGCGGAAGTTCGTATGGAAATAATTTATATGTATGTACATAATATAAATATAATTGACGTCATAGATAAGGATTAAGCAGACTGTTTTCTGTTAGATATCTATTAGTTTTATATCGCTTAAAATTTTTCGCTTCGCTTAAAAGAAATGTAATGGTTATAATAATAAAGCGCTACTTTAAACCCTATACATTGTGAGGCCCGACAAGAAGCAGCATTATTACCAATGTAGAGTTCCCGCTCCGTGTCGGGCGGGATGACGTAGCTGAAGGTGGCGTCGTGGTAGAAGTGGAAGGGCTGGAACTTGTCGAACAGGAACTCGCCCAGGTACTCCTCCATGTACGTGCGCACCACGCGCCGGTCGAAGTCGTCGATCACGCGCCCGCCGTACATCACCTGCGCACGCGCCGGGCGCTCATGCATACACAGTGTACGACTAAACGCCGACAGACATTACGCCGACAGAACACTTTGCCGACACACAAGCGAGTGCCAGAACCGAATCAGTCCTATATTACACTTGGTAAATGTTTCTCTCCGAGTATGAGTGAAGTGTTCTGTCGGCGAAAAGTACAGTCGAAGTAAAGTCTTTAATAAGCCTATTTTGTGATAAAGGTCTGTAATAAGCCTAGTATACCGTATATAAGACCTGTACACTCTTCTAGTAAAAAATAGCCTAACTAGACAAAAGACTTTATCGACGAATAAAATACATACAAAGAATATCAAAAAATTATGTATGCAATATATTTTTAGTTAAATATCTTAATGTTATCAATTTAGCTAGAGTGAACATTCGTCTCTCTCTAATGCGTTCAACCAGTTCCCGTGAAGTGATATATTCTACCGGTGTCTGGCTGACACGATGACGGCATTAGATATCGTCACCCCATCCCATCCCGTTAGGGGGGTAGAAGCCGTCCGACGGAATATGAATGGGCAGCAGCCTCTCTCTGTGTACTATGACCATCATACTAAGATCGACTCGTGTTTTTCATAAAGAGACATGAGTCTCAGTCGCCATGCGGGCAGCTCTCCTTAACAATCCCATTGGTACAAAATGAACGGCAGCTACAGACGATGCTTGTAACGATATGTTAGAGCAGGTAGCGCACCTCTCCGAACAGGTACTTGAGCGTGGCCCAGGGCACGGGCCCGCGCGCCGCGTGGCAGCGGTCCAGGTAGCACTGCAGGATCTGCATGCACACGGTGAAGTCCGACTCGCTAAAGTCGTACGATATGTTCCAACCGATTTTGTCGTATTTGCGCCGCTCCTGTAAAAATATTATTTAAGTAGTAGTATGGAATTTTATGAATAAATAATTGCAGCACACAAGAGTTATAATATATATTTGTTATTTTTACATACATACATAGACTCACGCCTGTTTCCCAGAGGGGTAGGCAGAGAAATGACAATGGAAATCCGTTGTCAATTTCGATTGGTCGCGATCCTTGCACACCTCTTTTGCTTTGTTTACTCCGGTTGTATTCTTCACACATGCTCGGTTTAGGGCACTTCTGACCTGACCTTTCTAGAGAACATCGCCGATTTGGTCAAAGTACGTTCCTACGAGGTCTTCCCCTTCTGATTGTACCATTCACACACTCTTTCACAACTCAACGCTCTTGTACATATTTCGTATTCTAGTACTGCACACGTAGTCTTGATTAAGAAAAAGATAGTTTATGGGGAGATAATAACAGTAAAGTTAATTCTGACCAATAATTCTAGCATACTTCCCTCTTTTATTCTTGTTTTACAGAATGTCGTATTTTTTGTACAAGACAAATATATAATATATAATAATATATATAGTTTATTTTTCACTCACAAGTTATGATTAAGTTTACAAATGTGACACTTATTTATGGGCTAACTTTGTGAGAGACTGGCGCTCGAAGTAGGTTAAAAAATAACCTGTATTACGAGTCACCAGGCCCTCCCGCAGAAGGTACTGTAATGATATTACCTGCCCTCCTATAGAATAAAACCTCTTTTATCAAGATAGCTAGTAGCTCTGGTCATTTTATTAAGATAACTAAACATAGCTTTTAAAATGTGAATAGAATTCGAATCAAATAAAAAGCATGGTGTTACGTTTGATTGATGTTTGTCAATAGTTATAAAAATGGTGTGCTAAAGTAAACATTGTGAATCTAATATAATTATTTTAAATAAAATCAGTGATTGTTTGTGAATACATGTGTTATCATTGAGAAGATCTCCCTAGATCCCATATAGAAATACCTCTTGCAGCTGCGAGTGTGCTTACATGGTGGTAGGCGCCTTTGGTTATTTGAAAAGATTTTGAAGTTTTCAAAGGGGAGAGATATTATACAAGAAATCTAGAGAAAAATAAGAAAATATGGAATCGACAAGCGTGAATATACAATTATTTAATGGTGTAGAGCAAGATGCGAAGGAGTTTTTCAAACAATTTAAAAGATTTACTATTGTAAAAAAATTATCAGACGAAGAAAAAGTAGCGATCATTCCGTCTTTTCTACAAGGAGCAGCGCTATCGTTCTACAATGTAATAGTAGATACGGCAACAGAATTTGCCGACATCGAAAAGGCTTTTCTGGAGGAATTTTCAGGGACTATCGACTATGTAGAACAACTTTATATGACAAGACAGAAATTTGAGGAAGATATTTTAGAATACTTTTATAGATTACAAGAACTGGCGTTCAAGGCAGAAATTAAAGATGAAAGGAAATTTATTAAATCATCAGCACCGTTTTATAAACATATACTAGCAACTTCACTACTAGAAGACAAGAAACAATTAAAAAAATTGATTATACAGCTAAAAGATATTTATAATATGGACGATTTAAAACCACATAATGAAGATAATTTGATACGTTCCCCGACAACTCATGTGCAAGCGGGACCAGAACGTCAACCGTTAGACAACTCCAGATATGTGACGCCGGGAGGGAAAAGAACGTCGGCGGCATTGAACGTCACACATCGGGCAGTTTCGAGTCAGCAGAACGGGGCGACGTGTGAAAATGGCGTTCAAACAAAGGAAGTATTTAATTTTTTTAATAGTTTTAGAAATAGTACGCCGTATATTAGGGTTACGTGTAAGAACATCTCATTGCCAGCTCTCTTAGACACAGGAGCCGCGGTGTCATGTATGTCGGGAACGATGGCACGTAGATTAGGATTAGGTTCGACAGGAACCGCAGTCGGCTCTATACAAGGCGTTGATGGAAGGACGATCGATACGACTGGAACAGCTAAATTTAATTTTTATATTAACGGTAAGGAATTTTGTAATAATATTTATATCATAGAAGATATTGCATGCCACTTAATTTTAGGACAAGATTTTTTGAATGCGAATGCTGTTGTCATGGATTTTGCTAAGAGTAGAATAGTCATTGGCACGGAAGTGGTCTATTTTTGCCAAGACCAAAGAGTTCTTAATTGTTTTGAAAAAAATTCTGACAGTCATGTCAAATGTCACCAAAATGTTGACAAGAAGATTGGTAAGAATAATAATTTTGTAGTAAATAAGAATTCTTCGCCAGTAATTAATAGCGAAGTCTATGAAAGAAAGAGAGATCGAGTTAGTGATGATAAGGTCACTTCGTTGGGCAATTTAACGGAAAAAGCGGTATATAACATAACTCAGGTACGTCACAAGGAAAAGGTCAACTACGACAGGAGAACAAGGCGAGAGTTCCGGCCGGGAGATTTAGTTATCATACGCTCTTCGGGACGATTTTCTGGTAAGAACCACGAATTACAACGTTTATTTATAGGACCATGGGTGGTGGTTAGACGTGTAAGTGATGTCACTTATGTGGTGCGAAAGCCTGGACGGAATAGATCCGACACAGTACATATCAATCGGATGAAATCATTCCAGACAAGGGAGATTTGAATAAATACTTGGTATGCTGGGCTCCTATGTCTAATGAGAGTTATTTTATTTGTTCCGTTATTGTTATTTAACATTGTACGATTAGCATAAAATTATAATATTAATGTTGTCCGCTGCTGGACATATGAAATATTTTCATAATTTTAATACTGGTTATGATTGACTATAATCATCACACTTATGACTTATTTTATTGGTGGTGATGATGTATAAGTGGCGCTGCTACATGATTATCAGGTGTTACCCTGAAAAGAGTCGTTTTTGGGGCACACACACAGGATGTTCATTGTCTGGAGAAGCAATGAAAGCCTCCTAGACTAACCAAGTCCTGTTATTATGTTGTTTACGCCAGAAAACACACGATATTTATAGATTACATCAAAAATGTGGAATTATCATGTCACGGTGTTTGCGACCAAACATATCCGAAACGGCTGGCCCGATTCGCATAAAAATTTTGTATGAATATCTGGCGAATATTTTTTTTTTTACCTTAAGTTTAAGGGTGAACCACTACTAAATATTTGCATTTAAAAAAAAAAAAAAAAAAAAAAATTGAAAATTAAATAAAACTTTAAATTCACCATTCTACTACCAAGCCCTATCTATTTTTTTTTTTCTTTTTAATAACAATAATTTAATTTTATGTTTATTTGGATAATTTTTTTTTGCATCCAATCAAATGTCTTTCGATGACTTAGATTTGTTAATAGACCCGATAGATGGCGCTGCGATAAGACTGTGAGTTTTATTGCTGTTGTTATGGCAGTGGTAGAATAGATAAGCCGTTTACTTATGTTACTGATGAGAATGTTTATAATTACAATTTTATTTTATTTGTCAAATATATGAATATACTTTCGCGCATAAATTTTGTTTTCATGTGAAACGTACGAGAGCAACGATGACCAGGGGCGGTGTTCCAGTACAACCACAATGGACATGATGGAAGATCGGAAAATGAATAACGGGATTTACAAGAAGTAAATATCCAGGTAGAAATAGGGAGTTAGGAAATGGGTGAAGCGTAGATTAAGGGGATATTTCCGTCAATAGTTAAGAGTGGGTGATAGAATTTAATTATTCATTGGCATCACACATCTAGCACATAGTAGCCGATAGATGTGGGAGAACCTCATGGACTCCATGATGTTGATGGGTATTCTGTTCTACCTAACACTTTTATTTTCATGTCTGGGGACAAATAGATGATAGGGTAGGTTAATTGGTATAAATGAGATATTTATTTTTCATTAATCTTGGTTGGTATATGATCTTCCATCATGGTCCTGACTCTCTGGAACCCAATCCTTGATTGATAAGATTAATATCTTTTTGTTATCAATTATTTTGGATAGTTTAGCAGTTAGGTTTTATAATAGGATAGCCATTAGCCAACTTTTATACATGCTTCAATTAATTTTTAACCACTTGTTCTAATTAATTATTTCAGATTATCATTAATAATTTAGTTGAACGGTCAACTGTTGTAATAATTTAATTTGGATTAAACTTTTAACCAGTTGTTATAATTAAGTTTGCCCTTTTAAAATAATTATTTTCAGATCATTAATTTATGATTTATTTAAATGGTTAAAAGTTGTAATTATTTTCATTTTTTTTTATTTCTGTACTTTTACTTGGTGATAGGACCAAGTATGATCATTGAAGCTTTTGTGTGTGAAGGTTGACTAATATTTTATGCTGCGAGTGTGCTTACAGTACAAACAAGATAACAGAGCAAGACATAATTATAGCATTGTAAAGTATGATCTTATAGACTAGAAGAATAACAAAATAAAAACATAAGAAAAACAAAAGAATAAAATCATAATAAAAACAAAAACAGCTTAAATAAAAATAAAAATAACAGCCTAAAATGGATACTAATGTGTGTGTGATTGTGTAGTGAATGGAATGTTTTGCGTTTGTGTGTGTGGGCAAGAGAGATAGAGATAGAGGGCAGTGATAAGACACAATCCGAAATTTAAAGATGTCAGTGCGAAGGTAGTTACGATAGTGGAATTAGCAGTTTTTCAGTGTCTGAGTAATTTAAAGTTTGAAGATAGTTTGATACTGATGCTTTGCAAGTTGATTTGAGAAGAGGGTATAGGTTTAGGTGAGAATTCATTTTATTGTATAAATAGGGTCCGAGAAAACAGTAAAAACTTTGAGAAAGGGCTGTCTTAGCGGGATATGGCTCGCATATTTTGCCCTTTCGACGTTTGTCTTTAACAAGATCAGGGTCATATGGGAGTTGCGAGTGTTGCTTTAGCACAACATGCAATATAAAGACTTGTCTTACTGTGAGTGTATTCCATTTTTCATATAATTCGACTGTAGGGAAGCGAAAAGGTAGAGCAGCGCCTACCTTCAGAATGGCCCGCTGGGCCCTTTCAACATAGATTAGATGTGACTTCGCAGCACCACCCCAAGAAATTATACAATAATCGATCAGAGACCGGCATAGCGCATAATATACTGTTTTTATTACATTCATGTCATTAATGTGTCTAAGGGACTTGAAAATATATATAAGTTTGCGCAGGCGTGTAACTAGAGCTTTTATATGCGGTTTGAACGTCAAGCATTGGTCCATGGTAATACCAAGATATTTGACGTTTTCAGTCCTAGAGAGTGAAGCACAATTGCATGAAGATAGTTCAAGTGAGCAGGAATGAGCATAAATGTTTAGAGTAAGAGGAGGGAGTAAGTTTTGCCTGTGAGCAAATGTTATATATTTTGTCTTGCTGATGTTCAAGGACAGCACATTGTCATGTAGCCACATGTGGACGGCATTAAAACCATTTTGCGCAGTGTGAAAAACTTCCTCCCAGGTATCGCCAAGAAAGAATAGGGCAGTATCGTCGGCAAACGTTACGATTTTGCCATTGACGAGTTGGAGTTGACATAGCTGATTGATGTATACCAAGAACAGCGTTGGGCCAAGTATACTTCCCTGTGGTACACCGTACACCACGGGTAGCTCACTACTCAACCTCTGGTCTATTTTAACTCGCTGCTTTCTGTTTGTGAGATAGCTTTCAAAGAGTTTCAGAGGGACTCCTCTGACTCCTATCTGCTCAAGCTTGTTCAGGAGGTGAGGAATGGATACCGTGTCGAAGGCCCTGGCAAGATCAAGGAACACTGTGAGGCATTTTTTCTTTTTGTCCAAGCTTGTTACTATAGCATGCATCAAGTTGTGTACCGCTTCGTTGGTAGACTTCCCTTCACGGAAGCCGAATTGTCCGGAGGAGAGAAGATTATTGCGCTCCAGGTATTTTGTCAGGCGTCTGTTTAAAAGGCGTTCCAAGACCTTCGATAGTGCAGGTAGGATCGAAATTGGTCGGTAGTTGTCAACAGAGTCCTTTACGCCACTTTTGTGTATGGGTTTCACAAGAGCAATTTTAAATACGTCAGGGAATACGCCGGTGGATAACGATAGATTACATATATGAGTTATAATGACAGTGAGAAGATCTAAATACCTTTTAATTATTGTGGTGCTAATGTTGTCAATCCCAGCGGCGCACTTGTCCTTTAGGCCTCGGATGATTAGGGATACCTCTACTTCGTCAGTGGGAAGTAGGACCAGAGAGTTTAAAGCTGTAGCAGAGCAGACTGCTGAATCTGTACTTGAGTTTGAAATGCCAATTAGAGCCGCAAGAGTCTTTCCAACAGTAGCAAAATAGTTGTTCACATTGTTAATGTCATTTTGGGGATTTTCCGATGTTAACAGAGCGGATGAATGATCAACAGGGTCATTCATGTTACCAATACTTTTGATAACCCTCCATAGTTTTTTATTGTTTCCTTTTGCATTTTCAATTTCCTTTTTCGTAATTTCTTTTAGTTTTTTTGATAATATTGTTGCAGAAATTTCTGTAACGTCTATACGTTGTTTTTATTACGTCGTTGTTTGGGTCCCGTTTGGTTTTTTTGTATAAGTTATCTCTAGTTTTCAAGCATCGTAAGAGCCCGGTAGTGATCCACGGCTTGATAGTCCTTTTTCTGTTTGAAATCTTAATGGAACTCGTGCACTCATCGATGACATTAGATAGTTGGGACACTAATATATTTGTGGCAATGTTGGCGTCACTGCAATCAAGAATTTGTTTCAAATCTAGATTTGGTATGAGTGCGTCAAGCCGCTTTAAGTCAACAGAATTTGTAACTATATTCTTAAATGTAGGCAGAGTATGAGATTTAAAGCTAATGGCAACACTTTCGTGGTCGGTGATCGAGGATTCAAAGACAATACATTTAGCCTTCAGTTTTGTTTTGAGAATGATGTGATCGAGACAAGTGCGTCCATGAGTAGGTATATCATGACCTGGAAGCATGAAATGGGTAGCAAGCATGTTGAGATACTCATCTGAACGTTTATCTACACCATTCGGTGATATATCAATATTGATATCCCCACAGAGAATAATATTTTTAAATTGCGTTAACGATTTCAGTAAGGAGTCTAGTGAGTCAATAAAGTTGGTGGTGTCACTTTGAATTGGCGGGCGGTAGATACCGATAATACATGTTTCTGAGTTTAACTTCAGGAGGAGGCAATTGGAGTCACTTAAGGCGCGTTCTTCGAACGTTGCATTTATTTGTTTGTTACAGTAGATTACAACGCCTTCATTTTGGGTTTTATTTAACGTCGTTTGTGAATAAATATAGTTATCCAGATAGGGTATGGACTTAGCTGAGGGAAGCCAACACTCAGAAAGTACTATAACGTCCCAAAATATTTTAGATCTCTGTAAGAAAATGGAAAAATTTGGCATGTTGCAGTTGATACTGCGTATGTTTTGTGAGAGGAGAGTGAGTGTACATTTGTTAGTGTTTATGTGTTTATTTATGCTATCTATGTCACAGTTAATTGCTTTAGCTATTTGGAAATTGTCCAAATCAAGTCCCAGAGGGTCTACTTGCATTTTTTTAGATTAAGTATTTTTTAAGTTATAAGAGATTGCCACGCATATATACGTGGCGAATTTTATATACTTGTAGTTTAGATCTAGGCTTTGATTTGGTACCCAGCTATACGAACCGTGACACGATGCAATGGAAATGTTTAAGGTGTGTAGAGATGAATGGGTGTGCGTGTAAGGAAACAGTGGATGTTGAGTGTGTAAAAGTGTGTATACAGGTATCCAGTTTAGTTTTATAAGTAGTGTACAAGCTAGACTAAAATTAATGAAATAGAATAAAAAAACTATAACTAATAATATTGGGTACAGATAGCAAACAAAATCCGAAGCAAGTCACAAAATGAGATTGTTCAAGCTAGACTCATTATCAATCCGCACAGGGGCTGTTTCTTTTACGGTTTTAACGTAGATCTTGCCATAGGATGTCCATGCCGCAAAGAGCTTCCTGTCCCTGACATATGAGCGTGCTGTATGGAATAATTTCCTAGTTTTCGCAGTTAAATACTCTGACATGTAAATTTTTCGGGATTCTCCAGGGAGGTTAATGCTGGTTGAGCTGAGTTGAGGTTCCTGCTTGTCACGACGTAATTTGTTGTAGATTTTCAGTTTGGAGATAACAGTTTCCTTACGATGTACTGTGGTGAAGTCAACGACTATAGCGTCCGACATAGATCGAAAGATATTTTTTATCTCAGTCTCTTGAATTGGAGAATCTAGTGCCAGCGTGGATCCGATGTTCTTAACTATGTTGGCAAGCGTAGACTTATTTTCGTGGTCCTGTTTGGGAAGATTGCGTATTTCGATGGTCGTGTTGACTGCGTTCCTTTCTAGAAGATCTATTTGACTTTCTAGTGTATATATTCGGGTTTTGTAATGGGTGTTTTCCTTCTCTAAAGTCTCAATTTTTTGGAGAAGCTCTAGGTGTTGTGATGTGAGAGTATCGACGGATCGTTGAATCTCCATGTTTTGAGTAGTAATTGAAGTTAGGGTCGAACTTACTTTTTCAAATTTTTGGTCCTGGTCGAGTTTAAACTCCATGAGCATAGATTTTATTTCAGAGAGAAACCCCTGTTCATTCTGTGTCGGCAAGGTATCATCTGTAGGACGATGGCGTTTTGCTCGCTGCGTGATATTGATTGCTCTCATATTTGAATCAGGCGTTGTCATTTCCTCCATTAGCTTGCAAATATCCGATTCAGAACGGGAGGGGGTCGAAAAATTGTTTGGAGTACCAGGTGGTGTTTTATACATTTTTAGATAATATTTTTACTAATAATATGTATAAATATTTCTATATTTCATATATTTTATCGAATATTATTAATTAATCAGACTTTAAAATAACCAAAAAGTGATACCGTCACCCGGGATCGATCTTGATACCTCGGCACCTGTCCGAGAACGTTAGCCACTCGGCTACCAACACTTGGCAGAAATCTCGGAATTTGGCGTCTGTGTTATAGAAGTAATTATTTCAACGATGACCAAGCATGTAACGAGCAACTTTGCTAATGGGGTCAAAGTCCAATCCTTTGTTTTATCGAATACGGAGTTTGTAAATATTCGAAGTTTTAACGATACTGCACTGTAGTTTTTATCAGTTTTTCACTATTTGCATAAATAATCCCAGTTTTTTTTACGCTAGTTGATTAAGCGTCACACACTGCAAGTTTTGAGAGGTTTTCAACGTTAAACAGTCACTTTTAAGCACTCTTTTTGATTTTACTGCCGGGACTAACTAAAAACACGTCTGTCTTGTACAGTCTACGCGCGGGGGGGGGGACCTATGGGGGGATATATAGACCTTGTTCTACGCCATAAAATTGATTAATGAAATAATGATCTCCAGTGGAACAAATCAGCTCATATCGCCACTTTAAAGTTATGAAAAACGTCACTGAATGAGTTATTATCTACAAGTGTTAATTTCACCTTCATTTGTAACCCAACAGGCTATTAAATATTACTTTTTATAAAATTATCTTACTGCCTAAGGTATACTGTACCTGCACAACGGCGTGGAAGAACGCGAGCACATAAACCAACTTCTTGAACTGTGGATGTATGCACTCTTCCAGAGCGTGAGCGCGCATCTTGAAATACGTGTTGCGCAGGTTCAGCTTCAAGCCATTCGGTGGTTCCGTTACCACTGACAACAAGAAAATAAACTAAGCGCTCACTAACATTATTGGCATGACAACAACATGGCAACCTTTAAGAAAGCAGACTATAGGCAACGCACTTGTATGAGGTCACCCGCTAGCTCGTTTCGTATGCCATTCTATAAAGAGAATACTATTCAGGGCTAGTGCTATAGGTAACAATATTTTCAAGTACCTCGGAGTCCACTGAGTTACTGACCAGCAATTTACCCTACTCTTAGTCTACGAATGTCAGTCAAGCACCTCAAATAATACCTTAACGTGTCTTAGGATATATGATTAGGGCAAAATTAGCTAGCCACAATCCTTACTTATGTACCTAACCAAGGACTAGGATTACTCAAGCAATTAGCTGAATGTAACTAGTAATCGAGACGGTTGGGGCTCTAATACAGTGCGTACTTATGATTTTGCTAAATGCTCTCACTGCAATTAGTATCCACAGATTAATGTATCCTGTAAGGCACGGAGCCTAGTGCCTAAACACTAGACTCCGAAACATAGACAGAGAAGAGACATCTCCGCAAGTCCCGTCAAAGTACCTACACTACTTGACACAGGTGATAGTCGTTAGGATTCCGTTATAAACATTACAAGGCTTGTCAGGTGTAATTTTTCATAACTTTGGAGCTAACAAAGTGCCTATTTAATAAATATCAAAATCAAATGTATTTACCTAATGCCATGGCCAAAAGTCGACTCAAATATTAGCAAATGTTAAACAAACTATTTCAACATTGAAATTACACATGCTTTTGACATAACATATTTGTCGTTAAACAATCGATATGTAAAGTGTATTCCCCTGTATATATATTTTAGTCAACACAGTTCAATAATAGGTCTTAGGATCTTACGGACAAATACAGACTCCCTTACATATAATAAATAGAGACTGAGACATTAATAAGCTTGTGAAATTGTGTATCTCGTTCACATGAAATGAAAATGACCACACACAGACACCACCACCAGTAAATGCTTAATGGACTTATGAACAAGCGCAGAGTGTTAATGGATTGGTCATTTTGGGGCTAACTAACATACACAGTATTAATTATTATGCATGAACAGTATTAATTGGGGCTCGGGAACATGTAATATTAATATTTCGGTTCGATGATAAAGATGAATACTTTATTATTTATAATGATAAAATGTTTTTATGACACACAATAATACAGTAGATAGGCTATTAAAATACGATTATATGTACATATTTGAATAATTTTTTACTCAACCCGCCTAATGCCCGATGATACTCTTGTATGATACCAAATGTCCATTTAAGCCAAGTTCAAGTTCAAGTTCAAGCTCTGGCCACAGATCCTCTTCAATTCCAATGTCTTGAAAATCGGTTGACGAGAAAAATATATAGCTAAGATCGAGAGGAAACCATAAAACGCGCATACCTATTATGGGCATTATCTCGAAATAAACGGTTTCTATTATTTTGTCGTTTGGGGAGTATCTAACTTTGTGGCAGAGGTGTTTAAGCCACTCAGTATGCCCCTGATATAGATTAACGAAGACGGCTGTCTATGACAGCCGGGACCAAAATTTTATGAAGCCCTCCGTAACATCGAGACGCTGACGACGATAACTGTTTAAGTGGTATAAGTAGCACCTAAGCCTGCTTAGTCTAGACAGCACGGATAAGGTTATTAGCACCTCTCATGAGGTGAATGTCCGAGGTTTGAATAGTCATTTGGTTGGGCAGAAACATTTGTCTTCCTAAGCATTATCATTAGTTAGATTATTGTACATTGAATGAATATTCATGAAGGATCACTAGGTTACTAAACTTACCTTTCAACGATCTCTGAAGTATCCCGATTGGGAAAGTGGGCGTGGGATCCGTGGTAAGCCACAGTCTATATTCAGGGTGCGGCTTGGTCATTAGCTCCAGCTGTTTCTCCAGCTCTCGAAGGAAAGCTACCAAGAGGTGACAATTCTGTAGGATCAGCCATTGTCCGTGCGAGATTGCGCCTTCTAATAGGGCAAGAGCGGTCTGGGGATACCAAATTACACTGTCATTAGGGTTCCATATTTCAGGATTTTTGAGATTTCTACATTTTATCTGTAAAATGTTTGTGTGAGCAGTCCACCTGTTCTGATATTTTGTTGTGCATATTTCGACTACAATAAGGTATGAACATGACGCTTTTTCCTGTGATACTAAACTGTTTCGACATGAAATTTTCTTTAAATATAATTATAAAGTTGGATATGAAATATTTCAACGCAACTGTTCTCAATTCGAGATCGATAGAATTAGTAGTAGCTGAGATATAATGTAGTTACGAACGGAGCCGTACCATACCGATTTTTTTGTATGTTTTTAGTAGGTATAGCAAAGTTTCTCCAAACAAGATTTTATGTCAGCCAACGCAAAAAAATATTAATTCCAATTTTAAGAACCTAGAACTAGCACATTGAGCTTTAGTTAATTTTATTAAATGAAGGCTTAATAAAAGCTTTTCATCATTGTATTAATAGGTAGGTCTGATGATATTCAGAACAGAGAAAAAATTTCACACACACACGACGGAAATCTTATCATTTCAGTACAATTGGTTATCACACGGGAAAAACATGCTTGCCGTCGTATGTCCCGTCTTCTGAAACCTTACGAATTGGCATCAGATTCAGTTTATGCCTCAGGTGTTGATCATAAGCCTGATACATACTTTCGAATAGACAGACTTCCAACCATATTTTTTTCATCTACTAAATTCCTCACCGCCTCTTGTCCCTGGCCAAGCGATAAGTACTTGAACTTCCCGCCACCGAAGCCACAACGCTCCGCCAGCTTCATGAGGTCCGCCGTGGGGTCGGAGCCGGGACTCAGAATGAACACGACGGGTGTAAATGGAGTGGTCTGCTCGAAGATCATGTCCAAGCTGGAAGGAAACAACTATTTGTATAACAATTCAAATGTTTTGTTGACCCTAGTCTTGCTCGTAGTCCTCCAAGTACTCCAAGATACACAGGCCCTCTATTGTTAAATGTGCCCCCGATGGTCCCATGCCGTTAGTACCGTCATCTCAGAAAGTACTAGGCGATCTAGACGATGAGGCTCACGGCTTGCATATAACAAGTCAAAGCTGCAAGGAACTGAAGACAACTCTACATCATATCGGTACGGGTCTTTATTATTTTTGTGTCTATATTCAAACGCCAAAAGGGGTACGTTCTGTTATGGGTTTACCTTTAGTTTTGCTCAGAATGACTTTTGCTCGACTCTATTGTCCGGTGAAGGTGTCAAATCCCCTAGGCTAACTGGAAACGTCCTAGTCCTAGTAAAAAAGGCGTTCACAGTTTCAAGATGACGGGCTCAGTAATACCTGCTTCAGACTCGAGACCCCGAAATGTAAGTAGCTAATCTTTAAGGAGGGTACAAACACGTACCGTCATGAATCAACCATCCATGGTTGCTCTTTAGGCAGGTCCCTTACTGTAACTACTTAATTTGTCAGACATGTAACAGATTTGGCTAGTCCAGACCCACTTAAACTTGGCAGCTTGATGGGTTACTTCAGTACTTAGGTCCTTTAAGCCCATTATAGTAAACGTTACCGTAATAAGAGAACGTGATTTGAACCCTCCTTAAGACTAGCTACTTACATTTGCACAGGCATGGCAAAATTTGGACAAAAATGACCAGAGCACAATCTTATTATAGACTCCAGTGGAAAAAGAAGTTACTTAATCATAGTAACAATAAAGTACCTGGTCAGGCATAGTTACCTGATGACTGGCGGAGTTATGTACTGTTCGCCCATCGTGATAGTGATGTAGTCGGTGAGCGCTCTGTAGATGCGGTCCACTCGGAAACAACGTAATAACATGAGTAACTCGAAAGCCGGTAGTTTCTCGCGGTATCCGTTCGGGATCTCGTTGACTTCGGGAGTGTCGCTGTCGAACCACTGAAAGATTTGAGGGACTAAAGAAATAGACTCAATAATGGAAGATCATGAATTGAATCGTCCGTCGTTAGACCAATCTGCATGCTCATCACCAGTCACAATCATGATGAGTACATGATTGTGCCTGGTGATGAGCATGTAGATTTTCTGGAATTTTATTGGTCGAACTATGTAGAGTTATGACTCTTCGTCGCCATACTTACTAAGCTGATCAACTTAAACTGTATAAATTAGCACCTACCTCTTGCCATGCTTTCGTATGTCTGCTGATATCATCGGGTAGAGAAGCGAAGTAATCCTGGAACTCCAAGCTTAACTTCATTATATCTTGCCATCCCTGTAAGCATGTTTACCAATTAAACGTAAGTAATGCCTATGAGCCTTCTTTAGTTGTCATAAATACTTAATGTATTTTAATAAAAGGCTTAAGGTATTCTGGAAGCAACTGATGAATGTGTTTTTGTAAACTTTTGATGAAACATTTAACGCGTTGAATGCCGCGGAGTACAAACACAAATATTAATTGTTGCGGTTCTTTTGGCACTCAGCTGGTAATAGCAATAGCTTCCGAACTTTCTTAATTCAAAACCAATTAATTCGAAATGTATGAAATACCAGTTAAAAGGTAAAACAACATATGTGGACTGAATAGTGTGTTGTATGTACTTGTGTGTAGGACTTACCTGTGAGGGTATCCAGGGTGCAGGGCAAGCCCGGGCAGACTTCTCGAGGGACACATTGCCTTTTATAAAGAAATCCAGCATCGCCTGAGTCACACGCGCTTCACTTTGTTCTATCTTACTGTCCATTTGAAAGGAAAACAATAGCTTGTGGCGTTCGAATATACCTACAAAATTATGATATAAGCGGTAATTATGCTCGGTCCTGGAATTACATCTGAGGAATCCAGAGTCAACTTCAGTATGGAGTAAATTACATACATACATGAAACACTTACATGCACCTAATGTTATCGTAAGAATTCTCTTCAATGCTCGCCATTTACTTATAACAGATGTTAGCTACTTATCATACAAAGAGTGCGCTTTCAGCGCTGGTTCTCAAATAGCACGTAGCAGTAAAGTTACTTAGCGCTGGCGCGTGTCGCGCTTGACGAACCATTTAGATTCTACCAGCAAGCATAATGGTTTTCTTCTTACATTATTCTATTCACATAAGATAAATATTACTTATTCTATGAATGACCTAGTAATTCAAAAATTTGGAAATAACAAAATATTGAGTTTGATGTATGCGATATCAGAATTTCCCAGCACGCTAAGAAATATGACAGAAATACGGCAGCCAAAGTAAGCAGATAATATTTAGTTTTACCTGTACAGCCGTAGTCGTAGACGTTCTTAGTCAGCATATCTATTATATTCTTTAACCGTTTAATCAAGATCACATTCGGCATTGCCTTGCGCAGTGAGAATGAGAACACCTGCAAAGTAATAAAATAATCATCGTAGTTTTCACTAGCTTACCTTGCTTTAATAAAACACTATTATTTGTAGTATTAACAGTCATTATTAACAGTATTAGCAGCACAACTGCCACTTACTTACATACGGTGGTCATTGCTGATTTTTTATTGGAGATACTACATAACTACTTTTTGTGCCTTCTCCTTAGAGCACTATGTGCTACTTTAAATCTTATTAATTAAATGCTCTAGGCAGGTTGGCTAAAATCAAGAGCTGTTATATTCGTTTGAATTGTCCAGTCTCATGATAGATCACATAAATGCCCACGGTTAGAATAAAGCAGTCTTTAGTTATATAAAGGACACTAACATCCAGATAAGAAGAGAGCGAGTATTGGTACATGCTGTTGACTCCGGCCATGTCCGACAGCACGAAGAACAGGATGGAGCCGCGCTTAGCCACCGGCCGGTACCCGTCGCGGAGCTTCTCTATGTCCTCCGTCGTTTGAGCCGCTAACTCTAGTTTCTCCATTACCTGGAATACAAGGAACAATTACAGGTAGGATCAGACGAAGCGCTAATCTGATCTCGTCTTGATATTGTATTTGTCAGAATGTGGAGGGTATCTTTGCATTACTATCTACCTACTCACTAAAAATAAGCGTGGGTAATCTTGGGTCATAGATGTTTTACGCGCAAGTATTTACAATATAACTGAACCATACCACTTCGCAGCGAGTGGTAATGGTTTCGTAAATTTTGATGCTATTAAGTCTTACCTCAGCCGCTTTGGCTTTCGTATTCTCCAGAGTATCGACAAGCTCTACATTATCAAGCATATTGCCAGTAGACGTCGCTAATTCTCTTAACAATGAGTCTTCGAGTCCTGAGAGTAGACTCTTGTTGGCACTAGTTTCTATTATGAGGCTCTCTCTTTGTTCCTCTAAGTCAGATCTCTCGGCTCTTACAACTACGCTTAGTAGCTGATCTTCTAAGCCCTGGGGAATAACATAATTATGTTGAAATGTGAAAAAAAAATGTTTAACATGCATATACATTCGCTTCCTATGCAAAATTCCAAAGAATTTAGAATGTGTGACCAAAACTTCGGGCTATGACTTTGGTTGCTAAGTAATATTACTTGAACTCAAGCTTCTTTCTGCGATATCACAGACATAGAAGTTAGTAATCATCCTAATCGTAAATAATAGGTCTTTACCTATGAAATTGCCGTTTTGTATGAAAAAATTTAAACGAATTTTTTTCATGAATTTTTTTATTTGTATTAATCGAAGTAATCACCCATGCAATCAATGCATCTTTGCCATCGCAGTGGCAGTTTATTGATGCCCTTCTTAAAGAAATCAGCTGGACGGGAGGCAACAAATTCTTCAAAGGCATTTTGTACTGCCTCTCGGGTATTGAATTTTTTTCCCGCCAAGAAGTTATCCAAATTCTGGAAAAAGTAGTAGTCTGTAGGCGCAAGGTCTGGTGAGTAGGGCGGATGACGGAGAGCTTCCAACCCCAGTTCTTGCAACTTGGAGACCGTCTGCTGTGCAGTATGAGGTCGCGCGTTGTCGTGCAGGAGCAGCGAAGACGAGCGATTGACCAATGCTGGTTGGAGATGCGCCAGCTTCTCCATCATTGTGCTCAGTTCTTCACAGTACACATCTGCAGTAATGCTCACCCCGTTTGGTAAGAAGCTGTGATGAATCACACCGGCGCTAGACCACCAAACAGTGACCATCACTTTTCTAGGGGTAAGTTTTCGTTTAGGGCATTGTTTAGGTGCTGAACCAGGATCCAACCAACTTGCTGAGCGCTTGCGGTTATCAAACAGAATCCATTTTTCATCGCAGGTAACAATGCGGTTCAAAATTCCTTCATTTGTGTGTCTGTTGAGCAGTGCAAGGCACGTCTCGACGCGTACTTCGCGCTGGCGATCATTGAGTTCGTGGGGCACCCATTTGTCAAGCTTTTTTACCTTGCCAATTTGACGCAAATGGACTAATATTGTTTTGACGCTAACGTCGAAAGCTGCTGCTAATTCAGCCGTAGATTGTGTATCATCAGCTTCCACAACCGCCTTTAATTCGTCATTGTCGACCAAAGTCTTCGGACGACCGCGAGGTTCATTTTTCAGGTCGAAATTTCCAGAACGGAAGCGAGCAAACCAATAACAGGTGGTGCGTTGGTTTGTAGTGTTAGCTCCGTAAACGTCGTTGATGTTGCGTGCCGCTTGTGCCGCGTTGCTGCCACGACGGTACTCATATTCCATAATTACTCGAATTTTTAACGTATCCATGATGACGAAAAAGATGAAATGCGATGAAAATGTAACACTAATCAATAAAGAAATGACTACTTTTGGAAAAAAGAATCCATGTTTTTAAAATAAAATTAATTTGAAATTAGAATTCTTAGCCAAACAAAAATTATTTTGATTTGAAATGGCCAGTACTGCAGAACGGCAATTTCATAGGTAAAGACCTAATATGTATCTACATTAGAAATTGGAACGGGAATTTGATTAGATAAATTGCATGTATTTATTTCAACGTGAAATGCAATAATACTATGAAATAATAGCACCATATATTGAGCCCTTCTCTGCATTTAAGCACATCAGTCATAATTTTAGCCTTTATAATTAAAATAAGATTGAAACACCGCGTCGGTGGCGCTACTCAGATAATGTTAGTTACGAGACCGTCCCATGAATTCAGCAAGTCCCTGTGCTGAATCCATGGGGACGGTCTCATCTATGCGCCTAATCTCTCCGTGCGTGTGGTATTAGTTTTAAGAATGACTAGGAATAATATTTATTGGCCCCACAGTAATAGTGCACAAATATGTACCTATAATATCTGCTTCGTGGTTTTATTACTTCTACATAATTAGGTCGCTTCGTAGCAAAAACTCAAACAGAAATAGAATAGTGGTTTTAGATTATAGAGTAGGTAATGGTAAATAGTTTAGTGAATGGTCTTCGAGATGAGTTTGTTGTTTGGTTATAGCACTAAATGTAGGTACGAGATGCGTTTCTGATATGATGCGTGATATGATGACCTCTTATAATTGTTTATTAAAAATAACTGTTTTAGTTAATTAAGTGGTATTTATGTAAGCAAAGATACTAACCTGTACAGTGACTGTATAGTTGATGACGACGGCCCTCGAGTAGGTGGCGGGGTTGAACTGTGGGTTGGACAGCTTGGTGGTGAGGTACAGGCGGAAATTGGGGTCGTAGTCCACTTCCGTGCTGCCCAGCATTACGAACGTGCGACCGCTCTCGACTACCATATTTAACATAGATATTTATATTCCTGTATTACTAAATTTAAAAAAAATAATTTCAAGTCAATAAAAAGATTTACTCTGCGATCTTACATAAGTCTAGAAGTGAGTCACGTCAGTCATCCTATGGAAATATTGGCAAAGACTAATGCTACGTAGACTAGTGCGTAGCTTGTTTATACTATGCAAAATTGCTAGGGTTAACTGAAGTATGCTTATATTTCCGTGCGTTGCCTAGTCACCTTATTCCAAATTTACAAGTTGTACATATCAGTTAACGGCGTGGCGTTGGCAAATAGATTTTAATAACATGGAGTGTAAACAGGCTATAGTTCTAATCGAAATAGAATGGCGTCGATAAATGGAAGCGCAGAAGATGATGATGGCTATACGGGTTACACCGAGGTAAGGAGGAAACAAAAGTGGCATACTTTTAATATTCTTCTCGAGCACATTGTCTACGACGGGGTCGATATATTCATTGACGTCCTGGAATAGCACCGGTATGCCGTATTTTATGGCCATCTCCAGCTGCCTCAGGAACTGCGGGTCGTTGAACGATAGGACCTGCAAAACATCAGCATGGATAAGAGCTTTATCTTCCTAAGCTTAATCATGCCTTATAAGCGACACAGTCTCAAAAGAGCCAATACAAAACTTCTTGGTTCTCATATCCCAACTTAGGATGGCATGTATGCATGCGAAGCAAAATATTCTAGCTCCAACAGGTTTGGCGTGGTACATTTCAGCAGTCTTTACCTTGAGGTTATTTTTGGCTTCCTTCTTTTTGATCCAAGAGAGTGCTTGGGTCTGAGGGTCTATACATAATGGGAACCGAGACGCTCTAGTTGTTAAGATTCCATTCTGTACTGACAATTCGTCTGGTGGTAGGCCTTCAGAGTTCCATCTGAAATTTAATTGGCAATTATGAGGGATGTTCCTGAAACTTGCGTAATTACAAAAATTTTGTCTATTCTTACTATTTCAAGTGTAGTCACTCGTAAAAATGAATAATATTCTACATCTATGACTAGAATATGGTTATCATATTTCAACAGTTAAAATTGCCTTACTTTGGTAACTAAAACAATATCAAAAAATACCATTGGGATACATATTTGATTATTGAAATATTCATTTATTTCAATAAAATGATTGGGAAACTTAAAAAACAACCTATATTTTAATATTAATAGTTGATAGATTAGTAAGAAAAGTATTTCAACAGTCATGAATTACATAACATAATAGCTAATTTACAAACCAAAAAAAAACATTTTAAAGGAGCAGGGTGTAACTTCGTAAAGCAAGTGGATAGTGCATTAAAAAACCACTTCAAGCGACAATGTTTCAATTAACTTACCCGCTAATCTCGACCTCATTGGTCAAATTCTTTTCAATAGTGAAGGGCGTGGTGAGTGGTATCTCCCTCTCCAACAAATCTCCCATCCAGTCCTCATAAATCATCGTCTGGCGGAAGGAGAAGGAGAAGGGCCCCGCATAGCTGAGGAAGGAGGCGGACAGCAGGCAGTTGCCCACGAGGCGCGACTGCTCCACGTGCAGCGCGGCCAGGTCCTCGGTCCAGCGCTTCTGCTCGCTGGCCAGCCCCGACATCAGCTTGCCCGCCGCCACCAGGCGCCGCATCATCACGTCCGTCTCTTCCTGGAGCTCTTGGCGACGCAACATTGCAGTCTCGTACTTCTGGTTTAATCTGAAGAATTCAATTGATGAGCAAATGCAGCAGAAATTGGATTAATTTAAAAATCTAACAACAAATAAAGCTAACTACTAGGGTGCCCTGCATTAATATTTTGACTATCAGGGGATTCAAAGACGACTTTCCTTAAGGCCATATATTATTGTACTATTTTATAAGTTTATGATGATTTTATAAGTTTGGGATAGTATGATATTTTTTTAATATTAATAACCCGATAGAGTATTGTCTACTACGAACCCATTGAGAGTCCTTTGCAGTCTGTCGATCTCACGGTTAAGAGAAGCGAGGTAGTTGCAAGCCTCCGTGTACTCCTTCTCGAGAGCTTCCACTTTGTCCTGCTTGGGCTTCACCTCGCGGTAGACGGCGCAGTAGCCGAGCACGGCGATCACGAATTTCAGCAGACCGTATCTGTGGAAAATATTAAAAATATAATTTTTCACATTAGATCACATGCGATTGAAGAAATGGAGTGTTATTCATCAATACATACCCAGCTTTACTTGTCTGTTGCATAGAATCTATCTTCTTGATGTTCTTCATGTGATGTTTCACTAACTTGACTTGCTTTTGAGTAATAAGGTCACAATTCATTTCCTGCAGGTTGCGCAGGAAGTTGGGGTCCGCCATGATACCTTTGGCGGACTTCCAATTAACGTCAGTCACACCGCGGATTATAGCCACGCACTCGCATACAGTCTGAAATATAAATGTTTGCTCTGTTGTAATAATTTCAAGGTAAAACCATTGCTAGGTAACTAGTACCGCTATCACAACGTATGTTTATTTTACAGCCAGTATTGGTATTATTTCTAAAAATAAAAACGAATACAACAAATGGCAGTTGCAAATTCAGACAATTGCTTTAGTGGCCAAAAACCCTTACTACTGACAATAGCAGTCCAAACTCAACTTATATTTCATTAGCATAACATAATTTTATTGTGTGAAACAAGATTCGAAAGTTCGTTAAAAATATTTAATGGTGGTACTTTTGTCAAATTACTGAAGGTTACAAAGTGAAATACCATAGCTAATAAACATCAGAAACTATAGAGATGTTTACTTTTTTTTCGAAATTGCGAGGCAAACCTCTTTTTTTAATGCGACAGGCAAAGTAGTTAATGGCAGTCCTCAGTCCATCAGTGATCACTAGTCACATTACCTTGACGTCTTCGGGCGGCTGGGCGAAGGAGCGTATCTCCGTGATGTCGCTCTTGTCCAGGTCGGCCAGCGCCAGGCGCGCCGCCTCCAGCGCGGGCAGCGCGGCCGACAGCGCTTCCTCCGCCTCCGCCTTCTCCTCGGAGATTACTTTGCTCTGTTCCGTGATCTCGGTAGATTTTATTGTAGCTACAGTCTGCTTAGCTGTTGCCGCTTCCGTAGCTGAAAGATGAGGTTGGATTTTTACGAGGCATGCCTTTTAAGTTTTGTCGTTTCAAGAAAAAACAACTAGAACCTTATAGTACTTTTTATTGTTTTACAAAGTATTCACCACATAGCTTAATTACACTTTTCCATTCGCTCAAACCAGTTATTATATAACATTTATTCTACTCTAAAATGGGCGTGTTCAAAATGGCTGACTTGAAAGCGTCGATTACTTCTTCAACGGACAGGAACCTTTGACCACGAAGACTTTTCTTAATTTTAGGAAATGTAAAGAAATCGTTAGGGCTTAGGTCAGGACTGTATGGAGGATGTTCAAGAATTTCTACTTTTTCCTGCTTCAAATACTGAACCGTTTGACGAGCGCTGTGTGAGCTTGCGTTGTTGTGGTGCAGGATGATGATACAAAATTTAAACACATTCGAATAGAGAACAAATTCAAAATTGCCGGGAAATATAGAAACGACAGAACTTAAAAGGCATGCCTAGCATTAAAGTAAAACAAATACTTTATTCTACGTACATGATTTATTAATTCATGAATAGTAGCATCCGTATACAGTTAGTGACCGAATTAACCTCACAAAGACTTTGTCAAGAAAAAAAAGAATCTATGAAACGAAGCAGATCTCTTGTAGGTAGACCTCGCAATTAATCCTTAGAAGTAATAACGGCGTCAGTACTACGCTCAACCACTTTCAGTTCTGCTGCATCTATATTAACGTGTCTATAGAAAACCTCCAACAGATCATTTCGATGAAATAACCTACTTTTCTTTAGATTTAATATTGAGATTTTTACAAAATACCTTCATTTGCACTGTAATATACTTTATCACTTTGTAGTTTCATCCTCTGAGTATTTACTGTAGGGGCCCACAGTTTCCATCACTGGGCTACAAAGAAATATCTAAAAAATGTTGTATATTCTCACCCGTAGATATCTCTTTCAGCAAGATCTCGCATTCTTTGGTCTGCTCTGCCACAATGACTTCTTGGACGGCAAGCTTGGCGTTCAGATCTGCTAACTGTACGTTGGCCTCTTCGATTTTAGCCAACCCGCCGATTAAACGCTCACACTGGGATAACACAAACGACATAAGTATATCAATCAATATACGTAGAACCAATTTTCGTATATTTCTATCCCAAAGAAAAAACAATTCGGAAGATTTAAAGAAAAGAAAAAGTTTTTGTAACATTTACATGAAAATCTAAAACAGTTTATTTTTACCTTTTACTAATATTATAAAGGCGAAAGTTTGTGAGTGTGTGAGTGTGTATGTTTGTTACTTCTTCACGTCTGAACGGCTGGAGCGATTACAATAAAATTTGGTATGCAGTTAGCCGACACTCTGGATTAACACATAGGCTATAATTTAACGCGGGTAACCGCGGGGCACAGCAAGTAGTATATAAGAAGCGTCCTAGTTTTATTAAATCCATACAAAACGAGTGGAGTGATTTTGATGCAATTTTAGACAATCTTCATATTGACGCAGACGGCAAGCATGTCAATTTTTCTACTTGTTGGATCCACATACGGTGTTTAAGATTCTTGCTAATTTTGTGTTTCCTACAAATTTAGATATTTGTTATTCACGCAACTAGTTTAATTCTGATGAAAGAGAGGTTCTACCGAAAATTTAATACATAGGATATAAAATTTAACAAAGGGCCTCTCACAATGGGAGGGCATAGGCCATACTCCGCCACACTAGTGGGGATTGGCAGACTTTTAACATATTATGGTTAAGATTATTTTGGGAGAACTCTCAGGCATGCAGATTGGGTTTCAGAGTTTTCCTTCACAGTTTTAAGTACGATATAAAATTAAATTATGCACTGGTAACATTGCGCAGCTAGTCTAGTATAAATAAAGTAACGTAAAAAACAAAACCCATTGCACAAAAACGGGTTTTGTTTTTATTTACGTTACTTAATTTGAGAAATTTCATGTAAGCCGCATGCCCAGTTTATCTAACGTCTGAAGTAGGAAATAATAACAGACATCCCATAAAGAAATCTTGTTTTCCCATTCGCAACAAAGTCGGACAAGCAATATCGAAACTAAAATAAAAAACTATGCTATAATTCAAATAAAAGAGTGACTTGTACCTGAGCCACGATATAATCATTTTTCTCCTTGAGCAGCGACAGGTAGTTGGTGAGATAGTCCATGTAATGCTTCGGCGTCACGTAATTATTGCGCCGCAGACGTTGCAAGAACTCGGCGGAATATTTAGCGACGGAGAGGTGCACGTGGACCACGTGCTCCACCACTATTGGACGGAACTCTTCAGGGATCTTTACCTCCTGAAAATGTGTAAGGACACTATTAAAGTAACACTGACAACTTCATATTTAATTATAATAATACACTTAAGAATTATTCAGTATATTCGGATAAATGTTATTTTTGTTTAATTTCAATAGCAATCGGTATTTTAATTTATTGTTATAAATAGGAATTACATAAGGGCAAAGGTACGGTTATGCAAAGTTAATAGTACCTACTGAAAATGTTAAAATAATTTACTAACGTCAGCAAGGAAAACGTTAGCAACAGCCAACAATGCTTGCTTCGGCCACGGGAACTGCCAATCTATAGTCGTGTTATTGACCAGGCCGGGGAAACTTCGACATCTGAATGAGAACATAAAATTAGAAGACATTACATCTGACGAGTATTATATATTTTATTGGATTATGCTCAACAAATCTGCCGTGAATAGTTGGTTATAACATTACTATCCAAAATATAAATTGCTACTTAGCATTGGCGAAACCGCGCGTGGATAACGTGGAATGCCACTAAATAAATTAGTATAGATTTCATGAGTAATACAGCATTGTTAGTAGGCAATATCAAATAAAGCCTCTCGCCCGGGGCATATAAATGCGAGTACTAAACTGCCTCTGTGTTAAAAATATATAACACATTTATTTATATATTCGTGTTGGCAGTCCTTGTCTCTATCGTGGTAATAATTACTGGTGGCTAGGTAGCTGGCGACAAACGCTGTCTGTCTACAGCGTTCGTCCAAATGAAATCCTAGAAAAAACAGAAAATATCAAACGGGTATATATTAGTAAGTTTACCTGTTCCTCAATATATCGCCGCTAGGTGACATGGACAAAACCACGTGCAGATTATCAGCGCAACGGTTGCAGAAGAAGTTCCACACAGAGTCCCTGTACGTATTACAACATTCATTTTAAACTATCAATAACTTAAGCTTAGACTCTGCACTATCGTTATTTTATAATAGTCGTAGTTAAATTGATATTTTTAAATATTCAGTATATTTTAAGTTTTAAATAAAAAAGTGTAGGGCTAAGGGCCTTATCATACTAGCGGTATGGAAGCAGCTGCGGGGCGGAGCGGACGCGCAGCGAATTCGTTACGGACACACAACGAACACACCGCGTATGCGCAGCGAATTCGTTGCGGACGCGCAACGGGATTCAAATTCGTCGATGCTGTCGTTTTCGTCTCCGGCGTCTTCGAAGTAATAAAGCCAACAACAGTGTTTCCTAGTCGAAATCCATTTTGTTACTGAGTGTATTGTAAGTCGATAATTTCCTACAAACACGCGACGGAAACGTAACGTATTTGACACACGTCCGCAACGAATTCGCTGCGAATGCGCGGTGTGTTCGTTGTGTGTCCGTAACGAATTCGCTGCGCGTCCGCTCCGCCCCGCAGCCGCTTCCATACCGCTAGTGTGATAACGCTCTAAGAATCAACGCACGGACATAAGTCGGGGAAGTACAATAAGTCAATCCAAACTGGCGTGGCGAATGGATACTATTGGTCCTTCAAGTTCATCATCGTTCCCCTAAATCCCTTCTTAAAATACACATACTGGCAAAATCATAACTCCATTAGTTCACCATTTCGTATAGACTTACTTGGCTACTCCATAGCCCGCCTCAATACTGTCGTTTCGGACAGCGTTGATGACGGCATCTTTCTCGTCATCGCCAAACAGCGCCGGGATCATGCCAATCATTAGGATGTTATTTATATACTCCAAAAATCCTTCTTCTATAATCTATACAAAAAAAAACCATGTAATAGAGTACGGAAAAAAGGGTCTTCAGTCTCCTTTAGCTTCAGCTAAGTATATTTTAGTCCTTTGGCAGTTAGTAGCCAAGGCATATAAAAGGTTATAATTTCTTACTGGACACGGAAATTTAATAAGTAAATTGCTTAGTTTCATATTAGTACATTCTTAGTGAATTTATTTTGGACAGCGATTGCTCATTTTAAAATAATACAATATTTATATATTATTCTTTACTAAAATACTAATTGATGCATAATTGTTTTGAATAAATCCTCTGTCGATGAAGCCTTCCTGGGTTGTAATGTAGCATGAGCTAAAACTTATATATATAAGTTATAGCTCATGCTATATTACAACCCAGCAAGGTTTCTTCGACTGAGGATTTATTGAGAGTTTTATATAAAATCCTTTTCAATTGTTAGACTATTTGATGTAACGGGTCACTGCGATCTCTAATACATATCGGTAACATTTGTATTTGTGACAACTATACACACATAACATATACACAAACAAACTTGCTGTACCTGTGCTGCACTAAACAGAAAGACATTCTTCTTATTATCGACGCCAAGCGAGTTGTACAAGCGTTTCATGTCGTCTTTGAAAGAGTTTTCGTTGTAGTTACGCGTTATCGTGATCTCGAACATGTCACAACCTGGAATGGAGATAGATTCAAAATCTGATTTAACATGTTATATGTATGATTTGTTATGATGCCAAAAATTGGTATGATGGAGACTACAGATGGTCAGCGGCACAATCTTAGGTAGTGTCTAGTAAATTTAATAAAAAATATAAAATCAGATTAAACTACATGTTTACAGTCTGCTAATAAGCGGTTCCCTATGTTAGGTAACCGTGGGCTTGTATATTGGCCACTACCAATAGACTAAATTATCCTGTATGTATACACTACTGACCAGTTGCGAAGCAGTCTGCTAATACTGTACTTGCCGGTAAACCATACCTATATGTTGCCGGCACTGTAACACAGATATGTACAGACTTCAGCTAACTGCCAGCACTTCCAGCTAACTGTCAAATTTCTTTTATAGATTTTCAACTTTATCACAAAAGCATAAGGTTCACTTTCAATTGGGGTAGCTTGATGTGCTGGCGTCTGTACCATTTACTGACCTGCTGCGAAGGCCGCCAGTCTACAGATGCTCTTCTTGCCGGAACCTCCCACACCGATGATCATGGCATTGCCGCGGTCCATGCGCAGTATGCGATGTGTGCGAGTGAGATGTTCGAGGCAGTCTTCAAATAGTACAACGGACATCTTGCCAATGCGCTCGTTATATTCATCGAGGATCTAAAATAATTTTATATGTTTTCGTGAATATTAAGAAAGCTGAATATTCGTACCAGAATTGGCGAAAATTGTTTCCGAACATTTATTATACCACTATTTTTATGACCATATTTTCATTTCACCAAACGCCTAGGAAGTTTGTGCACATTATTTCATCCCTTATTTTTGCTGTTGCTGCAGCATGGAAGCAGGCATACCGCATGCAAGCCGGCATGCAGAATGCAGCATTCAAGCAGGCATGCAGCAGTCAAGCAGGCATGCAGCATGCAAGCAGGGATGCAGAACGCAAGCAAGCATTCAGAACGCATGCAACATGCAGCAAGCATTGTTTCTGCCACGGCTCCGGCGCTGCGGGGTTTGGCCGGGCCCACGCGAGCTTATCGTCGCAGATGGTTGGACGCTCACCACCGCATCTTCAGCTCCAGTTCGCCGGCCGCCTTACCCCTCCGCGCCTACGCGGGCTTATATAACTCTAGGGGTAGGGCAACAAGACTGCGTGGAGTCGGTTTTGCAGCTATTCGTTTGTATCACGAAATTTTATAGCACAACATATTGACTATTTATGACACTATTTTAATTTGATTTTGAAAATACTACCAAGTATCCGTCCATATATTATGTGTGCCCAAAATTCAGAAAAATGTTATTTTAGTGTGGTGAAAATAACACAAATAAAGCATTTGGCAAATAAAAAAATTTCATAAAAGGCTTCGGCCAATAGCAAAATGTTATTTTGTAAATCGGTGAAAAATATTTCGGTAAAATAATACCTTTGACACATGACACTTCGATTATATTAATGTATGTCAAATAATGCATATAGCAAAAAAGACGTCGCTCAATAGTTTTCAGTAAAATGACAATCGAACAAAAATAAATCGGTAAAGTGATCGGTTCCCCTAATTTCGATATAATTCAAACTTTTTTGTTTAGAGAGTTTTAACAGTTGAAAAATCAATGTAGCTAAGTTCTATGTCTAGGATAACTCGTTTTCGTAGGTTACAGCAAAATAAGCGGAGTTAGAGAATAGCAAGTCATGGTCTTAAGCCGTAGTGATAAATTTCTCTTGCTTACCTCTTGGAATAGAAAATATACAGCCTCATAGTCGAGTAGGTCTTCGTAATATCTGATTTCCTCCTCATCGAGAGCATTGCGGTAGTCGCCGAACAACAACGGATCTCGAAGGACGTACTCTTCCAACTACAACATTTGTATAATCTGCTTAACAGAATAAGAGGGCTGCTTGCAGCAACATTTTGTAGCCTTTTCTATTTTAAAGACCGAAGCAGTATAGTTGATAATAATTAAAGTAAAAATATTATCGTAAAACCTAGTTAACCGGATAAATTTTAATAAAATCCCTACACAACACTAGGAAACCTATAACACTTGGAAAACCCGTTTTAATAAGGAAGATTATATTTTGATTTAAAAGTACAGCTAAATATAATCTCGTCTAATAAATCTAGCTTTTCCTAATGCCACCTATAGCATGCTAGCAGCAATAACGACTTGACGTTTTAGTTGGATGAATCTAACTCCGTGTTGTTTCGTGGAACCAAAACATAAATGCATTAAAAATAAAACAACAATGTAAAGAGCAGTTATTTAAAAACACTCTTTTGAAACATTTTAGACGCGAGTACGATTTTGAATTGTAATTTATACATAATCGTTGAATTAAATATTTTACATTACAGAGTGGTTTCAAAAAAAATATGAAGTTGATACATATTTTCTAGCAACGTAAACCGAGAATTATTGGTAAAAACTTCACGAACAAAACTATATAATTTCAGCCCTTAGCCGTTTTGTCGAATGGTAAACTAAAGTAGGTCGACTTAATGCGATGGCTTAAGCTTTGGTAAGAGTAGTCTTTACTCACGGTAAGCTCTTTTTCTTCTTCGGCCTCTTCCTCTTCTTCTTCAAAGACATCGGGCTCAGCCGTTTGTTCGGGCTCGAACTTAGATTCCACGAGTGCTAAATCTGAAATAACACGTATATTTAAATTAATTACTGGTTACAAAAATACTACACATTAAAAAAACACTCGTCTAGAGTTAGTAAAAAATAAAAATAATTAATCCAAGCTAATATGTTACGTAAACGCTAAAATTCTTTGACATCTTCGGTGGATTTCATATCACAAATTTCAACTTTACGTAGAACAAAATATTGCATAATATGGCATAGAGAAGTCAGCACAGTGGTCCAGTAAGGTTTTAAGAAAATGTATGTTGTATGTTGATTTTTGTTACTCCGACAAGTGTTTCAGCTACTTTTCATTGAGAAAATGACCATTGTATGGAGATACTGGTACATAAGAGCTGGCTGTCTGAAGTGTCCAAAATTGGAACTTGGTATCCGATTCCAGAGGTGGAACCGTGCCAGCCCGTATTCCTGTATAATTGTGCTCGGGAAACCGGGAACTGTCTACCTTTGTTGGGCCCCTCAAAGGAAAACGAGCAGGAATCAGTAGCAAACTTCTTCGCCTACCGTTAACTCGGTTAACTATATTATTTGTGTATATCCGTTAATTCTATATTACATTGAAACAACATTCTTACAAACTAATCCTAAGACACGTACGGATAACTTTATCTTTAGGTGTTTTAAATCTGACAGTTGGATGCGCGAGTAATCGACATCGTGAATGTTGATTATCTAATGGACCTTGGAACTTTATACCTCAATTATATAAAGAAAATTATGAACTACTTAATTGTTGTGGCGTATGCGAAGATCTTTTGATGATATAAGAACAGTAACATTATGAAAGATTGGTTACCTATGTTTAGAATTTAGACAATTATTTTAAGCAGGTTCAGCAATGTTACCGTTCAATTTGTCAGGGACATCGGCGCCCAACACCCAGGCACTATTGAACATATATTAAACATACATACTCCATAAACTGAGTATAACAGTTTATCGTCTCATTCTTAGAGCACCGGTATCCAAATGACCAACAGACACGGTGTTTAACATGGTTTCTAGTGTTTCCACCATAGCTTCATACTTACCTTCCTCATCGTCTTCGATTTTGATTTGTTCATCTTCCGGTATGACTATTTCTTCGAGCACGACGGGTTCCTCTTCTGGGAAGTATTGCACGATGTGCTCTTGAATGTGTTGTCGCATCAGGTCACTATCCTGTAAGTTACATACGAATAGGTTTTAATAGAAGTTCTATTTGAATTTTATATCCTGTAAGTTACATACGAATAGGTTTTAATAGAAGTTCTATTTGAATTTTATCCACAGCTGTTACACTAGGCGATACCAGTCATCGAAGCAAGAGATTTTATAGTGTAGTAGTGTCGGTGTTAACAGGACGGGCAAGTTCACCCTTCTGGGCATAATATTATATGATGAAACCCGGTTAATTCCTGACTGCGAGCTACAACTCATAATTTTCTTTAGGTAAAATCCCAATAACTCTTGCGTGCGAACGAATTGAAATTCAAACGTAATACATCATGACCTGAAGCCGGATTCGCTACTTAAGGCTAGTCATAACCATTCACATGTTGACGCTTGTTCCATCGCCGCAAGGTCTAAATTTAGCAGTTTTTTCTCCACCGCCGCTGATGTTTCCACCGTTACCCATCTTCATCACTAACTGCCTTAAATTCCAAGAGCCACTGCCACCTGGTTACCAACCGATACTACCCAACAATTCAGTTCTGAAGATTTCCCATCATTTTATAAGTAGGTTTCCCATGCTTATAAATTGTCACAGAAATAAACTTTTGTACACCAGGTAAACACCCCATATGATGCAGTGTTGACATTCAGTATTAGTAGAAGACTTATTTAATTGACGTGTAGCGCTATAGTGGTGTGCTCGTACATGCGTGTTGATGAATCTGTCCAGGATGACGCGCGTGAACTCGTTGCGCCAGCAGCGCACCACCGTGCGCTTCTCGCTGAAGTACGCGGGGTCCGTGAGGCACAGGCCGGCGGCGATGCGGGACAGGTCGCGCAGGTTGAATATGTAGTGGAACTTCGCTGGAGTAGGCGGCAGCTCTACTATCATAATCTGTGGATGTTACAGGTTACGATTAAAATTTTGCAGTATCACTTGACTTTTGCTGTAATTTAATCAAACTTGTCTAGATTTACGACTAGAATGAGTCCTATAAGTGTCGCTCACTCTACATGTTTTGGTACTCGCTGTATTGTAGAAGTATAGTTTAATGAATAATATTGTATTTGTTTCGCCAAAATTAATGCAAAATTATCATGAGGTGAAGCAGCAAAACAAGTTTTGTAAAACTGATATTTGACGCCATTTGTGAGCAATTAGAAGTTTGTTATTGCCGAAAATGTAATGAATGGGAAACCAATACAAGGCATAATCAATCAACCACACAACTTTCGTTCTTTACCTATTTTATGTTATTTTATGACGCTCTCATTATCGACGAGAGCAATATGTAAAACTTTGCTTTAACACAAGGTTATAGAAATAATTATTATAATAATGTTAACGTGCTCATAGCGACGTTAGTGCTACTTAACGTTAGAAAAGTCGATTGCTGTGGCCAAGTCCCTTGTTTTTCAAATTATAGCACTTAGCTTAACCAACGTATAGAATGACAGGATATAATCTTCAAAGTGCCCCGCAGGCGCTTTCAACGCTAAGCAAATAAAAGTAAATGTACGTGCTTATGTAAAAGTAGTTTAATAAAATGTTTGTAACTGCACTTCGATTTGACGGCTAAATTAGTTTGAAATACATATCGGGGGCGTAGCTCAGATGGTAGAGCGCTCGCTTAGCATGCGAGAGGTACCGGGATCGATACCCGGCGCCTCCAAGATAACGTACTTTTACAAAATTTTGTGAATTGGGGCCAAATGTATATGTAAAATATGAACTTATTTTTATTTATGCTAGCTACCCGATATGCGTTTGTTTTCCCATTAGTTTTAGTTAATGTTTCGGTAATTCAATAAAAACTTGCTAACTTATTAATTTATCCTCGTAAGTCAGTGGGATGTGATCTATGGCTAAGAGAGAAATGATGAAGATGATGGTTAATTTTGTATGGGAATATAATTAACTTGAGAGATGCACGGTGAAAGTAAAATAATAAGTATAAGTATCACTTCACTGCTACGATCGATGCACAAACAATATTATTGGTCGAAAACTGTGTCGAGACTGAGAGAAAGCTTATTGTGTGGGAATACAGGAAACCGGCTTCGTTCTCATACCTAAGCCTGGCGGGAATGACTGATCGTTTGATAATTGATCAGTTATTGACCACAGAGTTGACGGTAATATAAAGATAATAAGGTAACGTAATAATATAATAAGGTAATAATGATGAGATTGATGGTAGAACGGTGAAAATTAAAGGAAAGTAACATAAATGTCCAAAAATAAATATAAAATTATTCTCAACTTAACGAATATACACCAAAATATCATAAAAAGCGATCAAATTGAGCGAAGCTGGGGAGGGTGAGGGAAGCCAAAATATGTAGGATTAATTAGGTATATTATTTCACGTTTACAAAATAAATGTTTCCGCCCGGGATCGAACCGGGGGCCTTCTGCGTGTTAGGCAGATGTGATAACCGCTACACCACGGAAACTACGTGAATACATGCTTAAAGTGACTTAGGGTTCCACAATGATATTTTTAGCTCACATTTTTGACCAATTTGTATAGGTTAATACAAAATATACATAAAAGACTTAAAATCCCTTAAGCGATTAGATAAGTGTTAGTATTGTAAAATAATTAAATTCAGATTACAAAAACAAGTAACATACAAACTTAGAACACTACCTACTCTATATCTATACTAATATTATAAAGAGGTAACGTTTGTGAGTTTGTGACGTTGTAAGGGGTAATCTCTGGATCTACTGAACCGATTTTCAAAATTATTTCATCAATAGAAAGCTACGTTATTGTGGAGTGTCAAAGACTATGAAAACTTCCAAAATGTATAACGCATCTTTACTTACAACTTGAATAATGTAATCTAAGTTGTAAAAAATCGGGCAGGGACAAAAATATTTATAACGCGGAACGAAGTCCACGGGCACTGACTGCTATACTTTATATATTGAAGTAGTTTAAAACTTATATTTTTTTCATTTTCTTCTTCTTAGCGTGTCCATGGCAAACTAATAAATGTTTGTGGCCCAGAACGTGGCCACACTGATTGGCCTGTTTGTGGCATTCCTAAGGTCCTGCCATGTATGTATATATGTGACAGGCTAGGCACAATGTTAGGTAGACCATGGATTAGACCGAAGCTCCACAAATACAGTCCATTTTTGGGTTACTCGACAGTCCCCACATAGACATGTTTTCTTTGCTTCGGCCCACCTGTGTCCGGAGTCTACTTAGGGACTTCCAGATCGGCAATTGTTTTTCAATATGATCAGACATGCTATTATTAATTCCATATAACCATCGGTAAAATTTTTCGATACGTATATTGTCGCTTTGCAAAGCCTTGCTAATAGTTACATCTGTTCAATGTTGTGGGTAGAATACCATGAACCGTCCTTAAAAAAGTTGTCAAAAAGTAATGTTATTGTAATGAAAAATGTGCCACCACAATCATCCAAAAATAAAAAGCCAACATCACGCGGTATTCCCAGGCGGTCACCCATCCAAGTACTAACCGCGCCCGATGTTGCTTAACTTCGGTGATCGGACGAGAACCGGTGTATTCAACATGGTATGGACGTTGGCGAGCAAAGAATTAAAATTACCTATCACATGGATTTAGAAACAGGATTTCTTTTAATAGATTAGTGTGTGTACACGTTTTTAAACATCACAAAGTATGTTCAAAATAACCATTTGGTAATTAGTGTGTTCAGTAGAAATATAACAACAGCTGCCGTTTCGTTATTCTTACAAGTGCTGTGTCTTCAAACTCAAAATAAATGATATAAAATGATATGACTTATAAAATAGTAAAATTTATTAAATTAAAATATATTAACAAATAATTAAGTATAATAAATGAATTCAGGACTAACTATAATAATAAATTAATTTAATAAAAACTATTTTATGTTATTTAAATATCAAATTAGTAATAATGCACTCTTCCTCCTCTCTCCTAAATCTGTGCTGTACCCTGCAGGGTCCACAATTGATACAAACATTATGTCTACCAACTTTATACATACATTGTGGAATGCAATAAAGAATTCAGAATTGAGAACTCTTTTGCTCTCTTTTCTCTTTGTCTGTCTTGCAATGATTTGATAGACCTTAGAATAGTTCATTCACTGTTTCAGGTACAGGTCCATGGTTTTATAGTTACTGTCCAAAAATGTGTTTTTATCAAGAGTTTATCACTATACCATAAGAACATAAAAATACTTTGATTTTCCAACGAACACGGGTCCATGACTCTTACTATTTTAAATAAATGTATTTCGCTTGAGTAAAAATAATGTTTCCGCCCGGGATCGAACCGGGGGCCTTCTGCGTGTTAGGCAGATGTGATAACCGCTACACCACGGAAACAGTGATAACCTGTGACCAAAATATACGGTACAATGTATTATAACAAATACATTGTACCGTATATATATAGCCTTGAACCGGCACTTTCTAACGTGATATAATTAATTACCTTATGGTTCCGCCTGGGAGCATGACGTATGGTTTGCGCACACTTTTGCACTATACATATGTCCCCAGTCTCTATTGAAACTGGGCGGCATGGTCAAAATTTGACAGGATATTATATCTTGCGTTTGTAACGCTACTGGTTGAATTATACGTATGTACTTGGATTTTATGATTAAATAAAGTGGAAGAAAAGGTTATTGAAATAAATTACAATACTTACATATTTTTACTACTTATACATGATCTATGTTATACTTTCAGCATGAATTTACTGACAGTTCAAATCTAATTCTTAAATATTGCTTATACAAAGTATATAAAATCACTTACAAAGTTGGTAATCATGTGACTTAACGATAATAATAAAAAAATCAATGTTCTCATTATATTAATTTTTATCATAACTATGAATATCATCCTATAAGTGAAACGTCAAAAACTACATTCTGAACTAGACGGAAATTGCAATAGTGTGTAATAAATAAAACTAATATTATTTGTTTAAATGTATAAAATAATGTTCTTAGATATGGGTTGCTTGTTTGGAGTAATCCGTCGGACATAAATAGAGCTTTTATAGTGCAACAACCGACCAAGTGCCAGTCAAACTCGTGCGCAAAGGGTTTCGTACCATTGTCTATAAAAGCAAAAATATCACGTTTTTTGTATGGGGCCCTGTTTAAATAGTTATGCAATTCAGATTTTTGGCATTTGCTGTAATAGCGGCAACAGAAATATATCATCTGTGAAAATTTCCCTCTGTCCAGTAGGATCCACTATCTCGATCCACCAGTGGATTGAATAGCACGCCGAAGTTCACTGTGATCCACCAATGGTCTCGGTGGATCATGTGATACTTGCATCTCCTAATATGCTCCACCAGTGGATCGAATATAATTCAGGGAGTTGGGTAAGATCCACCACTGATTTCAGTGTAACCTGTCATGTAATTTATATAAGTATATAATAAGGTCCGCTGGAATCTAGGTAAGCATCGATAACTTATGCCATTGATAATCGTTGTCGTCGTCGTTTAAATAGTTGTTGATAATAAAGCTGACACTTATTTTATCAATTGGTGTTGCTACTTATTGTTATAATATTCTCTCTATATGTACCTATTACTCTTCTAATACAGGGAACGTACTGGCTGCATACCTACCTACTAGACTAATGAGTTTGTTATTATTCATAGGTTTTTGCATTTCTCCAAACGCATCTCTTAAAGTGATAGTAGCAACCTACTATTGCGGAATTATTGAAAACATTTTTAATGGCCTTTATTGCAGCGTACTCTAAATCAACTGTAAACTTGATTGGACGAAATGACTTAAATATTCTTTTTATCATTTGAAATAGAATATTATATGTCTCGTAAGTTATTTCAGACATAAAGGCAAACATAAGGGGTACAACCATATTATGAGAAAGTGAACTGCCGAAGTCACCATGAAAACTATAGATTTGATCAAAGGGATCAGGCGTGCTACGAAATGTTACGTCACAAAATATGTGTTTTAAAATATAAATACGCTTGTGACGTTGAAGTGCCAAATCGTTACGATAATTTTCTTGTGGCCGACTTCAATTGCAACAACATACGTATATTACTATTCGGTAACCCCAATATTTTAAAACGTAAGAATATTTAAGTCATTTCGTCCAATCAAGTTTACAGTTGATTTTGAGTACGCTGCAATAAAGGCCATTAAAAATGTTTTCAATAATTCCGCAATAGTAGGTTGCTACTATCACTTTAAGAGATGCGTTTGGAGAAATGCAAAAACCTATGAATAATAACAAACTCATTAGTCTAGTAGGTAGGTATGCAGCCAGTACGTTCCCTGTATTAGAAGAGTAATAGGTACATATAGAGAGAATATTATAACAATAAGTAGCAACACCAATTGATAAAATAAGTGTCAGCTTTATTATCAACAACTATTTAAACGACGACGACAACGATTATCAATGGCATAAGTTATCGATGCTTACCTAGATTCCAGCGGACCTTATTATATACTTATATAAATTACATGACAGGTTACACTGAAATCAGTGGTGGATCTTACCCAACTCCCTGAATTATATTCGATCCACTGGTGGAGCATATTAGGAGATGCAAGTATCACATGATCCACCGAGACCATTGGTGGATCACAGTGAACTTCGGCGTGCTATTCAATCCACTGGTGGATCGAGATAGTGGATCCTACTGGACAGAGGGGTTAATTTCATTCGTCTAACTATGACGGTTCAAGGGACATGGTGACAGACGAAAAGGCACCTTAATAAAGCGGAGCCTTAATTAGGGTGCCGTTTTAACCTTTTGGTGCAGAACCCTAAAAAGATCGACGTCTTTGAATCGTCGTTTGGTCCAGTCCTCTGTTGTCAAATTATAGCAGTTTAACGTGTATAGCGACAGGATACAATCTCCAACGTGCCCGCAGACGTCAACCTTCAACGCAACGCTACCTGTAGGGGCTATAACAAAAGTGTACGTGCTTATGTTAAGAAAATGTTTGTAACTGCACTTCGATTCGGCGGTAATTTAATTTGAAATTCATACCGGGGGCGTAGCTCAGATGGTAGAGCGCTCGCTTAGCATGCGAGAGGTACCGGGATCGATACCCGGCGCCTCCAAGACAACTTACTTTTTCCAAATTTTATAAATTGCGACCAACTGTATATGTGTCATATAAACTTTTTATTTTTATTTATACTAGCTGCTGTACCCGGCTTACGTTGCGACTCTACCTAAAGGAAATTCTGTTAGGATTAGAAACAATATCCAAAATAAAAAAAAATACACAAATTTTCTTAACCTAACAAATATACACCAAAACGTCATAAAAATCTGGCAAATCGGGCGAAGCTGCAAAAATACATATGATATCACGTTTACAAAATAATAAATTAATACGTTTAATAAATATATATATCAGAATATAATGTTTGTTAGAAAAAATATTCATAATTATAAAAAGAAAAGTGAACTGCATAATATAAATACTAGGAATAAAAACAAACTAGCCATGCCAGGCTTTAGAGTAAGCAAAACTAATAAATCATTTTTAGGAAATTGTATTAGGTTTTATAACAAGCTTCCTACTCAAATTACTGATCTGCCTGACACAAGTTTTAAAACACATATTAAACGTGTACTTATGGCTAGGGGTTATTACACCACTAAAGAGTACATCGATGACAAAGACGTCTGGCTCTCACTTCCTACCTGCACATTGCTCGCTGGAGATCTTGTAGCCATATAGACATGACTGATCTGCTGTGTTACGTGAACTATCTGTAAATGATTGCTATCATATACTTAATTTAAAATTATTGACTCTGTCTCAAAATGAATAATGTTATTGTTTCGAAGTTTTTCTTTTGTATACCTAAATATAATCTAAAATAATAAGCATTCAGACAACCGATCGAGCATATATTGTGTTTGCCTACTAAATAATTACTCTAATTGGACCAAATCCCGTGTTCATGCCCGCTTGAGTATGTTTCGCCGGACCGTCTCAACTGGGTCGTGTTGAAACCGGTAGTAGATGAACCCACTGAGTTTGTTTCGCTGGGTCTTCTCAGTTGGGGCGCATTGGATCCGGTGGTAGCATTAAAGCGCGACCGTCGTTATTAACACAAGGTCCGTCATAATAATAATACCTTTAATATAGACAGAACTATTGACAATATGTAGTAAAAATATTAGACTTAAACTAGATAATTAAACATAATCTCTTGACAATAACTTGATACGAGCTAGCTAAATATCATTTCTGTAATAAAATAAATTTTATAAATGTTTTCATACAAGATGTACCTAAATATCTATGTTACTAGAAATAATATCTAATGTATACAACTATATTTCTACAAACATGTTCTGACTATTTAGAAGCGCTTTTTTAAAGTCTACGTGAATAAAAACCTTTTTTATTTATTTATTTATTTTATTATTTAATGTTTCCGCCCGGGATCGCACCGGGGGCCTTCTGCGTGCTAGGCAGATGTGATAACCGCTACACCACGGAAACTATGTAAATACGTGCTTAAAGTGCCTAGTTGTGGTACAAGTATTACTTTTAGTTCTAAACTATTGGCCAATAGATATACAAAATTTACAATATAAGACTTAAAATATCTTAAGCGATTAGGTAAGTGTCGGTGCTGTTTTCCGAGAACCATAAAATATTTAAATGCGGACAACAATTTTGAAAAAGAAATGGAAAAGAAAACGATCGGTCGTCCGGCATCCTGCATAAACTAATATAAATGATATATTTTTTCAAAAAACTAATATGACTACGTTCGCTCCGCTTTCAGCGAAACTTCCTCCCACGTACGTTGAGGTTGAGGAATGAACTCCCTGTTACGGTTTTCCCAAGAGACTACAGCATGGGGCCCTTTAAAAACGGAGTTGTAAGGTTTCTAAAGGGTCGGCAACGCGCACGGTAACTACTTACCACCAGGTGGGTAGGCCGTATGCTTGTTTGAAGTTGTTTGTCAACTAAGTTGTATAGAAAAAAGAAAAATAAGATAGAAATAAGATAAAAAAAGTTTTGTTTTATTTCAGTTTAATTTATATCTGCTACTCTATTTCTAGTTTGTATTTGGGACTGACTAACTATTAAACTTCTTTAACATTTATATTTTAGTTACTAACATTTTAATTAATGGATAACTTTGTTAAAGCCAGCAGAAGGGTAGAAATTATAAATAGGATTCTTTCGGCTTAAAATTAAGCTTACCTATTTCGATAGATTTCAATATATATTATTATTATCTACAATTTATATTATATGGCATAAGTTGTCAGACTGTAAAAATCACATTCTTGCACTGTTGTTTATATAAAAAACAAACAAACTGGTAACCCATAAATTGCAAGTTAATTACTAAACGTTATTATAATAATTAATCTGATCGCTTATAATTCTTAGAAAAATGACGTCTTAAGTATAATGGAAACTTCAGTTCTTAAGCGATCTACAGCCCTACAGTAAGTAAGACCTAGTTAAAACGTGGAGGTCAGACGTAAAATAAAATATACTACAGCTTCAGATAAAATATCGATAAAACTATAAATTTGGAGGCGCCGGGTATCGATCCCGGTACCTCTCGCATGCTAAGCGAGCGCTCTACCATCTGAGCTACGCCCCCAGTACGTGTGTTCAAAGAAATTATGTTCCAGTAGTAGTAGAGTAGGGTTATTGAAATATTTTCTAATAATTCAAAACTATCGTATGACAGTCCGTTCCCAAAAAAATTGATAAGCCGTGACCACATTAGTCAGACGCATATCGGCTTGAATGCTTTAGAATTTCATTAGCGTAGATCAGAAATCTAGTGGCTTCCTGTTTTCTGATCTAAAGAAATTCATAAAATTACTAAGATAACATTAAGTCTTCTGCATTGCTCAATATTAACCAGTGGGTGTTAGGATATACTTGTAGCGTCGTCATAGAAAGTGTCGACTGAATTTATAGAAAGGCTAAACCGTAAAAAACTCAGAAAAAATACAAACTATATAAAAACGGTTAACATACATACTGGAGGAACTTCAAGGAGTGCTATCTACTCATGGAACTTAACAGGTTAAAGAAACCGAGTTTAGTGAATTACAAATAGGTATAAAATTTCATCCCCATTTAAAAAAAAATCGACCTTTGTATGGAAACTGTTTTGTTATGTATTTTGTTAGGTTAAGTATTTTTTTTTTTTTTTTTTACTGGGACTAGTCCCTCCCTCTTACCCACCACTGCAACTCCTGTAAGCCAGGATCAACAGTGGCACACAATGAAATGACACTGAGCGGTGAAGCTCAGGCATGTCCCGGGGAATAGCTTTAACTGTCTTGGATCCCGCAACGAATTTAATCAGAAACAGAAAAAAGGAGGAGTTAGAAAATGAATGGTTCCACTTCCCTCCAGAGCAAAGCGGGAGACAGAATGATGTAAAGAGGCTATAGCCTCATAAAATGAGAGATTTGCAACTAGAGAAGCCAGCTGCAAAAGCACCGAGGATCAATTTAAGGGTAGTGAGCTGTTATATTTGATTCCAATAGTAGGTATGGCAAAAACGCTTAAACGCACGGAAGTTGTTCCTTGTTGCTACAAGATCCGTATAATAAACTACTCCAGATATTGGTTGCAAGCTGTTTAACATAATATCACGCTGATTTTGCCAGAGATCACACTCCCACAGGATGTGGTGAGCAGTTTGTTCATATTCGTTACTGGATGTTGAGCACAGACAGATTGGTGAAGATACTAATTTGAAACTATACAATTTACTTTTAAAATTGCCGTGTCCGGTAAGAAATTGTGCAACACAATGGTCTATGATTAGCCAAGTTTTATTTAACCGTTCGCGTACGTCCGGAAAGAACTGGTGCAGATGGCGACCCTTGGTTGACGTATTCCATCTACATTGCCATTCATTTAGTAGTTCGTTATTTAAGTCAGCTATTGGCATAAATAGCCTGGTTATTTTCGCACGGTCGCGTAATGATAAGAAATCATTTTCTAAATTATCGCGCGTAGAATAATACATTGCTGCTCGTCTTTGTACTTCAAGATCAACCGGTAGTACACCCGCTAGGACAGGTAGGGCCTCTGTGCTCACTGTTCTATAGGCTTTACACAGAAATATCAACGCCAACCTCTGGCTTTGTAGTAATTTACGGCGAGCAGCTCCGATGGTAGCCCTATCAGCCCACACAGGCGAGCCGTAGCATATACACCCGAGATAGGTTGCCCCGTAAATGATTTTAAGAGTATTAAAAGAGAGGCCCCAGGTTGCCGTCGATATCCTTGTAAGTGCAAAAAAGTTTCGCTTAGCTTTTTCCCCAACTGATTTAATATGTTCTATAAACGAGAAATTCTTTTCTAAAACTAAACCCAAATAACAGGTTGATATTTTGCGTTTTACAGTAACATTATTAAGTTTTACGCCCGGGGGCGATTTTAGTTCACCTTTAAGAAGGAGTTGGTAGGTTTTATGAGGAGCAAATGTAAGGCGATTTCTTTTACCCCATTCACTTATCATACTTAAGCAAGTTTGAGCCAGATTTTCCAACTCTCTCCTGGAGTTACCCTGTATAAGTAAGAGGCCATCGTCAGCATATGCCGTTAGAGAGCAGCGTGATGGCAAGGGTAATGTCAAGAAGTCATCAAAACCCAAGTTCCAGAGATACGGCGCGAGCACTGAGCCCTGGGGGCAACCCATGGTTAACGATTTAGTGACTCTGAAGTGACCAAGCTTAAGAGTTGCAGAGCCATGTACGAAATAAGATATGATTATCGAATATATATTACTGTAACAACCGCGTAACTTAAGTTTTTGTAACAAAATTGGCCACCAAGTATTATCAAACGCCCCTGAAATATCTAGGAATATGGCCAAAACGTATTTACATTCGGACGAGTTTACAGCTTTCCTCACTGAGATAGCTGCGTCCACTGTCGATTTACCCGCAGTAAAACCAAATTGATTTCCGTGAAATTTTGGTCCTCCCGGCAGCAATCGCGGTACAATAAGTCGTTCTAGAAGCTTGCCTAAGGAAGGCAGTAACGTTATTGGTCGGTATGACTTAGGGTCTTCAGGCAGTTTATCGCCATTTTTTGGTATAATACGAATAAAACCGCTGCGCCAAGAACGCGGAAAAGTCCCTTCAGATATGCAACGATTAAAAACTTTTAGTATTGAATCACCGGATTGTTTTGTGGCTTCTATTATCATTTTGTTGGATATTTTATCTTCACCTGAAGCTTTGTTAACAGGTAGCGATTTCACAGTATTCATAAACTCATTAATTGTAGGAAGACTAGACATATAGGTAGCGGGTGGATTGTTTGCCCACTGTCTAATCTGCTTATGGTAGTCATTATCGTTCAAGGAACTATCATCAGGTATGAGCGAATTAAGTAAGGATTCCGTGGTCTCCTCTATGCCACTGGTGTAGGTATTATTGATTTTTATGTTTTGAATATAAGCTAAATCTATAGACCTATTTGCTTTAAACTCATGGTATAGGGGCGACCACGGGCCTTCTTTATCTAATTTATCGACTATTTTTCTAATAAAATTGCCTTTGGATTTCTCTATTGACGAGCGGTAACGTGAACGAACTATTTTGAGATTTATATATGCATTATTTAAAACATCGCCTACAATTTTACGTTTTTTTAGTTTATTATATTTTTTACGTGCTCTCCGAAATTCACATCGAACTTTAATTAAGTAGTTATTCCACCAATCGCATCTTCGAATATTAGTGATAGGGACGCGGCCTATGGCAATATCGGCACAGTAGGTAAAAGTGTCCGACATCATTACAGCACATTCCTCTGTTGTTAGTTCATCCCGGGTGAAATCCCAATCGGCCCCTTTGAGCCGATATCTATAGTTACCGTAAATAGCCGTAGGTCTTTGTGCCAACCGAGGAACAAACTCGTACACGATTAAGCGGTGATCACTGGATGAAGCGTCAGGCAAAACACGCCATCCATCCATCTATTCGGACGTCTGAGCTTGAAAAAGTGACGTCAATAAAAGATTCGCCAGTAGGGCTACAATAAGTAGGCGGTGCATCAGGAGTGTTATGTATTGATAGATTCATCTCAGCGACGAAATCTTCGACGGCGTTCCGCCGTTCTGTATCACTTGAACGGTATTTGCCATACCATAATGTAGAGGATGCGTTAACATCTGCGCCAATAATAATTTTGTGTCCTTTGAGGGACATCAAAACATGGCGCAAGTGATGTAAATGGGGACCGACAGGATCTGAATACTGAAAATAACAGCTCACTACGTAAACTTTCCAGGATGGGGATGATATTTCAGCGACAGCACAGTGTGACGTCATGAGGTTTCGCATAGCGCTTACCGTAAAATTAGTACGCGTTACGTAAATAGCAGCCCGTGATTTGTTGTCTAGCTGCACCAATTTATTTTTTAAACGCGCATATTGATATTGTTCTTGTACAAGCACTATATCTAAGTTGTATTCATTGACTAAAGTTTCCAACTCTGATGTCGCAACCCTATCGTTGTGAAGATTTAGCTGCCCTATTTTTAAGTAAGCCATATTAATATTTGGTATTTAGCACTAACTGCTCAAGTTTATGCTTAAATGTGGGGCAGTTGTCCGAGCCGCATTTGTGGTCGTGAGGTTTTTTATATGTTTTACACGATGCACAAACTGGTTTAAATTCTGGGTCATTGTGGTGCTTACATGATTTTGTGGGATGTGCTTCTGCGCATAAGGCACAGGTAGGTAATTTATTACTACAGTACTTGACAACATGCCCATATTGCTGGCAGTTTAAACACCGAACTACCTCTAAATCATCAATAAAGCGGCATGTAGCCCAGTCGATGAAAAGTTTTTCTTTAGTGCTGACTAAATGTTTTCTAATCTCCGGTTCGAGCTCAATTCCCACCCACTTGCGCCCATTAGCTACGTTACGCTTGCGCACAATTTTAGTTTTAGACGTAAAATCGTCTTCGCTGACTTTAAGATCACTATCTTTGATATTTTGCCTGTATAACGCCGTTAAAAAGACCTGGTCGTCCATTGACGACGGTATATCTTTTATAAGTATGCGCGGTCGTCGCCCGGATGGAGTTTGAAGTTTTAAACCCGCCGAACGAATGGCCTCGACAGAGCGAATTTTATTGAGTTGGGTTTCATTTGCCACTCGGAGTACAACGCCAGAATTGGAAGTTTTTTTAACGCCTACTATTTGAAAACCGTCGTCCGCGGGTTTTATAGCCTTCATAAGCGCTTCCTTGGTCGCCGACGAAGTCGCGTACTCCGCTGATCGCTCAGCGGTGGGATACGCAATAATTGAAGGAACCGGTTTTCGCGTCTGTACTATGGGGGCGGCGGTTTTTTTCGGTAAACGCAGTTTTAATTGTTCCGCGTACGTAGGAATCTCAGAATTGGTTTTATTTACGCAAAGATCTAACTGACGTTCTGCGTTCGCCAATTTAGTTTCATTGCATGAAGATTTAAGCGCAAGTAATGAAATAATACTGGTAAGGCGCTGCGTACAATCCATCACCGATAGCTTATTCGCAATATTCATACCCGAGTTGGAATCACTGACTAATTCGTTAACCTTTGACAGATAAACGGAAGCTTGTGTCACAAGATCGAAATAATTATATTCCGCACTGTTTGTATCGCTAATATTTAATGAAGACGAATAATCGGATTGAGATCCCCGAAAACGTTTTATGTCCGATTCCTGTTGACCATCGGGAGTACAAAACGTCGGTGACGCATCGTCTAACACTCGTTTGTTGAAGCCTGAAGGGGGCGTTCTGGGAGTCTGTTTACTTCTCCCAAACGCGTTTCGCCCTCTATCGGGGGGGACATCATTCATTTTTGACATGTTATTCACACGAAATAAGCAAGCGCTTTAATGTAAACAGCACGATAACTAATTTAGCACGATAACAAGTAACTGTGACTATGACGCGGTACCCTCACAAGAAAAAAGTTAAACTCACCGAACGATAATTTGAACTAAAATCCAGATATTACTTATTAAAACACTTAAAAAACTTACAGATTGTAGTATTTAGCACTAACACTAAAGCTAGAAACAAAACACAGGTCACAAAACAATCACGAAATAGCAGAAAAATAATATTATTTCACAGCGAACCTCCGACGCACTGAGCCGTAGCGTAGCGGGAAGGGAAGGTTAAGTTGTTGGTTAGGGTAGGCCTATGAAACTAAAAGTGTATAAGTTAATGTTATAATATATACACTTTTAGTTTCATATGTAAATTAAGGACCGCAAATCATGTCCACCATTTATGTTGCACTTAGTAAATAAATAAAACTGAATGTATGTAGAAAGTTTGTTTGAGTTTCTAGCACTAAACTTGCTGTTTACACCACGTATGTTTACAAATTCATTTATCGATACAATTTTTACTTGATTTTACAACACACTGTCAGCTACCAAGACCGAAATGTATATTACGCAGTAAACAGTTCCGCATATATGTTATATTGGATGTGTGCAAGATTCAGAGTGGTAATGGTAGAATATATTCGCCAGGCTAGTTTCATATTTTCTTTCTATTAATATGTCCCTACTAGATAAAACAGGGCAAAAAAGATACTAAGTATGGGTATATTTAATAAGTATTCAGAATAAATTTCAATCTATTGAACTTATTTTCAGCACTATACTTATAACATGAATAAAGAAAAATTGCCAAAAGTATACAGTTGGAACTAAATTTATAGAAGAAGAAGAAATAAGTACTAACCCTTGTCCTTTAACTTCAGATGAACCTGTCTTAACTGACAGTCTTCGCTCATTACAACAATGTCGATTTTCAAAATAATGTAATTATTGACCTTATATTGACGAACGTAATACTCCTTGAGTTATAGTTTTCCTAAGCATTTCTTGCAAAAATACAATACTTACAGTCAAATACGAAAGTTCTTAGAGGCTCAAAGCTGACTAACCGTTTAAGGCATGACATTAAACATAACCCATTGCGAGTCGCAGAAAAATTATACCTACCACACCTGTTTTATAGAATATAGGTACAACAGACTTCTTTATGAAAACCATTATGAACAAAATTTGTAAGGGACCTTGTCGGAAAAACGCCACCAAATCGATTCATAAACAAAGGAGAAATCAAAGACAAAAAATAAAGGCAAATTAATAGTCTCCTTCCTTTTGAAGTCGGTTGGTAATAATAAGAATAATGAACTCTATAGATATTAATAATAACAAGTATTGTATGTTCACAGTCGGGTCGTACTCACATTATACAGATCAAGCGTCATCTGCACAATCTTGCCGACGATGTCTTGCACCTCTTCCGGGAAGATCTCGAAGTGTCCGGAGAGAATGGAGTTGTATATGTGGCGCAGAGTGTTCTCCGACGGGAACTGCAGGTTGTACACGGAGAACATCGAGATGAAGCGGGGATCCACCTGAGACACGGACATCGGTTAGTAAGCTGTTGTCATCTATGCATAAATGGCTTTGATGAATTCATAGAGCAAGAGATTAAACCATATTGCAACATGAAAAAATACACTTGTCACTTGATCAAACTCTAGGGTTGATTACGCACTGAGGGCATATACAAATTAAATGAAACTAACAGATTTTTTTAACTTCACAAGTTTATACGCAGTTTGTAAACAGCACCTTCGAAACTATCAAATTTCAGTTGCATAACATTATTTGCATCGCATTCTTTGAATATTGCTAGAGAATTTAATTTTTATAAATTCAGGGTATCGTCACCACCACGCCAAAGAACACGATGTTTCACTCATTTTGCATAATAATAAGCCAGCACAAAGAAATAAGCCCTGTTTAGGAAACCGTTTGTCTTATTTTAAAGATGACTGTTACAGTTCACTTAAGAGGTTATCACTATTTAACTAGGCAATAATCCTTTTATACTTGCACATTTAAATGTGTTTAATGCATTATACAACGTTTAACATAAATAACGGACATAAGGAGCTTAATTTGCCTATGAAACTGAACAACATGCACATCAACGTGTAGCATACACACAAAGATTACCTCCCCATACAAGAACAACGACCAGCTGATACATTTTATACTGGCCCCCACAAAAATTATTTCCGTATTTCACAAACTTATATTTTGTTTGATGTTACACCTTGTATAAACCAACTTAATACTGATAATCCAGCTAAATTAAAAAAGCACCTTGTAAAGCAATTACTAAGGTTTTAATATTTTTTTCCATAGGCAAAAAGTAACATTATTTATGTTAACTAAATATTTCCGTATGGGACTTCCAAAATCTCTGAATACTCACATAGGAGATATTAGGGGTGAAGTTATTTATAGAGACTTACATCTCCCTAAACAAAAGCCTTTTTATCCAAATACACCGGATCGTACTGTGAAGCGTGACACTTTCTTTTTTATATTTCCCTTGGAAAAACATTACCCGTAAAATCGGTGAAATAGTAGTACTTATGGGATCAAGCATCACACCCCGGACACTCGCATACCGTATGGAAACGAACCCACATATGTTTATATTGTATCACGTGTCAGTAGTGCGTTTTTCCATTGTTGCATGATCTTGTATGATAAACATTGAATAATTCTAACACAATTGTAAAATATTGTTTATGAATAAATGAAATTTAAGATTATAGCGGTCTTAGGAATACAACCACTATTATGTACGACGGGCTGAACTGTACATATATTTAGAGATGTCAAATTAAGAAGACCGTGAGGTCTAATAAAAGTTAAAGTCGGTGCGATCCATCGAGAGACAATTTTTTAACCAACTTGAAAATAGAGGTTATCAATTCCACTATGTTATTTATTCGATAAGGAATGCTTTCAGAATGGTCATATATAATTGACATGTTAACTGTTTTATTTGTTGTTAAATTAATAGAAAAACAATCAGAAAATTCATGTTCCCGGTTCATGTCCCGGGCTGGCGGCTAGACCCGCAGTCTGATAATACGAACGGACAGCGGAGACTAGAGTTTCGTTAGTACCGTTTGGATAGACAACCTTTAAAAACATTGCCAGAATTTGTGTAAATACCAACCTCTTAGTTTTTAATACTACTACTTACTACTACTATAATGCTACGTTTAAGAAGCTAAGAACGCTAATCTGATACCTACTATAAGCATTTCACAAAATATTTTTAGCGCATAAACAAATAAATTTTCTTCACCAAATTTCATTAATTGGTCATTTTCTATTATTTTATCCATTTATTAGCATTCTTGTTCAAATTCCGAAATTGAAAAGCAATGTCATATGCTGTCATGGTGATCATATCTATCTGGTATGAGTTATCACATCGATATCTTCGGAGCATGCATTCAGCAGGTAAACTGTACAACTGGACTGCTAATAAATACTATTAGAATGTAGGGCCTCCGCTCAAATACTTACGTCATTTCTTCCGCCACCTGCCTTGCCCATAGACGCCAGAAACCCGACATCCTTGATATTTTTCCAGTTGAGATCCTTCCCTCTGTCATAGAAGCCTTTGCGTTCGAACAACAGTTTCAACAGCGCTATGGGCTGCTGAGTACCGTACGTGTCCACCTAAACAATAAAAGCATAAGACAATTACTTGACTATCAACTCTCTCTCTTATCACTAAAGTTCATACTTTTCTTGATATGACTATAAACAGGATGGTTATGATTTTGTGTGCTATTATGTATGTGATGTGGTGGTTTCGTATCGATATCTCATTAGAAAAAACTTACATACATAATAATGTATGTAAGTTTTTTCTAACGAGTTAACGATACGAAAATCTTCTATGAATGTGTAGTAAAAACGTTACAGTTTATGCGTTATTAGTCGTTTGTGTTTATATTAGAAGATAATTATTTCATTACACTGTTGTTCATTAAGACTTTCATACATACAACGATGATGAAATGATAAAACATACGACTATACTTAATATTACATAAGGAGTCATCGGTATCACTTGTTCGTTAATTAGCCTTTATATATTATTATATTTCACTCATTTTTACTACTATTTCTTGGTCTTCTTGTGATATTTACTACTTTATACACTTTTGTCAATCACTTAGTCAATAGTCAAACAATTTGCACTCTTGTGACTACAAATTACACAAAAAATGATGACCGTAACTTTTGTATTGTGTCAAAAGAACCAGAATATGAACAGAATTCCTTCTGTCTTGCTGTAATTGAAAACAAATGTACCATGGGCCTCTGACAAAGCATAGACTGTAAATGAATAATGGTGTCGTACTATCGGCATGTTCATATCATCAATGAAGACCAGCATCTTCTTGCCCACGGGCGGACCGAACGTATCCTTCGTTCGCTTCTCGACCACTGACTCCAAGTTGCGTTGCACGTCCATTGAGGAGGTTCGCGATGAGAAGTTCATCTGTTGGACTATCTGAAATACAAATGATTTTTTATATTACATGGACAATTTATTATTCTGTTAATACATACAGGATACACATTATTTTAATAACCTTATGTTTCCTGCTCATACTTACCCTCTAGGAAACGATAATACTATTAAAGCGATCATAATAAATTTTGTGTATTTATTGTTTAGTTTTATTCATATTTATCAAATAAATTTAATAGTAATGTAATAGTAAACTAAACTTGAACTTAGGTATGAATAAATATGTGACTATAGGTAAAGGAAATAATAGTAATATTACTATAGGTAAAATGAATTTGCGATACTATCAGAAAATATCTACTGTCTTTGGAGAATATGTTCCCAATAATTTGCAAAAACACTATATCATATAATTTTGAAATATAAAAATATGTTAAAAAGATCTACAAAAAGACTGTATTGGAGGCGCCGGGTATCGATCCCGGTACCTCTCGCATGCTAAGCGAGCGCTCTACCATCTGAGCTACGCCCCCTATACAATATTTGATCAAATTACCAAGTAGTTGAAGTAAAAAGGGAGTAAAGATTATGTTACTATGTCGGCACCAGTTATTTTAGTTCCGTAACACTTCCATGACTGCGTGTAGCACTATCATATCTATCGTACATTTTGTAGATACACATTCAGATACTAGTACCTACAGGGTGAGAGTAATAAAATACTAAACAAACGAGTATTAACATATATTTCCTATAATGATAAGAGTTAAGACGATGTGAGTAAAGAGAGATTAGTATAAGACGCAACGCCACTATTTCGACGCCTTTTATTTAAATTTTAGCTAAGGAAACACTTTATATAAAACAAATTTATTATTAAATTAATTAATTAAATTAATTATTTAAATCTATATCTTAAAAGTTATTCTGTCAGTGAAATTATATAGAATCTTTTCCAAAATTAGCTGATGCTTTTCGCAACGAGTCGCGTTTAGGAAATGTTGAATAGAGCTGTTTAATAAAAAAAAAGTATTTTTATTCAGTTAGACTTCAAAAAAGCGCTTGTCAGGACATGTTTGTAGTAATATATGTAAAATCTACTATATAAAAATAAGTCGGGTTTTCCTTCCTGACGCTATAACTCCAGAACGCACGAACCGATTTCCACGGTTTTGCATTCGTTGGAAAGGTCTCGGGCTCCGTGAGGTTTATAGCAAAGAAAATTTATAAAATTTAACGCGGGTAACACCGCGGGGCACAGCTAGTTAATTTATAATTATTTCTAGCTACATATGTTTAGGTACACGGATTGTAGGAAAAAAATTACAATTAGATTTATTTTATAATAGTAACGATATTTAGCTAGCTTAAATTAAGTTATTGTCAAGGATCATGTGTAGGTTTATTTACAAAATTTTAAATTTTAGCTTTATTTTAACCCTTATTAAAACGCTGGGATCTATGCTTCCCACATCTCAGATTGAAGTAAATCGAGTTTTATTTTTATATGCTTAAACTTAATGCAATGAAATATTTATCTACGCTATCTTAACATTTCAGAGATTTTTTTTTAATGGCACATGTTTCAGAATGTTATTTCATGTCATGGTAAACAAACGTCAAAGTCAGTTGACGTTATTTTACCGCCGAAAACGACCGTTATTTTTTAGTTTTTTGTGTAGTGATGAAAAATAATTAGGTTTGCAGTTTTGAGTTTTAGCTACGTAAACTAGACAATTATTACGGTTGCGTGAAACGTAAAGTATGCCCAGAATCTTTCGTTTATACCTTGGTACAGATGATTGAAATTGAGTATCTAAGTGGGAAGATATCATCCCAGTGTTCGTCACTGCATACTACATTCGGAAATTCTATATATAAAATATGTGTCTAAAAAAACTTGGTATATGCAACTTATTAGTTATACTATATTCATTATTTCATGATCAGATAATTAATATGAATATATTAGAATTTAATGTTATTATTTTGTTTTAGAAAAATGCCACCTTAAAAGATAGGTACCTACTACTAGGTACTACTAGATACTGAAATGTTGATAGAAAGCATTTTAGAAGAGGATGATTGGTCCGGGAATGATTCCGATGATGATTTAGTTTACAGTGATTTTATAATAAGTCATAACACGATCTATGTAATTTTTACGTTAAAATTTAATTCACAAGTGGAGCCAGGGCAACTGTTTTAAAATATTGATGTCATACTGGACACTGGGAGCTATAGTTCCCACCTTTCCAACTTTTTTACAATAGAGAACAGACGACGGGATATATACTTCCCACCTAAAAAAGGGTATTTCCCCCCCACTATGTGTGAATTTTTGAATTCTACGACCCAAAATTACCTAGGAACGTATCTTACTTTTTTGATACCTCCTCCACAGGCTCGCGTTTGTATAAGGGTTAATACATATTGTTGAATCGTTCTGACTATAATAAGGACTAATGCTATTGTAAATGACACAGTTATTAATTTTATTACGATTATAAAATAACAAATCACGCGTCTGCGTTGTTTTATCTGCAAGATACTTACATATTTATCCGTAGGTAATTCTCGTAGATAGTTCGTTATTATCGCAGTTTTGGACGTGCCTGTATCGCCTACGAGCAGTACAGGCCTTTCCACCTGTAATACATGGTTGTATTAAACTGCTGTGCTAAGCTTATTCAGTCATATATATTCTCCCTATCATATTTATTACAAAATGGTAATACTGCACTCCTAGTCGTAGTACAAGGATGGGGGCCGCTCTCATAGGATAAACCATATGCGAGGGGCCAATTATATTATAAAAGTGTCTGCGGAAAAACGGAACCAATTTGGCGGCAATTTCGGTTCTCCGAGCTGCTAGTGCAATTTTCCCTACAAAAAATTTTCTCCTCGACCCGAAAATTGAACCCAGGACATTTTTAAGCGATGGAACACTAGACCAACGAGGCGAGACTAATCTTTACCCATTAGGCTAGTAAAATTATAACTTTAAACCCTTGGCAAATACGGGACCACATGAATATAAATAAATTCACTTAAAATTTAAAGACATGTTTTTTTCTCAAGACATCGCCCGCACTAGGGAAATTAATCCCCGTGTCACGGGGTACTTTACTAACATAGTTGACGGACACTAAGTACATCCAGCTTCACAACAACTATCTATGGTTCACACAAATATTATCCTGCGCGGAAATCAAACCCGGGCGAAGTGGGGAGGCGAACTGCTGCGGCATACGTGCAGTCAACTATTACTATAAATTTATAGAACTCCATGAAATTAATATTTTAATAACTACTGTATTCGGTGATTAAGTCACCGGATGCGGACGGCGCAAGACCGGCAATCGTGGAGATCTTTGGGAGAGGCCTTTGTCCAGCAGTGGGCGTCTTGCGACTGATATGACGATGATGATTCGGTGATTTATTTTTGCAAAGCCTTAACGAAGGCTGGCTCTAATTATTTTTCATTCGTTTTTGTACAATTCAATATCAAATCCTATAATATCAAGCCGCCAAGGGACTTACACTCTCCATAATTTTAATGAGCCACGTGAGTCGCAGAGTATCCACAGTGGGCACGAGGATGGAGCAGAACTTCAGGTCTCTGTTGTGCGAGTACACGGGCACGAGCCACTCCCACGCCTCCCAAGTCTTCGTGGTTAACTCCAGACAGTAGTCATACAGAGTTGGAAAACCCATTGGAAAGTGTTCTGTTAAACGAAAACAAGAAAACATTATACAAAGTGTAACATAAAACGAGGAGGAAATTTAAAGAGCTGAATCGAACCATGTAACTAAACCAGTTTATAGATAGGTGCTTTCACCGGTCTGTACGTGATCGGCGAGGTTAAGTAACTAGGCTCGTGGTCAGACCGTAGATGGGTAACCACCAAAGGGGTTTAATTTGTAAGCGTCTTCGTGCTTCGGAGGGCACGTTAAGCTATCGGTCCCGGCTGTAGTCATAAGGCATCAGTCAGAGGCCTACTGGGCGACAGGAACAACTCTGACACTACCCACTTCCCATACGATAAGTTTTAAATAAATATTGACTCCCCATACTAAATTTATAAGTATATTGTGCTATGTCTGTAGATGTGCTACGTTAGTCAGTATTATAGGCAAATTAGGTGTAATTTTCGTCACACTATATATCCATCCCACTAGTTACCTTGTATATGCCATCTATTTTTAATACTTCAATGATACAATACAACTCTGTTTTTTTTAGATTTCTGTTCTATTTTTATGTTTGTTCCCTGGCGTTCTGTTGAGAGAGCTGTTAGCAGTTTCCACTAAAATTATTGTACAGACGCCAGCACATCAAGCTTCCCCAATCTGTCAAATTTCCCCAACTGAAAATGAACCTTATACTTTTGTGATGAACTCGAAAATCTATAAAGGAAATTTGACAGATTGGGGTAGCTTGAGGTGCTGGCATCTGTACATGCCGATTTATTTACAATAAACATGTTTATAAGTTATTTATTGCCCTCGCAAAACTGTAAAAAATATGTATCACAAGAACACCCTACGATTAATTCTGGATCAGCTGCGGTGTAGAATGTTATAAATAGATATAACTGAAATACGCGCTTAGCGGCTGTTTTTTACTAATTAGCTGATATAGCGGTCACCGTGTAAGAAGTGTCCGTTTGGTACCAAACTCCTCCCAAAAGGCTTGACCGATATTTATGATTTCTTTGTGAATATTCGGTAGGACCGAAAAAAGATTGTCAACTAGTTTTATACCCCTAAGTGATAAGGGTGGTCCCAAATAAATAGATTCTCAATGAACAGTATTGGAACGAAGTTCCTTATCGCGCGTTGTGAAAGGGGGCTAGACGGAAAAAAATCTTACGAAAAGTTGTCACGACACTTTTTGCAGCTGTGCGGCGTGCGCATGTTTCTCTGTCTGTCTCTCTCTCTCTCTTATAGAAAGCAAGCCAGATATTTTCATTTCTAATTCGCATTGAACAGTGTGGTGTCGCGACGATTATTTTTGTTGAGTGTATACAGGTTTTGTTGTACATAATAAATAATAAGAAATAACTTCGTTCCATCCGGGTGTCCCTTGACACCTCTCAAGTGTTTTTTTTATTATTATTCGGCATTTTGTATGTAATGCAGTGTTATAGTAATTTAATGATAATTGTTCGAATGGAAAACCTAAAGGAACCATATTACATCCACCCTACGCCACTGGTCAGACTGCACGATGAACCGAATAGAAAAGGCAAAGCAGACGGTTAGAAAGAAATATTCATGAAGCTTTACTGGTGGTAGCCTTCTTCTCCGGGTTATCCTCGACCAGCATCATAGGGCAGGCTTTCTTGATGTAGTTGTCGAAGTCGATCCGGCCGTGGTCGATGATCGCAGCTCCCAGACTGTTGTACATCGACTGCAATCACGTTAAGTGATTACAATCACAAAATAATACACGAATTGTCTCTATTCTGAATTACCAACTAATTATATTTATCTACAATTTTTAATTTAGGGAATTATTTAGGGAGTTTGCCTATTGATAACAGGTTATTAGTAGTATCACCTGAAAAATTTAATATAAAAAGAAATGGAGGCGCCGGGTATCGATCCCGGTACCTCTCGCATGCTAAGCGAGCGCTCTACCATCTGAGCTACGCCCCCGGTATGAATCGCTAGCCAAATTTCGCACAGACTTCAAAATTGTAGCAATAAAAGCAGGCATAGTATGGATGAAATGTAAAATACGAACCAACATGGCTTTGACTACGGCTTACTATGCGCGAAAGAGTGGGTTCAAAAGACCGGATAAAAATAACCATTAAGAAAACTAAAATATACGCTTATTTTGTTAATAATTCTCGTTTATACGATACTATAGCCGCATGTCCAATCCTCCTCATACCTCATAGGTAGATACATAAAGGCCAAAGAATGACAATTTGATTTGATAATATCCTTATATTATCGAACTATCATTATTTTGGCCCGTACGCGTCAGACTGCTTTGTGTGGATACTTACGACCATAAACACACACTCGACCACAGTTCTGTCTATCTCCTCGTTAGCGTCCTCTCTGTTGGGCAGCAGACCGCTAATCATATAGCACAGCTGTACCACCTGCATCATAAATCATTATATAAAATCATTTAGTGTTACTTTAGCGAAATAACAAGAAAGCAGAACAAAATAGCGGTATTTACAACGTTCTAACTAAGTGCATTCAGCGGACGATTTGAAATCACGCAATATTGCGTATTTTTATTACATTTCCACCTTAATTCCATGAAATAATCCACTAGTGAAGCCATAAGTGAAAATAATGAAGCTACAAAACACGTTGCAGTCCACCTTTTAAGGCAGTATTATGATATTTAAACGTTCCCGTAATTAATGTGGTTAGTCAAGTTAGCTTTTCCAAAGATTATACATAGATTTTAGGAGTTTCTCTTGAGTAGGTATCGGTGAAGTGGATGTGACGGGGCACGTATAGCGTGCAGAGCACAAACCAGGTTGAGCGGTGTCTGCGGCACGATGGTGTGCAGCGGCGTCTGTTGCTGCAGGCCGAACATGCCGAACACGATGTAGTTGATGTGACGGGGCACGTATAGCGTGCAGAGCACAAACCAGGTTGAGCGGTGTCTGCGGCACGATGGTGTGCAGCGGCGTCTGTTGCTGCAGGCCGAACATGCCGAACACGATGTAGTTGATGTGACGGGGCACGTATAGCGTGCAGAGCACAAACCAGGTTGAGCGGTGTCTGCGGCACGATGGTGTGCAGCGGCGTCTGTTGCTGCAGGCCGAACATGCCGAACACGATGTAGTTGATGGCGCCCGGCACGTAGTGCTCGAACATGCTTGATAGTTGCTCGCGTTCTTCTTCGTTACTGCGACCTCGGAGCCATCTGTTTGGAAAATAGTTTTCATTCTCATTAGAGGGATTATAAATAGTATTTTTTACTATTTCAGTAACAATACTATAAAATAAATAATACTATAAACCATTAGATGTTTAGCTGTCATTTGTGGAAGCGAATTTGTCAGAGCGATTATTTTCCCAAGACTACACACACTACAACAAGTGATTAGCAGTAATATGTCTAGTATCAATCTCGGTTCTAGTCACATCAAAGGTGTACCAAGTGGCTTGAACCACTTTGACACTATATTACCAAAGTGTCCAGTGTCTATTCCCTCATACGATAAAGTAAGCGACTAATGTCTTTATAGTTTTAAACGATGTTAATGATTACGTAACAAAGCTCTATGAATAATAAAATATACTAAAAAGCACGAAAGTGCTGATTTTTAGCACACTTGTAGTCAAAAATGACTACAGCGTTCAGTAAGCAATCTTCCTCCAAGCTTACTCTCGGAAGGAATCTGGCTGTTTACCGTTGCCCAGGTTTTCTAATTAGCTGGAACCTGATTGATCTTTATTTGTTAAGCATACAACGTGTAAATTAAACGTGAGATCCTCAAGAAGTTCAAATCATCCATAGAACTGAATAACCGATTATGAAATTACACAATAAAACTTTTATACAACACGATAAGAAAGGCCATGGCAAAGATATGTGGACATACCAATTTCGGCGTATTATAGAGCTTATCAAACTCTAATATTAGGATAAAAACGGTGATAAAAGTATTGAGCCATCCGGCCTATCTGAAATCGAAGATAATGTATAGTATTAGATGTAAAACGAGCTGACCTCTCCCAATACGGATTATAACCCAAGTTCTTAGGATCAACGAACACCATCCCTGCCCGCGACACCGTGGCCGGCGAGGCGTAGTTCAGGTCGCCAACTTCGAATAACAAGGAACAGTAGGGAGCCAGTCGTATTCTCTCTCCGTTGGCTAGCGTCAGAAGCTTGTTGTCGTCCATGACAGAGTTCATGTTCTCAATCCAGAGCGCGTCCACATCACCGTCGAAGAGGGAGTATCGACGTTCGTTTTTTTCCGCTGGCCTGGAATTCGATGATGCAAGTGAATTTCAGAAATATTTAGAATTAATTATGACAGTATTGGCGAAGAGAAAACTAATACAGGATTAAATTGATGATTTCCGAATCGAAGGAAATATCTCGCCGACTTTTAATATCAAAATCAGCAAGGTAAGTATATTCTACTTTCCGGAATAAGATACCTCCAGTCTCTTAGACTAGTAGACCGGCAAACCTTACATATAGCTACCAAAATTTTCCAGCGGTTGCTACTTGACCTGGATACCCGTAGGGAACCAGTAACCAAGGTTAGAGACCAGGTGTTAGATTATATTTGGCTTATGGCTTCCTGTTACCTACGATCGTTATAGATGTTCTCTTGTCTACCGGTACCAACGGATATATCGCTATACTGCTGAAAACCCACTTGCTTGGGATCAACAAAAATTAAGGTTTTTAAGCCCAACATTTTCCTACAATCCGTTTACTAGAAATTCATTTCAGGACATCTTAAAGTATGTAGTGGTATCAGTTAGGTCATTATTGTAAAAGAAACTAGAATTATTGAGTATCATATAACTCAATTATTCTAGTATCTTTAATTCCATAATGAACATTATTTAAATTTTGTAGTGTTACCTGTTCATTTCCCGAAATATTTTGGAGTATAGCCCGTCAGTCCAGTCTCTAGTTACTGGATCCAAAATGCCGTATAGCTCTATCACTGAACATGCCTAAAACAAAAGTAGGACTTAAACAATTTCTAAACTAAGAATGTATGTGTAAATAAACTCTCTGACGGATTTTTAAATGAAATGAAAAAAAAAATCCAGTGCTTATTATTTTAATTCCAAAACCAAATTAAACTTATTATCAAAATTACAATATATTATATTTGAAGGCACATCCATACATCTATATACATATGTACAAATTCCGTAGTTGCAACGAAACAAGGAACCAAACGCGGAGCTGCGTATCCAAATCGATCTAAAAATAAAGACCGCACGTGTGGCGCAGTGGTTCCCTCGTTACCAACTTGGGCGCTATCGTGATTTGGGTTTGATCAGGTATCATTTTTAGAAAGCACAAAACACTGAAGCATCATTCTATTTTTTGCCATCTTTATATCTCTTCAATAAACAAATTAAGCATTCCCACGCTGCCACTCGCTCATTAACTGGCTACTTTCATTGGCGATCGTACCAGCTCGCGTTGGAGTCATCATGCAGCAAGCGTTCATTGAGAGCAATGAGCATCAGGTCACAAGTTAATGAAAATGGACTTTATTCCATTACCTTAGGGTTAATGACAGTCAGTTTGGTAGGCAAGCCGAGGTTAGTCTGCGCTTTGACCAACGTCTGCAGTATGACAGTCTTGCCTCCACCCGTTGGTCCTACTAGCATTGAACAGTGGCGAGTCATCATTGTCTCGTATAGCTGAACCACTTTGTCGACCTGTAAAAAAGATTTTTAGTTAATCGAGTGATTGTTGTCTCGAGTATCTGGAATCTTTGTCTCCATATAAGTGCTGCGCGGGATATCTCAAAATTTGTACCGAAATTTTATGAAGAATGATTCTAGTTTCATACAATTATTACAATTTATCCCCCTCGATTACTTTACCTACCAATATGTCAGTTTATCAATTAGCAGAAATATTATCGGAAACTGGCGCAATTTAAACCCCCGATATGCAATGAGTTTTATGAGTTTGAAGCCTAAATAAAAAATTAATTTATAAATACATAATTTATAAATCTGCCTGTATGTGGCACTGTAGTTCATAGGTTCGACTTCAATGCTTTCTTGCATCGGATACCTCGGTTAATCGAAATGGTCCTTAGCCGTTTGTTGACAAAATGTCCAAGTTATAACTATTCTTCTAGTAGTTGGAGTCTTGAGGTACCTACTTGTCGGTTTAGTAACTTTAGGTATTCTTAATCTCCAAATTTTCTAAATATTGATATTTTTGCGACCACACAACAAACCACACCCTATTTTAATACAGAAAAGTGAGTACTACAGATGGATACTATATATCGTGCTACTCATCGCAGTAGCCAGTTTTCGGAACGGAGTTCTTTTCCTTCTCTTTGCCTTTTCTCTTTACCATAATGCAAAGATGTCGCTCCTCTAATAGCCCCCTATTTATTTTTCACCTTGTATAGGTGTAGAATAAATAGGTAAGTTAAGGAGCATAATTTCCCTATGAAACGAAACAACGTGTACATAAAATGGTATTAACTACCCATACGAGAATAACGATCACCTGACGGCATTGTGCTTGGGGTACAAAATATTTTTCGTAGTACACAAACTGGTTATGTTTAGTTTAGTTTCATGGGTACATAGAGTTACTTATGTAACGTACACTATTTATGTTACGCCTTGTGCATATCAACTACTATACTTTAATGACAGACTGCGAGCTTTCTACAGCATCGTTAAACGACATCCAAAACAATGATACATCAATGCCGTAACGCATCCCCATCCTTGATCATCATCACTTCAACTTACCTGATGAGCCAGTACAATGTATCCCTCCCTCTCTAGCACGTTCACTACCGTGTCATTAAAGTCTGGGTAGCCAACGCGAGGACACTCTAGCCCCGGGAAAAGATCCTTAATTAGCCCCAAGAATAGCGGCACATCTTCAAATACAAACTTCGGATGGTTCATGTCTCTGTAAATATTATAAAAATTTGGAAATATGGACAATGGTGAGATAGTGAATATGGACACTGATGAGATTGTGGTCTAGTTAGCAAACCGATATTACATGAAGAAACACTTATAATTCTTAATAAAACCTTTACATTCATACTGTTTTATTGTTTCAGACGCGTCACCTTATCGAATTTTCTAAATATATCCGCTCAAGTAATGAGTGCATGTTTTTAGTAAACACAATGTATTTTTTTTATTCCAAGAATAACCGAAGATCATACAGGGGGTTACAAATTAGCTGTGGGGTTGCATTGAATATAGAACGGACAGTTTTCGGCATTTGCCAAAAATATTATATCTAATCTATCCGAAGCAACGATAGAAACTACGAACATAGAAAACGACTATTACATAAACATGTTTTGTCGAAGTTGCAATTACAAGACTCCGCGGATGTAAGATATCTAGCTGGCGTGGTTTACAATCAAGCTTTTTGAAAGTTGGTTGCAGCCAGTTTTTGCGGTAAAATGCTTTTCACGCTTCGTTGGCTGTTGATATCTAAAGAAAAAGGCGCGTTTACATATGTATATATAGAAACAAATTTTTTTTGTCATTTGTAGGTATACAAATGACAACAAAAATTATACTGGTTAATGGCCTGAGATAATTCTATTTTACAAACATGTCATACATGGACACAAAACACACCCAGACTGAAAAAAAATACTATAAATGGGTATCACAAATACTTTTACTGTGCGGGGATCAAAGCCGAATCACGGGCACCATGTTAGTATCGCAGTGAGTACCTGTGCAGTGACTACGCGTTCAACAACTAACCTCAGAGCTCTCATCAGCACCATGATCTCACTCAACCCGGGCGCCTCCCTGCGTAGTTTCCCCGCCATGCGTAGTACCGCTGTGAGCGCACGGAGTCCCCAATCGTAATGCGACTGTTTGGATAACTGCTGTCGAGCTACGAAGTATAGTACCGTCATTTTCTTGGCTAGTACCTGAAAGAAGACAAATGCTTTAATAGAGAAACAAAAATAATGCCGCGTATCACATTAATTGACTTGACTGCCATTAACTATGAAATTCTTCCACGTATAAATTTTCGATAGTGGCCAAGACGCGAACCTTTGCATTTCAACATTCCACTAAAATGTACAGAGATGCCATGCCAGGTATCATAAAACAATTACAGACGAGCAATGAAAATATGTCTGCAGCCATGTTACTTAGAGTACTTATTAACTGGATTAATACTTCTGATATTCTGGTAAGGAATATGAACAAAAACCAGAAATTAGGCATATTGGGTTTTGGACCAGCTTAAATAGCACTTTCAGACTGGAGCAACAAATCCACGTACCCCGGGTAGTGGTGATAAAACCTTCAAACTTAACTAAATAGTACATGTATTTTGTTACGTAAACTTTACACACCTTAGCACTGAGAAAGCCATCGGAAAACAATGATATTTGACAGATGAGCTCGAGATCGGGCAGGATGCACACAACAGGACGAAACAGCGCTTTTACAGATTCCGGCAATTCTGTGCGCCCGGCGTATCCTGGGTTCATGGTGATAAATATGCCCACTTTATCGTCCATTGCTATCTCTTGGCCCTCAAACTGGAGAAAATAGGAAACAAACTGTTAATTTAATGTTTTATACGCGATGGTGTTCACAATATATATATATATATTAAAAATATGTACCCCGCCGTATACAATTATGCAAAACAGAGCATTAGATCGTTGGATCGTAGCAGAGTGCAAGAAGTAATGGTAAAGGACAGCCGTTTCAGTTATTTAGACACTTCAACTTGACTACGAAGTTTCCAATATGCGGCAATTAGAACCCTAAACATGTATCGTCTATTCTGTTGAATTCATCAAAGAACAGCTCACAGAGGCATTTAATTCTAATAAAGCTAAGCATTATAGCTCAATATTTACCTTTAATCACTTATCAGAAAGAGTACCTGTACCTGTATCTGAGAGATCTTGATCCTGTTGAACCCATCGACGCATTACACTGGCTGATGATTTTTCCTACTGTACAGAAGTCCATTCGTTCACCGCTTCAGCGGCGAAGGAATGGACTTCTGAAAAGTAGTACTGTGCAGCGATCCATACTTTGATGTTGTTGCAGAAATCTAGCTTCTTATACATATCTTCTTAATAAATGGTTGAAGGTGTGATTTCTGAGTTATTGGTGGCTGAATTTGCCCAAGCCAGTAAGACTTTGTTCACCTAAGGATATCGCTGTGGTTGGTGCCGCACCGGCTTGATAACATCTGCTAAAGTTCTCACTGGCAACAACTGCTGGTGAAACAGGCGCCCGTCTATCTTCTTTTCAGCAACCTCGTCTCATTGATGGTGGTTAATCTTTAACTTGTAGTAGGAATATAGTTGCGCCACAATACGTTGAACTTTATAATTTGTAATAAAATTCAAAATAATTACATATATACCTCCTACCAGTTAAATGGTTAACTTTGAAAACTTTCATGTTCCATGTGTTACGGTCTTTACGAAGAAAGGAAATTGCTATTAATATTATCGCTAACTAAGACGCCAGAGATAATATTATATAATCACACGTTGAAAAAGAATACACCCCTCAAAAGGTGCTGTCGAAGGCAATATAACATTGCAAACTGAATGCACGATTGTTGGTACTATCGATTGGCCGACGTCATTGGTAATAATTTGCTACAGATAAAACGGTTGCACTGTAATCCGTTGTGTTCGGAAATGGAAAATTTAAGATAGGATTAGATCACGGTAATTATTGAACTGACTCTAGTTCAATAATTACCGTGATCTAATCCTATCTTAAATTTTCCATTTCCGAACAAGAGCCATACATATTTTAATTATGTTTAATTTTAAAATGCTTACCGTAAATCGTTTCAGTTTCATTAGCAGAGCACTTCTGATTCGTTGGAGTTGTGTAGAAATCACAGACAGCACAGATATATCTATTCTATTGAACTCGTCGAAACAGCCCCAAGCCCCACACTGACACAAGCCGGCGAGGATTTGTCCCACTGCGCGAAAGTCCATCCCTTCGCCACAGTTGGTAACCACACAGAGGAGGCCCAGAGCTTTGGCGAGGTCTTTTACTGTTTCTGTCTTGCCGGTACCCGCAGGGCCTGTTAGATATCGTTATCGTCGTCATAATAGTTCGCTGATTAGAGCACAAATTATTCTTGGACCATAATGAATTATTTTATAAATTTAAGACAAGCGACCCGCCCCAGCTTTGGCCGGGTAGATAGTTTATGAATTCGTATGTTGAACAAAAAACGGTTAATGGAAATACATAATTTTACGTCTCATATCTACATCGATAGTTTTCTCAAGTCACGGCAAATAATTACTTTTATATGGAATTCCTATTACTTGTAATTTTCCCATTCTTTGAAAATGAAATATAGGCCTTGATACTCGTCCATAATCTAGGTTTTTATAGCTTGAAATGAATTTAAGTAGTTTCTGAGTTAATTCGTTACAAATCAATATTGGAGAATAAGGTCTTTTCTCTCTATATTACTTCAGATCGAGCGTGGTAAACAAGACGATGAATGCGCGCATGTCATAGATACTTAGTTTAACCTGCCGAGTATTATTGAGATGTGACATCCAAATTTGTGTAATATCTTGGTTATGTAAGATAGTGTGGTGAGTGCGGTACAGGTAATGTGAGCGTTCGTTTCATGAATGCAGTCTCAGAGTGTACGATCAAAGAAATTATGTACTACTAGTATACACATAGCGACACGAACCTGCTGGGGCCCCGCCGAGCTGCATAGTCAGCGCTTGAGTGACGGTGAGGTAGATGCGGTCAGTCAGCGGCGTGATCACAAGCCGGCCGTTCAGTCCCATGTACTCGTACCCGTACTGGAATACACCTGTCACACACAAATAGCAGGCAATAAAGCCTATTCGGCGTTATGAAGATAGTATGAAGTAGTAGTAACAGAGAGAATATCTACAATCAGAAGGGTCATAATTCTCCAAATCAAATGTTTGTCTCCATGTGACGTTAACTGCAGTTTACGGAGAGAAAGCTAGTTAATTTTTAACAATAATACAATATAAGTATGACATTGCTGATGATAAACGATATATGATGTGACTCAAAAAGCTTAAGAACCTCTTCTGGAGATCTCTAGCAAGCTGACTTCTTATTAGTAGCTGTATAATATTAAGTCGCCAGTCGAAGTCCCTACAGATCAAAACTAATTAAGCCCTATCACAACAAAATGTCTGATACCGTTGGTTCTAGTTATCGAGGCGTATTTACAATCCGTTAAACATATATAAGAACACGTAGATCAACTGGTGTATTATTAGTGACCGGTATCCACCCCGCGGTGACCCCAGTAAAGATGGCTACTACTATTCTTCTATTTTAGTGATTTTTTCCCAAATACTACTGTGTGGGCGATAAGATATTCAAACACTACTGAATGGGCGATAAGATCTAAGTAGTAACTAACATTTTACTTTCCGAAGAGGCTATTATCGGTGAAAGCCGACTATTTTATGTCTCATATCTGCATTGGGATACATGTTTTGTTAAGACAAAAAAATGTTTCGAGTCTAGTTGGTTCAGGAATATATGGCTCGAGCACATTACGTTTACTTTTATTGTACCGAAAATGACAATAATTTAGGTGAAATTCGGGACATCCCACTAAAGTGGATCTGAAGATGTGATAAAAAAATCTGATCGTTTGACCTGACCTGGCTTGGCAAAATGGCAGAATTTCAATATCGCCTTACGATGCTATGTTCCAACTATTGATATCATCATTACAGTGAATGGTATTGTAAAATTGTACCGGTGCATTGTTTTATCCAAAGTGCCGCTTCCTTCAGCCAGTAGAATCGCAGCTGGCTCTCCCATTGGAACTCGTTGGCATCAGTCACGTTGTCTCGTACAAACCCCTCGATAATGTCACGCGCATGCACGTCGATTGTGGTTATGGTCCGGAACTTGAGGCGGTCGTTGGGCGACAGATCTGTCAAGTTACACTAATTATTAGGGTGAGGCTATTTAACTCCCAGACAATTCTCAACAGTTAATACTTGAAAAAAGAAGTGTAATCTTAGCATCCTAGGTACACCACCCTCGGCAAGTACCATTAAAGTATCTTATTTCCTAGTTTGGAGTTTAGATTTTAAGCTAAAAATTCAAGGAGATTTTAGAGAATTTCAAACCTTGTAAGGTGTTATATCAATTAAATATTATATATTATGACTCGAAAAAAATTAAATTCACTTTACCTTGTCTCACTTTAACGACAAGTGCGTCAAGCTGTTCGTTCTGTTGCTGTAGATGCTCCTTCATGGCTCGCGTGTTTCCACCGGCGATGCGTTTAAAAGCCTCTTCAGTTTCTGCGGTCCACCATACCATGTTGGCTGCGAGACAAACCATGCCTTGGTAATCGAGGATCCACTCAGTTCTAGAGAAGAATAACATTTACAATTAATGAGTGAGCTTTAAAGCGTGCCATAGTTGTGCATTTATTGATTACCACATAGATGCTAAGATTATCCAAACTTAATAACATAAATATCGATGTTTCTCATAGTAAAATAAAAGCTATTGCGTCTCCCAACATCTATATTAATTTGATCTTTTTAAATATGTATCTATGGAACAAATATTCAAAAAATACATACTTATGTCTCTAATAAATGTATTAAATACATTTATTACACATATATTTCGCAATTAATTTTTCTATTTATTGTAATGTTTGTAAACTAAAGCAGAGACAGAGTCGTCGGTGCTCGGTCTCTTACATATCCCATGCAGATGGCTAGTAGAGTCAAATTCTCTTTATTGTATACCATAGGATATAACGTATAAGTAGTTCGGCCAGAAGGACATTATTATTAAAATAATATACAATTTATTGTTTTCCGTAACCGTAACCTGTGAAAAATTACAAGTGGAACGAAGAGGACTGGACAAGGGCGAAAGGAAAGTCGATCGTGGAAATCAGTTCAAATGATGGAGTAATTCAATTGAAAAACTGCCACTTTTTTGAAATTAGAAATATAGAATATGTTCCGATTGGCATCCCGTTATAGCGGTACAAAATATTTAGTTAAACCCACACCTTGGCACCTTCCAGTTTTTTCCATAATAAAATATGGCTGCCTTAGTTGTGAATCTATTGGTATTTTGCATTTCAATTAGTACGAGGTTCATCCAGTCTTCTACTCGCCCTTCAGTGTATACGACGTTTCTGAACTTCATTACTTCATCCTCCCCGGATATCATTTTGGCGGCAACAGGACGGTTTGTGTGATCAACATACAGATCCAATGCACGAATATTATCGAACATCTGAAATGAAATAATCGGTTCAAATAAGCAGACCTCATAATTTAAGTACGTGCCCAAAATGTTTATAAAACATTTAGCAGAATTGACTGCATGTTGTAAAGTAGAATATTGTTTCATTTGTCTATAAAATTCATTAGTCATTCTTCAAGTCAAACATAATTTTATATCCGCCCGTAATGGAAATGAAATACATAGAATTTTGTACGGAACCCCCGATAAGCAATGAAACTAAACTATGAAACAATGGTCCTAAATTTTTGTTTAAGACCGGCTCGCACGTGGCCGGGTAAAGCATCTTCTACACGATTGCAAACTAACATCCCCACAGAGGTCACCATCAGGGTGACTATGTAGACTGCAGTCTAGATGGATGGCAACCACCAGGGTGACCTCTTTTGGGACGTTGGTTTGCAACAGTGTAGAAGATGCTTAAGAATCACACAAAGGTTTTCATACGACCGTTTTTGTTTTCTTTATAATTACCGTTTTGAAAAAACATAGGCACTGCGGCAATACACGATGCTTTAATTCAAAGTACTTTCCGAAATATGTCTAAGTACTGAAACTCACTTTAATATATGTAGGTACATTTGCTGTACAGTATTGAGCATAAAGGAAGGTAAACTTTCGGTACTGTTATCTCTAACTACTACTACTTACTTTAATCATGTGCTCCTGCACACAGCTGCACTCACTGCTGCCCAGTATGGAGAGCAGTTCATCAGTAGATATAAAGAAGAACCGCGGAAAAACACGACGTTTTGAGTCTAAGTACTCATTCAAAGACTTTTGACATCTGTTGACCAACATTACATAAATCTGTTAGAGCCTCCTGCGGTATAAAATCCGGCATTATGTATACTTAAAACGACAAAAAGAAAATCCTCAGGGAGATAGGATAGTAGTAGTACAGTGTTTACGAGAGAACAGACAACTCAGGCACATTAAAGACCGCGAGAATCGTAATTACTGTTCGTCGTGAATACCACAAATTGTTTGTAAAAAGTGCTGTAAACAAATGTAAATAAGATTGTCCGACTGACACGTTGTTCTAAGTATAATCTAAGTAAGTCTTCCTACTAAAATTAATTGAAATTGAAAAAAGCGGCCAATTTATATTTCAGTTGATTAAATGAAAGCAAATTGCGGTTTATGACGTATTAAAAAAAAACATCTCGTTCATGTATTTTCGTATGTATTTTCGTTGTTAGTTTCCAGTGTACATCATATGTTTTTTTTAGTTTTATCATTCTTTTATTTTAGAAGTGACAGGGGGGGGGGGGGGACACTCATTTAACCACTTTGGAAGTGTCTCTCGCGCAAACTATTCTGTTTAGAAAAAAATGATATTAGAAACCTTAATATAATTTTTGAAGACCTATCCATAGACACCCCACATGTATGGGTACGATGAAAAATATTTTTTTGAGTTTCAGTTCTATGTATCCCCCTAAATTATTGTTCTTTTTCTTAAAAATCTTGATGCGGTTCACAGAATACATCTACTTGCAAGTTTCAACAGTACAGCTCTTATAGTTTCGGCTAAGTGGCTGTGACATACGGACGGACAGACAGACATGACGAATCTATAAGGGTTTCGTTTTTTGCCATTTGGCTACGGAACCCTAAAAATGGAGAATGGACTAAGGGATGTTTATTACTCTTTCACACAAAACTACCCAAGAGATTTTGATGAAACTTTGTAGTAATATAACTTACATATCCGAATAACACAGGCTTTAATTCATAAAGTTTGACGCGGGTAAAACCTCAGGGTTAGTTCGCTATAATCGTGTAAAAAGTGAGACTTACTTCTGAAGTCCTAAACCCAAGTTGACGAACTCTTCCAATCTACCTGGGATGGTGCAACAGTCTACCACGATTAGCCGCTTGGCCGTATCCTGCATTATCTGTAGCACACGCAAAATATTAACTATTAGCAATTATTTTTTGCGATAAGCTAAATACCATTCTCACTCTTTCAGGACTTTTTCCGTCAGGTAATTTGTAATGTGTTAAATTGGTAATCTTACAAGTGAAATTACTAGGGTCATCATAGTTTCAGTCTCTACAAGTTAGGGCAACCAATTGGAGCGTTGTACGCCTGTTAGCCAAGTTTGCTATATGAATAATACTTCCGATATTACATAATTTAATCATGGTTTTGATGTTAGGGAGACACGAACTCGTATGATTTACCTAGTTATAATAGTTTTATAACCAGGCAAATCATACGAGTTCGTGTCTCCCTAACATCAAAACCATGATTAAATTATGTAATATATAAATTTTTGACCAATTAACTATGTAGCCACATAACCCTACATACTATAGAGCTTTTTAAATGCATATTTCGAAAATAAGGGCTTCTGAGTTATTGACGAAACATTCAATTACAAGGCTTGTAGAATATTTGTACACAACTTTATAGCTATATAAACTTCAATAATTCACTCGTGCAATCCTTAGTCAATGGCGCAATCAACCATAGTAAAAACTTACAGTTAATGCACTTAATAATTGCTTTCATTTCTCCTTTGCAGCCGTAGTTACTAGGCAACAGATGCTAAGCGAATTAAAAGGGTAGTTCAACAAATACACCACTAAGTATCCTCTCACGGATTATATAGTAATAGTTTACCCATGTTTCTAGTATCATCTAATGTCATTCAGTTCTTGAATAACTCTAATGAATCAAATTTACCGAGTTTTTCTCGTTCACTTGTTGGTTACGGGAGCGGTTTTCATATCGTATGTTCCACAACATTAATGTCCGTTAAGTTTGGCCGTAGAAAGCCTTTTCTTATAACGGTAAACTATTTTAAAAGATGACCTTTTTTAATTAGGTAAATAAAAACTGACCTTTCGAAAGGATCTATCAATATCATCAAACTTCTTAGCCTCCTCAGGCAATTGCGTGCGTATATCGCCCCCCACAAATATGCCTTCCAAGTACAGCCACTTGCGTTGCGTTGCCATCCATTCTTCTATCACTTCCGATATGAGGGACAGCTGTCGTTCTAATACATGCACAACCGATAAGAACGGTCCGATGAATCTACAGAAAACAGTATAGAGTTACAAAAATAATAAATCGCTTGGCCATAAAATGAGAATTATTCATGTCATTTTAGTAAAATAAATATCAAAGATTACCAACATACCGAGATCCTATACTAGACAGGGCATGTACTATGGCCCCCAGACAATTAATTATAATACATATATTTTTTAATTATTAATATTATAGCTACATTACACCAAGACAAAGACAAATAATCGTGTTCATCACACAAAGATACCAGGCCTTGAAACTGACTTAAAAAAACTACGTTTAGATACATCCTCCGGAAGTGTGTTAGCAAGGGAATCCTAAATTCGATCTGCCGGCGTGTATCGTTCGTAGCTTAACGCAGAGCGCCTACCCCGGATTGGTAGATGGTGCAGGTTCGAGACCCGCCGGACGATTGAATTTATGATTTCCCATTTTTGAGATTACGTTTAGGGGATTCTTTAATACTTTATTTTAATATGTTTTTGGTAATATCGGTATTTATAATAAATGTTGAAGTGAACTCAGCGATTGAAAGATCGAAATAAGTCCATGAAGGTACCATATTAATGTTACGCTCTATTGACAAGAAAACTACTAATTGTGAAACGGTAATTATAGTCTCAAAGCACCATATTTTTTCCCTCTGTCCAGTAGGATCCACTATCTCGATCCACCAGTGGATTGAATAGCACGCCGAAGTTCACTGTGATCCACCAATGGTCTCGGTGGATCATGTGATACTTGCATCTCCTAATATGCTCCACCAGTGGATCGAATATAATTCAGGGAGTTGGGTAAGATCCACCACTGATTTCAGTGTAACCTGTCATGTAATTTATATAAGTATATAAGGTCCGCTGGAATCTAGGTAAGCATCGATAACTTATGCCATTGATAATCGTTGTCGTCGTCGTTTAAATAGTTGTTGATAATAAAGCTGACACTTATTTTATCAATTGGTGTTGCTACTTATTGTTATAATATTCTCTCTATATGTACCTATTACTCTTCTAATACAGGGAACGTACTGGCTGCATACCTACCTACTAGACTAATGAGTTTGTTATTATTCATAGGTTTTTGCATTTCTCCAAACGCATCTCTTAAAGTGATAGTAGCAACCTACTATTGCGGAATTATTGAAAACATTTTTAATGGCCTTTATTGCAGCGTACTCAAAATCAACTGTAAACTTGATTGGACGAAATGACTTAAATATTCTTACGTTTTAAAATATTGGGGTTACCGAATAGTAATATACGTATGTTGTTGCAATTGAAGTCGGCCACAAGAAAATTATCGTAACGATTTGGCACTTCAACGTCACAAGCGTTAAAACACATATTTTGTGACGTAACATTTCGTAGCACGCCTGATCCCTTTGATCAAATCTATAGTTTTCATGGTGACTTCGGCAGTTCACTTTCTCATAATATGGTTGTACCCCTTATGTTTGCCTTTATGTCTGAAATAACTTACGAGACATATAATATTCTATTTCAAATGATAAAAAGAATATTTAAGTCATTTCGTCCAATCAAGTTTACAGTTGATTTTGAGTACGCTGCAATAAAGGCCATTAAAAATGTTTTCAATAATTCCGCAATAGTAGGTTGCTACTATCACTTTAAGAGATGCGTTTGGAGAAATGCAAAAACCTATGAATAATAACAAACTCATTTGTCTAGTAGGTAGGTATGCAGCCAGTACGTTCCCTGTATTAGAAGAGTAATAGGTACATATAGAGAGAATATTATAACAATAAGTAGCAACACCAATTGATAAAATAAGTGTCAGCTTTATTATCAACAACTATTTAAACGACGACGACAACGATTATCAATGGCATAAGTTATCGATGCTTACCTAGATTCCAGCGGACCTTATTATATACTTATATAAATTACATGACAGGTTACACTGAAATCAGTGGTGGATCTTACCCAACTCCCTGAATTATATTCGATCCACTGGTGGAGCATATTAGGAGATGCAAGTATCACATGATCCACCGAGACCATTGGTGGATCACAGTGAACTTCGGCGTGCTATTCAATCCACTGGTGGATCGAGATAGTGGATCCTACTGGACAGAGGGTATTTTTTGCTGTGTGGTTACGGCATAGAATATCATCACCCCATCTCATCCCCTTGGGGCGTAGAAATCGACCAAGGGATAGATTTTGCCAAGGTGGGCATTGCTAACTCGCATGCCAGTTGGTTTGCAACCTTTTAGACAAAATATCACTTCACTCACTCTGCCAATGTGGACCACTTATGTATAAACGTAACGATTCCAAATTATGGTGATATAGCGTCAACAATATTCTGCATCTATGTGGAGTATTGTAAGTAATTGGAGCCGCGACCAAAATAGTTCATTGATAGACGCAGTGTCACCAGAACTTGCGGGGACAAATAGCCACCAACAAAAGTATAAGAATTGTGATGCGGCTGTGCACAAGAGTCATGTTATTATTGTTTACAAGGTAAACGTCAAAACGAGGATAAAAGTATAATCTAAATACTTTCAATTTCCGGCACGAAATAAGAAAAAGTTTGACTGCCTCCATGGTCTATCGGTAGTGTGTTTAATCGCAAATAATGAAGTCATGTATTGAAATCACGGTTTCGGCCAAAAATATATATTGAGATTTCTGTAAAATGGAGTCGGGAAGTTGGCGGTGTAACAAACTCGCTGTGGAGAGCACATAAAGCCTAATCCGGCCCTGATCCTGACCTCTTTCCGATCGTGTGCAACTGTATTGCTCACGCACTATAACATGTCCAGCGTAGAGTCTGGTTTACACTGAGACTGGGTGTCATGGGAGATATTAACCAGGAGGACATTGTTATGGAAGAAGAGATACTAACTGTGAAGCGGCCATGCTCATAAGAGTCATAGCATCGTCGTCCAGCTTAACAATAATTTCGTCGCACGGATTGAGAGTAAAGCCGCGGTCTTCTCCGCGGTTGAAGTGTCGCGACACAGTGAAAGCGATGGCGGCCCAAGTCTCTTGCACTTCTTTCACGCCACGCTCTATTGAAAGTTCCTGTTGAATAAAAGTAAAGTTTGGAAAGTAAATGAAATGAACAATATTTTAGTTGTTATACCCATTACGAGACCTATAAAAACTTGAAACCAATTACAATAACCAATGATAGTTTGACAACCGCCGTGACTCAGGTGGTAGTGAACCTGCCTTCTGATCCAATAACCAATGATAGTTTGACAACCGCCGTGACTCAGGTGGTAGTGAACCTGCCTTCTGATCCAAAGTTAAAAATAATGATATAGAAAGAATTTCTAAAATGTTAAACGAATAGCACACCTCTAATTTTTTCAGTGTTAAAAAAATACTATTTAACTAGCGTAGTTTGTTTTGGCCACACGGTGAATATTGTCGATTACGTTGCTACTAATGACAAAGTAATAAGTACCCTAAACCGGCGAGCATGTATGAAGAATATAATGACAGTAATCGAGGCAAAAGAGGTGTGCAAAGATTGTGACAAATGGAAATCCGTTCTCTGCCTACCCCTCTGCGAAACAGGTGTGAGTCTGTATGTATGTAATGACAGATGTATAACACACAGGTAAATTATAACGCAGCCGATATTTGTTTGAAAATTGACACCGAAATTGAAGCGTAGCGGAATTAGAATTTCTATAAAAAGGTTATGAACCTATTACAATATGGTGCACACAACAACCTTCCATACGCAGAAACCACCACTGGCGAAACCAAATGTACTGTATATAAAACTTCGATAAAATGTAAACATGACTTACTTTAATAGCGTGATTAACGATCGTTTCGGCAACTTCTTGGTACTTGTGCAGCTCCATCGCAAACATATTCTCCAACGTAAACCTTTCAAGAGACATGTCAAACTCTTGCCCTGAGAACCATCAACTTTTTTCAGTAACTATTTATGCTTCCTTATTACAATTAAATGAAAAGGTTTGTATATCTGTGGTCATAACCCATGGTTTGCATTTCTAAATCCAGGAAGATGATTAAAAAATCTGTTATATTTATATAACTGGAATTATTGAAACCTACTGGATAATTTAAAACAGATACAAATAAAAAGAAAACGAACTTTCATTTAATAGAATCGCCTAATATTCTTTTGGTTTACGTGAAATAATATCTTGGGACAACCAACACACCGCCAAAATGTGATCTCAACTCAACTGTATGTACCTACTATGCAACCAGACACCTGATAAACCTACGTATATATTTCTAAATACATACACACTCTAGATAACGTTTCAAATCGAACAACAATGAAAGGTAAGTTTGTTTATCTGTGTTTTCATTGGCCTTAGGCAGTAGACTCATACTGCCATCGGGACTGAATATCTCGCTCAAGGGCTAAGCGATGCAAAGACAGAAGTATTGTGCATTACTCACTCTTAAGAAAGTATAAACGAAACTGAACCAAAAACAACTTTTAACATTTTGCTGTAAAAAATCTAAAATTAAAACTAACCTGTCTTAGCCATGAGCTCCTTCCAATGACGTTCACGCATCGCCTCACTTTTGAGTGAGACCATGAGCGGGACCACTCCCTTGAACTGCTTCATTTTAGTATCTAACATCTGACCTGTTGGAGTTTGACGTGTAGTTTTTGACAATTTCCTAAAATAAACATAAATATTAACTTAATTGATTATAGATCAAGTAAAGTCATGACCTGTTCTTATTTGTAAGTTTAAAAAAAATAGAATAAAACCAGAGACAATAATCGTATTGGACTACAATTTAAATCTACATAAACTATGACCAAATATGTAGATTATTATTAATTAACTAGCTGACTCGGCAAATTGTCTGCCATACACATTATACCTAGTGAATATTTTGATAGTTAAAGAAAAATAACTTATTGTAGGTGTAGGTAGGAAAGTGATCTATGACTGAAACCGGAATGGAGCGCTGTGGACGAGGCGGCCTATAAAATAAAACACCGGCCATTCTTTTATGAATGCTTTGTACAGTGTACTTTATTCTGCACATTGATGATAAATTTACTAAGAGAATATTATTAACATGAAAGTTGCACTGAGAAAGTACAATAAAATAATTGGCGATAACTGTGTAGGCAGTTAGACAAAGAGAGTGACTGTAGGGAGAGCCCGTTTTCTGGTAGATATTCCCTCGGGAGGAATTTTAGATCCTTTAATATCAATGAATCTTCAAATATCGATAAGTGGCCAAGAACTCTTACCTGAACTCTTTGAAGAACTGCTCAATGCCGTCAACAAGTGCTTGTGGGTTCAAATTTACCCACAATGTCTTAGCCCATACCTCTCGGGCATTCTTTTGGGCCTTATAAATTTTGTATAGCTGGTCCATCGCTTGGAAATCTGACTTAGCGCGGTTGAAGTTAGAGAAGTCCGCGAGGGGATTGTCAAACAGTTGTTCCGCTGCTTGCAGTATTTTCTTGCGGTTTTCTAGCTCGTCGAAATATTTATTATATTCCTAGGAAAACTTATTGTTCAATATTTATAGTATAAAGTATAGCGCAGAGCTAGAGATAATTTATTGGGGGTCTCTAGATTTTCTAGACAGTTTTTGTCTAGAAAATCTAGAGAACCCCAATAAATTACAGAAAACTAATTTAAAAAAATATTGAAAGAAGGTCTGTTGAGCCTCTATTAAACTTTCCCACAAACGTAGCCAGACCCTTCAGGGAGGTATCTATAATATAATGAAATTAGGGATACGTTTCCTGTACATTTTCTTAGACAAAAAATTATAGAAACTTGAGCATAACATTCTAACCTCCATCAGTAATAATCCTTTATCCATATCCTCGCCAACAGTTCCAGGGCCTTCTGCATTAAACTTTTCTACGAAGTCATCCAGCTCTTTGAGGAAGTTAGCAATTTCTATAACGTTCAGCTTGGAAAACTTGTCCTTGGTCTGTTCCAAAGTGCTGCCGCGGAATAAAGTTGTTTTATAAAGGCTGCCCCATGCACCTTCTAGATTGTGCGCAAATGATAAATCTTCTTCGGATACCTGTAGGTCAATCAAGAGTTTATATTCGGAAAATGATAGTAGCCCTTCGTAGTAAATGAACCGAGCATTTAAGCAAATACTAATACAAATATCTAATTAAAGTAACTTTAAAAATTGAGTTCCAAGTCAAGTAAGTGTATTTTGAATACAACAAACAAAAATAATACTGAAGAATATTTTTTCTGCTTTTGTTTATTATCAAGCCTTTGAAAGTCATAAATAAGAAAATTATTGCGGTATCTGTATATTCCCAATGATTACCTTTATCGTCAACGTAAAATATTTCAGACTTTAAATATTTTTGTTTACGCGGATGCACTTACACGGATACCATGCATGGCTAGCATATGAAATATTTCCTGCATATTCTTGTACTTGACTTCAGCGGTGCAAGTCATCTGCTGCACCTGGGTTATCGTAGCCATCACCAGTTTGAAGTCTTCCAGCCCTTTAATGTTCATGTTTACCGTCATGCGGAGAGACTAGAAGTAAAATCAATTTCAAGTTTAAACTGGCATGTTTAGAAAGAACTTAATGGGTAAATCTGATATTTTTGCGGAACAGTGAGTCTGATGACTGGGAAGCTTTAACCTGCTAGAATGGCAGGGCACTACTACTTCGGTCCCAAAGAGAATGTGTTTTTTTTTTATGTCAGAGGTCGACAAACGAGCAAATGGGTCACCTGATGGTAAGTGATCACCGCCGCCCATGGACACTCGCAACACCAGAGGAGTCGCGGGTGCGTTGCCGGCCTTTAAGAGTCAGCAAACAAGTGTTGCTGACCCTTCCCCCCACCCCGATGAGCTCTGGCGACCTTACTCACATTCAGAAACACAACATTAAATTATTAATGTTATTATTAAGGAATGTCTTCTGTAAGGTGGAGGTACTTCCCCAGTTGGGCTGCTCTTCGAGCAAATGAACGCTGTGCCCTACCTCTTTTAATGTGTTCCTGACATTCGCCATAAACATATGTCAAAAACTGAAAAATGTTTAGAAATTTTTATTAATACACAAAAGAAAATATTTTCTTATATACTCGTACGTGATTTCCCAGACTTCTTGCTTCTTGTTCCGTTGTGTGGCTGACGGCAAAGAATATCACCACCGCCTCTCATCCCGTGGGAGGTTGTACAAGTCGGCAGAGAGAATATATACCAAAGAACGGATCCAGCAGCAATTATCTAAGTACTATTAGCATCATACTACAGTCACCGTCTGCCGAGCGTAGTGATTATAGCCCCTAAAATTGAGGGAAATCAAACCCACCTCAATCTGATTGTTCAAATCATACATATTCATTCTAGTCTTAGTGGCGATACTGTTCCCCAATATGTCCTTCCATTCCTGCGCATGGTCTTGCACTTGTTTTATAATTGGCCTCAAATTTAGTCTTATGGAGCCTATGTCAACAAACTTAACATGTTTTTCGAGATCGGAAATAATGTCTTCGAAAAAGAAGAATCTGTCATCATATTTGTGGATTTGCTCGTATCTTTGGATGTATTTCTCGCATGATAAATGTTTGTCGAAGGCCCAGAGGTGTTGGTATTTTTGCCACCTGGGGACAAAAAGTTATTAATAAAAATTAATAGCTAAATCATCAAGCACATCGACAATTTTAGTACTGTTTACTTTATTACGCATTGACATTAATATGAGAGTCTTATTTTCATAATATCATGATCAGACACCGTACAACTTACAATCTGAGCATGGGTTTTGAGGTGTCATTGGAAACGAACATGGATTAGTAGCAACTGGGAGTTCAGTTTAGTTTTCAGACAAATTATACACAACAAGGCGTGCTTCAAATGGAACATTGCCAGTCTTTTAGAAAGTCAATTTGGGCGGTACGTCGCTTTGTGGAGTGTGCTAAACTATAGTAAATAGAACGGGTGCAAGGGATTCTGCGGAATGCGTGCTAACAGACAATCATACGAACAACACATTGCTTACTTCTGTATATAAGTGTTAATATCCAGTGTAACCCTATAAATGGTGTCCTGTATAAGTATGGAGATGTCGTTGATAGCGGCGACGCGTAACACATCTTCAAAGAACGAGAATACATAGAACTCGTTGCCCGTCGCATCTGCGATACGTTGAGGAGCACATGGTATGCATGTTTTCTTCATCCATCGAGGAAATGAGGTTAATCTGGAACCGGTTAGTAAATAACGCATAAATTACACGTCCAATTGGAAATAGGAGATATACACAAAACAAACAAATAATAATAACAGCCCCAATGAATAATGCCATGGTGTTAAGTGTTTGCGGAAATACCAGTACACTAATTCCTTTCTCTATTTAATGGGATGGGAAGCCACTAACGACCAGAGCTGGTAGACCGGAACTTTTGCCTGTTTTCAAAGGATTTACGAGACATTTATGACTTATTTTTATTTGCGATGGTACACTAGCAGAATAAAGCTGATGCGTATATTTTTATTTTATTCAAGTACACTTTTTATTTATTCATGTGCAATAAAATAAATAAAATAAAAAAGGTTTTTATTCACGTAGACTTTAAAAAAGCGCTTGTAAATAGTCAGAACATGTTTGTAGTAATACAGTTATTATTTCTAGTTGCATATTACAGATATTTAGGTACACGAAATGTTAAAACATTTATACAATTTATTTTATAATAGTAGTGATAATTAGCTAGCTTGTATTAAGTTATTGTCAAGGAGATTATGTTTAGGTTTAATGATTGAAATTTATATTTTACTACATATTGTCTGAATGTTTCTGTCTATATTAAGTAATTAATTCAGTATTATTATTATAACGGACCTTGTGTTTAAAACGACGGTCGCGCTTTAATGCTACCACCGGATCCAATGCGCCCCAACTGAGAAGACCCAGCGAAACAAACTCAGCAATATGGTCCAGTCTGTTTTTAAATGAATGGAAGTCATCTACTACACGGTTTGGCAAAAAGTATTTGCGTGGATTGCATGACACTGAAAGACCTTGAAGTTTAAGCGAGTGTCCTCGCAAGTGCCTAATTTGAATTTTTATGTAAATTTTGGGCCAGTTATGTGAGTTATAATGATTAGCGAGTACTTTTTGTAGGTCTGAATTAAGTCTCCTCACAATTTCGCTGATGTTCGTGTTGTGATGGTGGTTATTTAAATGTTATGGTTATTTAAGTCTTTCTTTTATATATTTATTTTAACTGTCTCACCTATTAAGGAAATGTTTCATATCATATCCGAGTATATTGCATACTTCAGGCAAAGAGGGGCGCGTGGTAATGTCGGGAGCTACGAGCATACAATCCACTTGAAATATTGCCTTCTTCGAACTCAACGTCTCTTGGAAATCTTTCAGGTTTTCTAGAGTCAAGCTGAAAATAATGCCGTTTCAATTAACCCAGCTTTCTAAGGCTGCTATCAGATTGTCTTTCTTTATTCTTTATTGCACACAGAAAATAAATACATAAGTTAGAAGTAACTAAAGAAAAGGCATGTACATAGGCGAGCTTAATTCATTATTGAATTTTCTTCCAGCAAACCATCAGCAAAGAGAGATTTTCAAAATTATGGGTATAGGCAGTGTACAACAAACTATTATAATTAAGTACCTTGTCGGGTAAATATATTGATAAAATACACACTAATAATTACATACGATACCTTATAAAAATATATATCTATTTAATAAACTACATAAACCTACATACCTTATATATACGTAAGTTACAGAGATAAGAAGTGATTCTTAGTTCTGCTCTTAAAAATACTCAATGACGAGCTATCACGTATGGAATGTGGTAAGGAATTCCAAAGGCGTACTGCACGTACAGTAAATGAACCATTATAGCGGCTGGAAGTATGGGAAGGAGTCCTGAGAAGAAGAGATGTAGCAGTGCGGCAAGGTTTGCCACTGGGCACCAGATACTCAAAGCGTTCACGGAGATAGATGGGAGCAACAGGGTTATGAAGGATGGAAAAAAGTAGATAAAGAATATGACAGTCCCGACGCTGCCGAATAGGCAGCCACTTCAATTGCAACCGGAACTCCGACACGTGGTCGTACTTCCGTAGGCCGAAAATGAAGCGGATGCATAGGTTCTGCAGGCGTTCGAGCTTATCTAGAAGTTCTTCTGTTGCATCAAGGAAACAGACATCAGCATAGTCAAGAAGAGGGAGTAAAAGCGATTGAGCGAGAGTGACTTTAATCTGAAACGGTAAGAATTTTTGGAGACGTTTGATGGATTGAAACGAACAGTATACTCTCCTGCTTACTTCTGCAACGTGATTGTTCCACGAAAGGTTAGAGTCGATTAAAACACCTAAGTTTTTGGCAAATTTTGTATAAGGTATCGGCACATCATCGAAAAGAACAGGAGGAATGGCTGAAAAATTTAAGGTGTTAAACATGTGTCTGCCACCAATAATGAGAGCTTGTGATTTAGAGGGATTGACCAGGAGGCCGAAAAATTTTGCCCACTTGCTAATGTTTACAAGATCATTATTGATGGCAGAAATAGCTTCCGTAGTTTCAATGCCTTTGAAGTGCCGATATAACTGCAAGTCGTCTGCATAGAGATGAAAGTTAGAAGTTAAGATTTTAGTGATTGCGTTTATAAAAACGGAGAATAGAAGAGGAGATAGAACGCCACCTTGAGGCACACCCGCAGTAAGGTCACACCACTGAGAGAAAGACTCGTCAGCGTGTACAGACTGTGAGCGCCCTCGAAGATATGAGTCGAACCACGCAATTACAGGAGCCGAGACATTCAGGGAGGAAAGGATACCAAGCAGGATGTCAAAGTCCACTGAATTAAAAGCACTGCTAAAATCCAGTAGTACTAAGACAGTGAGTAGCTTCCGTTCCATAGCCAAGCGAATATCGTCTGTGATTTTCACAAGTGCAGTGACAGTGCTGTGGCCAGGACGAAAACCGGACTGGAAAGGACTTAAAAGGTTGTGAGTACAGAGGTAATGAGACAGTTGCTTATGCACAATGCTCTCAAGGATTTTAGACAGGAAAGGAAGAATTGAAATTGGACGGTAGTGAGAGAAGGAAGAAGGATTTGTGGTTTTAGGAAGCGGCAGTACATGAGCTTTTTTCCAAGCAGAGGGGAAAGAACTTGACTCCAAGGAAAGGTTAATAATATGGGTTAAGATAGGAGCAAGTTCTTCCACAATGATAGTGATCATTTGTGGTTGGAGTCCGTCGTTACCTGCCGCTTTGGTGGAAATGGATTTTATGGATTTTATGACGTCTCTCTCCGTGATTGGTGTGAAAGAAAAAGCAGTACATAATGGCCTAGAAAGATTTAGAAGTTGTTTAAGAGTGGAACTTTTGATGTCGGCACTCATAGCGACAGGTGGTCTAGAAAAGTGCTGATTAAGAGTGTTAATATCCACGTTTGTTGTGTTGTCACTAGAAGATTTACCGACACCTAGAGATCTTAAAAATTGCCATACCTGTGCTGTGTTGAGGTTATTAATAGAGTTGTAAATGTGGCGTCTCTTTTCATCTCTACACATACGACTGCATCTGTTACGGAGTTTTTTATAGATATCCCAGTTTTAATTAGTTGCACTTTTTTCGAATCTCCTTTTAGCCTTATCCCTTACAGACATCAGTTTTTTAATTTGGTCATTAATCCAAGGGGCTGGGGCATGTTTTACTCTCACCCTTTTGAGTGGAGCATGTTTGTCGAACAACTGAATTAGTAGCTGGTGGAACATGGCCACTTTGGAATCAATATCGTTGCAGATATAAACAGGTGACCAGTCAATACTGCCCGCTTCCGCCCTCAAACGTTCCAGACAAATATTTTTAAAACTGCGAAGGAAAATGAACTGTGACTTACGTCGAGGGCAGCGAATTTTATAAGAGAGATATATAAGATCGTGATAAGAGAAGGAGGCTGGAAGTTGGCCATGCGTTACCACTTTGGTGGAATCCGAGACGAGAATGAGGTCTAGAAGAGAAGGAGTGGAATGAGGAGCATGGTGTGTAGCACTCAGAGGAAGGACATGCATATTGACAGACGAAACAAGAGAGAGGAGTCGACGACTCCGTGCATCATCTTTAAGCAAGCAGGTATTGAAGTCTCCAAGGACAATTACATGTTCATAAAGAGAATGCAGATTCTCGAGTTTCAATTCAAAAGAAGAGAAGTAGTCTATCTGACTCGATGGACTATAAAATACACCCAAAAGTATTTTACTGTGGTTAACAATAACCTCTAAAAATAGATGTTCAGCAGATTTTGAATATTGACTTGGAGACCGTTCAATAACCTTATGCTTTAGATCCGCACGAAGATAGATGGCAACACCACCGCCACCCTTTCCAGTTCTATCATTTCGCAACAGTTTATATCCGGGTAAAGCGTACTGTGCCGAGGTAAGTGTAGGTTTAAGGAAAGTCTCAGAAATAAGAACAGCATGAATAAGATCAGCATCGAATGAAGACAAAAGATCGGGAAAGTGAGCGTGAATACTTTGAGCATTGATGTGGACTGTATTAAAACATTTGGAAGAAGAGAAAGAGAGGTGTGAGTATAACTGATCACGCAGTTGAAGTGACTCATCATCACTAAGCGCACTAGCATAATGTTCATCAGAACTTACAGAAGACGAACACGATAAATATACAGCGTCATCGTTGTCGTCTAACATAAAATGTATATAAATGTATATATATATATAAGTATATAAATATAAGTAAATAAAATAAATATCTATATAATCCTTTTAGTCCGGAAATCAAAATTAAATAAGCCAACCCAAGTACACTCACAAAAAACAAAACGCAAAACAGGGCAAAAAGCCCAAATCTTGTAAGGCATATTTCACCGAACTATAAAAAGTCGATGTCACAAACAAGCAAAGTTAAAATGTTAACCTAAAGTTTAGCATAACCTTATAATCTTAATACCGTCATTAAAATGCACAAAATAATAGAAATGAGTTGCTAAATAACTATGAAAAAAAACGGAATGTGACATATTTACGCAAGTATTAGGCAACTAAATATAAGAGGTCAAAACAACTTCACTTCGCTTGTCTTCGGCTCCTTTTGTCAGATGTAGAAGATGTCGCCGCCGGTTTATCTGCAGAGAGCGACGTTTGACCCGTGGAAGCTGGTTTACGTGTGGCGTTCAACGGTGGCTGGGCGACAGGGAATTGAGTTGTTAGACTGCAAAGCTCAGCAGCAGTCTCTATTTTCCGCCTGGATTTGTCTGGCAGCAGTACCACAATTTTCCCATCAGACGTCCAAGAATTCCTTTCACCAAAGAATTTCCGACAATTTATGAAGACATCGTGCCGTGGCTTCGTGAGGAATTCAGTCAATGTCAAACCAGTGCCCTTAAGTGAAGTCTTGGCTTTCCACTTCATTTCTTGTGTTGTGATGCTTGAAGCGAATCAGGAGAGGTCGTGGCTTACTCTTATTGGATCCCAAGCGATGGCAAACAGCTATATCAGATGAGGCGATGTCTGACAATTTCATTTGGTTGTGTATAATGCCTACTGCAGATGATATGGGATCTTCTTCGCCCTTTACTCCATGGAGAAGCAGAACTTTCCTGCGTGATGCCATCTCATGCCTATCCAAGCCCAACATAAGGAGCTCAATCTGGGTTCTTAGTGCACTGAAAGTACTGCATACAAAACTCTTGAAGTCAGCCAACCCCTTTGACAAGCTAGCAACAGTTTTGTGTGGCACTTCAGCAGCAGCTGCAGTTTTCAAATCCTCTTCCTGTTGAGTCATCCTGTTGGAGAGTGATTCAGCCAGCTGTTCTAATTGTTCAGACAATTTTGAGTACAGGTCCATGGTGAGGTGCAGTGAAGTGATGATTTTTAGTTAGATTGACAAATAATGAATATTTGATAGTGGATATGAGTGAATTGGGTGTAGCAATTGATTATAACTTTAAATTAGCATAATAAAATGTAAGTAAGTAATTAAAATATTAAAAATTAATTGTAAGTAATTAAAATATTAAAAATTAATTGTCGATGATGGAGCTCGAATTAAAATTTAAGTTGTAAAGTACAAAGCTTGCTGGATGATCCACATCGAACTATATTATAGGAAACCTGCCTTGCAGGGCAAACTTTTCCAATTCCTTTCATAATATTCAATTCAATAAACTCCGAAGGTTCGCAACTAAAGTATAGGTTCGCAATTGAAGAATAGATTAATTACAATTGCTTCATCAACCTATTTTGGGGTTCTAAGTAGCTCTAGGAGCCCTTAGTTTCGCTACCCCCATATGAACAAGTGTTTTGTGTGCACACAAAAAATAGTTTCACGTCGTGAGTATAAACGCTACGATTATAAAATTTTGCCATATTTTTGGATACAGTACTTCTAATAGCATTGCAAACTACAAAATTAAATCCGTGAATAAATTCAGTCACTCATTTGATCGACTCTTTTAGATCCTCTTCCCACTAGTTAAAATAATCGTATATTAAGTATATGACTAGCTGTCTTTCTGGCAAAGGTATGCAGGAACTGATATCCAGCTAGGTGATAGTGTTAGACAAAAACAATTACAGTATCACTTACTTGACAAGACCTTTGTAGATTCTCTTCTCCCAGTAGGTGTAGTAAGAGTGCATAACTTCTGTCTTGCCGGTATTGGTACCCAAGATTAGGTACTCGAGCTTCATGAGAATGGGCCCAATACGTTCGTAGATCCGGACCAGGAATGCCACACGTTCTAACCGCACGTTAGCCAATTCCACAAAGTAAGCCTAGATTAAATCAAAACGCAATAAGTATTAACTCCCAGAAAGCAACAATAGCTAGAAAATTCGACATCATACATAAGTCAACAACGTACGAAAGAAACGGGCTTACAAAATCGGATTAAGCATGACAAGCGTATAAATAGACGCGTTTTACCTGAAATAAAACGCATATTAAACTACTTACCTTATTAGAAGCTTATTATATTGAGATAGGCGTATCCGTTTTCCGTTGTATTTTACCTCTCTTTCTACCTAATTCATCCATCTCTTTCGCACATCCCCTCCTTTCACCAGGTAGGGGGGCCTGTTGAGCTCAGAGCTCAACGCGCCTTGGTTCAACATTGCGTCGAAATCGAGAAAATATATGCCAGGCAGTAATAAAAACTAAGCTTCTAATAAGGTAAGTAGTTTAATATGCGTTTTATTTCAGGTAAAACGCGTCTATTAAACCACTTGACCGTTATTAGAAGCTTATTATATTGAGACGTGTTTGTTATCGCCTGGTGAAAGGAAAATTACGCCAATGTGACTAAGGAGGATGAATGTAATCAAATAAACAACTAAAACAGCAGATATGAGAAAAATAAGTATTCAGATACATTTATTCATAAGATGATGAGAGTAACATAATCATTTGCAATGTTAATTGCCTATGTACATAATGATTTAACACAACAACAACTATAATCAGTCCACAGGGTTAAACAAAGTTGTAATCGATGAATTATTAGATGTAGTCACCATAACTTCACGCTTATAGAATTTTTGGAAGGTCTTCGCCCATTTCCAATTACCTCTAGCAAGAATGTCGTCAAGAGGAAAATTGTCAATCCAGTTCTTAGAGGCAACGGCGGAACGCACACTTCCTGGCGTTGCTACGATACCGGCAGCCTTCATGAGTGATTTGATCCACCCTGCGATGACTGTACGGGACGCAGGGGATGGTGATCCTCGTAGGTTAATAAATAAATTTGTTGAACTAGAATTATTACGCCTTTCATTAAGGACTGTTATGGTTTTATGAATCCAATAAACAGGATTCAGGTTTTGATTTTCTGAATTTGACAATAGTTTCCATCCTGACTGTCTATAAGCACTACAATCTGTTTTTGAACCAAAATGAGGCCATAAAATAATGAAATGATCATCAATGGTACAGTGCTCATTGTCCACTTTGAGCAAAGTGAGGTCGTGAATTCTGCGACCTGAACATAATATTAATAGCGTTGCCGTATGGCGAACCGTTTGAAAAACATTATTATGGTCAACCGAATAGTTACGCAAATAATTAGTTAGCATGTCGATGTCCCAAACTGGTGGTTTTGGAGACTTCGGATTTTTTAACGATATAGATTTTAAAACATGCCTAACCAAAACGTATTGACTTAATTTGCCCGATAAGTCTACGTTACTCAACGTAGAGATGACAGACTTGTGAAGTAGAATAGTATTATAAGAAAATTTAGAATGTAAATCAGCTAAAAATTGGGCTAATTCAGATCCTTCGGGGCGCACTGGATTAATATTATGTTGATTGGCCCATAAAATCCAGCGATTCCAGGCTACTTTATATGTCTTCCATGTGGAAGGTCGCCAGGAGGACTTGAGTAGGGAGACCTGATCAGGGTTCCATGACTTGATTTCCTGAGACCACCCCCACATTTCCAGACCTCCAAAACCATGTCCTGTACTTTTGGAGGAGGCAGCCCCGTGGTTGTGTCGATTAGAGTTCGTTTCAGGTTCGTTAGTGAAAATGGGGCTGCAATGGCTCGAGATTTGAGATCTGCTCTCCAGAACACTCTTTTCCAGCGAGGGACTACGATGAGATAAATTCCTGAAGCTACATTCATGTGCATTAACACTCGCGGTATAAGGAACGGTGGCGGGAAGACCCAAGCTAGCGGAAAATTCCACTGCATGCTGAGGGCGTCGTGAAACATGGCCTCCTGATCGTTCAGGTCCAGTGACGCGTAGTTTGCTACTACTTGAGCAGTTTTGGACGCAAATAGATCTATCACCGGTGTTCCCATCCTCGCAAAGATCATTGCCGTGGCATTCGGGACTAGATGCCACTCGGGAAGTTGACGGTGTCTGGATAGACAGTCCGCATGATTGTTGTATCTCCCGGGAATATGATGGATTTTTAAATGAATCTGGTTTCGGTCCAGTTTGCATAAGATTCTGTGTGTCAGATCCATAAGTGCCTGCGATTTGGTCCCCCCCTCGTTGCGAAGATACGCTACCACAGACCGGTTGTCGGTTTGTATCAGAATTGAGCTTTGTCTCATGTTCTCCATCTATTGACCTCTAATACTTTTAAGATGGTCAACAACTCTTTCATGTTGCAATGAAGAACCCGTTCCTCTCGGCTCCAAGTTCCAGATATCGTCTGGTTGTTGATTTGTACACCCCATGCTGTATCGGAGGCATCGGTGGCCAGGAAAATTGTTGTAGGTGGTGCATGCATCAAAGTTGGGTGATAGCAATTCTGAAGCCACCATTCCATTTCTATTAAAACGTTGGGAGGTAGACTGTATTTGGCAGAAATTGTCAGTTTCGGCAGAGAATTCAAATGACCGAGAGTCGTCCGGTGATTTAATCGGCCCCTTGGCACAACAAAGCTGGCGAAGCTTAATAGTCCCACGAGGCTCTGAAGTTCTTTCAATGTGGCCTTGCCTGATTGTAACATCTGAGAGACTTTTTGGATTATAGTAGTAGTTTTTTCTGATGGCAGATGCTTCTGGTTTTTCCACGGGTCCCAAACAACGCCCAGAAAGGTGATATGTTTTTGTGGGATGAGAACAGACTTGTCGTAATTTATTCGAAATCCTAGATATTCCAGGATGTTCAAAAGCACATTCACATGTTCGGTTAACACGCTCTGATCTTGATGAGCAAGAAGAAAATCGTCCAGATACACGATTATTCTTACACCGAATGGAAGACACGTCATTTCCAGTAATTCGTCGTTGTAAATAAGACGGAGAAATCGTCTGTGTGATTGGCGCATTGGAACATTGAAATAAGCCTGAGACAAGTCTGCCTTGCACATCCAGTCTCGGGGTTGAAGGAAATCCGGGATACGGTGCATACTGATTAATCGAAACCGGCCTGTGAGCACAAAGTGGTTCAGAGATTTCAAGTTGAAAATCGGGCGAAATGTCGAATCGTTCTTCCGTACGAGGAATAGAGAGGAGACAAAGCTTGGAGAGAGATCTGCTACCTTCAAAACACCCTGTTGCTTCATTTGACAAATGATTGCCGACATTGTGGTCGATTCTATCGTGCGATGACGATCGGTTTTTAAAACTGGTGTCCTTAACGGAGGTTTTTGTCGGAAGGGTATACGATAACCTGTTATTATTTTTACAACGAAAGCTGGAGCTCCCATTCTCCTCCAACGATTGACATATTGTGCCAATTGCCCCGCTTGGAACTGTGAGTCATTGTCTGTATCTTTTATTGGTCGCATTGTTAGTGGGCGAAAAGGGCTGTTATTGACCTCTTTGATTCGCTCGTTTCGTACTAGATCCTCGAGATCGAAAGGAAGTACCTCTATTGTTCGAAATGTAATTGTAATTACGATATTCATTTCCATGCCCTTTCGGAGGGTATTGGGACAAATGACCATAACCCTGCGAGGGTTGGTTTCGATGGTAATGCGTATTAGTGTTTGGAGCAGGCTCGCAGCAAGTATAGGTACCACGCGATGGTACATTATGATGGGCATGCCCCTGCGAGGGGTGCCTTGCAGTATCAGAGGGTTTTGCTCGCGAAGCATTACCACTGTAAGACTGCTTGGAAGGCCAGAAAGCCTTTCTTACTCCGCCAGCTTTTTCTAAGGCAGCAGATAAAGCTTTATCGTTAAAAATATGAGTGTTAGAAGGAGGAATTTTGTTTAATGCACATTTTAAAAGAGGGTCCCGAATGCATTTGAGGATACCGTGCCTTCTCATTTCTATGGCTTCGGCTCTGTGACCGCAGGCCATTTGTAACAAATCAGAAGAAACTTTATGAAAATCACCCTTTAGAAATAATTCTTCGATTTTCTCATTAAGATTAGCAAGTGAAGCATTTGATGTCTTAGACCATGCTAATAAACTACGTAAACTATTGCGAAAAATTTCTTTTTGATTTAAAATACAATAAGTAAAAGCTGCATACGATTTATCAGAATTAATTAAATGGCGTGCACTGTCAAACGCTTTCACCTCATCATTTGTTTCTAACTCTATAAATCCTGGACTGTAATTATAAAGTTTCTGGGTGTCAGCGTAACGCACATCGGACCATGCACTACTGTCAAATCGTTGAACAGCATTCAACATTTCTAAATATTCCAAAGAAGTAGGGGGTACTGCAGGATCTTTAAGTTTGGTTTCAATTTCATAAGTAAGATCCGTCACTAACCCGGTATCTAAATTACAAGGAGAAGGTAAATTTTGATCGGTCCTGGATGCATTTACGCAATAATCATCGTACAGGTCATAACTGACGGACAGAAATATACGATTCATTATCGTTTCGAATGTATTGTCGGTTATCGTGGAAACCAATGTTCCTTCTTAATTCCCCTACTTCCTTCGATAATTTTTCTAAAAGACGACGTTCGTTCTTATGTTTCTTGTTATGACGACGGCGCGTCTTTCTTTTCTTTTTCTTGGAATCTTGCGCAGATTCTGAAGAACTAGACGTGCTCGACGAACTTGAACTACTACTAGTTAAACTTCGATTATTGTTTTGCCGTTTAAGGCCGGAGGTACCGGCCAAAGGCATCTCATTAGAATTAACAATATCGTTATCCATTATTTTCTAAGGAAGAAAACAAAACTGAATAAGCGGTAGAAAGAAAAAAAAAAGTTAAAACAAATATCGAACGAAAATTCGTTAAACAATAAATATTTGTGCAACTTACATGTGAATATACACTTAATTTATAATGGCACTGTACACTGTCACTATGCACTTAGGAGCACGTGTTGTCACAACGGAAAACTTCAAGCCAATGTTGAACCAAGGCGCGTTGAGCTCTGAGCTCAACAGGCCCCCCTACCTGGTGAAAGGAGGGGATGTGCGAAAGAGATGGATGAATTAGGTAGAAAGAGAGGTAAAATACAACGGAAAACGGATACGCCTATCTCAATATAATAAGCTTCTAATAACGGTCAAGTGGTTTAATGGGGTATTTTTTATTATAACATATTGTATTCTTATATAATACCGTAAAAGCCGCTTACAAAACATCCAGGGGTGAATATTTTATTATTATTAGTAATGCCATAGGCATTTTCTTCCAGTAGACCTTGAGGAGGTGCACAGATTAAAAGGTAGGTAGATGCACAAAGTACAGATTATTTACCTTATAAGAAGTTCGTTCCCATCGCTATTTACCTCGGGATTTCTATAAATCCTGTTTTATTAACTTTTCAAAATAAAACGTCATAGATACGTCACTATGTTACACTTCTATTCTATACTTCTGACCAAAATTTGCTTTAGTAAAATCAATAGTAAAATTTAGTAAAATCAATCAAATCTACTACAGGATGGCAAGGTAAAACAAGGAGGCCAATTCCTGCGGTACAAAGATGTGCTCAAGTGACATATGAAGAGATGTGACATTGATCCGTCACATTGGGAGGCTATGGCGGTGGACCGACCACGGTTGAGGCGCACTGTACACACTAAGGTGTTCGAGTTTGAGAAGAAGCGGAAAGATGAGCTCGATGCTAGTTAGTAGCCAGTCGCTGTGGCCGAATACGGTCAGGATATATATATATACAGTAGTGGTCAACTAATTAGGGACAATCTCTAGTTAAGCCAAATTGTGAATAATTTTTTAAATTCCAACGAGTCTTAACAATATTCCATATCTTTTACATGTAAGTGAAATTAAGTCATTTATGTACGCGATTATACAAACAATAACAACTTAAACATTAAACCTCTTTACAGTATAGCTGATAGATTATCATAGTGCTTTTTGTTCAAAGAATGCTGGCTGGCCATTTAATTAGGGACACTGAGGTATTGCGTTCTAATTTCAAAATTGGAATTTTAATACTTTTTTGTTTCTTTTCTTATTGTTTCGTGGTCGTTTTGGCGGCAATCCAGATTTTTTATTTTAAGTTTTAAGAATTATTTTGAAGAAAAATGGGCAAAAATAATATTTGCGATCCAACACTAGGAAAAATTATCATGAAGTTTGTCGAGCGTGGTTGCTCATACTGAAGGATAGCACAACATTTAAATTGTTCAAAAACTATGGTATGCAATGCAGTGCAACATTTAAAGCGCTATAAAACAGCTTTAAATGTGTCCAGAATAAAAAGATCGAGAAAAACGACTCCGCAAGAAGATAGAATGATAACCAGGTTAGCTAAGAAAGATTTGGGGCAAACGAAAGAGCCGGTGTATCTGCGAGGACCGTTCGACGACGTTTGGTAGAAGCAGGGTTGTTCGGAAGAGTGGCTCGCAAAGTACCGTTGTTGAAGAAAGAACATAGAAATGCTCATTTGGCGTTTGCACGTAAATATGGAAATTGGACCTACGCCCAATAGCAACATGTACTTTTCTCTGACGAGACCAAGGTTAATTTGATTTCTTCAGATGGAAGGCAATATGTACGGCGTCCTGTAAAAGCGGAAATAAATCCGAGATTCACAAAAAAGAAGGTGAAACATGGCGGTGGAAACATTAAATGTGGGGTTCATTTTCTGGACGTGGAGTGGGACCTGTGAGGAAAGTTCAGGGTAACTTAGACCAAAATCAATACAAGGCAATATTGGAAGAAACTACGCTTCCCTATGCTGAGGAGCATCTCCCTATTATGTGGACGTTTCCGCATGATAACGACCGGAAACATACCGCCCATTCAGTCAGTCTGTATCGGTGCTAGATTGGCCAGCAAATAGCCCGGACCTCAATCCAATTGAACACCTTTGGCACGAAATCAAGAAAAAAGTTGCCACTTATCGTAATACATATTTGGATGAACTTCATGAAGTTTGGATTTTGTGAGGCATGGGCAAACCATTCCTGTCGAAACATGTCAGAAACTAAAATGTAAACTATAATGTCTATGACACATCAGTGTCAAGCGGTAATTACTAACAAAGGTTTTGCTACTGGGTACTGATTTTACACGTAATAAAATGGAGCTGTTAAAGATATTATAACACTGCAGATTTTAAGTTTTGTTTAACTGTATTTTTCATTATACTTTACTGTCCTTAATTAAATGTCCACTACAGAATTGTACCTTAATATTTAATACATGTTTAATCTTTGATATTAAATAATTTTTCTTTTTATTTACAGCCATTTATTGCATAATAATCGGACCACATTATGCAAATAATAGGCGCTGAGAAATCAATAGGGTTTTATATTTATATTATTATGTACATAACTGGTTATAGCCCTTCACTATCTTGAATGTCCCTAATTAGTTGACCACGACTGTATATATATATATATATATATAGATTTATTTAGTGGTAAATCTGTTAACCACATAAAATCATCTTACCTTGCACGGATAAAGCCAGGTATCGTCCGGTAGTCCAGTTACGGGATCTACATAGTTTTCTGGACGAAGACGTGGGAATAGATCAAATGCTTCCAGTTGATCGACAAGGGATTGGATCTCTTTCTCTACCATTTTTAGCTGATTGTAAACGGCCTCTAAAGAATTTTCACCTGTAATAGATAGTCAAAACTTGATTAACTTGAGCTTTTTAAAGGACTTTTTTTACAGAAGGCGCTAAGCTAATAATATAAAAATATTGTTCTTGATTTGACTGCTGCGTTGGTCTAGCGCTAACTAGATCCTGGATTCAAATTCCCAGTCAGACCAAAACTTACAACTGAGATTATTTTATCAAGATAAATCTATAATAGTCGGGAGTATGGGAGCTAGAAGTATTATACGCCCGCGCCTCTGAGAGCATATAAAGCTGTCTGTCTTGCGCATGATCGTCGTCGGCAATGTCAGTTAGGCGTTGCATTACGTTATGAAATTGAGGAAATAGATTGAAACAGCCTTTACGCAGACTACTCCACTACAATATATATTGGGCAGTTGGCTAGCCCCTGTTAAAATTGGTTACTGTAGTTGAAAACTACGATTATTACAACGGCGGGCTGTACAGTTTACGTGCACTTAGTTCCAACATACCTTTAGTTATATCTGTGATATAGTCGGAGATGTTGAGCGCATGCCATGTTAGCCGCGTGAGTCCGGGCAATATGCGTCGCTCCATTTTCAGTAAATGTTGCTTCATGAGGTTCGTCTCCGAGGGACTGAGGCACTGAGCAGTCTGCCTGTACTTAGATATTACAGCGTCTAGTGACTCTTGCTCATAGTAAAGACGTGACTTTTGCATTGACACGTCACGTATGCTCGATGGCAGATCGAATCCTGCGAGGAAACGATTGAGGTATTACTATGAAATCTTATTAAACTCAGTGGAAAGTGGTTATAAAACAGTTTTTTTTTTATAAATCTGAGCTTTTCCTATATTTTTTACTATTACCACTAGAATTGGAATTACAACTTACCTAGCTGTTCCATAAGTTCCGCCTCATGGATCACGAGAAACAAATTGTGTTTATCAAAATTGCAGTGGAATTCTAGGTCATGTTCCTGCATCAACTTGTCTTTCGTGAGGTCTCGCCATGTTACATCAGTCTAGCAATAAAACAATTATGCATACAATATTGTTTAAAATGCTATGAAATCCGGGAAATTTAAAGACGCATTCCTGCCACCAAGAGTCTCATAAATTTGTTGTTACAAGTTTTCAAATGAATTAGTTATTTACTTCATCCACTGAAACTTAAGTCACCTCAAATGGAACCGATTAACTTAAGCTTGAAACGATTCGGATTCTTGAAAGGTAATTCAATGTATTCATAAAACTCCAAAACAGTGTCATACGACAGCTGGACAGACGCAGTCGCACCATAAGGAATCTTATTTACCTTTTGGTATGAAAGTCTATAAACCTTTGATACCTGAATAAACAGGCACTATACATATAACCCTCGTGAAAATTTTTCTATGAATTTCCAGTACTGCGATTAGATATGAATCGACACTACTGCGAAACTTATGACAATTTCTTATTTCAGTTCGAAAGCATAATAAATATTAAGTTAAATCAAAATACACAATTATATATCTTACCAATCCCTCTTTAGCCAACAGAGATATAGAACTCGGCTTCCGAACGTTTTTGTAATGTTGCCCTGGCAGTCTCATCAGCATTACTGAAAACGAAAAGTATAAAAAGTTCGTAACTGAGTTTAATTCACGGCTTATTTTAAACCATCCTTGCAATATAAAAAAAGAAAGTTAAATCAATTTATGGCGTAACTTTGAAAGTTTAGGGTTTTTTGGAAATGTTTATTTGCTTTAATATATGCCTCGTTTGGAAAGTAACATAATGTGAATGTTTGAATAAGTATCTAATAAAAAATAATAAAAGAAAATAAATAAGGAAAAGTAAAGAAAATATCGATATCTATACATATAATAAAAACGTAAGAAAGTCAAAACTGTACATTGAATATTTTTTTAAATAGATACTTGGAGCATGATCTACAATCTATATCGAAGCCAAGAATATAGTTTTTAGAATTTTTGTCTGTGTGTCTGTTTGTCTGTATGTATGTCCGGGCAAAACTCAAAAAGTACTGCATGGATTTAATTAAATTTTCAAGGGTCAGGTTTCAAGGGTCGGTTAAGAGGCTGGTTAGTCGAGCGGGCGTTCTACACTTACGACGAATTTCTTAAATTTAAATAATATTTGCAATATGTTCACTTATTTATTAGTATTTTAATTTTATTTCTATATTAGGATTAATTGACAATTTATGAATTATATTTACGTTTGACATGACTAGGTACCTATTATTGACATTTTTTGTGATATTATAAATAATCAATGTGAAATTTTTTGACATGTAATTAACATTACCAATAAATTACTATTGACTATTGAATACCGATAATGGATACAGAATTGACGAACTTTGTGAGTTTTCTTCACCTGCTCTGTAGCCCGCATGAACCACTAACGCTTCAGTATGAATTAGCAAAAAACTAAACGTACTAACGAGTTTAAACCCTTAACGGGCATGCTGCGCTATGATTGGTTATTGTCGTGATAAATATGTAGTAAAGTATAATATGTAGTAAAATATAAATTTCAATCATTAAACCTAAACATAATCTCCTTGACAATAACTTAATACAAGCTAGCTAATTATCACTACTATTATAAAATAAATTGTATAAATGTTTTAACATTCCGTGTACCTAAATATCTGTAATATGCAACTAGAAATAATAACTATATTACTACAAACATGTTGTGACTATTTACAAGCACTTTTTTAAAGTCTACGTGAATAAAAACCTTTTTTATTTTATTTTATTTTATAAGTTTTGCCAATCACAATGCTTTTTTAAGTCAAAAGCTAGAATAAAAAGGCGACATTTTCTAAGTAAGTTATATACTCACAAGCCTTGTCCCTGCGTCGCTTGTCGGCGATCTCCTTATTCACAACATCGACGGGCGTGAGCGAAGTATGGGACCCTTTCTTTTTCGCGATGTGAGCACGACCAGCGTCCGTCAGCGTCATACCGGGTGCCGCTGGCTTGGCGACTTCTATAACGTATATTTACTTATGGCAGACTTTTCACAACGACAGCGAACTTGCTCGGAAACTAGCTTATTTCACAAACACAGGAGCTGGGGCTCTACCGGCTAAGTCTTGAACATCGTTTTGGCGTTCAAATAAATAAAGTTTAAAAATTACTTCAATCGTTAAATCGGCTTTCATGACCACATGTGACGTCATAAATGGCCGAGAATCGATTGTCAACGTTGAAGACGCATTAACGATTGATTAAGTCATTTTTAACCTTTATTTATTTGAACGCCATTCGCGAAAACAATGTTCGGCGACTTAGCCGCTAGAGCCCCTGGACCAACTGCTTTCAATAGCACGCAAATCAGTGAGTTGAGGTGAACACGCTCCTAATCTTTTGGGTAGTACATAAAGCCCTCAGTTTTCCGCTTGATTCTCTTCCCCGAGAAGAAGTGGAGGAAATACATAATACATGATATAGTTTGTATATTGTAGTTTTAAAAACCATTAGCGCGCATGCAAGATTTTCCGTGTCGCTGGAGCTTATTAAAAAATGCCGTCTCACATTAAATAAAACGAATGAATAAAATCTTACCATCAACATCAATTGCATCTGGGTCAGCTTGAAAAAATTTGAATAAAAAAATTACGAAGTTTGATGAAGAGTATTGAATAAAATTTTGAAATGCAGATGAGACAAAAGAAACGGCGCAGTAAAGTTAATGTATTAATACTAAGCCCCAGTAAGAAATCTGGTAAAATAAAGGTGATATAAAGATGTCATATATACCACTTAGTGAATTTCCGATTTAAGTTGTGGTTGTAGTACTTCCGGACGTTCTGTAGCGTTTTTTATACTAGGGGCGACCGAACAGTTACATTGCGTTCAGTACCAGGCACTTCTCGATAATATCAACTTAGCTGAGGGCCTGGGTACATTTATATGAGGATACTAGCTTCCACCGGTACTTCACCCACGTTATTTAGACGGCCGAACGAGCCTGAGTGTACAATACATTCATTAAATTGACATTCAGAAGTTAGCTTTCACAGCTCGATACGGCAAAGGCTCGCAACAGACCAGGTAGAGGTTATACTTTTGGAACTTGGCTTTCGTAACAGGACAACACGGCAGAACCGCATCAGCAGTAAGCTTAAAACTGCGTGCAGCAGTATATAACGACGCCTTTAAGCTACTGCTGGCTTAAAGGCGTTATGTACCGCTGCGCCCAAAAATATCTTAATGACATCGTTATTACTCTATCACATACCAACTTCCTCTTTAAATTCAACTTTTAGAATATTTTTCTTCATCATATTATCGATAAAGTCAGAAGCGCCGCGCACCCATCCTTTGTACTTGCTATCTTCGTATTCCTTGATGCTTTTGGATAATTTCTTGTATTGAATAAATGCCTTATTCTTCTGTTTGCAGTCGTTTAGTTCTGCCACCTAACAAGTTAATAAAATGAGCATTAACATTGTGAGCATAGTGCCTTACTCTAGTCAATCTAATTTATTAGAATTTTTACTCTAAAATACACATAATTTACAGTGGTGAATGCTGAGTTTCGCTTTAATATTTTGTTTTCAAATAAAGCCGTATATTTGACCACATAAATAAAAATATCGGATGGTCTGGAAACCTGTAAATGCCCTTCTACGCTGTTATTCGTTGACCAGTCTTGTGACCACGTGTAAAGTTTCAGAAAAGACCGAAAAACGAAATGTTCCGAATACCTTTTCAAATTTCATGGCAGGTTGTTTCATTCTGTTGAAAAGTGCGCGCGCCCAGTAGATGGCGCCGGCGACGGGCGGGTGGTTGCGCAGTAATGGCGGCTCTTTGCGGAAACGCTACAAAACATTAATTTTATTAATTAATTTATCATTTTTAAGTTATAATAGTACTTTGTGACTTATACAGACATACTTTAGTTAAACTATAACATCTCACTAATGGAATGAAGTAAATCCAATAACGTTTTAAATAATAAATTAAGTTTGGAAATGGTACTGAAGTAACACTAAGTAACAGTTGAGTTTGCTGGGTACTGTAACCAAGATTAGCACCAGCGCAGATAGCGAAATCAACCCAGGACTGGTCAAATGTCGTAGTGGTAATGAAGGTCAATGTCCCACAGCCTTTTTACATGAGAATACAATCTATTTATCAATCAATAGAGACTACAGCCTGCCTTTTGATTAGAGATTGCAGGCCTGTGAAAACAAGCAATAACAAGAGCAAGAGCTTGCTCTCACAGAGCGGTATTGTATTTTAAATGTAGAATGTAATATAGTTTACAACAGATTATTCTAATAAACAGAAGTAGAGAACTGGGCTTAAGCTTGAGGAGGCGTGCAGTTTATATACATGTGATAAGCTACAAATGGAGTGACAACTTATTGTCATGGAGTATGTTCGCTTTCGTACTCTATGCCGATATATCGTATCGAGTTTCTTATAACCTTGACCTGTTACAGATAATCTCAATCAACGCAAAGTCGCTTGAGCCGAAAGTGCTTACGAGAAAGGACGATAGAAGAGTATTTGTCTGCCGTGACAGCCAAAGGACTTGTATGGTGCAAGACCGATGCTAAATGGTCACCACATAGCACGCAATGCTAAAGTAAGCAATTTAAATTTCGAATCATAATGAAATCAACTAAGTTAATGCGGCGTGCAAACACGGGCAACGGTGTTGCTCGCTGAAATTGCCTTTTGGTGAAGAAAATAGTCAAAATTTTAGTTTCCCAGTTCGGGCTTGCTGAAATTTTGTACTGGATTGATTCATGAAGAAAAGTTGGCGCTCAAAAAGAGTACGGTGGCATTGGTTTACCTACATCAAGAATATATAATTCTTAACTTCCTTAACCATTTGCGTAAGGCGTTGGAGGAAGTCTGTAGATGGTTGTGTATGGCATTCAAACTGGAGCAGGAGAAAATAATGCAGTGTTTCTGCGAATATAGCCAGATGGCCTTGTCTGGAATGGGGATGTATCTATAGCGTAAAGAGGAATGGAAAAAGGACTAAACCTTGATTATTTCAGCTGCTGAGTAATTTACAATTTAAGAAATTAATAGACTTTGTAAAATCATATTTCCAATTTTGATCGCTTAGAAAATTTGATTTATGATAGAATGTAAGAAAATTTTCATCTCTTATCTCCCAAAAATGGTGTCAGTCCATGTGTTAAACACCTTATAAATATTATGGAAAGAATTTATAGCAAGACTAGGTACACATAATTTATTTAATTTCAACCACAGGCGATGCAGCTACAAAAAAACTACAACTGATGTTTCTAAAATTGTAAACTGTCTAATAGGCACATCATACGAAGTATTTAAATAAACTCTTAATGGTTGATATTTTATATAAAATCAGGAATTAGCGTTCTACAAACCATAAATTGATCTTCTGTAGCAGTGAGCTCCTTTGTAAACTGTCTCATAACAGAACTGAACTTCGTAGATAGCTCTTGGCGGATAGATTCGCGAGTATCAAACTCGAGAAGCTTGAGAAGAACGGACAGGGCTTCTTGCGATGATCTAGAATATCAAAGCCGATAAATAAGAGTATAACTTTGCTGCATTATCAGGCTAGCAAATTTAGAGCACCATTGTTATAATATTACGGTCACCTGTAATGCGACTAAATCCTACGTTTTGTAAAGTGAGTGAAGGCTGAAGTTTAGTTGTTCCAATTATTAAAGTTAATAACATCGTTGCTACAAGTAAGGAGCAATGTTGAATATATTACACTATTATGTGCTTCGATAGTATAAAGATTGGATTCAACCAATATGTCGCGACAGCACGTCTGTACGAATGAATGCTGCCTACGTCCAGCAGAGAACTCAGCGTAAGGAAAAAAATTCCAATACCCCATCCCAGTTAGTTCGAGTGACTTATCTAGCCCAATTTAATAAGCCTTATCCCTCCCCAGGTACGAGTAACTTTCTCGTAGAGGGAACATGAGTCTAACACCAATAATTACAGTTTCTGGATAGCTTGTCATAAATTGATTGGTAATATGTCTGTATTAAACGTGTAAATACACGATATTCCCCTCAGGTTGGTTCCCTTTCAAATCTATCTAGACCATAACCGTGTATTCGAAAATTTTACATTTTGAGAAGAAGTTCTCTTTTTGACGTAGACGATAAATTAGACCAAAATTTTGAAATTGTACAAAATTGCTCTTTAGCCAAATACTTAGTTGAATACCTAAAGTCCTAAAGTCACACCTTAAGATTTCCTAGGCAAACAAAAGTAAAAAGAAATTCTGGTAATATAATAGCATAAGGCATTATTATTTACCACATTCAATTCAATCAATGTTAACCACCTTCAATTCCAAAGTTAGAAACTCCGAATTTTGAGTAATATTAAAGTAGTGAGAAAGGTGTACAAGGAAGACAAAATGTAAATTGATAATGCTTTCAAGTTCATAGTATCAAAATCAGACTTAACTTCTTCAACCATTGTTAGTCGGAGTTTATAAATTCATAGACATATTTTAGTATGTTGAGTTTATTTAAGTAGTTATTTTTTTTTAAAGTTTATTTAAGTATATCCTCACCTCAAATTCTCAAAGCTTTGGTTAATATAATTCTTGGACTCATCCTCTAAAAATTTCACTTCTTTCCAGAAATCTGTCATTATTACGTCCCAGTTTTCCTTATTATCAAACACAAAAACGCTGAAGTCAATCGTTCGAATCGGGAAGACGAGATTCTTGACGCGTTTACATACATCGTCGATTTGCGTCGGGTCGCTAATGATGGCCTTCAGCTCTAGGCCGAAGATTCGCTCAAAGTCTATTAGTACCTGATGGCATAATAAAACATTTTTTTTTATAAATATAAATTTAGACGGGCCCGTGGCGTGGTTGGTAAATTATTGCTTTGCACGCCGCAAGTCGTGGGTTCGACTCCCACCCTCAAATATTTTAGTGCATGAACATGTCTGTTTGTCCTGAGTCTGGGTGTAATTATTTATATAAGTATTTATTACAAAAAAAGTAGTATATGTAGTATATCAGTTATCTCGTTTCCATAGTACAAGCTCTGCTTAGTTTGGGATCAGATGTCCGTGTGTGAATAATGTCCCAAGATATTATTATTATAACTTAAAATAATTAATAAAACTTGTTTGTAAACGCAAAAAAGATAAGGCGAGTTATGGGGAAAAAATATTACTGGTCAATTTTTACATGCATATTAGCTTCATAATCTAAACTAGATCTAAGCTCAATATTTAAAATTTATACCTGAACCACATCCCCTAAGTCTTTAGCCACAGAGCCGATGTAGTCAGTACGAGTGAACAGTAGCGGCTGGTCGAACTCCCAGCGCGCTCCCTTGCCGCTAAGCTCAATCTTCCGTCGAGTATCTCTATACAATGTGTGCCACATTTCCATTATCTTTTGACTGGAACGGGATAAATGAAGAACTTCTTCGTTTGATTTGCTGAAAATATAACATTTTTTTAGGAGGTGCTTCATCTCGACAGCATCAATTAAGGTTGAAAAGATGTAGTAAAACTGTAAACTTACTCAAATAATTTGTGAAGGTCGAGGACTAGCTCAATTTTGTGGCAAAGAGCCCAAGAGATTCTGCATAACAGGGGCACCATAGTCTCATCAGCTCTGTAGCCTTGAGACAAGACCCACATCATGTAGATACTCTCTATCATTTCTGGGAGAATCTCTATCACTTGACTTAGAGGAGAATCATCTTCGATCACCTACACAAAGAGAAAATGTGGAACTCAGGATATAAAATATCGAGGCAGTCAAATAAAATTTAAAATCTTTTAAGGAAATGATCGATGAACTGTATACAATTGATTATTTAATATTATTGAATGTAGATACAAGCAGCCGGTCTTAGGATAGTAGTATGTGTGTTTGTGATAAAGTAATAATTATGTGGAGAACATTAAATAAAACTAAATTTATCGACAAATACGAACGAATTTGGCTGGATATGTATTAATTAACAATTTGTGGACTCTAAGCTACATACCAGAAGTTAGTTTAGCATTGGTTGGTCTTTATACATTGTTTATTCTTTATATTGCGCCGGTTGTTCCAATAGTATTGTATTATAATGGGAAATCATTTCTTTTAATTTTGTTCTAATTTGTAAAATTATTCTGATGGCAAATACAGGGCCAAATAAAAAATTGTGCAATATTTGTACTTTAAACATGTTTAAAGTACAAATATTGCACAATTTTTTATTCCTCAATTTAGAAGAAATTAGTCGTATAAAATTGAGATCACATCATAGAGATTGTCGTTTCTATCCTGCGTCAGAATTAGTACAAAGCCATCCTCTAAACCATTAGGAGTTTGGGAGGCATCGGGTGGAAGCTACGATGCCACCCAAGCTTTATAGCCTTCTTCAACAAACAAGCGCTCAGCAACTACACTTGCATACGAGCGAAGTGGCGAGGTGGTTAGATAACAATGATATAAATTGACAGATAGACAATTCAGACCGGCCTTTTAAACTAGATATTACGATCAACATGAAGCTCAGCTTTAGCTAGTCCGTGCCCGTAACGCACACGAATGTTTATAACATTCGTGTGCGTTGGAGCGCATATTGAAGTTGCTATAGAAGATAATAGATTGATCTACAATGTGCGAGATATATTATTTTGCACTTACAGTAAAGAAACGCATCAAGGTTGATAAGAACTTGTCGTTGTCGCTCGCCATGCTGTACTGTTCCAATAGTGTTTCTTTGTAATGCTTGAATCCCTGTAGGTGCAGTTAAAGAAATCAAATAACACTAGACACCGGGACTATCTGTAAGTTCTTGTATCATATATAGCTGGTGGTGATTAGAATTCAACATTCAAATTTGTTATGCATCGTTATATGATTATAATAATCATATCAAAAATGTTTGCAACGACATAACTTTTTTAAGTAAACAAAATGCGACGCGGCGAATGCCAGTATAAGACTTTAATGTGATTTCCGGTCCAGGAAGAATAACCAGAGCCACCCCATGCCATATCATATGGGTGTCGTAAAGGCGACTAAGGGATACACCAGGTAGTCGCGCCGTAGCGCGGGCGCCGACTCGCATGCCAAGCGCAGTGACTACGGCAAACCCTTCCGAATGGCAATGCAGGCATGGCCAGTAATGGACATGATGAATTCAGCAATGCGGGCAATAATTAATACAAACAATTACTTTAGAAGAAATGCTCTGGTACAATACAAATCTCAGTATTTCAAATAGATCTTTAAATATATACCTCTAATTTGTTAGAGTTGGCTTTGTTCAACAGATCCAGTATTTTGACGACCATCGGCTGTTTCAGTTGCTCCACTAGAAGAGATATCTCGGCGTCTCTTTCACGCCAATACTTGTATTCGGCTACAGGACCATCGCCTTCTCGGGTCTGTAGGAATTAACACATTAAATACGCGTCAATGGAATGTGAATTCATGATCCAATTTGTTTCTTTTTAACTAATTTACTTGAGCATCTAAGTAAAATATGTTGAAGTCGTATTTATGTATTTCTTCAGATAAATTCATGTTTTGCAGATTCCTCAGTTCAGACCATAATGAATCGAGGGACCTATATATACCGCTATAAATCTGTAATGCAATAATCTGCAGATTAGAGAATTTCTTAAAATATTTAAGAAATTCTTAACTAAATTCTTAAATAAAAATTATAAAACCAGAGATAGTACTTACAGAGATTTAGACTATGCCATTTTATGCATGCGTCATTACTACTTAGCCAGATGCTCTCACCAATCCGTAAGTGATTGGCGAGGTCAAGCAACTAGGCTCGCGGTCAGTCCATAGATGGGTGACCGCCAAAGTGGTTTAATTTGTGAGCGTCTCCGTGCTTCGGAGGGCACGTTAAGCCGTCGGTCCCGAATGTAGCCATTAGGCAACAGTCGTTAAGCCATGTCAGAGGCCTACTGGGCGGCTTGAACAACTCTGACAACAGGGTAACCACTGCCCATACGATAAGTAAGTAAGCATGCGTCATTGAGGGCCCAAGTTATTTAATCATAACAGATTTAATTCACGTTTAAGAAATTCGTGGCCCTTTGCTTTCAGTTTTAACAATTTTTAACTAATTTTCCTTAAGTCTTATTTCGTTTCACAAAAGTTCAACAAATGGGCCCTCAATTCTGACGCACACTTAAACAATCCTCGTGGAAGATTCGCTGGGCAATCCTTGCTGTGTGCGGAAAGTAAATTGATATGGCAGTTATGAAGGCATGGGCACAACGGACACAAAGAAAATGTGGCTTTGATGTGCTGATGCCATATCATCATAGTGGAGCTCAGAGGGTTGGCTAAACCTTTCCTTTTTTATCACTTGTTAGCCAAGGTACATTTAGTTGTATCTAAAGGCTACAATCGCCCCAAGAGAGGAGATTCAAATAGTAGTGATACCGATATCCCATTGCCAAGCCCTCGTTTTAGTCTTCGGATGAGCCAAGTGTCCTGGCTTCAACTTTTCTGTTTGATCTTATTTAGTACCCAAATGTCAAGTTGTTCCTATAGCATACACGTGCACCAAACCTTTGAGACATAAGTGCGAATAATTACATCGATGTGATGCGATGCTATCACACCATAACTAGAGCTCATAGCCAGATGCTCCACCCGGTCCGTAACTGGTTGGCGAGGTTAAGCAACTTGGCCCACGGTCAATCCATAGATAGATGACCGCTAAAGTAGTTTCATTTCTGAGCGTCTTCGAACTTCGGAGGGCACGTTAATCTGGAGGTCCCGGTTGTAGACATTAGGCAACAGTTGTTAAGCAATGTCAGAGGCCTACTGGGCGGCTTGAACAACTCTCGACACTAGGGTAACCACTGCCCATACGATAAGTAAGTTTCAGAACGGAGTAACGGACTTGACTGGTGATATGTTACCCGTAACTCTCAGTTGTATTTAAATGTTACAAGTAACAAGAAACCTTCGAAACACAGGTGGCGATAGTGCTATCGATGTGCTGCTGCCACATCTTCACAGCGGCCTCGAGCTGCGCTATTTGCGCTGGCTCCAAATCATCCGTGTTTTGATCTTCTGCTAGCCAAGGAATATTTGGCATGGGCAGTTGGATATCTCCCTCTATATGCTCTATACTCCTGTAAAGTGTACACATGGCGAAATTGGTAAGCTTATTAATAAGAATGAGATTAGCGTGACAAGAATATAAAAGAAATGTGTATAAAGACATGTAAATAATATAAACTAACCATTCTACGATGCCCAATAATTTTTTTATATCCGACGTTATTTCATCTGCAGTTTGCTCTTCAGGCCCAGCACTGTCCGGAGGCCCCAAAGGCCCCATGTCAGTGATCGAACTCTAGAAAATTTGAATGTTAAAATAACACAGAATATTTCTGATGTTTTCAATCACTAAGTATATTTACTGGCTCAAGTATTTTTTTATACTAGGTCTCATATACTACCTACATTTACCCATATGCTATAGGTATGTGAGATCTAGTTTAAAAAAGGAGTACTTAACGCCCCGAAGTGAAATCAGAAACTGCCTGGCGCTATTTTTAAGTAGGTACAGTCAACAGCATAAGTAGATGATCAAAATCGGACCTGAGTTTTGAGTTTATGATGCTATTGGGCGGCAGTTTTCACTAGTTAATAATTTTTACACTTAACACTCACGCACACCTTCAACTAGATACTCTTCACCACCACACTATTTGGTCGCAATTTATGATAATTAGTATTGAATATCCGACTTTGATCATCTACTTTTGCTGTTGACTGTACATGGTCATCATGCTTATGTCCCTACAGACAGCAGCACATCCAGCTATCCCAATCTGTCAAATTTCATTTATAGATTTTCAACTTTATCACAAAAGCATAAGGTTCACTTTCAATGGGGGAAATTTGACAGATTGGGGGTAGCTTGATGTGCTGGCGTCTGTACTGTTGTCAGAATATACTACGAATTTAGACAAACACAAGTATGTATATTATGGTCTTATTATCTCTAGGTTTCGTATGTCCGAGACAAGACGAATGATTTTAAAAATCTATAAATATCTGAACAGTTATACTTATGTTCTTAAATCTATATACTTAAATCTAGATGCGATATAAATATACAAAACTTAAGCCAATAAATCTACAGGTTGGTTGTAGAGTTATACGTACCATTAAAGCAGAGGGTGAACAATGTGGACTACTATGACGACTTCCTTCGGTCTCTCTCGCTTTAGCATACATGTTTTTTATTCTGAAAACGATATTTTTCTTTCATTTTAAAAAGACAACGCCCGCATTAGGGAATCTAATCCCTGTACTTTACAAACATAATAGACGGACACAAATTATATCCAGACTCAGAACAACTATTTATGGGTCACACAAATAGTAGTCCGGAGCGGGACTCGGACCCGCCACGCGAAGCGGCGAGGCGGCTGTCTTAGCCGATGCACCACACGTGCAATCATAATTATTATTAAATTAATATCAAAGCAACAATATCAACACTTAATTGAAAATAATCACTTGGTAATCCCTCTTGTCAAAGGGTCTCACAGTCTGATTCAAAACTACCGAACTCAAGAATCAAAGCGATCAACAGTTTAACTTCATTTTATGATGATATCTGCTACTTCGGATTCAATCTGCAGAGCTTATTAAAGAGGACTTTTGATTAAACTTAGAGCCGATTTCACCGTCAAAATTAAACGCCATCAATTGACGTTAAACTCGGTTCCGTTTCCTATAACCGAGTTTAGCGTCCATTGATTGGGTTTAATTTTAACGGTGAAATCGGCTCTTAGTCTTTTATGCAACAGTCGTCAAGACCCTGATGTATTGAATAGTTAGCTTTTAAAACAAATTTAGCGAGTTTAGTTTTATTATTACCGTCTCTCAGCATTTTCTCCTCGAGCAATGTTGGACAATCTCCTATAGTCCGATGGACGAAGGTAATTGGCCTGGAAAGTTAATGTATTGCTTGGTATATTTTTTTAAAAACATGTATTGAGCATATTAATCACGTAAATGCATATTTTCCAAACTGATTTTCATAGATTCATTTTCCAAATTATACCTTACTAGATGTGCCCCGCGGGTTTTACCCGTGTTAAATTTATAAATTATAGCCTATGTGTTAATCCAGGGTGTCAGCTAACTCCATAGGCACCAAATTTTATTAAAATTGCTCCAGCCGTTCGGACGTGAAGAAGTAACACACTCACAAACTTTTGCCTTTATAATATTAGTGTGATATGACTTATGGTATTAATTTCCTTGTTTCAAACATAAAAATACTATACTATACTTTATTACTATAATTTTTTACTCTAAGTTTATATATTTGGTGTGCAATAAAGAGTTACATATCTATCTAATACCTGTGCTCCACACTCTTTAATCTGATGATGATCCCCGGCATAAGATACTTGTCGAGATAGTGATGCCTGCCCGGGCTCCGTGTGCAGCACAGACACCTCTCGGAACTGTCTCTGGAACAGCGGGGCGAAAACCTGCGCAGCAACCAAACAGATCAAAACATTTAGATAAGAAAAAAAATTTAAACTAAAAATAATTCATGTTTTTAAAGACAACGCCAAAATATATACTACTACTAACTCTGGACACATCTTCAATAATAGGTCATGGAATGCCGTAATATTGAACTGATTAATGATTTAACATTTTCTATTAACTCTACGACAAAAGTTTCAATGTACCTACCGCATCCAGCTACCGCAATATGTCAAATTTCTTTTATAGATTTTCAACTTTATCACATAAGCATAAGGTTCACTTTCAATAGGGGAAATTTGACAGATTGGGGTAGCTTAATGTGCTGACGTCTGCTGTACAAGCTGCTTGATTGTGGGATTCACTCCATTTACATATAAGACACGCGCAAAGTATGAATTCTTTTAAAATATTCTTAAACAAATAACTCCCGCTCGAAAGCGACATTAGCATCCCTTGAGAATGATCCGTGCAGGACTGAACCACGTGTTGGCTATCGTACCAGCGCATGTAATTTGTATTTTTATATTGCATATATTTTGCTAGCGGGAGGGCGATGCATATTACATCCCGGCTGGATTAAGCTGACAATTACCAGAATTTACACTAAATATTAATAATAATAATATGGCAGGCCTAGGGCGTCACGCCCCGCCGCAGGAGGAAGTCTATTTTTTACATATTATTGTTTTCTTTATATCAATTTTATGATTATAAATGTGTAAAAATTAGAAATTAAATAATTTGAAATAATAATATCTCAGGACATTATTCACATACAGTTATCTGATCCCAAACTAAGCAGAACTTGTACTATGGAAACCAGATAACTGATATACTACATATGCTACTTTTCTTTCGAAAATACATACTTATATAAATAATTACACCCAGACTCAGGACAAACAGACATGTTCATGCACAGAAATATCTGTCTATTTTGAAAATTTTAAACTTTTAATACAATGAAGAAATTGAGAATAATCTTACCTCTTTCAACTGCATGCCGAGGCTCGTGAGCATATTACCAGTGGTGAATCCAGTAACCACATACATCGGCATCTGTCTCATAGTGGTTAGGTCACAAGCACCGCACGGTATGCCTTCCTGGGTCTTCCGCAAGAAGTATATATAGCGACGGTTACGATTCGCCATATCAGGCGTAAGGGCACCGAAAATGGCGGTCAGCTTGGGATATTGAATCACGCGGGGAACTGATCTCTGTGTAACATACGAAGAATTATGCAGAAACTATAGGAAGTGTAACTTAGAAAACAATGGAAACGAACATCCTCCGATGAGATTCGAATTCAAGACTTGCCTTAGAGTAGCGATACAATATTTCACTTGGTTCCGACGTAGGCATAGTTCAGATGGAGATGTGAAATTCACCGAAAGACGTAATCTTTAATAACATAGTTGGAAAAGTGCATTGCCACGTTTCGAATCTCATGGTACAATAAATTCCCAATAATAATCATTCATGTAGTACCTATTTAAGCGGAAAATCTTGCTTATAAAATACTTTGAGCACAATTTATCCAATATAAATCGGTTCATTATTTGGAATCGTTGCTGTAAATACTTATTTCGACACCTACTACTACGTCGCACACCGAATTCACGCCCCTTCGTTGAATCCGACTCATACCTATGACTAATGCCTGAATCTCATTCTAGGTCCACATGTCCATCTGTTTCCATCAAACGGAGACTACGATAGACCGTAGACGAAATACCATCACAAAATTTATCGCAGAGTTGATACGACCGCTTTTGAATTCTGCTAACCAGTTATACATATATAGTAGACTTGCATGGTGCTTCCCCTCTCAAAAACAGTTTATTGGCCAGCAAGTCTGCGGAGGCGGCACATTACACATAAAACCGTTGTTAAACATACTAAGGAGATTTCCCAGAGTTAAATCCATGGTCACGTAACCACGGACTTTTTTAAATGGCATAGGATTGTATAAAATATATATTTCAACGCCAACAATTTACTAACATTACTACTATCTTATATACTAGTAAGAGCTGAAATGTTGATGAATTTGCGCTTTTAGGTAAGACATACGACTATGATAGATAGCAGTCTATTGTAAGCTACAGGGGCTCTACCAGCTAAGTCGCCGAACATAGATTTCTTAAATGGCGTTCATATAAATGAAGGTTAAAAATGACTTAACAATCGTTAATTCGGCGTCAACGTTGACAATCGATTCCGGACCATTTATGACGTCACATGTGCGCATGGAAGCCGATTTAACGATTAAGTCATTTTTAACCTTTTTTAATTTGAACGCCATTTAAGAAATTGATGTTCGGCGACTTAGCCGGTAGAGCCCCAGGTGTGCAACTAATCTTATGGCTTGGCTGTGTGATATAATAATAATGATGGGTTTGATTGGCTGGTTGTATAAGTAGTTCCCTCCTATTCTGATATTGTTTCAACAAGACTCATTCTCTTGTTAGCTAGGAGTTAGGGTGAAGTCGTCGGCCATGTTGTAAGTCAATTGCAATATATAGTAAACCTGAGCTTTCATGCACACTTGTGCATTATACCTGTGTGTTACATAGATATCCAGCGCACGTACGAGTTACGGTTTCGTTGGACTACCTGTTAGAATTCAATTTTGCCAGTGGGATATTGACATTCGAGTCCAAGATACACCATTTTCATTTGAATCTATATAGAACGTGAAATGAACAGATTCGACAATAAATTTGGTTTTCGTGAATAATACCCAAGTAAATAATGCATTTTTGTAAAGTCCCGCGCGATACTGTTATTTATAAGTTGTCCTAAGTGCGGGGGATGTGATAAATAAAATAACACAAAACAAACAACAACTACGATGTAATTAAAAAAAAAAGACAATCTCCAACTTTAGCTACATCTACAGATCGAATAGTATATTTGTTCTTACGACTACTGTATAGAATTCCAAAGTTCCATCGATTTCTGGGTCTAAATCCTCGGGTGCTGAAATAAGTTTTTAGTTACGTTAGTAGATAAAGTAAGAGTGCAGTTACAGAATTTTCATGTTATAAAATCTAATCAAAATATCAATGGTTCATTCATACAGGCGCAATAATCTGCTGCCCCATTCTTTAAGTACGAGAAATTCTTAGGTGCTATTACAGGCCATATTCCGAATAGGTATGGCTTACGGAAAAGGTTTAAACTAATAAACGATAAGTTGCTAATAGTCCTTTTGTGAGAAACTTATCCTGAAAAAGAACAGTTTCGTTTGACGCGTTTTAAAGGCCTACGCAGACCGGGAGGGCATGGCAAGTGATCAAATAACTGAAAGCGACGATTTACGTCGCTTTCAGTTATTTGATCACTTATTTGCATAAGTTGTATTCAGTACTTTTGGCCATTTTATTCGATTTTGTATTCCCCCGTTTATATACTATTTTTACCTTTTGAAATTAAACATAATAACAGTCAGTAGGTAACAGTTCGAAAGATGGCTAAATATATTCTGACGATGAACAATGATTCTCACTCTCGCTCGGAAACACTTACAATTCCAATCATAAGACTTAAGCCCGGAAGTACGAAATAAAATTGAATGGCGAAATTAATCGTACACCAAGTGGTGAGTGTTATGCCACAAACAAGCAACATCGCATGTAACTTACGTGGAGGGAAGTAATACTTGTCTTCTGGCGATAATTCCGTTTGCTCTATGCGCTGCTCCGAGGGCGGCGCGTCCAAGTCACGCTCCCCCACCGCGCCGGCCGCAGTCTCTATTTCCGCTTCCACTAATCAAGTCAATAATATACTAATAATATAATATCACATGTTTATTTGCTATGTTGTTTTAGTCTGTCAAAAGTCTAATACTATAAATTAATATTATCACTTAGATACAATTAAAAGTAGTCAGAATTTTCAAAAAATCATTTATCTAATAGAATTTAGAGCCGCGCCTTTTAACACCAGTTCTTCAATTCGTTAATGGTACATAGGGATTGCAATAAGACCTCGTTACAAGTACTTATATGAAAATAGTGTAGAGTAGACATGCTTTAGGATGCTTAGCCTCCAAAGATAAGTCCTCCAAATATTACATACCTTGATCGGGTACAACATCTGTAACAAAATAATTATTGTTTACTTAAAGTTTTAACCAGTATAAATTCGGTCCTGGATGAACATATATCAGTAGGTACTCAACACAAAGAAATATATTCAGCAATATTAGTAGGTACCTAGGTTCACTTCATCTTGATTGCATAACTTTCAACTCTCGCCTACCACGCAATAAAGATCATTCTAGTTAGTAAGTCTTAGCCAGATTACGGTCACTTCATACTCACCCTTTAATCCTTTTTTTGCTTTTTTCTTTCCCTTCTTCCCGTCACCCTCAAGGTCTGGTTCAGTGTCCGGAGTTTTGGTGTCTCCTTTGCCTTTTCCTTTACCTTTTTTCGCTTTTACGGGAGGAGGTGGCGCAGGAGGGACGATTCCTAAAATAAATTATAATTGTTGTCATGAACTTCAATCTAAAAATTAAAAAAATCACAATGCGTAACATCATGATGTAAAATAGAAAGAACGCAATCTCCGTATGAATTTCAAAATCATTTAAAACGAGGGACAACCTATGTTAATAGCAACGCTAAAGTAAGTTAGGTCGAATGTTTACAACTTAAATGTTACTTGTAATTTCAAATTATTCAAAAAACTATTTTTAAGGTTCCGTACCCGAAGATTAAAACGGACCCCTAAAATGAAAACCAAGACTCCGCTCTCTGCCCTCTGATACAAAGCTGTATCTCAGGAATCGTGATACCTACAGTTGAAATTTACACAAGATGTATTTCTATTGCAGCTACAAATACCCCAAAAACAGAATAAAAAAATATTACCTACAAAGGAGTCCCATACAACAAATGTGATTTTTTGCCGTTTTTCGTGATCCACTTGTCGTCATCATTAAGCCTTTGTCCAGCAGTGGACGTCTTTCGGCTGATATGATCCATGTGTACTTGTATGTATATTTACTATCTCAAATGTCTACTTAAATATACGTTCCAGAATGTCAAATATCAATTGAAATTGGCGAAATTAGTAGGTGGAAAATGTGGATCGCGATCAAATAAGAATCAAGCAAGATTTTCCCTTATTGTATTTTGTAGATTTTGCATATTAGGCTATCTTATATCAATGATTTAAATAGATATCTTGTGTTATCAAGTACTCAATAGCCGCGCAACGGTCATGAAGTAGCTGCTATGTTATAATACTATTTTTACACTGGGATTATTTATTTGATTAGTGATTATCATTTTATTAATTACTATAATAATTTTACATCTTAAAACTATTAATAATCGATAGTAGACTTTCAAATGGTTGTCACTGATAAAAATATAAATAGGGTAGGAGAATTATTAAAGAGGCATTCTTTGTACGACGGTAGATGAGAAGGTTACTCTGTTCGATTAAATATTGTGTGTGGAAAATATCTCGGAGTTTTAATGTGCAGAACCTACGAGTGCGTAATACTTGGGACAACTAAAACACTTGTCATCTGAGTCCAAACTAGGCAGCCTGTACTATAGCAATCAGAAAATTGATAACAATACCTATATATTTCTAATTACTTACATATATATAAATTACACCCAGACAATTAATCAATAATGGTGTTCATCACACAAAGATTTGTACCGGGTGGGAATCGAACCCACGATCTCTGGCTTAGTAGACAGGGTCACTAAGCACTAGACAACAGGCCAGTTGGAAGATCCGATTTTATTTATTGTTATTATACAAACGTACATAAAAGCTTCAAATAGTTACTTACTCCACTCCGTAAACTCTTTATCCTCATGAATGAGCTTATCCTCAATAACTTTGGACACATAGAGCGATCGCTTGTCAAGTGACGATTCATGGGGCTTGATCGGCGCTGTGAGGAATGCTATGAACATCTGTTTAGCGTCGCCTTCCTCTACCATACTGTAGAAAAGGTCGTCATCCTCCATCCCAATGTATCCGAGGATACGCTCCTTCAAATTTACAGCATTCATTTAGTGCTTAGTAATATTGTTTAACCCCTCAGGCGCCCCGCAATTTAAAGCTGGCATTAAGTAAAGTAAAATACTCCTTAATGTATAGACGCCAGAACACCAAGCTACCCCAATCTGGCACATTTGAAAGTGAACCTTATACTTATGTAATAAAGTTGAAAATCTATAAAAGAAATTTGACAAATTGGGGTAGCTGGATGTGCTGGCGTCTGTACATCACTTAAAATCGAGCAACAATACAATGTCAATACAATGTCTTTATGGTTACTGTGACTTCTTCCAGATATCCAGGTTTGGAGTGGATAGCCACAGGAAAGGGGAAACTACTAAGATGCAAATTCCTAGTTTGTCAGTGATGGTAAGGACATGGGGCAAAAGGGGGCACCGGAGCAGCATACCTACATCCCCGGAGCAACTTCCCACCAGGTGCCAACAGAAGCCCACGGCAGGTTAGGTTTAGTTGGTGCCAATCAGACATAACCAGACTACATATTTATAACTTTATGATTAGAAGTCATGTAAAGCAATGGTTCATTCACTTGTGATGAGCTTGAATTCAATAGGCTATAGCAAAACAATATCTTATGTATCAATTAAAATATCTTTATTTATTATCTTATGTAAAAATTACAAATCCAAGGAGCCTCTACCCAAAAAGATTATTCTCTGTCTGGCATCCCAGCCAACTTGCTTCCAGTAATTTTAGCAAGAAATAGTACTACAGAGAAGGTAGAGGACCAACACCTAGCCCATAATATGTTACCAACAACAGACTTGTCAATTTATATTGCTGTGTTGCTGACAGCAAAGAATATCACAACCCCATCTCATTGTGGGGCATAGAAGTCAACCCGAGGAATATCTACCAGAGAACAGGCAGCAGTGTCTCTGTGTACTATGACCATCACACTGCAATCAAAAATCCATCTGCCAAGTGTGGCCAGCGTGGAAACCTTTAGGGGAGGCTTTTGCAAAGGAGTTGAAATCATTTGGCTTAAATGTAACTATGAATTGTTTACACAACAAGTAAGACACAAATAAACATTCATATTTTTCCACCAATGATTATAGAATAGAATACTCTTTATTGTACACCATAAGAATACATATTTCATAGGATATTACATAAACAATTGCACAAAGGGTGGTCTTATCGCATAAAGCGATCTCTTCCAGTCAACCTTAGGATGGATAGGAGCTGAACAATAACTAATAGCAGTAAGTGTGCAACTAGACATACACCAAAATTGTGGTATATCGATAAAAAATATATATTTATGTAAGCTGTATAAAGTAGTATTTTGAAGAAATCTGCATAATCATTTGTGAGCTCACTACACAACTTAATTCAATAATTTTGCAATTACAAATGGGTGTTGATAAGCCTGCAAGATGGTAGGCACAATAGAAATAAAACGTGGTATGCCATATATCAGCACATCACCGGCTGATGGGATATGTGACACAATAATAAAATAAGAACAAACCTTGAACCATCGTGCCCTAGCATCTGTGTACAGATTGATATCAATGTCCGTGCTTGACATATTTCAATAATGTTTATACCTGTGAATGAAACAAGAATTTAGTGTTGTTTTTGATATTAGGGTTGTTGGAAGGATATGATAGTTATTACATGATACTTAACAGAGGAAAGCCATCATCATGGTACATAATATATTTTTAAAAATCCTCTCCCCAAAACTACTGGAGACTACTGGAAAGATGTCAGGTGCATGCCTTGCACACCTGACAGCTTCCTTGGTGTTAGAGGCATAGAGATTTAACCATCAGAGTCTGAGCACCTATCAAGATCTTTTGTTCTAGAAAATCCATATTGACATTTTATACCCCAATCCTAAGATTTAAACATGCTTTTGCTAGACCAATAAAGCAGTCAAATATATGCTAATGAGATATGATCTTACCAGAGCATGACCCTGAGTGTATAAAAAGTTTTTTTTTTACATTATACTACAGACGGTGGTGTCAAGGGTACAAAATGGGGGCAACTAACACACTGCTATCTCATCCCAAATTAGGCACAGCCTGCACTATGGCAACCAGACAACCGATGAATATACTTCTATATTTCTAAATACATACATTTGTATTCTGGAGCTTGACATAACTTAGTTGGAGTAGCATGTTAGTATGAGAATATATTCTTGATACAGATACTCTCAGAAAGACAATGGATACTCACTCAATTTGTTTATTCTGTGAATGATCGCATATAGCAATATGAGATCTTTCACAGAATAATCAATAAACAAAAAAATACATCTATACATATAATAAAATCATAGAAAAGTCAAAACCAGAATATTTTTATATATTCAATACATTGAATATTTTTGAAAAATGATCAATTGGGCGTCATCTACAATGGATATTGAAGCCAAAAATATAGTTTTTAGAATTTTTGTCTGTGTGTCTGTTTGTCTGTATGTATGTCCAGGCCAAACTTAAAAAGTACGGCATGGATTTACTTCAAATTTTGCATGAATATTACTAAGAGGTCGGGTCAACATATAGGCTACATATTATCACGCTATCACCTACAGGGGAGAAGCTGTGATAATTTATAAAATTAAACACGGGTCAAACTGCGGGGCACAGCTAGTATTTAGATAAATTACACCCAGCCACAGAAAAAATAATCATGCTCATCATACAAACATTTGCCCTGAGTGGGGGATCAAACCTATAACGTCTGGCTGAGTACTCAAGATCACCTACAGTACCTATACTAACCATTAGACCATACAAATAGACAAAATGATATCCTAGGTGTAGTATAATGAGTAAAATATAATGCAAGCAAATCAAATTTTCTCAAGGATGATGGCTTACTGACAATAATACAAGTAGTAAAAATTATATGTATGATAGTGGGAACATATTCCCTTACTCTAATATATTGCTACGGCAGACTAAACTATTATTAAGTACTATTTTGAACACAACTTCTAAAAGCTTTTCTACATGATTTTATTTATATAAAGATTATAAACTTACTTTTTCATCTAGTTAACACCAATTCACGCCGCATGACAACACAACTCTTTCATTTGTTAACAAAACAAACAAAAGACAGCTACAGATTCATTCTATTTCTGAAGTTTTAAATTTAAATCTATAAAATAAAAAGTTTTCTGATCATGTTTTCAAACCTTTTTTGTTACAAGCTAAAGACATTATAAACGTAAGTTTTTCTACAAATAATCCACAATAACACTGAGATATAATATTATGATTGTAATATAAGCATACACGTAAATTAGGATCGATATTTTTATAGCGGTATCCAAGTAGTCACTGAAAAAGCAACAGAAATTAGCAACTTTGAACCATAGCAACAAGTTTTTAGTTTTTAAGTGACAGCTGTTCAAATTTTCCCACACTATTTATGGAAGTTAAGGCTTATTTACACGAAGTGTCATGGATCAAGGGTTACTTACTAATAAAGAATACCATGATTTCCGGGAAAAGGTGTTAATTGGGAAAAAGGTATCGTATCTAGATTACCTATATCATAATATGTGTACTTTACAAAGAAAGGACAACTTTAAAGGCATGTGGTAATCTTGTTGTGAAAAAGACTGGAAAAAAGCATCCTAATGTTAGCAACATAAATTCAAATGTAAAAAATGTTGGTGATTTCACCAAAAAGATTTTTTTTAAATATTATTATATATTATTAATAATATGTACTGATTTGTCTTTTATAGTTTTCGTGTTATCCTCGTTAGATATTCCTATTTTTGTAGATTTACTTATACCAAATTTCTGGTGCCACCTTGATTTAGCCAATGAAGACAAGAATAATAAAATTTATTTAGTGAGAAAATTTTGTAAATTCCATTCTTATAATATGAGCCAATTTACGTTCAATCCATCTTAGTGGTACCAACAGGATCGGATCTACGATTTTATGGACCGAGGTAGAAAGTTGGCAGTGAGTGTCTATCCAGAGTTTCTAATTAATTGTCACAAATGTAATTAATAAATTCGCACTCCTCATTACTTCATAAAATAATATATTACCAGGAAAGACGTCATATAATTAAGACATTTTTCAAGCTTTAGGTCTCAGCATTTGTTGTTTCTAATCTTGCTACGGCTTTACACGGTGTGCTTTCTTTTCTATCAGTCTATCAAAATCCGTCTCAACGGCTGTTTTATTTTCAAGAGTTATTAATGTGATTCGAGAGCAGATAGACGTTCTTGACATAGTGTTGAACGCAAATCACTTTTAATTATTTCCAGTTTGCTGCTTTTCTCATAGTTTACTGATGTTGTAGGTAATTTGCAGCATATTCTTGAAGCTGTGAGCTACCATTAGATGTAGCCAATAAGCTGCTGAATGAATTGAAGCCTTATAATTAATAGAAAAACGTGCGCTGGGTGCTGTTTGTCATGCAATATTTTTCAGTCATATTATATTATGATTTTAGAGCCCTTTGAAACAGCCACATGGAGCGGGGACCCTAATTTACCCACCCCTCCTTAGATCCGGAACTGCTTGCTGACCGGGACATAGCGTGCCAAACTGAGAGGTGCCCGTAGCACTGGAACGTATGGAAACCGTAGTCTGGACTGACTTAAGCTTTTGGATCAATACTGGACCCCTAAAAGGAGTATTGTAAAAAGTTTGGTATCCTATTCAAAACTATAACATCTACGCCTTGAAACACCTTGAAACGTAGTTTGTCCACGCACTCGTATGGGAAGAGATAATTGAGTTTCTAAAGTAGACCTGTGTTTATTCAGCGTCCGAGAGCATTCGAGAGTACAAACATCTAAGTTTCTAGTCACTCCTTATAAATTTACGAACCACTTTTTAATTCCCGAACGCACCAAAGTGTGTTCCCAGGTCTCCTGAATTTGAAGAGGTTTATAAAAATTCAAGTTTTACGATTATACTATAACGTAAGTGTTGATAACTAATAGAATACCAACGGATGAGTTATTATAATAACATCATTACCGACTCTCGCGATCAATGCAGTGCTATTGTATTGATAGCAAAGTCTTGTTTTATGTATCGAAGTTTCTCACAAATAGTCAGAGTTATTACTGTATTTTGGAACTGTGAAGCTGGAATGGAAGTGGAAGATTTTTGTGTCCGGGCTCCAAAAAGGTAAACTGTTCATGCTTTATATCTACGTTATATAACATATAATATATATAAAATATAACCTTTTTAGAGCTTTATCTTTTTATTTATGTGGAAGCAGTATTCAAAATGGAAACACAATTAGTTGCGTCCAGTGATACTAATAGTCCATGACTTCTGCCCTTGTTGTTGAAACATCAATACAAACACTTTTATTGAAAAATACAATCTAATGGAAAAAAAATTATATCAATATTAGGTATTGAATTGTTTTATTATGCATGTTAAGATATTGTTTTCATCCTAAGATAGGTTCCTATGTGTAAGTATTGCAACGTGTTCTTCAAAAGTTAAACTACAATTGGAAGGACCTAACCCTCACAATACACGGAAGCCGAGTACGAGGACTAGATAATTCTATCCCACTGCGCATATGCTTACTGCCTATGATAATGGCCTGAGACTTCATGGGATTAAACAGGAGTCCGTGAGTATTATTGTATTAATTTCTTGCGATATTTTTAAATTATGACCTGGAAACTCTTAAAATGTAACGTACAGTGGGACAAGTATATTAGGTCTTTACCTATGAAATTGCCGTTCTGCAGTACTGGCCATTTCAAATCAAAATAATTTTTGTTTGGCTAAGAATTCTAATTTCAAATTAATTTTATTTTAAAAACATGGATTCTTTTTTCCAAAAGTAGTCATTTCTTTATTGATTAGTGTTACATTTTCATCGCATTTCAATCTTTTTCGTCATCATGGATACGTTAAAAATTCGAGTAATTATGGAATATGAGTACCGTCGTGGCAGCAACGCGGCACAAGCGGCACGCAACATCAACGACGTTTACGGAGCTAACACTACAAACCAACGCACCACCTGTTATTGGTTTGCTCGCTTCCGTTCTGGAAATTTCGACCTGAAAAATGAACCTCGCGGTCGTCCGAAGACTTTGGTCGACAATGACGAATTAAAGGCGGTTGTGGAAGCTGATGATACACAATCTACGGCTGAATTAGCAGCAGCTTTCGACGTTAGCGTCAAAACAATATTGGTCCATTTGCGTCAAATTGGCAAGGTAAAAAAGCTTGACAAATGGGTGCCCCACGAACTCAATGATCGCCAGCGCGAAGTACGCGTCGAGACGTGCCTTGCACTGCTCAACAGACACACAAATGAAGGAATTTTGAACCGCATTGTTACCTGTGATGAAAAATGGATTCTGTTTGATAACCGCAAGCGCTCAGCAAGTTGGTTGGATCCTGGTTCAGCACCTAAACAATGCCCTAAACGAAAACTTACCCCTAGAAAAGTGATGGTCACTGTTTGGTGGTCTAGCGCCGGTGTGATTCATCACAGCTTCTTACCAAACGGGGTGAGCATTACTGCAGATGTGTACTGTGAAGAACTGAGCACAATGATGGAGAAGCTGGCGCATCTCCAACCAGCATTGGTCAATCGCTCGTCTCCGCTGCTCCTGCACGACAACGCGCGACCTCATACTGCACAGCAGACGGTCTCCAAGTTGCAAGAACTGGGGTTGGAAGCTCTCCGTCATCCGCCCTACTCACCAGACCTTGCGCCTACAGACTACTACTTTTTCCAGAATTTGGATAACTTCTTGGCGGGAAAAAAATTCAATACCCGAGAGGCAGTACAAAATGCCTTTGAAGAATTTGTTGCCTCCCGTCCAGCTGATTTCTTTAAGAAGGGCATCAATAAACTGCCACTGCGATGGCAAAGATGCATTGATTGCATGGGTGATTACTTCGATTAATACAAATAAAAAAATTCATGAAAAAAATTCGTTTAAATTTTTTCATACAAAACGGCAATTTCATAGGTAAAGACCTATTATTTATGAACGTGACTGACATTTGTGGGAGGGCGACACTATGGCGGCAAGGGTTGCTTTTAAGAAAATTTCCTTAATATTAGTGGAAAATTTAACAATGACAATAGACTGTATCCATTGTATTTTGTAACAAATGTATTCTATAACTTTGACGGGCCAGCTGGCTTAGTTGGTTTTTTTTCTCCACTCAGGACAGATATTTGTGTGCATTAACATGTCTGTTTAACCCGTGTCCAGGTGTTTAGGTATGCATTTACAAAAGTAGTATATGTAGGATATCAGCTATTTGATTTCCATAGTAAAAGCTTTCCTTAGTTTGGGGTCAGATCAGATGGCCGTGTGTGAATAATTTCCCAGGAATATCTAACTCTAAAAGCTTATAGGGTACCCAAATAATTATCGATTAATTATTATAAATAATTTAATAGCACAAGGGAATAAAACAGTCATTTGTATCTTTATAAATAAATTTATTTCTAAATTAATATTTCAATCACATTACTTAATACTACATTAATGAAAAACTTCAAACGAAAAACTAATATACGGGTGCGACTTTAAAAATCAAGCATGGTAACATTTATCTATCGGGGCGGCAACTCGCTCGTAAACTTTTTCAAATGGAATTATCAAGCCTTCACTGTGTTTTTCTTTCATGAAAATCTCCTTAACCTTTAGGACTATTTCACTGACACCACTTTTAATCACTTTTGGCATATTGTTAGTGTTTTAAACCAAGTAATACAATAATAAACGTAGGAACAGCAGTCAGCAAAGCAAGATGAGGCAGAACTATCAAAGAGACACTTTACAAGATGGCGGTGTCAGTTCCACTTTCAGCCACGTTCATAAACATCCTTGTCGCACTATAACATTGCGGAGTAGTTATTTATACACGTGAAAGAAGGTTGCCAATAAAAAAAATCATTCCAATTTTCCAGTGTAATTCCCCATTAAGACACAATGTTCCTGAAGTGCAGTTGATACCAGCCCTGTCTTTTTATCTTATCCAAAATAGAAGTCGTGGCTCATAATATAATTATGTATACAAACGTACGAACATTTTTCAGCATCTGCCCGAAGTCTGGGAGTTGGCGTTATTATACCCCCGTGCCTCGGAGAGCACCTAAAGCCGTCGTCGGTCCTATATCTGACCTCTTGCCGGTCGTGTCGCTAGGCGTCCCATCGGATCATAAGAATAATGGCATAGAAAGTGCTCCTATGTTTGCGCACACACTTGTGCGTTATTATAATATGTCCAGCGCAGATGGCCGCCGTGGCGGATATTCGGCTAGGAGGACATTATTATTATTATTACGATATTAGAATGACTACCGTAATACTGTAATACTTTGTGTTAAATTTTTTTAGGGAACACCCAAATACTCCGAAATATTTTATTCCGAATCGTGATGTTCCGATTTTCAAAAGTCCGAATTTAATAATACCTAAGAAAAAAAAAAATATGTTTATTGTGTCTCAATACAGTACAAATCAAAACAAATTGAGGCAGCCCCATTAAGTGACTTAAAGTACTTGTGTTGGGGCTGACTCGCTACTTCCCTTATATTCTAGTATCTAAATTTGAGACAATACAGAAATACAAATAGAAATAAAATTACTAATACAAAATTAAAACTAATATAAAACTAATTTTTCGTGCATACCTACAATGCGCGCGCAGGCGTTTTTGTGTGTGTGTGTGTGTGTGTGTGTGTGTCTGTGTGTTTATTATAATATATTTGTAATTATTACTAACAAATATGTAATTTAACACACTCTGACTAATATATGCTCAGTTTCCTCATACGTCAATGTAGTTAGCCACTCGGTTATACTTTTTTTACATTTGTACAAAATATTTGGATGAAACTCTAATTTGCTATTTATCTGTGTGACATACTGGCGCCCTGCAAAAGCCGTGTGAATGAGCCACGATATTAATTTTTACGTCTCCTACTCTGTATAGTTGGGTTAAACGAAATAGATTTATGTAGGTACAGAGTTACATTTAGCATATATAGCTTCCTTACAGTTAATATGCCACTAATTCTGTATAACGCCTCAGTGGGGTATCTATATGGCTTAGAATACATTACTTTTATGAGGCACCGCTGGACTCTTTCTAGCTCAAGAAATTTTGTTTTATTAGCACCCCCCAGACAGGTATACAGTACGTAATAACTGATTGTGCTAGTGCTATATAGATTTTATTTAGTAATTCTAGAGACATCACATAACGTAATGTTTTGAAAATCCAGATTAATTTCCAAACACGAGATATAGTAGTTTCAATACGGGGATGCCAGGACAAACATTCGTCAATAATAATGCCTAAGTATCTTGTGGAGGTAGCTCGCTGGACAGCTTGTAATGTATAGTTTATATCAGGGTGGGTTGCGCTCTCCTGAATCTCAATTCCAAATTCTGCACCTGGTTTTGATCTTTGACTTGGAGAAAAGCAGATGTAGTTTGTCTTAGATATGTTTAGGGTTAGCAGATTGTCTTTTAACCAACTCACTATGACCGATAGACCCTGTTCAGCATTATGACGTACGATATTCCAAGTTTCTCCAGAAAATACAACAGCTGTATCATCCGCATAAGAAAAAATCTTGCCACCATTTATTTGTAGGTTACACAAGCCGTTGATATAAACTAAGAACAGTGTCGGTCCAAGAACACTTCCCTGAGGGACACCGAAATCAACGTCTACTTCTTCGCTATAGAAGTTCCCAATCTTAACTTGCTGCCTCCTATCCCTAAGATAGCTTTCCAAGAGATAAAGAGCCGTGCCCCTAATACCTATTGCCTCGAGCCTCTGCACAAGAATGGGAATAGAAACGGTATCAAAGGCTTTTTTGAGGTCTAAAAACGTTGTTACGCATTTTAATCCTTTGTCGACCTTATCTACAATTTCCGAAGTCAATGCCGTAATAGCGTCCTGGGTTGAAATTCCTTGCCTGAAACCAAATTGCGAATCGGAAAGGATATTGTATATATTTAAATAGCTTAAGAGTCTTTTATTTTGGATTTTCTCAATTATTTTTGACACTGATGGTAAGACAGATATGGGTCGATAGTTGTTGACATCCCTTACGTCGCCTCCCTTGTGCACAGGCGTTATTAAAGACCTAGGGAAAATTCCCGTTTTGAAGCATCGATTAGTTAGTTGGCATATCAGGGGAACCAAAAAATCTCTAGATAACTTAAGAAAGTGTATGGGTATACTATCCCACCCAGGAGCACTTTCCAAATTCAGAGCCATCAGTACACTATGTACTTCCATTTCATCCGTTTCCATCAGAACAAATGAGTTGGTTCGATATTGTATGTCTTGTCTAGACACAGGTTGAGAATGCGACCTGATTTCCTCCGCTAACTTTATTACTTATGATTTACTCTGTTTAGAGAGTCTATTGGTCTCGGTGTAATTTTAAGAAGATGCTCGTTTGTGAATTTTGGTTTTTTAAAATGGGTGATGTCATTTATATTTCGCCAAAGTTTTTTGGGATTTTTATAGAACACGAGATTTGTTTTTTATGATATGCTCTTTTCAGTTTTTTTTATCAGATTTGTGCAAAAAGTACGATAGCGTTTATAGGTAATTTTCAGAATAATGTTTGAAGAGTCCTTCCTCGACTGTAATTGCATTTTATTTCTAAGCCTAATACATCTAAGGATTCCTTCAGTTATCCAGGGCTTTAAACTACGCTTGGAGCTTGATACTAGAGTAATCCTGGTATTTAGAAGGACAGATGTCCTGATCAATTATATCAATTTGTTAGCTAGAAAATTAGGGTCTCTGTTCATGTTAAGAAACGACATGTCTGTATTCACAAGATCTCTATAAGCACCTTCAAAATCAATGGCCGTTTTAGAATGAATGTATGATTTATTTTGGTATGTGTGGGATACTTTTAGCAATACTGTTGAGTGGTCAGTGATAGATGTATTTATAACAGCCACAAAGGCTGAGCTTTTAGACTTGTCTAGTTTTAATAGCATGTGGTCGAGGCAGCTCACCTCCCTGGTTGGCAGGCAATGTCCCGGAAAGAACCCATGAATTGACAACATGTTTAAGTAAGATGATCTATTTGACCGTAATTGTGAAGATTCCGATTTTGTTTCTATTAAGTTTATGTTTATGTCCCCAGTAATAATAATATTTTTATGCGATTGTAGAGTTTGAAGATGTATATCTAATCAATTAATAAAGTTTTCTGCGGAAACGTTAGATGGGGACCGATAAATACCGATAATTATGAAGTGAGCGGTAGTTATTTGCAGAGCGGAGGCATGTATTAGATTAATTTCGGTTACTTGGGATAAACGGCTATTTTTAATATATGCTACAACTCCGTCATTTTGGTTGAGGTGACGAGTAGTAAAATATGCAGTATAGTCATTTAGCACTGGTATTTGTTTGTTGGAATTTAATCTGCATTCAGTTAGGAGTATCACATCAACATCAACTCCCATTTCCGATAAATTAATCTGAAAATCATCAAAATTACTGTGTAGGCTCCTGATATTTTGTGTCAAGACAAGAAAACTATCTCTACCTTGTGCAAGGCGCGTAGACAAGTTTCCTATATCAATAATAGCAGAACTAGCTATTTCACTATTGTATAATTCGTTAAAGGTACCTATGTTACAATCCATTTTTTATTAAAGTAATGTAAAGGTGTTTCACTGTATTTTTATGTATATAAAACGTAACTAGGAGACAGAATCGTGCATATTCGTATTTAACTATTTCTGTGCTAACTAGTGCTGTGTCTTAGTTGTAACGTCTATAATTAAATATCACGAAATTTATCTTTCCGAAAGTCGTAAATGCGATTTGTTGGAATTCCGATTTTCATACGTTCTAAGAGCCAAATGCTCGAAGGTCGGTCCGAAAAACCACATTCCGAATTTCAATACTTCGAATTAACTAAAAATCAACACGTTGTGCTACAAAATTGTGTGTCAGAAACGAATCGCTGCAAAACTGACTGCACGTAGTCTTGTCTGCCCTATCCTAGAGTGTAATTCTCAACGATCCAGATTTAATAAATATTCATTTCTTAGACGTACCCGGAAATTCACACGCTAGTATATCCGACATGACTTATTTCGAGTTTTATCAATACAATAATGACTTATGCTTTAAGTTACATACAGTAACGCAAGAAGAGGTCTCCAGAATTATAGGTAAATTGAAATCTAATGTTGGGGGTTACGACGGAATTACTCTCGAAATGTTGAACCTCACTCTATCCCGTACCTTGGAGCCTATTACGGACATTGTAAATAGATCGATCCAGACTTGTACTTTCCCTGACATCTGGAAGATCGCAGCTGTCAGACCGATACCAAAAAAGTCTAATCCGAATGATGTGAAAGACCTGCGCCCAATTAGCATCCTACCGTGTTTGTCAAAGATTATGGAAAAATTAGTTAGTACTCAACTTAGTGATTTTCTTGAGAAAAATGAAATATTACCGTCTCTTCAATCTGGGTTCAGAAAATCCCGGGGTACCGCTACTGCGTTAATTGATGTTACAGACAACATAATTACTGCCACGGATAAGGGAATGTGCACAGTACTAGTGTTACTTGATTTTTCGCGTGCATTTGACGCTATAAATGTCGCATTGCTTCTGTCAAAATTGAATTACTATGGATTTGACTATGAAACTAGGAACTGGTTCCATAGTTATCTCCACAATAGGCAGCAATATGTGGATCTATGTCTTGATGATGGTACGAGTAAAACTTCTTCAATATCCTCCTTAAATAGGGGTGTGCCACAGGGCTCTATATTGGGTCCTATTCTTTTTATATTGTATTGTGCGGACATAACAAAGTGCCTACATAAATGTCAGTACCACATCTACGCGGATGACGTTCAGGTCTACATATCATTCTACCCCAATGATTATGACATTGCAATGCGACATTTGAACGACGATCTAACTGGAATTGCCGCATGGGCAGAGAGAAATTGCCTAGTATTGAATCCGGCAAAGACAAAATATATTGTCTTTGGCACTAAAAATCATGTTCAATTTCTACCGTCCACACTTAATGTGACACTTAATGATACATTAGTAGAAAGAGTCTATGAAGCTCGTAACCTAGGCCTTAATATGGACTCGGAACTCAGGTTTGAGAGTCACATTGCGGACTCCGTAAAAAACTGCTTCTTTCGTTTGAAGGTACTGTACAGAATTAGACAATTTTTATCGGAGGAAGTGAGAATACAGCTTGTGGAGTCTCTGGTTTTGTCTAAACTTAACTATGTGGATACTGTGTACGGCCCTCGGTTATTAGCTCGTACAGAGAGACTTATTCAGCGAGTACAGAATGCCTGCGCCCGATTTTGTTTCTCTATCCCACCGAGAACACATATCACCCCTTATTTAAACAAAAGCTTTATCCTCAAAATGAAGTCTCGAAGGAAACTTCATCTGGCGTGCCTACTATTCGGTATCATAAAGAACAAGCAACCTAACTATCTGTTTAGCAAGTTGGTCTGGTTATCGGGCGGTAACAAACACACAGGCAGAAGATGCGCACAACAGCTATCAATACAGAAGCATAAAACCGCTGGATTTAGAGGTAGTTTTCGCTATGCTGCAAGTAAAGTTTGGAATAACATACCCCCACCTCTTAAAGATGTCCGTACGATTGAAAGTTTCAGAAAGCGACTACGACAATTTCTTCTCGATACGCAAAGGAAACTAGATAATGCCCAGCAAGATTCTTCAATTATCTAAATATGTTTATTATAAGTATCAATTTCATTTAGTATACATTTTTTCATTTACTTTTCTTGCGTATTATTATTATTATTTCAGCAATAATATATATTAAATATATAATAATATCCAATCCATAGGGATATTTTGTTATGTTGTCCAGGGAAGTGGAGGCGAAGTATATAGGCGGTCAAGGCAAATTTAGATTTACTCTTAGGGAGCAGTTTAATTTAAGTAGATAAAAAAAGAAGGTTGTTTTAAATCTTCTTTACTGTTAATTGTGTGTGTGTAGTGTGTATTGTATTTTATACTTTTAAATTTTCATTTTATTATATCTATTCATAAGTATCTATAGTTTATATAAAGCGTAAACTGATTTGCTCTTATGTGACTCACCATGGTAGGTAGCTGAAAATCAGCGTTGCAGTTGGACTCTGGCTGTAACAGTGTGCTGAGCTGCCTACCAATTGAACACATTTTATATTAATTATTCGTTGTAATTTGTTTCTTTTTAATGTTTTTGTTTTCTTAATCATGTTTAGTTTTATGTAAGTAAATATAAGATTTGTACAAACTTTATTTTCAATGTGTGTGTGTATATGTGTTCAATAAAAACATTTTCTTCTTCTTCTTCTAATTAAAGCCCGCGTAGGCGCGGAGGGGTGGGGCGGCCCGCGAGCTGAGGAGCAGGTGGTTTGAAGGCCCGCCGCCGCGGCTAAGCCTGGCCGGCGAAGCCGGCCAGCAAGCCGAAGCTGCGGTGGTGAGCGTTAAAACCATCTGCGACGATAAGCTCGCGTGGGGCCGCCCAAACCCCGCAGCGCCGGAGCCGTGACAGAAACAATGCTTGCTGCATGTTGCATGCCTGCTTGCAAGTTGCATTCCTGCTTGCATGCTGCATGCCTGCTAGCATGCTGCATGCTTGCTTGCATGCTGCATGCTTGCTTGCATGCTGCATGCTTGCATGCTGCATGCTTGCCTGCATGCTGCATACCTGCCTGCTTGCATGTTGCATGCAGCCGCCGAGTGCGAGATCCCCTCTATTGTTGGTGAATCATTTGGGTTAGGTTAGGTTAGAACTGTGACCGGGGAGACAAAAAGAAGCAAGCCGAAGCTGCAGTGGTGAGCGTTTAAACCATCTGCGACGATAAGCTCGCGTGGGGCCGCCCAAACCCCGCAGCGCCGGAGCCGTGACACAAACAATGCTTGCTGCATGTTGCATGCCTGCTTGCATGCTGCATGCTTGCTTGCATGCTGCATTCCTGCTTGCATGTTGCATGCCTGCTTGCATGTTGCATGCCTGTCTGCTTGCATGTTTCATGCAACCGCCGAGTGCCAGATCCCTCTATTGTTGGTGAATCATTTGGGTTAGGTTGGGTTAGAACTGTGACCGGGGAAACAAAATATTTTTATTCGTATTGTTGATGTTTCGAATTATCATTAAGTCGGACTTTTTGTTATTCGATCTATTGAAGCTCGGTATTTTGAGAATAGTAATTATTGAAATTTAGGAATTATAAAACTAGGAGTAATGATAAGTCGGAGTTTTAATATTCGGAATTTTCTACCATTCGGAATTATGAAAGTCGGTATTTTGAAATGCGTATTTGTAACTGTCGGAATAAAGTTTTTCGTATTAATGTAGTGTATCCATTTTTTCACAGTTCAACAAAAGTGAAAAAGCCAAAAGTCAACCATCTCCGAACTGGTTTTCCGAAGGCTTCGTTGTACGCATGTCGCAAAGATACGTGATAGCATTGCAACCTATCTCATTCTCTTGCAGGCTAAATCCTAATTAAGAATACGTTAGTCTCTATTTAATGCCGCTTTTTCGTTTCATCTAATTTTTCAATCGGATTACAATCAAGTCGGTGCTAAAAACTTTCACGCCAATAAGGAGGGCTCAATTTCAATCGCAGAAAGAGCTCATGATAAGTTGATGAGCCCAAAACTATAAATAAGCTTTACGAATACTACTAAACCATGTTTAACTTTTCATCTTTGGGGGAAAATAATCGTTTTAGGAAAAGTTGAAATAAAAACTAAAGATTGGCTAAGCCGCGGCCTACTTTTACTTTACTTTTGGTAAATTAAAAACGAAACGAAACTATAAGTTTATTTTTAAATATTAACTAGACTTGAAAAATTGTCTGCGTAGAAAATTATTAAACAGAGTCTTCGTCGCGATCATAGTACAGAGTAAACCTAGTTTGTTATATTCTCTTTAGTGCAGAGGTATTCAACTAGTGGAACCATACCCCCCTTATATGTATATTCCACAAGTTTCTTCATATTCTTGTCTAACTTTGATATTATTACTCACAGAGATTCACTTTTTATTTATCCAAATTCAAAAATAAAAAATGTTTAAACCTTTTTTAAAAGCTTTACTCGGTGTACCTACCGAGTAAAGCTTTTAAAAAAGGTTTAAACATTTGATTTTTATTATTTGATATTTAATCTTTCTCTATGGTGCTATATTATACATTTTTTCATCGAATAGTCGAAGACATTTTTTTTTAGTTTTTAAACCAAGGTTTTAAGACTAAAAAATGTCTTTGTACCTATAGTCCATATTGAATGTGAATTTTGAAATAATAAGTTGTAAAAAGTGTAAAAAGTGATCATTATACTCAATAGCATTTTTTGTAACTTGTATAGGTATTTGTTGTGTTACTGACGACCAAGAAGAATATCCACCCCATCTCAACCCGTGGGTGGCGTAGAAGTAGCCCCGGGGGCATATATACCATATAACGGGCAGCATCGTTCTTCTATACTATAGCCATCTTACTGCGATTACCAACCTGTCTGCCAAGCTTGGTGATTATTGCATACCCTCCATTCTTGGGGAAGTTCTTGTCCAGCTGTGGACGCCATTCGGCTGACATGGTGATGATGTATGTACAATAAATATAATTTTATGAGGAATGGGAGAATAGGTAGGTACCTAATTTATTTGTATAATTTTATTTTCACCCATCAGGTATGCCATTAATTTATCGTTTAGTAAAAAATAATAATGAAAATAGTATTTCCTCTTTGTATATTTTTGGTCGTCACAGTCAACTATTTCTAAACTTATAGTTATTTAACTTAAAACACATGGTATGTACATTATCTAATTACAATCTAAAAATATTTAACACAACATTTGAAATTTAGTAGCAATTATAAAACTATAGTCTTTTACTAAGGAATTAAAAAATGAATTGGCGTACAGGCCTTTCTCTAGGGTATCCATTATCATTACCATTACTGCTATCTAAGTCTTCTAATCTAGAATTAAAATTATTTTGTGACCTCTGACTACTGCCTAAGCTACCGACGGATGATTGTGGAGCGGTGTATGAAGACGGTCCAGAATAAAGAGCATTTATTCTGTACTGTTGGGACTGTTTAGGCGTTGTTGGCTGTTCTACCGATAAATCTATACTTGAAGTCGTAATTTGCGGTTGGCTAATATTTTCTACATCATTTGATTTCGTTATATCTCTTGGGGCACCAAACTCATCAATTCGAAAAGTATTCAGAATTTCCTGCTGTTCTTTCTCATCTTCTAATTCGAAACTCACAGATGGTATTAATTGAAAACTAGATTGATTTGGTGCTTCGGTATTTTGAACTAATTTGGCATTTTGTTGAGCTTCGTTGTTATTAGTGACTTGATAATTTGCTGGATTACCCTGGTCAATGGTATTCTCTTCTAAATTAGTATATAGATAGTATGATTGATCTTTCTTGTATGTAAGAAGTTTATTATCCTCCAATGGGTGTCGTATAGTTCCGATTATTTTATCTTGCAATTGAGCTGATATTCCATTCTCACTACTAAACAATTTGTCCTCAACTTCGTGACTAGTTAATTGTTCAGATTCATTTGGTGATGCCTGTTGCAGTTTAGCTGGGCTGAAGGGTATTGTTTCGGCTTTAATAATTTCAAACTGAGAGCTTGATTGTTTGAAATTATTCATTGCATTGTTCTGATTCACATTTTGCTGAAGATTTGATATTTTGGCTTGCTGTCGCTGCTGAACACTGTTAGGGACATCGCGATTTTCTAAATTTTGGCTATTGTATATCTGTGTGGTAACTTCGGGAACCGACCACTGATATAACTGACCGCTATATACTTCATTTTGGCTGTTAATAGGATTCTGTTGGACGTTGTTCGGTATTTGCAACCTTGAGGAGTATAATTGGCCTTGAGTTTGCTGTGGTGGTAATATGTTATATTGTGATGATTGTATCTGCTGAAGCTGGTTTTGTCCATTCAAATATTTAGCATTGCCACTGTAACTAGATGGATTGTTTGTATTATTAGTCGACTGAGATGAAATGAAATTGCCATTATCACTAACGCTGTTGTAGATATTGTTGTTAGTGGAGTATTGAGATGACGTCATTTGTGATATTTTGTTCGTGATCTGTGAAAGTTGTTCATTGTTTAAGTTTTGGAACTGAGCCGGTGTAGGTGTTGTTGGTGACGACAATATTTCTTGTTTGGCGATGTTGTTGTATTCTCTTGCTACGTTGAGAGTGTCGGTGAAAAATGAATACACGAGTGCCTGTGAATCAGAAATGTTTGTATTTTTATTTCCAATCAATTTAGCAATTGGTATGAAATTAAAAGTGTTTTTCTTTTCAAGCAAATTGTTACCTAACACTAAGTAGTTACTGCTACCAGTGTTTAAGATTTCAAGTTTATCGTAATCAGTTTCACTGCGATTTTTAAAAAGTTGCATAGCGATTCGCTCTGGTATTGTTATTTTAATAGAAACCGTTCGCTCTATAGTATTGGGGTAAAGCGATTCTTTGTAGAAGAGCAAATTGGAAATCTGGTTAGTATTATGATACATATAACTTTCAGCAGGGGCCTCTAAACTTCTAGCAGGTGTGCTTATAAGTCGCGCACTTTTATGAGATAGTGTAGTAGATTGCGTTGGGGACTGGGAAGTTAAATTTTCTCCACTATCTGTGGTTGTTGTGGATAAATAATTGTTTTCAGAATATTTTGTCATCATAAAATCTGTACCGTATTTATCATATTGTTGAGGTGATGCTGTTTTCAAATAACTGTCTGTATCTTTTACAATGTCGTTAACTGTCATGTCCAGTTTGTCTTTCGTAAGTATATCAGCAAATGTTCGATTTTTTTGATTGGCTATTAAACGAGATTTTTTTGTAATTGAATACGTTGGTTGATTTGTATTTTCAGTAAATGAAATAACAGTGGTGGTGGGAATTGTGGGGGAGGCTTTTAATTTGGCACTTTGATAATATACTTGTTCCTGCACTATATTATTTGATGGCACATAGAATCGAGGGAAAGGTGTAGGGTTTCGTGGAGGTGGTAAGTAAAATCGGGCAGATGTTGTGAAAGGAGCAGGCGTAAGATACAGCCTAGAAGATTTCGTAGGAGAATTTTCCGGGAGTTTCAAACGACCAGAAAAGGTAGAGCGCGTTGGAGTACTCTTAGTGGTTGGTGTGATGGGTATTCGTGTCGTTTCTATTGCAGTAGTACGAATCTGTCTTGCAGTTTCTGTAGGTTTGGTATAAACATAAGCTTCATCGGACTCTGGTTCTGTAGATAAAATGTTTCCTATTTCACCTAAAGGAGAAGGTGTTTCGTAGACATACGGTGTATTGTCTTGCACAAGCCTTTCAGTGGGTGATGGAGAAGATGGAGGTGGTGATGGTATTGAATAAGTATAAGGAGTAGGATCTGCTATCAACCTAGCGGATTTTGTAGGTTTGACGATCCAAGTTTTGAAAGTAATTCTAGATTTTGGTTTGTTAACTTTAGGTGCTTGTACTACTCTACTATAGCTGACTGTTCTTGTTATAACAGTTGACGGGACATCTTCAATTGTACTCACCAAGTTCTGTTTTAATTCTTTACCCGCCGCATGATTTACTTGGTTAGAAAATTGTGGCAGAGTGGATGTTGGTATGTTGTAGATATATGATTGATTCTCGCTATTAGTGTTGGAGTTTTGTCTATATTGTGGTTTTGATGATGAAACTCCAAAATCAGTTTTCTTTGCATTGTAAGATTGAGGCGCTTGCCTTGTCTCAGTGATTTGGCCTCGTTGCCCTCGATGATTCATGCTTGTCTGTGGAGTTCCAATAGCATTTGTTTGTTTTTGTGAAAAGTTTGATATTTGTGTTTGTGGGCGTGGAATTTGACCATAGCCATTGTTATTAGGTGTACCCATGTTTTGGAGAAATCCTCCAGCGTGACTATTGGAAATAAAATTGGCACTATTTTCGTTTTGTAATGTTTGGATTCTGTTGACATTTTGAACATACTGTCCGTTTTGCCTTTGTCTTTGAAGTATGTCTGCATCTACTTGATTTGATAAAAAGTTGGTGTTCAGTGATGCTGGAATATATCGTGGGTCCGGCGTAGAAGCAGAAAATGTATAATCATTGCCTTGAATTAAATTCTGTTGTACTTGTTTTGATGGAACATATACATTATTAGGAGGCCTTTCAGGACCTGCGAGTAGAGCTCCATTAGGAAAAAGTTGACCAAGAGGTGGTTTATAATCCTGCATGACTATTAGATTACTTTTCATTGCACTTTTATCATACGGATTTAACATAGGGTGAGTAAGCATCTTTTTTATGTCTTTCATAAGCTGCGGTCCTAATCTTAGGTTTTCGAATTTCTCATTATTATTGCTCATTAATTGATCAGAATTTTTGCAGTCAACGTTCATCCACCAATCACATACAAAAACAGCTTGGTTGAATAGAGTTCCATTTGGGCAGAGAAAAGACTGGAAGCCATACGTTGATCCAACTGTACAGACTCTAAACACTTGACAGTTTGTTTCCAAATCTGCGTAGTATCCTGAAAATGAAATAAACATAATAAATAATAGTATTTACAATAAGTTACAAGCAAATGTGTCTTAATTTCTTTTCTTTTAAGTATCTCTTAGTTTATGTATTATATAACTTCTAGCTATGACCTGCGGTTTTACCCGCGTTAAGTTTATAATTTATAGCCTATGTGTTATTCGGATATTTAATCTATATAACTACAAAGTTTCATTAAAATCCGTTCGGTGGTTTTTGCGTGAAAGAGTAACCAACATCTATAATGGTTGTATAGATGTTCGTAACTTTTTCACGTAGGTAAAAGCGAATTAACTTTCACAAACTTCCGCATTTATAATATTAGTAGGATTTTTTGATGTATTACCTGGTTCTCTACCGGCACAAGAGAAAGATGTTCTGGGTATGGCACCGAGGGTGGGGTAATCGTTGCCGGGTTCGCCAGGAACTGCCAGTCGAATATCCCACCCGTGTCCATTGTGGTCTTGGTGCTGAGGACCTCGGCCATTCTGTGCTGTCGCCCAGGATATGGTGAGGCAAACTGAAGAATATAGTACAAATTAAGATTATTCAAATAAAAATGTTTATATTGATGTAAAATACATTCAGTATTTATTTCGTCTCAACATGTATTTAAATTATAAGAGGATTATAGTTAGTTAATTATATTTTGCTACAGATAAAATTCTCAATGTAGATATATGAAGTCAGATTGTTAGATATACATTGTTAGGTTCAGTAATATGGGAGTATTGAGCATTTTGTTCAAAATAATTTTACTTCAGTTATTAAATACACTATAAATAAACAGTTTACGACAAGTGTTTCTGTTACAATAGTGCTCAGTTATAGCGGCTATCAATGGAGACTGCCCAACTACGAACGAGTACATAAAAACCCTGCGGTATACTATTGCAGGTTTTTTATGTGTGTTGAGAAGTGTCTGCACAAACACGGTTGTACTCGGTACCCCTCACTCTCATTATCCGACACGGCGGGACGAGTTCAGGTGCAAGCCGGATTATAAGTGTAAACCCAAAAAGAATCTACTACCCATAACCTTAATATCTAATAATATCTAGGGACAATGTCACACAGATCATCCTAGCCCCAAACTAAGCAAAGCTTGTACTATGGGTACCAGGCGACGGTATACATACTTATATAGATATATAAATACTTATATACATAGAAAATATCCATGACTCGGAAATAAATATTCGTGCCCATCACACAAATATTTGCACTTACCGGGATTCGAACCCAGGATCACCAGCTTCGTAGGCAGGAGCACTACCAATTAGACTACGGTGACCGAACCTACATCTTCGGTATTGACCATGTCCATAGATAACGAATTTCTCACGCACGGACTTAGAAAAACTTATAAAACGAACCTCGATCACCGCGCAAACCAGATCATTAGGTTTGAGTAGCTTACCTATTCTGTGTAGGAACCAGATCACCCGATCCACAAACAATCTTATTAATTTCGTTTTCTGATATCAGTAGAACGAAGAAAAATAATGTCAGATCAATCGGGATTGTATGGAATCTCATACTTTGAGTGATTGCTGCTTTATGGCAACCAGTGAACTCCAAATCCAATTTTCTAAAGTGTTTCCAAATTTATTTGAATAATCTGGTAGGTTCAGATCGCCTGATGAATTGGGTTCGTAGGATCTGACAGATTACTTCAGAAAATGTACATTCTAATATTTATGCTATTTACCTATCTAAGTATTTGACTGCCATGTTGGCGAGACCATGACAACGTGGCAGTCAAATACTGTTAAACTGCAGATAAAGAGGTCTTGGGTTCAAACCCTGGGTCCAAATAAAGTGATATTGGGATTTTTCTGCTAAGAAAAATTATGAGTTTACAAAATAAAATATATCTAAGAAGAATTTGTCTCCGTTAATAAAGGTGCGATCGACTAACTTTAACTTTCCCACCGCCATGCGGCTAGACGGCAGTTTGTAAATTTTTGAGTATGGTAAGTTCCTATATCCTGTACTAGATTTTAATTGCCGGGCCTGTTGGCGTGGTTAGCAAATGCTTGCTTTTCACGCCGGAGGTCGTGGGTTCGATTCCCACCCAGGACAGACATTTGTGTGCATGAACATATCTGTTTGTCCTGAGTCTGGGTGTAATTATCTATACGTATGTATTTACAAAACAAAAGTAGTATATAGTATACCGTAGCCTAGTTGGTAGTGCTCCTGCCTACGAAGCTGGTGGTCCTGGGTGCGAATCCTGGTAACTGCAAATATTTGTGTGATGAACACGAATATTTGTTTCTAAGTCATGGATGTTTTCTATGTATTTAAGTATATATCTATCTATATAAGTATGTATATCGTCGCCTGGTACCCATAGTACAAGCTTTGCTTAGTTTGGGGCTAGGATGATGTGTGTGACATTGTCCCTAGATATTATAGATATTATATGTAAGTCATATATGAGTTACTTGGTTTTTATAGTACAAGCTCTGCTTACTTCGGGACCAGATGGCCGTATGTAAATAATGTCCCAGGATATTATTATTGTTATTGATTTAATACTAACTTCTTACTTTAACCATAATTCTCAGCCGAGGTAAATAGATAAAAGCTGTAACATATTTCGTTCCACAATAATGTTGCAAACTATACACTATGGCGATAGTTCTCATAGTTTTTGTAGCGTAGAGCAATTGTGGACAAAACCGATCGCTGGTAGACTGATAATATCTAAGTAGCAGCTCACTGGTGGTAGGTAGCTTGTGTCACACGGTCCTGCAGTATTGTTATAGGAACACTACACCTCTTTTTTTAACTACAGCGTAAGCAAAAGTGGGGATGTGGTTTTGATTGTCAAGCAATGTAGAAGTTTCTAACCTATGAAATTGCTGTAAAAAAACCGGCCAAGTGCAAGTTGGACTCGCACACGAAGGGGTCCGTAACATGATCTATAAAAACGTGAAAGAATCCCATCTGCTGTATGGAAGCCCTTTGATATTTGTTTTATTTTAATTGACGGGCCTGTTGGCGTGGTTGGCAAATGCTTGATTTTCACGCCGAAGGTCGTGGGTTCGATTCCCAGGACAGATATTTGTGTGCATGAACATGTCTGTTTGTTCTGAGCCTGGGTGTAATTATCTATATAAGTATATATTTACAAAATAAAAGTAGTAAATATATGTCGTATATCAGTTATCTGGTTTCCATAGTACAAGCTCTGCTTAGTTTGGGATCAGATGACCGTGTGTAAATAATGTCCCAGGATATTATTATTATGATTATTGTTTATTTAATTATTTATTTGTAAAGCGAATTTGCAACTTAATATTCTGTGAATATTTAAAGCGTCTACCTGTTGCCGTTCTCAATATCTAGCAAAAAACGAGCAATAAAAATCACGTTTCTTGCATGTGAGTCCCCTTAAATATTTATTTAATTATGCTTTTTTTTTGTATTTGTAGGCACAGATCGGGGTTGCTAACGTAGGTATAACGTACCTACTCCTTAACCCCCATATACCTTTTTATCTTTTAAAACTAATTATCCCGCAAATTAAAGCTGAGTACTGATATGGACTTCACAGCATTTATGGTTATGTGCAGTTCAACTAGATATGTATATCATTATGTAATGATTTGCTAATTAATTTATGAGGTAATCAGAATACGCAGCGTGGGCAGGCCCCCTACACGGTTGACCGACGATCTTGTGCGGGTCGCGGGAAACCGCTGGATGGCTATTGTGGAGATCCTTGGGGGAGGCCTTTGTCCAGCAGTGGACGGCCTTTGGCTGATATGATGAATCAGAATAAATAAACTTATTATTATTATGAAAAAAATTATATACCTGGTATGTAATTGATCAAAATGTTGACCACAAATGCGACGGACATGTTTAATTGCCATATGGAGCCCAGTTTTTATAACAAGTGCTAATCCGATCTTGAATCCCTTCGTGGGGTGCCCATTCAACAAATAAATACAAGTTTGGACATTATTTTTTGTTGTTGTTTAGTCGGTTCATATTGTACTCTATTTCCGAGCATAACATAGCTATTTCATATATTTGCTTAATTTGACGTGAATGAATCGGAATCGTCTTGTCGGTTACTTTATGAGCTGCTCCTATTTCCAACATGTTTGAGATTAATTTTCTTCCAATGCTTTTCGTTCATCTTTATCCTAACTTTCCTCTCCTCGAGCACGGTACAAATTGTTAAAATGAAAATTTCCAGAGCGGAAACGATCAAACTTAAAACGACGGTACTTTTACATTCGGTATCTAGTATGTACCAGGTACCGAATGTTAACGACTAGTGCGAGTGTACGTGTGTACTTTGTTGGTGCCACGTCGGAATTATTCGAAAATAACGCGTATCTCCGATCTAAATATAGTTACAGAACAACGATATAATGCCAATAATCGAACTACTAGAAAACAAATCAACAACTCTTGTTTTTGAAAGAAATTTTATAGCTATATTATTATTACTAGCTGTGCCCCACGCGCGTTAAATTTTATGATATATTTATGATGTGATAATATATAGCCTATATGTTGACTCGACCACTTAGCAATATTCATGCGAAATTAGAAGTAAATCCATGCTGTACTTTTTGAGTTTAGGCCGGACATACATACAGACAAACAGACACATAGACAAAATTCTATGAACTATATTTATGGCTTTGATATCGATTGTAAACACGCCCCAAGTATCCTTTTAAAAAAATATTCAATGTACAGTTTTGAATTTCCTACGATTTTATTATATGTATATAGATGAAATATATCTTCACATTTACCAGTTTCAACAATTTCATATTTAAGTATGATACAGTTTAATTTATATGCAAGCCCTTGAACAATTAAAGTAGTAAAGAATTTTGAATTTTAACTTGTCTAATGCCACCACCACTAAACACTAAAGCTTTGCAGAAAAGGAGCGCGTTGTCAACTCGTTAATACCTTCGTCCTTAAAAGGCAACTATTTGTGTAATCCTCAAAATTGTTAATGGAGTCTGGGTGTGCTTATTGTCCATGAATTGCATGTTTGTAAAGTCCCCGGGTAGTGCAAGGATTTAATAACCTATTGCGAGCGTTGAATTTTCAAATAAAACAAAGGTGATATCGGTTCTATATTTTGTACAATATTATTTTATATTATATTATAATAATATTATGTTGCTTCCCATTAGAAGTAACAAGCATTAGTTTAGTGAGCAAACTATTTAGGTGCACCAGTGTGCATCATTGATATTTATCCCCAAACGAAGAACAGTTACAAAATAAAATTCCGTAAATGGCTACAAAATTGGATTACGGTGCCACACAGGTTTCCATGATTCTAACTGTATGTTTGGTCTATAAGTACCTACTATTAATATTAAATCCTATAGTAGCTGTTTTTAATTCCCAATTTATTAATTGAAATGAATCACTTGCTAATTATTATTATTTTGAATAAATAACAGCATGCCAATATCTCTGGAAGCGAGTATTTATAGTTTTCACTTTTGTAGTTATCATCGTTATCTACCCATTATTTAACCTATTGTATTGTATTGTTATAAGTTCTAAAAAACAATTATTATTATTATAGTTACGAGTAATAGAGTGCCTTCCAATTTATGTTTATTTTTTGTAAATGTATGGGTTTATGTAACTGTTAGTGAGCCATTGTAATAAGAAAATAAATAAAAATATACTGTATAATACACTCACTGAGACAGTTAACAGAAGTATACAGCTCAAATTAAGACCGCAATTTAGACAACTCTGTCATTAAAAATCATGCAACTGTTATGTGTAAAGTTAATAAAAACAGAAGTAATTGTATTTAATAATTGCATGGTTTTTGATCGAGTTATTTTGTTTGTATTGTGTTATTAAATGCAATAAAAGCCTTTTTGTGCACCTCATAGGTGCATATGTGCTAAGGGAAATGTAGAGCAACACTAAATAGGCACTTAATGTATGATTGAAGTTACTGTTGCGTTGTGCTTACACAACTTGATCTAATCGCCAAAAACTGGCTCTGTGGTCCCGAGCAAAGAATTGGTCAACGATCGTATCGACAGCCTGTCGTAGGAAGTGATTACAAGGTTGTGAGAAGAAAGTTTCTAGGGTCCCAATGCATTTTTCTAAGTTAGGTCTCAAGGCACCCAACAAAAAGATCCGGCAAGGTCTGCAGGATGTTGCGGTCTCATGCTGCATGTTAAATCATAAGCTTTAGAGGAAACAAATTGATTCCCTTTGTTACAACATTACACGTCTGTTGTGTTATGTCTGGTGCTCTTCTAAATGTGTTGTGTGGGGTTTTATTCAGTTAAAGTCCGATATCACTAGTGGTATTACCCAAGGAAACGGGTATCTATGACGGATTTTCTCCCAGCTAAAAAGATAATTTACAAAAACATCTGTAAATTTTAGACTGCTGATAATAATTATATACACCACACCCAACTAAATAAACATACATATTAACAAAAAGTCCGACACTCCAATTTAATGATAATTCGAAACAACAAAAATTCGAAATAGAATGTTTAAGGTACCTATGGATAAATTACAATTAACTAATTAAATTAGAAAGAAGATGTTTTTATTATTTTGAGTGACCAACATTAGAGGGGATCTCTACGCTCTCTATATGCGCTCGCTCGTTTTCGCGCTTTAATAGACACTGTTCTAACGTTAGAAGTTTAGCATTTATTAAGAAGATGATTACCTAACCCAAATTTTATTTGTACTAATTAAATCAGAATCCTAGTTTTAGCAGTTTAGTTTTTGGTTTCAGCACTTCACCTCCTCATTGGGCCATCGCAGTTTATTCGAAGTGTTATAAATCCAACACCGTTTATCAGACCGAAAATGCATCGACAATTTGATTATTCTAACTTATGAAAACCGTAAAACATCCAGATAGCATTTGCGACTTTTGGTCAAATAAATTTCGTGATTTTTAATACAGATATTAAAAATTATTAGGTACTTAATATAAACATTGTATTTTTGAAAGTAAGACATCGTAATTCGGCTTAACGCATTTTGGAGTATTAGGGTGTTCCCGGTTGATAATATGGTCAAAAGCCCCGAGATAAAAGTGATAAAACATACGAACATAGTAAAAGACAAATAGTAAGCAGGGTAATGGCGAGCACACATTTTTTTAAATCTGTTCCCAAATAATAGTATTTAATTAATGATACCATAGAGTGCATAAGAATTTATATTTAAAATAACCAGTATTTATAACTCTAACAACCCTAAAAGGTTTAAGCATTACTCGCCTTAACTAATCTTTTGTATTTTTGTAAATATATTTCAATACACATTTACCACAGACCAATAACAAAACCATTTGATCACAGAGTTTTTGTACATTTGTCCAAAGTGCAACATAGCTCGCACTTGCGGTGACTGTGATAAATCACAGTTTGATGTCCCTAAACGAATATTGAACACGCAGGGTCGCCACACGATTGATTGTCCAATAGCACAGTCAACGTCACGTCGGTGAATACACTATGTTTTGACGGCATCTTTATCACGTTAGTAGTAAGGGCCGATATCGTAAAGCAAGAGTTTCCATTAGCTATTTAGAACTACTAAATAACACTAGGGGTTGCAGAACCAGGTCAACCAGGATAGATATTAAAATTGTATTGGGAATGGGATTCAGTGGTTTGGAATAAAACGTCTATTTAGATACTTAGCCGGCTTTATGAGGTGAAACACTGGTTATAAACAACTTGGTCTTGCGTATTCAGGGTTTCGTAGCTTCCTTATAACTTCTCTCATAACAAAAACTGTGTGATGATTTTTACTAAACTAAGTGCGAGCCTTACTTGCTCACTGAGGGATCCGCACACCTCTTAGAACATATAAAAGCTAACTACGCACTACGGAAATAAATCCCCGTATCCAGATTCAGAACAACCATTTATGGTTGAATTGCTAGTTTAGTAGTAGAATTGCCTTATAAATTTGGTTTAAAATAATAGGTCTTTACCTATGAAATTGCCGTTTTGTATGAAAAAATTTAAACGAATTTTTTTCATGAATTTTTTTATTTGTATTAATCGAAGTAATCACCCATGCAATCAATGCATCTTTGCCATCGCAGTGGCAGTTTATTGATGCCCTTCTTAAAGAAATCAGCTGGACGGGAGCCAACAAATTCTTCAAAGGCATTTTGTACTGCCTCTCGGGTATTGAATTTTTTTCCCGCCAAGAAGTTATCCAAATTCTGGAAAAAGTAGTAGTCTGTAGGCGCAAGGTCTGGTGAGTAGGGCGGATGACGGAGAGCTTCCAACCCCAGTTCTTGCAACTTGGAGACCGTCTGCTGTGCAGTATGAGGTCGCGCGTTGTCGTGCAGGAGCAGCGGAGACGAGCGATTGACCAATGCTGGTTGGAGATGCGCCAGCTTCTCCATCATTGTGCTCAGTTCTTCACAGTACACATCTGCAGTAATGCTCACCCCGTTTGGTAAGAAGCTGTGATGAATCACACCGGCGCTAGACCACCAAACAGTGACCATCACTTTTCTAGGGGTAAGTTTTCGTTTAGGGCATTGTTTAGGTGCTGAACCAGGATCCAACCAACTTGCTGAGCGCTTGCGGTTATCAAACAGAATCCATTTTTCATCGCAGGTAACAATGCGGTTCAAAATTCCTTCATTTGTGTGTCTGTTGAGCAGTGCAAGGCACGTCTCGACGCGTACTTCGCGCTGGCGATCATTGAGTTCGTGGGGCACCCATTTGTCAAGCTTTTTTACCTTGCCAATTTGACGCAAATGGACCAGTATTGTTTTGACGCTAACGTCGAAAGCTGCTGCTAATTCAGCCGTAGATTGTGTATCATCAGCTTCCACAACCGCCTTTAATTCGTCATTGTCGACCAAAGTCTTCGGACGACCGCGAGGTTCATTTTTCAGGTCGAAATTTCCAGAACGGAAGCGAGCAAACCAATAACAGGTGGTGCGTTGGTTTGTAGTGTTAGCTCCGTAAACGTCGTTGATGTTGCGTGCCGCTTGTGCCGCGTTGCTGCCACGACGGTACTCATATTCCATAATTACTCGAATTTTTAACGTATCCATGATGACGAAAAAGATTGAAATGCGATGAAAATGTAACACTAATCAATAAAGAAATGACTACTTTTGGAAAAAAGAATCCATGTTTTTAAAATAAAATTAATTTGAAATTAGAATTCTTAGCCAAACAAAAATTATTTTGATTTGAAATGGCCAGTACTGCAGAACGGCAATTTCATAGGTAAAGACCTAATATTAATATATCGTAAAACCGAAATTTAGTAATATAGATGAAGATATATTTCTCCTTTTACTGTACATTATCATACTACTATTCATGTTCTATTTTGTTATTTATTTGGTGCACAATAAAGAGTATTGTATTGTATTCTATATATTGAGTATTGTATTCTATTCTATATACATATATCGCTTTTAGATTGCGGTTGTTCAAGTGAGTTTTGTCTGTAACATTTTACTTGGCTCTAAATATATATTTGTTTGTAGAAAATAACTCTAACATTTGAAAGCTCCTAACAATTTTCGCATGTTACAACAATTGTAATCATATATCATCATATAATTTATTTACATACGCCTGATTCCCAGAGGGCAGAGCATCTTGAGAGAGATTTTTGGACACCTCTTTTGCCTCGTTTACTGTCATTTTATTCTTCATACATGCTCGCCGGTTTAATGGACAAATAATACGGTATATTTTAATTAAACAGAGTATAATTGTAAGTTGCTTTAAGACCGACAAACATCTTAACAGTTTGTCGTCTTGTTACATTTTGCTTCTTAAGTTGTTTTTAATGAAACTGAAAATGTAAAAACGTTTTATATTAACTGAGCGCTTGTAAATAGTCAAAATGTTATTGGTACTATTAAAACTATTTGCACATTCAGAGTGTCGTTCCCGAAGGGTGGCAACGGTTCCCTATTACTATGCTTCCACTGTCCGTCTGTCTGTCAGCGGGCTGTATCTCATGAACCGTAATAGGTTCCAAATTTGACAAAGTATTTATTTCTCTTGCTTATATAGCAACAACTTATAAAATTAATAAAAATAAAGTAGCCCATACAAGTAACGCCATATATCTATCTTTATTCCTTGATGGCTATCTTGTACCGCGGTTCCGAACCCTTCGTATGCAAGTCGGAATTGTACTTGGTCTTGATTTATAATGGTGTACTTCAAGGAAGGCTTGGAATCTTCAGAGTGTACGTCCGACTCGCATATATATGTTCCTTTATATGTTTCGCATATATATTATATTTAGGCGTCATCCTAAACGTCCGTTATGAAACTTCGCTTCTAAAAATAAACTATCCGCTAAATAAAATGGTGTTATGTATACATATTAATCATCATTGAATATAAATTTCCATTAATCACAATAACTAATGAACTAAATCAAGTCAATCTTCATTCACATAGTTTAAAACACAAAACATCTGTGACATCAAAAGCATGTCATTATGCAAAGGCTCGTTATGTCACAGCCAGCATTCAATAAATGACTTTCTAGGGTTCCGTATCCTACACCGAACCCTTTTAAACTTTAACTAAAATATTAAATAAATAATAATTAACTAACGTAAATTTCCGTACTTAGTAAAAATGGTTTTGAATTATTTTACTTAATTGTATTCAAATTTAGTGTAGGAATTCTTGGTCCATAGTTTAGATAATTAATAAAGGAGTATTCAGTTCGCCTTATCCCTTTCGTACGTTATGCAGCAACGCAGCACTTTATGGAGAAAATAGTTATTCAATGTTGTCTGTGTTTTGGCATGATTGCAGCAGAAGGATTATTAATTACAAAGCAAAGGTTTAACGTTGAAACTGACCTCATGGGTTGATTGTTGGTTAAAAAGAGAGCGATCTTTAAACTTGATCCATGGTTGAACTATAATATTAATTTAAACCACGTTTCACAATAATCGGATTAGAGCGGTCGAGAAATGAATCCTACAAGTTTATTTATGGGAGTTCTACTGCTTCTATATCAATTAGTTACAATAAACCCACGCAGTTGGGTATCGCGCGAAGTAACGCAGAACTTTGCGAAATCGATTTAGACTTTATTAACAAGTAAATAAATAAAGTTTAATTTCCTTTGGCCTAGTTATAAGGAACTAGTATTTCAAGGAACTCGAACACGTAAATCTCGAAAAGTTGTAGCGTTGAATTGGCAAAAGTTAGGTACTACTTAGTGTGTAGCGTCTTAGTACCTCGTCTTGCGATTTAAATTTATCATGTTTTTTTTTCAATTAAGTTATTTTGTTATCTATTTACATTAAATACAATAAATAGATATTTAATTTTAGTTGCAGAATGGGAAATCATTTGGCGGTCACCTATATATCTATGGACTAACTACGCGCCTATTAGCCTAATCTTGCTTATTTATTACTTACGTACCGTTGAGATCCATTTCAGTACCTACATATTTGAAAATAAACGAAAATTAATAAAATGGGTTGTTTCTTACACCAGTTAATATTTTTGTTATGATATTTATTTTAAAACTAAAAGGGCTGTAGCCAATTAGACCAGTTCCATTACGCATGATTAAACACAATCACGCATTTATGCTACAAGCAAATCACGTTTTGATGATGCTTCATTAACCAATTTCCTTAGTTTTATTTTATAATGAAATGTAGAGAGCCATATGCCAACTGCTTTGGGTAGCCAGAGCCATATTGCTGCTTGGAGCTATGCTTACTAAGAGTACTTGAAATTGTGCTAGCGTGTATAATTTATTTCGGTCGGCGTATATACTCGTATGACAGATTTAAAAGAACAGTAGTAGCAAACCCGTAAGTTTAACCATTGATTGGATAAATACATAGGAGGCACATATAGAACATACAACCTAATTAACGCACATCCTGAAAATAGTTTGTTCAGAATCCTTTACTGAATCGATTTATATCATTTTTAATATAGGTAATTTTTTATTCCAAAATAATTAATATTACCGAAATTATTGTCATATCAACCCTGTAGAGTCAAAACCAATTGAAATGGACCGTAAGTCAAAGTAATAAGACTTAAAAATCGCAGTTTTATTTGTATTCATACAAATTCCATTATTCAATACAAGATAAAGAAAAATAAACTGTATTCCAAGAAACTAATTTAGTAAATAATAATTCATATATATGTTAAATAAAAAAATCAGTGTATGTATTATGATTACACCATAATATTCTAATTGGGGTGTTTGAGGGTGTGCGTTAATTACATTACATGTTGTATATAGAGACTATAAACAGGCGAAGCAAAGCAAAAGTATTTAAAAGAGTTGTAAGGCCACCGTCATTATGGTGTGGACTTTTAGGCTCTTTTGGATGGCACCACCGAACGCGCAATTGCTTGTACAAAAATACTACGGAACCCTGCCTAATGCGTGGCCCATCACGAACTTCAGCGTTTTTAGAAATATATTAATAAACAGAAAATGCTAACGTCAGTTAATGCTTAGGCCGATGGCCGGTGCATTCCCGCCTCGTAGAAAGTTGACAATAAATTATTGTTAGATAATGATTACCGATTCGAACTAGTTTAGGTGTGACATCAAAGGTCAGTGGGCGGTGGTTTCTATTTCCATAGTTATGCAGAATTTATGGCATTTGTTTTCGACGAATCTTTTATTGGTGATTACTGATTAGGTATGTAGATTGAGCAAAATCGGTCAAGACTTAACAATCTTCAGACTAAAAATTAAGTTTCAACAAAATTATCGATATGTATACACATGTACATGATATAATATGATTGAAATTTAATATATATTTTTGCAATTTAGTAAACTCACTGCAGATGAAACGTGTAAAATATTAAAAAAAAAACATGATTTTATGTTCAAGGTGGGTTGAATGGGAATGAAATTAATCACAAAACTCAAAGCTGCAATATAACTTAAAGCTATTAAAATCCATTTTAAGTATCATACGCAATAAAAATACGCAAAGTATAAATCACTTCTCATACAAACATGCCATACGGCCGAAACCAAAAAACTAATATTTTCAGGCTTTGCTAACTTTGCTGAAACACATTATGACAATCCTTAATTCCATCAATATTTATTCATTCATACGTACAGCTACCGTTACAGGTTAAACCCAATTCGATAGTGACGGATTAAAAAAAGAACAATCTTATATGACTAAATATACATAACATTATCAAAATTATTAAAACTATCAACATTATTACACTTATCAACATTATTAAAAACAAAATTTTCTTTTAAATTATTAGAATAGCCTTAACAAGCTAGTAACATACTGTATACTCTTGCGAACTGGCTCAGTGAACAAGAAAATAGATATATTTGTGTCCTACTGTTCCGTTGACTCGTATTTGGTTTTATGTGTAGATTGAGTAAATGTCCCACAATATTTAAATTAGATGTTTTTATTGTTATTTTAAATAGCTAGCAAGCAGGTAACCTGATGGTAAGTGGTAACCGCCGCCCATGGTCACTCGCACGAACACCAGAGGCTCCGCAAGTGCATTGCCAGGAATAGGCCCGCTTGAAGGTAGTCATATCATACCGTTTCGGCAATACATACACTACATGTAATGTATTTAATGTAATGTATTTAATTAAGGAAAACTCCTCACAAAACAGGCCCCGCCTAGTGTGAGGTGTTTTTTGTAATGCTAAATGTTTGTCTTGTTTAATAAATAAATGGACGGGACGAACTGGATGTCTTCCTTGAGAATTGGAAAGAGATGGCACACAGTCGAGAGCGTTGGAAAGAATGGAGGGAGGCCTTTGCCCAGCAGTGGGACCATACAGGCTAATAAAAAAAAAAAAATAAATAAATTATTATTATTATTAATACCTCCGCAGTTAATTAATACCGCAGACAAATTGTGTGCACTAAAAAAAGTATCCGAAGCTGATTCAATTTGAAATTGGTATAAAGGACCGTAGTAGCGTTAAATTAATGCCAATATTGACTGTGCTGGTAGCTTGTGTACGTACAGACGGCAGCACATCAAGCTACCTCAATGTGTCAAATTTCACCATTTGAAAGTGAACCTCATGCTTTTGTGATAAAGTTGAAAATCTATAAAATAAATTTGACAGATTGGGGTAACTGGATGTGCTGGCATCTATAGATTGTAAAGTCAACCTATAGGCGGGTCAGCAACAAAAACTGTAACTACGAGACTAAAATACTATCGTCAAACAGTAATTTGGGACTACCAGTTATTATAATATCTCCAGGCCCGACAGTAATTATAATATATTATAATATCTGTTGTGGTGGACGTGATCAGTGTTCCTCTACTAAGCTAAAGAGGGACAGCGTAATTACGCAATGGTCTGCGAAAAATTACTTTCGGTAAATAGATATATCTATCCAAATAAAACCAAAAGCATTCAGCGCCGGCTTGAGCCGGATTGATCGTTTCAGTGTTGTAAGCAAAGAGTATCACTATTCGAGAGGCTGGCAACACCTAAGCATATTGTTATTATTAGCTAACAAGTGGATACGGATTAAGATAGAGTGAAAAGAAAACTATCTTAATAAGTTAAAACATAGAAGTTTAACTATATCATTAATTGCGCATACAATAAAATCGAAGACAACACAATTTTTTTCCTAACCTTAAAATTCACTACATACCTATGTATAAATAATAAAATCGTAAAATAGTTTGAAGATTGTAAGTTTTGTATTGAGAATGTTGAATCGGAATAAATTGTTAAATCGTATCTTAGGATCAAGAAATTTATTTAAAATAAGCCTTTATCTTTTAACATATTATATGTTTTTAATGAGGTTTACCATGAAGGAAGGAACTTACAGAAAAGTTAAGATTTTTTCTGAACGTTTACTCCTCCAACATGCAGTGACCTTTTATTTGGCATCTTCACTTTAAACTTTGTGCAGTCAGTGTTATATAGGTTATTAAGTATAGCACAAAATGAACTGGCCTGTTGGTATACTGGTTAGTAACCCTGACTTCTAAGCCAGAGGTCGTGGGTTCAATTCCTACCCATAACAAATCTTTGTGGGATGAACACGATTATTTGTTCTGTGTCTGGGTGTAATTTATATATAATATGTATGTATTTAGAACTATATAAGTATGTTTATCAGTTGTCTGGTTACCATAGAATATGCTCTGCCTAGTTTAGTTTGTTCCGGATGTAGATCTTCTAGAGTTCCCGCAGCCATCACAGCACCGAGAGGCTAGGCTACCGTGGTGGTTTTAGTGGGTAACCCACGGGGATTCCCAGATACCCCGTAGTCTCCTCAACTACAGGGACCTATAAAACGTTTCCACCACGTTAAAAAAAGGCTTTGCCTTATTTGGGATCAGATGGCAGTGTGTTAGTTGTCCCAAGATATTTATTAGATGTATGTCTCAATGAAAGCATTCCGGCTAAATGTTCAATCTTTAGTTAAGCGCCTGTTGTAAGTCTTAATTCAAAATGGGGTCGTCTTATTAAACTCAATTTGTTGCTAACCGTACTGCTGACTCAATTTTCATTATAATTTTGGTCACTAAATGATGTTATATTTCAATGTTAATTGCCAATTATAATACACTTAGTTGATAATTAGTCGAATCCACAATACCAGCTATTGTAGCACATCGGTATCTGTAAGCAAACAATGTTAATCCGCCCAATGTAAACAAATTTTACCGAATAAACAAAATAATAACTACCAGCCGCGGCAGTTCAATAAATTACCCAATTCAAAATAATTAGGTACAATAAATATATGGCAATGATAATGTTTAGTAAATTTGGGACATGGCGCAAAAGGGGGTATCTGAGCAGCATACCCGCGTTCCCGGGGCTCCCCATCAGGCGCCAAGAGAAGTCCACGGCATAACAGGTTACACCGTGGACTTTCCTTAGGTTTAGTCGGTAAGAGTCCGACATACCCACCCGTAGACACTTTTAGCGAGTGACATGAGTAGGCCTTCTGCCTTATCAAAAGAAAAGTGTTCAATTAATGAAACCAATATATATATAAAGATATTAGATACAGTGTGGCACAGTGGTTAAAGTTGGTTGTTCTCGCTCTGATGTTTCGGGTTCAATCCCTGCATAGGACAACTACCTACATATTTGTGTGACCCATATATGGTGATGCATGTATGTAAAATCCTTAACAATACAGTGATTAATATCCATCGTGCGCACGTTTATCTTAAAAAATATATTATTATTTATTTATTTATTTTTACAAATATATTTTCAAAAGTTTGTACATTTGTCCCACAAAACCGTGTTATCGGTTTGACTGTAGGATCGAGTCTCTGTACAGCATCTATTTATCTTATAACAAAAATAACTAACTACTACTATAAATATTTACATAATATCAAATTAAATCTAATAAGTATTTTTTTAACTTAAATTACGGTACGGCAAGCGTTTTCTCAATGTTCGGTCTCCATAATAGTTTGTAATTCTGGGTACTGTCAGTCTGCCGGTTGACATCGAGCGTGTATTGTACTTATTGCTTACATGTATTAGGTTATGTTCTTGATTGCTATGGTTGTTTATTGCCAGAAGGAACTTATGTTTTTTACTTACAGGTAGAATTTTACAGATTTTGAAAAGTTGGGTGTAATCATTTTTGCATTTTTGTTTAATTTTTTTGTTTACTAACAGTTTAATGAATCTAATTTGAATTGATTCTAGTTTTTGCATATTTGTTTTAAATGTTAGTCCATAGCAATAAAGCGCATAACCGAGGATGGAATCGACTAGTGACATGTATAAACATCTTAACGTACTAACAGGAACTTTAAAACTTAAATGATAGAATTTTCCTAGCAAGACTCTGAGTTTATCACAAATATATCATTGACTCCCTCTTATATAGGTTCGGCCGCACTTTTTTATTTATTTTTATATTTTTTATTTGATAGCACAAACACAAGTTTACAATCATCATTAAATAAAGCTTAAATCATACAATATTACTTACAGTAAACTCAACATTGCTGGTCACCTAATACATAAAAGAATTACAAATGGTGAGCCTGTGTTACAGTTTTAGATTCATATGAACTTATCAAATGAAATATTCTTTGTACTGTTAAGTGAATATAGAAGATATACGTATTTTCAAATATATGTAAGATATAGTTATATAGATAGATGTAGGTTAATATTTATGTGATGTGTGAGCGTGACCGTGGATAAATAAATATATATAGTAGTTTTTTTTTTGGTGTGCGTGTGAAAGTAGTAGAGAGTGTAGGATATTTGTAATTTACGACTGTCCATCCAATAGTATTTTAATGAGCAAATAATGTCATGGGGGCAAACAGTCTTATAATTGGGATTTTTCTGCACACCAAACGTACAGCGTTTCAAGTTTTTAAGGCTGATAGGTATTATGCTTAGAAATACGCAGTCCAGTATTTTTTTAAAACAAAAGATTGCTTTTACGACTTCATCAGATAATTTAAAAGTTCACTTGATGGTCAATGGTCGTTACCACGGGTTAGGGGGCAAGTGGTTCCAGTTCAAAACTCGAACCAGGAACCACTTCTACCTTTTCTAATTGGATAATAGCCAACTGGGCCCAAGTAAGTTCAACTATTGGGACCATTTCTGATCTGTTCTTTCTCTAGGGGTTAACTGGTCCCAATAAAGTGGTACTGGCTTTAGAAAACGGAAATAATACATAAGAAAAGGTTAGTTGGTCTCGTTCGTTTTAAGCGACTGCTCGATTGGCGCTATGGTTACGATGGTCACTTTTTGGGTTCGACATTCCTACGGGTCAAGTATTTGTCTGATTTATATATGGGTGGAATTATAAAACGATCGAATACAAAAAAAACTAAGCGACTGATGATGAGATACTGTTTTAATAACTTGATGGCGTCATGAATTTGAGTAAGCGAAAAATTAACTAAACTAACGACGAATATTGATTAATAATAAAAGCCAGAACGAGCTTACAAAAAATGGGTTATAATTAATCCATTTCAGATATCAAAATTCTAGCCGTGCGACTAAATTACTAAGTGAACGACTAGAAATACAGAACAAAACCGTTACCACTGACCATCAAGTGCACTTTTAAATTATCTGTCGCTTGTCGCCTCGCTACTACCTTATAGACAAAACTGCTCTTTTAATGTAATGGTTACAGTTAGCCTAGAAGGCTTTCATTACTTCACCAGACAATTTAAAACTGCACTTGAGGTTCAGTGGTAAAGGACACCTTGCTACTACCTAAGTGACGGATTTGTATGGCCCATATATACATGTTCTTAGTTTACACAGCCATTGATGAGTGCGTCTCTGATACTCCGTGCGTTGTCTTTAAAAAGGAAGATCACATCTTTTAAATTCGATGTGTATATAGTCTTTAAAAGAATATAAATAATATTATTAATTTACATCTGTACAGAATTGACTGCCTCGTGGATCTACCGTTATCGTGTGCGATATGAAGGTCGTGGGTTCTCAAATTTAGTCTCTTATTAATTCACGGCAACAACTTTTCATCCTTTAAGCCGCGGAGGGACTGAATAACTTTTAAACAATTACAACTTTTCCTACACCCCGTAACCTATATTACGAAAAAGCTTTACAGATCTACATCCAGACTCAGGACAACAAAATAAGGGCCATCCAAATAAGTGTCAACAAGTGGCTATTTTTTGAAATCATGTACTTATAAATCTCTCCCTAGGTTATCTTGAAGAGATCACATTTCGTGACAAAGCCGCGAATTGTACTGTTATTCTTGTTACTTGTGATACTTAGAGTTATCTTAAAGCTTAATACTCTTCTTCTACTTATTGTCTTGTTTGACTGACGAATTTCCAAAAACAGCCCGGATAATTGTTACTTTTACATACACACAGCTAAGTCTGGCATAATAAAAAAGGGTTCGTTTACCGGCTCGCGTGTCACGGTGTCATGCACCGTTCATTGACAATTAAAAGCCTCAACAATGATTTATTTAAAGTGAAAGTTAAATTTTTTTTCCCCAATAAATCCGACTATACTGTAAATAATTACAAAAGATTAAGCACAGTTTACAATTGTTTACTCATATATAATTATGCTTATTATCGTTAGTGTCTAATATTGACATGTGTAGTAAATTGACATTTATAGATTGGTAAGCCAGTGCTCGTGGCTATCGTCTCGCAACAAAATAATTATGTATTTACCTTGCATGCAATTAATTCTTTGCACGGTAACCAAATGTTTATGCAAGTTATCTGATCTTATATTTCAAGGATAGACGCTAAATATGGAAATATGACCTATGCTTAAGTTTGTAAGTATCCTACTTATATTATAAATGCGAAAGTTTGTGAGTATGGATGTTTGTTACTCTTTCAAGAACTACCGAACGGATTTTAATGAAGCTTTTTTATTAATATAGGGCAAATATCCACATAACGCACTGGTTTCATTTTCTGCAGTTTAACACAGGTAAAACCACACAGCTGCACAGGCACAGCTAATTCAAATATAAACATTAAAATTAACAAAAACGGATTGATAGGTAGTTGAGACTAAACCATATAAAGTGATAAGTTATCGATCATAATTATCTATATTAGATAATTATGATCGATAAATTATCACTTTATAGGGTTTAGGCTCAACTACTTTCGATTCGTTCTTGTTATTGAGTAAAACGAAAACATCCGTTTATTAAAGCAGCATATTTTTCTTTTATGAAAGTTAACCAATCATATAAAGCTATTTATTTATTAAGAAAACCAACAGCGATACAGATAATAACACGATTTACAGGATTTAATATAAAGGGAAGGCCAATGACAGGGTTTCCTTAGTGTAGTTGGCTAATAAACGGACAAAAAATATAATGCTGACACTAATTAGGTATTTATCAGACATTGATGTGGCGAGATCTGCATCAAGACTACTGCATACTAATTTATGCAGTAGTCTTGATTAAGTATTAATTGCGAGAAATGAAGTGATATACATCGATGTCCACCCAATGATTTTAAAGTTAAATAAATATAATGTGGTAAGTATTCATACTTAATTTTAATTTATTGATATAAATTCTAAAGTAAAACATACAAACGAGTATGTATAAATTCAAATAGAATTATTAGATCTTAGTCGTTTGTATTTTATATATAGTGCTTATAATTTGGGATTTATAAGTTTTTTTAACAAGAAACGATATCAATTTCTTTGAACGTCGTTGTAATATGTATTCGAGAAATTCGTGTAAGCACACTATTTTGGGCATATTTCGTAGCGTGATGGGGTACGTGCAACATTGGAGTGTGACGAGTTCGTCGGAGAGGGGTGTTAAATGTTACTTGAGACAGCAACTCGGGGCAGTCAAGGCGTCCATTGAGGATGTCATATAGCAGCTAAAACAATAGCATGTCAAAGACCTGATATAATTTCTAAATGTTTCATAATTGATGAAAATAATTAAATACGTACCACCCATCGGTAAATCTGAGTATAACATACCTACCACAATCATCATCATCATCATTACAGCTAAATGAGTCCACTGCTGGACAAGCCTCCCTCAATAATCGTCTTGGGGGGATATGCCATAATCGCCACGCTTGGCAGGCGGGTTGGCGATCGCAGTAAGATGGTCATAGTAATCAGAAGGAAGCTGCTGCCCATCCTCTGGTAGATATTCCCTCGGGTCGACTTCTACGCCCCCCACGGGATGAGATGGGGTGATGATATTCTGATTCTGATATTTGTCGCCGTCACCACACACACACCTACCACAATACATATCGATAATTGACCTATATCAATACGTTAAGGACAAAACCCAGGCCAAAAGTATGGGCTGATAAGCTGCATCTTTCATTACAATTATCCAAGAAATTATTCATACCACCTGCCACCTGCCATCTGCACCTGCACCTGCCACGTGTACCTACCCACTACCCACTAAGTAGGAAACCTATGGAGAAATATTCATTGGTCAATTTCGGCTAGCACATCATTGGTTGGAATCAAACTTGGCAAATGTTCCAGCTAATCGGGAACATGCATTGAAGATCAGATGAAAATGAAAGGTATGAACCTCGAATGCTGCTTAACTTTCTTTGACCCTATACGTGACCCCTGGGCAGCACTTCTATTAACTACCCATAAGGTATCATACCCATAATGCATCAGTTACGTATGAATAGTTATACAATAAAAACAATGGTAATTATTAGGAAATCATACACTTGATAGTCGGTGGCTTTCGGCCCAGTATCTTCTACCAACCCGGGGTTAGCGCTATGACGTTGAGCTAAGAACGATGCACACTGACAGATAATTTAGAATTCCTTTGCTTACACCTTTTCGGAGTATGTAGGTGTTATCCATCGGATTAGTTTTCTAGAAAAATGGCCGACTGAAATGTTAACGTTACATGTGAAAGATATCATTTTGATAACATCTTCCAAACTATTAAATTGTAGTGGTTCGAAAACCACCGGTCAATTAAATTTATGATTTCCCATTTTCGAGATTAGACTTACGATTCGAATTGCAAATAAAGCTATCAAACTAAAAATGAGTAGTATTTGTAATAAAGATAATAGAAGCAACGAATTGAAGACCCGTTCCGGCTTTTCTTTGGTTCAAAAACGTTTCAGTGACACAAAACAGGGTGGTCGGCGGCGCGGCGTAGCAATAATATAAGTCAAGCTTTTTTTGACTATGCAGGGGGAATGCTAATGCATGCCACCCGCAAAAAGTGACTGCGGGTGGGTATGTCGGACTCTCACCGACTAAACCTAACCTGCCGTGGACTTCTTCTGGCGCCTGATAGGGGGAGCCCTGGGAACGCGGGTATGCTGCTCCGGTGCCCCTCTTTTGCGCCGTGTCCCAGGTGGTTGGGACACGCACCCGGGGAGGACTATGGGTTGCCCTCCCCATTTGCCGACTCCTGCCAGTACGGCACAGCGACTGCGCCACAAACAGTTCGCTGTCAAAAATGTGGAACGCTTCACGATTTTGCGTGTCATCCTTGCGCAGGGGCAATGCTAATCTTCTCTGTATCGTTCCAATTTTAGTATATGTACTGCCGAAGCAAGTACAACATAAGTCAAGCTAATAAATATGTATTTTAAGTAAAATTAGAATTTTGAATGGTATTGTGATACAAAATTGTAGTTGATAAATGGTAAGATAGCCTATGAAATATATCATAGGCAAATTTCACCCCATTGGTGTAGCGGTAGCTTGTTTTACAGCAGATCATGAGGTAGATCCTGGATCGGGAGAAAGAGTTTTATATGAGTTTTTTTATCAAAAAGAATATTGCCAATAGCAGACAGGATGTGGCATTGTTAAACTTCTTGCCCTGAGGCAAGAAGTTGGACCCTGAGGTCCAAGTAAAGCTGTCGGTCTGGAATTTTCTGCGGTCGTACTGGATAGCTATCGGATTATGTGAGTAATTAGTACATCAGAGTTTGTGGACTACAATATCCGCGCCCATGATGGCTCCATTGGGACTGGTCGCCAGGGCCGAAATTTTAAGGTATTAATCAATTAGTGGTTACGGTCCAAATAACTTGTTCAGAATCGATATCAGCTCATAATAATTTGTCACCGGTTCTATGGTTCATAAACATACATTTAAGGATAGAGCAAAATCATTAAGAACAACGTTTTCTAGGATAAGTAATTTGGCGTGATGGGTATTCCCATTGTTGTGAAACTAAAACTATGAAAGAAAATGCGTTTTAATTCTTTTTGGCTTTTAAAGGCTTAGAAAGTTTGACTATTTCTGATCCGAGCTTTCCGAATTTGTAAAAATATTAATGTTCCGCCCATTGTTATCTTGTTTGTTTATGGACCAGGCTGGGTTGGCAGTGCGCTACTATTTGGTCGTTTTGTTATCATGGAATGATTTAACATCATTCTGCCGAACAAAAACGTATTATAGGCAGCTTAGGTGCACCTACATAGTATCGGTTTTATGTTTATAGAAATGTTTTACGTAACTGGGCCTATAAAGTTCCACTGGTTTAGTAAACGATGAGCACATATTGACTGACAGTTTTATTTTAGGTGCTGTGTTATATCATTAATTCTTTGTTATTTAACTACGTAAATATTTATATACATATAAATATCGACGATCACCGTAGCCTAGTTGGTAGTGCTCCTGTCTACGAAGCTGGTGGTCCTGGGTTCGAGTCCCGGTTAGTGAAAATATTTGTGTGATGAGCACGAATATTTGTTTCTGAGTCATAAGTATTTATCTATCTATATAAGTATGTATATCGTCGCCTGATGCCCATAGTACAAGCTTTGCTTAGTTTGGGGCTAGGATGATCTGTGTGACATTGTTCCTAAATATAAAATATAAAAAAATATAAATATCGATAGAATAAGATCACCGCCAATCATGTACACTCGCAACACCGGAAGGGGTGTAGGTGCGTTGCCTTTATAAAAGTCAGCAAACAAGTGTTGCTGACCCCTCCCCCTACGCCGATGAGCTCTGGCGACCTTACTTACACACAGAAACAGAACATTAAATTATTAATGCTATTAATAAGAAATGTCTTCTGGAAGGTTTGCTCTTTGAGCCAATGATTAGGTACGTTTCTTTTCTCGAAATTGAGAAATCATAAATTTGATCGACTCGCGGGTCTCAAACCCGCACCCTATACCAATCCGGGGTAGCCACTCTGCCGTTAAGCTGTGAGCGATACACATTGGCAGATCAAAATAAGCGGTGTATCGTTCGTAGCTTAATTGCTGAGCGCTCCACACACAGTATTTGCAATGTAAAGCGTATTAATACTTTGTATTGCGTATATATTTCTTATGTTAACTTATATATCTTCGGGCAACTAACACAGGATTCTTTTTTTTTTTAAAGTCAACGCCGTCTCAAGGGAATTTATACCCTGTGTCGCGGGGTACTTTACAAACATATAATAGACGGACACAAATTACATCTGGATGTAATTTGTGTCCGTTCTGAGTCTGGACTCAGAACAACTATTTATGGGTCACACAAATAGTTGTCCGGCGCGGGACTCGAACCCGCGACACGAAGCGGCGAGGCGACTGTCTTAGCCGCTGCGCCACACGTGCTGTCAAATCTGATCCCAAGCCAAGCAGGGGTGGGGATTGATCCTAACTAGACCAACTATAATAACCATTCATATAAGAATCATTATGCACCATGATAAAGTAAACAAAAGCCTATCAAAACTACTTAAAAACGGGTAAAAATCAATTATTAATTGGGGACAAAATATTAGGTCTTTACCTATGAAATTGCCGTTCTGCAGTACTGGCCATTTCAAATCAAAATAATTTTTGTTTGGCTAAGAATTCTAATTTCAAATTAATTTTATTTTAAAAACATGGATTCTTTTTTCCAAAAGTAGTCATTTCTTTATTGATTAGTGTTACATTTTCATCGCATTTCAATCTTTTTCGTCATCATGGATACGTTAAAAATTCGAGTAATTATGGAATATGAGTACCGTCGTGGCAGCAACGCGGCACAAGCGGCACGCAACATCAACGACGTTTACGGAGCTAACACTACAAACCAACGCACCACCTGTTATTGGTTTGCTCGCTTCCGTTCTGGAAATTTCGACCTGAAAAATGAACCTCGCGGTCGTCCGAAGACTTTGGTCGACAATGACGAATTAAAGGCGGTTGTGGAAGCTGATGATACACAATCTACGGCTGAATTAGCAGCAGCTTTCAACGTTAGCGTCAAAACAATATTGGTCCATTTGCGTCAAATTGGCAAGGTAAAAAAGCTTGACAAATGGGTGCCCCACGAACTCAATGATCGCCAGCGCGAAGTACGCGTCGAGACGTGCCTTGCACTGCTCAACAGACACACAAATGAAGGAATTTTGAACCGCATTGTTACCTGCGATGAAAAATGGATTCTGTTTGATAACCGCAAGCGCTCAGCAAGTTGGTTGGATCCTGGTTCAGCACCTAAACAATGCCCTAAACGAAAACTTACCCCTAGAAAAGTGATGGTCACTGTTTGGTGGTCTAGCGCCGGTGTGATTCATCACAGCTTCTTACCAAACGGGGTGAGCATTACTGCAGATGTGTACTATGAAGAACTGAGCACAATGATGGAGAAGCTGGCGCATCTCCAACCAGCATTGGTCAATCGCTCGTCTCCGCTGCTCCTGCACGACAACGCGCGACCTCATACTGCACAGCAGACGGTCTCCAAGTTGCAAGAACTGGGGTTGGAAGCTCTCCGTCATCCGCCCTACTCACCAGACCTTGCGCCTACAGACTACTACTTTTTCCAGAATTTGGATAACTTCTTGGCGGGAAAAAAATTCAATACCCGAGAGGCAGTACAAAATGCCTTTGAAGAATTTGTTGCCTCCCGTCCAGCTGATTTCTTTAAGAAGGGCATCAATAAACTGCCACTGCGATGGCAAAGATGCATTGATTGCATGGGTGATTACTTCGATTAATACAAATAAAAAAATTCATGAAAAAAATTCGTTTAAATTTTTTCATACAAAACGGCAATTTCATAGGTAAAGACCTATTATAAGCTAAATGACAAATATAAGATAAATAAGTTTATCATAATACACTACAGGTAATTGTGTAGTGTACTGTGTTATTGGTATACTTAGCTGTTTTTAATTTATGGAGATTTAATTAACTTTCGAGGTCATTTAGGGATTGTTTTCCTATACAGGTTAAGTAGTTAATTAGCCGTGTGGTTTCCAACCCAGAACGAATAACAGGGCCACCAGAGCCACCTCATACCATTAAGTAGGTGTCATAAAAGCCAAATAAGTGATACACCAGGTAGTCGGGCAATCAAACCCCTCCAAATGGCAACGTTACAGAAACCAGTTGGTTCCAGAAATGGACCATAATTGGCAGATGATATATATAGAAGTAGGCACGGGGGTGTAATACCACCAACTTCCAGACTTCGGGCTGATACTGAGAAATTTCTTCTTACGGAAAAATCCCAAAAATCACTTTTTGGCCCGACCCGGGATTTGAACCCAGCACCTCATTTTCTGCGGTTGAACACGCTACTGCTAGACCAACGAGGCAGGTAAGGGCCTCGTTGGTCTAGCGGTACACCCCCGTGCCTCGGAGAGCACGTAAAGCCGGCGGTTCTGTACCTGACCTCTTTCCGGTCGTGTCGTTAGTCGTTCCATCGGATCATGAGAGTGATGGAATAGAAAGTGCCCCTGTGTTTGCGAACACACTTGTGCACTATAATATGTCCTGCGCAATTGGCTAATCTCCATTGAGAATGGCCGCCGTGGCCGAAATTCGGCCGGGAAGACATCATCATATAGAAATAGCGGATTCGTGTTTTGGAATAGATGAAGTTTTTCAATAATGCATATTTTAGCAAGGTGAAGAAGCATTGATAAAAACATGCGGTATAAAAACCTATTTAGCTTCTGACAGCCCCTTAATAAGATGCAAACTTTAAATTACGGTAGCTGTAGTTAGTCGAGCATTCTAAATATTAATAACATATCCTACGTCCCAAGTTGGGCGTCACAAGTTTAACAACTGCGTGTATTTATGCAAGTGCACTCGCTCGTGTGGATCATTAAATACAAACTTTCGGAGGAAATGTTACTCGAGCTGTAAACTTAAATAGATATATTAGTATGAGGCATAGCCTCGAGGCGTTCCGCAAAACTAATGTAGGGTGATTTCTGTGTATATAGGATATTTTTATAGTTTTATTTTATTAACACAAGGTCCGTCATAATAATTATACCTTATTATAGACAGAACCATTGACAATATGTAGTAAAAATATTAGACTTAAACTAGATAATTAATCTCTTGACAATAACTTGATACGAGCTAGCTCAATATCATTGCTATAATAAAATAAATTTTATAAATGTTTTCATACAATGTGTACCTAAATATCTATGTTACTAGAAATAATAATGTATACAACTATATCACTACAAACATGTTCTGACTATTTACAAGCGCTTTTTTAAAGTCTACGTGAATAAAAACCTTTTTTATTTTATTTATTTATTTTATTTTGATTTATCTGTTTCCAAACGCCCACCCAAAGTAACCGACATAGCCCGAAGAATTGCCAAGCTGAAGTGGCAGTGGGCAGGGCTCATAGTTTATAGAGCCGACGGCCGCTGGAGCAGAAAGGTTCTCGAGTGGCGTCCACGAATCGGAAGACGCAGCATGCAAAAAATTGACTATTCCACACAAATGTAATATTTTAACGGAATAAATGACTTTTTGATTTGATTTGATTTGGGCAGGCCCCATACAAGATGGACCTATGATCTTGTTAGGGTCGCTAGAAGTCACTGGATGCGGATAGCGCAGCCCTTTGTCCAGCAGTGGGCGTCTTTCAGCTGATATGATGATTATGATGAAGATGAAAGGCCCACCCAAATGCCGAAAAAGCCTTAAGTCGTTCCCCAAAATTAAGATGTCTACAGTATTAGGGTGTTTAGTGTGTATATAGATGTTTTTTTCTTTTCTCGAGTCGGTTTATCGAACATAAAATAACAACAATTGTATTAAAGAGTGATAATTTTCAGCCACCTCTTAAGTCTCATATGTTAGATTATCATAGACACACATATAAAAATACACACACGATCTTAAACACACTTTAAGCACTTATAATAAGAAATTAAAATAGTAGTATTAATACTTATGACTATAAACTTAAACTAACCATTACCTAGATATAAAATATTTTAGCCGCAATCTTACCGAGTACGTACAGTTATGTTTTGATGTATACGCCCAAACTAAGCAAAGCGTACTTATGTTCTTTTATTATTGGTGGACCAATACATATAGACATGTTCATGAACGCTATTATTTGTCTAGTGGATCTAACTCACAACCTTTGGACCAGAAGACACGTTCATTACCAACTGATTCACAGTTTGGTAATTTTAAGAAAGACATAAATATTTATATGGCACCGGTATAGCTCAGAAAATTACTAAAAACAATTATTTAATTATTAATTCTGTTAGTGACTGCGAAATGTTCTATGCCTTTATTTTTCACAATATTGGAAGGAGATAAAATAGTTTACTGGTTTAGGAGTTTTACTCGTTTAAGTTTACGTAGTCTTCAGAATGACGAGTTTACCAAAAAAAAAAAAATAACTTACACAAAACCAACAGGTTCCACATATCAGCAGCTCATCCAAGCACTACACTAAATTCCCAATCCGAGTCTCGTTGAATACTATTGTTAATTCTTCACAACCACAGGCACCAAGCACTCTGTCAGACGCACCGTCTTACATTGACAGTCGGCAGTTCGTACAATAGCATAGCTACCCCACCAGCAGTTGGGTAAGGCGTGCATGTGGACCGAGAGTCCGCATCAAAAATTTATTCTCACAAGCTTAATTGATAAACTGCCTACGTGGTTTAGTGGCAGAGTGTTCAACCATAAATCATGAAGGAGTAATAAGTTACCCCGTGGTATTTCATGTGCGTCGCAGAGTGCATGCAGACAACGGCCTCTCACTAAATCGGATCATGAGATTCAACAAATTGAGTGCACTTGTGATTGAGCACATACTTAAACGTTAAGAACACCGTAGTTCAACTACGGTGCAGCTCTACTTGAATGATGAGAATGGAAAATAATGCCAGGTAATACTCGTCTTTCACTAACGTCAAAAGAGCCGGATGCAAGGTGGAACTTTACATTTAAGTAATTTGAATTTAAACAAGTATTGTATAGTGTTTCTCTATATATCTTCTTTTTAACCGACTTCAAAAGAAGGAGGTTTTCAAGTTCATTGGCATTTTTTTATGTTTGTACACCGATTACTCGGAGATTTATGATCCGATTTACGTGATTCTTCTTTAAGTTTGATGCGAATTAGTTGCCATCTGGTCCCATTAAATTTTTACATACTTTGGCCCAGTAGTTTTCATTTTAAGAACATTTTTGTTCCTAAGAACGAAAATATAATTAAATTAATATGTTAGTAAGCAAGTTAGGGTAACTTAAGCTAAGAAACAAAGAATTTTCTGTTACATGAATAATTCAGAAAGAAACGTAAAAACAAACTAATTACAGAGCATAATTTTTAACCAATAAAATATAAATATTACATGCTTTTTACGATTTATTTTGCTGTTTCGGAATTGTTGCTGAGTTCTTAAAATTAAATAATAACAAAATTTACCTATTACTAGTTTTTTTCCATATAAAATGTGAATTTGCGAGATTTATTATAATGTAATCGTATTTATGGTGTACGCAGTTTTGCACGCAGGCCCTCAGCCTATCAGCCAAATAAAAAACTGTAATCATGCTTCGTATATGCAGTTACCCCACCAGATCACATCTCAGATAAACAGTATCTTGTTAACTATATTTATTACTCTTTGATTTGACAATAATAAAAGCTCTTATGTTTTTACTCCGTGAGTTATGGCTGATCGTTTTTGTATTATAGATTTTATAAATGTAAAACGTGTAACGAGAATAGTGTGGATTATTTAAATAGATTATATTAGTAGTTATTGGTTCGTATCATACACATAGAGCTAAATTGCTCTCTCATCTCATCCCGTGGGGGGCGTAGAAATCATCCGAGGGAATACCTCCCAGAGAACGGGCTGCAGTGTTTTTCTGTGAACTATGACCATCAAACTGCGATCGCCAACCCGTCTGCTAAGCGTGGCGATTGTTGCACAGGGCATTCTTTGGGGAGGATTTAGTCCAGCTGTGGACGTACTTTGGTTGACATGATGACGATACACATAAATGGCCAAAGTTCAATAAATATATATTTCCTACTTATTTTATATAAGTGGTTCAGTGAGAGTAGATATAAGAATTGAGAGATACTCTTATTATAATTTAATAAAAATACTAGTGTGGAACAACACTCCTTTGGAAAAAAAGAACCGTAAGCCATACTTTACAGCCATTGGCTTTTCTATGGATAATATTAATATTTTTAGTATATCATTAGCATTAATGATTAGATTTTGTTTTTATTATTAATGAGAATATAGTTTTAAAAACTTAAATCCTTGGATCGGTTTTTAGTCAATGTAAACAGAGAGCCGTGTTAAAATGGCCCTTTTATGGGTATAATGGAATTAAGACGAGTATTTTAATAAAAAATAGCACTAAAAATATAAATTAATAATGAGTTTTACCTCCCTTTGCAGCCACTACGCCATGTAATCGTCTTGGCATGCTTTCCGCAGCTTATTATGGTGTCCTGTGGAATGTGTTACCACTCAGCTAAAACTCACACGTTTAAGCTCTCTGATGATTTGTGAAAGTGGTTGGACAGACTTTACTCGTCTTTTTAAGAGGTAAAGACGGCGCTCCGCATTGGCCAATCGAAACAACGAATACTGACTTCTTGTTTATAAGCATCTACGTCGCCAGTGCGGTGGGCCCTAGTATTATCGTCCATGTAAATGGCATCTTCACCAATTACAATCAGTGCGGGTTGTGCATGTTGACAAAGGATTACTGTTATGCTTTGAGGATTTAGTGAGCCACTTTCAATGAATACTATCATGGTACGATAGCTGAAAGTTAATTACGGACCGTCCAACATAAGGGGTGATGTTGCTTTAAAACACACGTGGGTATACCGTTCCTCTAGTCTTCGTAACACTCGCCGACGTCTCGACTAACTATAAAAGTTATTAAAAAAATCTTGCCTTTTGTGCAGTATCCGGGCTAAACCGCAACGATTCTTATGTTCAACAATAACTTGTCCGCTCAACAACAGCGTAATTTACTGATGCGGTATTATTTATATGAATTATAATAGAATTTCTTTTTTAATTTCTGAAAAACTACAGGATCTTAGGAAGTCATCAAGTTATTTGTTTCGTACCGATGTGGAGCCGGATATTTTATTACTTAGATTTTAAGTAAGTGCTCCAAGGATGAAGATTTTATGACAAACGTGACTGATGACTCTCGGCGAACTAATGAAACGTACTGAAATATTTATCATTTTATTCAAATCTGTTGTTATAAAAAATATCTCAATCATCAAGAAATAATCAAGGATCAAGAACAGTGAGGGAAATGAAGGTGCACTATGTATATATGTCCCTGGCTTAATCTCCATTGCGACTTACCGTAGTTCCAATGTCAGACCAGGTAAATATTATTACAAACTAGCTGTCCCGGCAGACCTGAAAATATAAAAGGAAACTGGAATCTGATCGCAGCCCCACATCAGGTATATTCTAATTCTTGAGCTTCTTCTTATATATGATTTAAATAACTCTCCGTAAAAAATAAATTCGATAAATCATGATCGTGTTAATTTTTTTAGGCGTGTTTGAGTGAGTCTCTGAACAGTTTGTGACATGCCGCCTGATACCTAGGTGAAGCTGTAATCAGTCTCCAATTTTTTTTCTATATTCAGGGCAGGGCAGCGTCTGCCGGGACAGGCTAGATAGACATGAATGGTCAAGCAATGCATGTGTTAGTATTAGATAGTCTTATCTCATGGAGCCTGGTTTTGTAGTCACCAGAAGAGGTTACTATTTTTGATTATAATTGCTTTAACGCTCTAGTTTTTTTTTGTTTTATAAAGACAACGCCCGCACTCCACAATCCTCCAGTGTCGCGGGGTACTTTACAAACGTATAATAGACGGACACAAATTACATCCAGACTCAGAACAACAATTTATAGGTCACACAAATAGGTGTCCGGCGCGGGACTCGAACCCGCGACACGAAGTGGCGAGGCGACAGTCATAGCCGCTGCGCCATACGTGCAGTCAGTTTGAGCTCTACCCCGTCCGTAAGGACACTCAGTTCATAGATGGGTGACCATAAAAGTGGTTTAATTTCTGTGCGTATCCGTGCTTCGGAGGGCACGTTGACTTGTCGGTTCCGGTCGTTAAGCTATGCCAGTAGCCTGTCGGGAACTTGAACAACTGTTATGAGCATTTTTATGTGAAAAGTATTGTTTTTACTATTGTCTTCGCAATTTATATACCTAGATGGTTTTATTATTATGAAAAGATTCCGTGGGTCTTAAGAAACAAACCAAAGAAAAAAATTGCGGAATTGGTCAAACCACCCTCGAGTTATGCGCTTAGCAACATTTATTTTTTATATATAGATAATATACGATAAGAACTCTGGCGTTGAAATAAAAATTGCGTTAGCAGTTAGTTAACTACATTAGCTCTGAGTAAATCATTCACATCTCACAGAAGCGATAAATACTCAGGTTACTTAACTCCACTCAATGTAATGTCTAGTAAAAACTATTCGATTTTGATTGTCATGTGAATGGAGACAAAAACTCCGCAATTGTGACAGTACACCGATGTGTGTAGACAGACGTAATTGCAATATTACTGTGTTATTAGACACAGTATGAGCTATGGATTGGTACTTGGTATTATTGCAACCATAACATATGATTAAGATGAATATACAACATGTAACGTAATTAACGCACACCCTCATACACCCCAATTAGAATATTATGTTGTAATCATAATAGGTACATACACTGAATTTGTAATTTGACATGTATATGCATTGTTATTTACTAAATAAGTTTCTTGGAATACAGTTTATTTTTCTTTATTTTGTATTTAATGATGGAATTTGTATGAATACAAATAAAACTGCAATTTTAAAAGTCTTATTATTTGACTTACGGTCCATTTCATTTTATTTTGACTGTATAGGGTTAATAAAACAAAATTACGTAGTTTTCATTATTTTGGAAAAAAAATTACCTATATTAAAAATGATATAAATCGATTCAGTTAACGATTCTGAACAAACTATTTTCAGGATGTGCGTTAATTAAGTTACATGTTGTATATTTCGCTAGGCCCGTGTGGTCGCGGTGGTAGCGTGTTTATTGTTTTGCGAATCCTGAAACGTGTGTACGATGCCTCCCGTAACTAGAGAGCTGGCCTTTTTGGGTCATAGAATCAGCAATGCCATACAGCGAGGAAAGTGGTCAGGCTTCTAGGTACTTTCATCATCATATCAGCCGAAAGACGTTAACTGTTGGCCAAAAGCATCCCCCAAGGATCTGCACAATGGCCGGTTTTGCGCTGCCCGCATCTAGCGGCTTCCCGCGACCCTTGCAAGATCGTCGGTCCACCTTGTAGGGGACCTGCACACGCCGGACCTTTCTGCCCCAGCGGCCATCAGTTCTGCGAGATATGGGGCCCACCCATTGCCACTTCAGTTTGGCAATTCTTTAGGCTATGTCGGCTATTTTCATTCGCCTGCGTATTTCGACGTATTCTATTGGATCGCGCAGCGATACTCCGAGCATAGCCCTCTCCATTGCTCTTTGGGTGACTTTGAGCCTTCTTATGAGGCCCATAGTAAGCGACCACGCCTATGTTCCATAAGTCATCACTGGCAACCGAAGACTTTCGACGTAAGACACTGCTGTATTTGGGATAAGAAGATACTTTACCTCCCTCAGGAATTTTTCTACACCCAGAACCCTAGCTTTAGTAGTTAATTGACACATATTTATCGTTTTTTCATGTATTTTAATCTTTTATAGTTATTATTGAAGTGAAAACTTCTTAAGCGCGTTGAGCACTTTTTGGGTAAACAAAAAACGTGAAACTCTCGTCATCATCACCGCACGCTTTCCATAATACCCTATATATGTCCCACGTTTTTTTAAATATACTGGTAGCATACCAGATTTTTTTATTTAGATAGGAATTGATTTAAACGATATCGATGCATTACGCATACTTGCCGCGAATGGTCACACCTTTTTAGTAGGCAAGTGTGAGCGCCGCGATGACCGGGCCGGCGCGGCCGGCCGCTTAGCTGTTGCTTGGAGGGGCATGGTTTTAGTACAAGTTGTTCCATAATTGTATCTTGTGTTTTGAATATATTTTAGTAAATTTCGTTATTAATACTCGTATTTTGTAGAAAATGAGGCTATTATGTGTTAATTGGTCACGTAGTGATATAGGTAGGTTGTTTATAAAATTAGGTATAGTGTATATAAGCGTTCTTTTTCCGTGTAATTTTTTATATTTTGGTAGTTACAGTTGCCATGTTACACTACGTGTTATAATTTCGTGCTTTTTTAAGTTAATTTTTTTCATGTAATGAAAAAAATTTAACTAACACTATTTTTTTTTACGAAACACGTACAATAAAACAATCTTACAAAAGCACGAAATTATAACTCGTAGTGTAATTGTATTATATTTAATTGTATACATATTATATATAATTGTATTATATTTAAATTGCAAAAAATCCCGATTATAAAAACTATTAAAGTAATACAAAATGATTGAATATCCGACAAGTAATACAGACAGGTGTCTCTCAAGAATGCTATAAAGTACCGATAGGGGGAGCCCTGCCATCTACATACAATTATATTGAAAATATTCCCGACAGATACACGTTTTACCGTGCATTTGCGGAATATGTTGCAGGGTTGATATTTTACCTACTTAAGTAATTTTCAAAGGGTAAATGATTGGCAACCTATTTAAAAAAAAGAGGAGGTTATATAAATACGTTGATCTAGCGGTGGCATTTTCAACCACAGATAATGAAGTCTAGGGTGCAAATCACAGGCTGGGCCGAAAAAAGGATAGGTATTGGATGTGGGATGTTGCATTTTGTTGCAGAATTCTCAATATCAGCCCGAAGTCCTGAAGTTGGCGTGTGATTAAATCAAAAACTGTCTAGGTACAAAACATATCTTATATATATATATAAAAGTCAATGCCACTTTTCGTTGTAATGTAACTCAACAACTACTTTACCGATTTGGCTAATTTTAGTCTTGAATTATTCGTGGAAGTCCAGGGAAGGATAGTACGTAGAGAAAATTTAAAAAACGTCTTGAAAAAGAGTAAAATCAACATCTTTTAGCAATTTCAAATATTTTTTTGTTTGAATAAATTAACTTAATAGTCATTTTTTTATTACCTTATACGTAGCGAAGTACGTACCGGGCCGCTAGTTTTCTTATGAAAAGCTATCACGTGTTGATTAATCTCGTTGGGACTGCCAGATAGACTCACATGAAGTTGGCTGTACTACATCGCCGTGTTTCAGAGAGCACGTGAAGCCATCGGTTCAGTATCTGAACTCTTACCGGTCTGACAGCCAGTTATCCCAACGGCTTATGAAAGGGCGGGCTTAGATAGTATACCTACCTGTAGCTGCGCACACGCTTGTGCAGTGTGTCATATGACGACTTATTAACCTAATTTGGAAATCATTGTCATATCAGCCGAAATACGTCAACAGCTAAGCAATGCCTCTACCAAAGTTCTCCACAATAGCCGGTCTTTTGCTGCCCACATCCGGTAGTTTTATTTCTGAGCGGAGCTTCGGAGGGCACGGTATGATATCGATCCCGATTGTAGTCGATAAGCCATGTCACAGACTTGCTGGGCAGCTTGAATGACTCTAAGACTAGGGTAACCACTGCCCATTTGGTAAAATAAAAGTAAATTAAAATCACATGACCAAAAATTAAAATACTCAACAGCGGTTTTGCCACCGTATGGAGTTAATAAATTGTAATCTATTGAAGTTCTAACAACAAATATGAATTTAAGTTGTAGATAAATATTGTAGCTCTATTGAAGCGTAACATATTATGCTCTACAGGTATGCGATATATTATATAAACTTTGTTACTCAACCCCGCAACCCTGAAAATGATATTGAATTGTAAACTAAACCACTATAAACGGATAAACTTTAAGAGCGTTACTTACTTAAAACATAACTCCGACATACCTGTTTCAATTTGCTCTACGGTAGAACATAAATTTGACTTAAGGCTCTATAGGCCGATGTTTCCTTTCAATATGAACACACGCCATATGAATGTGAATAATAATCGATTAGCTGAGCATAAAGGTACTTTCAATAACTACTATTAATAACTCAACTAATTCACCTGTGAATAACTAATCAGGTAATGTCATCCTATTTACCTACTTCTCAGCTCCCAATCACCAGTATATGAAACATATTAAAAAAAAATGTGAGCCGTCACGGGACGCCTGGCAGATGTGAAACATCGACATTATTTTGTAAAAGTAATATGCAGAAAAGAACATAATATTGTGATAGCAACTAAATATGTCATAATGATAAAATAAAAAGTCGATTGCGCATGGCGACGCGTCGCCACACCGTGCACACTACTATCGTATAGCGTGGCGACGCGTCGCCACGGCATGCGTCGCCACGCCAGAAATCTGTTTTACGTGCGGCTATAGATGTTTCACATCAAAAAAATGTGAACCGTCACGGGACGCCTGGCAGATGTGAAACATCGACATTATTTTGTAAAAGTAATATGCAGAAAAGAACATATTGTGATAGAACTAAATATGTCATAATGATAAAATAAAAAGTCGATTGCGCATGGCGACGCGTCGCCACACCGTGCACACTACTATCGTATAGCGTGGCGACGCGTCGCCACGGCATGCGTCGCTACGCCAGCAATCTGTTTTACGTGCGGCTATAGATGTTTCACATCAAGAACTTCTAACGTTTTTGTAATTTTCTACGTCTAGAGTTAACGCAGCCATCTATGTAGTATGAATAAAATGAAGTACAGTATTTATAAACAAATAAGCGCTCATAGCCGGTCTGTAAGCGTGATGAGGTTAATGGTCATCGCATTGGTAACCACCAAAGTAATTTGATTTCTGAGCGTTTCCGTGCCTTGAAGGGCAAGTGAAGCTGTCAGTTCCATTTTGACCCATGTTAGAGATCTACTGGACGGCTTAACAACTGTGGCACTAAGATAAACACTACCAATACGATTATGTCAGTAAACAAATCAAATGAGCGATACGTTTTGATCAGTTAACCCGCTCATTTAGGTAAACCTAGAGAAAAGGATTAATTAATCAAATCGAATCGCTCTTTTGATTTGTTTTTGAATTGAAAGAGACTGTTAAATGAAATTGATTTATGAATACTAACCGTAGTGCCTCAATGGTTTGGAACCGGGAATCAGGCCTGTTACTGACGAGAAAACGGGCACCCTAATTACGTATCAATTAAAAACCTAGGAATTGCAATATTTGAGCAATTATGTCTTTTCGATAGCCAATCCGAATTGTGTATGTGTTCTTATTTAGGATAATAAATAAAGGCACATCTTGGGACAACTAACACGTTGGCATCCGATCCCAAACAAGGCAAAGTCTTTACGATAGCAACCACACAACGAATAAATATACTTACATAGGTATATATATCTAAATAACTGATATTATAGATAAATTACACCCAGACAGAACAAATTATCGTGTTCATCACACAAAAGATGTTTTGCATGTGGCTTGACACAATTTTTTGAGAGATATTGGTGGTCATTTACTTGCCCATAGACCCAAAATCCTTATTGTTACGCTGTGAGAAATAAGTTTATAAAGATTAATTTTTTGTTACAAATTACTTGATAGTTCAAAAAACAGAAGGCAGACCGAGAGGTAAATATATGGATCAGGTGAAAGAAGTTGTGAAATTGTAGGCTTAGAAGAAGAAGGCTTACGATACAGAAGGCTGGAAACTGCTACACCGACAAGTGCACAACACTTAAAAGAGAGAGAAAACTCCAAAAAATATTTTAATTATTATATTAAATATCGAAGCTTTAAAATGTATGTATTTGTATGAACTCTCCTAATATACAAAAAAGAAATATATCCACGTACAAAAAAAGCTCTTGAGATTTCTAGGCACGCTCCGTACAATTATACTTCTAAGTTAATTACGAGGACACGGGTTGGTTATGAAATTGTGGATTCCTTATGGACTACTTATATATTTATTAGATAAGTAGAGAAGGAACTCGTCTCTCAACCACCATTGCCACTCCTGTAAATCAGGATCAAAAATAGCATACAACGAAATGCTCAGAGTGGTGAAGCCAAGGTGCTTTAACTGTCTTATCTATACATATAATAAAATCGTAGGTAAGTCAAAACTGTACATTGAATATTTTTTTAAAAAGATACTTTGGACGTGATCTACTAGCGATATCGAAGCCAAAAATATAGTTTATAGAATTTTTGTCTGTTTATCTGTTTGTCTGTATGTATGTCCGGGATAAACTCAAAAAGTACTGCATGGATTGACTTAAAATTTTGAATGAATATTACTAAGAGGTCGGGTCAACACATAGGCTACATATTATCACGCTATCACCTACGGGGGAGGAGCTGCAAAAATTTATAAAATTTAACGCGGGTAAACCGCGGGGCACAGCTAGTAAATCTAATATAATTAGTTTTGCAAATGTTTTACTAAGAGTAGTCATTTATAGCAGTTGTAAATTGTAACTATGTTAAGAGTTTTGGAAGCTTCTCAGTTATTTCTGACGGACCACCAATGACCTTTTACAAACTAGAGGCTAAATTTACAATTGTTTGAGAACTTTTACTAAAGGCTCATGCTTTCTAAAGCTCAACATTCATATGTGGTCCCTCAAAGGGAACGCACGTTATAACTTCATACCTTCACAGCCAAGCCGATAGCAGGATGATAGACCGAGGTACGAGCCTAACTAGAGAAATGTAATGTGTGACATTATAACCACGAAAGGTTTAAATTAAAATCAACATAACCATTAAACTAAAGTGCTCAATTTGCTAACTAAGTAAAGCTATGTTAACAATGACACACACACTTTAATTCTTTAATTCCAAGTCCGATAAGCTGGAATTCTAAGTGCATTATTATAGAACACTAATGCATAGAGATTAGATAGCGTTTGCTAATCATATTGTGCCCGATACTGGCACCGTATTGATCAATATTCTATGTACACATGTGTCTATACAAATAGTATATGATAGGAGATATGGATCGATGTAGGTATGATGTTTTGACAGCCTATGTTAACATTTGTAGGTACAACGGTATATAACAAATAGTATACGTTTACGTAAGTATGTCATTTTATGTTTAGTATTTTTTACAATCTTGTTTATGTTTGGTTCTATATATATAATTATGGGTTAATTCAAGCTGTTATCTATTTATTTAAATCGTTTTGCATAAGACAGTTTGTACATAGGTGGATTTAATGCCAAAGACATACGAGTAAATGTCAGTGTGAGGTAATATGATGGGTGCACTAGTGTTTAAAAATTAATTAATCAGTTATAAAATGAGATATACCCGCGTGAAAGTGATCTAATATAGGTACATAAACAACGTACTTACATAAAATATACATGATTATATAAATAATTAAATAATAATATCATCATAATATTTATACGTGAAGCAATAACTTTGTAACCCTAAATGTTTTTTACCAAAATTACGCGGACGAAGGAGTATTAAATTTGGAACAGTTAAAGTTCATATGGAGAAGGAGTACCTACAAAAATATTTGCCAAGAGAGGCGATTATGGCATACCTTTCCCTCCACGTTATAGACACAGAACCATTGTGGAAATCTTTTGGGAAGGCCTTTTTCAGCAGTGGACGACATTCGGCCTAGGAATAAATTATAGTTGGTACCTTATTCCTACACAACAATATCGTATTACACTAAAACAATAAGTATATAACCTACCTACTATATGGGATTACCTATACCATATCGGCTTGTTAAAGCTGAACCTAAACTAATATTTGCATAGGAAGCACCTAGACCATTCTCGTTTACATTCCAATTGGATTGACGATAATGGCACAGTTTGACCTGAATATTGATATCAAGACGATCATCTATTCAATTCAAGCTTCATGAAAGTTTGCATAGACTTAAACATATCTTCTATTAAGGCCATGATTTGCTTAGAATTACTGTTTCAGATCTATTTATACTTGCAATATTCAGTTCAAACTGTAATGTAGCTCGTTGGTTTAGCCATCTAGTGTTCATTTCCCGAGCCGGGCCAAAATGTGTCCTTGGGATTTTTCTGACAAGAATATACCTAGTAGCAGTATGCGTCAGAAGAGTGTTCATGACTGACAGCTCTGCAAAAAATTGTTGATGGCATGTGATGTCTCCTAACCCATACCAAGACATCGTGAAGTCTATGGTATATGCTCAATCATTATGATAGGAGTCTCTTGTCCTGCAGTGGGACAATGATGAGCCGCATCATCATGTTATCTCTCATTCACTCATTTTAATTTGTCAGGAGTTGGTCTACGGTGGTACAGACTAAACTATATTGTATTTCTAGGTGCTCAACTTGTGAAATGTATGTATTACAATACACGATATAATATCATATAATAATAGGTACATGATAGTGCTTTTCTAGTTCTTTTGAATTTGAGTTGAATTTGAAGCCCGTCTAAAACAACTAATATTATATTCTAAGGAATGTGACCAGGAGTAGCTTTTTTAAAACACATTTTAATACAACTTACGACAACAATAATCACAAAGATATTTAACAGACGAATAATTTTAATTCAAACAAAGAAAACGAACAAAAGAAGTCTAATCACCCGCACTACACTAGGCTAACAATTATAAACAAAGACTATACGAATCGATTCACAATTGGACAGAGTAACAGCCTCGACAACTGTTGGGAAGCCAAAGAGAGAGCGATGCCGGCGAGGCATCGTCTTTTTATAAAAAATCCCCACTACTGTCGTGTTTTCTCTTCCACAATATAATCTAAGTCTCAAAAGGCATTGATGGCTCAAAAATTAATTATATTTTTGAGCCACCAATGCCATTTTGAGACACCACCAGCTGGTTTCATTAATAATCTACTAGGTTTCCCCCACGGTTTTACGCACACATTTTTTTTATTAATTGTGTTGCCTCTCGAGATTTTATATCTTCCAGATGAAAGATATCCTTTGTCACTTTCTGTACCTCCAAAAATATGTGTGCTAAATTTGATGACGTATTGCGTAACGAGCAAAGGAACTTCCATTCTCATTTACATTTACATTGTCTAGTCCTTCTTGTACTTTGACAGTTTTAGTAAATATATATTTAGAAGTGGTTCAATTGTCCCATATTCCCCTACTTAATTACCTATGTCACACGAACATTTAACAACAATTTACCCAAGTCCTAAAGTTTAGTCTGGAAATTCATATGTAAATTCTAAGCTAATATTTGTATAGCGAACCCCAAGACAGTTCTGGACTATATCCCAGATGAATTGACGACGAGTTTACAGAGCGAGGCGACGCTTTGTCGTAACGGAGTGTTGGGTAGTTGAGATATTAATCATGTAGAACTATTCAAATGTTGCTGCATGGAAGCTCGCTAGATAGAATTCATTTTGTCATATGTGCCAGCTTACGGATATCATGCACTAAATTTAATTGAATATACATATTTTGAATTAACTTATTTCCTTCGTGGACTACTGGGTACCTGTAAGATTAGCGGTACAAAACTATAATACGAATAATACCGCTAGTTAGCGGTGTTACGTCAGCAATTGCGGGAATGCACTGTTTTTGCGATATACATGCTCTTTTTATTTTGGCTGAGTTTCCCCACACCAAACGGCCATATTTTAAATTTGATGCCACATACCCGTGATATGCTCCCAGGGCTGTTTGCCATTGCTTATTTTGTCAGCCTGCATAAGATTTATTTTTAAACCTAAAAAAGTAGCTTCAGAAATTTTATGGTAGTTTAACATTTTGATTTTTATTTCTGTTCATGAACATTTCTATTTGTCTTGGCCTGTAACATTCTAATGGAATAAATGAGTTTCAATTTCTATTAAATTAAGGCATACCCATCCTGATGACAAGCTATGTTAGAATTAATTCTTAATGGCTAATATGTACTTCTTGTATACATTTAGAATTTAGAATTGTGTAGAATTTTTCTCATAAATTTGTGGACTTGGACAATGGACAAAAATATTCAAATTTACTGAAAATATAATTCTTGTGTGATAAACATAATAAAACCAACTTTAACTTGTTTATTATAAACCATAAGTTTCTACTTCGATTTGTGTTATATTTATAGGGGTCCATTATAAAAGCTCAGTCTGTTTCTCAATTGGGAATCCTATTCAATCAAAAATAATAATTAACATTGATTCACAAATGGAGAACTTCAGACTTTAGATACAATACACTTGAACTAGTTTTATTAAGTAGTCACATTTGTACTCAGTATATTGTATTTGAATTGATATAACATCCACCTAGTCGTACTTATCCGGAACAACATGCCTATGTATAGGAAGTTACACCAGGGTGGGTTTATCTATAGAATATTGTGATTAGTGAGATGCAAATGTGGACAATGATCCATTGGTTATATCCGTATATAGCACGTGATTCACGCTTAAATGCCTGGAAGTTATAGGTGTCCCGGGACTGATGGGTTCTGCTTTTCAAATTTACTGAGCATTTGATGCCCGGCTAAGACTTCAAACCTAGGATAACCTTGTCAAGGACTACGGTCTAAAGCCTTACCAAACGACACACGATGACTATGCCTAAATCTGTGTTTTATCGTCCCTGCACTTTACTACAAATAATGAACCAAAACTAAAAACAGTGTGAGAATTCCCAGTGCTCAGAATTACTAGAGCTAGTCGATAACTAGAGGTAGTCGGACCTCAAAGTTTCTATAGAGAACAAATGAACACCGATTAGTTATTCCTTTAATTTTAGATTTACCCGCATAAATGTCTGTCCGTACTCCACGGTACTGAGAACCCTAGTCCTCTACTATGTGGAGCAGAAATCAGGTATGCAAGTACCTCAGAGCATTTTAGATATCTGTGGCAAGTACCTATACTTGCATACTTGATTTCTGCTCCAGTCTTGCAAAGTACTATCATAACGGTGGATTAAATTGAATCCCAAATTGAATTAATTCTGTACTATCTAAAATTCACCTTGATAGGAAATCCCAAGGTGTTAACGTATCCCAGTAAGGATAAGCTTTGAGCTGAACGTTGCTTTGTTAGGGAATATTCAAGTGTTCACGTTTGCATGTCTTAACCATTTTACGTTTGCACATATACATATAGCAGGTCCAAGTAAATTCATCTTAGTCCATGGAAAATATGTCAAATTACAAAAAGTTGCATTGTATCATACTCCTTATATAATGTTGCTGTGACTTTTTTCCATTAAATGTTGTTACTGTTATTCCTCATATTTATAACTGAGGTGACATAGGTTTTAATTAGCCTCGCGTAAAGCGGGCATGCTATAATAGAATCTAAATTTCAATAACCATTGGGGCCAAACTACGTGTGAAAAATCCCCTCGACAACCGGTCCACCCCGGAACAGAAACTCGAAAAAAATATAACAACAATATTACAAAAATGCAGTGTATGCCAAAAATGTATTCCTTTTTCATGTAAAATTGTGTTGATTTTAAATTGTAGTGAGCATGCTTGTTTGCCTGGATTATAAAGTGGGTATAAGATTATCTGAAAAAGTAAATTTTATCATTTATCTTTCCGGTTTTTAAATGGAACACAAACATAATAAAAGAAAACCTTTACAAGTAGATTGGGCTTAACTTGTTAAGAATAAAAGCCCTTACGAAAGTTCATGAACTCTATATTTTATCTACATAAAGGCTTAGAGTGAACATCTTATGGGTACGCGGGGTCCACCTCAGACCACATCTTCACTTAACATCAGATAAGATCGTGGTCCACCGCAAACACATTTAGCTTGAAAAAAAATACATATAAGACACTGCGAATATGAAGTGCCACGGTTGGCCATCAAAGACTATCAAAAAGAAGCTAAGGTGTTCATACTTCAGTATTTAACCCCAACAAAATATTGAAAATTAAAGGACGCTTCTAGTTCTTTCGTCATGTACCTACACTAGCGATCCTTGAGATAATCAGGTTCACAATTAAAGAAGAAATCATGTAATGTGACATTTCAGGCTTGCACGGACAACTAGTGTCTGTTTTTTATTTTATTTTTCGTTATGTTATTTTATATTCTTGTTGTCTGTGAAATTTTCTTATAAAATCTTTTTCTTTCTCTTATAGGTATATTAGAAATAAAAGCACGAAAAACAAAAATATAAACATACAGTCTACTTGATCCTCATCATACTGAACATCCACCTCTAGAAGCCAGTTAAACTGCTAGTCAGAGAACACTATTTGTCTGTATGATAATATGTGTATTTATTTTATGTATCTTATATTTTATGTCATAATGTAAATTAAAAGATATAATTATATTTATAAACATACTTTTAAACTTTATATGCCTTCAGACTATACAAACTGCCCATTGTACAGACGCCAGCACATCCAGCTACCCCAAACTGTAAATTTTGTTTATGTAGATTTTTACCTTTATCCCAAAAGCATAAGGTTCACTTTCATTGGGGAAATTTGACAGATTGGGGTAGCTCGATGTGCTGGCGTCTGTACCACTTGTTAATACGTCACATCGTGTATTTCTATAATGTAATAAACAATAAAGAGTATTCAGTTCAAGTCTATAATGCTATCAAGTAATCTGAAGTGACATACACCTTTATATTATTTCCTTAAAATTCTTTTACATAACAAGTTGAGTCACAAACCACTCGTTAAATCAAAAATAACGCAGAATTTCCTTCATATTTTTGTGCTTATGGAATTTTGGCTTTTCTTTTCACGAAGCAAATTGTGCGTACTACTGGTGAATAGATACCTCCATATTTTCAGCTCTTAATATTTTTCGTTGAACGGAACGGAAGTGGTCTAAGTGCCTTATTGAGTTTACGGGGAAGTTAATAAATAAATACAATTATTTTATTATTTCTTGAGATGCTTGTTTGGAGATATAATAGGTGACATAAAAGGAGATTTGCGTAACCCAGTGGTTTATTTAGTATTTCCTTAAGCAGTCCACATTTCAGACACAATAGCCAACCAATTGCATCGACTTATAGTTCGTATGCATGCAGCAGAAGAGATTAGCATTTAGTCATTTGTAACAAGCAAGTATATGTTATAAATACAGTACCTACACGCCAGAAATCTTTAAGTTCTATGGCTTAGAAATCTTGTATTCTATTTGTACTATTCGTAGGTAACGCAATTCAAATCCAATCAAATCAAAATTCTTTTATTTTCTCTTCACAAAGAAATACAGGCTCTAATTAAAACAAATACATCTTAATTATGGTTGGGGTACTAGTTAAACTTACATATAGATGTGGTGAGATGTAACAGTACCAATACAAAATTAAAATGTCGGTAAGAAATAGTAGGACAGTTTTTATTTTGGTTTAAATATGTGCAAGTACTCATTGCTGTCTACATGCATAGTGGAAATAATAAAGCTACAGTTTAATTCTGCTACTCGTGGCAATGCGACTCATTTTGGTGGACTAATTATAAGCTGTGTCTACTGATTAAAAACTACTGCAATGCTACTTATTTTGGGATTTTATATATTATTATACAGTTTCTCCGTGTTTATATGGATTCCGGTTTAACCATTTAATTTAATTTTATTGTTCCATGATTTCTCTGTTTTTCGTAAAATCATTATGCTCATTATGTTTTAATGTGGTTTTTTTTTTATATGGCATACATAATGTTTATTCCTAAATTGTACAAAATGTGGATGACGAGCGGGGACAGAGAAAGGTCAAATGCTGGGGTGGCCACAGCTCAGGGGGTCGCTGAAGTAAAAAATACTAAATTCTATGTGAGGCTGTGATCACTTGCACGGGATCACCGATCACGTGTTAAGGGGTCAACGCGCTCCTCGCCGCTAAGGAACGTACCCTAGCTAACCTGCGGCTTACTCTAGCTACCTAGGTGGAAGACACAGCAGAGATGTGCTATGCTGCGAGGATGTGAAAGTAAGGCTACCAATATACGTGACCATTTCTACTGATGATGATGTTAAGCTTGTCATAGCTTAACATCATCATCAGTAGCTTATTAGTTAGCGGCTATCCACTAACGTGGCTTCCGTTTATCACCAGTTGGGCCGTATTCTTGGTGACCGACTCGAAGATACAAAAAAATAAACCACTCAATCCCTGCCAGGGCATCTTTACAGGCGATTTGAATTTGTAACGACTTTCAGAACTCCAAATTCATTATTTATTCGGGCTATTGACCCAAAAACAAGAGTAATTTTCCCTTGTTAAACACATTGGTTCATTATCTACATAGAGATCGATATGACACGTACTGTTGAATTTTCTCGACGATAATATGACACTGATTGTCATTGCAATCCCATTGTAGAGGTATGTTGTTAATTAAGTAGATCCACTTTTTGCCTGTTTTATGTAAAACAGGCGTATCGCGTGCGTCAACCAGCGTGCGAACCGATTTACTAAAATGACATTTGTTATTCACTTGGTGAGAAAACTGATCAAGTGATAACATCAGTTGGAAACATGTGATTGATTCAGTCTCAATATTGTAACGACAGAAAACCCTTTTTTGCTAGGTATGCAAATTGTAAATAGCATATTATAGTATTATTATCGTAGTCGACTGTTAATTCTGATTTATCTGCAGATTTATGGCAGACATTAAGGATGATGTAATTAAAATGTATGTAGTATGCAATGGTGCTTTATAAGAGCTATTGTTTCATTTTAATATTGTTCGTGGCATTATGTGTGATGGATTTATTAATATATAGTCTAATCATAATGCTTAACAGCATTTTCGATATGAAATTTAACGAGTTTGAGTCAATCTAAGTGAGTTTTGATATTCTCTGTGGACGCTACCGCCTCTACTTCCTGTCAGGTCCAGTAATCACTTTACTTACCTTCTCCCATAGTCTCCCAAACGGAGGAATAAGACTACAAGGATCTTATTATAAAAGCGTTGATATTTTTTTTCTATCGACGCCGTACTTCTTAGTTGTATTCACACAGCATGCGTCTCGAAGGCACAATTTTCTTAATATTTCTTCCTGATATGGGTATAGCATCCGATTTTGAAAACCTTGGTGATCACAAGAAAATATACTCCCAAAGTGTGGCACAGCGTTTAAGACCTCGCTACTTCATGTCCCGAGTTTGATCCCTGGCCGGAAAACTATTTGTATGATCTATAAATGGTCGTTCTTAGTCGAGATGTTCTTTGTGTTTGCCAATGATATGTTTTAAAAGTACCCATTGACACAGGGGTCCATTTCCTTAATACGTCATTGTCTTTATGAATAAAGATTTTGGTTTCGATAGGCGGTGTCACTTCGGCACGTCATCCTGTGAAAATGGGGGTGCCCCAAGGATCTATATTGGGCCCATTTTTATTTCTAGTTTATATAAATGATCTCCCTTATCTGGTAGAGAAAGTATCAGACATAGTTTTGTTCGCTGATGATACGTCGCTCATATTTAAAGTAAATAGAAAGGATAAAGATCTTATTGAGCATAATAAAACACTAAGCTTTATATCAGAATGGTTTTCGGCAAATAATCTCTTGTTAAATGCAGGGAAAACTAAATGCATCAGGTTCTCATTGCCGAATGTGACTCAAATTGTACCAACAGTTGCACTTAATGCGAAAATATTAGATCTAGTCCCATCGACCGTATTTTTAGGATTGACACTTGATTCAAAATTGCAATGGGGTCCTCAGATTGAAAAGTTAGCAGGTAAATTAAGTTCGGCTTCCTATGCTGTCTGGAAAATAAGGCAATTGTCAGATGAACAAACTGCTAGATTAGTGTATTTCGCGTACTTTCATAGCATTATGTCGTATGGCATTCTGCTGTGGAGTTCGGCGGCTGACATAGGTGCTATTTTTGTATTGCAGAAAAGAGCAGTCAGAGCCATTTATGGTTTAGGCAGTCGCGATTCTTTGCGAAATTTGTTTAAAGAAATAAATATACTTACTGTGCCATCGGAATATATATATCAGAATATAATGTTTGTTAGAAAAAATATTCATAATTATAAAAAGAAAAGTGAACTGCATAATATAAATACTAGGAATAAAAACAAACTAGCCATGCCAGGCTTTAGAGTAAGCAAAACTAATAAATCATTTTTAGGAAATTGTATTAGGTTTTATAACAAGCTTCCTACTCAAATTACTGATCTGCCTGACACAAGTTTTAAAACACATATTAAACGTATACTTATGGCTAGGGGTTATTACACCACTAAAGAGTACATCGATGACAAAGACGTCTGGCTCTCACTTCCTACCTGCACATTGCTCGCTGGAGATCTTGTAGCCATATAGACATGACTGATCAGCTGTGTTACGTGAACTATCTGAAAATGATTGCTATCATATACTTAATTTAAAATTATTGACTCTGTCTCAAAATGAATAATGTTATTGTTTCGAAGTTTTTCTTTTGTATACCTAAATATAATCTAAAATAATAAGCATTCAGACAACCGATCGAGCATATATTGTGTTTGCCTACTAAATAATTACTCTAATTGGACCAAATCCCGTGTTCATGCCCGCTTGAGTATGTTTCGCCGGACCGTCTCAACTGGGTCGTGTTGAAACCGGTAGTAGATGAACCCACTGAGTTTGTTTCGCTGGGTCTTCTCAGTTGGGGCGCATTGGATCCGGTAGTAGCATTAAAGCGCGACCGTCGTTATTAACACAAGGTCCGTCATAATAATAATACCTTTAATATAGACACAACCATTGACAATATGTAGTAAAAATATTAGACTGAAACTAGATAATTAAACATAATCTCTTGACAATAACTTGATACGAGCTAGCTAAATATCATTTCTGTAATAAAATAAATTTTATAAATGTTTTCATACAAGATGTACCTAAATATCTATGTTACTAGAAATAATATCTAATGTATACAACTATATTACTACAAACATGTTCTGACTATTTAAAAGCGCTTTTTTAAAGTCTACGTGAATAAAAACCTTTTTTATTTTATTTATTTATTTTATTTATTTTATGTTACCTAATTTAAAATATTTTAAGTATTTCTTGGAATAAAATTACGGAATGAAATGACTAAGACACAGCATTTTTAATAATAAATTAACCCGCGTAAACGTTTGAAATATATATATTTTAATAATAAATTAATTTGAAACCGTTATGGGTTATTTGAAAAATTCGAAGACAATAATTTGTCATAATTTCTTTTTACTCATCAAAGTTCTCAAATATCTAAGAAAATTTAAATTGAGATTACCAAAGTTATTCTGCCGTGAATAGTTGTATCGTAATTCACGAGTATTTTATCCATATTTACTATCCCAAATATCTTAAAATATAGCAGTAAGAAATATCAATCGTCAATTGATATGGCAAAAGTGCAAAACCGTGCGAAGAAAACGTGTAATGGCATTAAATTAATAAGAATAAGGATAAATTAAAAATAGTTCTTATTGATTCATACGCGTCGTTATAGTAGATATACAAAGATTTTCTATTGTTTTTAATTACTAAAATATCTCCACAATGGAGATCTTTGGGGGAGGCCTTTGTCCAGCAGTGGACGTCTTTCGGCTGATATGATGATGATGTTGATGATGATGACTAAAATATATTTTATTAGCGGTTTCATAAAGCCGTTTTTTAATATATAACTCTCCACCCATACAAACTATTCTATGACAGAAATCTAATCGAAAGACAACGAACGCACGACATGAAAACCAGCATTTAATCATTACAAAAACCACATTAACTACATTTCATTCTTAAAATTAGAAATATTGGGTCACACTAATTTATCTTTGTCATGCAATTTTTCTTTTTAGTGAAAAGAACACCTGTTTCTCGTGTATTATTTCTGTTAAATTAATGAAGCGTTAAAATTATTCGTCACAGGCTATAAATGTTGCGCTTAATTAAAATTAGAGCATTGATAAAATTAACTTTTACTGTGGAAAACTGAATTAAGAATAGGGTTGAAGGTAAATAGAAGCTAACCTCTTAATCGCTGTCCAAAATAAGCAAATATATCTATATATATATATATATATATATATATATATATATATATATATATATATATATACTATTCTAAACTGTACTTGTAACATTGCCTATATTTTTTGTATACGGGTATCACTATATCATGTTTTGAGTCATATTGAATACATTCCTAGCATAAACACACTCACCACGCTTTCCAGTATATTCAAAACCACTCGAACTCACTTCCAACCATTCACACATTATAATTCATACATATTAGCCCCACTTAAAACTAGCTTTACCTCTCACACTATTCGTTCTCACTTACTAATGCTAAAAATTTTACAAGTGACCACTCCCCCACAAAATGTAACTCATTGTGATCCTATAAAAACAAATGGCAGATAAACTCACAAACTTAAATGAATTGGACGGCATCGTGGTTGCAAAGTCGGTTACATGTGACATAAAGGATTTAAATAAACATTTTAACTGTAACAAAAACGATCTTACATTAATCCAACAAAATATAAGAAGCATATATTGTAACTTTGATAACTTTGAAGCCACTCTCTCGGAATTTAATTCAGAAATTGACGTTATAATACTCACCGAATGTCGCCTCAGTATAAACAAACCCGTCCCCACATTAATGAACTATATTCATCATACTACCACGTACAATTGTAATCAAAATGATGGGGTGGTTATATACGCCAAATCTAAACTAAATCCAGTTTTTATTGAACATAAACTGGATAACGCTACGTGTATACAGGTAAACATATGTGAGAGTACTATATTGGGAATATACCGGTCACCTTCACATCAGAACGCGTCGAATTTTATTAACTCACTGAATACGTTATTAGACACGATTAAACGCAACCGGAATATTATAATATCTGGTGATATAAATATTAACCTAGCTGTTAAAGACAACGAGTCATCGTATGAATACAGTAATCGGTCCTCTTACCTTAATGTGCTGTCCTCACATGGTCTTCTACCTGGACACATAATTCCCACGCGAGAAAATAGCTGTCTTGACCATTCCATTTTAAAGATTGATAATACCAAGCTAACAGCCAGTATTGCAGTCTTAAACACATGCGTTACCGATCACGCCTCGGTCTTTATGAGCATATCTAAAATAAAAACTAAATACCGCTCTCCAACTATCAAGAACTTCACTGACTTTGAGTCAGCTGCTGAAAAGCTTATAAACAAATATCTATCTAACTTATTATTAAGTGACGACCCTAACTTTGTGATCGGTTATTTGATCAAAAAACTTAAAACATGTCTGGATGAGAACGTTACGGTAAAGAGGATACCTTGCAAACAACGTATTATTAAGCCGTGGATCACCAGTGGTCTGTTACGCTGCATCAGAAACAGAAACAGAATGCAACTAAAATTAAGATCGGATCCGTATAATTTAATATTAAAAATAACATTCACTAGATACCGTAACTATTGCAATAAATTAATTAAAAAATTAAAACGTAAATACGAATCTGAACTATTAAGCACTAATATTAAAAACTCTAAAGCACTATGGAAATCTATCAAACAAATAACGCATCTTAATACATCCAAAATTGGAAGCCGTGAATTACTCTATACTCGAAGTACTACTTCAGAATCAGTTAACAGGGCTAATAATTTTTTCGCTACTGTCGGCAAGCAACTCGCATAGGGCATTCTCAGTGGATCTACGCAGCCAGTTGGTGGCATACAGTGTACTACAAAAACACATTTATCTTCTTTCGTACTTCTAGAGACTGACCCATGGGAAGTCGACACTGTGATATCGAGTTTAAAAACCGACAGTGCTCCGGGTTGGGACGGCATCCAGACTAAATTCATAAAAATGGTTAAACCCCTCGTTGTTCCCATAATAAGCCATCTTGCCAATCTCTGCTTCAGAACAGGCATATTCCCGAACTTGCTTAAGAAATCGATTGTTACACCCGTCTTTAAGAGTGGTGATAAAAGAGATATCAATAACTACCGACCTATATCAGTCTTGTCAGTTATCTCAAAAGTTATTGAAAGGCTAATCAACTCACGCCTAATTACTTATCTAGAAAAATTTAATATTCTATCCACATCACAGTTCGGATTCAGAAAAGAAAAATCCACAGAAGACGCCATCTCAGGATTGTCCACCTTGATAACTCGGCACTTAGACCGTGGAGAAAAATGTCTGACCGTCTTCTTGGATCTGAAAAAAGCTTTCGACACTGTTTCTGTCGCCACCCTAGTAAAAAAGATGGAGTCTATAGGTATTAGGGGTATGCCACTAAAACTCTTAACTGATTACCTACATAACCGTACCCAGAGCGTAAAAATTGACAGTTTCACAAGCTCGTACACTAAGATAGACTATGGCGTGCCCCAGGGAAGCGTATTAGGCCCTACGTTATTCTTAATATACCTTAATGAATTAACTAATATCGAGGTTGAGAGAGGGCAAGTATTCTCATATGCGGATGACACTGCCATTGTATTTAATGGTACATCTGGAGCTCTGTTTTTGAGGCTGCTGAGAATGGTCTCCACAAAATTGTAATCTGGCTTAAATCTGCCCTTCTTACGCTAAACGTTGCCAAAACGAAATACATCTGCTTTGCTATTAATAAGCGTACACTACCCCCCCCCCCCCCCCCAAACTTCTCGTTGAGGATTCATTCCTGTGACTTCTCTAATACCGCGCAATGTGGGTGCGAAGAAATTGAAGGTCTAAAATCTACTAAATACCTTGGAGTCATCGTGGACCACCGTCTCTCCTGCCATGCTCAGATTGAGGCTATAAATAATAGGATCCGCAAACTCATTTGGGTTTTTAAAAAGCTAAGACATGTCGCCAGCCAAGATCTTCTAAAGCGTACTTATGTTGCATTGGCAGAATCAGTTATGAGTTATTCTATTCCCGTCTGGGGTGGTGCCACTAAAACCAAATTTCTGGAAGCAGAAAGAGCCCAGAGATGCTTAATAAAGACTATGTTCTTTAAACCATTTAGATTTCCTACTGACGAGCTTTATGAAACTTATAAATTATTGTCCCTTAGAAAACTTTATATTATCAACTCAGTACTTAGACTACATAAAACCTTACCATATGTATATAAAGCCCAAACAGGTAGAAGGAAGCCTAAAGTGGCCCCTTCTCCTCCCTGTAGAACTCTTTTTGCTAGGCGTCAATTTGAAGCCCACTCTGCCTACCTTTATAATAAGCTTCACAATAAATGTACAATACATAACCTTTTACTCCATGTATGTAAAAAAACAATTGTCCAAGAACTGGAACCGCTTGGGTACTGTGAAACTGAGAATTTATTATTTAAATACGAACTCTAGACTACCGTACTTACCGATACCAAGATACCACATCGGCTAGAAGTCCGCCAGACAGTATGGGGCAGATACACACACTCTCACAAACACACTCACACACACACACACACCATAGTTATAAGCTAGTTTACCAGTAGTTCGAATTATACCAGTTTTTTTCCTATCACTTTTATTGTATTGATCTTGATTGTGATTGTAATTAAACCTAAAATAGTTTAATTAATTAATAGAATAGAATGTACTAATAATCCTAGGGAGGAGCAGAGTCACCCAACACAAGCATTACTACATGCTTCCTGGGTGGTTCTAGCCACACTATGTTATATGCGAAATGTTAATGAAATAAACTATTTTATTATTTATTTATTATTATTATTATTTATTATATATAATAATAATAATATCCTGGTACAATATTCACAAGAGGCCATCTCATCCCAAACTAAGCAGAGCTTGTACTATGGAAACTAGATAACTGATATACCTACTACATATATTACTTTTCTTTTGTGAATATAAACTAACATAGGTATTAGATAAATTATGGATTTTATACATATTTCGTTAAATAATTGACTCAACCTGATGATGATATTATACTTTCTCCCCATTATGTTTAAATTAATTTGACAAGAGTATATTAACATTCGTCTTCTTGTTACTCGCATTGTGTATGCTATGTTCACCCTAAATAGCTACATAAAAATCGCATTTTCGTAAAATTATGACTCGTCCCCTTTTACCTAATTGCCACAGAAATATTGGTATACATTTTTAAATCCAGGAAGACTACATGGTATGTACAAGTTTTGTTTCGGAAAATGGCCGAATGGCCCCAAATTATTATGTCGTAAAATTGCGTCTTAAGCTTATGAACAAAGTTTTTTTACAAATACAACGATTGAGTTGAATATGAAATATGTGTTGTCAACACGACAATCATAATTAATTTAAACACTTTTATAATTGCTGTGATTGAGTACTGTTAGTGAAATATTCAAGTATAGTAATATTCAAGTAACTATCATGAGAACTATAATCGTAATCATTATATCAGCCGAAAGACGCCCTCTACTGGACAAACGCCTCCCCAAAAGATCTCCACAATTGCCGGTCTTGCGCTATCCGCATCCAGCGACTTCCAGCGACCCTCACAAGATCATCGGTCCACCTTGTAACGGCCCTGCCTTCGCTGCGTCTTCCGGTTCGTGGTCGCCATTCGAGAACCTTTCTGCCCTAGCGGCCGTCGGCTCTACGAGCTATGTGCCCTGCCCACTGCCACTTTAGCTTGACAATTCTATGGCTATGTCGATTACTTGGATACTATTCTTGTGGACTTTATACTTGGATACTATTCTAATAAGCTAATTTGAGTGGTGTACCATTATTTCACTTGAATTAGCGGGCCAATTTAAATAATGCCAATTAAAAAAAAATGTCATACGAGGGCCCAGTTGAAAATCAGTGCCAAGCCCCTGGGTTGGCTAATGCTGAACTGGATACCTGCAGTTGTCAGACACATGCACCCACTTGAATACCAAGTTTTTTTTAAATATCGACAGACGTATATGTATTTATATGTAATTGTCTTCAAAAAAATCTTTCAATGTAAGCAATATTTTATATGTTTCTTTTCAATGGTTTACCGCCGCCTCCACCGCCGCAGCTCAAGAGGTACAGCGTGTCGACAAGCAGTTCAACTATTTAAAGCTTACAAAACTTCTCGAGCAGAGTTATAACTCTCTAGAATAGGTGAGTTATGATCTCCAGAGTACCTACGTGGAACTATTCATTCTAACTCCTCCTTGTTTCTTTCAGATTAAATTTGTTGCGGGATCCAAGACAGTTAAAGCGATACCCTGGGACATGCCTTAGCCTCATCGCTCAGTGTCATTTCATTGTGTGCCATTGTTGATCCTGGCTTGCAGGAGTTGCAGTTGTGGGTAAAATGGAGGGACTTGTCTTGTGTGACAGCCTATGTGTTGGTCCAGAGTGTCAGCTAACTCCATAACAAATTTTATAAAAATTGCTCCTGCCGTTTAGACGTGAAGAAGTAACAATATACCTACAAACTCGCAAACTTTCGCCTTTATAATGACGCGGCGGCGGAGACGGCCGCCGCTGCTGGACGTGCCGTGCGCGCGGACAAACATGCTGCAGCGCGCGCCGCTAACGCGGGCACTGCGCGCTCTTAGCGCGGTAGGGGATACGGTTGACATGTTTACGTGTTCGCTGAATAGGTTCACGATGGCAATGAATGTTTTGTTCAGTTTTAAGTAATTAACTATAATTGTTTTTAATTTAGAATCTATGTTATGTGCCTACTCCACCGAATTGGTTTTGACTGTAATGGTGGTGTAGTTCTGTGTGTAAATAAATAAATAATATTAGTATGATAAGTGTGACAAAAAAGCCGCACAAAAAGCAATTTTGTAATACTCAATAGCCATCATCGTCAATTAAAATGTTTGCAATCTTATTTTATAATGGCCGCCACCATCACGTTTGTCACCATCCGTTTCCAGAATAGACAGTACAGATGTCACCACGCAGTGACAATGTCGTAACTGCCACTATATTATTTACATACATACATAGACTCACGCCTGTTTCCCAGAGGGGTAGGCAGAGACAACGGATTTCCATTTGTCACGATCTTTGCATACTTCTTTTGCCTCGATTACTGTCATTATATTCTTCATACATGCTCGCCGGTTTAGGGTACTTCTGACCTGCCCTTTCTTGAGAACATCTCCAATTTGGCTATATTATTTGCCACTAATTAACTTTGTGTTGCAAATGTACAGACGCCAGCACATCCAGCTACCCCAATTTGTCAAATTGCTTTTTTAATTTTCAACTTTATCATATAATGTAATAATGACATTTATTCAGCACTTAGGTATTAACATACATTTGTACTTGTCTAGCTCACAATGCAGTACATAAATATAGTGGACAGTGTAAAAGTTACAAAAAAAAAATTATCCGTCCGTGCGGTCTGTTTTATCGCATATAATTATTTTCTATAATCCTTAAATAAATAACAAGTTACTAATCTATTATTTTGAAATCTAGTTCTACTATGTTAAAATTAAAGAATAGAAGGCAAAGCGGTTGGCTAGCGCAGAAGGCTCTTAACCAGTAGCTTAATTTAAGCGACTAATACCTGACTGCACATTTTTGAGGTTTGGGCCACAGCTCAGGGGCCGCTACAGCAAAAGCATAAGCTTCACTTTCAATTGGGGAAATTTGACAGATTGGGGTAGCTTGATGTGCTGGGTCTATACATATGTGTTGTGTGTTTAGTTAACATGTTTTTATGGTGTAAAGAAATTCAATATTTAATAAAGAAAACTTGCACACATGCTTTTACTGGCCTGTTGGTTTCATGCTTAGAGACTTTCAAGTGAGACCCAGAACAAATCTTTGTGTGATAAGTAAAATAAAAATAAAATAAAAAAGGTTTTTATTCACGTAGACTTTTAAAAAGCGCTTGTAAATAGTCAGAACATGGTTGTAGTAATATAGTTGTATACATGATTATTTCTAGTAACATAGGTATTTAGGTACACATTGTATGAAAACATATATAAAATTTATTTTATTATAGCATTGATATTTAGCTAGCTCGTATCAAGTTATTGTCAAGAGATTATGTTTAATTATCTAGTTTAAGTTTAATATTTGTTCGGTGTCTGGGTGTCATTTATCTATAACTAGCTGTGCCCCATGGTTTTACCCGCGTTAATGTTTAAATTATAGCCTATGTGTTAATCTAGGGTGTCAGCTAACTCCATACCAAATTTAATTAAAATCGGTCCAGCCGTTTAGACGTGAAGAAGTAACAAACATACACACTCACAAACTTTCGCATTTATAATATCAGTGTGATAATAAATATTATATTTAAAAAACTTAAGTATGTTTATCAGTTATCTGGTAGTAATAGTATGTAGTAGGCAAAAGAAAAAACCAAAAAAGGCTCTACCTAGTTTGAATTAAAATAAAAATTTTTAGTCTGTTATTTTTTTAATTATTAAAAAAATCCTAAATAGCTGGTGCTTCGAAACCCGCCGGACGATTTTAATTTCCCAATTTTGAGATTTGATTAAAGCTTTACATTGGGAATACTGCTATAAAATTCTTAAAATGTAATAAATAGCTGGCAGTTTAGTCTACGTAATGGTGTACTACAATTCCAATCAAATTATTTAAATTTAAACTTTTATCAATACAGTACCCCACGACAGGGATTAATTTCCCTAGTGCGAGCATCATCTTATAAAAAGATATGTCCCCATTCACCGTGGGACTAATACCTATCCGTATTACAGTATTACCGGTTTTGAATAGGATTTCGTAACAGTAGCTACTGTAATTTTATTTGACTGATCTCCATGTAAATTTTGTTATTTTGTTAAACCCCAAAAGATTCTACGATTACAAGTATAGCTTATTTTAAAATAAATATCTTCCTACAGACCCGTGACACGCTTAAACTAAATAAACAAGCAAGTGGGCGTTTATAATATTATAAAAATCGTCTTGACTTTGAAAGAGATTACTTATTTCTGTCGTTTGGTGAGGGGAGGGGGAATGTCATGGGGTTTTGAAACCGTGGGTGTTACTCTCCTGGTAAGCTTTTACACGTGATTTGAGGGCTGGCCTATTTTTCGGTAAAACGTGACAAGGAGTGCTAAGTCTGTTTTTCATTTTTTAGTATAAAAAAATAAGTAAAGATTCTTGTATTTTTTTTCTGGTGCCTATGCTACATATTATTTAGTTTCACATCATAAGCCTGATATCTTTCACTGATGCACATAGATCTCCCAAAAGTTTCGATAACATTGCCATTGACGGTCACCGTAGCCTAATTGGTAGTGCTCCTGCTTACGAAGCTGGTGGTCCTGGGTTCGAATCCCGGTAAGTGCAAATATTTGTGTGATGAGCACGAATATTTGTTTCTGAGTCTGAGATAGAAAACATCCATTTTCTATGTATATAAGTATTTATCTATCTATATAAGTATGTATATCGTCGCCTGGTACCCATAGTACAAGCTTTGCTTAGTTTGGGGCTAGGATGATCTGTGTGACATTGTCCCCAGATATTATTATTATATTTGGAGGGGGTTGCCTAAGTCACCGCGCCTGACATGCGAGTTGGTGACCGCAGTTGGGTGGTAGTTAGTACACAGGTGGCGCTGCTGCCAGACTACCTGATGTATCCCTCAGTCGCCTTTTAGGACACCCACGGGATGGTATGGGGTGGCCCTGTTATGCTTCCTAGGCCAGAAACCACACGGCTAGTATATTAATATTTTATTAGCTGTCTCCATAAATTCCTCCAAGTAAATAATAAAAAAATAAATAAAAAAGGTTTTTATTCACGTAGACTTTAATAAAGCGCTTGTAAATAGTCAGAACATGTTTGTAGTAATATAGTTGTATACATTAGATATTATTTCTAGTAACATAGATATTTAGGTACATATTGTATGAAAACATTTATAAAATTTATTTTATTACAGCAATGATATTTAGCTAGCTCGTATCAAGTTATTGTCAAGAGATTATGTTTAATTATCTAGTTTAAGTATAAAATTTGACTTACGCTGGCAGTTATTTTTAATCGCGGTTTACAGTTACCCTAGGGGGCTTTCACTGCTTCACAGGAGAATATTATGCTCACAGGTTAAATTATGTTTTCATTGCAAAATGTAGGTACCTAGCCAGCACATCCAGCTACCTCAATCTGTCAAATTTCTTTATAGATTTTTTTTTACTTTATCACAAAAGCATAAGGTTCACTTTCAATTGGGGAAATATGACAGATTGAGGTAGCTTGGTAAGCTGGCGTCTGTACCTACTGACCTACCCAATAATTTATTTATTTCTCACCACAATCCCCAAACAATTGCAATGTTTACCTCTGACGTAATGAACGCGATATTATGTTAAATAGCTTATAATAAATATCTGTATAGTAGTTTATTATACAGATCTTGTAGCAACAAGGAACAACTTCCGTGCATTAAAGCGGTTATGCCATAACTTACTAAGTATAAGAGCTCACTCGATATGATACTTAGCTACTTAAACTATACCCTTGGTGCTTTTGCAGCTGGCCTCACTAGTTGCAATTATCTCATTTTGTGAGGCTCTAGCCTCGTTCTATGATTCTGTCTGTCACTTTGCACTGAAGAGAAGTGGACCAACTTTTTTCCAACTCCTCCTTTTTTCTTTCTGAATTTGTTGCGGAACCCAAGACTACCCGACCGCCGACTAGACCGCCCAGTGTCATTTCATTGTGTGCCACTGATGATCTTACCTTACAGGTGCCGCAGCGGTGGGTAAGAGTGAGGAACTAGTCCCATAAACAATAACAAGTAAAAACAATTATTTTTATTTGATAGGTTTAATGCTCTCGGAATCATCGCATAAAATTTTAAAGACAATTTTAAGTCAGTTGTATGTTCTTTAAAACAGTAATAAAATCGTTACGAACATTTGTATATTATACATAATAATAAAGATCAAACATAAAATGCATATAAAAATCCCCTAACTTTTATTATGTAGGTAACACCACGCCACACCCTCATATTGTTCAAAGCCAACCTTCTCGTAAAGTTTACAAGCGTTGAAATTACCTTTGACACAAAATGCAAAAACTTCTCTGTCATCTTTCATCAAAATATTACTCACTAACTTCAGGAGTAACTCCGCATATCCTTTTTGTCTTTGTTTTTCTATCGTGAACATGTGTAGGAATGTTCCAGCTTCATTCACAAATACCCAGGAGATAAGAACGCCGTTCAAGAAGAGTCCGTAGCCAGATTTAGTGCTGATGAGTAGGTGGAAGTACCAGGGTGACGAAGGGTACTGATGTGGCCATGTGGCGTTGACTAACTCAATGTGATCGAATGATAGAAGGTCAAAGGTGATGCCAGGAGGTAAACTGAAAAAACAAAATAAGATTTTTTTTTATTCTTCTGAATGACACATTGCTTTTTATCTATACTAATATTATAAAGAGGTAACGTTTGTGAGTTTGTGACGTTATAAGGGGTAATCTCTGGATCTACTGAACCGATTTTCAAAATTATTTCACCAATAGAAAGCCACGTTATTGTAGAGTGTGTAATTTTTATTTATCCCGAACTTTTAACCCAAAGTATTACGCGGGACAAACGGGTAAGGACAAAAATATTTATAACGCGAAACGAAGACCGCGGGCACTGCTAGTGTTCAATAAAACGGCGCCGCGGCGGGGCAAAGCTAGTTCTGTATGTTTTATTAGTGACATACTTCAACAGTATACATTACTTCATATAATAAAACCACATCTCGATGAATTTATGGACCCCAACATCTTAAACAACACATTTACGATATAGAGCGTATCAAAATTAAATTTAAAAGGTAATAAGTACTACTTGGTCTCAAAAAGTGGGACACTGCAATCCCAAACAAGATTAGAAGATGCTTTACAACGCATATTACCAGTCTCTATTACGAGTTAAATGTATTTTACTGCATAAATCTGTCATAACTCTTCTGAAAAATGTAATTTGCATACATAAACATATGTTATTGAAGTACTCATGTCGACGTAATATCAAATAAAATGACATAAGAGTGACACAATTTCGTTAACCTGATTTAATATATGATACATTCGTTTAATAACAACCTACTTACGGCGTTACAATTATCAAAATACATGTGATTTTTAGAAAATAATTACTGGTTTAAAACAAGTATAGCCAACTTCAATATACGTAAGCTATCTTTTTTTACTCCGATAAATTTGTACACCTTTTGCTACCATTATCCATTGATAATAATTTCTGGTCCATCAATTCAATTCAATTCATTCTTTATTGCAATCATGTGTACAGTCTTATACATTACAAGTTTTAACATGACACCCTGTTAGGGCACGGCGACATTAAATAATTAAAATAAAATCAACGCAAATAGGTTGTCTGGAATCTGGAAGAGATCGCTTTTAGTGATAAGGCCGCCAATTGCAAATATTGTTCTATGTATGTTGTTTTGTTTGTATCATTTATGCAATAAAGTGTACTTCTTCTTCTTCAACTTATTTTTATGACAATCGATTTGAATGAATTTATATAGGACAATGGGTACTGACTAAATTAGAACAACTTGTGATTCTTTTTCCAAAGATTTATAAACAAAAGAGAATTAGCTAAAATACAAAAACAAAGTAAAGAAATATAATATAGTCGAAGTCGTTTTTGAACTCGGTATAACATTACTATATGTGTGTAGTATATGTTTTTTAGAATATTTTTTACTGTTTAGTGACTTTCTATTAGGTTTCGACCGCTAGCCAATACAATGAAAAGTGTTTTTTTTTCAGCGGCGTCTGGAATTTTCATATACAATTCAATATGAAATTCGGCGCATTCCTGCTTTTTTAAGGCCAATAAATAAAGAGACTCACCTGACATCTTCAAACAGTAATTTCCTATTTAATATGTACATGTTGGAGGGCAATATAAGCCGTATTTCTACACCTACATCTTGAGTCACCCTCTTTATACACTCGATCACGTGTTGGGGGGCGAACGGCACTATGATTGCCCTTTTCCAATTTATTACACTTGTTTTTCTTAAAGCAGCTTCAAGGTTTTCGGTATTCTCCGTTGGACATTGTATTATTATTTCGTAGAAATCGTTCTGGAACAGAGTTTGTTTGTAAGTATAAGTACGGGTTTCTATCAGGGTATTCGATCATTGGCTGTGACGTTGATACTTCGCGGAATAAGTTTATTGCATTAAGGACATTCGATAGGTTGAATATGTGAAAACCACATTTTCCTTTTAATACGAAAATCGGCAGCAGTTAATTAAACACCAAAACAATTGAAAATGTGTGCAATAGATTTGTAAGCATTAACCTATTAGCCGTGTAGTCTCCGACCCAGAAACAATAACAGGACCACCCCATACCTCCCGTGGGTGTCGTAAAAGTGGTAAAAGGCGACTTAGGCGACTGGCACACTGCCCACATGATGCATGAAATCACACACAGTTCAACACAACACACATTATGTTATTAAGTACTCAATAGCCGCGCAACGGTTATGACGTAGCTGCTATGTTATAATAATATTTTTACACTGGGATTATTTATTTGATTAGTGATTATCATTTTATTAATTACTATAATAATTTTACATCTTAAAACTATTAATAATCGATATTAAACTTTCAAATGGTTGTCACTGATAAAAATATAAATAGGGTAGGAGAATTATTAAAGAGGCATTCTTTGTACGACGGTAGATGAGAACGTTACTCTATTCAATTAAATATTGTGTGTGGAAAATATCTCTGAGTTTTAATGTGCAGAACCTACGAGTGCGTAATACATACCATGCATCTGCATGAACGCAGGTGGATGCATGTGTGTTGGTCTGTGCGTGTTTTCTATACAAACGGAGATACTTACAAGCTACGTTAGAACACGCACTCACGCACTACGCTGCATCACGTATCTACCTATTCGGCGCCACTTGTGTAGTAGCTACCACCTACGGTCAGGAACTCGCATGTCTAGCGTGGTGACTACGCCACCCCTCTAAATGGCAACTTTATAAAAACCTTTTATTTGGGGGAGCCCTATTCCCAGCAGTGCACGCTATCAGATGTTGTAATACCTATTATTGGTTACCTAACTTATTAACCTAACATATTATACCTACTACATATACCTATACTGACATGTCGGCGCCATTTTATCGTTATCGGTTTAAAATCGTTGGCATCGTATCGTTTGCTGTACAAATGCCCATAAAAGTGAATTAAGAATATAATTAACAGTCGAGTGAGTAGAAAACCCATTAATGGTTATAGCTATTATTATAAACGGGATTGTTTGTGGTTTATTTGTATCATCCACAATGAGTCTGCAATTGTAGAAAGAATACAAATCTGTTCGTATACTATAACACAGTGTTTTTCAACCTTTTTCATGACGCGGCTTCTCTAGTATGAAGAAATATATCCCAACCTTTTGCAACTTCCCTATAGAAGCTTGGCGACTCCCCTAAAGAAGCTTAGCGACCCCCAGGGGATCGCGACCCACAGGTTGAAAAACACTGCTTTAACATATCAATTGTAATAAATAGACTACTTACGTAACGAGATCTTTTCTGTTATTTGCTTGTTAACTTTTGACTGGTCTGCTTGCTGTCTAGTGGTCAGTGATTCTGACTGCGAAGCCAGATTCCGTCGAATATTGGGGTGATACAAATTTCGATATTAAATCAATCAGTATTAACTGATTGAACTAATGAAAACATTTCATTTTTGATTTTGGGTTCAATTTTGTATGTTTTTATGAGATCGTCACATCAATAACTGGATGGGTCTAATGATGAGTCAAAGAGCTATATTTCGTGAGTATTAGTGATTATTTTTGTTTAAACAAGAAAAGTCACTATTCATATATTCATAGTCATTATTTCACTATTACCAAATAAAACAGGCAAAAACACCACTTAACATATTTTGGATTAAACTCTAATTTGCATAATAACGTTTAGAAAAATAAGAAACATTAACCTAATTAAATAGTAATTGGGCTATTTAATTAGGTTAATGTTTCATTCATAATTGGTCAAATTTTCACAATTATTTTTGTATCATTGTTATTGAGTAAATAAGACAGATATTACCTACCATTTGTAAGTCCCATAAAACTGCTCCATTAAGCTGCACTGCAAAGGCGACGTAATTGCCTAGACTTAGGGAAAATGAATATGGGCGTGAAAGTGCGAAGAAGTTACCTACTGTCTAATAGTAATATCGATAATCATTGTACTCTTATTTCTTATATTGAAAATTGTAGTATGCTTTATAAATTACACTAATATTGTTTCGTCCATATGTCTAGCGTCATCTATTAGCGCAAGCTGGAACTAAATCAGAAGTTATTCATGCATCCCAATAGATGGCATATCAAATAGTTGTATTATGTAAACTGGGTGACAATAACATTTGTTGTTAAAATATAAGGACACAATTAACACTTTCATCATAAAAATAGGGCTTGGATAAAATTTAATTTGAATAGATAACTTACTCACCTTTTCGTTAATAGCAACCATTCCATTGATAACTTCGCCGAAAGGGCAATACACTTTAAATCCATAATAAACACCTAGATCCATCCAACTCTTTTGTGTTTTAAGAACTGTGTATCCCGATATACCTCTTGGCCAATCCGATTTGAAGGTGTTTTGTAGTTCCAACCATTTTCCCTCTGGTAAATAATGTAGCGGATCTTCTGACATTAGGTATTACTGAGAGTGCACGACCGATACAAACTCGTTTATAAATAGGTGTACTAGAAGTTATCAGATCGCATTTGAGATGTCGTAGGTGGGAAAATATTATTCGTTTTATGCAGCATAATTTTACGGTACTCTAACTACCTAGTTATACTAATATCAACAAATTAATATTTCTATTAGTAAAGTTTTTTTAGTTAAGTTTATTAGTGAGTTAATTAAATTAGTGATTTGCTTGTCATTTATTATCATAAGTAAGTCACTCAGAGCTATCGTGATTATAAATGACATAAAAAAGGAAGTTGCATTTTAAAATGGCTACGTACACGTAGGACCTCCTAGTTTGGACCTCGTGTACAAAGATGACCCTTTGGACCTCTTTGTACCGTTTGGACCTTCAAACTTGGATGTTGTCTATACTTGATTACCTATTAGACCCTCTATTAAGCAACGTGTTCTGTTGGACCTCATTCACATGTCTTCGTATGAAGAGCTTAAATACAATCGTGCACAAAAGTGAGACACCTTATCATAAATAAAACACTATAATATAAATCAATATTTTTAATCAAAAATATAAAAGATCACAACGTTATGTTACAAATAAAATCACATATTCCAGTTAGATCACTCATTTTTCTGATTTGACAGATCTTGAAGATCGTTTACATAAAAATGCATGCTAGATATATTAATATAGAATGTTTTAGAAAGTTAGGAAGTTGTTTTACATATAAGACATTACAATATGTGGTATACCTCAGTATTATTGATATTTGTTCTTGGGGATTTTTTAAATACATATCCAATAAACCTGTAAATTTAAAAACAATATCAAGAAAAATAGTTTACATTATAATTTCTTGTGTTTCGTCTACTACTGAGCTTACTTAGAATATTAAAATTTTAGTATTAAGTATTTTTTTAATCTATTTCCGGTGTGAGGCCGATGATACTGCAGTTTTATTTTATTAAATTACATGTAATACAACACTTTTTTGATGATAGACGATATTTTTTGCCCGATAATTCTTGCCGGGAAGTTGCGTTCAGTGATTTAGTGTAAGCAAGAGTATAGGTAGGGTAGATAAATATGTCCTAAACCTGAACAATTATATGTGTAATACGCAAACAAATGTGACACATTCAGTATATCATATCATGTTTGTTGTGTAAAGACCGTAAACGCCTGGTAAATAGGCTAATCCATACATACACAAAACACGTCTGTTAGTAGTATTGCGGATAGGAGTGGAGGGTAATATACTACATTTTTCTTGTAACAGTATATTTTAAAACTATAAAACAGAAATACATTTGAGACTATTTGACATTTATTACTCGTGTTATCGCCCGGGACATTTCAAACAATTTTACAAAAAATATTCTAATATACGCTACAAATAACCCTTAATTTAAAACAAATTTCTTCATAATTCTAATACGTTGTTTCGGTACAGAAATAAAATGTTTGCCAAAATCAAGTTAATCGATCTCGATAATCAGAGCAAATGACTGACTGACTGAATGATTGTGGCAGACTGAGTAAAAGGTTATAAGGGTTTGTTTTTCATCTGGCCATGGAAAACTCTAAGAAACGAGGGATTCAATAAATAAATAATAATTTAAAATTCATCTCATAATAAATTAACACGTTATTTAGGAACAAAAATAAAATGTTTGCCCAAATTTCAAGTTAATCGGTCTAGGATATTCAAAACAAATGACTCTTAAATGGCTATGACATGCTGAGTTAAAGGGAATAAGGGTTTGGTTGTTTTCCTTTGGCCGTGGGGAACTCTAAGAAGCTAAGGATAAAATAAATAAAAACCTTGTTTAATTTTACTGCACTTTATTTTCCGAGAAAATCCACGCAATAGTGTGATGTTTTGTAAAACCGACCTTCTCGTGAAGTTTTTGGCCTGGTATATTATCCTTCAGCACAAATCCAAACATATGTCTATCTTCTTTAAGCAAAATATTATAGACTAATTTATATAGCAGTTCTGCATATCCTTTTTTCCTGTGTCCTTCTACTGTGTACGCGTGCATGAGCATCCCTACTTCATTGATAAATACCCAGGAGATGGGGTTGTTGTCCGCATATAAAGCGTAGCCACATTTGTTGTTAATGAGTAGTTTGAAGTAGGACTCCGAATCGGGGTATCGATGTGGCCAGGGGGCATCGACCAGCGCGGCGTACTCCGGAGTGAGGAGGCCGAAGGTGACGCCTGAAGGAAGGCTGTAAATGAAAAATATATAGGTATTATGGGTATTAGGTATTATATAAATATTAGGTATATTAAACACAGCGTACATGTGAAAGGGACACTTATACTCATACACAACTTATACTCTGTCTATTCGTTTATTATCATTTTGACAGTTCGTAATTAGTGATGCCCTCACACGTAACCGATTCGTTTCCGATTGATCTAGTGAGATATTCTTTTATAAATTACGATAAATTATTGAGCCGTACTATGCCGAAATTCTCGGTATTAATAATGGATTACAAAAAATACAAAACAATGACCCCGATTACTTACATGCAATATCATCTAAACTAATTGTAATATCCTCGCTTTTTTAAACGGTTTTATTTAGCTTACCCCGTTTTTACTAATATAATTCATATGCAAAGGACGGGGCACCTTTTTGTGGTTGTTTAGTTTTGGAGCGATATATTGATATTAATGGTGATTACTCTGCCGTTATGAAACATTATTTGTTATTGTTAAATAACATTAAAAAGTAATACTCAAAATAGATAAACGTAAAATAAATGAGTGCACATACAAGTATATGAATAAGTTATACGACGATTTATCAACCTCCTCCCGTCGAAGAAATATATCATGTTTATTGTCTGGCGCCATAATGGAACGTGTAAAAATATTAATTACTGACAGTGCCCCGCGTTGTACTTTAAAATTAATAGCCTATGTGTTATTCGGATATGTAAGCTACATATATTACTACAAATTTTCATTAAAATCCGTTCGGTAGTTTTTGCGTGAAACAGTAACAAACATCCATACATACCTATACATATACATCCTTTCAGCGATATTCACATAATTTCACATTTATAATAATTATTAGTAGGATGTGTATTGTTTTTATAGTCTACACATGACATTTCCATAACGCTATCGCTACTTTAATTATTCTACAATTTACTATTTACTTTAATCAACCCAATATAGCTACTATGGGCGGTTAATGCAATGAATCATATTGGTAACCAGTTTCATACATATTACGATTATCTTCGTGATTCTGAGATTCTGAGGCTAATTAAAACAGAAACCAGAATTAAGGTCTCAATATCGTCGGTTAGTTTTGAATAAACACAATAAAAAAACCTTCGAAATGTCGGAAAAAAAGACACAGTGAATTAGAAATAAGACTTTTTTTGTCACTGACCCGCTAGCTACTACAATCAAACTAATATTATAAAGACAAAAGTTTGTGAGTGTGTATTTTTTCTTATGTCGTATTCACGTCTAAACGGCTGGAGAACATATTATAGTGTAATTATGTGTCCGCAAATACTGTTACACACTCACTTCCATCATTAATAATCCGATGGGACGGCTAAAGATCAGATCAAGACCGACAGCTTTACGTACTGTCTGAGATAAGAGTGTTTACCACAGACTTCTAGAATCATTTCGGCTCGCCACGACGGTCAACTGGCTCGAGCGCTTCTAATATTCTTATAATTTAAAAGCTATGTCTTGTACTTTACTAAGCGGAGGAATTATAAAATTGATAACAAAAATGATTTTCTGTTCGCATAGTTTCTTCATGTAGACATATTCATAATTTAGAAGGGTAAAATAACTGAAATAAATTGTGGAAAGTCGTATTCATAATTCCCAAGTGATAAAACAATACGTTATATAATGCATTCTTCAAAAATTCTAATAAACTCACCTTACATCTTCAAATGGTGTTTTCCTATTTAAAATATATATATTTAAGTCGTGGTGAATCGCGAGGTGAACTGTGGGATGGTCTTCTGGTATAACCCTTTTTAGACACTCGATGACGTTTGGCGAACAGAATGGTATTACCACTTCTTTCTTCCAATTTATCAAATGTGTAGTTTTTAAAGCATTTTCAAGATACTCTGTGTTATCGGTGGGGCATTGGATAACTGCACCATATAGATCACTCTGTAAAATAATGTATAAAATCTATACATATAATAAAATCGTAGGAAAGTCAAAACTGTACATTGAATATTTTTTTAAAAGGATACCTGGGGCGTGATCTACAATCGATATCGAAGCCAAAAATATAGTTTTTCTGTTTGTTTATCTGTTTGTCTGTATGTATGTCCGGGCTAAACTCAAAAAGTACTACATGGATTTACTTCAAATTTTCCATGAATATTACTAAGAGGTCGGGTCAACATTATAGGCGACATATTATCACGTTATCTATCACCTACGAGGGAGGAGCTGTGATAATTTATAAAGTTTAACGCGGGTAAAACCGCGGGGCACAGCTAGTACTTTATAACGATGTTCTTGGCCGAATTTCGGCTAAGCCTAATTTCGACGGATACTAGCGCACTCATGACAGCCGAATGACGTCCATTGCTGGACAAAAGCCTCCCCAAAAGATCTCCACAAGGGAGTTGTGTGCATCATTTGGAGGGATATGTCATCATTGCCACGCTCGGCAGACGGGTTGGCGATCGTAGTATGATGGTACAGAGAGATACTGCTGCCTGTTTCTGGAAGATATTCCCCTGGTACGAGTTCTACCTTCCCACGGGATGAGATGGGTTATTGATATCAACACCCCATTTCATCCATTGGCAATTGTGGAGATCTTTGGGAGAGACTTGTCCAGCTGTGAACGTCTTTCGGCTGATATGATGATGATGATATGATGACATTGAGTTTTGAAATTATCCTGCGATGTAGTCCATCGCTAGTTAAACTAAGTAATTATTGTATGCTGTACACATATATTTTTAACTTTTTCTTTGATTAAAACAAAAACTGAGAATCTCTATAAGTACCTTCCAGCAGGATTCGAACTCGCTTTAGCGCGTATGCAAATATGCAATGCGTTATCTTTATGACACTCTTGAACAGCTCATTCGTGATTATGACTCTGAGTTTACGTAGGTATTTGGTTAAGGAAGGGACTTACCGGAATTATTCATATAATTTTCCTTTACCATGAAATATAAGTATTTACGCAATAGTCTAACTGATATAAGTTTATTATAAGTACCTAAGAAAAGAATTTACCTAGCTAAATATTGTCTGCAAAAAATCGCATTATGCGTGAAGACCATAATTGGTAATCGAGCTATTGTTTCAAATGTTTTTTTTCTGTTTAGGCATGTACACACGGGTACATATCAAGCTATACATTTCCAGTATAAGCTGATGCCGCGTTGTATATGGTTTCCATACATTGAGAGGTCAGCTTATATTGGAAACGTTTAGCTTGATATGTAGCCGTGTGTACAGTCGCCAGCACATCAAGCAATCTGTCAAATTTCCCCAATTGAAAGTGAACCTTATACTTTGTGACAAAGTTGAAAATCTATAAAAGATATTTGACAGATTGGGGGAACTGGATGTGCTGGCGTCTGTACCATAAAGATAATTCTATTCTATTTTAGTCTGTGAACACTTGAAAACAAAAAATACTACTTACCCTTTCGTGAATAGCCACCATTCCATTCTCTACTTTACCGAAAGGACAATACACTTTCATATTGTATTCAATTCCTTGGTTTAGCCATCTTTTTTGTGTTTGAAGCAATGCATAGCCTGGTATTCCTCTAGGCCAGTCTAATTTAAAAATCTGTTCAAGATCCAACCACTTTTCTACTGGTATATACTGCAACGGATCTTCTGACATATTTTGTCTATAGCGTGCGTGCGCGCCGGGCCGTCAACGAACGAAAACTAGCATAAAACAGGGACAGGGTCGGTTAATAACCTTTGTACAGAAGACACCACGTCTGTAGATACACTTGCACTTCAAAAACAACCTTTATTTGTTACGTAATAAAGACACCGTTAAGAGTAGAGTTTATTTACACACGTGGCGGTGAAGGTATATAAAAATATGAAACAGTGATTATAATTATTATATGCACTTTGTTTGATTGAGCATTTGTTGGTTGACAGATAACTGAGATAACACATGACGAATAGTAAATTTGTAAACTGCAGTAATTAAGAGAGAGATAACTTATTGTAAATAAGTACTGTACCTACATAAACGACATGTACCAACATAATTCCTTACTTATACTGTATTATTAACCGACTTAAAAAGAAAGTGGTTAAAATACGACTGTTTTTTTTGCATTTCGGTTCCGTAATTTTTCCGTTCTTTTGTAAACCAATTTTGATAGTAATTTTTAATTCGATAGATAAAACTAACGAGACGGTCCTATATTAATTTCATTTAAACTGGTTGGTGAAAAATAAAAGTCGGTTGTGCGTTTTTGAAACAGCAACTATAATTGGAGACTATTTATGCAAATTAAATTATTGTTCTCCACAGACGTCGTCTCAAATGTACCTAAGATTTGAGATATCACTTCGATGCTTTCATTTGGTATAACTGTCAGTTATAATTATTTCAGCCGAAAGACGACAAAGACCCCCCAAGAATTAATAACTAATATATCTAGGAACAATGTCACACAGATCATCCTAGCCCCAAACTAAGCAAAGCTTGTACTATGGGTACCAGGCGACGATATACATACTTATATAGATAGATAAATAGTTAATTACATAGAAAACATCCATGACTCAGAAACAACTATTCGTGCTCATCACACAAATATTTGCACTTACCGGGATTCGAACCCAGGACCACCAGCTTCGTAGGCAGGAGCACTACCAACTAAGCTACGGTGACCGTTCCCACAATACTATTGTGTGACGGACACGATATGCCTTAATCACCGCATTGGTTGACATGGGTGGTAAATGTGTGCCTTTCATGCCGCAAGTCGTAGGTTCGATTCCCACCGATAGATATTTGTGTGAATGAACATATCTGTTTGTCCTGAGTCGGGGTGTAATTATCTATATAAGTATGTATTTACAAACGAAAAGTAGTATATGTAATATATCAGTCATCTGGTTTCCTTAGTGTTTTGCTTAGTTTGGAATCAGATGGCCTTGTGTGAATAATGTGTCAGGATGTTAGAATATTATTATTATTATAATAGTCTGAATCAATTAGACGTCATTTACAAATTTTGAGTGGTTCCTAAAGTATGAAGTCGGCTTTCATTTTACTGGTTTGACTTAAGTGGTATCATTTGTTGAATTAATTATAGTCTGATAACGTAAGATCTAAATAGCAATGAGATAAAAATAAGATCACATAGATATCGTGTACGTAATTCTTAAATCCAGAGTCTTAGAAGTTTGCCGAATACATACATAAACTAACGCCTCCTCTCCAGAGGTACCCCTCTGGAGAGGAGGCGTTAGTTTGAGACAATGCATTTCCTTTAGTCATGATCCTTGGCCATCTCCCTTGCCTCGTTTGGTCTCATTGTGATCTTCATATAAGCTCTCCTGTTCCGGGTACTTCTGACATGGCCTTTCTTGAGAACATTTCTGACTTGATTAGAGAATGTTTGCTTGTCGAATAGTTAATGTTATAATGATGTTTGATCACTAGTCACTATGTTAAGGCGCTTCTGTCAAACGAAGCTTTTTTGGGTATTATTATGACCTAAGCAGGCTCACTTTATTTTAGAATATTATAGTTGCTGAAAGCCTGGTTAGCGGATATTTACATATTTCAGAATCCCACCAGATCAGTGATTTCCGTAGTCTGATATCGCGTCCGTTCATTGTGCTTATATACAGAATCATTCTCATTTTTTTTAGGGTTCCGAAGCCAAATGGCAAACAATGGAACCCTTATAGATTGGTCATGTCTGTCTGTCCGTCCGTATGTCACAGCCACTTTTTTACTTTTTTCCGAAACTATAAGAGCTGTACTGTTGAAATTTGGTAAGTAGATGTATTTTGTAAACCGCATTAAGAATTTCACACAAAAATAGAAAAATAATAATAACTTTTGGGGGGTCCCCATACATCGAACTGAAAATCAATTTTTTTTTTCATCGTACCCATACATGTGGGGTATCTATGGATAGGTCTTTAAAAATGATATTGAGGTTTCCAATATCATTTCTTTCAAAACTGAATAGTTTGCGCGAGAGACACTCCCAAAGTGGTAAAATGAGTGCCCCCCCCCCCCCCCCCCCTGTAACTTCTAAAATAAGAGAATGATAAAACTAAAAAAATATATGATGTACATTACCATGCAAACTAACAAAGAAAATTGGTTTGAACGAGATCTAGCTAGTAGTTTTTTTTTAATACGCCATAAATCGTAAACCGCAATTTGCTTTCATTTAATCAACTGAAATACATGCTGCTACGGAACCCTTCATGGGCGAGTCCGACTCGCACTTGGCCGGTTTTTTTTTATTACAATCACTCTCTCTATCTTTAAAAGTAACTACAAACACTTTTATACAAATAAATATTATAATAATAGGTATTATTACCGTACTCTAATAATCCGATAGCACTAGTAGCGACATGATCGGAAAGAGGTCAGGTACAAAACCGATGACTTTATAATGTGCTCTCGGGTGTAATACCGCCAAATCCCAGGCTTCAGAGTGTTACTGAGAAATTTTCTTAACAGAAAATTCCAATTCCTTTGTTTGGCCCGACCCGGAATATGAACCCAGGATCTTATTGTCTGCGGTTGAACACGCTACCGCTAGACCAACGAGGCAATCAAATCAGTATTTTAATATGCGGATAACCACTCACGGAGCTCCACACCAGTAACCGCCCTGAGCTGAGACTTGAACCCCAACGATTCACTTAGTTTGTAATCTTAATTGAAGGACGGCTCGAGGCTTCGCTTGCCTATATTGTTAGATGAAGTAGAGAAGCCTTTCTAAGCTAACTACAAACGAAATGTTAAATCAGCGTTATTGTATAACTAGCTATTCTTTAAATGAATTTTTCTCCACATAAAGTTGATATTAGCCCTATAGTTGAAGGAGTAAGATAAATAATAATATCATATAATATCTAATATCTTGACAATAACTTGATACGAGCTAGCTAAACACCATTGCTATAATAAAATAAATTTTATAAATGTTTTCATACAATCAATACAATGTGTACCTAAATATCTATGTTACTAGAAATAATTATGTATACAACTATATTACTACAAACATGTTCTGACTATTTACAAGCGCTTTTCTAAAGTCTACGTAAATAAAAACCTTTTTTATTTATTTATTTATTTATCCTGGGACATTATTTACACACGGCCAGCTGATCTCAAACTAAGCAGAGCTTGTACTATGGAAACCAGATAACTGATATAATATATATACTACTTTTTTCTTTTGTAAATACATACTTATATAGATGATTACACCCAAACTCAGAACAAACAGACATGTTCATGCACACAAATATCTGTCCTGGGTGGGAATGAAACCGGCGTTAAAAGCAAGCTTTTGCCAACCATAAACGCCAGTATTACTTAATCCCGCAACGAATTTAATCAGAAATAAACAAGGTTAAGCCTCTTAGGTGGTCACCCGTATATGCACAGACCGCGAACCTAGTCGCTTAACCTTACCGATCACTTACGGTCAGAACGAAAAGAGGTCAGGTACAGGACCGACGCGCGACGGCTTTACGTGCTCTCCGAGGCACAGGGGTGTAATACCGCCAACTTCCAGACTTCGGGCTGACACTGAGAAATTTATTTTTACGGAATAAAACCCGAAATGACCTTTTGGCCCGACCCGGGATGTGAACCCAGGACCTCATTATCTGCGGTTGAACACGCTGCCGCTAGACCAACGCCAACGAGGCAGTCAAGTTAACTAAAACGCCTTACAAGAATACAAGAGTGATTTTTATAAAAGCGTATAAACGCAGCAAACGCCTTCGCGAAATACTTGAGTGGTTTTATTAACAAATGTTTGATTAAAATCTTAAACATACCAAATTTAAGTTTAAATGATTTTTTATTATTTACATATTTGTTTTGAAAGCATGTTTACCTTTAACCAATATTTTTATCTACAACTACCTGTGACCTGCGGTAAACTTTATAAATTATAGCCTATGTGTTCTTCCAATATATATGCAACTAGTTATGCCCTGTGGTTTTACCCACGTCCAAATTCATAAATAAAACCTTATGTTATTCGGATAAAGCTACATACATTACTACAAAGTTACATCAAAATCCGTTCAGTAGTTTTTGCGTGAAAGAGTAACAAACATCCATACATCATTTCATACTCACAAACTTTCGTATTTATAATATTAGTAGAATATTGCTACAAAGTTTCAACAAAATCCATTCGGTAGTTTTTGCGTGAAAGAGTACAACAAACAAACATACACACTCATAAACTGTCACCTTTATAATATTAGCGTGATTACCGCAAAAGTGGTTTGATTTCTGGGCGTGTTGGTGATTCGGAGGCACGTTTAAATATCAGTCCTGTAGTGATAAGACAACAGCCGATAAAATGCTTGAACAACTCTGACACTAGGGTAACCGCTTCCCATAACACTGAATGATGAACAAATGAGGTTTATTTTTTATAACGAATTATAGAATGATTCCCGAGCTTCTTCCATACGTTCTATCGTGCACTCCTACAATATGGCCATTCTGCCCTTAAATGCTACTCACCACTTTCCTAACTCTAATCCATCTCTTTTAGATCTTATGTTTGTATCTTCGCGTGAACATGTCGCAAAGCATGGGCAGTGCTGTGCTGACGCTTTTTCTTGTCATGATTTAATTTATTTATCCTATAAAATACGTCCTCCCAAGGCAAAGTCAAAAATTCTTCTTCAGCGCAATTTTTCTGGCATGAATCAAAGTGCTCTAAAGGAAGATGCTACCAAAATAGACTGGGAACCACTACTTACTTCTACATCAATCGACTTTAAAGTAAATTTCTTCAGTTCTAAAATAATAGAACTTTACGACTTGCATGCGCCAATACGTGCTATTAAGGTTAAGCATCTACCGGCACCGTGGCTTAATGATAACATTAAGTCACTAATGCATAAAAAGCTTCAAGCGAAAGCTAAGAAAAAACGTTGTCCATCTGCTTTAAATACACAAAGATACGTCTCCATTCGTAATTTATCCAATAAGGTGTGTAGGAACGCACAACGCCAATATGTTCATGAGTCCATCGAAAACGGTGATCCAGCAAAAGTCTGGAAATTTCTTAGATCCATGGGGGTTGGCAAGACAAAAGAATGTTCCATCCATAAAAATCTGGATATCAATTCCTTAAATCAACATTTCTCTTCTTCATCCAAATGCAACAGGATAACTAAAGACCAAACTATTAATTATCTTTCGTCACTACCAACACCCAATTACAATCCTATGGTTTTTAATCAAATACCCACTTGTGACATTAAGAGGAGCATTATGTCAATTACATCGAAAGCCATTGGTAGTGATAACATTAGCTGTAATATGATCCTCCCTATCCTTGATGAAATCCTACCCGTCCTGAGTCACATTTATAATTTCTCCTTATCCAATGGGTGCTTTCCATCCCAATGGAAAGCAGCCTATATTATTCCGGTTCCTAAGAAATCAAATCCTAAAGAATTCTCCGAATTCCGTCCTATATCTATCCTCCCCTTTCTCTCCAAAGTATTGGAACGGTTAGTTTATAACCAACTAAATGTTTTCCTCTGTAAAAACCACCTCCTAAATCCATTACAATCTGGCTTCCGACCCGGTCATAGTACAGCTACTGCTTTGGTCAAAATAACCGACGACATTCGTCTCAGCATGGATGAGAGCAATGTCACGGTACTTTCCTTATTAGACTACAGTAATGCCTTCAACACCGTAGACTTTGACATCTTGCTTGGCATTATGCGCTCACTTAATGTATCTCCAATGGTTATTGATTGGTTTCATAATTACCTGTTAGGTCGTCGGCAGCGTATTCGCGTAGAAGATACTTTTTCTTCATGGTGCGATATGACTGTCGGCGTACCACAGGGAGGCGTGCTATCTCCATTACTTTTCGCTGTATTTATTAATACTATCTCCCAAAACCTCAATTCTTCCTACCACCTCTATGCAGACGATCTCCAGATTTATACACAGGCATCTCTAGAAATGATATCGTCCGCTATCAATGTCATGCAGCATGATCTTGATAAGATTTGCGAATGGAGTACGTCTTTTGGACTTGAAGTTAATCCGGCAAAGACGCAAATAATTATAATTGGCAGCTCCAGAACTCTTGTTAAAATAGATTGGTCCTCGATACCTCAGATTAAATTTAATAATACAAGCATTCCATGCAGTGACACAGTGAAAAATCTCGGTATATTCATTGACAAAACATTATCATGGGGTCCTCAGCTTCAGGAAGTCAGTCGCATGATATTTGCCTCCGCAGGATCTTTGCGACGAATCCGAAACTTCCTTCCTACTGCCACTAAAATTGCGCTAGCACAATCTCTTCTTTTACCCATCCTTGACTATGCCGATACCAGCTATCCTGATCTCACCGAAGCCCAACTTGACAAACTCGAGCGCCTTCAACATTTTTGCATAAGGTTTATATTTGGCTTGCGCAAATATGACCATGTTTCAGAATTTCGCACCAAGCTCAAGTGGCTCCCGATTCGCCTCCGCCGAGATACTCATATTTTAATGCTTCTATACAGTACATTGTTTAATCCTACCACCCCACTTTATCTCAAAGAACGGTTCGAGTTCCTTCATGACACACATTCAAGATCCCTGAGGTCATCAGAAAACTTGCAACTCAAAATGCCTAAGCATTCCTCAAACTTCTACGGACAATCGTTTACAGTCCAAGCTGTGCGTCTTTGGAATGATTTGCCTGTAAGAATAAGGCGAGCACAATCCATTCTGACTTTTAAAAAGCTAGTGAAAGAATACTACCTGTCACAATAAATAGTTATTATTGCATAATAACAGTGTTACCGTCATCTCCTATCACTAATAGAATGTATGTATTTATATAAGTATTTATTTGTTATATGTATGTTGTATATAATATATATCAATAAATTTATATTACATATTAATATGTAAATATATTATTATTATAATTATATATATGTAATACCTACGAGCTGTAGGCGTTACTTCAAGATTATTTTCGTACTTTTCGCTCTTAATCTACTAGACTAGTCTATTAATATTTATTATTTCTTTCTTAAATTGCTACACCCCTATCACTCGTTTAATTGTTCTTCTTGCTGATTTTGTCCATCCTAAGGTTGTCTGGAAGAGATCGCAGTTAGTGATAAGACCGCCCATTGTACCATATTTAATATAACTGTTTACTTTAAATGTAAATCTTGGTGTACAATAAAGAGTATTTGTATTGTATTGTATAGAAAATAGCAGCTTTTCAAAGACATATAAAAATAATTTATTTATTCATATACAGTTAAAAACCTTTGTCCTGGGTAGGGATTCGATCCCACGATCACGATCTCTAGCTTAACAGTCGAAATAACCACTTGACCGACTGTAACAGTAAATATGATAGTACGAGAAAGCCTAGTGGTTAGTCCATTAGACTGTGGACTCAGGCAGTGGGCTTGAGTTCGAGTTGTAGAAATTATTTATCTCATACTTAAAACAGGGAAGGAAACATCGTAAACCTGCATTTCTCCAGAATATTCTTGACTACATGTCAATTCTGCTTACTCACGCTAAGCCAGCGTAGTGGACCATGGCCTGTCCCCTCTCATTGTGCGAGGAGACCCTTGCCCTGCATTTGAACAGTAATGAGACTGCATATGTGAATATTATATTGCAAATATCTTTGTTGTGAGTTTATAATTTTCGTGGTGCTAATGAACTGAAAGTTCCAAAAACTTCTAAAACTGGGTTTTATCATTAGCTTAGCCTCGTAATTATTAATAATATTTGCCCAGATTCTATAACAAACTTCACAATGATATTAGAAAATTGTCTACGAATAAGTTTTAAAGTATTATTAAAGCCAAATTGTGTAGCAATATTACAAAATTTATGATTAACCATGTGACAAAAATGCTTGAGATAGAGCGTTAGAGAACATAAATTTGTAATACCTTCGGTAAGAAATTGTTATGGTCAGTGAACTACCAAACCTGAACCTGACCCCAAAATTATTTATTAAATATGCCTGGTTAAGACCGAATGTTAGTAAAAAAACAAACTGTTAGACATAAACTTTAAAATATATTACTCAGTGACTACATAAATTCCGTTTAAAATTGTTGAATTAGTTTTTATTAGTTTTAGTTAGTGTTAGTTTTTACTTTTTTATTTTAGTATTTGTATTTATTGATATAATTATTGTCATTGTGTAACGAGCGCTAATCCCGCCGAAATAACTGCTATGCAGTTTGGTGGGTTTATATTTTATGGAACATGTTTTTATTCTCAATAAAAATCGATTCTATTCTATTCTATTTTGAGTTGTTCTGAGTCAACACACATGACTGTAATTAATCTTAACTAAATTTTATTTTAAAAAAGGATTCCAATTGAGTTTTTTGGCAGTGTTTCTCAGTAGCTGCTAAGTCATGCACTGCACGGTAGGGTAAAAAATGACGATTTCAGAAAAATGTAATTAATTTACGGAATAAATGATTTTTGACATTGATCTTGGACATCGAATATTTTTACAAGATCCTTTTCATGTTCTTTTGATACAGATGGCCATGTCTGAATAATGTCCCAGGATATTTATTAATTAATTAGGGCTTCGAAAAGTAATAAGCCAGTCTTATATTATTTCTGTGCGTACGAATTCCTCGGTTTGTTGCTTGAATTATATAAATAACTTTTTTATGCTTATTTTAAAACATTGAAAGCGAGCGTCCAATATTTTTTATTAATATTTTACTTTATGTTTTTTTATACTTGTTTGTAAGTGGTTACATTATATCACTCACAATTAGGGCCTATGTGTAAATAATAAAAAAATCATTTAAACTTTAATTTGGTATGTCTAAGATTTTATTGACACATTTGTAAATAAAACCACTCAACTATTTCGCGACGGCGTTTGCTACGTTTATACGCTTTTCTCTCTTGTATTCTTGTAAGGCGTTTTATTTAACTTGACTGCCTCGTTGGTCTAGCGGCAGCGTGTTCAACCGCAGATAATGAGGTCCTGGGTTCAAATCCCGGGTCGGGCCAAAAAGTCATTTCGGGATTATTCCGTAAAAAGAAATTTCTCAGTGTCAGCCCGAAGTCTGGAAGTTGGCGGTATTACACCCCTGTGCCTCGGAGAGCACGTAAAGCCGTCGGTCCTGTACCTGACCTCTTTTCGTTCCGACCGTAAGTGATCGGCGAGGTTAAGCGACTAGGTTCGCGGTCAGTGCATATACGGGTGACCACCTAAGAGGCTTAACCTTGTTTCTTTCTGTTTAAATTCGTTGCGGGATTAAGTAATACTGGCGTTTATGGTTGGCAAAAGCTTACTTTTCACGCCGGAGGTCGTGGGTTCGATTCCCACCCAGGACAGATATTTGTGTGCATGAACATGTCTGTTTGTTCTGAGTTTAGGTGTAATCATCTATATAAGTATGTATTTACAAAAGAAAAAAGTAGTATATATATTATATCAGTTATCTGGTTTCCATAGTACAAGCTCTGCTTAGTTTGAGATCAGCTGGCCGTGTGTAAATAATGTCCCAGGATAAATAAATAAATAAATAAAAAAGGTTTTTATTTACGTAGACTTTAGAAAAGCGCTTGTAAATAGTCAGAACATGTTTGTAGTAATATAGTTGTATACATAATTATTTCTAGTAACATAGATATTTAGGTACACATTGTATTGATTGTATGAAAACATTTATAAAATTTATTTTATTATAGCAATGGTGTTTAGCTAGCTCGTATCAAGTTATTGTCAAGATATTAGATATTATATGATATTATTATTTATCTTACTCCTTCAACTATCGTGCTAATATCAACTTTATGTGGAGAAATATTCATTTAAAGAATAGCTAGTTGTACAATAACGCTTATTTAACATTTCGTTTGTAGTTAGCTTAGAAAGGCTTCTCTACTTCATCTAACAATATAGGCAAGCGAAGCCTTAAGCCGTCAATTAAGATTACAAACTAAGTGAATCGTTGGGGTTCAAGTCTCAGCTCAGGGCGGTTACTGGTTTGGTGCTGCGTGAGGTTATCCTCATACTAAGATACTCTTTCAACTGCCTCGTTGGTCTAGCGGTAACTTATTCAACTGCAGACAATGAGGTCCTAGATCATATTCCGGGTCGGACCAAAATTTATTTAAAAAAAGTTATAAAGTAATACTTATTTGTATCTCATCACACTAATATTATAAAATTGAAAGTTTGTGAGTGTGTATGTTTGTTACTTCTTCACGTCTAAACGGCTGGAGTGATTTTAATAAATATTGGTACGAAGTTAGCTGACACCCTAGATTAACACATAGGCCATAATTTTTAAAGTTTAACGCGGGTAAACTGCGGGACAGCTAGTTATAAATAAACTACAGGCGGAGATAGAACAAATAATCGTGCACATCACACATGATTTGTCCTGCTGCTGAGCTTATTATTATTATTAAAAGGCACCAGAAAGTGTTCCAAACTGGTTCCGTGTAATAACACGGAACCAGTTTGGAACACCTCCTAATACCATTGTCTATTTCTAATGATCCACCCAACGCAACGCAATCAACTCGAATCGATTGCCTGGAAGATATTTTGTATCGTTTAAACTTTTTAAGCAACAGAGTGTACTTATTTTTCTTCTAGATTCACACAGTCTATAAAACATCAAGTTCCTCATTTATAAACTAAAAAACGTATACGAAACTTACAAAATGTTCGTTCTTCTCTACTTTATTTATCTTATGGGCAGTTACTCTGGTTTCAGAGTTGTTCCAGCCGCCCAGTAGGCCTCTTACAAGCTCCAACAACTTTAATGAGAACAACCGGGACCATTAAAAGTCTAAAGAGTCTTACAAATTAAACGACTTTGACGGTCTTCCATCAGACTAACTGCCTGCCTAAGTGCTTAGGAGCGCCTCATACAATAATAATAATATATAACGTTCAATATATCCCCTTAATTGATATCAGTTATATGCCATAAATTGTCACTATCGGTAATCTCGAGTAAGTCAGCAGCATTATAGGCCATAAAACAATAAAATTAGTGTAATGTAGTTAGTATTAGATGACATCACAGTCTTAATTATAATCTAATCATGTTAATTGCCATGCATTAAAATATATATTCTTTTTTGATCCCTGATACAAAATCGACTCAAAACGGGGGCATTGGAGCAGCATACACGCGTTCCCGACGCTCCTCCATCAAATACCAGATGAAGTCCACAGCAGGTTAGGTTTAGTCGGTGTGAGTCCGACATACCCACCCGCAGACACTTTTTGCGGGTGGCATGCGCATCCACCTGACATAGGTAGTCACCAGACATACACAGGCTTTCCCCCTGCCTTAAAAATCAGCTTGACGTGCCTGAGATCGTAACTCGTAATGGGCTGATTTCGATATGGCTAAGTTAAACGATAGGTCGCTCAGTCAGTTACTCGTATGTGACCGATTTCTTTTTCAGCAAAACGTTTGAATCATCAGTGCCCTATTCATTTTCTTTGTACATTTACGGTATAGTTATAATGATTTGAACAACCAACCTGAAAAGTTTACAATCAGAAACAACAGTATATTTAAATATACTGAATAGGATATATCATCATCATGTTATTACTATTGGAGATACGTTAAGAGAGCGAAAGATTCCAAGCAATCCACAGCATTAAATGTGTTACTGATATCCAGTAGGGCAAGCACTGTTAGATCTCCACGTGCAATGCGAGATCTAACGTCTCCCATAATATGTATCAAAGCTGTGGTTATACTATGCCAGGGACGACCAAACCAGATGGGAAAGCATAAGCTGATATTTTTCAGATTTTAATATTTGCAAGTGTATTCTGTAAGTTGATGTGCTACACGTTAATTTTCAGGGTTCCGTACCCAAAGGGTAAAACGGGATCCTATTACTCAGACTGCGCTGTTTGTCTGTCTGTCTGTCTGTCCGTCTGTCACCAGGCTGTACCTCATGAACCGTGATAGTTATACAGTTGAAATTTTCATAGATGATGTATTTCTGTTGCCGCTATAACAACAAAATAAATATTTAAGGGGGCTCCTATACAACAAACGTGAATGTTTTGCTCGTTTTTACGGATACGGAACTCTTCGTGCGCGAGTTCGATTCGCACTTGGCCGGTTTTTTTTCATAGCAAATTAAACTGCATAAGTTAAGTCGTTTATTTTTGTTATATCTTGTATGTTTTTAAGACAAATAAGCCTTAAGAAAAATACATCTCACATGTAATACATGGTAAACTTTTCTTTAAGTAAACATATTATTTTCAGTTTTGGGTTAACTGTATATAAATAGATCTCTTACTAAATCGGTTTATGGGCTAGAGTTCTGTCCGGACGGACAGTCACGATCGTTCGTATGGACCAGAGAAACAAGCAGTTAAAAATTAAAAAATGACAATTAATTTTGTCATTAAATGTCTCGCAACTACAATTAAACTTAAATGACATTTATCATGCACTCTTCGAACGACTAATCCTTAACTTTCCGAGAATACACTCAGGAGTTTAGGCGAGTTTTCTATTAGCAGTAGGTAGTAGGAGACATGATGGAAACCCTAGTGACACTGTATACAATACGTCATATATAATATCGGAAGAGAGTACGATCGCGAACTTGTCTGAACCACCATTTGATTGCCCTCCATAGCCCTTAGTTTGTATATGAATTAATGAAATAAAGCCTTCACGTATTAACGAGCGCTAGTTGTACAAAACGTCCCTAAAAACGGATCTTTGTCATGTATGTCCAAGTCAGTGATTTGAATACCTAATGTGGCAACCTCTTGCGTGGGTTACTTGCATTATTAACTTCACGTGAAGCGCACTGGTTACGATAGTCGCCTCGCCGCTTCGTGTCCAGGGTTCGATTCCCTCGCAGGACAACTATCTGTGTGACCCATAAATAATTGTTCTGAGTCTGGGTGTTCTTTGTGTACGTCAATTATATGTTTGTAAAGTATCCAGCGACACAGGGATTCATTTACCTAGTGCGGGCGTTGTCTTTAAAAAAAAGCAAAACTATGTCTGTACTCTAATTTGTTATACGACCAGAGTTCCCATTCGTCTCAATTGACAATTGACTGTGATTTAATTTAAATAATATGTAATATATTAATATTGATTTCTTAAAATTATTTAATCTTTAAATCTCTATTGTCATCGATTTGAATTTTGAATAAGATTTTCACTGTGATAATAATCTAAAAAAGTGAAATTTTAAGGCCTCTATCGATAACCATGACTCTATTTGAACGTGACAGTACTTTTCCAGTCAATCCTTTGTAAAAGCTTTCCTTCTACTTATTCATAGTTATTTTGTTGTTTCTATGGCGATGGAGAAGTATGGAAAAATTTCAAAAAGTTATTATTATTTTAAACCATTTATTTTATATTACATGCTCATAAAAATACTTCGACGATTTATGTATAAGTACAGAAGTAAAATTAACATTGTTAGTGTACTAGAATTAACAATTGTAGTCTAATGGCCAAAAAATGGCTTTCCAATGGCCTCAACCGGGAGCGACAGCTTACCGAGACCTCTTAAACACGGAGATACTGTTTATTTTTAAAATAAGAGGGCGACAAACGAGCAAGTGGGTCACCTGATGGTAAGTGATCACCGCAGCCCATGGACACTGGCAACACCAAGGAGTCGCGGGTGCGTTGTGGTCATTTTTAAAATGGGTATATTAGGCCTGACCGTATGCTTAGGCCCTTGACTTTTCGGACCCTCCGTCACCGTCGTACCATGCTTGGGACGACCAGTTGGAGGTGACGGAGGGGGAGTTGGACCGAGCAGTACGGCGACTTGCAGCCCGAAATACCGCCCCTGGCCCGGATGGGATACGGGCAGGGCGGGGGTTTGCGCCCTGGCAGTCCTGGGGGACCGGATGAGGCAACTGTTCACCAGCTGCCTCCGTAGTGCCGTGTTCCCCACCTGCTGGAAAGAGGCAAGGCTGGTGCTATTGCACAAGCCGGGCAGGACCGCCGATTCTCCCTCGGCGTTCCGACCAATTTGCTTGCTGGACGAGGCGGGTAAGCTCTTCGAGCGTGTGATAGCCGCCCGTCTCAGCGAGCATCTGTCGCGTATTGGCCCCGACTTATCGGACAACCAGTTCGGTTTCCGGCAGGGACGTTCGACGGTGGACGCGATTAATCGCGTCCGCGCCCTGTCGGAGCCCGCCGTTCGGGCGGGGGGGGGGTGACGTTGGCGGTGAGTTTCAACTCCGTCCCCTGGCGGGCGATACGGGAGGCACTGGTCCATCATAACGTGCCTCCCTATCTCCGTGGTATAGTCGGGGCATATTTGCGCGACAGGACGATCAAATTCGTCGGTCGGAACGGGATTGAGATCCAGAGGGAGCTCTCCTGCGGGGTTCCTCAGAGGTCCGTGTTGGGACCTCTGCTATGGAACCTCGCGTACGATGCGGTCCTGCGGATAAGCCTCCCTCCCGGAGTGAGCGTCGTCTGCTATGCAGACGACACGCTCGTCATAGCCCGGGAGGTAAGCTTCCAGCGGGCGGTACGGCTCGCCGAACTCGGAGTTGCATGTGTCGTCGCGGCCATTTTGAGACTGGGCCTTCGGGTAGCGCCTCACAAGACCGAGGCGCTATGGTTCCACGGCTTACGCCGTAGGGTGGAACCACCCAGTATGTCGATGCGTGTAGGTGACGCAGAGGTCAGGGTGGGGCGGTACATGAAGTACCTGGGCCTCACCCTAGACAGCCGATGGGGCTTCGAGGAGCATTTCGAGCGTCTGGCCCCCCGAGTGCGCCGGGTAACCGGTGCGTTACACCGGCTTTTGCCGAACCTCGGGGGTCCCAGGGAAGAAGTTCGCCGCCTCTACGGAGGTGTCGTGCGATCCATGGTCCTTTATGGGGCGCCCGTCTGGTCTGAACGCCTGACGGGCGCCTCCCGCTGCAGGGCTATTTTGAATAGCCTGCAGCGTGTGGCGGCCATACGGATCGCACGAGGATACCGGACGGTATCCTTTGAGGCGGCGACACTCCTGGCACGCTTCCCGCCGTTTGATCTCCTGGCGGCAGTCGACGCGACGGTTTACACCGAGATCCGCGTCCGCCGGGAGAGCGGTGAGGCGCCAGAGCAGACGCTCATTGCCTATAGGCGGGATGCACACCGGCGCGTACTGACACAGTGGCGCGCACGGCTGGAGTTGCGCCTGAACGCGCGCCAACGCGCCGTCGGTGCTATCCTGCCTCACCTCGAGGCCTGGGTGGGAAGGAAGGGCGGCTACGTCACCTACAGACTGACACAGATACTCACCGGACGGGTGTTTCGGTGAGTATCTGTGCCGGATCGGCCGAGAAGTGACGACACATTGTCACCATTGCGGGAGCGACCTGGACTCTGCCCAGCATACGCTGGAGGAGTGCCCGGCCTGGGAGGCCGAGAGACGAGTCCTGGTCGCTGAGATCGGACGGGATCTTTCGCCGCCAGCAGTCGTGTATGCGATGCTGGCTGGCGACTCCACCAAATGGGACGCCGTGGTCTCCTTCTGTGAGGCAGTTTTGCTGCAGAAGGAGGCCGCCGAACGGGATCGGGAACGAGCCGATCCCGCTCGTAGGCGGAGGAGGCGTCGGGGTGGCGGCGGCAGCCGTTAGCCCAACTCCCCTCGGGGCCGCGGTGGCAGTGAGAAGTGCAGGTGAAGGTGAGAAGTGTCCTCAACTGCCGCCACGTACAAGCGGCTCCGGGATGACAGCGATCTGTTCGTGGCGCAGTCGCTGTGCCGTACTGGCAGGAGTCGGCAATAGGGGAGGGCAATCCAAAGGAGCCCTCCCAGGGTACGTGTCCCGACGACCCATCTGGGACATGGCGCAAAAGGGGGGTACCGGAGCAGCATACCCGCGTTCCCGGGACTCCCCCATCAGGCGCCAAGAGAAGTCCACGGCAGGTAGGTTTAGTCGGTGCAAGTCCGACATACCCACCCGCAGACACTTTTTGCGGGTGGCATGCGAAGGCATTCCCCCTGCCTTAACAAAAAAAAAAAAAAAAAAAAGGCTTTTGACTTTGCCAATGACTTACGTACCGGTAAGGATATCTCGGTTCATGTTTCGGTTTTTTTTTCAGAGACAGTGTTATCATAATTGTAATCCTAAAGATACTAATGATTAAACTCACTTTTAACTTAACTATTATCAAAATTATTTAATGTTTTAATCCTATATGATAACACTTTCATATAAAAGGTATGGCTAATATCCAGAAGTCAATAGATACTTTGTATCTTGCAGCTATAAACAAGTCTCAAGTAAGTCGATATTAGAATTTTATATTTAGTTAGTTTCAATTATATTTAATCTGTTAAAACCATAGATATAATAATCGGTAGAAATACCGCTGAACTCAGTCACACTTTTTTTTATACGTTTGACGTGTCGCGGCAGTGCAGTTCTTAAAAACATTAACTACCTTTAAAGGACTAAAATTAAGATTATTCTAGGATAGAATGAACTGTATAAGTATTTTGTGGTCATACATGTAGTCGGTAACCTTTGTTTAGACGTATAAAGTTGGAATTACAAATTAATTTCAAGTCTCGACTTTGGTGATAACTCGTTATTCTACAATAAAATTGTAATGCAGATTTTAGACAATATTTAACAATTATGAGTTTTTAAAGCAAAACTTGAAATAAACGTTTTGTTATTATTATTATTGGGCGAAAACTGTATTAGCCTACGACATTGTTCAATCGAGTTTATGGTCAATTGAACAATGTCGTAGTTCAGTCATGTTGACATGATTGACAAATGCTTGCCTTTCACGTCGGAGGTATTTGTGTGCATGAACATGTCTGTTCGTCATGAGTCCGGGTGTAATTATCTGTATAAGTATGTATTTACATAAGAAAAGTCGTATATCAGGTATATTTCCATAGTACAGGCTCTGCTTAGTTTGGGATCAGATGGCAGTGTGTAAGTAATGTCCCGGGATATTATTGTTATATTTAACATGAATAACCATTTTATTGATACTGTCACATTACGGGTCATAAGCTCTGCTATTTTACAAGACGTAAACAACTGACTTTTTTGTGTGTTTTGAACTCACTGTCAATATTGTATGTCTATGGTCAATACAGAAGAATGTTTGCTAATGATTTGTGTGAAAACGAAAATAGGAGCGATGACGTTATTTTGTATAATCTTAATACAAAACATAATGAATATATCATATGTACATTTATTATTTCATTTTTAACTTACTTCCGGTTATGGAATTGTTCCTTGGTAGCTCAGTGTATAGCTATGCCATGTTAAGATTTATAAATAATCGACTAAATTAAGTCTTGAATTGGTCTTTTATAATTCCGAACATTCGCAACAACTTGTGTGCTTATGGAGGGCACATCTTACAAATAAAAAAAAAATAACTCCTTTTTTAGTATTTATTGTGCATATATTGCACTTTATATACTGAAGTCTAATTTTTGTTTTCACGTTGAAGATACAAGCTAATAAAAAATTACGCTTCATCGTGTGGTTGACGCTCTGGTTTTGTGTCAGCTCATTCAGTTTACGAAATATAAGGTCACATTGGCTATAAGGATAAAAAGTTAGGACAGGGGAAGCGACAGAGATCTCTTTAACCCTTTGGGGCCTTTGAAGCTAGCAATATTGTTGGTTTACCTTAATACATTTAATGCCGTATTTTTTAAACGTTCATAAATAATAAGCATATATTTTGTATGACTCAATTCGAGTATAGAGAAAATAATGAAATATAATAATTTTTTAAATCATTATTTCATCTTCAAATACATGGGGAAAGGAGATGATATTAACTATGCAAAAAAAGGACTATAAAATCAATTAAAATGACAATGTTAATTACTTTTACAGAAATGAAATTCCTGTTGACTGTTGCTGCCGTCATCGCTGTTGCTGTGGCTGTGCCCACACAGCGCGGTCTCATCACCCCTGGCGCCGCTGGTGCTGCACCCGTCGTTATCCCTGAGGCGGCTGGGTCTGCTCCCGTCATTGTCACCCCTGGCGGTGCTGGCTCTGCCCCCGTCGTAGATTTCGAACCCATCGCTGTTGGACCTGCTATCATCGACGGTTTTGAGCCTGTTGCCGTTGGACCTGCCATCATCGATGCTTTTGAGCCTATCGCCGTTGGCCCCGCTATCGTTGATGCCTTTGAGCCCATTGCCGTTGGCCCTGCCATCGTAGACGCTGCTGAGCCCATCGCCGTTGGACCCGCTATCGTCGACATCCCCACCGCCTCGCCTGTGGTGATCATCCCCGCTGGTGTAGCTGAGGCTTCCGCCACTCCTCTCCTCGTCCAGATCATCTTGAACATCAACCAGGCCTCCGCTGAAGTCGCTCCAGTTGCCGTTGCCCCCGTCGCCGCCGCTGAGGCTCAGCCTGTCCCCGTGCAGGTTGTAGAGACCGCTCCCGTTCAGGTTGTCGAGGCCACACCAGTGCAGGTCGTTGAAGCTGCCCCAGTCCAGGTTGTTGAGGTTGCCCCCGTAAACGTTGTTGAGGCTGCCCCCGTAAACGTTGTTGAGGCTGCCCCCGTACAGGTAGTCGAGACCGCCCCTGTGCACGTCGTTGACGCTGCCCCCGTGCAGGTCGTTGAGACTGCCCCCGTGCAGGTTGTTGAGACTGCCCCCATTGCCGTGGAACCCGTGATCATTGGCACCCCTAGCCTCCCGGTAGTCGTCGAGCCAGTCGTCATTGGAACCCCCACCCTTCCTTCCCCCGCTGTCGTCCTCCCTGAGGAACTCAACTAAACATCTAAGACCACGATATAGCTACTGCGATGATTTAAACACCTTAATAACATCTTATCTATCAATGTAACACCTTGATACAAAAAAAGAAATGGTAATTATGTTATATTACTTGTAATAACTATACGTGGACTTTCTACCAACATCATGAAACGCTTGTATGTCCATAAACATTGGAGGATTAATAAAAATATCTGATAATGTAACTATTTGGTTTCATTCTCACTGTTTTTCAAATACTATGGTATATAGCTGTAAGTAAAGACAATTCTCTTTTAATATCATATTATATTACAACAAAACCTTTAACCTTTAACACACGTAATACGTAGGTCCAATGTCAGCAAAATTCTTATTCCAGTGTGGATAGTGGTGTCAGAGTCTTTAAAGCCCCGAAGGCCTCTTGTATGACTTAAAGACTGTTGTGTTATGACATTAATTGAAATCATACGTTCAGAAGCTCGGAGACAATACTCATCCTTCATGATTGCGGGAAACGATTTATCTCAGTGATCAGTAAAAAAATTGAAAAAAAAAACCTAATTAAAAACGTCTCAAAGTTAATGAGATTAATTATATAAACACGTCTTGTATGCCTCTTAACCCAGATTCTATTAACACCAGGATTTAATCCCTCACTACTACGCTGACCTTTAGAAGCTGCCGCGTAGTTTCAAGAGGGTTAACCAAAGTGCCTACGATGAGTGAAGACCTATCCTCATATTAACTTCGACCTCTCAGTTTATTACCTGGCTTATGCAGGAGAGGAGAGGTAGGAGGAACAGGATGTTACCTCCCAATAGTTTGCCGTGTTTTATAAAGTGCTAAATTAACAAGTGGGCTAATCGAAGCGTCTACGATGAGCCGATGAGTGAAGACATGGGTCAATATGAGCCTCATATTGACCCATACACTAGAATGAGGAAGTAACCACTCACAAGTACGCTAAAAAGTGCTATAGTAGCAGATGAGTTAAACTTCAGCATCGACGTGTATAATTAAATACTCATGTTCTGAAATCTAAGTGTCGTCATATATAAACGACAAAATTGGAGCTTAATTACTACAAACGCAACTGGCTAAATGGACAAGATGACAGCAACTACTGGACTACTTGTAGCTGGCCATATAAACAATAAATAAGAATAACATTAAGGATACTTGGATAAGATCTGTGTGACAATGAGATACGAAAGTGATCTTATGAAAGATCTGCCTTTTCCCTTGGTTGTGTGGGAATCTTAAAAGGGTTATGAAGATACTATGTTGTAACAAGTCTATAAGTTCAATCATAGATTTTATTGTATGACTATCTGTTACCATCATATCATACGAAGTTGTTGAGTTTACTACGCAATTAATTTATAAGAAAAAGTATTTAACTATATCGTTTATTTTTTAAGAATAATTGGCCGTAAGTTATTTTATTATATCTTTATTCAATTATTATGTGAAAATAAAGAAATACATATTACATAATTAACTTAACTTATAAGAAACAGAAAAATATCAGCTAAATTAACTATAATAACTAACTACTATCTAAGTTTTAGGGCATCGTAGAATTCCTCCGCATCGTCGGGAGGTAACGTGCCCAGAAGGCTGGCCGCATTAGCCACGCTGTATGGCAATGCTGATTCTTTGACCCAAAAAAAGCCCAGCTCTCTGGTCACGGGAAAAATAATTTAATTCCCACAAAAAAGCGCACAATTTACACATAAATTATAGCTTTTAAATAGTGGCAAAAATAGAATTGAACTCTGGTACCCATGATAAGATTTAACTTGAGTTATGGGTACCTCACATGGTTTAAGCTAAAAGTAAACGTAGGTAATCGATTAAACAAACGTAGCCAGTAGCAAAATTTAACCTAGGAGCTTCGTCGTCAGTATATAATAGAGATAAATATATGTGATTGTAAATTTGTAGTGTATTAGTACGTGTATATGTAGTAATACACTACAAATTTACAATCACATATATTTATCTCTATTATATACAGACGACGAGGCTCCTATATATATATATATATATATTGTACACAGCATATATTACTTATTTGTCTGATGTTACATTTAAGACGCACATAAAATGTACATTATGGCAACAATGGCTGAGATAAAAAATGTGTGGCATTCGGTCCTTTAAACAGACCTTTTCAGACTGACGTAAGAATTTTTAGATAGTTTTGTATCGACAAAACTATCTAAAAATTCTTACAAAACAAAATTTAAAAGCCCTTGTCAGTACTGTCACTACTGACAAGAGTGGCGATTGTGAAAGATCCCCTAAATGACAATAATCCCCTAAATACATATGTATTCTTATGGTGTTCAATAAAGAGTATTCTATTCTATTCTATTGTCACTCTCTCTCTACTACCTCTACCTCTGAGTAAAAATTTAAGCTCGGTTCAGCCGTTTAGCTAGAGTGCGTTCAGGAGCGAACTATATGAGTCGCCTATGAACGAGCTTCATTTACACTCAGCTCAATAAACTACAAAATAGTCATCTTTGTATCTGTCACATGCTTGATATCGTGACCTAGTATTACTATTTCTTTTTCAGATACAATATTATCATAGTTTTAATCCACAAAATACTGTTGATTAAGATTAGGTTTAATTCTAACATAACTATAAGCAATATTTTAAAATGTATAATCCTTTATGATAACACTTTCATATAAAAGGTATGGCTAACATCCAGAAGTCAATAGATACTTTGTATCTTGCAGCTATAAACAAGTCTCAAGTAAGTCGATATTAGAATTTCATATTTAACTAGTTTTTTCCGGTGACTTCGTTCGCGTGGTATTCGAAATCAGGCATCGAAAAGGTTAAAATGAACCTATTCTTTGTTACCCGTGGTTCAGCAATTCCCTCTTTTGTCCGAAACAAATACCCATTGTATAATGTTGATCAAGTTTCTTATCAAATTTCTACTTCTTACTTTAAAACTCCTAATTTAATCCCTTACGGGGCATAATTTTAGTATTCAAACATGTCATACGAATATAAATGCCAAGTTTGAAGTTGATTAGACCAAGAAATCACGTTGTTCCATACAAACTTTGCAACCCATTTTCACCACCTTAGGCGTTGAAACAGACAAAATCACTGAAAAGCACTATCCGATTTTGGATATGTGTCCTAAAATTAATCTAATATGTTTGAATTACGAATAGTATTGGTATAATAAATGTATAGGCAACGCAACTGAACCTTAATTAAGTGAGTCAAATTATAAACGATTGAAAAATTTACAGAAATGAAATTCCTGTTGACTGTTGCTGCCGTCATTGCCGTCGCCGTGGCTGTGCCAACACAGCGCGGACTCATCACCCCTGGCGCCGCTGGTGCCGCGCCCGTCGTCGTTCCTGAGGCCGCTGGGTCTGCTCCCGTGATTGTCACCCCTGGTGCTGCTGGCTCTGCTCCCGTCATTGTCACCCCTGGTGGTGCTGGCTCTGCTCCCGTCGTAGATTTCGAACCCATCGCTGTTGGACCTGCTATCATCGATGGTTTTGAGCCCGTTGCCGTTGGACCCGCCATAATTGACGCTTTCGAGCCCGTCGCCGTTGGCCCCGCCATCGTTGATGCTTTTGAGCCCATCGCCGTCGGCCCCGCTATCGTTGATGCCTTTGAGCCCGTTGCTGTTGGACCTGCTATCGTTAACATTCCCACTGGTGTTGCTGAGGCTTCTGCCGCTGCTCCTCTCGTCCAGATCATCTTGAACATCAACCAGGCCTCCGCTGAGGTTGCCCCTGTTGCCGTTGCTCCCGTTGCCGCCGCTGAAGCTAACCCTGTCCCCGTACAGGTTGTAGAGACCACCCCCGTTCAGGTTGTCGAGGCCACACCAGTGCAGATCGTTGAAGCTGCCCCAGTCCAGGTTGTTGAGGTTGCCCCCGTAAACGTTGTTGAGGCTGCCCCCGGACAGGTAGTCGAGACCGCCCCTGTGCACGTCGTTGAGGCTGCCCCCGTGCAGGTCGTCGAGACTGCCCCCGTGCAGGTTGTTGAGACCGCCCCCATTGCCGTGGAGCCTGTCATCATTGGCACCCCTAGCCTCCCCATCGCCACCGAGCCAGTCATCATTGGAACCCCTACCCTTCCCTCCCCTGCTGTCGTCCTCCCTGAGGAACTCAACTAAATGTCTTAAATCTCGACGTAGTTACTGCAATGATATTAACACCTTGATTACATCTTATCTATCAATGTAACACCTTGGTACAAATAAAATAAATAGTAATTGTGATATATTACTTGTAATAACAATATGTGGACTTTCTAATAACAACATGAAACGCTTGTATGTCCATAAACATTGGAAGATTAATAAAAAGATCTGATAATGCATCTGCTTGTTCTTTTTAACCTTTCTATGAAGCCCAAGATATATTTTCAGATATATTTTACATTACACTAGAACGAAATTATAGTATTTTTTCTCGTGTGTGTCGGAGACAGCTGTCAAAGACTTTCAAGCCAGTAATTAAATTTCAACAACTTCTAACATGGCCTAAAGACTGCTATACTTGTACCTCTTACCGCGTAAACGAGCATATAGCTCATGGAGTGATCTAGTATTACTATTCCACTACAGTATAAGATTATCGTAGGTGTAATCCACAAAATACTGTTGATTAAGATTAGAATTACTTCTAACATAATTATAAGATAAAATAAGATAACTCTTTATTGTACACTAAAACATTATAGGATCCAAGAATACAATAACATAGTTACATTTAAAAAATGTGTAATTGGCGGCCTGATCACTAACTATAATCTTTGTTATTAAATGTTTTAATCCCATGTGATAACACTTTCATATATAACGTACCTATCACTAACATCCGTAAGTCAGTATGTATATTATATATCTTGAAGAAACTAAAACTCTTGAAAATATCAAGATTTATATATATTCTAGCATAACAACTATTAATTTTCACGTAATTGCCATCGCGAGCATATCAGGTTTTATTAGTTTCTTTTTTAAATAAAAACTAACTTTCTAAAATACTGTTCAGTGCGTTAGCATTAACTCCTTGATATTATCTTATCTATCCATGTAACATATTGATACAAAAAATAAATAAAAAGTAATTGCGTAAATATTACTTGTAATCACCATATGTGGAGAAGCACGAAGCAGCTAAGAAAAAGCACGTGTTTCTTTAATCATCGGAAAATTAATAAAAAAAATCTGAAAATGAGTGCATATTTTTTTCCGAATCCTGCAATTAAGTCTAATGTCTTATGCTGTAAGATACTGCAATAATCTATACATATAATAAAATCGTAGGAAAGTCAAAACTGTACAATGAATATTTTTTTAGAAGCCAAAAATATAGTTTTTTAGAATTTTTGTCTGTTTATCTGTTTGTCTGTATGTATGTCCGGGCTAAACTCAAAAAGTGCTGCATCGATTTACTTCAAATTTTGCATGAAAATTACGAAAAGGTCGGGTCAACATATAGGCTACATAATTTATCACGTATCACCTACAGGGGAGGAGCTGTGGTAATTTATAAAATTTAACGCGGGTAAAACCGCGGGGCACAGCTAGTAATACATATTTTCTCTCATTTAATACAAGTGCAACCAGAACATAGGTATTTAAATTGTTTAGTACGTAGACCTTAAGACTCTGAACGTATTTCAGTATTCAGAACACAACAACTAAGTATTCTGATTATCTGCGATATTTATATTTGAAATGCTGAATGGTCGCTATGCGATTTCTTGGTCATCATTTGAATGAGCTCAACAATACAAATCCATCCTGTTCGTCTTTTGTACACGCGGGAAATGGAAAGCTATCATCATCATCATCATATCAGCCGAAAGACGTCCACTGCTGGACAAAGGCCTCCCCTAAAGATCTCCACAATTGCCGGTCTTGCGCTATCCGCATCCAGCTATTTCCAGCGACCCGCACAAGATCATCGGTCCATCTTGTAGGGGGCCTGCCCACGCTGCGTCTTCCGGTTCGTGGTCGCCACTCGAGAACCTTTCTGCCCCAGCGGCCGTCGGCTCTACGAGTTATGTGCCCTGCCCACTGCCACTTCATCTCGGCAATTCTTACGGCTATGTCGGTTACTTTGGTTCGCCTGCGGATCTCAAGATTTCTGATTCGATTTCGCAGGGAAGCTAAAAAAAGCTATACCTACAGCAAAATTGAACAATATAAACCGATTAATAAAATCATAATAATAATGCCCTCCTGTTTGAACTTCAGCTATCGCGGTTACTTACTTACTTATCGTATGGGCAATGGTAACCCTAGTGTCAGAGTTGCTCAAGCCGCCCAGCAGGCCTCTGACATGGCTTAACGACTGTTGTCTAATGACTACAACCGGGATCGACAGTTTAACGTGCCCTTCGAAGCACGGAGCCGCTCAGAAATTAAACCACTTTGGCGGTGACCCATCTATGGACTGACCGCGAGCCTAGTTGCTTAACCTCGCCGATTGCTTACCGATTGGTTAACCTCAATGGAGACTAGCCATCTGCACGTGCCAAATCATAGTACATAAGTGTGTGCATTCAAAGTTATAAGAAACACTCCGAAAGGCCTCGTTTTCGTGTATTAACGTGGAGTGATAGTTACACAAAATGTCATTAACCACCTGAGTCGAGGTTTGAACCCCAAACGGGGTTCTCTGGCGTGAGTTACTACATTTCTAGTTTTATTTTCTCGACGGCTTGTGCCCCCGCTGACTTCGATGCAGCAGCAAGCCTCCTAGGCAAACTATAAACGACATTATGCAAAAACAATCAGTCTTAACAATACAGAGTATTATACATATAATAAAATCGTAGGAAAGTCAAAACTGTACTTTGAATATTTTTAAAAAAGGATACTTGGGTCGTGATCTACAATCGATATCAAAGCCAAAAATATAGTTTTTAGAATTTTTGTCTGTTTGTCTGTATGTATGTCCGGGCTAAACTCAAAGTGCTGCATGGATTTACTTCAAATTTTGCATGAATATTACTAAGAGGTCTGGTCAATATATAGGCTACATATTATCACGCTATCACCTACGGGTGAGAAGCTGTTATAATAGATAAATTTTAACGCGGGTAAAACCGCGGGGCACAGCTAGTTTGTTTATAAACTTGCGCAAAGTATTAAAAAGTCCTCGTTTAATAGAGACAGTACCGGCAGAAGCGCTGAATAATTTTTTTTTTAACGCTATAAATTTTAGTTCTATTTTGATTGGCTTTCTTTTGGTGCGTAAATCAATTCGGCAGCATCATTCGTTCCAGCGGTGATTAGATTTGAACAAAAACGATGGAGCTTACAAATACATTTATTTCGATATAAAAACTGAACGATTTCATCATTTGCAATCTTTTTAAGGAATTTATCTAACAGTTTGTCGTTACTGAGATTTTAAAACTGTTTGTTTAACGTTTGAAAAAGAAAGCCTTCAAACAAATAAATAGTAATAGTAATAATGCATTTAAAATAACATTCGTTGCAACAAAAGCATACAATTTTAAATAAATATTACGTAAATAGTAAGTACTCTTATGGCTAACTTAGGTGGTTATGGGAGAAGAAGGATTATTATTTCGATAATATATTTAGAATACAATAGAATTTCATTTCATATACATACATATAAAAGCGGCCGATGTGAAAAGGGGTTGCAAAGTTTGTATGGAACAACGCGTTTTCTTGGTCCGATCAACTTCAAACTTGGCATTTGTATTCTTTTAAAGGTTTAACTAAACACGTGTTTCATCGTTTTTTGTAATATTAAACCCTTGGGGGTTAGGATGATAAGAGCTGTTTGCAAAACCTCCTTAGTCCAATCGGCTATAAAAATTTAATTTTGAGGTATTTGAATACTAAGATTCACTCTGTAACTGGGGGTTAATAAGGGGTTAAAAGTTTGTTCATAACTTAAAACTTTTACAAATGTAACAAATTACAGCTCAGTATACATAGGTTACACACGATGGGTTCGTTTTAAGCTCTTCAATCGCGTGGTAGTTGAAATCAGACGACTGCCACGCGAACGAAGTCGCGAACAAAAGCTAGTTTGTAATATATTGTTCATATCAATAATACTGTAAGTAGCTTGTTTTAAAAAGTTGTTTTTATAAAGAGATGAATGTAGATCGGCCTTGTTTGTCAATCGATTATAAAGAAAGATGTTTTGTATGCGATGAAGTCTATTGTAGATGTTTATTCGGTTGTTTTATTGCTTCCTCGATAACGAGTTTATTTAAAGCGTATTCATTTGTATAAAATTACTTGTAAATGTTTATTATATGCTGCCTTTAGATTAAGGAGTACTAACTGTATCTTTTAGGGATTACTAAGAAAGTCAGGTGCTTACTGCACTCAATCAATAAATTCAGTATGTCTTCAAGCTTAAATAATTAAACATCGTATAGCAAAGATGCTGTACCCCAATCCATATGTCGCATACACAACGCTGCTAATTGAAAACCAGCGCCTCATCATCAGCCCGATAACGTCCACAGCCGGATAAAGGCGGGGGGCCTTTATCCGGCTGTGGACGTTATCGGGTAAAGGTGTCGTAAAGGTTTTTATAACGTTGCCACTTGGAGGGGTTTACCGTAGTCAACGCGCTTGGCATGCGAGTTGGCGACCGCAGTTGGTCAGTAAGTAAGTTCACAGGTGGCGCTGCTGCTCGACTACCTGGAGTATCCCTTAGTCACCTTTTACGACGGGATGGTATGGGGTGGCCCTGTCGTTCCCTCTGAGCCAAAATTACACAGCACACAAAAAAACCACTGAAGCAGTCTGACAGTCGTATCTGCCAATGACTAAAATTGACTAAATAGCCTAAACACCTAAAAGGGTTTCCGTTAGGTGGTAAGATTAAGAACCATTTAGGTGCGGATAGCACAAGAGCGGCCATTGTGGAGATCCTTGGGGGAGGCGTACGTCCAGCAGTGACGTCTTTCGGCTGATATGATGATGATTAAGAACCAGATTCAAAGAACAGACTTTATGGCCACGGCTCGTTTTGTCAGGAAATTCTTGTCTAAGAAGATACTATTTGTTTATTTAAAAAAGTATTAAATAAAAACAAATGAGAGATGAAGTAATAAAAATAACAACTTATCTTCCTTCTTTGAGGTTTCTGTTTTACTATGTTCGCCTTTGGAAGTATTTTTTAAGTTTATTATCCACTCTTGTGTACCTTTGTTGAATAAATTTATTTTACACTTATCTTTCTTTTAGAGCCTTCGATCAACCATTTGGTGAGCTAGAGGTGAAAAGAACCATTCTCCCTTCTTCTCTTTTTGTCGCTTATTTCGACAAGCTGAGAATACCCAAACCAAGTTTATTACCCTATCTATACTATTGATACCTAGCATACCTGCAATGTTTACTCACTAGACTTATTGAAGCTCTCACCGTAAAAGTAGGCTAAGTTTGGGATAGCCTCCCAAGCAGCAAAATTATCCTATAGTGCAGACGTTATAGGACTCCAGCACTTTTAATGTTCTCTTAAGGGTTCTAGTTTTTGCTGCATCGCTTATAATAGCAAGCATGGAGTTAGTTGGGCCTTATAGTATATCTCCTCCTATACATTAGCTTATAATTACTTATAGGCCGAAATTAAAGGTCAAATATAAGCTTGGGTGACCTATAAAAGTATCGCGAGGGTGTAAACGCACTCAAGAGCAGATAAACTGGTAAGCTATGCTTATAACTACTAACAAGAAACATTATAGAACCACTATAAGTAAAGTACACCAATAAGAGTGATAAACGGAACTAAACATTCTGGATACTATTTGCATTTATTACTTGGTTTTATAAGGGTTTATAAATTTACTTTACAGAACAATTATCAGTAAAATGGAGCGGTTATATAGTGGTATAAACCAATATCGTTATAATCTTAACACGTTTATAAAGGTTTAATATAATATACTTAGTATCCAAAACTATATCCGTGGTGACCTGAACAAGAAAACATTGGTTTGTAGTGGTCTTGCAAATTCTGTTATAGTCTCAGTACGGATATTTTGATTTTGTTGAATCGTAGAAATATGAGAAGGTTCCGTACAAAATTGTTATTGTGAAAATTTAAGACAAAATGTTTATTTTAATGATTCTGCACGAAAAAACGTTTAATCGATAAAAGCAATTTTAAATGTAGACTTGGAAGATTGTGTTAGTGAGGAACCTGTACAAGAAGATGAATGCGATATTGAAAACTATTCCAATTTTCAACTACATAGCGATCTTAGAAAATGGGCTGTAGAATACAATACGACATGCGGCATTCAATTCTTTATTAGAAATTTTGAATAAATGTATTTGTTAAGTTTGTTTCAAATTCTTCAAGTTCTCTTAGATTTCTTATAACATGTCTACATCTACGTCTTCTTGCTTTCTTGAAACGGTCATTGGATGTACGAGTTTAATTCATTCTGAATCTCTCTTCGACACAGCACTCAGCACATGTTAGTTTGTATTTCATAAAGTGGATTTTGATTTGGTATGATGGTTTTGTCTTCTTTGATTGACTTTACTTCATGTTGAAGTTGTAGAATTTGACCATCCTCGACAGGCTGTATTTGGTTATCCGTGTTGTAAAGAACGAAATGTTGAGCATTTAAACTGACATCTGACAGTGTTTTTTCTGCTTCTGTTATGACAAGTTGAGGGTTTTAGCGCGACAAAAGAAGATACAGGTAAAATTGCTGATCCGGATTGAATGGTAGCCGAGTTTTGTTGTAAATGAAGTGATCTTGTAGTATTTGAACGAGTATCTTCTCGAGAGACCGTTGGCATCTCACTAATTTGGTCTTGATCACGATTCTGTGAAACAATAAACCAAGTTAGCAAGGGAAAGCACAAAATAGAAGTAGAAAATATTTCAAACAATTTTTAAAGCTCGAAAATCCCTTTTAGTTAAAAAGCTATCGACGTCCAGAAACATTACCATTTTCACACCTGACACCTAAACAAAAATATGAAAATAAGACATCGGTACCTAATAACAACATAGAGTAACATTACAATATTTGCGGAACTCTAATTCCAAACAATATGGCCAAGCAATAGTTCTGATATTTACCATTTGTAACAAAGTACGCCTATAACGGTTTGTTAATGTATTTGGGAAGACCAAGTTTGTCAAGATGGCGACTTTTCGTTGTATGTCTTACTGAAACCAACATTATTTTAAAATTCAACTTAATGAAAACGTGAATTTCGAGGGGCGTTTAAAAATTTTGACAAAAAACTTATTACACTTCACCGAAAATATACCTGCGCCATGCACATTCAAACACGGCTTCACTTATTGTTAACTAACACCCTACTCTTATTCTAGATAATATTTATTATAAAAATATAATAACTTACCTTTACCAATATTAATTAATCTTTACAAATGTGCATAGCAACATTTACAAATTCACATCACTTTGTATGAGCTTGTAAGATATTCACCGTGTACGTTATTGTCGTATTTGGTTCCATTTAGCGCTCATAGTTAGCTTCGCGAGAGCAAATAGTTCTACGTGGTCTAACTATAAGGTTACTATTGTCGTGATTGGTTCCATTAAGCGCTGATAGTTGGCTTCGCGGGAGAAAATAGTTTTACATAGTCCAACTATATGGCCGTTATTGGTCAAAATGGTATTCACCAAGTCTACTATAGATATTTAATTAGCTAAAATACGCCTATAAATTGGGCCCTTTTCCGTGGTTATAATTGCTTACTATTCCGTTATAGTCTAATGAAATGGTGGTTCCAGGACAATTACTAGACCACATTTTGCTGCTTGGGCTGTATGGTAATTTAACCACCTTTTGTGTTCGGACCTGCATAAAAGTTTTAATGCTAATACAAAGTTTGTGACGTCATCTAGTAGGGAGGATATAAAAATAGAATGAACTCGTTTTGAACTGAACAAAAATCATCTTTGAACTCACTTGCCGTATATAAATCTTTGTACCAAAAAGCGTGGGTTAGACACTTCTGCATTGATACATACATACATACATAGACTCACGCCTGTCTCCCAGAGGGGTAGGCAGAGACAACGGACTTCCATTTGTCACGATCTTTGCACACATCTGCATTGATGGCCTCTGTATTTCCAGTATATATTCTAAAGGTTTTAGTATTAGACGAGTATCATAGATATCCGAGTACATAAGAATATTTACCACTCTAATAATAAATAATGATGATAAATTAACTTTTAGAGAAAGTTCTTTCACAGAAATATGTAGTGTTAATTCCGTTTATTGTCAGTTTAATCAAGCGGGGATGCAATATGCACCTTCTTCCCGCCCGCAAAAATATGCACATGCGAGAAGGACAATAAAAAAATGCAAATTACATACATGCACCAGTACGATACCCAACACGTGTTTCAGTCCTCCACGGACCATTCTTAAGGGATTCTAAGACTCGTCAAGTGCTTTCGAGCACTCGACGCGTTTGCGTCCCGTCAGAATGGTCCGTTATAGCTCGTATGAAGGAGACAGGGCATCCAAATGTCGAATAATTAGTCGCTATACGCTATACGCTAGTGTCGCTGACTTTTCCCGAGTATGATAGTTCATATGAAAACAAAAGGACCTTTTCATTATGAACTATGTTACAAAGAAATGCAATGATATTGAGTAGTGTTGATATTAAATAGATACAATGTAAAATACAAGAAACAAACAAACAAAAGACAAAAAAGCAAGCTCGGAGTTTCTTTCTGGCTTTCTTCTCCGTGTCGACCACATAGGTAGCGAAAGAAAGCAGCTGGTTTGCTAGGTTAGGGTCGTCGCCGTTGGGATCACTTTGGCCCCTTAATCCATGATCGGTAATCTTGTGATAGTGATCACACCCTCTTTTAGGATTCCGTCCATTTAGTTTAAGTTTGGTCAGGTATTAGTATTAAGTTGAGCTACTTGGGAACATTCCGCGCGCGCAAATGCTCCCAACCAGTGTGTCGGTGTCTTCAATTTTAAAATTTTATTGTATAATAATAATTTATTTATTTTCACCACATCAAATTCATTGAGTACATTTAGGTATACTAAGTGTGCTTAAAAATACAGTATGTGTAGCATACTGGTACAATAAAAATATAAAGGTTCATTACGATGCTAGGTCACATAGATTTGTGCGGTGGCTAGCATCTTCGCTAAGTTATTTTTAAAATAACTTGTAATAAAGATGCTAGGCCCAAACTCCCTGAAGAGCACGCTGACATCGGTAGCGAATAGTAGTTTTTACATTTATTTAATATTAGATTATATGGATTGATTAATTAAGATGATGATAAGTGAATAAAAATAGAAGTTAAAATAACAATTATTAATTTAAAAAAAATGCATGCAAAAATGTGTGTGTGTGTGTGTGTTTGTATATGTGGATGTGGGTGTGGGTGAGTATGGGTGTGTGTGATGTGATGTACTGTGATGTGTGAATGTGTGATGGTCCGATTGTTTTTAGTTAAATTAAACTGAGTGAGCCTAACATGTTCTCCGTTTCGTCATAGTTTTTAGTTAATAACCATGTTGTTACTGACTTTTTGCATTGATGTTTGGACATTGGAAATATGTTTATTTTTGTATTAATTAAATTATATAGGTCAGGTCCTAAGTAGCATGGTTTATCTCTTCGCCTCTTGTTGGATGGTTGATAAGGAGTACTACTGTGTTGAGTTAAGATGGTACTCAGGATGAATAGTTGCCTAACTGTGAGGACCTCACATGACTTGTAGAGGGTGACAGTTGGATAGAGGATTGGGCGAAATGTAGCTACTTTTAGGACAGCTCTTTGTGCTCTTTTAAGTTTAATAATAATGGACTTAGGCGCACCACCCCAAACAGAAACACAATAGGATAAGAGAGATTGGCAAAGTACTAGGTAGATTCTCTTAAATAATTGAGCCTCGGCAACATGTCGAAGTGTTTTAAAGACAAATATCAATTTTCTCGTTCGAGAGGCTAGTTGGTCAACATGCGCAGAAAAATTAAGACTATCGTCGAGAGTAACGCCTAAGTATTTTATAGTGTGGGTGCGAGCGTTGGGCAAACGCAAGACTGGGGGTCTTTTAGCTGACATGCGGGAGCGAGTATGCAATGCGAGGTGTGAGGCTGGTTTGGTTGTCGCAGGTTGTATGTGATCATTTTCGTTTTCTGTGAGTTTAGGGTAAGTAAGTGTTCTGATAACCAGTTCATGACAGTATTAAGCCCTTTTTGTGCCGCACTGTAAGTATTTAACCAAGTGTTTCCCGTGAACGTAAGAACTGTGTCATCCGCAAACACAATGATTTATATAATAGTGCAAAGCAGACTGGACGGACGGACTAGTTCATATGTTTAGTTGTATATTGTATTTCTGCACTACATTGTGAGCTTGACCGGTACAAGTATATTTTAATACCCAAATTTCATTTCATCAACCGGGGGCATCTATAGGTTGTGGGTTCATCATCAGCCTGATATTTTCCACTGCTGGATATAGGCCTCCCCCGAAGGGTTCTATAATATTACCATTCGGAGGGGCCTTAGTCACCGCGCTAGGCCTGTGAGTTGGTAACCGCAGTTAGGTGGTAGCTAGTACACTGGTGACGCTGCTGCCCGACTACGGGGTGAATTCCTTAGTAACCACGTAGGCGGGCAGCTCAATTCGAATAAAAAAATATGACTGGTAAAATGTTGCTATGTTTAGAATTTTTGAAACGGTTTTCTTCTATAGATAGTAGGGTCATCATCACCCTGATATCGTCCACTGCTCGACATAGGCCTCTCCCGAAGGATTCTATAATGTTGCTATTTGGAGGGGTCTCTCACCGCGTTTGGCATGCGAGTTGGTGACCGCAGTTACTTAGTCTAGTTACTTCAGTTTACACCAGTGTCATGGCGCTGCCTGACGTGTAAACACTACCTCTGTGACGTTTCATATTTAATATCAAAAATAAAATCGTTTAATAGTTTTAAAGTGTTGAAGACTATGTCTAACGACAACACAATGTATAATTCATGAAGTGTATTGTTATCAATGTGAAATAATGACTATAATGTCTACAATTCCTAAGTTTCTATATACTATTTACATTCAATAATATCAGTGTTATTACAGTGCAAAATTCACAAATAACCTAATTTTGTGAGTTCGAGACACATAAACTAATTAATTATTACTTTGTGGAAGTGAAAAAAACTGTGAAACAAACTATATTTAAGCATTACACAAAATTTGTACCGTTTATATTTGAAAGGAACAGTTAACAGTGACGTCAATCTCTACAGTATCCAAAACAGTGACATCTAGTGTATTTATCTTGAACAACGACGCCGACTCCTACACTAACTGCTAAGAATCGAACGTAAAAATTAGTTGCACTGACGTAACGTCCACTGCTCCGATGCAACTATACCAGTATTTTAACAACATTGTTAATTGATCTTGTAGCTCATATCAACCTACGTTGGTTTCAAACACAAGTGGTTGAGAGTTCAAATCCTCGCTACGTAAATTTGTGTTTTTGTAGTTGTTATTTTCGCTACGATGGATGAAAATGTAACATTACGAAACTACCAAAGATCCAATACCATAAATGAGTCGAATACATATTTTCTCGATGACACTATATTAAGTATTCCAAATACATCACATCATAATGAAGTTATGGATGAAATGAAAGAAGAAATAAAAAATATACGCATTGATCTACAATCGGCACGTAAGGAAATAGAAAAGTTGACAAGCGATAAATTACAATTAAAAGCTGATTTAGAAATCGCCACCAAAACTATTGACCTCTATAAAAAAGTAGGTATCGATGATGTAGACTATTGTACACCCCATAGAAATCACACGACAAAAAATAAAAATAATCTTGGCACTCCGAAGATGAAAAATCTTAATAATCATCGAGGAGGCACGACACAGATACCGTCGTCGCCCGAATTGAAGGAAAAATTAAAATCTACTCCCTTAACAAATATCATAGAGATAACACCCAAAAATACGACGAAAACAAACGTTATCGCCTTTACAGATAAATCAACTCAGTATGAAATACATGATAAAAATAAACTGGGTAACGAGACGAAAACAAAACAAAAAAATAAACTATGTGTAATAAGTAACAATAAGAAGAACAATTTATGTAACATAATGGAAAATACTTTTGAAACATATGATTATTGTCACTATATGTACCCTTATGGAGATATTCACCAACTTCTCTTGTATTGAGAAAAAAATTGAAAATTATGGAAAACAAGATTATTGTATCATATTCATGGGAGAAATGGATTTTATCCGAACCGAAAATTATCATGACGTCATTTTTTCCATTCGTCAGACTTTAAAACATATTAACTACACCAATATTGTTATATGCTTACCAACTTACAAATGTAGCTACTTTGCAAATATTTATAATACAAGGATTGAAATATTTAACAATCTCTTATATCTTGACAATATGACGCACAAATATGCTTATCTACTGGACTCTAACGCTAATTTGACCACCGACTACCAAATGCACTCTGGACCACAAGGAGAACTGAATAATAATGGCCTGAAAAATATTTTTATGAACCTCAAAACTACTATCAGTGAAATTGATATCGAGAACAACGCAGAAGACCATTATATAATGACAGAGAAAGAATCAAGTTCAGATCAGCTTTTTCTTTAATTATTTAACCATAATGCATCAAAACATTGCAGGACTCATTAATAAAGCAGACCGACTAACAGTACACCTCCAGGCACTGTTTGAACAACAAAGTTCTATCGATATTCTCTGTATTAGTGAACATTTTATGGAAAAAGGACATGAAGAACTCCTGACTTTACCAAATTATAAGCTGGCAGCATGCTATTCAAGGCATAGTAAAAGAGGTGGTTCTTGTATATTGATCAAGGCAGGACTTCAGTATAAAGAACTAAAGGAGTTCAGTAAAATTTCGATAGATGGCGCTTTCGAATGCTGTGCAATTGAATTACCTCAGCATAAATTAGTAATTATTAATATATACAGAGTACCAAATCCAAACAACTTAGACATATTCTATAATAAGTTAAACTCCATTCTACCAAAATACTGCTATAATTTAAATCGAAACGTTGTCATAAGCGGTGATTTTAATATCGATTTATTGAAGAAAGATAGAGCCGCATTAGAATTTACATGCTGTCTACTGAACTATAATCTTACACTACAATTAAATCAAGCGACTAGGCTCCAAAGCAATTCATGTATCGATAACTTCGCACATAATATGAAAAGAAAGTGTGTTTGCCGTATCCTTGACCGTCATATGTCGGATCACACTGCACAAACCTTAAAAATCCCTGTGAAAAAAACATGTGTTATCAACAATTGGAAGATAAAAACGCGTGACTATTCTTATGAAAACCTAGTCAAATTTAGAGAATGCTTAGGTTCTTTGTCATTTAATGAGGTATATTTGACAGAAAATCCGAATTTAGCGTACGAGAAGTTTCTGGATTTGTTCCGATTGTTTTATAACTTATGTTTTCCGGTTATCCTAAAAACAGTTAAGTCAATAAAGAAACCGAACTGGATAACACATGGCATAAAAAACTGTAGTCATAAAAAGCGGCAGTTATTATGGCATCATAGACTCAATCCAACTAGAAATAACATAACTAAATTAAAAATATATTCTACCAGACTTAAGAAAATTATAAAGTTGACGCAATTAACTAAAAATAAACACAGAATAACTTCATCCAAAAATAAGTCCAAGACAACGTGGCAAATAATTAATGAAAATAGATATACTGTATTGAAAGACTACATAAAGGAAATAAATCATGACGGAATTAGATTAACTAAACCAGATGACATAGCTGATGCATTTAATAATTACTTTATAAATCAAGCACACAAATCATCGAATTTATTAAAGAAGAGTATAAATAAAAGTAAACTGCCTTACTGTAAACAGTCGATGTTTCTAGCTCCTACTGCACCTAACGAAGTCTATAACATTATTAATGACTTAAAGAATACAAACAGTGTTGGATATGACGATATAAGAACTAAAGTTCTTAAGTTTGTATCTGCACAAATATCACCCCTTTTCAGCTATATAATTAATCTCTCTATATGCAGTGGGATATATCCTAATGAGCTAAAAAATACAATTATAAAACCCATATTAAAAAAAGATGATTCAATAGATATTAAAAATTATAGACCAATCGCACTAATATCGGTATTTTCTAAAATATTTGAAAAAGTTATATATAAAGCCCTTTACGACTATCTTGAAAAAATGAAAATGTTTGCTAAAGAACAGAAAGGTTTTAGGAAAGATAACTCTATTAACATGGCAATATACGATTTTCTTGACATTATTACTGTAAATGTGAATGAGTGTAACCCTATAGCGGCCATATATATGGACATGACGAAGGCATTCGATTTAGTTAACCATGACATTCTATTGAATAAGTTGAATGCATATGGTGTAAGAGGAAATGTCCTTTCTTTAATTAAATCCTACCTGCATAATAGGACACACTATACAGAAATTATTCGAATAAATAAGTTGTCTAAAATAGAAACAAAATACCTATCTAAAAAACTTTATGTTTCTAGTGGAGTACCTCAGGGCAGCGTACTAGGTCCGCTGTTATTTCTTGTTTATATTAATGACTTTCCACAAAATATAGTTTATCCATTGACACTGTTTGCAGACGATAGTACTTTAATTGTGAAGCAAAATAATTACAACGAGTTAAAAAATGACATAAGCAATGCATTAGAGCAATCAGTTCACTGGTTGGAACACAATAAATTAGTCCTTAACCTTGACAAAACTAAAATCATGAATTTTCATCAAAGAATGACCACGCCTGACCTTAGTATAACATTTCGAAATAAATCAATTGAAGAAGTAAAAAATACAAAATTTTTAGGCCTCACTATCGACAGCCAACTTACATGGAAAGAACATATATCGGTGTTAGTAATGAAAGTTAATAAATTTGCATTTGCATTATATAAAGTTGGAAAAATTGTAGATCAGCCTGCGGTTGTCACCGCTTATTATGGGTACGTTGACTCAATAATACGTTATGGCATAATCTTCTGGGGCAACTCCAGTGAAAATGAATTAATATTCAAAGCTCAAAAAAAATGCATTAGATCTATATGCAAATTGAAACAGACTGACAGTTGAAAACCATATTTTTCGTCACTGAAAATCTTAACACTACCCTGCTTGTACATCTTTGAGACGGCTTTGTTCGTGAAAAACAACATTCACTTATTTAAAAAAACTTCTGAGCAAAGGTTAAAGCCTACAAGACAAATACATAGACATGAGCTATGTTTCCGACCTGCAAAAACCGCACTTATGCACAAAAGCATATTTTGTATGGCACCTAAGATTTTCAATAAAGTACCTAATGTAATAAAAGATTTACCGCTTGCTAGTTTCAAACATAAACTAAGAATAATGCTTAATGAAAAGTGCTATTATACCATTACCGAATTCCTAGTTGATGACATTTAAGATGTATTTACTAATAGCTATTTGTATTCAATGACATGTTGTATTTTGTTTTCTTGACATTGTATTTAATGACACCTAATCGACCTGTACCTACGGGTTTCAAATTTAATTTCATTTTGACATATTTAATTCTTCATGACAAATTTAATATTTAAGTCTTTGACATATTACTTTTTTTAACCATAATATGACATTAAACTTGGTGCCACTAAATATGATATTTTAATATATTGAATGATAGATAGATTTGATAATAATGTAATTCCAGAGTACAAATTTATGTAATTTAAAATAAAATGTATAGCAAATTATTGTATAGATTGTATAATATCAAAGCAAACGTGTACGCCTTTTTTGGCAGATTTTTGAGGAACTATGTTTATTTTAAGACCCTGTATTACCAAAAATCACACGAATAAATGAGTTTGAGTTTGAGTTTGAGTTTAGTCACGACACGCCTGGTATGATATGGGATGGCCCTGTTATTATTTCCAGGTTGGAAACCACTCGGCTTTTCATGTAGATCGTAATATTGTAAATAAAATTAAATAATTAATAGATCATAGGTATTTTATTTCATCGTGTCAGCTGAATGACGTCCACTGCTGGATTAGAACCTCCCCAAAGAATGGGGGGTATGCCATAATCCCAGTATGATGCTCATAGTACACAGAGAGACGCTGCTTCCCGTTCTCTGGTAGATATTCCCTCAGGTCGACTTCTACACCCCCACGGGATGAGAGAGCGTGGTGTTATTCTATACCATTAGCCACAGAGCATATTTTTATTACAGATGCAAGAATAAAATAGATTAGTGCGAGCGTTGTCTTTAAAAAAGAAATAATAATAATAATGTTTTATTCTCTCACCACAATATTAGAGAATACATTGTATAAGGTGTATTAGTTTTAGGTAACAATTATAATGTTGTGGGAGACTGGTGCCTAAACTAGGCTCAAGGCCTGTATTTCAGGACACCAGGTCTCCACGCTTTATGAAGAGATATATTTATTATATATTCTTAGGAATAATAGAATCACATGCATATGTACATAATTTGGTTTATAAGAGAATAATTAAGTTAACAAAGTAAAGAGTAAAAAAGAATACAAAAACAAACATTTTTAGTAGGAATTAGTAGTTACGTTAGTTTGTATGTGTGTGTGTATTTGTGTAAGAATTCATATATCAATAGGTAGCTAGTTATTGCTATAGTATGCTATAATAATAATTAAGTAATCTATAGTATTCTTGCATCTGTAATAAAAATATGCTCTGTGGCTAATGGTACTTTACAAACATATAATAGACGGACACAAATTACATCCAGACACAGAACAACTATTTATGGGTCCCACAAATAGTTGTCCGGCGCGGGACTCGAACTCGCGACCCGAACCGGCAAGGCGGCTGACTTAGCCGCTGCGCCACACGTGGAGTCTCAAATTAACCGTTATAGTACGTATAAAAGTTCCATAGAGTATACTACGTATCCAAAAAATCGTTACCTTTCGCATAACGAGAAATCTAAGTTCATATACGGTCTCCCCATCTTGTTGAATAATTTCTGAGTGGACGATTTTCAAAGGAGATCAAACCCCGATCAGTTGCGACCGCAGATCAAAGAGATAGCCGGCCCACTTGTAACACAGTTGTGGAACTTTTCTAAAGAGGTCTGATGTTGATCAGAAGGTAAGTAAAAGGTGAAAAGTAAAAGTATTATATTGTTTAACGATGAAAAAGAAACAATATCTTGTTACGTGTCGTGGTCATCATCACAAAAGCGAACCTATTGGTGGACTTATTTGGTTAATTTATTTAAAAGGTATATCTTTTAGGAAAAGAATTGGCTTGCTAACTTGTTGATCTTGTGGTAAGTGACCCTCAATACAAAGAGGTCATGAGTTAGAACCCAACCCAAGACAAATGCGTAATTTATCTGTTATATACATATATGTTTTTCAACATAATAATAATGTTTAATATATTGTATGTTTATCAGTTGTCTGATTGTCATAGTAGGCTCTGCGTTTGGTATCAGATGGCAGTGTGTTAGGTGTCGCAAAATAATATTCATAAATAATTAAAATAAGAGTCTGTGCATGAGACACTGCAGGTCCTACTTCTTGGTAGAAATAACGCCCAAAAAATTCTGGGTAACTGCTTTAGTGACTAAAATTTCTGTTAGTTACGAAGCGACGAGTTGTTTGGTCGATAGTTTTACGGTATGAAAAATTTACAGTAAAATGTGGGTAAAAAATACATACTTAGATTATAAATTGTTACTTATCAGATGTCAATGAGTTATTTGCTTTAGTTAGCTATGGTTCTTTGGAGAGGCGTTCAGGCCGCAACAATAAGTTAATGTTTACGGAAAATTATAAATATCCTCGTAACATATTTTCGACAAAATTTTTTTTCAATATTTGACTAGAATCAGTATCAAAGCTATCTTCCAAGAACAAGTATCAGCTTTCTGTCGTAAATTCGACATTAATGTGACAGTACTACACGTATTTGGATGAATATATCTTTCGATAGATTCTCTCCTTCTTATCTACATATTTTGATACTTGAAAGAAACACTTTAACCAAAAGCGACGGAAAAACAATCTGTCAAAAAGTTAAGAGTTGTTTGATGTTGTTAACTGACCAAAATGAGAATTTGGTATTAGTTTGGAATATATTTTAGATACACTAAATTAAATACCACCTGTATTAGAACGTAAATACTATTAATTCATAACAAAATTATGTCAAATGTATGTTTAAATTTAAAATTGAATTTATGTAAGGCGCCAGACCAATAGTTTCACGTATTCCCTGAATCTGGATTTAAAGTTAGATTCAATCTGTTATAATTTGTTGATTAAACTATCTTAACGTGTATTTAAAACTACCCAAATTGAACGTCAAATACTCAAACATAACTACTAAAATCAAAAACCGGCCAAATGCGAGTTGTACTAGCACACGAAGGGTTCCATACCATTATTTATAAAAACGCCTAAAAAATCACTTTCGTTGTATGAGTGTTTTAATATTTTCCTTATTTTAATTTTATTATTTATTTTTAAAGTTAATATAAAACTAAATGTTCTGTGAATATTTCAAGCGTCTACCGGTTGCCTTTATCAATATCGAGCAAAGACGAGCAAAAATCACGTTCGTTGTATGGGAGCATACAGATAAGAGATAATTTTTCTATTCTATTCTGTGAAAATTTCAACCACCTTACTATCACAGTTCGTGAGATACAGCCTAGTGACAGACGGATAGATAGACAGCGGATTCTTAATAATAGGGTCCCGTTTTACTCTTTGTGTGCGGAGTCCTAAAAAACGACTAGGAAGAGCCTATTTTTTGTCATTAGAAACAATTGATAAGTTTTAGAGAAGGAAGTGAAGGTATATGAAATTTTAATATTCGCGTCTGTTTGAATTGCGAAATAGTCTTACAGTAGCAACTCTCCATAAGCATGTTTCGTCGCTAATTGTACTTACATCAGTTAAGTTATAATCCTGTACCGTTTCTTCAAACAAACTAAGCATCGTTTGAATATACGCTCGGAAGCTATGTGTTGAATGAGTAATTCCTGCATTGAGATGATCGTGGAGTATTAAAACGGACGTTTAGACATTATATATTTTAGACATATCTATCTATGCCTATGTCCGTAAATCCTAAAAAGGATTGAATCTGTAAGAAGTGGTGACGAAAGACATATTTTACTAATAAGGCTGATTTAATGGAGCTTTCAGATTAAATTGAAACTAATTTACGTGATACAGATAAAAAGTGTTTTCAATGTTAGACAAATTAGTACTTTAGTAATAAATACATCACATCATAGGTATTACAAAACACTGTTATAGTGAAGGTTTTTTTTTTGTTAAAGACAACTCCCGCATTAGGGAATCTAATCCCTGTGTGTTGGGGTACTTTGCAAACATAATTGCAAACAAATTACATGCAGACTCAGAACAACTATTTATGGGTCACACGAATAGTTGTCCGGCGCGGGACTCGAACTCGCGTCACGAAGAGGCGAGGCGACTGTCTTAGCCGCTGCGCCATGTGTAGTTACACATGGCGCAGCGGCTACAAAATTTTAATTAGTATGTATAATAGTTATTATACATACTAATTAAAATTTTAAATATTAAGGGCTTTTTGTTGGTAACGATGAGGTACTTTAATAAATAAATATCAGGGACATATAACATATCGCCATCTAACCAAAACGAAGCAAAGCTTGTACTATGCATACTAGACAACGAATAGAAATACTTAAGTAAATATACCTTTTTATAATTATTGTAAATAGACATGTTCATGAATACTTATTATTTAATAATACTATGAGTATATAATATTCATCGCAACTCTCTATCTCCTAATTTTATTTTATTTTATGCCAATATTATTTAGTTTCCGTCACACTCCACCTCACATTTATTATTTATTTAACACGTGGACAAATAGTCTATGTTATAACCCAGACTATTGTCTACAGGGACAAAATACAGTTATACGTTAAAAAATGTTGCGGTTTAACTATAAGTTAAACAAATGTAAATATGCAAAACTGCAACAAATTTTTACGTATAATTGTATTTTGTCCCAAATTAATACATAAATACCCCTGAATACATGAATTTATATTTCGCGAGGATCGGACCTGCAACCTTTGGATCAGAAGGCATATTAACAAAGTTTTAAGTGATTCACAGCGGTCGCTATGTAGTGTATTATTTGTCGTCATTATTAGCTTTCTCAGCGCAATAATTATTTGTATAGGCAAATATTTGATACCTTTGGTCACATTGCTTATAGTATGTATTATATATATATATATATATATGATATGTATCTGTGTAATTTATGTACCTTCTATATCTTCTCATCTACAATATTTTGATACTTAAGTGCACCTACCATGTTTTCTCTGCATCACCCCAAGGTTGACTGGAAGAGAATGCCTTTGGCATTAAGTCCGCCTCTGTACAATTCTGTGCAAGAAGATTTAAATAAAAAAAAAAATAAAAATTGCTGTACTTTTCGTTATGATGTCTATTTTATGGTAATTTTTATTGTATATTTTTTTGAAGACAATGCCCGTACTAGGGAATTTAATCCCTGTGTCGCGGCGTATTTTACAACATATAATAGACGGACACAAATTACACCCAGACTCAGAACAACTATTTATGGGTCACACAAATAGTTGCCCGGCGCGGGACTCAAACCCACGACACAAAGCGGTGCGGCGTCTGTCATACCCGCTGCGCCGCAGTGCAGTCGATATAAATATAATACCACATCCTCCACCAATCCGGGGAAACCATATACATACAAACAACTGAACTGGGTAAAACACACGCCATACAATAACTCAAAAGCTAGCTAGGCAAAATACTGGGACATTAGCCCTAGGGTCTCTTGCTGGCTATACATTTCTGTTATAGATCACATATGGCTCACTAGTCTGGTAGCTTAGAACCAACTTGAGTACAAAACAGAAAGATCTTGAAAAATTAAGCATGAAACTTGAGAGCTGTCAAGGGTCACCCGGATGGAACGAAGTTATTTCTTATTATTTATTATGTACAAAAAAGCTGTATACACTCAACAAAAATAATCGTCGCGACACCACACTGTTCAATGCGAAATAGAAATGAAAATATCTGGCTTGCTTTCTATAAGAGAGAGAGAGAGAGAGAGAGACAGACAGAGAAACATGCGCACGCCGCACAGCTGCAAAAAGTGTCGTGACAACTTTTCGTAAGATTTTTTTTCCGTCTAGCCCCCTTTCACAACGCGCGATAAGGAACTTCGTTCCAAAAACAACACCCACCGCTCCGCTCTACAGCTTGTAGAGCGGGACTTCTACCCCTACAGCTCATTTTTAAGGAAAAGCAATTTTTGGTCTCAATAGAAACAACACCCTAAGCAAAGACTAGTATAAAGAAGACATGAGTTTATGAAGAAGCAATCAAAATGGAACCCAAGATAATAATAATAATATCTGGGGACAATGTCACACAGATCATCCTAGCCCCAAACTAAGCAAAGCTTGTACTATGGGTACCAGGCGACGATATACATACTTATATAGATAGATAAATACATAGAAAATGGATGTTTTCTATCTCAGACTCAGAAACAAATATTCGTGCTCATCACACAAATATTTGCACTTACCGGGATTCGAACCCAGGACCACCAGCTTCGTAGGCAGGAGCACTACCAACTAGGCTACGGTGACGGTCAAAAGATGGCATCACTCAGTGATAAAATCCTAAAACACACCACTTTCAGAAGCACTACAATATAAAACTCACAGAAGAACCTTGTGACCACCCAAACCCCAAAAGATATGGACTTTTGATCCATCAGTGTAGATTCTCACACTGATGGATCAAAAGTTCACTCCGGTACAGGAGAAGAGGTTTTCTCAGGTGACCTTAATATGAGAATATCCAAGCCTCTAGGTATATTCAACACTGTCTACCAAGCCAAATGTGTGGGAATTACCTAAGCAGGACACGATATAGAAATCAGGAAAAAACTTGCATATGTATACTCTCTGACAGCGCCTTAGTACTCCAATCCATGGAAAGAAATCACTTTGCCTCAGTATAAATACTAGAATGCCACAATGCACTAGAACGGCGGCATACCACAACAACACAGTGATACTACATGGTTACAGTAGGAGAAGAAGCGGTCGCCGTGGCCGGAATCGGCCGGGACCACATCATCATCACTACATGGTTACCATAGTATAGAGGCGCTCATAGCCAGATGCTCTCACCGGTCCGTAAGTGATTGGCGAGGTTAAGCAAATAGGCTCGCGGTCAGCCCATAGATGGGTGACCGCCAAAGTGGTTTAATTTCTGAGCGTCTCCGTGCTTCGGAGGGCACGTTAAGTTGTCGGTCCCGGTTGTAGCCATTAGGCAACAGTCGTTAATCCATGTCAGAGGCCTACTAGGCGGCTTGAACAACTCTGACACCAGGGTAAACCACTGCCCATACGATAAGTAAGTAACCATAGTACTGGCTTTGCCGAGTTTGGGATCAGATCAGGGAACTTTATTTGGTATTTATTTTATTTTATTAAAGAATCATATCAATCATCAAGTGCGAGTCGGACTCGCCCATGAAGGGTTCCGTAGCAGCAAGTACTTCAGTTGATTAAATGAAAGGTAAATTGCGGTTTACGATTTATGACGTATTAAAAAAAAACTACTGACTAGATCTCGTTCAGACAAATTTTCGTTGTTAGTTTGCATGGTACATCATATATGATTTTTAGTTTTATCATTCTCTTATTTTAGAAGTTACAGGGGGGGCACTCATTTTACCACTTTGCAAGTGTCTCTCGCGCGAACTATTCAGTTTAAAATAAAAAAATATTAGCAACCTAAATATCATTTTTGAAGACTTATCCATAGAAACCCCACAAGTATGGGAACGTTAAAAAAAATTTTTTTGAGTTTCAGTTCTGGGGAATGAATATAATTATGGGGAACCCCCAAAATTATTGTTCTTTTTCTAATTTTGTGTGAAAATCTTAATGCGGTTAACAGAATACATCTACTTACCAAGTTTCAACAGTACAGCTCTTATAGTTTCGGAAAAAAGTGGCTGGGACATACGGACGGACAAACAGACAAACATGACGAATCTATAAGGGTTCCGTTTTTTGCCATTTGGCTACGGAACCCTAAAAAAGATACACACGTGGACTTACAATGTTTTAAAAATTATTAATATAATAATTATTGTAATAAATATCATGGGACAACTAACACCGGCAGGCCACTTGGCCGGTTTTTTATGGTATAAATAAAATAATCGCCTATGATTCTATAATAACTAATATATAAATAAAGAAAATCAACAGTGCATCTGGTGAAATCCACAGTTTCACTACTATACTAGAATAACTGTTATCGTTATTAATATAAAAACAAAAAAAAATCGTATTTTACTAGGAGAATAGGTTAAAACACATAAAATGTAGAGCTACCTATACTATATAAACTATTAACTTGTAATTTCTATATGCACAGATAAAATCCACTTGAGAAATAATGTTGAATTCTGACTATAGTATAGACAATCTGACAACATTTCTAGAAAAGTTGGCCGTAAATAAAAGTTTATCGATCAGACTTGCACTTGACTTGCACGTGTAAGCTAGTATGAAAAAAAAACCGCTCGAAGAAATAAAAAAAATATCAATAAATAAACACGTAAAAATTCGTATAAGGAAATTTTCTCTAATAATATTGCGTACTTGTTACGGACGATGTAGTAATATCGCTTAAAGCCGAGATCTTGCATTTCTAGAGAGAACTCCAGTGACCTAGTTTCACGTTATCATGAAGCAGGAACATACATTTATTAAAATAATTAATTCATTTCTCGTCAAACGTTTACGATAATCATAAATGTGCAACGAGCCGGAAACAATATGCCAAACGGTCAAACGCCATTCAAGTCATTAATAATCGCATCGTAAAACGGGAAAATTTCAATGGGCATCCCATCGTCGGCCGGTTATCCATTAAATAAATTTTATTCGTGTGATAAGGCGCGGGGCGGCGGCGGCCGGGCGGGCGCCGCCGAGACGCCCCAGTCGCCGCCCGCCGCTCACACCGCGACGACGCACGCCGCGTCCACCGCCCGCGCTAATTTTACACGCCAGTTACTCTCATCTTAGTACATAACCGTTGACCCACTGATAGTGAAGTGCTTCACAGGACAGTGCAGTGAGTCTCGGCCGCGCTCTACCAGCTCGCCTGATCTCGCCTCAGTGAGTACTCCGCTAACCACATACATACCTCAGCGCAAACTTTGACGGCGACTTATCTCAATCATCCGTCGAGCTTACGGCCATTTTATACGAACATTCAACCTTGAGTCGTATCGTACTCAGTATTTTGGTCATTGTGACTAGCGGCTGACATATGATTTTTTCACACGTCGCTCACGATGGTCTTTACAGTTCAGAGTATAATAACGTCCAGAAATAGAGCCGGAGGAATTTCATTAATGTATCGAGTCGTAAGATTTATACGGTTTCATTCGCTGGACCGATTAATATATATTATTCTGGAAGTTGTATAAAAACAAGGGCGATATTTATGTCAAGGTTTGACACTTTGTTATATTGAGAGTTCGCGGGCGGTGTCATATACCGAAGCGAAAATTAAGAGGTAGTTTGTTTTCTGTAATTTAATGATCGTAAAGTTTCTCTATTTTTACTCGCGCTGGTGTACAGGTATGAAAAGAAACGACTTCTGTAATGTACCCTTGATGACTCTACACGTATTGAGTACGTAATTTTCGCATCTCTACGTCTTCGTAAAAATGTTGGCAATGTTCTGTCTACGAATCAGTACGTAATTTCAGCTATGTGAAATAGAGCTAATATTTATGTTGTGACTTTAATAGTTTATTGTATTTTCGCACGTAGTTAAAGTTCTGATGTTATCAAGCTTTCGTGTCGGAAACACGCTATTCGGGCGTTCAGTATTAATTTTATGTTTTGTTTTATTTAACTGTTATTAGACACAAACATAACACAGTCGAAATATATTTTTATTTTACTTATATATTACGCTATTAAATAAAAGAGGTTTAGGTGTATAAGAATACATGTAATCGGGTTTTGGAAACATAGAAACGATTTGATTCATATTTGAATTAGTATTTTCGGTAGAAGAAAAATTTAATTAGCTAGATCTCATATCAGGAAAATCCTCTTTTCATGACTCATGAGCAAAGCCCAGGAACTACTGTCTGGCGTGTCGGTCTAGTGGTTAGTGGCCCTGGTTACTAAGCCAGATGTCCCGGGTACGATTCGCACCCGGGACAAATGTTTGTGTGTAATATGTACGTATTAAGAAATATATAAGTATATTTATCAGTTGTCTAGTTGCCATAGTACAGGTTCTGCCTAATTTGGGATCATTTAATAATAATATAATAATAATATCTAGGGACAATGTCACACAGATCATCCTAGCCCCAAACTAAGCAAAGCTTGTACTATGGGTACCAGGCAACGATATACATACTTATATAGATAGATAAATACTTAAAAACATAGAAAACATCCATGACTCAGAAACAAATATTCGTGCTCATCACACAAATATTTGCACTTACCGGGATTCGAACCCAGGACCACCAGCTTCGTACACCAACTACCAACTAGGCTACGGTGACCGTCAAATATGGTAGTGTGTTAGTTTTTCCAAGGCATTTATTACTATTATTTACTTTATAAATAATGCACCATGCTTTTATAAAAAATTATATGTAAAAAAAATGTTTGAATATATTTTTGTAATTATTACATAATGGAATCACTGCCGGACCGGTGCTTTTCGAAATTAATAATTGATTATTGATTTCGTATATTTTATTCTTGGTACGAAACTAAACGCTATTCATACATATTTAAAAGAAATCTGAACGCCCCGAATGAAATTACGTACTTATACTACCTTTATTATAAATTATGTTATCAGTAAATATATTTTTCCATATTTTTAAAACAGATTTAAAATCGAAACATTCGCTCAAAGTCAGAGATCAAAATATTTACCTTTAAATATTTTGTCTCAACACTAGAACAAAGAATTATCTTTGATACTTCATTATTGCATTAGGATAATTTTGGTAATATTGACTCATTTCGATAGTATTATATAGGCACCAGAGATTCCAAGGGGAGTTTATAATTACAAACCACACTTTGTAATACTGCAATTCAAATTCTTTATTCCATTCAATTTTATTCTACTAATTTACATGACAGTTCGACCCTATATCTCAACACATCAGCGATTCCACCAGTCTATAATTTTCTATCAAAACATAATTTTTAATTTGGAATTCCAACACGTTCTTACGTTAAATCCTATGATGCAGCTATTTAAAAAAATGAAAGGAGATTCTAGCCTCTACTTCTATAAAGAGGTTGTACAGGAGGGCAGTATCAGGTAATTCCAATACCTACGAGTAAGTAATATAGTATATAGTAAAAAGCTTTCATAGGGAAGTTTTGGATTCTAATCCCGGGTTGGATCAAAAAGGGTTATTTTATTTTTTTGTAAAGTAAATATATTTATGTTATATTTGTTCTATATATAGTCTCTGAGAACACGTAAATCCATCGGTACTGTATCTGTACCACGCCTACCATGACTCCGTATAGTTTACTTCCTCGATCGTTTTTCAGTATAGAAATTGTAAGTTCGTTACAATTTCCGCTAGGGGCGCTGCTATTTAAAGACTGGCAAATACTGCAAGTTTCATCGTGTAAGTATATTACATGGATTGATTGTCGACGTGCTGATCTCTCCGGTCGTGATCCGGTCGAACCCATCCCATTGGATCATGAAAGTATGAGAAATATGGTGCAACTTAGTCCCTAAAAACAAATATACGTTCTAATATTTGTTTTTAGGGACAAAGTTGCACCATATTTTCCACTCCATTAAGACTAAACGCCATGGTAAAATTGGGCGGTTTTATTATTATTTAAGCCGTAAATATGAGTTACTGACAGCATAGAATATCGTTACCCCATCTCATTCCGTGAGGCGTATAGGTCTACCTCGGGACGACTTCCGGTTCAAGTGGATGTTATTCGGTTGATATGATGATGTATCCCAAAGAATTCATAAAAACTTAATTTTAACTTAATGACCACAATTCTTTAATAACCAAAATCCAAATCAAAGTGATCCGCCATCAGATAACGTGTATGCGGGAATGTAACCCGCAAAATCTATTTAAAGCAGTTCAACGAAGCGGCTCATCCCCTTAGTTATAAAAAGAAACAGTTCTGCTTGCGGAATCTTTTGTCTTTGTAAGCATTATATTTGACTAGCTGTGCCCCGCGGTTTTACCCACGTTAAACTTTATAAGCCTATGTGTTAATCCAGGGTGTCAGCTAACTCCATACCAAATTTTATTAAAATCGCTCCAGCCGTTTAGACGTTACGAAGTAACAAACATACACACTCACAAACTTTCGCCTTTATAATATTGGTATGAGTATATTGCACCTACCGGGATTCAAACCCAGGACCACCAGCTTCGTAGGCAGGGGCACTACCAACTAGGCTACGGTGGCCGTCAATTGTTATTTTTTTTTTTTATATTGTAAATAACTTACATGCCCTGTTCGTTATCCTTTACTTATATATTATATATTATCCTCCCTGAGTGTTATGTGGTTAATCTTATACATATACTAGTTACTATATCGAAGTAAGCAGGCTTCGGGTCCAATGCGTCACAGCACAACTATCGCTATGACCCAACGTCTTAGCACCAGATGAAAGTAAAATATTTTTTTATTGCACTGTTCGTCAAGTGGTAGCGTGACAACCGCAAATAATGATATTGGTTTATTTCCAGATCGGGAAATAAGATAGTAACAAAATGAGTGTATTTTTGCAAAAGCGTTATCTATACATATAATAAAATCGTAGGCAAGTCAAAACTGTACATTGAATATTTTTTTAAAGGATACTTGGGCGTGATCTCCAATCGATATCAAAGCCAAAAATAAAGTTTTTAGAATTTTTGTCTGTTTATCTCTTTGTCTGTATGTATGTCCGGGCTAAACTCAAAAAGTACTGCATGGATTTACTTCAAATTTTGCATTAATATTACAAAGAGGTCGGGTCAACATTTAGGGTACATATCATCACGCTATCACCTACGGGGGAGGAGCTGTGATAATTTATGAAGTTTAACGCGGGTAAAACCGCGGGGCACAGCTAGTATTATAATACACTAGTTGTGCCCCGCGGTTTTATCCGCCTTACATTTTATAAATTGTCACAGCTCCTCCCCCGTATGTGATAACGTGATAATATGTAGCCTATATGTTGACCCGACATCTTAGTAACATCCATGCAAAATTTTAAGTAATTCCATGCAGTACTTTTAGAGTTTAGCCCGGACATACATACAGACAAACAGACAAAAATTCTAAAAACTATATTTTTGGCTTCGATATCGAATGTAGATCACGCCCCAAGTATCCTTTTAAAAAAATATTCAATGTACAGTTTTGACTTTCCTACGATTTTATTATATGTATAGATATGTAGTGCGTAGTTGGCAAGTCTAAGCCGAGATTCGCCACTGGTGCCGAAATCAGGTCAGGAGCAACTCATGATATAGCAATTGATACATAAAAAGGGAGCCGAGGGAATTCATCTTATTAAGACTATTTATATATTTTTTATATAATATAACCAAGACTATAAAACTTATGGATCTCACTAATAATCTGTTTGCGTGGTTGGTAAATGTTTGCCTTTCACGCTGCAGGTCAGGAGTTTTTCTGGACAGATGTCCCGGGTGAGAAAGAAAACTCACGTATCTATTTGTATGCATGAACATGTCTGTTTGTCCTGAGACTGGATGTCATTATCTATATAAGTATGTATTTTAAAAGAAAAGTTGAATATGTAATATATCAGTTATGCGGTCTACACAGTACAATCTCTGCTTAGTTTGGGATTAGATGGCCGTGTGAGAATAATGCCCAAGGGTATTATTATTATAATTGTTGGGAATCGAACCTGGGACACCAAGTAAAGAAGCGACTATTTTAACCGCTTCGCCACACGTGTGCCTCTTTGGCACTGGTAGGTAGTGGTAGACAATTAGATTATACTATAATGCGTGTTTTGTCAACCTTATCCGCACCATCACACAGAAAATTACTACATTGAAGGAAAAGTAAAACTGCATTTTTTATAAACACTACCTTTAGTGATAGTCGGGTCAAATGCAGACGATATATATGGCCTTTCCGTCTGTTACAGACGATTGACGGCGCATTGTCTGAGAGACATTTCTTATACACATTTGAATAATAATAATAATATCTAGGGACAATGTCACACAGATCATCCTAGCCCCAAACTAAGCAAAGCTTGTACTATGGGTACCAGGCGACGATATACATACTTATATAGATAGATAAATACTTATATACATAGAAAACATCCATGACTCAGAAACAAATATTCGTGCTCATCACACAAACATTTGCACTTACCGGGATTGGAACCCAGGACCACCAGCTTCGTAGGCAGGAGCACTACCAACTAGGCTACGGTGACCGTCACAATACATTGTGTTTTAATCTTTAACTAAGACAATATACACTTTTGAATTCATTGTGTTTTAATCTTTAACAAAGAAAAATGTTTGTCCTTATTACTTGTATTTCTCAATAATAAGTGAATTGTATTCTTTTTTAAGAAATAAATGTCTTAAACCGTAAAAATGCACATTAATTTGCAGATCAGTGAGCACTGTACAGGTAATAATTTACTCTCGTGGACATTGCTCAGTGCTCTGCAGATTAAATAGGATTTCTCTCGACACTAACTTACTCGTACACGTTCAATGAATAAAGTGAATTCTTGAAACCAAAAATACTTTTTTATGCTAATTTTATAATCAGATTCCAAATTAATTTTAGTTATAGAAGGGCTCGTGTGGAGCGGTTAGGATAGTCACCTCGCCACTCCGTGTAGTAGTTTTCTCAGTCTGGATGTGCTTTGTGCCTTTTAATTATATGTTTGTAACGTTAAACACAGGAATTAATTTTCCTAACCAGTGCGGCAACTGTCCTATAAAAACTAAAAAAAATTAAAAATAAATAATAGAAAAGATGACTTTTCTCTGCGACAGGATGAACCTGTATTCCCATATTGTGGTATTCTGAACAGCCGAATCCTGGATGATAACCACGAAAATATGATATTTTATAGGACTAGTCCCTCTCTGCCACCCATCACAGCAACTCCTGTAAGCCAGGATCTACAGTGGGATACAATGCAATGACTCTTGAGTGGTGAGGCTCAGGCAAATCTTGGGGAATTACTTCGACTGTCTTACATCCTGCAGCAGTTTTATTCAGAAAGAAACATGGAAAAAGTATCTCATAACGGCCTTAATTTAAAATTTAGAATAATTAAAAAAAACTAGGTGTTAAAAAATACTCGAAATATAAATAAATCTACCTTATTGAAAATAAAATTTCCTATTACATTTTCCATTAATTTATCAAAGAATTATTATTATTCGTTGCCTACTTACAACTTTCGTAAGTTTTGAGGAATCAATGAATAATATAACATATACTAACAATTACAAATATTAAAAGTCAACTAAAGAAATATTTTCTGGCTTTCACCGAAAGATGATCTTTATGAAAACATTGAGATGTATTTTGTTAAATTTATCTTTTGCGTATATGTATTATTTGTGTATATTACGAGTATGAAGTTAGTTAGTAAATTAGATTTATGAAACTCATTATGGCACCGGTTTAAACCTCAGTGGTTTTTTGGATGCTTTTATGATAGTGAATATAATGTATATTCCTTGTAAATAATAATAATAAAAAAATTATATCAATTTCTATTGTAATTATTTTTGATGTAATTTTATGCATGCTACGTTAATCTGTGAGTAATTCTTTTCCGTTAATTGAAAATATGTCAATGTTTTGTCACTTGAACATAATATATACTTGCTGGTTTAGCTGTACTGTGCTAGAACGAGTTCATAAAAATGCGTTAAAATGCACATTTTCTTATAAAAGTGTCCAAATACAACAGATATCTAAATTGACTGTAGAAAACACAAGAGTTGGCGACTCTACACTAGTCTAACGTCTTTACTTCCTCGACGGAAGTCCTTCCGCTCACGTAATTTCCGCTTGCCATCAATAACCTGCTCTATATCTGTGTTTATTCTACTGCTGCCCTCTACTGGACACGGTAAAGGAATTACCAAAGATACCTAAACGGGGAAATTGGATTGTGGATCACTTTATTGAGAAGATTGTATTTGAATTTAGTGTTACAAATGTTCAAAAGTTTTTATTCTAAATTATTTTCTCGGGATTTCAGAAACCGTAACAGTCAACTCAGAGACTGCTATATTGTTCAGTTGATAACAATAATTGGTTTTGTTAACATGACGTTTACAGTTTAGCCTAGGAGCTTTCAAAGTCAAAATTATTTATTCCGTAAAAAAAATACATTTATGTGGAATCGTCATTTTTTACCCTATCGTGCAGTGCATGACGTGGCAGCTACTGAGAACACTGCCAGAAAACTCAGTAGGAATCATTACAATCATGTGTGTTGACTCAGAACAACTCAATCCCAAGCACTTTTGTCACTTAAATAATCAGATTTTTTTGTAATATGCCCTGCTACACAATTTGGCTTTAATAATTAAACTTATTGTAGACAATTCTCTAATATCATTGGGAAGTTTTTTATAGAATCTCATACATTGCCCCATAAAACTTTCACTTTCACTGCTTCACCGGACGAGCGAGGAGCTTAAGCCTTTTATCATAAATAAAACTACAATCTAAGTACCCGTGCCGGAGGCATACCCGTATCATCAATACTAGGGACAATCATAAACTTGTGTGACTTACTACCACTCTCCATAAAATAAAACGTTCTCTAACATACATCTCAAAGAATGTAAAGAACCACAAATAAGTTTAAAAATATATAAAGAAAAGCCAAATCGTTTCGAACAAAATTCCTTACTGCTTAAGCGACAAGTGTTTGGCATTGTGTCGCGCTCCGTAGCTGCCATGTCAATGTGCAGTGGCTCGGTAGTGTAAAAGAGAGTAGTAGTAGTAGTAGAGTCTAACATAAAATTACTTACTACACTCACGTTAATTTAATCTTATGATTATTTTATATTTGTTCAGAAGACAAGTACGAGGCGGGATTCGACCTCGTGCGAGGTACGTTCGCAATAAAAACTGCCCTGATGGTCTAGTGGGTAAAGACTCTCAATAATAAAGCCATAAGTTGTGAGGACATATATCTTTGTGTAATGTGAACGATTATGTATTCTGTGTCTGGAAGTAATTACAAATAATATGTATGTATTCAACAATATATAATAATGTTTATTAGTTGTCTGGCAAGGCTCTAGTTTGGGATCAGATGGCAGTGTGGTAGTTAGGCCAAGATTTAAGATATTCTCCCTAAGAGATTGAAAATATTGCACAAAATTTGAGAGTGTAAATATTTTTGAGTATTTTTCTAAATGATCATAGACAAGTTTTTATGGGTTTGAGTTCTTTGAATTTCCCACAATGTTTATATTACACGTCGTGTGTATGATCTCTGCTGATGATGCTCTTTGCAGCGTATCGTTCTACCACTTCATATTAAATTTACCCGATTATTTTACTACCTATAAGTCACAACCTACCATGGTGTAACGGATAGCGTAACGCAGACATTTACAGAAGAATCAGCCCAGATTCGGATCTTCCCAATGATAAATAAAATATGATTAAACCCTTCTATTCGCTTTAATAGATAGGCCTCAAAGTTAAAAAATCTCGTTGGTTCTTAGTCATCATCATTATGTCAGCTTATTTACGTCCACTGCTGGACTAAGACCACCCCAAAAGATGGATAGAGTTGTGTCCGTGATTTGGAGGGATATGCCATAATCACCACGCTTGACAGACAGGTTGGCGATCGTAGTTTGCTGGTCACAGCACACAGAGAGAATGCGGCTCATTCTCAGCAATATATACCCTCGGGACAAGTTCTACGCCCCCACGGCATGAAATGGGGTAGCGATATTCTATGCCGTCAACCACACAGCAAAGTGAAAGTGGTTCTTAGTACTGGGAGGAATATACTTTTAGTCCGCCTGGATAATAGCATACCCGAAGAAGTTTACCAATTTAGGAAACTAACACCCCGCCATCTGATCTAAAACTAGGGGGCATCTAAAAAACTGATATATAAACTGACATACTTGTACATTTCTAAGGACATATAGATAAATTACACAGGCACAGAACAAATAACCGTGTTCATTGCACAAAGATTTGTCCGGGGAAAAGTGAGGATCCTAACCACTAGACTGATAAAATATTTTAGGAAATCCTGTGGGAAGTGCCTAACCTGATGTCAGAGTTTTTTAGTACCAGAAGGTCACATACATAATTGTATGAATTTTAAGCATAAGATTCATTCAATTAAGCTGTGTGGTGACGGCGGTGAATATCAGACAGAATATCATTACCTGATCACACCCCGTGGGGGACGAAGAAGTCGCCCTGAGGTAATATCTACCAGAGGCCGACAGCAGCGTCTCTCTGAGTACTATGACCATCATACTGCGATCGCCAGACCTCTGCCAAGCGTGGCGATTATGGAATATCCCCCCAAGATGATTCTTGGGGGAGGCTTTGATCCAGCAGTGGACTTTTTACATGATGTTATGATGATTAGTATAACTGGTTAGCATGAGCTGAAATGCCAGTATTGAGTCAACATCATCATCATGTTAGTCGAAAAACGTGCACGGATAGGCCTCCCCCAACGACCTCCATAATGTCCGGTCTTGCGCTACCCGTATTAAACGGCTTCCAGCGACCGTCACAAGATCATCGGTCCAACTTATACGTGGCTGCGGGAGAAAAAAGTTTCTCGTGTGGTGACTACGAACTGAAAGACGCAGCGTGGGCAATAAGTGTCACAATATAATTTATTGTTTTGTAGTCTTAGGGGTTAGGTTCGGTTTTGGTCACGCTATTCCTTACACCCTGTATAGTTACGGCCGCTGTGTTAACGACAGTAAAGTCCAGCTCGTCACTGGCCACGATTAATCACCCGACTAATTAAGTTTTTATGTGGAGCCGTAGTATTGCTTTTATCATTTGAGCCTCTATAGTTAATATGGCCTCTGGCGACGCGGTCGTTGGACTCGGACTGTCCAGATGGCTATGATATTAAAATAATAACTTAGATGTTATATTTCAATAAAATAATTAATGATATCAAAAAAAGAATCATTTTCACGTGTGGCGCAGTGGTTGAAGTAGTCTCTTCGCTGCTACGTATTTCGGGTTCAATTCCCGCACAGACAACTATTTACTACTATAACCCAATTGTTATTTATAATTTATTGCTTTCATGTTTTTAAGGTCTTTCAGTGAAAATACAGAACCATACCTGAACCTCGTTAGGCCACAGCAAATATCTAAAAGATAATTTATAAACAAGTCTTAGTATTAATATAAATTGTCATTGTTATAGTATTTCAGCATTTCTTGTTAAAATTTGTGTTCAGAAAATAACTATGTGGTATTGTGTAAATAAATTAGTGTAAAGTGTATTGGTCTGGTTATGTGTCATATTATATGGTACTAGCTGTGCCCCGCGGTTTTACCCGCGTTAAACTTTATAAATTATCACATCTCCCCCCTGTAGGTAATAGCGTGATAATATGTAGCCTATATGTTGACCCGACCTCTTAGTAATATTCATACAAAATTTGAATTAAATCCATGCAGTACTTTTTGAGTTTAGCCCGGACATACATACAGACAAACAGATAAACAGACAAAAATTCTAAAAACTATATTTTTGGCTTAGATATCGATTGTAGATCACGCCCCGAGTATCCTTTTAAAAAAATATTCCATGTACAGTTTTGACTTTCCTACGATTTTATTATATGTATAGATATTGTATAAATAGCTTAGCATAAACTAATGACTAAGTTTTTTGGTGAAAACGCGAAATTAATGCTATGTAAATATGTTCAACTTTGTGAACTTACGTAATTTCTTTTGTCATTGGCTCAAATACTAGACATTTTAGTTGTGTTATTTTGTTCAAACTGTATTATGAGAACGGATGTTTCGATGACCGGCTGGGTCCGATTATCGAATATACCAGAAAGAGATCAGGTACACAGGCAACTTCCACGTACCAGGCTGATACTGAAAATTTTTCTTCACAGAAATATCCAAAATCACTTTCTAGCCCGACGCGGGATTTTATTATCTGCAATTGAACACTTTTCTGCTAGACAAACTTAGTTGTACAAAAAAAATAGGGCTCAGGAAACAGTTGAGCTGCAAATGCTATCTATACATATAATAAAATTGTAGGAAAGTCAAAACTGTAAATTGAATAACTTTTTAAAAGGATACTTGATCTACAATCGATATCGAAGCCAAAAATATAGTTTTTAGAATTTTTGTCTGTTTATCTGTTTGTCTGTATGTATGTCCGGGCTAAACTCAAAAAGTACTGCATGGATTTACTTCAAATTTTGCATGAAGATTCTAAGGGGTCGGGTCAACATATAGGCTACATATTATTACGCTATCACCTATGGGGAAGGAGCTGTGGTAATTTATAAAACGCGGGTACAACCGCGGGGCTCAGCTATCATTTATAATTTCCTTTGCTTTTTAAATTGGCGAACTAGGTACAAAAATATTACGACCCAAATAAAAAACAAATGTCAGTTAAAACAATTCCGTGATCTATAATCTCAGTGGCTTTACTCAGGGATAAAGCGTCTAAATCCTGATGGAGCAATAAACATCCAAAGAAAAAGGTCAAACCGCACCGTTAAGTCAAATTAGAGAGACCTTCTCTCTGTGATTGACATTTTGTTCTGATTAAATAACTAGGGCCTAACTCCGAACAACCGGAGTTTTGTAATCAGTATTGAATCAATTTGTCAAAGGTATTGGAGTGGAACTTTAGATGTGCTAGATGGTTATGTTGGATACCAAAGGTACTTCTAAATTCGTGAATTAATTTTATATTATATGTAGCACTATTAATTAAAGAATTCTTACTATTAGCCAATCTCATACCAATGTATCCCTCATTTTTATTTTACGCATATGGACTAATATTTTTGACGTACATCATACTAATATTATAAAGGCGAAAGTTAGTGAGTGTGAGTGTGTATGTTTCTTACTTCTTCTACTCGCAAAAACTACTGAATGGATTTTGATTAAACTTCGTAGTAATATAGCTTATACATCCGAATAACACATAGGCTATAATTTATGAAGTTTAACGCGGGTAAAACCGCGGGGCACAGCTAGTAGAGGAATAATTTTAACTCACATAGACTAATAATTCTTACGCAGATAGACTGGACATAGTTATGTTCGATAATTTTTGTACATCATCTACAAAAATGATCGAACATAACTATGCCCAGTCTATCTATCCGAAAATCTTTATAAATATCTAATTTTAAGAAGTGAAAAATTAATGTCTCGGCAGTAAAGATTCCTGATTAAAGGTATAATAATCTTGTAGTGATCTTGTGGTGATGGCTCGCATGTTTGGGACTTGAACTAAGGAAGTTTAAAGCTCTTTAAAGCTCATTTTGTTAACCTTTAACGTAAGCAGCCCGTGGATATACGCACCAAGCCTATTATATCGATTTAGTACAGTATAATAATAGTTTTAACATGCTGTTGGAACTTCTACGTTATTGTAGTGCATGTAGACAACTTCTATGGCATCATGAGAGAATGGTTCACGTCAATGTGCGTGCTTCAGACCACTAACAGCATATTAAAAAGTTAGCGAGAAAGTGCATACAATATTCCTTGAGCACTGGGTTCTCATTCACATACCAACCCAATGTTCAAAGCCCGCTATGTATGAAAAACGGTGACAATTGTTTTCATAATTTTGGTAAGTAAAACGTTCACTTACGAAAATCCGGCTACTGAAAGAATGCGTGGCCGGCAGCTATATAGCGACCGAATGGGTTACATAACATTTTTTTTTTCACGTAGACTTTAAAAAAGCGCTTGTAAATAGTCAGAACATGTTTGTAGTAATACAGTTATTATTTCTAGTTACATATTACAGATATTTAGGTACACGGAATGTTAAAACATTTATACAATTTATTTTATAATGGTAGTGTCATTTAGCTAGCTTGTATTAAGTTATTAATTATAATTAGCGCTAAATTATCGATAAATAAATATTTATTTCCTATTTGCTATCAATCACATTATAAGCCTGATATTGTCCACTAACGATGCTATTTGGAGGGGTTTGCTTTAGTCACCGCGCTTGGCATGCGAGTTGGCAACCAAAGTTAGGTGGTAATACTCAGGAGTCTACTGTTCAACAACCTGTTATATCCCTAAGTCGCCTTTTTCGACACCCACGGGTTTATATGTACCCTTGTAATTCTTTCTACGCCGGAAACCACATGGGGAACCTGTTAGTTATAATTTGGGTATATTGCAAGAATAGCGTATTAATTTGTTAATAAATATGCTATTCTTACAATAAATATGAAAATATACGGAGCTAACAAATAATTATCATTTAAAAAAGAAAATTTTATGTCAACTGACAACTAATATTTTAATTTAGGCTAAAGCATTTCTGCCAAGCGTTCCTTCGGGTTTTCAAGTAAGAAGCGTGGAGACCGCATCCATTGTTTTTAAGACAACGCCCGCACAAGGGAATTTAATCCCTGTGCCCTGTGTGTGTGTGTGGGTACTTTACAAACATATAGTAGACGGACACAAATTACATCCAGACTCAGAACAACTATTTATGGGTCACACGAATAGTTATCCGGCGCGGGACTCGAAACCGCGACACGAAGCGGCGAGGCGACTGTCTTAGCCGCTACGCCACACGTGCAGATCCAAAGACAAAAAAAAATACACACAGAGTCATAGATTTCAATAATATCACTTTCTTTTTGTTATTTCAAAATCATGTCTCTTGCTTGGTTTTGAAAAGGGTTAGACAAGGTAGTTATAATTTCCCATCAAGAAGCTAAATAGAGCAATAATTCGTTTGTAACAAGGTTGTATGCTATTGTTCTAATACAGACGCCAGCACATCAAGCTACCCCAATCTGTCAAATTTCCGTAATTGAAAGTGAACCTTATGCTTATGTGATAAAGTTGAAAATCTATAAACGAAATTTGGCGGATTGGGGAAGCTGGATGTGCTGGCGTCTGTACATACATATAGGTCCCCATGTCAAGTTGATAATAATTATGAGGGGCACGTAGTTTGACTCCATTCCATTAAACTTGTAATTACATTGTTTCACATTTGCGCCAACTTATTTCAAGTTTAAAGTGAACAATACTTGAAGGTTATAGTAAGTGTTTTGGCTTACTTATATAGCTTTAGAAATATAGGTGATAATGCTACAAGCTCAAGTTTATATGTTATGACGTAGTATATACAACATGTAACGTAATTAACGCAAACACCCCAATTAGAATATTATGTTGTAATCATAATACATACACTGAATTTTTAATTTAACATGTATATGCATTGTTATTTACTAAATTATTTTCACGGAATAAAGTTTATTTTTCTTTATTTTGTATTGAAAGATGGAATTTGTATGAATACAAATAAAACTGTGATTTTAAAATCTTATTACTATGACATACGGTCCATTACAATTTGTTTTGACCGTACAGGGTTAATATGACAATCATTTCCGTAGTTTTAATTATTTTGGAATAAAAAATTACCTATATTAAAAATGATATAAATCGATTCAGTAAATGATTCTGAACAAACTAGGATATGCGTTAATTAAGTTACATGTTGTATAAAGGGTGTACATTCATCATCATCATTATATCAGCCAAAAGAGGACCAGTGCTGGACAAAGGCCCCTCCAAAAATCTCCACAACTGCCGGTCTTGCGCTATCCACATCCAGCGGTTTTCAGTCCGCACAAGATAATCGGTCCATCTTCTAGAGGGCGCTTATAAGGGTGTACATTAACACATTAATAGATAGATTCAAGAAAAACATGTGCAAAGAAAAAATGGGTAAAAAAATATTCCCACATCAGAAAACATCTGCGAGTGCGGCGTGTCACCCCAAAGTATGGTTCATTTATCTGATTGTCCTTCTTGTCCAGTTTCTTGTTCCCTTCAGGACTTGTATGACGCTTCAGCCAAAGCAATCAGCGTTGCTCAATTTTGGCAAGATAAAATCTAATTTTTACCATCGACAGGATAAGAAGAAGAAAACATTATACATAATTCGATTGTACTATGTATATAATTATTTTAATGGTGACGTTATAAAGTATATAGGATCCTTCAGGGGACAAAAAGGAAATAAAGGAATTTTTTGATCGAGAATATTTACACAATATAATTTTGCTTCCATTGCAACCGGATCTATTAAATCCAGATAAAGAAAAAAAATCAATTGCGGCCTGGCATCAGGAAATTGGCGGTGTTATACTAATATGCCTTGAACAACACGCATACTCTAATGGGTTTTCGTTCGTGTCACCTAGCTCGTCCTATTAGATAGTAAAAGTGTATTTGTATTTACCGTAATATGGCCCTTAAAGGCGGCTTGAACAACTCTGACAGTAGGCTAACCACTGCCCTTACGATAAATAAGTAAACAAATCCTGATTGATCCTGATGTATCCTGAAATTTGAGCGTATATGAGGTAAACCCAGATATACAGTCGTTGCAATAATTACCACTTATGTACCGAGTGCAATTATACACCGACAAAGAGACCACAATCCTCAGTCTATGGGCAATTTGACCTAATCACAAGTCCGTAATCCGCGGTCAACGCAATTTCTCTGCGCGTCCAATTAGCCGATTGTCCCCAAACGCCCAATTTCAATTACAAGCCCAGCTTATGTCGAACTACATAAACATATTGGAGAAAGTTGGCAAACTAGAACTACAGAAATGTTTCCTGAAAGAGACCGATCTCTCCACAGTGTATTTGCATTAAGTGTTTTTTTTGTATTGTATATTGTACAGACGCCAGCACATCAAGTTACCCCAATCTGTCAAATTTCCCCAAATGTAAGTGAACCTTATGCTTGTGTGATAAAGTTGAAAATCTATAAAAGAAATTTGACAGATTAGGGTAGCTGGATGTGCTGGCGTCTGTACTAGGCAACAATTATAAACTTAGGGTGACTATGCGAAATTTATCAAGAATTGTCAAAAGACCTACCAAATTAATTTTCATGCTAAGCTATCTGTTAATTTTCTCCACAATTTTTTTACAGGAGTATCTGGTATAACTGTTCTTGTGGTTTATTGTATAAAGAACCACAAGGACAGTGTTGCTAGAATATGAGAATTATTTTAGTAGGTCTTTTGACAATTGTTGATAAATTTGGGAACCCTGACGGGAAAGTATTATTAGATAGTTGACGAATATAATTTGTAAACAATTTTAAAGAAAAGCACTGTATTAAATAATAATTGAATCTATAGAGACATCTTCATTATCCCATTGCTCTTTTATCATATATCCTCGTCTTGTTAAAGATTATAAGTCTAACCCATTTAGATAAAGATTCTTATTCAATACACTTTACATTAAATATTCTTAGTTAAAGAATCTTAGTCAGATCAATCTATCAATCGGAATCAATCTGAAGGCGAATAAATCTTGACTAAAAGAAGATTTATTCGCCGTTAGATTGATTCCAAAATCATTGAATTCCACAACGGTTATCTATCAAAATACTTAATTCGTTATATAATCACATATAATTACAGTTTCTAAAAGTGACTCTTTCACGTATGTTAAGACTTTTTGTTGTACGTTACATTGGTCATCGTTCAAAATTGTCACGGACGAAGTCGCGGGTAACAGCTAGTACCTACATAAATATAATATTAAGTAAGGCAGCATTCCGTAAGTGAAGTGATTCATAAAACTTACAAAGTTTTGTTCCTGTTATTTCTTTTTTGGTTTTCCTTTATACAAAGAGCTAGCAAAACCAAAAGGGTTGGAATCTTTCCGCCATATTGTTATCTTTTGTACCCACTGGTATTGTAATATAAACGTTTGTTTACTCAATTTTAATTAAAACTGTTTAGGAATTGTTGAAGTAAGTTAGTCGATATTGAAAGTTATAATTAAATATAAATATAAAAAAATTCTAGGTTAATTCACACGGGTTATAAAACAATTTAAACGGTAAATTAGACGGTCATCGTGGCTTAGTTGGTAGTGATCCTGCCTACGAAGCTGGTGGTCCTGGGTTCGAATCCCGGTAAGTGCAAATATTTGTGTGATGAGCACGAATATTTGTTTCTGAGTCATGGATGTTTTCTATGTATATAAGTATTTATCTATCTATATAAGTATGTATATCGTCGCCTGGTACCCATAGTACAAGCTTTGCTTAGTTTGGGGCTAGGATGATCTGTGTGACATTGTCCCCAGATATTATTATTATTATTATTAATTATATTACCGTGTGGCTTGCGGCCCAGAAAGAATAACAAAGCCAACCAACACTGTGCCGTGGGTGTCGTAAAAGGCAACTATGATACTAATACGTCAAGTAGTCGGGCAGCAGCGCCACCTGTGTACTAGCTACCACCTAACTGCGGTCACCAACTTGCATGGCAAACGCGTTCACTAAGGCAAAACCCTCCAAATGGCAACGTTACAGAAACCTTTAGAGGAGGCCTATGTCCAGCAGTGGACGATATCAGGCTGATGATGTATACATATTAGATTTTATTTGTTGATTGTATTCTTGACGTCAAACAAACAATAATCACTACAACTGACGTCATATGTAAGTATACAAATACATTATTTTATATATGTTATTAATATTTATATATTAATATAATATTTTAATACAAGTTTATTTCGTGAGTTGCCAGGTCTACGGATTTGTCTCATATGTTTTTCGTTTTATTATAAAACATTTCAATAATGCCTTGCACGATATCTTGCTGTTTATTTACACACGTATGACGTCACGAATAGCAGCGAAAGCTTTTGCTCGAAATTTATTAAAAAGTAATGCTTTTACATAACTTAAGGTTATTTTTCCCAGTTTGCATATATCTATTATAGTTGGTTTAATAGGGTTCTGAAAAGTTGCCCGATCCCTTATTATGCAAAGGAGTATCTATTAGATACCAAAAAAGTATTGTATGGGTGTAAACGTTAAAAATGAGATAACAAGAACTGAAATTTCGATAATTTCCAACTCTAATACCACTTTGAAAATAGCTTGGTGTTAATAAAACGAATTGACGTCATAAAACTGGTATAAAACGACAGCCAAATTCAAATTTGTGTACGCAGATTAGTTCTTTATTCATGCAGCAACTAATAGCAACCAATAGGTTTGACATAAGCAAAATAACACGGCGTCATAGATGAAAATTAAATAAAAAGTATAACAGTCAATCTCTCACGGCATAAACCGCGGGAAAATACAATTACGCCGTATGGGTCTATGTCTCAGTATAAAAATTGACAGTACGAAAACTACCTACAAACGGTCGAAACGGCACACTCACACAAACATACATATCGACAAGAACCCTAAGCGGTTGTCTCAGTGCTGTCAGTAGCGAATGCCGCGTCAAAACGAGTGGTCGCGTATAAGTTTATTTCCGCAATATTTTTAAAAATCCACGTGCGTATTCCGTATACGACTGTTTGAACTTGGTTTCATCAATACGGGAGCTTTAGCATTGTAACCGTCCTTCTGATTTATAAAGCAAATATGTTTTAAAATAAAAAAAGTAAAAGGTATCTAAAACATTACAAGTTACAACCCTACAGCTTCAATAGAGCGTAAGTAATTATATCATCACGGCGGGCCTGTTGGCGTGGTTGGCAAATGCTTGCTTTTCACGCCAGAGGTCGTGGGTTCGATTCCCACCCAGGACAGATATTTGTGTGCATGAACATGTCTGTTTGTCCTGAGTCTGGGTGTAATTATCTATTTAAGTATGTATTTACAAAAGAAAAGTATTATATGTAGTATATCAGTTATATGGTTTCCATAGCAAAAGCTCTGCTTAGTTTGGGATCAGATGGCCGTGTGTAAATAATGCCCCAAGATATATTATTTATCAACTAGGCTTAGATACCTTACTGTCCATATTTATACTGTGTCTATGTCGTCCGCAATACACGCGATATAAATCACGAGTTGTCAACGATTACCTTCTTGAAGTACAACATGGAGCCATTTCTGTCCATTCGCTGATACAATCATACGTCCGACTGCAGTAAGTTACGTACCTATACCACTTTAGTTTTAACTTACAGCTTCTGATTAGAATGAGATCCGACTTACTTATGTGTACGTTCATGATATAATCAAATCACAATTTCAAGAAATTAAAACGCCTGATTTTATTTTATTTTTATTGCATACGATTTTTTTTGTATAATGTAGTAAATAAGCGTTGCCCTCCAAAGTACGGAGAAGCTCAGAAATTAATCCACTTTAGCAGTCGCCCATCTAGGGCCTGACCGCGAACTTATTTGCTTAACCTCGCCAATCACTTACGGGCAAGAGCATCTAGCTATGGAATGAAAATGTTAACTGAAAATCAATGCACATAAAAATTGTGTCGCTGTATCTCGTACTTTATGCAGCAGAGTGTTCTTTCAAACAAAACGTGTTACAAATTTCCTTCAGACCAAACGACTAACCCATTTAGAAGCCACACGAGCATCTCCTTGGAGTATTTGTTTAGCAGTTAACGGAATAAAAGCGAATACTTTTAGCGAGCCATGATAACGGGGAAATGCTTTTTAGTAGAATCTCGAGAGTGGTAAACAGTATAGCATATACTTGTCTTTAGTAATGGATGTAAAGAATACTTTACCTATGCTTATATAGACCATTTATTTCTAACTAGCTGTGCCCCGCGGTTTTACCCGCGTTAAATTTTATAAATTATCATAGCTCCTCCCCCGTAGGTGATAACGTGATAATATGTAGCCTATATGTTGACCTGACCTCTTAGTAATATTCATGCAAAATTTGGAGTATTCCATGCTGTACTTTTTGAGTTTAGCCCGGACATACATACAGACAAACAGACACACAGACAAAAATTCTAAAAACTATATTTTTGGCTTCGATATTGATTGTATATCACGCCCCAAGTATCCTATTTAATAAATATTCAATGTACAGTTTTGACTTTTCTACGATTTTATTATATGTACCTATAGATTTATTTCATACGAATTTTTTTGTATAATTTAGTAAATAAGCGTTGCCCTCCGAAGTACGGAGAAGCTCGAAAATTAATCCACTTTGGCAGTCGCCCATCTAGGGCCTGACCCCGAACTTATTTGCTTAACCTCGCCAATCACTAACGGGCAAGAGCATCTAGCTATGGAATAAAAATGTTAACTGAAAATCAATGCACGTAAAAATTGTGTCGCTGTATCTCGTACTTTATGCAGCAGAGTGTTCTTTCAAACAAAACGTGTTACAAATTTCCTTCAGACCAAACGACTAACCCATTTAGAAGCCACACGAGCATCTCCTTGGAGTATTTGTTTAGCAGTTAACGGAATAAAAGCGAATACTTTTAGCGAGCCAAGATAACGGGGAAATGCTTTTTAGTAGAATCTCGAGAGTGGTAAACAGTATAGCATATACTTGTCTTTAGTAATGGATGTAAAAAATACGTTACGTATAGACCATTTATTTCTAACTAGCTGTGCCCCGCGGTTGTACCCGCGTTAAATGTTATAAATTATCACAGCTCCGCCCCCGTAGGTGATTACGTGATAATATGTAGCCTATATGTTGACTCGACCTCATAGTAATATTCATGCAAAATTTGAAGTAAACCCATGCGGTACGTTTTGAGTTTAGCCCGGACATACATTACCGACAAACGGACAAACAGATAAAAATTCTAAAAACTATATTTTTGGTTTCGATATCAACAGTAGATCACGCAAGTATCCTTTTAAAAAAAAATATTCAATGTACAGTTTTGACTTTCCTACGATTTTTATATATGTATAGATATGATAGACCATTATATTTTTTTAAATATATAAATCACGCATTTAGAAATATAAGGCCAGGTTAACGTTTAACAAACAACTAAGCTCTGTCACCGTTAAATAAAAACAAAATTATCTCGATATTCACCGTAAACAATAATTTCCTACGCTTATATACTCCATTAATTTTTTATATGGTCGCCCATTATATGTTTTTAAAGCATATACATTTCGCATATGGACATATGAGGGTCGGTTAACTTCATAACAAAAACAGACAAAAATCATCGCGACATTCATATTAATAGCTCATATTTAAAGCTATAGTGCACTTAACATAATATTACCTCTGCAACACCCAAAAGATGGCTGACAAAGCTGAAAAGTTTACATAAATTTTAAAAAAAATTATGAACCGGTCCGCACTATGAAATCTTATCCCCGTGTGCTTTACAAAGTTATAATAAACGGACACAAATTACATCCAGACTCAGAATATTTATGGATGACACAAATTGTTGTCCTGCGCGGGAATTGAACCCGGGACACGAAGCGACGAGGCGACTGTCTTAACCGCTGCGCCACACAGTCAATTAAATTGTTTTGGCTTCGATCTCCGAACAGATAATTTATTTGTGTGACCTACATAAAATAGTTGGGTGTGTTTGTGGATGTGAATTGAATGTATGTTAATTTATATAGAGCTTGATTTTTCTAGTGAGAGTTTTTAGAACAGATAAATTACATATTATACTAATCAAGCTTACCGAGATAATAACACCAAATTCCATCCAAGTCCGTCGTACTAAATTAGTACGCTAGTTCATCGTATGTAACTTCTAAATAATTACGTGTCCAATATATCAAGGCGTTGTTAGGACTGAATACATAAATGACTTAGTCGTGGAAACCGAAAACAATTTGTAACCCCGTTCCATTTAGCTGGTCGTTTACTAAACGGTGGTTAATCCTCTGGCCTATTTGTCAACGTAAAGAATGATTTTAAACTACATGTACTTGGGCTGCTGTAGCTGCTGTGAGTTATGAGTACTACTTTCGATTGTGTTGCTGATTTATTGAAACATTTTGACTTAACCCGTTTAAAAAAGTTCATGGTGTAGTGGTTATTGGACGAATCTGAAAAGTCAGTACGGAAATTGTGGAATTATGGCTTAACTTAACTTTATTAGTATAGTGCTTCTAAAGTCATACAGACAAAGCTATGTGACTAGGTTGGTTTTTCCTGTTGATAATTTTTACTAACTTTAATTTACCGATTTTTGAAAGTCGTGTAAATGAATACGGAATCTCTGATCATAGAGGTCTTGTAATTTCTATGCCAGACCTATCCTCAACCAAACCAGTATGGTATTAGTAGTATGGTATATGGAAAAAAGAAAATTCAATAAGAACAATACAGAAACTTTCCTAAAGGACCTAGAAAATATAGACCGGAATACCGTGATTACAAATGAGAGTAACGTCCACGCTAATTATGAAGCGTTTCACAAGGAAATGCAAAACATACTGAATAAATGTATTCCCAAAACAGGCTTTAAATTAAAAAATAAAATAAAAAGGACATGGCTAACCCGAGGACTAAAAGCATCTTGTAAACACAAACGACAATTGAAAACATTTCTTTTACATAACGAAAACTCTATATTAAGTATCTATTATAAAAAATATGAGAAACTATTAAAAAAAGACCGTAAAAAATCAAAACAATTACAATTTATACATCAAATTAACAATAGCGAAAATATTACTAAGACTATGTGGCAAATTATAAAAGAAAAAACAAATAAAATTACAGCAAAAAATTGAAATAATACATTGTTTAACTTCATTGAAATAATGTACCTGATTGGCTGAATAATATTAAAGATAAAAATTAATTGCTGTGCCCTAACAGGGTTCATGTTGATACCAATATGATTTTGTAATACCATTATTGTACACATGATTGCAATAAAGAATTGTATTGTATTGTAAACCCATTCATTTCTTTATGGTTTGAGCAGCGGTCACCCCAGTGTCAGAATTGTTCAAGCCACCTATTAGGCCACTGACATGGCTTAACGACTATTTTATAATGACAACAGCCGGAACCAACAGTTTAACATACCCTTCGAAGCACGGAGACGCTCAGAAGTTATGCCATTTTAGCGGTCCATCTATAATCTGACCGCGTCCCTAGGTGCTTAACCTCGCCGATCACTTATGAACCGGTAAAAGCAACTGACTATGAGTGCCATGATATGTGGCTTTTATTGAAACCGTGAGAGCCGTTTTTGTGAACGAGGTCCTATACTACACAGAGATATAAGAACATTTCTGCTTTAATCATGCAAGAGTGCCGTAAATAAAATACCTGCCTCAATCCTGAATTGAAGGTATGGCTGCTTCACACGTCACAAAGTACGAATCGCACAAAACGACCCTCTCTTATATTTTATCATCAGTAAGCGCTCTGAGTCGAGCTTCGAACCCCAAAAAGGGTGTACTCTGTTGCGGACTGCTTATTTTTATAAACACCATACTGTAGACGTAATGTTAAAAAAGTGTAAACCACTAGAAGAACTCAAAGGCGGAGAACTAATTTAAGTCTTCAGACAGTTTAATTTTCTTCAAAGTTAATAGCATATAGTAGGTAGTTGACTATCTGAAAGACGGATATCTAAGCTTCAAGCTCAGCGAAGCATTGCAAAATCTTAAGATTCTCGGTAATAAGTGTTAGCCTGCTAAAAATAAACAAGTATAATTTCAAGTAAATATTGGACATTTAGAATTATTTGGCTCAGTGATTTAAATAAATTGCGGATTTGACTAAAACGTGTTAATTATTACGGAAGTTTGTATAAAAATAATATTAATTATCTTTCAATTTACCATAAAACATGTTGATTTTGACTTGTAATTTTAGAGTATGTTTATATTTTTATTGTTATATTTATTAAAATTCTTAGTAGCTCTATTTTTGACTTCCGACAGTTGTAGCAAAAATAATTTAGTTTGTCATTGTTATGACTAGTTGTTTTTTCATTTGATGTTATAATCTAAGGCTATATAAATGGCAACACAAGTGTCGACGAGGCAGTCATTATTGAGCTACGAAGCACTTTGGTTGTCCGTGATATAACCTGTGTTAACGTAATAAAGTTATTATTGTGGAAAACAGTGTTTGTGTTTAATATTGGTGTTTATAATTTCTAACAAATCAGAAGCAGGGAAAGCACCAGGAATTCCGGTGTATTGACCATCCTGGTGTGATCATACGCTCACAATAAGATAATTGGACAAAGTACTGATTGTACAAACACGTGAAAATGCCTGGTGACCGGTTTGAGAATAGACGTCCGTCTACTTCCGGGGGTCATCACAGCACTGTGCCGGGAGGATCGTCGATCGCGTGCAGCCGATCCCGGGCGCGTGATCGAGGCTCAAGGCATCGCTCTCGCTCACCGGTAACGCCTCGCGCCGATAGGCGTGGTTCCATGCGGCGCAGATCCAGACGGTCACCCTCAAAGGCTGAATCGCAGCTAAGAAGTCGAAGCAGGTCAGTCGTACGTTCTTCAGTACAACGCCATACGTCACAAGTGCCACTAACGTATGCGCGTGAACATGAATCGACAAATATAATTATAGATCGTAGTCGTAGTAGGCAGAGGCGCCATGGATTGCAGACCCCTCGTAGGGAAAGCGCAAATAGATCACGTAGTCCAGTTAGCCCTTTTAGTAATGAAAGATTTACATCCGTGACGCCGCAGCCTCCATCTATTGATGTTATTAATAATGAATTACTCAAATGTATCAAAGAGTCTTTGCAATCTATCTCGGCTGTAAAACCACAGAGTAAATAAAGATTTTCTAATAACAACGTAGTTCCGGAATTTGATCCTAAATCAAAAAATCAAACAATTGTTACTTGGTTGAATAAAGTAAAAGAATGCTCTGAGATCTACGGCTGGGATGGTAAACAAACTGCTCACTAAGCTCTCCCAAAGTTAGTTGGTACTGCAAAGAAATGGTACGAAGGACAGCCATCCGTATTGCATACATGGGACGAGTGGGTCGAAAAACTTAAAACTGCTTTCCCGTCATACGAAAATTATGGCCATTTGCTCACGGAAATGTTAGCTAAAAGGGCCAAATTTGGGGATGACTTAGAGGAGTATTATTATGAAAAGTTAATATTCTTAAATCGGTGCGGTATAGTAGGTAGGAATGCCATTGATTGCATTGTCTATGGAATAGATGATAGGTCAGTTCGCTACGGAGCAGAGGCAGTAGGTTTTGAAGATGTCGATAAGCTATTGGGCTATCTGAGGGGTGTCAAACACGAGCGATTAGATAAGTTCAGTAAGAAACCAATCCGTTCTGTAACTGAAGTAGAGCGTAAACCCGTAATACATGATCTAGGTAGAGTTTTAAGATGTTTTAACTGTCGTGAGACCGGTCACATGGTATCAGCATGTAGGAAACCTATCGTTAAGTGCCAAAAGTGTAAACGTGTTGGTCATGATGATCCAAAATGCATAAGGACTGTTTTGGTAGGTAAAGCCGAAGTTAAGACGTTATGACTATGCGACAATAGTAACTTGAGAGTAGATGATAAATTTATCAAGAGTGTAAACGTGAATAATGTACAGTTAAAAGGGTACGTTGATTTTGGTAGCCAATGTACTTTGATAAAGGAATCCGTTATGAAAAAAATTATACCATGTAAAGAGTGGAACGTAAATAATTTGCCATCTCTTAAAGGTTTTGGAAATACATATGTGAGTGCTTTAGGTAAAGCTAAGATTTCATTAATAATTGACAACGCTAAAATTATCGTGGAAACAATTGTTGTTCCTGATCATTACCTTAACTATGACCTACTTATTGGACAGACTGCTACCGAGCAACCCAACATAATGGTATTTAAATCTGATAAAAATTTAATGATTACTGATAAGCTAGTGCAAGACGATATGCGACTGGTTTTAAAATCTCTAAAAAGTGTTGCAGCTGAAGGTTGTATTTCTGTAAAAGTGTTTACCGATAAAAAATTTAGTGGCGTTGCTTTCGTTGAAAATGGTCACCGTTTTAATTATGGTATAGAAATTGGTGCTTATAATATAAGAAATGGTAGTGGATACCTAACCATCTTAAACGATAACAATCGATTAATTCAGTTTAGAGAGGGTCAAATTTTAGCGCGTGCTTGTACTTTCCAAACAAAAAATAATATAAAAAGCATTAATATGGTACAACAGGTTAATAAAGCTGGCGGTATATTTCCACTTATAGCAGATGACCTTAATATTGATAAAAATTTAGATAAAAGTCAGCAACTTAGTTTGCTCTATATTTTGAACAAATACCGAGATTGTTTTGCCAAAGATTTGTCTGAACTAGGTCAAACAACGGTTGCAGAGATGAATATTCAGCTGGGGGACAATGAACCAGTCGTTTATCGACCATATAAGTTGAGCCATTCAGAACGGGAGGAAGTTAGAATTATGGTTGAAGAACTTTTAAAATATGGCATTGTTAGGGAGTCTCAGTCACCATACGCGAGTCCTATACTATTAGTAAAAAAAAAACTGGTGATAAACGACTATGCGTTGATTATCGTGCCCTGAATAGGAAAACTATTAAGCAACATTACCCATTGCCTAGTATTGAGGACCAGATTGATCGTTTGTCCGGAAACAAGTATTTTTGTGCTCTGGACTTGGCATCTGGTTACTACCAGATACCAGTGGCTGAAGAGAGTAAGAGCAAAACCTCGTTTGTGACACCCGATGGGCAGTATGAGTTTAATAGAATGCCTTTCGGGCTGGCTAGCGCAACAGCTGTTTTTCAGCGGGCTATAAATTTGGTCTTAGGCAATTTACGCTATAATATCGCATTGGCTTATATGGACGATGTTCTGGTACCAAGTGGCTCATTTGAAGAAGGTATCCAAAGATTAGAAATCATACTTCAAAGGTTTAGAGAGGCAGGACTAACATTAAAACCGCAAAAATGTTACTTTTTCCAAAACAAAGTTGATTATCTAGGTTTTGAAGTTTCTAGCGAGGGGGTAAGACCGGGTTCAAAAAAAACTGAATCAGTCAAAAACTTTCCTAGACCAAAAGATGTTCATAATGTCCGACAGTTTGTCGGCTTAGCTAGTTTTTTTAGACGTTTTATCAGGGGTTTCGGTGAAATAGCTCGTCCTCTTACGAAATTGCTAAAGAAAAACTCTGTTTGGATATGGACAGAAGCTCAGGAAAACGCGTTCGAAAAATTAAAAAATGCACTCATCTCACGGCCCGTACTAGCGTTGTATAATCCAAAGTTTGATACACAAATACACACAGATGCTAGCAAACATGGTATAGGAAGCGTTTTACTCCAAAAACAAATCGATGGAGTTTTTAAACCTGTAGCTTATTACAGTAGACAGACTTCGCCGGAAGAATCTCATTTTTCATCATATGAGTTAGAGACTCTAGCAGTCATTGCTGCGCTAGTGAAGTTTAGAATATACGTGCTGGTATTAAGCTTCACCATTGTAACGGACTGTAACTCGCTTAGAGCAACGTTCTTAAAACGAGACATGATACCAAGAGTTGCGCGGTGGTGGAGTTTGATTCAGGAGTACGACTGTAATGTAGTATATAAATCGGGCAACGGCATGATTCACGTTGACGCATTGAGTAGGAATCCACAAATGGAAAATGCAGGGATAATTCAGGCTATTGAAAGTTCCAACATTTTGACAATAACAGATGATTGGTTAACAACAGTACAGCTGCAGGACTCTGAAATACAACGCATCAAAAAAATCCTTTCAGATAAGGATTTTGATGATTTGATAGAGATACGTAAGAATTTTGTCCTTAAGCGCGATAGAGTGTATAAAAAAATGGAAGACGGACTAAGGTGGGTGGTTCCAAAGGGTTGTAGGTGGCAAATCCTTCAGAAAAACCATGACGAAATAGGTCATTTTGCGTTTGATAAGACATTCGATAAAATAAAACAACATTATTGGTTTCCTCGCATGCGAAAGTTTATAAAAAAGTATGTGAGTTCCTGTCTAGAGTGTGCTCATAATAAATTACCATCAGGGAAAAAACAGGGTTACCTGCACCCTATACCTAAGGAAACTACACCCTTTCATACCATACATGTTGACCATGTTGGTCCTTTCGTTAAATCGAAACGAAAGAATTGCTACATATTAGTGATTGTAGAGTCGTTCACTAAATTTATTGTTCTGAAAGCGGTTAAAAATACGAAGTCTGTTTCAACCATCATAGTTCTTAGGGACTACTTTGGGACATTTGGTTTACCAAAACGAGTCATTAGCGATAGAGGCACCTCATTTACAAGCGCGAAATTCAAAAACTTTCTAAATGAAGTAGGAGTTCATCACATCAAGAATGCAGTGGCTTCACCTAGAGCAAATGGTCAGGTGGAGCGGTATAATCGAACCATTTTAGATTCTTTAGCTTCCCAAAACCACGGTAAAGATGAAAGACTATGGGATGACCAACTCTTACAGGTACAATGGGGTCTGAATAATACCGTTAATAAAGGTACAGGTAAAACCCCCTCTGAAGTTTTGTTTGGAACAAGGCTTACTGGGATAAATGAAGGTAGCTTAGTCTCGGAAATAAATGATGATTTGCTTGAAGTAGTTCCTGACAAAAATGATGTTAACACTGACTATGATAGATTACGTACAATTAGGGATGAAGTAGATAACCAAACAAAGCAGTCCCAAGAGAAACAGAAGGAAAGATATGGACATTTAGAATTATTTGGCTCAGTGATTTAAATAAATTGCGGATTTGACTAAAACGTGTTAATTATTACGGAAGTTTGTATAAAATTAAATATTAATTATCTTTCAATTTACCATAAAACATGTTGATTTTGACTTGTAATTTTAGAGTATGTTTATATTTTTATTGTTATATTTATTAAAATTCTTAGTAGCTCTATTTTTGACTTCCGACAGTTGTAGCAAAAATAATTTAGTTTGTCATTGATATGACTAGTTGTTTTTTCATTTGATGTTATAATCTAAGTCTATATAAATGGCAACACAAGTGTCGACGAGGTAGTCATTATTGAGCTACGAAGCACTTTGGTTGTCCGTGATATAACCTGTGTTAACGTAATAAAGTTATTATTGTGGAAAACAGTGTTTGTGTTTAATATTGGAAAATTTCTAACATAAGCTAAGACTTAACATCAAAAAGGAAATATATATTTTTTAAATTGAGTATACTTTATAGAAGCTGAAGGCTGCTAGTATGGGCTCAAAAAGCGCAAAATCACCCAAAATAGGAACTGAGGGTCCATGCTTGGGGGGTATCTAGTTTCGGCGAGATCTAATCAGAAATGTCGAACCAACAGGCGCGTAGAGGTGCCCTGCCGCTCAGACATTGCTAGGATTAGACAATTATTGATGTTTGTAATTTATAAATCAAGAACTTTGCACACCTTTTAAAGAAGGTAAAATATGGACCTGGACTATAATTCTATGAACTACAGTGTATGTAACTATATTGAGCAAATAAAGTTGATTTGATGTTTTTTTTTAATAAGGCAGGGGAAATACCTACGCATGTCAACCGCAAAAAGTGTCTACGGTATGTCGGACTCGCACCGACTAAACCTATCGTGCCGTGGACTTCTCTTGGCATCTAGTGGGGGGAGGGGGAGCCCCAGGATTGCAGGTATGCTGCTCCGGTGCCCCCCTTTTGCGCCATGTCCCAAATGATCGGAACACGTACCCTGGGAGGGCTCTGAATTGCCCTCCCCTATTGCCGACTCCTGCCAGTCCGGCACAGCGACTGCTGACCATATAGCTAGTGGAAAACACGAAGTAAGTATGTTTTCCATAACTATTACTTCGTTCCAATAACTAACGAATGAGAACAACGTGCAACGGAGCCATTAATTACTTAAAATCATGTGTGAATTCGTAAGAAGATGTAGATAATAAGGTGGTAGATACATTATATGATTACTATATACTATGTTGTTACTGCCTGTTAATAATCTAATGCTTATTGATCACCCTTGACTTCATACTAGTTTACAATTTAGCTTTTCTTAAGTACTTATCGGATAGGCAGTAGTTCCCTTAGAGTCAGTGTTATTGAGGCCGCCCATGAGTCCTGGGCTTAATGACGGTTGCCGAGTTACTACAACCGGGACCGGCAGCTTAACATGCTTTCCAAAGCACAGAGACACTAAAAAATTAAACTACTTTGGTGGTCACCCATCTATGGACTGACCGCGTGCCCAGTTTCTCAACTTTTCGATCACTTACGGGCCGGTGAGATCATACGGTTGTGAAAGTTTGCTCAATAGATTCGTAATGTCAGCCGAATGAGTCCAACTTAAACGGTTTTTATTAAAACTTACTCAGCTCTAGACTTATCATGTGAATGAAGTAGGTTTTATTATAAAAACTTTATTGATCAACTTTTTTTCATCAACGATTATAATTTCTACATAGTCGCTTTTAATTTATATGAATAAATGTGAGTCACCGAAATGTTTGCACGCTAATAACTTCCAAAGGACTGCGCACGAAAATGGATTAATCTTTCTTTTATGTGTTCGTTATTGTTAGGAGAAGGTGTCTATGAAAAAATAAATATAACTATAACATTTATAAATATCACTAAAGTGAGTGTTCATATGAGACAGATGACTGTGAGACGTTGTTAATTATTTTTTATCGTTCTTTCTTGAACACTATTTGTTTCCTCTCCGGAAGAAGACTTAAGTTAGTATTGTCAAGAAAAAAATATGGCGCTACGAGGTTTGCCGGTATTTAATATTTGTTTCTTAAAAATGTCTTAAAATTACAGTCTGTAAGAATCTAATATTCAGTTTAGAGTCAGTATTCTTCTCAACATATTCAAATGTCAGATCTGTAATTAATTTTTTATGTTTTAGTTGTTAAGAATTTTATCTGAAATAAATTATTATAAATTATAATTATAAATTATATTTCGTTTATACAGACAGACGATTCAATAAACAGGAGGATAGTGGCAAAAATCAAATTTTACTCGGTTTTGTCCATTGATAACGGAATCCTAAATTATCATAACCGAATATTCCTCTTTGAAATAATGGATTGAATATAACCGCAAAAACTACGAACAAGTTGAAATCAAACTTAAACCGCTGACGATGAATGAGCCAATAACGCAACTTTGCAGCAAATGCTCAGTCGAATATTTTATGATGCAAATTGGAAATTATATTTAGTTCCGAATATGTTTGACCATATTCTGTTCAGCTTCGCAATCCACGAACCGGAAGACGCAGCGTGGGCAGACCCCTACAAGATGGACCGATGATCTTGTAAGGATAGCTGGAAGTCGCTGGATGCGATTAGCGCAAGACCAATTGTGGAGATCTTTGGGGGAGGCCTTTGTCCTGCTGTGGGTGTCTTTCGGCTGATATGATGATGATATTTTGTTAACGAATAATACTGTTAAAGTATTGCATTTAATTTTAGACAGTAATTAGTGTTGTTGTGAACGTCTACAATAGATAAATTAATGCCCGACTGTACAAACATACAATTTACCCAGTTTCTAACGCCGGTAGTGCAAAAATGTCTAGTTGTCATGTTAGTTTAGTCTAGGGGTGTTCTGGCTAGAAAAATACATGTTATGTTTACAGCTTGGATTCTGAAAGTTTGCGTCGTCAGATGGCCCTCGCCTCGGAGCATTATTAGTGATTTGAGGAATGTTTTAATGCTTTAGTTGCAATAATTTAAGTCAAAGAACATTATTATAAATAACAAAGAAGGGAACATGACACGCAACAAAATAAGAACAACTTATCAACTTAGTCATTGCAGGTGTACCGGTGGAAAGGTGTTCATTATGACAACCACTTTGTCACGTCAAATGGCATATGCTTACGCATAAGCTGCACCAAAATCTATACTTATATTATAAAGAGGTAACGTTTGTGCGTTTGTAATTTTGTAAGGGGTAATCTCTGGATCTACTGAACCGATTTTCAAAATTATTTCATCAATAGAAAGCTATGCTATTGTGGAGTGTCATAGGATATGATTCATCATCATATTTTTATTTATCCCGTAGTTTTAACCCAAAGTATTACGCGGGACAAACGGGCAGGAACAAAAATATTTATAAAGCGGAACGAAGACCGCGGGCACTGCTAGTTAATAATATATCATGTAAAAAGTAGTTTGCTAAAAACGAACAAATTTGCAACAAATATTCTAAAAATTAAATGGTAGTTTTTCTATTCAATTCTTAGAATATTTGCAGCAAATTTTATTGGACTGTATGTTATATTACATCAAAATAAAGTAGGATGGCTGGTGCTGCAGGGCTGAGCATAATTGTTAAGTGATCACTTTTCATTATTAATATTTATTATGAAATAATAACATCAAAAGGAATCGAATTGACAATATGTAGTAAAAATATTAGATTTAAACTAGATAATTAAAGATAATCTCTTGACAATAACTTGATACGAGATAGCTAAATATCAATGCTATAATAAAAAAAAAATTATAAATCTTTTCATAAATACTACTGTACCTAAATATCTATGTTACTAGTAATTATAATGTATACAACAATTTTACTACAAACATGTTCTGACTATTTAAAAGCGCTTTTTAAAGTCTACGTGAATAAAAACCTATTTAATTTTAATTTTATTTTTAATTAGTATTTGGAAATCACGTCAGTCACGTAATTAAAATTAATTATTGAAGAGATAAGTGTGTAAAATACATACTGAGATCTAGGGATTAGGTAAATGGCAAACGCAGATGGCTCATAATAAGTAATTTAATTAGTCTATGTGAGGACTTATCGACCAATGATCTTGAGAGGTTCGCTGGAAGCCGCTGGATACGAGTAGCGCAAGATCGGCAATTGTGGAGATCTTTGGCGTAGACCTTTGTCCAGTTAAGGGCGTATTGCAGCTGATATGATGATGATGGGATAGATAATTAAAGTTTTCCGGATGAAGAGCGTCTCGAGTTCCCGGAGCCATCACCCACAGCACCGAGAGGCTAGGCTACCGTGGTGGTTTTAGTGGGTAACCCACGGGGATTCCCACATACTCCGTAGTCTCCCCAACTACGGGGACCTATAAATGGTTTCCACCACGTTAATAAAAAAAAAAGAAGATAATTAAAGTGACAGTTTTTATAAAAGCAGCTCTTTAGCGCCGGAATGGCAGACCTGTGTATGTTCTTATGCCGTCGAAAAGCTTTGGCAAGACCGTAATTTGCACCTAGATGGAACGGGTCTCCCCTCACATTTATTTTAAAGATGATTAATAATATATTCAGATTAGTCAAGTTCTGTAAAAATAGATTTCCTACAACTGATTTATTTATATGTTTGCTTATATTATTGGACAGTATACATAAAATAATATCAAAGTAGGTAAGTGGATAGATACCCATAGCGTTGTATGCTAAACGTGTTTGAAAACATTCTAAATTGAGTTTTATGCAACAATGAAATTTAATAGAATCATGCTGGTATTTGTGAATCACGTCGTACATAAATATTTATAAAAGAATTAAGACACATGCCTGTAACAACGAAACTGAGACACAGACAAAATGGCAGACGGGTCTAAACTAGTAGTTCTATAAATTCATGCCATTATTATCTAGGGACACTATTTCTCTCGGACCAGCACATTTCCTTCGGAAACATAGACCAGTGTAGGTGATACTGTATAGAACTTTGGCGACGTATTTGCTTCAAGCTATTTATTACTACTACATATTATTAAGCTATTTCGTAAAATCCTACTAAAGTTATAAATGCAAGAGTTTGTGAGTATGGATCTAAATATGTATAGATGTTTCTTGCTTTTCACACAATAACCAATGAATGGATTTTGATGAAACTTTATATTTATTTATTTAATATTAAGGAAGACCAACACCATATAAAAACAGTTATAATAAGCTATCAATCGTAATTGAAGGCCAATTACAGGACTCCACGAATCGAATAATAATAATAAAAATAATTTTAGTAAGTAATATAATTTATATATCCGAATAACATATAGACAATTATTTATAAAGTAAAACCGCGAGACACAGCTAGTAATTAATAATACATAAGTATAATGTAGTCTAGTCGAGTAAAAACAGAATTCCCACAACTGACTTCTTAAAATGTTTGCAGCAAATTTTACTAGACGGTATATAAAATTATATCAAAATATCTGTACGTCTCTATAGATATGCAGGGTTGAACATATTTGATAACCCTTTAAATTGAGTTTTATGAAACAATGAAAAGTAATGGAATCATATTGGTGTTTGTGAAGCTTTTTAAAAGGTATAATATGTTACAGAGGCTTTAAAGCAAAGACCCTCGTCACTCGTCAGCTGGTTTTGTTGACTCATACTTTTAAATGTACCCGCAATTACAATGCACGAGACAAAAAGTCTTATGAGGCATTAAAATTCATATAAAACAGACTGAGGGGCATTGTTAGAAATGTCAAATTAGTAGAATTGTTTTCGTTACTAGGATGATTTTACATTAATTTGGTATAGCCATGCCACAGGTTGTACCAGCGTGTAACCTTATGTTTTTAACTTTAAGGACCATTTTCCAATACAATGTTTCTGTTGATGTGATGTTAACTCTACCGTCAAAATGGAAGGGCTGTTCTAAAGCGATAAGTAAAACGCTTCGCTTCGCAAAATTCGCCATAAATATACCTATACATACAGATAAAAAAGAGAAAGTTCAGCGTAATTTCTTGCGTAGTTTACACCGAAAATAATAATATCCTGGGTCATTATTCACACACGGCCATCTGATCCCAAACTAAGCAGAGCTTGTGCTATGGAAACCGATAACTGATACACTAAATAAACTTGTTTTCTTTTGTAAATACATACTTATATAGTATATAGTAGTAAAGCTTTTTAATTTAAGAATTAAAAAAAATGTGTCAAAAGCAGACTCCACGGACAGACTTGTTCAAATTATTCTTGTTACTTTAATATTGTATTTGTGTCACGCAATTGGTAAATAAATTTCATTATGTGGCCATGTTCTTCTGACCAAAAATGGTGGCAAGAATGGATAATAAATGAAAATAAATGGCTAATAATTACTCAGGACCTCGTTATCTAATGTTCAACATGCTACGGCTAGACTAAAGAGGAAAGAATTGTTCTTATATCAACATAAGGACAGCTTCGAGTTATGTTTGATTTATAAATACAATCCTTAAAATATCTCGGAACATGACTTCACATAACGGTGATGTAAACGATGAAATTTGTGTCTTCAGACGGTTTGTTCTTTTGTTTTATTTTTACGATGATATAAAAATAAAACACTCGTATATTTTATAGCTGTGTCTGCTACAATGTTGTTTAAATTTCTGTACTAATAGTCTTGATTTCTGACATTATTGTATGTGGCGTATACTTTCAATGCAATACACGTCCCTCTCACAAAGGCCAATGAAACATGATAAACATCAAACTTCAGTTCGATGCTATCTAGCTCTCTATTTGAATATTATTAAATGATTATATGCACTCTCCAAAATTGGCTGTGTGGCTGATGGTAAATAATAATAATAATAATAATGATATCTGGGGACAATGTCACACAGATCATCCTAGCCCCAAACTAAGCAAAGCTTGTACTATGGGTACCAGGCGACGATATACATACTTATATAGATAAATACATATATACATAGAAAACATCCATGACTCAGAAACAAATATTCGTGCTCATCGCACAAATATTTGCACTTACCGGGATTCGAATCCAGGACCACCAGCTTCGTAGGCAGGAGCACTACCAACTAGGCTATGGTGACCGTCTAGAATATCACCACCTTATTTCATCGTGTGGGGCGAAGAAGTTGACACGGGGGAATATCTCCCAGAGAACCTATAGCAGACGCCAGCACATCCAGCTACTCCAATATGTCAAATTTCTTTTATAGATTTCAACTTTATCATATAAGCATAAGGTTCACTTATAATTGGGGAAATTTCAAATCATTAGTATTATTTCGGAAAACTATCAGTAGTTCTTAAGGTTTTAGTTACAAATAGAAAAAAAATTGTAAAAGTAGCTCATTAACTTTGAATGTAGTGTTTACCTATAAGTAACTAGACATTTACAGTCTTATTTAAAAACGCTACTTAAATTTAAGCCGGCCGCTCAACCATGGTTTATCAAATTTTTCATTTAAAAACACGATTTAACTTTGACCCGCGGTTGAGCCATGTCAAAATTTAAACCACGTCGGCCCCTGGTTTAAAGCTTGCTCAAATATGGCGGATTTTATTTGCATCAGCTGACTTTTTGTTTGACGTTTGTTTGTGAATGGAGGTTTTATTGAAGTTACTAACCGTTTTAATTTTTAAATAAATACTGAATTCCAGTGGGAATCTTATCACAAACTTCAAAATCCACCGAAGAAAATCAATAGTCCTTGAAAATGCACTGTTACGATCATAATTCTATCATTCCATGTCTACCATAGAGCAAAAATAATAAAGTTTTGATACATAATCCGATTTAGTCGATTAATTTTGGTCAAGCTCTATACCAGTCTCAGAAATGTTGACAGTGTAAAATAAAATGACGTTACTTAGCTGAGAAACCTTTAAGTAGGGTTTTTAAATAAAGAAATAGTTGAGCGGGGTTTAAGTGGTTGAGCAGGGTTTAGCTGAGACATGGTTAAGCGGCGGATCAAGGAATTATTTTAAATAAGAGTGTTAGATTTTAAATATTGTACTATTTTTAAAGATTCATGTTAATGTTTAAGTTGTTGGTAGACCAAATAAATAAAATAAAAAAATAAAAATTTGACAGATTAGGGTAGTTCGATGTGCTGGCGTCTGTACCATGACCATCATACTGCGCTCGCTAACCCGTCTGTTTAGCGTGGTGATTATGGCATATACTTCCAAATTAAGGACACAATTTCACTGTCGAAATCTTTTCAAAAGGCCTTTGTCAGGCCCAGCTGTGGACGTAGTATGACATGACTATGAATTACTTTTTTAGTTTCTACTAAAATTTTAGACATTTATGGACATAAATGCTAAAAGATTCATGCATTGACAAGAAACCAATAAATGAAACAACTAGTATGATAATTAACCCTCTCAAATGTGAGAATAAACAAAAATGAAAACATATATTTTAGTACCTATGTTTTGCTTAACGTTTAATATATTCAAAAATAAAATAAAAACCCATTAAGATAAGTTTTCGTGTAAACTGTTTTGAATGTTAATACGGAAACGACTAATCGTAGTGAAAATATCTACAACTTGAACAAATGAAAAAACGGGGTGACGACTACTCGTGATCCGTCCACCTGTGTCTGACAAGTCGTGGGGTGATGTAAGGATAGAAATTCAGCCACGAAATGTTGAAAGTTAGGTAAGCACAAAGTTTAATTGTTTACATACATACAAAGATCCGCGCCTGTTTCCCAGAGGGGTCCACAGAGACAACGGATTTCAATTTGTCACTATCTTTGTACACCTCTTTTGCTTCGTTTACTGTCATTATATTTTTCTTCAAACATGCTCGCCGGTTTAGGGTACTTCTGACCTGGCCTTTCTTGAGAACGTCTCCGATTTGGTCAAAGAATGTTCTACGAGGTCTTCCCCTTCCGGTAGTACCATTCACGCAGACCAGGTATATTTCTTTTATCATTTAAAAAAATACTATTTCGTTATTATATGGTGGTATATAATATATTATCTAGCCGATCCTAGTGAACTGCAGACACAAAAACTTTCAGCTCTAGTAGTACAATCTCAAGATTGGGTTATCAGAAATGTTATCGTCCGGCGTGTATCGAACTAACACCTCTACCAATGCGGGGTGGGCGCTCTGCGTTAAGCTACGAACGATACACATTGGCTGCAAGGGAATCGTAAATTTTATCTGCCAGTGTGTATCGTTCGGAATTAAAAATTATTAAAATTAGTGATACAGTCTATAAATATATATGGCCTTTGTGGTAAATGGTCCGAGAAAGTAATGATAATAAATAATATAACATTGGAGTTACAAAGTTTGTTTTGTTTACAAACACAGAACAAACTACATTAAAGTTATTGATGATCAAATGTTATGATGGGAATAGTCTGCCAACATTTTTGTGGCCGCTATATCCGCCAGACCGTCGTATCGATTTATAGGATGACTATGTGCGTAAAATATTGTTAAAATTCAAAGAACTTTTTTATAAATTATGTACATGATCTTGACTAGATTGTTGCAATCAGTCCATACCTTTCTCAATCGGATCAAAATGAATTGATGATGAAGATGCATTCAATAATCATGACTCATCGGCGAAACTAAAAGAATTGAATAACTAATTATGTATGTGTATATTTATGGAAACCTCTTTTTCCCGAAAACTGTTCAGTGCGCAGTTTTTTCTAAATATCTATGTAAAATGTATGTGTAAATGTACTTAGGTGTCGTAAAATGTGACTAAGGGAAGTCGCCTTTTACGACACCCAGTGGATGTAATGGGGTAGCCTTGTTATTTTTTCTGCGCCGGGAATCACATGTCTAGGCTGCGAACCACACGGCAATCCTTTCTTACACAATGTTATATAGTGCACCTCACATGTTCTTCTCTGCATCATAGTAAGATTGACTGGCAAAATCCTATGGCGCAATTTTATTTTCTCGACGGCTTGACTCGTTTAAACTTTCATTGGACTTCCTCAAATATTTCAAAACCATAAAATATATTGAATTGGTCCAGCCGTTCTCGCGTTTTAATGAGACTAACGAACAGTTATTAATATTTATATATATATAGATATAAATCCTTTTCTTCTATTCTTTGGCTCAAGTCATCAGCAAAATACCTATCTAGTTATCTTATGTATAAAAATCTTTTTTATCTAGATATAAAATATACCATTATAAATATAAAACTGAAAAATGTCCTCATTTCCTATAAAAAGGTTGTATAGGAGATAACATCATTACAGGACAATCGAAGTGGATTCATAAGATACTGTGTTTGATACTTTATTTGCTGTTTGGTTGACGGCATAGAATATCGCCACCCCATCTCATCCCGTGGGGCGAGTAGAAGTCGTGAATGAATGTCTCCCATAGAACGGACAGCAGCGTCGCTGTGTGTACTATGAACAAATAAGGACCAAGGGTGGCGTTATGGCATGACTATCAGAATGATGGACGCAACTACATTGTGGCTTCTTTTGGGGAGGCCCTTGTCCAGAAGTGGACGTTATTCGGCTAACAGAATAATAATAATAACCACTGCAGTGCTGCTACAGAGAGACGGACATAGTTTTACCTTTTTACCATCTGGTGCTCTACCGGCTAATTCGCCGAACATCGATTTTTTAAATGGCGTTCAAATAATAAAGGTTAAAAATTACTCAATCAATCGTTAAATCGGCTTCAACGCTGACAATCGCTTCCGGACCATTTATGACGTCACATGTGCATGACGTTCATGGAAGCCGATTTAACGATTGATTAAGTAATTTTTAACCTTTATGTAATTGAACGCCATTTAAGAAATCGAAGGTCAGCGACTTAGCCGGTAGAGTGGTTCGATTTGATACCTTTTTCGTGTAGTTATATTTCGTCTTCCTAGTCAACCAGTTTTGGATAAGATTGGGTGCTGACTGAAATCGAGACGGGGGGACTATTACTATTAATAAAGCTAAGCCGTTAGTGCGCACATTACCTTGATAATTTGCAGTTTAATGGTTCTGACGTGTTTATGGGCAAAACTCTGGTTCGAAACACTCTTATTTCCTTTACGTATAATTTATACACCTTATATATTATTTATAGTGATTAAAACCATAAAAACCCTCACCCGGAACAAACAGCTGAAGTTAATAAAATATCTTTGGAATATTTTCTTTAAGTCCTTCTTTCTTTACATATACTTAAATTTTTTTTTTATTAATCTGTAGAATTATAATGATGACATCACTTAATTTCGATATTACAATATGGTATTCGTTTTGTTAGTGGCAGTGACCCCAAAACGGGCTATATTTAATTAAATGAATATAGCTAAGTTTTGGGCCATTCATATATGTAAGTATTAAGTTTATAAGTAAGGCCTACATTTAGATAATAATCAAAGTTTTATGTATTTTTTTAATTTCAACGTTATTGCGTAACACTGTACAACTGACTTAATGCCATATGCCATACACAACCAGTCGTCTCATCGGAACATGATTGTGATGGAATAGTAAGTGCCCCTGTGTTTGCGAACATACCCTATGTATGTTATATATTTATTACTGTATACCTGTAATGTATACAGTAATATGTGCAGATGGCTAGTCTTTTGAGAGATTGGCCGTTGTGGCAGAAATTCAACCTGGAGCAAATTATTATTATTATGTATAAATGAATAAAATAAATATAAATAGTTGAAATGACGAAACAATCCAATCCCTTTATCAAAGGTCAACAACGAACTTGCGGCTTCTTGTTGGGAATGTCCATGAGCGGCGCACTTACCATCACGTGACCGTTTTCTTGTAAATACTTGACGTAATGATCCAATCCCTTTCTTAAAGGTCGGCAATGAACATGCGGCTTCTCGTTGCGAATGTCCATGAGCGGCGTACTTACCATCACGTGACCGTTTTATTGTAAATGCTTGACGAAAGGATCTAATCCCTATATTAAAGGTTGACAAAATGCGCCGCTCATGGACATCGCAACGAGTAGCCGCATTTTTTGTCGACCTTTTTTGCGGCTTCCTTTTTTGCACTTACCAACACGTGACCGCTTGCTCGAATACCTTGCTATTTTGCTGAATCAATTATTTTTTTGCATGTAAAACATGTAAATGTACAGCTTCACGCTGAAGTCTGGAGGTAGTCCACCTAGGGCACCCGTCTGAATGGCACCTGCGCGAATAGCACCTATCCTAGTTCACTAAAGGCACCTATCAATATGTTTGGCAGGTGCTCTTCGTGGATTCAATTTATTTTTTACATTCTTGTCCACGAATAGCACCTACGACTCTGTAACCTAGGTTATTAAATGAAAGATATCGATTAAAATCACTAGAATGTTTATTAACACTACTAATATTACGCACGTTAAGACTAATATTTTCTTATGTTTATTAAATGAAAGATATCGATAAAAATCACTAGAACGTTTATTAACATTATATACACACGAAGTATGACAAACTTAATACATCCTCCGAAAGGGTTAGCAAGAGAATCCTAAATTTGATCTGCCAGCATGTATTGTTCGTAGCTTAACGCAGAGCGCCTACACCTTGTAGTTGTAATAAAACACACGCCCACTAATAAATCCACTAGACTTTTTAGCACGGAAAATACAGATATAAAATAACAAACTATTCCTGTGACGACACATTTTCGTGTTCAGCCGAACTATTTCAACTAATGCATCAATATTTGCAATTTTACGTAAACACTTTCCGGAAGCATTCGGTTAAGTCATACTTTGTGTACTCCGGCGCGTTGTACCTGGAGCAGAGACGTTCAAGCTAGGAAGATTTCGGTCCGGTAGTAGAGAAGTTCGGAAAGATAGTAGTTTAATTTCAATGTGTAACATTCGCTTAAACATAAGAAAATACTAGTCTTAACGTGCGTAATATTAGTAATTTTCATAAACGTTCTAGTGATTTTTATCGATATCTTTCATTTAATAACCTAGGTTACTGAGTCGTAGGTGCTGTTCGTGGACCTTTGGTGGACTGGGCTAGGTGCCATTCGCGCAGGTGCCATTAGGATGGGTGCCTTAGGGTCCTCCTATCTCGAAGTCTTAGGTGAGATAGCGATTTTAATTTTGCTTCAGATAGCACTGTACATTTAAGCGAATCACTTTATTTGGAAATTTTCGGAATAAAAGAACACAATGACATTACGCGGCATGAATTTTCCTCCACAACTCCTACCTCTTTAATTTCACACTCGCGGCAACACAGTACTGTTCCACTGAGGCAGTTACCATGTTTTTATAGCCGAGTGTATTTTGCGCGTATTATCACTTACACAGCCCGTTATTCTCATAAAAAATACATATTTATTGCTTTTACAGAACAATTTAGGCTCTTTGGATGATGAACGGCTCCACGGTAGGCTAACATTTATTATTTGGAATAAACAATGCGTAACATTGAGGTGTATTACTAATGCGCGTTATGCTTGACAAATTAAAACGGCAAATTTATTACTTTAGCATTTTTTCTAAATTTGAATCTAAATTAAATAACATATGTATATGTAAATAACTTCAAAATATAAAGTGTCCAATAAACACACGTACAATCGCGAATGATTTTTCTAATTCAATTTTTTTGGATCAATATAGCTTGCTAAATGGAATGGATTGGGTGCAATCTATGCGACACCGAACAAACTAATATTAAAATCACTGCATTTCTGTCTAAAAAGTTCTTATGACAGGAACGTGGCAACTTTTAGTACTGTCGTTTTAGTTCTGGCGCGAAATAATGAGTAAAAATAAACGAACTGCCGTCTAATTATGCGCCCGCTTCTATGTATACCCTGTTCTACTCATGCGAGCTGTATTAGAGAGAGAGAGAGAGAGAGAGAGATGTAATGACATTAGTTTAATGGTGTAAAACACAGATATGGTATTTAAAGCTCTGAGGTGTAAAATATAAGAAATGGCAACATTGTCTTTTTATAATTCATTTCAATATTTTAGATGTGTACGGCACGTTAGCAAGCACATTGCACTTCTTATTCGTAAAAAGGATATGGATCTAGATCAACATTTGAATGTTGGACACTTCCTACGTGTTCTGAAGAATTTCTGTACACGAATATATTCATGGTCAAAAATAGTCTTAGCAATCAGGTTAGTAGACATCAATTAGAAAGAAAGCTTCTGGAAGGATGAACGAATTTCCATAAAAAAGCTAGAAAATATTCCGATTAATTTAAATTTGGCAAGAAAGCTGCATTGGCGGTCCAACTGCTGATGCTGCCTCAGACACCCTGATAGACATCAGTTATTGACGTCAAACCTTTATCAACGTTGTGTTAAGTACCTCGACTTATAAAAAGTCGGCCAAATGCGACTCGGACTGGCGCACGAAAAGTTCTGTTATTAATATCGAGTAAAAACAAGCAAAATAATCACATTTGTTGTATCCGAGCCTCTTTAAATATTTATTTTATCTGTTTTTATTATTTGTTGTTATAGCTGTAATGGAAATACATCATCTGTGAACATTTCAACAGTATAATTATCAGGGTTCATGAAATACAGCCTGGTGACAGACGGACAGTCAGACTGACAGCGGAATCTTAGTAATAGGGTCCCGTTGTACTCTTGGGGTACGGAACCCTAGAAAAAACTTCTAACTAACAAATAGTAGGCAGATGGCATCATGAAAGAATAAAGATACACTTCCTAGAAATTATGATTCATTTATCTCAACGGTTTAAAACCTGACACGATTGTGTTTTTTCCAATGTGACTTGAATGTGACTGGTATGTTCTAACACTGTCGAAAACAGACTCGCGATGTTCTAAACAAAGACATTCTATAAACACCCCATGTTTAAAAGCTATAATTATTGAAGACGTAATTCAAACATGAGATCACATATTAAAAGGATAAAGTCAAAACAATTGTCTCAATGTGTGTAAGCTCATAGTTTCAACCTTAAATTTTTGAAGTTAATACTTCTTTAGCGGCGTAGTGCACTTTATGCGATTGGTAAAAAGTTATATACTCGCGTCAGGACATGTGACCTGATAAAATATTCGTAAGACGGACGGTCTTCTTGTTTTTTAATTCACACTGGCCGTTTATACTCTCACATAACCGCTGCATCCTTTTTTGTCACTATGGGTGATTTCTCCCATATACCATTATAATTACTTCTGTGTAAAATAACTCTAGGATGTTCTCTTACACACATTAATTCTCTTTGGGACTGCACAGGAAATGAACATTTTTTCAGATATTGATTTTGAAAAAATTCAGAAAATTTTCTAATTACTTTGCCTATTTCTACCTCAATAACCTCGAAGGGTTTGGGTCTTTGGCGACTAACTCTCAGCAAATCATACCACTGGTGTGGAACTTCCATGTGGGTTTTTAGATTGATAAGGCCCATATTTTTGTCACATTCTAAGTATGAATGTCATCGGATTGGATATGTAATTTTGATTGAATCCAAAAGTTTCATTTTATGGACAACAAAATGAATGAATCTTGTCACTGTGTAGTTCTTGTTCTGTCCACCTGCTGAATCACAATATATTTCTAAATGCTTAATACGACTATCCAAGTTGTTAGTTAAATAATGAAACAGAAATGAAACTACTTCATCTGATCCCTTGCGTCCACAGGTTTCAGGATAGGTATAAAAGTAGGAGCTAGCATCTCCCAATGCATGGATATTAAAAGAGTACATTGATAATTGACGTTTGTAATACACATCATTTGTGGTAATGTTTGGTAGGGATAAATTCTTCTGGTAGTCCATGGCAATTGCTAGAAATTCCACATCTCTTTTGCTCTTCATTCTTGCATCCTTCTTGCGATCATAAAATGTTTGAGCCTTTTTCTTGTGCAAATTGTTAAGAATACTTAACCGATTGAGTTCAACAGTATTTGCTTCAGCTCTTAATGCCTTTGCTTTTATTATAAATTCATCACAAGCACTGCAAGTGTCAGTCCTTGGATAGCCAAATGAGATATTAAACTCTGAGTTAAAGATGGTTCTGTAAGTTTCATATGATATATGAATTTGTGACTCATGTGCATCCAAGTATAACTTATACATTTTCTTTATGTTTAGATCTTCGGGCAGATATTCTTTTTTTGTATCATTCAAGCTATAGTGACTTAACCTTCCTTTGAAGGATTTTATGTGATTACATATCAGAGCTTTAATGTTATTGTCTAATTTCTTGTTTGAATTTGACTTGCCTCTTTGTCAGTTGGTGCAATACCTGTAATTTTCAATAACTTTTGAAGATGTTCAAGTTTTCCTTTAGTAATGCCAAATATGGATAAAAATGCCTTATAGCAAACAGGTACTTCCTTTGTGTCACTATTTTCTATCACCCTCACTTTGTAAGTGAAATGGGTTTGGTGGAAATTAGCATCCATTTCATCTGTCTTTCTACTTCGCCGTCTTTTAATTGAACACACGTTCATCAAGCCACATAAGTATAAATTTTGATCATCTATGCCCTTCATACTGTTGAAGTCTTTAAGTAATTTTACACGTTGCTCGGATGATATTCTTTGAAAACATTTTAATCTTTTACACCTACAATCATCCCCTGGCTCGTGAGTAGCAACTCTCATTCCCGCATTCTTCCTGTTTTCTTTCGTTTCTTTGTGTTATGCACAAAGCTGTTATTATTTTCTTTGTCACTATTATTCATTTTACTAACGATAAAGCAAAAAAAACAACCATCTCTTTAAAGTCATACACAGCCGCTCATAAGCAAACACTCGGCTGTTCAACATTACCTCAAAGTTGACATATGTATTTTGACAGCTTGGACATTCCTTCTTACAGTCCGCAAACTTATCTGGCCCGCTGGCAGCGTCGCTGTTATCGTATTTAGTGTTGCTAGTAACTATTTTTTGCAATAAAGTGGGTTAAAATAATATGCACATTGTAACCTAAATATTAATTACTTCACTAAAAAGCAAACAAATACTGTCATTACAAATCTTTATATTTTTATACAATAATTATAATCATTTACATAAAATGTATGCTGAGTGTTCTCTAACGGTATCTCCGTTATCGTCCAGGTATTATTATGTCACCGGATTTTTTTTATTCAGAAGTCATTTCATCATCATCATTATTGTAATCACTGCTTTCACTTTCACTATCACTACCCAAATGAATGATGAAAGGCTCGTCTAAGTATCCATCCCTTTTTCGATACTCATTTTCAATATTTTTTACATGATTGCAATGCTTTTGCTATTCATTGACTGTTATTTTATCAAAAGCTTCTGCAATCAATGTAGGCATTTCAGAATTCGATCTACCAATATTCAGATCTGCTATAAATTTTTACATCTGCTTGCTCTTTCCCTTTCACAAGTTTCCTTACAAATCGCTCCCGGACACCTACAAAGGAAATAGCAAAAATTAAATAAAAAATGAATATTTTAAACTATGTATTTTAATTTAAAGTGCGAGGGGGAGTTTCGTATTTTTGCAGAAGCTGACAACACTAACCTGTAGCAGCAGCTACGCGTTCATACAACTTATTGAAGGGTATAATTAGTACCTGAAGGCGTTTTTCTTCCTTCATATAATTCAATACGTGTAATATAACGTTCCTCGCATCACTTTTTTAAGCTTTCGGCATTTCTCACAATTAAAAACCACATAAAGAAAAATAAATACGCTTAACAAACAATCAATGGCAGGAATGTCATGAAATAACAGGCCGATTGACATTTCAAACTGGCGTCGTTAGTTCTACTTTTGGCCACCGGGCCAGATAAGTTTGTAGCACTATATGTCAGTGTAACGTCATAGCCCAATTACGGCACAGATAATAAATTCTTAATTCCATAATGTTTAGCTTTCTTGGTTATCTTTCAAAATAGTAGGTATGTAATTATACCTATGGATATAAATAAAGAAAGTACAGTTCCACAAACTTATCTGGCCCGCTGGCAGCGTCGCTGTTATCGCATTTAGTGTTGCTAGTAACAATTTTTTGCAATAAAGTGGGTAAAAATAATATGCACATTGTAACAAATATTACTTCACCAAAAAAGCAAACAAATACTGTCATTACAAATCATTATATTTTTATACAATAATTATGATCATTTACATAACATGTATGCTGAGTGTTCTCTAACGGAGATACTCCAGGTATTATTATGTCACCGAAATTGTTTAATTCAGTAGTCATTTCATCATCATCATTATCGTAATCACTGCTTTCACTATCACTACCTAAATGAATGATGAAAGGCTCGTCTAAGTATCCATCCCTTTTTCGATCATCATTTTCAATATTTTTTACATGATTGCAATGCTTTTGCCATTCATTGACTGTTATTTTATCAAAAGCTTCTGCAATTAATGTAGGCATTTCAGAATTTGATCTACCAATATTCTGATCTGCTATAAATTTTTGCATCTGCTTGCTCTTTTTCTTTCACAAGTTTTCTTACAAATCACTCCCCGACACCTACAATGGAAATAGCAAAAATTAAATAAATAATGAATATTTTAAAATATGTATTTTAATTTACAGTGCGAGGGGGAGTTTCGTATTTTTTCAGAAGCTGACAACACTAACCTGTAGCAGCAGCTACGCTTTCATACAACTTATTGAAGCTTATGAATAATTGTGCTTGAAGGCGTTTTTCTTCCTTCATATAATTCAATACTTGTAATATAACGTTCCTCACATCACTTTTTAAAGCTTTCGGCATTTTACACAATTAAAAACCACAAATAGTAAATTAAATACGCGCAACAAACAATAAATGGCAGGAATGTCAGGGAATAACAGGCCGATTGACATTTCAAACTGGCGTCGTTAATTCTAGTTTTGGCCACCGGGCCAGATAAGTTTGTGGCACTATACGTTCCGTTACACTATGGACCTTCCCTGTTTCGTTCCTGTATACAGTTTTGAGATTTAAGTGATACATCTGACTATACTTGTTTTTACTCTTTTTGTGTAATGTCAAATAAAAATACGTGGGAAAATTAAAATATTGCCATCAAAAATGTACTTTTTGAATTTTAGTGACATTCCTAGTTTTGCACCTGTACTCTTCAATGTGTGTAAGCTCATAGTTTCAACCTTCAATTTTTGAAGTTAATACTTCTTTAGCGGCGTAGTGCACTTTTATGCGATTGGTAAAAAGTTATAAACTCGCGTCAGGACATGTGACCTGATCGAATATTCGTAAGACGGACGGTCTTCTTGTTTTTTAATCCACACTCCATTTATACCATTTATACTCTCACATAACCGCTGCATTTTAATAATTATGTTGGATTTTCGCCGCCGACTGCCTAACAAATATTGTTCTATTTTTAAAGTTTATTCCCACCAAAGGGAGAGAAGCAATTACAATGCAAGGACTAAAGAGGTTGGAACTGATACGTACATGGAATTAATTACGAGAGTTACCCATTACAGTTTACATGTGTTAGACCGTCTCGTCAGTTTTTATTTAATAAGATAGTCTTTTTTATATATTTTGGACACGGGTCTCAATCGTGATAAAGATTTAAGGCAAATCATTACCTTGGGGACCCGACGTTTTGCCTTAAATCTTTATCGCGATTGAAACCCGTGTCCACAATATATAAAAATGTGTACAAATCGCGAAAGTTTAAAAATATAGTCTTTGCTTCTAGGTTTGCCTGGCCTATCCAAAACACTGGGTAAGGGTAGTGAGGGCAGGGCTACTTCTTTGTAAGTGGTAACTAGAGAATCAGTCACCACCGAGCAGAATGAAACGCGTTACGCTCTGTTATTTAAATATTGTTTCGTTTCCTTTTATTACCTAATTTGATCCAACCTATGCCATTTATGTTTTCGTTGTTACACGTGTATGTTGTAAAATCTATTTACAACACGCGGCTAAAATCCAGTTGCAAAGGTACACAGTAGGTACTAAAGAGTAATTCATGAAAGCATGCAGATAAATTAGCATTGTTATTGTTCTGTTGTCCCGGGATGACTTGATAAGATTAACTACAGTACCCAACGTTCAAACTTAACTTTACGGAATATACCTACAGCATACAATGCAATACAAAAGTTTTTAACTAAAACTTCCAAGTCAAGCGTGCTTAAAGAGGGTAAGCTGGTGAATGAGCTCGTTACAAAAACTGTGAGATGTTCTGTTTTCAAGACGTTTTATAGAACTGTCACACTATCGTCACAAGAGGTTCTAATAAACCCAGAACGGTGTCTATGCGTTAGTAATACTGATAACTAGTTAAAGTTGATCCAAGAGAGGTCTTCTTAAAGGGATCCCTTCTTTTCGCATAATGTTTTTTGTCCTAATATACTTCGGCATAACGATTTTGGCACAATTTGTTTTGGCATAATAATACTTTGGCATACTTTTTTTAGGCATACATTTTATGTTGGCATAATCATGTTAAAGACTAATTTGTTTTGGCATAAATTTGATTCCCATAACGTTAGTAGGCCTAATGACTATTAGCATAACGTTAGTAGGCCTAAAGACTTTTAGCATAACGTTAGTAGGCCTAATGGCTATTAGAACAAAAGTTAGTCACAGAACCGAATTGCTGCAAAACCGACTTCACGTAGTCTTGTTTGTCCTACCCCTAGAGGGTTATTTAGGCGTAGGCGTGTAGGGGCGAGGCGGCCCGCGGGCTGAGGAGCAGGCGGCTGCGAGCGAGCCGCCGCGGCTGAGGGTGGCCGGCGAAGCCGGCGAAGCCGAAGCTGCGGTGGTGAGCGAAAGCCGTCTGCGACGATTAGCACGTGTGGGGCTGCCGGAGGGCCGCAGCGCCGGAGCCGTCACAGAAACCCTGCCTGCTGCATGCTGCTTGCTTGCTTGCTTATTTATGCTTAACTTTTATGCTTTAGGATATTATGCTTAAAAAAGTTATGCTTTATAACTTTATACTTAAAAAAGTTATGCTTTAGAACTTTATGCTTAATAAGTTTATGCTTTAAAATATTATGCCTAATCATTATTATGGTTACAGACATAATGCTTAAAAAAATTATGCATGAGCTGTTATGCGTAATTATATTATGCGAAAATATAATTATGCCAAACAACATTATGCTAAGTTATATTAGGTCTTAAAATTTTATGCTAATGGATAGGGAACCCTTCTTAAAAATTATATTATTCAGTGTTTTCTAGATTTAAATAAAATCGTGGGAGAAAATAGGAATGTAAAGTTAATACTCAGTAACTCAACGCAAAGATGTGTAATAAGATGTCAATTTAAAGTGTTAGATTATTTTGATTTAAACAAGAAAATATAGAATAATTTAATGGTCACGAAGACCTATTCGCTCAGACCAACTTTAACGAGTTTCTATAAACCTACCTAGTGAAAAGCTTTTATTTTTAATGTCGATTTTACGATCATGACTTTTAGACTGAATTTTAAATGGTTGTAAAAGCGATCGTTTGAGATACGGTATTGCTTTTGTATGGTATATTTTATTCATTTTGCTTAGACTGAAATTAAATATAAAAAACATTTTTTCCTAGCAATGTAAATAATTAATTTTGTTGGTTTGTATTTTATCCGGTTAAACTTTGGGCACTGGAGGTGGTTAGCTTAATATCCCCACCAAACAATCTTTGTGCAAACGGTGTTATGTTTTGGCTTAGTTTAAGGTTCCATGTTAAGCAATAAGTCATGTTCGGTCATTAGAATAAATGTAATAATAATAAAAAGAACACTGCTTCGCCAAATAATTTTAAATGAATAAAAATAAACAACAGTATTATTATTAATAATAATAAATAAATTTATTTCAGACTTTGGTCCATAAATTTGTTAGTAACAATGTTATTACCCTAGTGCTAGCAAAAATATAAATTACGAGTAGTTATTAATAATGTTCTTAATGCAATAAGCGGTTTTATTACTGAAAGTGATATCATTAATGAGTTAAGTAAGTCTATATTTATATGGAAAACGAGAGGGGTTGAAAATTAGCTCACCAACAAAAATATCTTAAATAATACCTATAAAATACATATTAACTACACATAAATATAATATAGTTAAATAATATAAACCCTAAATACATAAACAAATTTAAATAATATAATACACGGATTATAAATAATATGGATTATAAATATACAGAAACAATAAATTCCATGCTTTTTCACTATGAATTACCGAGTTAAAGATGATAACCTTTAACCACATTTCTGACATTGACGGTCACCGTAGCCTAGTTGGTAGTGCTCCTGCCTACGAAGCTGGTGGTCCTGGGTTCGAATCCCGGTAAGTGCAAATATTTGTGTGATGAGTATGAATATTTTTTTCTGAGTCATTGATGTTTTCTATGTATTTAAGCATTTATCTATCTATATAAGTATGTATATCGTCGCCTGGTACCCATAGTACAAGCTTTGCTTAGTTTGGGGCTAGGATGATCTGTGTGACGTTGTCCCTAGATATTATTATTATATTATTATTGTATAAAAGATTTAATTTACCTGGATGGATTGTGGTCTAACACGGCGTGTACCACCTGAAAGTTTCACCGCGCGCTACCACTCTGAGGAATTCTCTGAGGAAGCGAGCGTATTCTTTTCATAAAGGCTAGTAACGCACTTGCGCCTCTTGTGTTGCGAGTGTCCATGAGCGGTGGTGATCACTTACCATCAGGTGACCCAGTATTGAACAAGATCCTGTTAAGAAGACAATTAATATGAGTGTTCCAACGGAAATGCATAGCCACGTGGGATTTGTTAGAGTTTACAATAGTTATTGGTAGTCAATAGTTTAAAGGTTAATCCTTGTCTAACTACTTACTGATCCGATGAATTACTACGAGTAGGCCCCAATAGAAATGGAAAATCAGGTAAAACAATTCTTTAGCTTTAGTAAAAACGATAAGTTTGGTAGATTCATCAGACTGCACATAAAAATATACCTAAACCAATAGTGAGGGATTTATGATTGAGCAATGATACAATCGTTAGTGTCTTTAGATAAATTGTTCACTGTTAAAAGACATCGTGGATGTATAAATAATATTTATATGATGACTTCACCTTTTCCTTATTTTAACTTATTATGATTATTAATCCCTGTAACGTGGGAGACTTCACAAACATAAAGAACAATTATATTTTATGTGGGTCAAGCAGATAAGTGTCTTTTACGGATCCGTTAGTTTGTTTATTCCACCTGATCTCTGAAAGGGCTGGACCGGCATTGACTTTTATTGGCAGATAGCTGATGTCATGTGATATTAACTTCTACCTGCCCATTGAATTATTTAGCTGTCTTAAAGTTATTTTCTAAATGTAGGCACCGTGTGACCTTTTCTGTACTAAGATCGGTTGAGTAGCAAGTTACATGAGCGAATCCGCAGCTTAAAGCTATTATTGTATAATTTCTTACGTTTTACTATTACAGCTAAACACAATATTCTGTTATTCTGCCCAGCTGACATGACAGTCGTGTCTGGCACATAAACTCGCGGCAATGACATTTGCACATTTGACATTGATACTATAACACTGTTCTAATATTAGAGCTGCTGGTAAATATACAGCATATTTTACTGTAACGAATTATGTAGTACTGAGAAATTCTACACGTAGTTGAAGTGTATAGAATGGTACAATTGATGCCTTGTTGGTTACACGTATATTACAAAAACTACCTTTACTGCTTACGTAATAAGGACGCTATCAAGGTACATCCACTGTGACGGCATAAATGGTCCGGAATCGATTTTTAACGTTAAAGCCGATTAAAAATTGCATTCGGATCATTTTGACGTCACTTATTATTGTGGAAGTCGATTGAACGAATGATTTAGTAATTCTTAACCTTCATCTATTTGAACCTATCCACCAATCATCGTAATCGTTGTGATTGGCGACTGAGGCGGTAGGATCCCTGACGTTGTCAAATTGGTATGGCACTTCAATATAACAATACATATTAATATATATCAATTACCAATAAAGTATATTTGCTTGATACGGGAACATAAATATAAATTAGGCTACTTGCATTATTAAGTCATTTATCATGATAAATTTTAAAATATATAACAATGGTATGTTATATAGTTGGCAAGCCATCGGTAAGACCTTTTGCCGGTGCATTTGCAATCGCATGGCGTTAATAGGGCGGCGGGTCTACCTATCTTCCTTACCAACTTTTAGAAAACAGGTTTGCGCTCTGTACAGTACATTTTTACATGTTAGTTAGGTTGCCTTTTGAGAGCCTATTAGAAACGCTGGCTTGGGATACACGCTGCCAGAACTCTCAAAACGACTAACGCCCGGTTCCTATATTCCAAAAACGAATCGTTTCTACTACGAATAGTTAGAATTTCTACCAGCCGTAACGCAAAACCGTTCCTAAAAAATACTAGTCGTTATCCAAATAACCAACGTCTGGTTACTAACGGATGGGAGGACGTTAGTAAGCTTATTGTATGGAGATGCGTTTGAAAGTGTTCCTATAAATATTTTCTACTGTCACGGAACTGTCAAAATAACGAGGCGTTACTGCTTTGATTACTAGTCGAATTCGGTCGGTTTACCAGTCGTTTGTATTTTATTTTGGTAGTTAACATAGTGTTTGAGGAGATTTCCGTGATGTCTAGCTCTGAAACTGATAGAGAATTCATGGCTTTGTTTTCCGTTAGAAAGGGTTGATTATTTTTCTATCTTCTAAGATTTCATAACCACAAACCTTAGATTAAATACTCAATTTAAAAACTTATTTAGAAACCATGAAATACTCCTGGACAGACGTCAGACGACAGACGCATGCGCCATGCGCTTTCATGTTACGCGTTTTGTTCACGTTCACACCATGCACTCGTAACATCAAATTTTCAATACTAATGGTTTATAAATATTTTAAACCTAAAACGCAAATTAAATTATTACTGTAACTATAAATACAGTAATTTGTACTATTACTCACATAATATTACAGAATAATAAATGATTTTAGTTGCATAATTGACGTAGACGTTTTGTTATAACTAATCGTGAAGAGGAGCGAGAGGTTCATCGCCGAACGAGTCGTAGGTGGTTTAAACTACGGATGTTCGTCGCAGGTAGGGCATTGTGGAACACTAGTTTTCCTTCGGTATCGGTAGCTGAATTACGGATGGTAACGTTGGTCCAATGACGGATTGTAAAATAAAGGAACCGGGCATAACTCGTCTTCGTTTCACGGATGTATGTACAGACGCCAGCATATCCAGCTACCCCAATCTGTCAAATTTCTTTTATAGATTTTCAACTTTATCACATAAGCATAAGGTTCACTTTCAATTGGGGTAATTTGACAGATTGTGGTAGCTTGATGTGCTGGCGTCTGTACCTGAATTAATGGTAATAATAAAACCTACTAAGCGATCTCGATCGAAAACACACGACGCGAGTTCCATCTCACACATCCTTATAACTAGTAAATGCCTGATAACAATACTAAACATCTGATTCAGGTACGTTCCAATTTATGACAGCATAGGTTTTTTAGTTTGAGGATTGGAAGTCCGATGATAGCTCAAGCCTACCCTGTTAAGGTTGATTCTCGTTTATACATAATAATAATCAGAAAGGCCGATGACAGTAACACGGATTCCTGCCGACGGCAAACAGTATCAAGCTTTTTACACGTAGATAATCACCAAATCTTTTGGATACTTCCTGAAAGGAAATTATATTTTATGTTAACAAGACTCATGTTTACTTTACTCCATATTTATTTATTGCCTACAATTTAAATTCCTTCAATTACCATTAATTTCGCTGTTCTCAGTGCCAGCCACGTTTTTTTTTAAATATAATTCTTACATGATTATAAACAAACATTGTTAACATGAAGTCATCATTGGTTTTAGACTCCTAATATATAATATAATATCCTGGGACATTATACACACACGGCTATCTGATCCCATACTAAGCAGATCTTGTACTATGGAGAGCAGATAACTGATATACTGCATAATATACTACTTTTCTTTTAGTAAATACATACGTACATACATAATTACACCCAGACTCAGGACAAACAGACAGATAACAGATATCATTGAACTGTGTAACTAAATAACTGTCATTATTAATAAATATGGATGTAGAAATGTCATACGACGTAATGCCACGTTTACAAAACGGGCCCTCTTAAAGTTTGACAGATAATACTTAATTTCCCCCTTATCTTCATCTGGGCATAGTTAATCCTAGATTAGCTGCTTGGAGGAATCGGATTTTAGGGAAATATCTCGCATCTGTTTTGATATAGTGAATGTAATATGGTCATACTTATCACACATATAAAAATGTATGCAATTAGAGTTGGATTTTTAATAACTACGTTTCTTATTGATACTATACCATAACCAAAGATATAGGGTACTAGTTTTTTTTAAAGATAACGCCCGCATTTTGCATATCAGTCCAAGTGTCATACACGGGGTACTTTACAAACATATAATTGACGGATATGAATTACATCCAGACTCAGAACAAATATTTTTAGGTCACACAAATAGTTGTTCTGCGCGGGAATAGAATCCATGACACAATGTGCTAAAGGTCTTAAGACCACTGCGCTACACGGTGTGCCTTGCCAGTTGCCCTTATAAGCAAGGTTAAGGATGATTTTGAAAGTGGTTTTCTGATTTCTGATAATCTCCGTGCTCTAGTGAGCATGTTAAGTTGTCGGTCCTTGCAGTAGACAGTATCAGGCGATATATATGTTGTTGGGGCTGCCTCGCTTCTGTAGCGCTTCAGGGATGTTCGCCGAAGCGCGCGTGGATTGTTTTTATACAACAATGCGCAAGCGGTGCACATCCCTGGTGCGCAGAGTGCGGGTCAGCCGGAACAGTATCCTGAGCGCCTTCGCCTAGCGATTCGACTGCCAATACATGTATCACTGTTTCATGGTACATGTACAGGATAATGTCGAAATATGGTTTTGATTGTTTTGTTGTATTGTATTGTAATGTAATTGTTCTGTGTGTTATTTTTATAATTGGTCCTTGTTGGCCTTAATTTAATAAATAAATAATTAAGCCACATTAGAGGCCTCTAAAAATAATTCGTCTAATATTACAATAATACTACCAGTGCCATTAACTAAATTAGTTTAGCTAACCAATAATATACTCGTTTGTGACATATAAATGACTATATTATTAAAACCAAATTCAAATTGTACATTTAGCTATAGGCAGAAGGCTCTCACATAAATTGTACTTATTCTCCTATAAAGCTGCATACTGATCATGTACATTGGGGCTTAAATTTTGTAGATTAATAGATATGCAATGCCAATGCGGCTATGAATGCGTCAATTCATATAACATAACAAGCTGTGCGACTGCATGCATTTGTAATATAATACGATTTACGGACAGATTTACTATTTGATCTCATATAAGCCATATGTCAATAAAATTTCACCTGTATCATAACATTTCATTGAATCGAAGCCGATATAATTACCTTAATAAACAAAAATGATTTGTGATAATTTAAGTTCACAAAATTGGTAAGACGAGTCTTATATAACAATGGGACTATGTACTTCGAATTGTTTTTAACAGTACAGACGTGGTTAATCAGATTTTACTAGTAGGTATAAGAATTACTTGATTTCTTTTCATCCTTCATAGGCACGTTCGTAATACTTAATTCACGTATCCAACTTGGTGCCGTCAGACCAAAAGTAGGTAAAATAAAAACAAATTGTAAATGACCTTGTCTCATTATTCGAAGATAACATTTTCCGTATTTAAAATACAAGTTTGTTTAACTTTAATCGCCACTACGCATGGCTCAAATATTGTTCCTAACCTCGCTCTTATACCATAGACTGATCATCATCATATCAGCCGAAAGACCTCCACTGCTGGACAAAGGCCTCCCGCAAAGATCTCCACAATTACCGGTCTTGCGCTATCCGCATCCAGCAATTTCCAGCGACCCGCATAAGATCATCGGTCCATCTTGTAGGAGGCCTGCCCACTCTGCGTCTTCCAGATCGTGGTCGCCACTCGAGAACCTTTCTGCCCCAGCAGCCGTAGGTTCTACGAGCTATGTGCCCTGCACACTGCCATTTTAGATTGGCAATTCTTACGGCTATGTCGGTTACTTTGGTTTGCCTGCCTTACCATAGTTTTAGTTATAATGAAAAAAAAAAGCAGACAGAGCCACAGTGAGATGGTTTATATATGTATAAACTTTCTTCTACGCCGGTAACATGATTGTCCTTTATGTTATGAACATATCTCACGTAACAAAATTTAAAGGAGCTGGTTACAAAATGTGCTCACGTTTTCGAGACAAGACTTGTCTCATGAATTTGCATTTGACAGCGCCATTTTCAGACGTTTATTTGAGAGTTAAGTAGGATTTGGTGCTTGATTTTTAGGTATGCTGGATGATTTTTAGGTAATACATTTTACAAGTTTAATTATATAAAGTTTTGTTTGGCTCGTCGATAGCAAAAATATACTAGCAATTATTAAAAAAATAACACTGAAACAAACATTTTTATCGTGATTAAATATAGTTTCCCAACTACCTAAATGAAAGATGAGCACTGATTGAAATAATACTTTCTAATAACCAATATTTTTTTCTTTTTACAGGTAAGTTCACAATACAGATTACGTATCACCATATTAAGAAGATTATTTATGACTCCTTGTTACTTAACAAGAAATAATAGTATCATGCTCGTCTTTGAACATTGACCATCAAAACCATTGTAAGTATTCACATAAAATATTTACTACAAAACGTATTACCTGGAGTTTGAGGTTTCCTTTATATTACGGTTTGTTGTTACTAACATTTTTCATGTCCAATTTACCTTAGATATTGTCTTTTAATATTGTTAAAGGTAATTTTCACGTACTCAGTATTTTATATGTAACAAAAGATTTCTCGTCATCGTTTCATTGATATAATGTAGTGTTACATTTACAAATACTGAATTGGAAATCATCACACTAATATTATAAAGGCGAAAGTTTGTGAGTGTGTATGTTTGTTACTTATTCACGTCTAAACGGCTGCAGCGATTTTAATAAAATTTGCTATGGAGTTAGCTGGCAACCTGGATTAACATATAGGCTATATTTTATAAAGTTTAATGCGGGTAAAACCGCGGGGCACAGCTAGTCGTTCCATAAGTCCAGGTATAGGTTTGAGTGTCTATAGTAAATTCAGAATGGTCTGAGACAAAATGTAAACAATGAAACCAATGGTTATCAAAGTTTTTTTATCCAACTCTGGGGTAAAAAAATGTTCTGTGTTTAAGGAATGTAATTGTTAGTGTAAAATATGAAAAAGGAAGTAGCTCCATTATGTTTAGTTACAGATGACTTCACCACTGGACTTAATAAACTGTAACAATAATTCAGTTGCTTTAAATAAAAATTTCACTCAACATATACATGGATATTAAGTAATATCATCAAGGTTAAAAAATAATTAAAAAGTTCATACCCTGGCTTATCAGAAAATAACTTTATGAACGATCTGCGATCTGATTACGAATCTGCCATTGAAATCTGCTGAGAACCAATGATAGAGACTTCTATACCATATGTCAGATTGTATTATCTTCTGGCTATTTACAACTAGAGACAAAGATAGGGTCTAATTATAATCTTCAAAATAGGAACATCAACTGGTTTTGTTTGACTGAAAGATAATTTTAAATTAAAATCTATTCGGCTATTCTAAAATTACAGCCACTTTTCATTTCAGTTGACATCAGTTGAAATCATTGGACACTATTCCAATGATCTCAACTGATGGTTTTAGAATTATACGTGGTTTAATAATCTTTTATTGTTAAATCCTTCTTTGCACAGCACTGCAAATCCTGTAAGCCATAATCAACAGCAGCATATAATGAAAATGCACTAGCGGCGAGGGCAAGGCACGTTCCGCGGAATCACTTCAACTGTCTTTGATCCTAGAACAAATTTAATTAGATTCTTGAGTTATCCCGGATGTATGTTTCGCCGGACCGTCTCAACTGGACCGTGTTGAATGATGTAGATGAACCCGCTGAGTTTGTTTCGCTAGGTCTTCTTAGTTAGGGTGTATTGGATCCGTGATAATAATAATATTGAATGCGTATCTCAATATAGACCGAGCGAGAGAAGAACCATTCAGACAAGATGTAGTGAAATATATCTAAAACTATACAAACAAACGTAAATAACTAATTTGACAGTTACTGAAAAACAATGCTATTAAACCGTTACTATCATAAATTAATAGTTAAATTATAATTTCATATTTTTTTTATTTTATTTATTTAATTAAGGCTTACCAACTAAATACATGTTAAACATTATTACACGACAATGTATTAAAATGATCAGACATGCATCTAAATAAAAGGTAGACACAACATTAACAGAATAATAATAATTAAAAGCTAGGTACACGCATTAAACATAAAAAAGAAACTTACTTACATCAGTTCATATTAGATAAGTATGTGTTGTTGTACACAGACATCATTTTTGAAAATTTTAAACATAATTATTTTGCCCCCCACAACATCTAGATCACAATTGTAAAATAATTAATTCCATTTTCTGAGGATGTAAGTATAAGGGGCATTATAACCATATCTTTTTCTATTAAAGTCTATCGAGAAAGGTATATAATATATTATCAAATATAAGTCACAACCTAATAATTTATTTGTACTTATAATTAATAATAAAATGTAGTTCATTTGAAATACTAGAATAATTTTTTGACTATTTACTAGTACTTATTAAAAATCTATGCGAATAAAAAAAAGCAAAATAATACTAAATACTAATTTATTGAATATTATCTATTCCGTATTATCCTTAAACTTTTTGCCAATTTAATACCAAGTGAGAATTGATATAATTTACGGTACTTATCTTTAAAGATATTTGGAGTAGTAACTATGGTTACAATACACGTATATTATATTACGACACACATATTAGCGGCAGAGTAGCTGTGCGTAATCCATATTAAATGTCACTCAGTGGACTGTAGAGTGGCATTTGAAACTCAAAGACAATTACGTAGCTAGCTAATCAGTGTTTTATAAGGGGATACGTTACATACAAAATATATTTGACGGGCCGGTTGACGTGGTTGGTAAATGCTTGCCTTTCACGCCGAAGGCGTGGGTTCTATTCCCACTCAAGACAGATTTGTATGTGTGGGCATGAACATGTTTGGAATCTAATTGCTGTGTGTGAATAATGTCCCAGGATATTATATTTAAATAGAGTTATTTTCATCATTCTATCATTACGTCTTATAATCATAATGTTTAAGATAAGCCAATGTTAATATAAAAATAATTTTGAAGAAAATGTAATTAATATTGTGATTGGGACTACGCTTTTCTTGCATTTGTGCTCAAATCCAATAAAGAAATCTTACCTGCTTCTCAAACAATGTGCCGGACACTAAACAAACGAATAACTAAGTGCTTAGTTAGATTTCTTGGCACACACCGCACGTGACCAAATATTTGCCGTTTGTCCGTGCCACGTGATAAGCTATGTGTATACTACGAGTATATATCACAGGAACTGAGTCCATTATCAGTAAATTTTTAAACAAGATCGTTTTTGAAGTATGTTTTAGGCGTTTTGAGGCAACAAATACAAATGCAGTTAAGGATGCACAATCAATCAAATGCACATCCAACTTTTGGAACCTCACTGACCTATTGAGTTATTTTTTAACATGATGTTTTCACTTAGAAGGTGTTTATTGTCTTAACGAACAGTAAAGATGAGCGAGAACTCTCAAGTAAAATAGAACAAAAAACTTCACTCGCGCCAGTGGGGTTCGAACTTTGACTCAGAGCGGCTAGTACGGCTACTAACGGTTAGGCGAGAGGGTAGGTTTTTAAGGACGTTTTATGCATATTATACGATGAGCCATCGCCGATCATCCGATTGAGGACAAGTGCTATTAATCAACTACAGCCTACTTATGACCACTGTAATTCAGAGCTTAGATATTGGGTCTTGGTAGGTATCTACTACTACAGCCTACGAGAAAGCGTTTGCGGCGTAGTAATTTCTACGGCGTAGCCGCCTGCTTCTCTTCCTAGTTTACCTATACATAATCATAATCACCACTCTAGTTTATTGTTAGATATCTTACGCGTAATGTTCGTATATTTGACGTTTAACTTTTGACAACATTTATTTTAAACTAGCTGTGCCCCGCGCTTTAACCCGCGTTAAATGTTATAAATTATTACAGCTCCTCCCGCGTAGGTGATGGCGTGATAATATGTAGCCAGTAATATGTTGACCCAACCTCTTAGTAATATTCATGCAAGATTTGAAGTAAATCTATGCAATACTTTTTGAGTTTAGCCCCGACGGCTGACATACATGACAAACAGATAAATAGACAAACAAAAATTCTAAAAACTATATTTTTAGCTTCGATATCGATAGTAGATCACGCCCCAAGTATCCTTTAAAAAAATATTCAATGTGCAGTTTTGATTTTCCTATGATTTTATTATATGTAAAGATAATAAAGTTTGTTTAGTAAAAATAAAATCAAGCAACCCACGACAATGTAATTCCAAACTTGTGCCATATATTTCAACATAATTAAGTAGACCACTCAAGTTAATTAATCATTTTGACGCCGCATAATAAAGTTTAAAGAGCATAAAACTGCATTTACTTTACACTTAGTGTGAATAATTTGAGGGACGAGTACGTGAAAGGGTTTTATCGTCCTATACAAATTGTTGGGGAACTTGTGGCTTATTAAGGGTGTGTGTACAAGGCGAGATACTTCACTCATTACGAAAGTTTCCGCTTTCTATTCATCCTAAGAGAGTCGTGGTTTGTACCACTTTTACACTATATTAAATCAGTTGCTAAGAATTAAATGTAGAAAGCCTATTTTTATGTTTATCTAACAAGCAATCAGACAGTTATCATAAACAGCTAAAATTTGGTTAGGCACAATCTTTCTACGATTTAAAGACTTCAAGTCAAATATTTATGTGATAAAGTGCTCCATTATAGTCGTCTAAATATTGGAGACTAACATTAAATTATCACCTCAGTGTTTTTTTTTTTATTAAAGCGAATAAGACGTCGCTTTAATTAAAAAGATCTAGCTAGCAAGCTACAAAAGGGATGGATATTTTTCCGACGAGAAAAATCGCTAACACTTTTTAGCTTAACACGGGATAAAAACTTGACTGTACGTGTAGTGCAGCGATAAGGACAGTGACTTCGCCACTTTATGTCCCGGGTTTGATTCCCGCAAATGGTAACTATTTATGCAACCCATAAGTTGCCGTGCTGAGTCTGGGTGGACTGTGTCCGTCAATGATATGTTTGTAAAGTGCCACGCAACACAGGGATTCATTTCCATAGTGCGGGGATCGACTTCATCATAATTAACATTTTGACGCGGAGCCGGAGCTTGCGGAGCCAATTACCAAACAAGTCCCTTTATATTAAGGAAGACAAACTTCACGTTGAATAAGATATGTAAGTATAATGAAATGAAATGAAATAATGAAATTTATTCAGCACTTGGGTACTAACATACACTTGTACTTGTCAAGTTCACAATGCAGTACATAAACATAGTCAAATACAGTATAAAAATACAAAAAATTAATTAGTCCGTCCGTGCGGTCTGTTTTATCAGATATATTTTCTTAAATCCTAAAATAAATAACAAGTTACTAATCTATTATTTTGAAATTTAGTTGTACAATATTAAAATTAAAGAATTGAAGGCAATGAGCATTTGGCTAGCGCAGAAGGCTCAATATGTTTCAGACAGGATCTAGCATGGTGTTCAGTATATGTTTATACATATAGACTGACTAAGAGCGTCAGTAATATAGGTATCTACTGACTACTACGGTCTACGAGAAGCATTTGCATCGTAGTACGTACACTCTACGGCGTAGTAGCATAATACATTTATTTACATAAGCAAGATAATGTATTATCATTATGTAGCTCGCGTCAAAGACGATGAAAAATTGATTGATTTAACTCAGCAACATTGCTTATTGTAAAACTAATCTAGGTAGTAAATGAATAGCAATACTTAAGAGTATAGTTTAAAGTTTTAAGACTATTAAAAACCATCACGTGTATTGCAATATTAAGTAAAACGCTATTGTAATTGTCACGCACATATAATAATTGTGCCTATTATAAAACAATAGTACTATAAACTGACTATTAAATCATAAAATAAAGTATTATCTTCAGCGTTATTTATTAATTGCTATAGTAAACTATGAAAATCACACAAATGTCAAACCTAAAGTCAAAATATAATAATATCTTGGGACATTATTCACACACGACCATCTTATCCCAACTAAGCAAAGCTTGTACTATAGAAACCAGATATCTGATATACTCATTTTCTTTTCTAAATACATACTTTATAGATATTACACCCAGACTCAGGACAAACAGACATGTTCATGGACATAAATATCTGTCCTAGGTGGGAATCAAACCCACGACCTGCGGCGTGAAAGACAAGTATTTACCAACCACGCCAACCGGCCCGTCAGTAAATAAACTAAAGGTGAAATAAAAAAATGTATCTAAATAGCTGAACTTTAATTAATTGTTATTAGGATTGTTTCGTTGTTCGAGGTGAGCATGAAGAATTATGTGTGAGATTCTAAACATTTTGCACCATCACGGTACCACGCTAATATATAAAATGCGATCTGTGACTGTATGAGTGTGTATGTTTGTTACTTCTTCACATATAAACGGCAGAAGCGTTTTTAATAAAATTTGGTATGGAGTTAGCTGACATCCAGGATTAACACATAGGCTATAATTAATAAAGTTAGGTAAAACCGCGAGGCACAGCTAATGATGATAAGTGTGTTGGTAAAAATGACATTCAGTTAGGTAACTTTTATATTTGTAGAAAGTTCTGACTGGCTAAGGTAAACCTTAGCCAGTCAGAACTTTCTACAATTTCAGATTTAGGCTTAAAAGCCTAAATCTGAAATTCATTCCAAAGCTAGGAAGCAGGTTTTCAGTCAACATTTCTAAACCATTTCAACATATTTCTAAAGAATACATTATATAAGTACTCTAACATATGTACGAAAACTATGCGAATTCCATAATATTTTCGTCACAAACAAACAATACACGAACAAAGCATACCATCTAAGTTATGACAAATTGCTTTGACAAAAATACATTTGACATTGTGTTCCCTCCCACTTGAAATGTGGGGGACACGAATGTCGAAAATATTTCAAATTTGATTTATGAGAGAGTGCGGGTCGTGTGTATCTAGCATTATGTTTACTAACGCCCGGTTCCTATATTCCAAAAACGAATCGTTTCTACTACGAATAGTTAGAATTTCTACCAGCCGTAACGCAAAACCGTTCCTAAAAAATACTAGTCGTTATCCAAATAACCAACGTCTGGTTACTAACGGATGGGAGGACGTTAGTAAGCTTATTGTATGGAGATGCGTTCGAAAGTGTTCCTATAAATATTTTCTACTGTCACGGAACTGTCAAAATAACGAGGCGTTACTGCTTTGATTACTCCTCGAATTCGGTCGGTTTACCAGTCGTTTGTATTTTATTTTGGTAGTTAACATAGTGTTTGAGGAGATTTCCGTGATGTCTAGCTCTGAAACTGATAGAGAATTCATGGCTTTGTTTTCCGTTAGAAAGGGTTGATTATTTTTCTATCTTCTAAGATTTCATAACCACAAACCTTAGATTAAATACTCAATTTAAAAACTTATTTAGAAACCATGAAATACTCCTGGACAGACGTCAGACGACAGACGCATGCGCCATGCGCTTTTCTGTCACGCGTTTTGTTCACACCATGCACTCGTAACATCAAATTTTCAATACTAATGATTTATAAATATTTAAAACCTAAAACGCAAATTAAATTATTACTGTAACTATAAGTACAGTAATTTGTACTATTACTCACATAATATTACAGAATAATAAATGATTTTAGTTGCATAATTGACGTACGACGTTTTGTTATAACTAATCGTGAAGAGGAGCGAGAGGTTCATCGCGGAACGAGTCGTAGGTGGTTTAAACTACGGATGTTCGTCGCAGGTAGGGCATTGTGGAACACTAGTTTTGCATCGGTATCGGTAGCTGAATTACGGATGGTAACGTTGGTCCAATGACGGATCGTAAAATAAAGGAACCGGGCATAAGAAAATAGAGATTGAGAAAATTTGCTGTAATAATAGCAATTAGTAAATGGTATAGGCATGTAGTAAATAGATATTACTTAACCTCATTATTGGGCCATTAGCGTGACTTTATATGGCTGCTCGAACCATTTTAGTTCAGTCCAGTAGTTCAAGAACCTTTGAAGGAGCTTGAGTACCTCTTGCAATATCTTTGTATTATTAAAAGATTTGCAGCGTGTCCGTGTGTGCTATTTCCCTAACTTCTGGCTGTCGCTGTCTGTGACACTAATTTAGAAGATGGTTTTAGTACGCGGTGTCCAATAATAGTGCTTATGATAATGCGTAGATCGTCCTTGTTCAGGTCTATGTGTGTAGGATCTTCGCCATATGCGTTTGTTTAGGTGATATTTGTATCAATATGATAGTACATATAGTGCTAATTTACCCGTAAAAGGCTAGAAGTAAGATCGGTCGTTAATAGTTTGCACTTGACAATATACCATAATTACAGAAAAGGTGTCCTGTTTGAAACCAACTATTCACCGATACTGTCCCTTATTCCTATCTTTATTAAATTAAAAACTGTTTAATGAAATATAAGTCATGATCGAACAATCTACTTGTGCCTAGATTTAAGATGGTTAATTTGTAATACTATTCATATTCCGACAATTTACAAGCGCTTTTTAAAGTCTATGTGAATAAAAACCTTTTTTATTTATTTTATTTTGTCATACAATATATTTTAAACTATAAATATGAAAAACTTAAATAACTTCAAGAAATTAGCCATTATAAATATGAAAATCTTAAATAACATCAAGAAATTTGGCATTTAACTGACGCATAACTATCATAAATTATATGTTTCCATATGATGAAATTAAATCATGATCTAATATTCTATTTGTACCTAGAATTTATTACAGTTAATTTGTAATACTGCAATTATTATTCTTGTTCTGACTATTTACTAGCACTTTTTAAAAGTCTATGTAAATAAAAACCTTTTCTCATATTATTTCATTTTCCCAGAGGGTAGGCGAACACAACGGATTCTACTTGCCGAGATCATTGTCAGCGGCCTCGTTCACTGTTATTACATTGTTATACGCGTATTTAGGCTTAGTGTACTTTAAACTGGCTCTAATGTATATTATTTTGAAATTTCTTTAATTTTACTCCGTGTTAGGTGTTAGAATAATTTGAAAAAAAAAACTGCACGTGTGGCGCAGTCGCTAAGACATTCGCCTCGCCGCTTCGTGTCGCTGGTTCGAGTCCCGCGTCGGTTAACTATTTGTGTGACCCATAGATAGTTGTTCTGAGTCTGCATGTAGTTTGTGTCCGTCTATTATGTGTTTGTAAAGTACCACGCGACACAGGGATTAGATTCCCTAGTGCGGGCGACGCGATGTGTTAAAAAAATATATTTCGGCACGTTTGTTAGAATAACAATATATTTATTTTTTATTAATACAAAAGGTCACAGCTAGAATCTGTTCAAACGTAATACTAGTTGTAAATGGTTTGCAAACAATAATTGCTTCATTATTGGATTACAATCTAGTTAGCTTTTGTGGTCTCTCCAACAAAGCAAATTTAATTTAGTTAGAAAATATTTATGTTTACAATTTAGGGTAATGGGAAACTTTGTAGATGTTTTATAATAACTTCGCTTTTTTATTTATTTTATAGAAATTTCTAGAAGCGTATTCAAGCTTTACAAGAGTATCGAATGGGCTTGTTTACTTTCTCGGCCATGTGGCGTAAGCTATCTATATCTTTAATGCAGTTATCTGGTCTCCACATGAAAGTAAATATAGTGTCATGTTGCAGAAAGTACAAAATAAATTCATTAGGTATATTTATAAAAAACTATACGGGGTATACCCGTTTTATCCAAATAAGTATCCTACCTTATTCATTCTGGGTATGGTGGGATACAACGAGTTAAGAGTAAGGCGAAGTTTTGCGTTAGTCTCTTATATTTTTAAGGTATTTAGGGAAAGATACACAATCCAGACGTGTTGTGTAGGCTGGGAATGTGTGTCCCGGATAAATATGTGTGGCGGAGGCGACAGTCGCGCCTTCTGGCCATACCGCGCGCTCGCACCAAGCTGCTAAGCGAAGCTCCTTTCACCCGTGCACTGCGTACTCTCAACAGTATTGCAGACGAGATAGACGTGTTCTGTTGTACACTGGGCGAGTTCACAGTAAGGGCTTTGTATATTATTAGTTATTGCATGAAATTATAAAAAGCATAGCATGTAATATAGTAATATAATAGTAATGTAATATGCTGTCTACATTATCGCATTACGTTATATAACCTGTAACGATAATTGTAAAGAGGAAATAAATAAATAAATAAATTGAGCTATGGTGTGCAATTGTGGTATGTTGTGGTGTGCATTCGAGTGCACGTTACGTTGTTGGTCCCGATTGTAGTCATCAGGCGACAGTCGTGAAGCCATGTGAGATGCCTCCTGGGCGGCTTGAACAACTCTGATACAAGGGTAACCACCGCCCATACGATAAGTAAATAAGTATTGATAATTTACACCCAGACACAAAACAAATAATCTTGCTTATCACCAAAAGCTTTGTCTAAGGTCGGATCGAACCTACGACCCCTGGCTTAGTAGTGAGGGTCAGTAACCATTACACCAACAAGCCAGTCAAAGTCAAGTAAACCCTTCAAAGTATATCTACAATGTGACGAGTTAACAAACATACATTTCACGGATACAGCACTGTACCATATATGCAGTATTTGTGCGGAAACTAAGATTTGTTTCAACATCGGTTTGTATGTGGAACTTCGTTCCTCGCCAACCTCTTAGTCCCAATTTTTGTTAATTTTTGAACTATTGCACGTGTGGCGCAGCGGCTAAGACTGTCACCTCACCGCTTCGTGTCGCGGGTTCGAGTCCCGCGCCTGACAACTATTTGTGTGACCCATAAATAGTTGTTCTGAGTCTGGATGTAACTTGTGTCCGTCTGTTATATACAATACAATACAAAAATGATTTATTTCATCTCCACAAATTACATGATATTAACATGAAACAAATAAAGTTGACAAAACGTATGAAGTTGCAACTTGTGGGCGATCTGGAGTCCAAACTAAGCCAAGGCCTGTATTTTGGCACTCCAGGAAACCTAGTACATTATATAAATTTGTCAGCAAGATAGTTTTATATTATTTATTTAGCTATATATATATATATATATATATATATATATATATATATATATATATATAAATATATATATATATATATATATATATATATATATATATATATATATAAGTAAGTAATGAAACCTGTGTGAGCGTGTGTCTGTGTACACATGTGTGTGTGTATGTGTGTGTACGCGCGTGTGTGTGTTTTGTATATAGAAAATTGAGTAGATACATCTTTACTTTAATCATGGGATTGAATTAAATTATACATACATTAGTAAATGATTATGATAAACAATATTATGTAAATAGTAGTTATAAGATTTTAAAAATAGTCTGCAGCAATATCACATTTAAGTGACTGCAGCAATTTGATAATGTTTTCGGTATCAGAGTAATCCATTTTAAGCAGCCAATTTCTTACCACATTACTGCATTCAGCTCTCCGGTAGTTTGCTAAGGAAATTTCCTTGTTTAACTTATTATAGATCATACTTCCTCGAAAAGGAAAGAACTTTTGTGCAAAGGAAGTATGTACAACTGTGGGTTCACATATTGCATAGTGACTTCTCGTAGATGCCGTGCGTTTTCTGCTTTCTTCAGGAAGGTTAATATGTTTACTTAATACAGTTTGCATGATGTACTGCTGGCGAACATTCAGCACTTGGGCTTCCTTATAGAGTTGTAAGGTAGAGAACAAACAAGGTTTAGATAAACTTACTTTTAAAATTATTCTCTGAGTTCTTTCCAGAATTATTTTGGTTTTATCAGCACCTCCCCATGTGGTGATACAATATGAGATTATTGATTGTACTAAGGCCTCATATACTATCCTAACAGTCGTTTCTGCGCTACATCACGAAGCTCTTTGAATATGTATGTAAGCTTGCGAACTCTGTTAGATAGGGACTTTATGTGGTTCGCGAAAGTTAATTTTGCATCTATCTCAATTCCTAAATATTTAATGCATTCAGTACGGCTAATTTTGGGACAGTTACAATTTTGAGATGGAGGGAAGTTACATTTATGTGCAAATATGGTGTTTGAGAGAGCAGCCACTACCATTTGATTTTGAATATGAATACCATGTATTTGGTTTTGTCTTCGTTCAACGTCAGAGAGTTAGAGGATAGCCAGTGATACATTGTGTTGAAACCATTTTGCGCAAGATGAAATAGATCGTCCAATGAATCTGCGAAGAAAGTTGCTGAGATTCGACAATTTTCAAGGTTTAGGTTGCAGAGCTCGTTGATATAGCACAGAAAAAGGGTAGGGCCCAATATACTACCTTGTGGCACCCCAAATTGCTCTCCAAAGCTTATACTTTGGTTTCTATTTTTAAATAGCTAGTGAATAGGTAATGATAGTGGAGTGATAGAGACAGAGACGGTGTCGAAGGCCTTAGTGAGGTCAAGGAATATGGTTAAACATTTATTTTTAGCATCCAATTTGTTTACTAAAAAGTTGACAAGGTCTAATACTGCGCTATCAGTGGAACGGCCGGATCTAATGTTTTCTCTTTGTTGTGTTTTAGTTTTAACATAGATTTAAGATTTTAAAATATTTAAGTATATAGTATAATTGTGATATACCGTTAATATTATATAAACGAGCGCGTCTCGCCAACAAGCTTTGTCGCTTGGCGAGGAACAATTTAATTGTAAAATGTAATTTTCTTTTATGAATAAACGATTAAACCCATAATGTGCATTGGATAGGAGTTCACATTATTCTAAGTACTTTTTTAGTCTATTGTTCATTATACGCTCAAACAACTTCGATACTGCAATTAGTATAGCTTGTAACGTTGCATATATATTCAACGCTCCCTAGTCATTTTATTATTAATTCTCCGCCGACTAAACCGGTTCGGCAGCCGTGAGCCGCTGGCCGGTCGCTAAGTTATCGGTGGGGGTTCAGTTCGAGATCGCACTCAATGTGTTGGCACGTATGCGTTGGCACAGTAACAATAAGAAACGTTTATTTTTCTTTTACTGTGTGTCGTCTATCGTTCTAAAACAATTGAGAGCTTCTCAAATATAGTTCTTACGTAAATGGTTCAATCAGTGACAAACCCATATTGGGGTCCAAAGTTTGGCCTACGAAGGTCCAAAGTACGGTCTATAACCGTACCGCAACATCGGACCTACCGGTACCTGGTTGGTGGTCACCAACACCGCCACACTACAGACCAGCCTTATCCCAGTGGGTCATCCTCCTGGCAACCTCCTGGATCTCCGCGTGATCACCGTCATCGTCGAAGCCAGGAGAGTACTTGGCGTGCCTACCTCCATAGGGCATAATTAATTGACAGGCTTTAGTACCCATGACCATTTAACTTTTTTAAAATAAATCTGTAAGTTTATTGAGTGTAGTGATTTGTTTTCTTTAATTTTTCAAACCACACCTCATACGCTTCAAGCTATAGGTCTATAGTTAGAGACATATGTTTGTAAAGTAACCCGCTACACAGGGATTATAATATTCACTAATGCGGGCGTGGTCTTTAAAAAAAAGAATCTGACCAAATCGGAGACGTTCTTAAGAACGGCCAGGTCAGAAGAACCCTAAACCGGTGAGCATGTATGAAGAATATAATAACAGTAAACGACGCAAAAGAGGTGTGGATACAAATGGAAATCCGTTGTATTTATATTTTCTTTTAGTTATTGAAATGATAAAGTGTTGTATTTTAAGTCGTTTTTACACAATTACACCGTCAGCTACATTTTGTAAAACGCCTTTATCAGTTGTTTCTTAAATGAATCTATTCAATCTCAAACACTTTCCTCGGAACAAGAGAGATCAAGAAAGGTTTCTCAGTAATTTTTCATCTATTTTTTCACAATCTCATCACATTTTCATTAAGGAAAATGTCTCCTCCCACGTGCTATGTAAGCTGAAATATAGAAGATAACAATACAATTTATAAACAATGGTTTGTATGAATTGTGGTTCCGTGGGGACCGTTTGTTTGCTTGAATAAATATCCTTCGCACACTAAAATATTTTGTGCACAAACTCTACCAACATTTTGTAAATACAATTAAAGAATGATATCATCTTTTAGCGTTTTAAATCCCGTACAAAAAAGGGGGTTTTATAAATAAAAATCCTGTGTTTGATGTATGAAAGATAGGTTACCAAATCTGATGCTTCTTTCTTATCGTATGGACAGTGGTTACCGTAGTATCAGAGTTGTTCCAGCCACCCAGTAGGCTTCGGACATGGCTTAGCGACTGTTGGCAAACGACAACAACAGCATTACCCACAGCTTAACGTGCCCTTTGAAGCAAGGAGCTTTCATGGTCACCTGCCTATTATTTTAAATTTAAGTAAAAGACAACTCCCACACTAGGGATATTAATCCCTGTATTGCGGCGAACCTAACATACTTATAACTGACGGACACAAAGTACATCCAGACTCTGAACAATTATTTATGAGTCACACAAATACAGTCGCGGATTTGCAATCTTGGCCGCTCTAGGCCCCACGCCATGTGCTGCCCTTTCCTTGTCTTGACTAGGTATATAATGAATTTACTTTATTGCTAACTTTGAAAAGAAAAGAATGATTAAGCATCTTGGCTGCTTTAAGCACACATTCAACTACAGTTACTAAATTAAGCAATTGTGGTTAACAAGGAACATACTCGGCAATGGCTGTTTCCATTATTTTAAGTTGCAGCCCATTGTATATGTCTGCCATCTGTGTGGGAAGGAAGGACGGTTACGTCACCTTTACAGACTGACTCAGACACACCGGACACGGGTGTTTCGGTAAGTATCTGTGCTGGATAGGCGACGCCACATTGTCACCATTACGGGAGCGCACACTCGCCGAGTGCCCAGTCTTGGAGCCCGAGGGGCGAGTCGTGGTTGCTGAGATCAGACGGAATCCGTCCCCACCAGCAGTCGTAGGAGTGATGCTGGCGGGTGACTCCACTAAATGGGACGCCGTGGTCTCCTTCTGTGAGGAAGTCATGCTCCAGAAGGAGGCCGCTGAGCGGGATCGGGAACGTGGCGATCTCCATAACAAATTTTATTAAAATCGCTCCAGCCGTTTAGACGTGAAGAAGTAACAAACATACACACTCACAAACTTTCGCCTTTATAATATTAGTGTGATTCTTTTACACACATTCACATCATCATCTACACACTCCGACAGGAACGCATCGTTAGTTCTACACATCTACATAGGATAGGCAGTTAAACTTCATCTCACTTGGATTATTTGCGATCGTCGTTGTTTGCCTTTCGGTCCGGGTGACACTTTACTGATTGCAATTAGATTTAACTTAAAAATCTATGAGATTTTAGGATATAGGTATCTACGTTTTATATGTACCTGCTAATTAGTTTAGGAGGAAACTTATGACTTCGCCATTACCTTTCGATAGACTAAGAATATTCTTTGTTTCTATCAAAAAAAATTTTAACTCCATTCTTCTAATATAACACTGAAAAAGTGCCTTTGTCGACCCATTTACCCTTTTTACAACATCAAAAATCACACACAGATACGTACATAAAACAATTCATTCCGTATATTTAGCTTGAGGACTTGGGAAGAGATGGTCTCCTCAGCACACCAAAGCCTGTATTAATAGATAAAACTTAGTTCGAAGCTATGCCTAACTTAAAACTTAAACAGGTGATTCTGAAAATCGATTGGTATTGAGAGTACATTTTTATGAGTCTCCGAGTGAGATTTTTTTTTAATAAATATCTTGGGACATCTAACACTTTGCCATATTCTGATCTCAAACCAGGCATAGCCTATAGCAACAGACAAGTGATAAACATACTCATATAGTTCTAAATACACACATATAACAGATAAATTACACCCAGAGATAGAATCAATAATCATGCTCATCACACAAAGATTTGTCCTGAGTGGCAATCTGTTGATGATGTCCATGACTTAGACTTTTAATTGCAGACGTCTGCCTTAACGGATCAGCTCCTCAAATATGAACTTCATTGAAGAGCTGTTACGTAAAGGCATTTGCCTCGGTAACACCATAAAAAACTCCTTACAATAGATTTCCATTCTGTACAATCTGTAAACATACATAAATTTTCGTCGTGACACAAAAGGTTCTATATTATATCCGGTGAGCGATCCCTCGCGACATCGCGGAAGGATAAACCGAGCAAATGCCATTAATCAGGGGCAACACTTTACAAGGATTGCTCTGACAAGCAGATGCTACTGGCAGTCTACAGAGATATTATTATAATGGCCTCAAGATGGCCGCCTTATTTATAGGTGTGAAACCGCTTAGTGACGGTTCAATTAGCTGTTTAATAGAAATTAATATATTTTTGTCAGTGGTTTTGTGAATTAATCTGTTGATGGTCGCCTCATTTATAAAGGGTAAGTCTTTGTAAATGATACTACGTGATTTATGAAATATGGATGGTGCCAAAGATTCTTCTCAATAGGATCCTAATAATGGTTTTAGATGACACAAAAGCATTTGCAATGCGACACAAAAATTCGAAATACTTATTATAGAGTTTATTTAGAAGCTAGAATTAATACCGTATTGATACTAGGTTTAACTTGATGCCTTTACTTTTCCCTACTTTTTACTAATGATACGTAGATAACCAAGTGTTATTTTAATGTTAGGATTTTATCATTTTGAAGAATAAAATTTCATACAATAATATAAATAATAATCAACAATTGGCTTATAAGAGATTTGTAGAAGTACGAGTATACTAGTAGGATTCCAAACCCAAAGATTCTATACTTGTGTACACTGACAACTACCATATCTCTGTTATTCCATACTCCAATCCCTGCCTAGGTTGCCTGGAAGAGATCACATTTAGTGATAAAGCCGCCAATTATACAATTTTTTACATATGTTACTGTATTCTTGTATCCACTATTGTTTTTATGTACAAGAGTTATCTTATCTTATAAGTGTGTATTTACAAACGAAAAGTAGTATATGCAATATAGGTTATCTAGCTCCCATAGTACAAGCATTGCTTAGTTTGGGATCAGACGGCTATGTGTGAATCCCACAATATTATATTATTAATATACATTGTGTGATTTTTTATACACTCAATGTGCGGTCGTACCAGGAGTATCAGCATAAAAGGTTTTGTGCGCTCACGTGGAATATGGTCCATTATACAAATAGGCACTCGTGTTAGTCAAAAGAATTGTGAGGTAATTTATTGTAACAAGTTCGTATATTATGGTGCTACTTAGTAAAGAATGTCGCGGCATGACGTGGCGGCTACTGAGAAACACTGCCAGAAAACTCAGTAGGAAACCTTTTTTAAAATAAAATATACTTAAGATTGATTACAATCTTTTTTTTGGTACGGCAGGGGGAATGCCTACGTATGCCACCCGCAAAAAGTGTCTACGGGTGGGTATGTCGGACTCGCACCGACTAAACCTACCTGCCGTGGACTTCTCTTGGTGGGATCCTAATGGGGGGAGCCCCGGGTACGCGGGTATACTCCAGTGCCCCTCTTTTGCGCCATGTCCCAGATGCTTGGGACATGTGCCCTGGGAGGGCTCTGGATTGCCCTCCCATATTGCCGACTCCTGCGGCACAGCGACTGCGATGATTAATTACAATCTTAACCATAACAACAATATTGGTCTTATTTTGGCTCCTCCTACGCACATTTTCCCGTACCCAATATCCATATAGAGGTAATTTAGGGTCACATTACAAGTTATTTTGAGGTTGCTTTTAACGAGGCTAATATCATGGAAACCGGAGTATAACAATATTAGAACCTATTAATGTACGATGTCCGTGATACGTCGGCTCGTTGGCAGGAAACAAGTACGCAAGTTGCCTCTGTTCATATAATATTTTTTTTTTTTTTTTTTTTTTTTATTAGCCTGTATGGTCCCACTGCTGGGCAAAGGCCTCCCTCCATTCTTTCCAACGCTCTCGACTGTGTGCCATCTCTTTCCAATTCTCAAGGAAGACATCCAGTTCGTCCCGCCATCTCCTTCGTGGTCTGCCGCGACCCCGTGTCACTGTTTCAGGGTACCAAACATGAGCTTTGCGTGCCCACAGCTCGTCCGGCATGCGACAGACATGTCCTGCCCAGTCCCATAATATTATTATTATTAAACTCTTTATTGTACGCCAAAGAACAATACATATTAGAGAGAATATTACAGACGCCAGCACATCCAGCTAGAACAATCTGTCAAATTTCTTTTATAGTTTTTCAACTTTATAACAAAAGCATAAGGTTCACTTTCAATTGGCGATTTGACAGATTGGGGTCGCTTGATGTGCTGGCGTCTGTACTATTGGCGGCCTTATCACTAGAATGTGATAACTATCAGAGAACCTAGTTAAATTGTTTATAATTAACGAAATCATCAAGAGGCGCAAATATAGTACACTTGATAGCGGTTACATATTTGTGCCTTTTGGGGTAGAAACATTAGGGCCGTGGGGACCAGCGGCCAAAATTATATATAAAGAAATAGCTGTACGCCTTGTTGAGGCGACACGTTCCCAGAATGCTGGCTTATATTTCGCCCAACAAATAGGTATTGCCATACAGCGTGGTAATGCTGCCAGTATTCTGGGAACATTACCAATACAAGAATATTTAGAATACCTTTAATGCTTAGTTTTATAATAGGGTATTTTGTTTACGAAATCATTTTAAAGGACTTTTAGTTTCAGGCAGAGTACAAAAAAACCCTAAATCCTAGCTTAGCTTATAGATACTATTACGTTGTCGTATATGATTTTCTTGGTGTATATGACGTATATGATTTTGTTTTCAGTTGAAAAAAATTGAATGTGTAAATACGTCCATTCCATTTGACTCGCATAGGTAATGCCCCTAGATTTAAAAATATTTTTATTAGACTTTGTTTGATTACATTGCCTCAGTGATAATTTCAGTAAGGCAGACGCTCAGAGCTGGGAGACTTTACAAACATCCAATTCATGTGCCTACAGAAAGCATATCCAGACTCAGAACAACCATTATGGGTCACACAATTACTTGTCCTACGGGACAAGTGCAGTCAAATACTTCAATATAACTTTCTAATCGTAACAAAAGTCTTTTTTATAACGTAAGTTTGCAAACTCGGATTTGGACTCATCACATTCAATAGTTATTATATGAAAGATAAAAGGATAAAACAGAAAACTTTAAAAATAAAATCCATGAAATATGATGCTTTAAAAACAGTACTTTCTTTAGAAAATGCTATTAAAACTTCGGTCACAAAGTTTAGAATCTATGGCAAAAGCAATGTTAAGGCAGCTGGGTCTCCGACTTTTACGAGATAACGTTACCAATGATTTTATAAAAATATTTTTACAAAATAATGAAGCAAAATCATTAATCCATCCTTAAAGTTACTTAGTTGACTCAGTTTGTAAGTGGCTCTTACTTTTACTACGCTATCCGATCCGATATACCCGACCCGATCCCGATCCGAGATTTAATTTACATAGATCAGCTCAGATATGTCCAAAAAATTAAGTACATTTCGTAATTTATTCAAAACGTTTTATTTGGAAAGAATATTTTTATTAGAATTTTTTATTGAAAAAATTCATTATATTTGACTACCTTTAATTAAATGTTATTTTATTGTAGTTATTGTATATTACACTATTATATATTATAGTCGTCTCCATAGTTTAGCATCTATGGCGGACTTGGTTAATGTATCATCGAGATAGACTAACTGAAAATCCACCATTGATTTCAACTTAAACCATAACTATAAAAAGTAACTTGGAATGGGCTATGAGAATAGGATTTCAATTAGTCTGGGTAACTGGGCTATGGGACGAGATGTTAATGTATGTACTACCTGCAAGGTATTACCCAAAATTAACGTAAGGCTTCTAATATCTATCACATCTACTGAAGAGTTTGCCTGTCCCAAGAAAAAAAAAAAAACATGTACTCTACCTTTGACCTAAATATTACTATAATTTCCCTTCAAAGATTTCACTAAATCCCTGCAAAAAATGACTGTCAATAACTCAAAGAGACGGTATGCTATAGCCGGAGGATCTGTCCTTATTACATATCTTAATTTCGTTCGACCTCGCTTATGTGGGACGTGACGGAATCATAATACCCCCGAGTAGGCGGTTATAGTCAATGGCTTTATTATTTCATAGTCTTTATATATATAACGTCTAACAAAATTAACTGGTACATATTTCTAAACGTCAATAGATCACGTAGAAGATGTAGTCACAAAGATTGAAAAAGGAATGCTGAGATGGTTTGGCCATTTAGAGAGGATGAATGAAAGAAGATTGACCAAAGAAGTATACCTGGCCTGTGTGAATGGAACAACCGGAAGGGGAAGACCTCGTCGAACATTCTCTGACCAAATCGGAGACTTTCTCAAGAAAGGGCAGGTCAGAAGTACCCTAAACCGGCGAGCATGTATGATGAATATAATGACAGTAATCGAGACAAAAGACGTGTGCAAAGATCGTGACAAATGGAAATCCGTTGTCTCTGCCTACCCCTCTGGGAAACAGGCGTGAGTCTATGTATGTAATAGATCATGTTCAGCACATTTATCGTACGGTTAATTGGATTAGTATGGTGGAGATTGTGCAATAGCCTAAAAAGGAAACCAAAGGTATTAAGGGTAGTTGTGAAGTTTTTATTGGTAAGAGTTTAGAGTCGTTACTTACATAAAATTACTAGTAACATTTTTAAAGTAAATTTTGAGGAAAGGAGAAATTAGTATTCTGAATTTTATAAGCTCAAGTTAACAAAGTCTTAGTACCTGAGTTATATACGAAGTATTTCGTTGGTAAATATTGATACCAATTAAAGCCGGGGTTGAATTCCGATTGAGGTGTAATTATAACTAAGATGTTTCTTTACATAATCTAGAATACTTTATTCTTGACTATGTAAACAAGACTTTCACGAGAATAGAACGAAATTTCTCTGAGTTGTGTTTAGAAAAACAAAAATGGGATAATACATGCTTATCATACTAGTTCATGGGTTGTGTCATGGGGTTTAATTCGGTTTTGTAAAAACTTTTTGATGTGTAAGTGTAATTTTATAATTGAAAGGGAATGCTTTTGGGTTAGGTTAGGAACAGTGTAAATATGGACCTCCATATTTACACTGTTCCAATATGTTCTCTTAAAGAAAATTTGAAGTCCTAGAGGTAATTATTTGGAAGTGTTCTAGGGGCGGGCTATGGACCGGAGACAGGTCACATTTTTCATATATTCGTAATATCTAACCAATTCCTTACTTAAAACTCTGTTGCCAGTTTTTCACCATAATATACAAGTACTTATGTACTGTGAAATCAAACATTTAATCGCCCGGCGATGATCGAAGTTTCTTAGAATCCGATAATAACATAATCCGATACCTACTTTTTATGTCGAATGCTTGTGAGATTATATTTTATAAGTACGGTAACATACGGGACTACTTATAAAACGTGAAAGTTGTGACACACACTTCTAAGTACTTAGTATGTACTAGATAGTAGGTACTGACAGCGTCTTCTGAGTTAGAAAAATCTAATTAATCGCCACAAACAAGAAAAAATAAAGCTTTATACTACGTACATATAATATAAACAAGCAAATCGGTAATGTAGTAGCTTATTTAGTCAAGTAACTGAGCAAGCGTTCATGACCGTGGAATATTCACTAAGACCCCTTGTCAAACATCCGTCTACTTTTATTACGTGCCTCGCAGAAATCAATCGATAAAGAAATTTGTACAATAATTGCTTTCACATTGCAAAAACGCTGATACACCATACTAGTTTGTAACTCTAAGAGTAATTATTGCTTGCTGCCGCAAGACACGATCTCATTGATAAGATACATAACATTGATAAGAGGCCCGATATCAGTCCGAACTTGCACGCATCAGTATAAACCCTTCATCGTCATCATCATATCAGCCGAAATACCTTCGGCTGACTGTTGTAGAAAGCCTCTCCCAGAGATTTCCAGCGATTTCCAGCGACCCTTACAAGATCATCGGTCCATCTAGTAGCCTGCCCACGCTGCGTCGTCTGTTTTTCTCAGTCTGGGTGTGTTTTATGTCTGTGAAGGGTGTGTTTAAAAATCCTTACTAATGTCATAAATGCAAACGTGAATTTTTTGTTACCCTTCCACGCTTTAGTTCAGTCAGGTCAGAAAAGGACACAAAGTACATTTCATTCAAAAGCAGTACTCTTCTCGAGAGATAACACGAGCGAATCCGTGGGTAAAAGTTAATAGCGTATATTTATTTGTGCATATTTAAATATTCCACAAATTGGACTCCCCAAATATGCCTACATATTTATATTACATGTTGTATACATTATTAATCTGTTCTTTCTTTGCTAGTTTGTCATGTCAAAGGAAGTCATATGAAAGAAAATATTTGATGTTACTGCGGAAGCATTTTCTTGTCTGTTTTTTTGACGTAAATTATATTGGTTTTGTTCACTTTATTTTTACTTATCGTTGTATGTTTTATGTTTTTTTTTTGCGTTTCAATCAATTGTATTTTATTTTGATCAGAGTTTTGTGTTATTTATTTTTATATTTTGTCGGTTACTGAGTGTCTAAAATAACATAGAAACTGCATCTTCTATACATATAATAAATCTGTAGAAAAATAATTTTTGTACATCAAAAGAAAATCCAAAAAAAATAGCCAGGGTATTAAAGAACAACCAATAGAACCCATTTCCAGCCTTTTTAGAATTTTTGTCTGTTTGTCTGTGTGTCTGTTTGTCTGTTTATATGTTCGGGTATCACGTAAAATATACTAAAGCAATGTAGATAACTTTTATACACTACGATTGAGCGTAACTTGAGGTAACATTTAGTTTTTGTTTTATTGCAATCGGTTCAGTCTATCAAAAGATATTAGATTTTAAAGTAATCATGAAGAAAAATAACACACATTTCATTACTTCAAGATGAACTAATGTTTATAGTTGAGCTACCTAACTGTCCGATAGATGTCATTGTGCATATTATGACATCTCTTTTCTGCATGAACTAGGTTGATAGTTGATTTTTATTTCGATAGATGTCGTTGTGCATTTATTTTGACTCGCAGTGTTAAGATTTGCCCATGGATTTATTTGCCCGTGTTTGCTGATTGCATGATTACGTAGGGTTTTGAATGTACTGAATTGTTTCGAAATAAGGTCTTGGTTGCCTAGAAGTATGTTGTTGTCCAAAATTGGTTATTAAAAAAATCTGTTTTCTTTGGGCAAATTGAATTATGTGGAAGGTTGGATTTGTTATAATTTAATTTTAAATTATAATGTCAGTCGATCGAAAGTTAGTGCTGTCGTTTCGTTTGTAACGCGAATGTACCTACAGACGATTCGAATTTTATCAAGCCTGTCCGATTGAATGTATTTGAATGTAGTAAATTAACCCTGCCTCTCATAATTTTCTCAGCACAAATCTATATACCTACCTATGTAAAAGAGGGAACTGACTGACTGACATATCAACGCACAGCCTAAACGGCTGGGGTTAGAGACTTGAAATTTTGTCCGTAGGTACTTTTATGACGTATGCATTCACTAAGGAAGGGTTTTTGGAAATACTAACCCTAAGGGGGTAAAATAGAGAATGAAAGATTGTATGAAAATCCGTCATTTTTGTAGTTAAAGGCATTGAAACTTATATTTAGTAGTTCAGCTAAAAATAAAAATAAATATTTTAGAAGTTTTGGAAATTCCACCCAAAGGGCGTAAAATAGGGGATGTAAGTTTTTATGAAAAGTGTGAAATTTTTTAAGTGAAAAGCATGAAAATTGGTATGGCCTTTCCGTTAAAAATAAAAATATGTATTTCAGGGTTTTAGGAATTTCCACCCCTAAGGGCGTATAATAATCCAAATAATATTTCAAATTCCTCAGAACCATTATAGGTATACCCACACGCAACATACATCCCCTATGTATGTTGCGTGTGGGTATATCTATAATGGTTCTGAGGAATTTGAAGCCACCTAAACTTTGCAACGGCACTAGGCTTCAAGTCAAAGCTTTGCATCGTGTTATAGAGGCTACTATTATGCCTGGATCCGCCCAGGGAGAAACAGTGTTCGTGTCACGTATTCCGTTAGTGCCGAATGATCTCCCTTTTCAGTTTAAAATACTGTAGGTCCCTATAAAAGTGTGTGTCGCGATAACCATCAACAAATCGCAAAGTCCAACTCTCAAGTTAGCTGGAATTGACTTAAGGAAGGCGGGCAGGTTCACGTGGCGTGCTAACGTGTGAGTTCATCCCACAGTCTGGTCCATGTAGTGCGAGGACCTACGTCTTTAGCTGAGCTCCGTAAAATGGATGATATTGAACATCCCACATACCAGGCCGCTTGCCGAGCACGCCATTTATTAGATGGAGGTCAGCATTGGGATGACGCTCTAGCGGAAGGATGCGTGAGCGATAGTCCACAGCGCTTGCGACATTTGTTTGCCATCTTATGGACCTTTTGTGCGTTATCGGGTGCTAACCAGTTATGGAAAAAATACCATGACAAGTATGCTGAAGATTTTATGAGACATGTACAACTAAATACTGATGGAGAAATTCCTGACAAGGTACGTGAAATTTGTCACAACAGGTCCTTATTGGCTATTCAAGAGATAGTTATAAGTATAGGAGGGAACCTGATCAGTCAGAGGCTGCGAAAATGCACAGGAGTTTGCCAATTTATTGTAAAAAAATAGGCGATGGCACATACCCCGTACAAGAATATGGAAAAGTTATATTGATTGGTAATCTCTGCTCTTACGTTACATCACAGCTGGAGCTAATTTCTTCTGTGTACGGAGATACCACAAACATTGGCAATCAAGCTGGTTCTTGGCTATGTCAGCGAGCTATTTTGACTCCCCGCAATGACCAAGCTGCGGCAATTAATTTCAAAATATTGACTCATGCGTCCGGGAATAGTAAAGAATATAGCTCAATAAATACAGGAATGGAAGAAGATGACGCCACGCATTACCCAGTAGAATTGTTGGATTCCCTCAGCACACCCGGACTTCCAGCCCACAAAATAGTTTTAAAAATCGGTGTACCAATAATTCTCCTCAGAAATTCATATCCCCCCAAACTTTGTAACGGCACTCGGCTCAAAGTCACAAATCTGCAGCAAAACATTATCGAAGCTGAAATATTAACAGGTTGCGGCGCCGGTGATATTGTTTTTATTCCAAGGATACCTATAATTCCTTAAAACTTTCCTTTCTCTTTCAAACCAGTGCAATTCCCAGTCAGTCTATGTTATGCCATGACGATTAATAAAGCTAGACATTATCCGTTGCGGGGATGGACCTAAGTATTGGATGCTTTTCCCATGGTCAACTATACGTAGCTCTTTCACGCATAAACGACCCCAATAACGTTTTTGTTTACGCTCCAGATGGTTCCACAGGTAAAATAAAGAAGCACTAAATTAAATTAAAAAAGAAATTGTATCGGTATCCTCCCACAGCGCTTTACACTAAAAAATACATTGTTAAGTTCCGACATCCACGCGAACGAAGTCGCGGGCACAGCTAGTTTGTTAATAAAATAAGGAGATGAATAAAAAAATTGTGAGATTACCGATGCTAAAATAATAGATTACTAATTATTTTAACGATAAATATTAAGTATTTTACTTATTTTTTTTATTGTACTGGTAAATAATGAACTCAACTATTTTGTTATCTTTTTAGAAATATTTTTGAGTATTTCCGTCATTCATGTGGCCTTTGTATTCTAACCTAACGATTAGCTCTTAGACACACACAAGTAGACTTTTTCTTGAACCTAGTTACATAAGACCCCAGAACACATAACGGTATGTATGTCAAAGGTTTGTACATACGAGTATGACAATTGAAAGTAAAGCATTTAGAATGTCAGAATCTACTTTATTTCATGAAAGTCATCCTTATACTTTTCCTCGAAGTTTTGGTAATCAATTATATAAGAAGCTTTTAGTAATTGAAATAACAATGAACACGGGAACTGTGGATTTATATCAAGGTGATTATTAATTAAAACTTACACGTGCGCTCTCCAATTTGATGTTAAACACAAAGTTATTAGCGTCATCATACTACACATACTACTATCGGAAGTTTCGTAATACTTTAAGATTAAATTTCTAACCTCTGTCACAAAAAGGGATTTTTATAATAAAATAAATTTAGAGCATATGCTTGATCTCGTGTAAATGAGTCTTGTGGGTTTGAGCTTCTCAAAAATGGATTAGCTGATTTCAGATGTAGTTCAAATTGTATCTAAAAGCTAGTCAAATGGAATTGGTACTTAGTTTTATTAAATTTCAGGTGTAGAGAAATGACCGCTCTAGTTTTAGATAGCGTTGGCGATATATAGGTCTTAAATCATTATAGGCATGAGGTCAAGGGATCACTGGAGCAGCATACCCGCGTTCCCGGCGCTCCTCCGATTAGGCGCCTAGAGAAGTCCACGGCAGGTTAGGTTTAGACGGTGCGTGTCCGACATACCCACCTGTATACACTTTTTGCGGGTGGCATACGCAGGCAATCCCCCTGCCCTAACAAAAAAAAAGCATGGGGTCAAAGACAACAGTGTATCTACCGTAGTCTCTCCACACCACCAAAAGGTTGACTGGTAGCCTATGGCATTAAGTCCGCATATGTACAATATTCTTTGTGTTAAAGTTTGGATAAATAAATAAATTATTTGTTATATCTTTATTAATTTAATAAGTAATTTCTTAAGAACGATCCAGTAAATAAGTTTTTTGATGTATAACATCTTTCCTCTCGGTTGTGAATATTTTTTATGGGAGTGATTTTGGAAAAGGATTGGAAAAGGATACTGGAAACCGAACAATCACGCTATTTGATTTGACGAATGAGCGCGCGCCGTAGTGGAGAGATAACTGAGATAGCGCCATTCAATTTTGCGTAAGATCGGTAGCTTGACGCAAACATACATAACATAGTAGATAGACGGTCACCGTAACCTAGTTGGTAGTGGTCCTGCCTACGTGGTCCTGGGTTCGAATCCCAGTAAGTGCAAATATTTGTGTGATGAGCAAGAATGTTTGTTACTGAGTCATGGATGTTTTCTATATATTTAAGTATTTATCTATCTATATAAGTATGTATATCGTCACCTGGTACCCATAGTACAAGCTTTGCTTAGTTTGGGGCTAGGATGATCTGCGTAACATTGTCCCTATATGTCCCTATATATTATAGTGTATGCGTATAATATATATGTGTATGGTAACATAATGTGTGCGTGTGTGTAATGAGAAAGAGAAAGGGAAATAGAGATGGAGAATCTACAGCTGTACAGTGTAGTGTAGTGTATAAAATCTGAGGTTATATTTACAGATGTAAACCATATTAAATATCTTTACTATAAAGCGTCTGAAAAAAATCATCATGCGTAAAAGTGCCAGTATGTGAAAAGGAATTATTCGAATGAAAATTTTAATGTGAATTGCATATATTTTTATGCATATGATATATACGACCAATCAAGTTATGAATAAATTCGCACACATTTCATATACGTATATATTTACACATCATATACGTACACATTTCATATATATATGATATAGAACGATAACATAATAGATATGACATTTCAAATGGGTCTGTTGTAAGGATCTCTCGCTTTTTTAGGGGCTAGTTATAAGTTAAAAGTTATAACACTACTAGCTGTGCCCCGCGGTTTTAACCGCGTTAAACTTTATGAATTATAGCCTATGTGTTAATCCAGGGTATATATACCATACCAAATTTTATTAAAATCGCCCTAGCCGTTAGGACGTGAAGAAGTAACAAACATACACACTCACACACTCACAAACTTTCGCTTTTATAATATTAGTGTGATTACACTCGTAAATGCGATTGCGATTACTCCCATTAATAAATGGGAGAAATATATAACAATCTTTTGCCGAATTCTCTGGTGATTAAAAATAGGTCGCATACCTCGGCCAACAAAGAAGCCTGGTCATTCAAGCAGCTTAATTTGCTAGCTTTTTGGGCATCTTACTCGCATCGTAGATGGCAACTTGAAAGCATTTTAAGCTGTCCTTTCACTTTTAATGTTGTAGTTTGTTTTAAAAATTATAATAAAACCTTACGTTTGTATGTTTAATTAACAAAATAAAACCTTATTACGCTGATATCAATTGTCTTTATGAATATTAGAAGTCGGTACCAAAATAATTATACTAGAATAATGTAACATCTTAAGTTATAAAATGTTTCGTATGCATCAGAAATCCAAAGGCAAAGGTAGCCATTTGGTATGAAGGATCCAATTGTAACTCCATAATCTTTCCCCAACTGCAGACAGAAAAGATTATCGTAATCCTCGAGCCCACGATATCTTGCCAAACATCCGCCCAAACAAGTTGAAAGTAAGTTGTTGAAATAATTTATCTGTTTTCGCGATACTATAGGACGTTATATGAAAATATCAACCTATAATGAAACGAGGTTTTGGATTAGATTAAAGAATTCGATATTTATATTTATTCAATTGTTTGGGCATATAATTTTTTAGTTAATTGTATTTCTGATTTTGTTCTTTTTGTTTTGATTTTTTTATGTAATTTAATAATGTGACTGTGATTTTATTTTATGTAATTTATTGAATTGTAATGAGTCTTAGTTGCTCGAGAATAAAATATTAATTTATTATATATTGCAAGTTAATGAAGTGCCGGAAAAAACTGCTGATAGTAGATTTTTTTTTTGTTGATTTCTAGTGAGAATTGATATTCCAGGCAGTATTTTTATATATATTTAAAATCGACTTAGATTGCACACCTATTCAATCAGGTACAAGCATGGTGGTTTCTTTTATTCCCAATATTTGAAATTGACAGATTATAATCAAATGCTTACATAGCATTTGATTATAATCCAGCAGGATACAATTGACTAATTTTATCAATTTACCCAAATAGGTAGGCAATAAGATATTATGTTGAAAGAAGTTTAATGTTTTTAAACAGTCATAAGCATAACCCTAGCATAAAAAATGGATTTCAAATTAGAAATTTTAAATACTTACATCATTTATAGCTTACTTTAATTCTGTGTATTTCAATATACAAAATCAACGGGTAGGGTGCCCAAAAAGCTGGCGACGTTAACCTTTGGGTCATCTGAAGTTTTATTGAGGTCTCTGGACAAGGCGTTTATAAATCTACATGCATAAAAATGTTCATTTGGTTTGTCTCCAATTTATTATACTATTTTGTCATCATCAGCCTTATGTCATTTACAGCTGAACAAAGACCTTCGCAACAGTGCGAAACGGAAGCTTGTTACGCGTTTTGGCGGCCGCAATTAGGTGCTTCTACCTGGTGTAACCCTTAGTCGCTTTTAACGACGCCCATGGGACGATATGTAGTGGTCCTATTCATTATGGGCCAGAAGCAACACGCCTTTTTTACTGTATTTTTTTTTGCAAGTTAACCTTTATTATTATGATGCACAAATTCTCACCAGATTATGAAATTGAGGGAAAAAATACTGTTCTTGTGTTTGCGTACTCAGTTCTGCACGGGTTGCTTTGCCAGACTGACGGGAGTCGGCGATAGGGGAGAGCAAAGCAGATCCCTCCCAGGATACGTGTCCTCACCATCTGGGACATAGCGCACACAGAGGGGCACCGGAACAACATACCCGCGTTCCCGGGGCTCTCCCATCAGGCGACCGAAGAAGTCCGAGGCAGGTTAGGTTTACTCGGTGCGAGTCCGACATACCCACCCGCGGACGCATTGGTATGCGTAGGCTGACCACTGCCTTATAAAAAAAAGGAAAAAAAAATGTATGGAACGAATATCTAGTAGTTAGAAAAGCAAGTGATATGTTCTTAGTTATGTAATGCAGTAACCGCCAGTTGGCAAAGTGAATTAGCAAGCTGACCTACTTTACACGTGCTATGACAGAACTATTCCCTCTAGGTTTTCATATTTGGGGTTAATGTTAATACAACTATACGCTCCCGCTGCTTGATGTTAGTTCACGTATCCTATGCATATTATATAGTTGCAAACATGTACACTTCCTCCTTCTGCCTGCATATTAAATAATAATAAGTAATGAAATATCATAGACATATCACACAACGCCATCTAGCCCTAACTAAGCAAAGCTTGTAAAATGAACTAGACAACGCATATAAATATTTATGTATGTGTTGTTTTATAAAGATATACATACAACACACAACGTTCATGAACAAAAATTTTTGGCTTGTACGAGAATAGAACCTGCAACCTTTGCATCAGAAGGCAGGTTCAAAGTGATCGTGGGAATCTGAACTGAAGAAATATCTGAAAAGAATCCCCTAAGCAACCTTCAATAGATATTTCCTAGACACGTAACCATTCTTACAGAATCGTAATTTTCTATCATAAAAGTATAATTTAGGACTCGTCGTCGGTACATTAAGGAATCTGTATTTATGTATGGCAATAACGGTAACACATAAAAATGGTTATAAACTTCGCACCTGTTTCTAAGACTCTGAGAAATGTACGATTTTGGAGCTTATGTCTTTGGTTGAGTAGTATATGTTATGGCAATAGATTTAAGTGCGATGCGAATTATGGATAGATGGTCCATCTACACGGGCACAACACATCCTAAATCCAACTCTCTCATGCAACTCCACGTCAGGGACCGCCTTAAGCCGGAGTTTGAACACTCTGGCTCGTTTTATTTGGTAGGCATTTGAGCCCTCACTTGCTTCAATTGTCTAATGTCCAAACGAAAGCGTCATAAACAAAGTGTAAACGTCAGATTAATAAAAAAACATAATCTCAACGCGATCGGTAGTAATGATTACAACGGTGACTTTTCAAGGAATCATTGGCGGGCCTTGGCGTGGTTGGCAAATGCTTGCTTTTCACGCCGGAGGTCATGGGTTCGATTCCCACCCAGGACAGATATTTGTGTGCATGAACATGTCTGTTTGTCCTGAGTCTGGGTGTAATTATCTATACAAGTATATATTTACATAAGAAAAGTAGCATATGTAGTATATCAGTTATCTGGTTTCTATAGTACAAGCTCTGCTTAGTTTGGGATCAGATGGCCGTGTGTGAAGATAGTCTCAGAATATTATTATTATTTACAATAAACTACTAACCGTGCAAAATTAGGAGTTTTCCAGTTTGAGTAGGTAAACAATTTGTCAGACTGTTGGCAATATGGATGAAAAGTTTGTAGAGTAATTTCTCATGTTATATATGAACATTGTTAACAGGTATTAACCTTATTGTTATTTTCCCGACGTTTCAAATTTCTCATGTTGTCTTCTGTTTAAATGGAAATTGTCGACCAAAACATTTTCTATGTAATAGTGATCTAATTTTGCTTATTTTTTTAGTTACCTACTTATCTCGGAAGCAAGTAGAGCCTTACCTAGCTGTATTATATATAGAGAATATATGTAGAGTCTATATGTTTGTGTTTCTGAGGCTGACAATTATTCAAATATTGACTGCACGTGTGGCGCAGTGACTAAGACAGTCGCCTCGCCGCTTCGTGTCGCGGGTTCGAGTCCCGCGAGGGACAACTATTTGTGTGAACAATAAATAGTTGTTTTGAGTCTGGATGTAATTTGTGTCCGTCTATTATGTGTTAGTAAAGTACCCGTGATACAGGGAAGAGTATACGTAGTGAGGGCATTGTCTCAAAAATATATAATACAAAAAATATATGACCATGATTCTGATTACCGCTGCCAGTGGCTGCCTATTCGTCTTAGCCGGAACACTCATATTTTAGCCCTTCTTTATAACATACTGTTTAGGCCATCAGCAGCATTTTATCCTAAATAACGTTTCGAGTTCCTACATGACACACATTCTTAGATGCTTGAGATCATCAGAGAACCTTAAACTGATAATTCGAAGCTATTCCACCAATTATTAGAATTCTTTTACAGTGCAGGCTGTGCGCCTGTGGAACGCACTGCACTTAACCCCCCGGAAATCTAAAAACAAAAAAAAAAATATTTATCCACCTCGATTACCTAAGTACAGATTGACGCCATCATATCAAGCTACCCCAATCTGTCAAATTTCGTTTATATCTAGATTTTAAACTTTATCAAAAAACCATAAGGTTCACTTTCAATTAGGGAAATTTGACAGATTGGGGTAGCTTGATGTGCTGGCATCTGAAATATATTTACCGCTGCCGCCTTACCTACAATAAACAGTATTGTACTTCATTTTACTTTATATCTCTTTATTCTATTTAACAACATTCGGATTCAAACATTATATTGAACCTTTATTAATTATTGCCCATATTCCCTCTAGTGGAATAAAGCTTAAGGTGGTTACTCAACCATCCATACAACAAGCCAAAATGGCACCACAAAAGGAGTCACCCTCAAGTTTTTCGTTAAGTGTTAGATAATATCTCGGAAGGTGGGACAGCTCATGAATTCTCCACAATACGGCTCAACTCCTCGCGATAACGACCCGCCCTCGTAAAATGTGCAAACGTGTTCCGACTTTTGTCATTACCTTGTCGGTAACCTACTTTTTGTTAACTCGTTTCACGTTTAAAAAGTTCTGATTTTGTTGTAATGTCAACGCTTGCGGAACGTTTTTGCAATGTTCTTAATTGCATACCGAAAATACAGTACAAAAATTTTCAGTTTTATAAAATGTACAAAGGCGGTGTTAACTCAAGCTTGCTATCCAGCAAAGCACTAACAGTGTGATTTGTTGCGTAACAGTTTTAAAAGTTGCACTAACAGAGTGTGATGAGTTGAGTAAAACTGTACTTTGACGGACTGGTTAGTGTGGTTGGTAAATGCTTGCCTTTCACGCCGCAGGTTGTGGGTTTAATTTCCACCCAGAACAGATATTTGTTTGTTCTGAGTCTGGGTGTAATTATCTATATAAGTATGTATTTACCAAAGAAAATTAGTATATGTAATATATCAGTTATCTGGTTTCCATAGTACAAACTCTGCTAAGTTTGGGATCTGATGGCTGTGTGTGAATAATGTCCCAGTTTATTATTATTAATTGCTGAAGAGTTGATTAAAACTGCACAATATCACGTTAAGTAATGAAGCATCGTATGACTTGTAAATTAAAGTCTGAATACCACAACGTATCCTTATAATTCTTAATTTGACCGAACTCCCAGAGACTGCTAAGCAAGAGTGGGTTCCATCCCCACCTAGGAAAAATCAGTCAGTCTCTGGATATACTTTATCTATAATATGTATGTATTAAGAAATATATAAGTATGTTTATCAGTTGTCTGGTTGCAATATTACAGGCTCTACCTAGTTGGGGGTGATTGGCAGTCATAGTTGTACCAAAGTTATACTTCAACCAAATGCGTTGAACTGTTTGCGTAGTAGAATAAAAATAAAACAAACATTCTAACATTCAAACTTTCTTGTATTAACACATATGTGAATTCGACATCAAAAATGTGATATTTAGTTCTCCCAGACGCGATTAGAGAATAACGCTGGATCACGACACGAGTCCTATCCAACTTTAATAAGGTAAGATATTAACGGAGCTTATACGAGACTAAATAAATAAACTTTGTAGGTAAACACCTTCATCTCGTTCACGCAGATGGAAGAAGCTTAAATGCTTTCGATCTAAAGTGTTTTAGAGTATTGATTGCTTCTCATTCGCAGATACCTTCGCCTAACATTGCTATATAAAATGCCTCTTTGTTCTAGCGGTAGCGTCAAATCCGGGTCGGGGCAAAGATCAAAGGCAAGGCAAGATCTTTGGTATTTTTTTTTAAATTTATTTATTAAGAAAACCAACAGCGATACAGATAATAACACAATTTACATGATACAATATAAAGGGAAGGCCAATGACAGGTTTTCCTTCGTGTAACATTAAGTAAAAGAAATTTTTGATGATGATGATCACTTTTCTTTTGTAAGGACATACTTTTATAGATAATTACACCCAGACTTTAAAACCCTAGGCGTTAAACTTTATAAATTATAGCCTATGTGGTAATCCAGGATGTCAGCTAACTCCATACCAAATTTTATTAAAATCGCTCCAGTCGTTTAGACGTGAAGAAGTAACAAACATACACACTTACAGTCACAGTCACAAACTTTCGCATTTATAATATTAGTAGGATATATCGAATACCGTGAAACATAGAAAATCATTGAATTAAGTGAAAGGTGGCTTGGAATATTATAATAATAATATCCTGGGACATTATTTACACACGGCCATCTGATCCCAAACTAAGCAGAGCTTGTACTATGGAAACCAGATAACTGATATACTACTTTTCTCTTGTAAATACATACTTATATAGATAATTACAACCAGACTCAGGACAAACAGACATGTCAATGCACGCAAATATCTGTCCTGGGTGGGAAACGAACCCACGACCTGCGGCGTGAAGGCAAGCATTTACCAACCATGCCAACCCGACTCTGTTAATAACAAGCCAAAATGGCACCACAAAAGGAGTCGCCCTCAAGTTTTTCGTTAATAACAATCACGTCACGCATACATCAGCTTACTTCCTAATTCAAGCGTGCGTAAAGAAGCTTTCCTTCAAAAATGTAGACAAAGACGCTACCTCAATCGGTCAATTTTGTTTTATAGATTTTCTACTTTATCACAAAAGCATAAGATTCACTTTAAATTGGGGAAATTTGACAGATTGGCTACCCTAATCGGTCAAATTTCCCCAATTGAAAGTGAATCTTGATGTGCTGGCGTCTGTACAATAATATTTTATATCTTAAAAGGTCTTTTACAAATTGCAATGTCGCAGCACCGTAACCAAAATCGAGTCAAACGAAATGACCTATATGATGATTTATTCGATGTCATGGTATCAAGGAAAGCTTATTACGTATATGACGTAATGCGTATATGTATATTATTCGTAATGAGGAAGCGATTCATTTGATTTTACTTTGATCGGCTCATGGTTATTTTAATAATAATTATATCTAGGGACATTGTCACACAGATCATCTAGCCCCAAATTAAGCAAAGCTTGTACTATGGGTACCAGGCGACGATATACATACTTATATAGATAGATAAATACTTATATACATAGGAAACATCTCGGTAGGGATTCGAACCCTGGACCACCAGCTTCGTAGGCAGGAGCACTACCAACTAGGCTACGGTGGCCGTCAATAAGATTCGTTATTTAAAGCGATACTAAATTTAATATACATAGAACGGGTACTAGTGACGATAATGCCCTGGACCGAAAATTAAAGGGTCCTAGTCAATTAGCAGGCCATATTACCGATCACAAATGTGTACGCAAACACTCCCTCTATTCTATATTTTCTCTACTCTGACATTCTCCTGGACTTCATCAAGATGGGAGCCTATTCCTTTCGGCAACGTACTTGCAGTCCCAAACGGCTCAAAAACAAAATTTGCAGCCAAATTTGTGTATTTGTAAACTGATAGTTATATATCTTATGTATCAAATTGATTGGTTACGTTTTATAATCGAAAAAATATATCATCAAGTTAACAACATACACATACATACATACTGATGGACATAGGCCTCCCATAAAGGTTCCTATAATGTTGCCATTATAGGAACCTTTTTGTTTTGTGGGTTTGTCTTAGTCACCATGCTTGGCATGCGACTTGGTGACCGCAGTTAGGTGGTAGCTAGTACACAGGTGGCGCTGCTCCCCGACTACTGATGACTACCGATTTTTACGACACCCACGGGATGGTATGCGGTGGCCCTGATATTCTTTCTAAGCGGCAAACCACACGGTTAATAAATGTTATTACTTACAGAGTGTTATGTAAGATAGAGGTACTTCTCCAGTCGACCGTGTATACAATAACTTTATTTCCAATAGAACATCAAAAGCTGCGCGCTCAGTTATGGACATTAATATTATGTTGTGTCGAACGGCTACGAGACTGCTACGAGGCTGCTACTACGAGTCTACTACCTACTACGAGTAATACTTGTCTATATTACACCTCATCCTGTCGAGGGCTTAACAACGTACAAAATAAGGGCACTTGACTACGCTAAACTCAATTAAAGAGCTGTAAGCTCTGCCTTAAAGGAATCCCTTATAATTGTCTCTTTAATTAAGTCATACTTAATAGTCCTCGGAAGGTTTCATCTTTGTTCGTGTTGTGGCGCCCTTGAGAATAACTTTGATAACGATATCTTGGCCGTGTACGAAATATTAAGTGCGCAGGAATGGTTTAAGTATTTACTGACCTGTGGGTGTAGTGGTTAGTTCGACTTTGACTGTTAAGCTGGAGGTCGTGGGTTCGATCCCGACCCAGGATAAATCTTTTCACGATCATTTGTTTTGTGTCTGGGTGGTAATTCATCTAAATCTCTAATCTATAAAGAAATATATAAATATGTTTATTAATTATTTGGTTGCCATAGTACAGGCTCTGCCTAGTTTAAGATGAGCTGATGGCAGTTTGTGAGTTGCCCCATGAAATTATTTATTTTTGTTTAACCCGCGTTAAACTTTATAGCCTATATGTTATTCGGATGTATATAGTATAATATTTGTGTGAAAGATTACAAATAAACATCCATCCATCCTCAAAACCTTGCGCATTTGTAATATTAGTAGGATTATTATAATATCGCTAATCTTAACAGAAACGAACTACCTACATAGGACAATCCCTGCCTAGGTTGTCTGAATATCTAGTGATAAGACTGCCCATTGAACAATTTTGTAATGTATATAGTCTCCTTACTTCCTGTGATATTTTGGTGCACAATAAACAGTCATCTATACATATAACAAAATCGTAGCTAAATCAAAACTGTACATTGAATATTTTTTAAAAAGGATACTTGGGGCGTGATCTACAATTGATATCGAAGCCAAAAATATAGTTTTAAGAATTTTTGTCTGTTCGTCTGTATGTATGTACGGGCTAATCTCAAAAAGTACTGCATGGATTTTCTTCAAATTTTGAATGAATATTACTTGCTACATATTATCACGCTATCACCTATGGGGGAGGAGCTGTGATAATTTATAAAGTTTAACGCGGGTAAAATCGCGGGGCACAGCTAGTCTTAAATATTACAATTTCAACTGAAGGCAATTGTTGGGCAAAGGCCTCCTCAAATGTCTCCACAATTACTAGTCTTGCGTTACCCGCATCTAGCAGCTTCCAGCGACCATCACAAGGTCATCGGTCCACCTTGTGAGGAGTCTGTCGACTCTGCGTCTTCCGGTGCGTGGCTTCTACTCGAGAACATATTTGTTTTCGCGGCTGTTGGTTCTAAGAACTATGTGCTCTGCTCACAGTCACTTCAGCTTATTACTCACACCGAAGTCCACAAGATTAACATAATATAGAAAACGTGAACTGTAAGTTGCCCGTACTGGGAAGTATGGACATTGGGTTGCTCATGGTTCAGGCAAAAGCCATCCCAACGGGACCGACAGCTGAACGTGCCTTCCGAAGCACGGGATGCTCAGAAATTAAACCACTTAGACGGTCACACATCTATGGTTGGTAGTTATTCGGGTTCCGATACAATCCGAAAAATTGTCAAGCTGAAATGCTTTTAGCTCGTTTGCGGCTTCGACATTTCGGATTCGATATAGCTGGAAAACTTCATGTTAACCCTCTGCAATGCTTTACAAACACGTCTCGTCATTAAGTAAATAAGTAGACTAAGACATGACGACGGGCTGGTGGTCGTGGTTGGTAGATACTAGCCTTTCACGCCGGTCGTAGGTTCGATTTTCGGTCTTATCGCAGCCAGCGATGTATTCCAAACCACCTTTGGATGGACTGGAGGCAAAATAAAAAGAAAATAGTAGTGTAGATGTTGAAATATACATACATTCTTCAGACTAATAACGATGTTTATTTAATGTATCCATTAATATATTATATAATATCGAACGGGCCTCTTGGCGTGGTTGACAAATAATTGCTATTCACGCCGGAGGTCGTGGGTTCGATTCCCACCCAGGACAGATATTTGTGTGCATGAACATGTCTGTTTGTCCTGAGTCTGGGTGTAATTCTCTATATAAGTATGTATTTACAAATCAAAAGTAGTATATGTAGTAGTATATCAGTTATCTGGTTTCCATAGTACACGCTCCGCTAAGTTTGGGATGAGATAGATGATAGATATGTCAGAATAATGTCTCACGATATAGTTTTAAACAAGAACAAGGTCAGATAGCAGTCATTTCAATTAATTCTGATTATCCATTCATTCATTCGTATGGGCAGTGGTTACACTAGTGTCAGAGTTGTTCAAGCCGCGTAGTAGGCCTCTGACATGGCTTATAGACTAATGTCTAAAGACTAACGTCGGGAATAGCAAAATTAAACTATAACTAAGTTCTGTGTCGCCCAGCCATTTCATTTTCAAGCCCTGATTATTAACCTAACCTAACCCTTGCCGCTCAGGGCTGTTATTTCAATTTAATGAAAGGCAATTACTTTTCAAAAAGGTATTACACTTTGATGGTGCTCTGAACTCGTTTCATAAAGTATACAATAATTAAGTTATATGCAGACTTGTTTAACAACGCGTCAATGTACAGTCAGCCACATAATTATCTTATCTCCACAAGGTATAATAATGATCTTTGCAAGATAATTATGTGGCTGGCCGGGTTATTATAACGTTCTAATTTAACGATGAAGATGATTATAATTTAACTTCATTTCTAACCCTTTTCTTAATGTCTCCTTAATAAACAGATATGTATAATATGTTTGCATTGTATGTGATTGTAGAACAGTATTATTAATATTTCATAGAAACCACAGTAGAACATCCAAATATTGATTGAAAGAGATCGTTATAAAGCGATAATTACGCTGATTGTACCTGTATTTAATTATATTAAGATAATTTGTTTGTGGGCTGCTACCTCTTTTTTAGGGTTCCGTAGCCAAATGGCAAAAAACGGAATCCTTATAGACACGTCATGTCTGTCTTTCTGTCTGTCTGTCCGTCCGTATGTCACAGCCACTGTCTTTCCGAAATTATAAGAGCTGTATAGTTGAAACTTGGTAAGTAGATGTATTCTGTGAACCGCATTAAGATTTTCTCACAAAAATAGAATAAGAACAATAATTTTGGGGGCTCCCCATACATAGAACTGTAACTCCAAATTTTTTTTCTACGTTTCCATACATGTGGGTTATCTATGGGTAGGTCCTTAAAAATGATATTGAGGTACCTAATATAATTTTTTTCTAAACTGAATAGTTTGCGCGAGAGACACTTCTAAAGTGGTAAAATGAGTGTCCGGGGGGCACACACATTTACCCTAGAACTTCTAAAATAAGATTACCATGCAAACTTTCACCGAAAATTGGTTTGAACGAGATCTAGTAAGTAGTTTTTTTTAATACGGTATAAATCGTAAACCGCAATTTACCTTTGATTTAATCAACTGAAATACTTGCTGCTGCGGAACCCTTCATGGGCGACTACGACTCGCACTTGCCCAGTTTTTATTTGTTAGGTTCTCCAACCAAGCTTATATATAACCAAACCTAATAGCTAAAATAAGGTACTGTTTTCAATTAGAGGAGACCACAGCATGCAACTAGATAACATATATATAAAAAAACGAGTATGCACACGACTGAAGTAAAACTTCAAACTGGCTATAAGAGAAAGAATGAAACGAATGAAGAAAATGTACTCGTACCTCTCTTTCCTGCGCCTTCTGTATTATACAAAACTCTTTCGTCACGCATCCACCAGCTTTTCCCTCTATCCAAGTGTGCGGAAAGTTCTACTTCAATAAATAATTAACACAAATAGATATAAATACAAAATTATGCTCGCCGATAGTCTTACGATGTGTGGGCGATTTTGGTACTAACTGCCAGATTAATTCGGCGAGTTATTGAATTAGTCAGTTGCAATATAGCGATAGCTATCTAATATACCGAGTTAGTATATCATAGCGACGGATCACGTCACAACCTTGTATTGATTTGGTACTAAAATAGTTGCTATGTCAACAAATCTTGTGCGACGGAATTTTCACATCGTAAACTTATTTACGACTTTTGTTTTACTTTGCGTTCGATTGCGGATGAGAAAAACGAAATTGTTTCCGTCTTAATATAAAATACATGAAAATGCGGACAATATGATTAGAAAGATCATAGTGATGATAATGGTATGGGTTGAACGACAACCTTGTTCAAGCACTAAAATCTCTTTATAGGGATTCCAGAGCTTGCGTGAGGATTAACGGGTCATACACCGAGTGGTTTAGCATCCAAAAGGGTGTTAGACAGGGATGTGTAGCGTCACCGTGGTTGTTTAACCTATTCATGGATAGCTGTTTAAAAGATTTGAAAGAAAGTGAATGCGGTGTAAGGATGAATGAGTTACTCATCAAATGTCTGCTTTACGCTGATGATCAAGTTTTACTTGCATCATCGGCGAACGAGTTGCAGGTGATGGTAACAAGTATGCATGAATCTTTTGAAAGGAAAGGGATGAAAATGAATGTAGGTAATACGAAAGTAATGGTATTTGAGAGGGATGAATACACGACAACGTGCGATATTGTGATTGGAGGAGAGAAAGTCGAACAGGTGAATGAGTTTGTATATTTGGGAACTTTGTTTACGAGAGATGGGAAATATGAAAAAGATATTGTTAGAAGAGTAAATGCGGGGAACAGAGTGAATGGGGCACTACACGCCTTTATGAGTAGCCGGCAAGTATCAAAAAAGGCTCGACTAGCCGTGCACGATGGAGTGTTAGTGCCAACTTTAATGTATAGAAGTGAAAGTTGGGTATGGCAGAAAAAGAATGAAAGTAAAATAAATGCAGTGGAAATGAGAGCTCTGAGAAGTATGTGTGGTGTGACTTTGAGAGACAGAATTCGAAATACTGATGTAAGAGAGCGTTGTGGTGTGAAAGAGGATGTAGTCACAAAGATTGAAAAAGGCATGCTGAGATGGTTTGGCCATTTAGAAAGGATGAATGAAAGAAGATTGACAAAAGAAGTATACCTGGCCTGTGTGAATGGGACAACCGGAAGGGGAAGACCACGTCGAACATTCTCTGACCAAATTAGAGATGTTCTCAAGAAAGGGCAGGTCAGAAGTACCCTAAACCGGCGAGCATGTATGAAGAATATAATGACAGTAATCGAGGCAAAAGAAGTATGCAAAGATCGTGACAAATGGAAATCCGTTGTCTCTGCCTACCCCTCTGGGAAACAGGCGTGAGTCTATGTATGTATGTATAGTGATGATTATTATAAATATTGGAGCACAAAAACGCAAAGATCTCCTTTTCATCGATTGGGTCTGTAGTGGATCTACTATCCTAGACGCTGATTGCAAGTTTATTAGTTTTATTCACGAAGTTAGTCAAATCCATTTGGTAATTTCAGTTTGGTCCAGTGGTTGTTCACCATTTATTTAACCAGGTCGGTTCAATGATTTGTGACAGTTTTATATAAGGTATTTACCCGCTTTTCCTGACAAAATTATTTATGGTGACACCAGTTTAGTGAACGATAATGTCCTAGCATCTGGGTTATGGAGAGTACTGCTTCTTATGAACACTTAAGTTACCGCACTTGCTACGTAATACCACAATCTATACATAGGTAAAATAAAATCGTAGGAAAGTCAAAACTTTGCATTGAATGTTTTTTTAAAAAGATACTTGGCACGTGATCTACAATCGATATCGAAGCCAAAAATATAAATTTTAGAATTTTTGTCTGTATGTATGTCCGGGCTAAACTCAAAAAGAACTGTATCGATTTACTTCAAATTTTACATGAATATTTCTAAGAGGTCGGTCAAGATATAGGCTACATATTATCACGCTATCACGTAGGGAGAGGAGCTGTGATAATTTATAAAATTTAAGGCGGGTAAAACCGCGGGGCACACCCAGTATAAGGAACCATATGTTAACCAGCACTGAAAAGTTAAAGTTACAAGATGTGTTACCGCCTCTTTAGTTACTTAAAAGGTGCGCCGTTACATAAAAGTTTAAATGGAAACCTTAAAATAATTCCGGCTACATAGTAAATTTAAGCAAGAATTCATAGAAAAATATGCAAGCTTTAACTAGGCCAGGCTCAGTGCTTCAAACGTTTGTTGAATTTGAAATTAAAATTAAGACTGACCCAACGCGAGAGTTTACATAATTCTTTCGTATTCCGACTGAATATTGTTTTCTGTTAGAATTTTTAGTAATTTATTTAATAGATACTGGGCAAAGTGAATAATTTCTTTAACAAGTTGGTAATGTGAAGAAACCGGTCTAATGCGAGTGGCTCACTAAGGGTTCCGTGCTTTCTATAGACCATTAAAAAGTTATTTAGTAAGTCATATACCACTAAAACCGGTTGCCTGTTGCCTAAGTTTCTTTGTGAAGGGTTTTTATGATTTTAAGACGTCGTTCTGTATACTGTACCTTATGTTAACACAAAGCTATCATTACCTGATAATTCATTTCTAATTGTATGTTCATAAACTTGAAGAATAAGACCTTCGTCTCCCTGCAAGGTTGTTAGGCACACAATTCCTTCTTTTTCTTATCGTGACTATGGTAAGAATTAGGTAGTATAATATTATAAAAAATAACAAAAGTTTAAATTATATATCTTTTAATAATTTCATACTATAGGAATCTGGTATGGGTACGAGTATCAATATAGTTTAAAGAAGATAATAATATTTTTCTACGTAACCTTACCTTTTAATCTGAAATTGTTTAAAATTTCTAAGAGCTAGAAAGATGTAAAAGAACTTGAGAAATCTATGGCAGACGGATTGAATCGAATAATAATATCAATGTTTTATCTTTACAATTTTGAAACAAAACCCTAAAAGAATGCTTACTTTTGGTGTTAAGAGACAGACAAAACCCAATTATTAAATTAAATCATTACCATTTCAAAATTTTAATGCTTGAAGTACTCAAACGATCTGCCAAATATTTGCATCGGCGGCAAATATTAGTACGAAGTAACATAATTGAAATAAGATACCGAAGCAGCAAATAAGTTCAATTGGACGATTTATACAATATTGGTTTGCGTATTAAATAAGTTTTTGAGTAAGTATATATTATGTAACTAGTTAGCGCGGCAGACGTAGTCCTACTCCAAAAATATACAAGGAAAATGTTGAGATATGATGGCAGTACCATTTACTGCCTCAATGTAAATGTATATTATCCAGGAACCCGCTAAAACACAGACCAGACCCCATTGTAATGCCTCCTACCGGGGCTTATTATAATTTTCAACCATCAACGGACAACTAAAACAAACATACTCACACGAAAAATTCTTGGAAATCCATCAGCCGTTTGCAAAATTTCAATCTCAATATATGGTGAACCTGGTGAACCGTATGATAATATATTTTAAGACATGCACACAATGTAAACTCGTTGAATATGCCATACAAAATCACGTTACTCACGTTGAACACTTGAAGTTTGTGAAATCCTGAGCTTATTTGAGATTTCGGTTGCAATCCCCTGAAGGTAGAAGCTAAGTCAATTGTTCGTGTAATTTCAGTACGTACCTAGAGGCATGATATTATCAACTTACACTAGGTTTCAAGATAATGGAAAATATTGGAAACGTTTCAATTTTCTCGTCGTTGCGTAATAAGATTATGAGGGGCCATCTTTACTGATATTATTAAGGCGAAACATTAATCAACAGTAAATATTTTAGTAGTAGGTAGCACCTGGTGCGATTAAAGGGACGTGCAAACTATATGAGCGCGTTTTTTCTCGCAGTATAATATATATTTACTCGTTTTTTTAAAGAACAGATGCCAGCACATTCAGCTACCAAAATCTGTCAAATTTCTTTTATATATTTTCAACTTTATCACAAAAGCAAAAGGTTCACTTTCACTTGGGGAAATTTGACAGTATGAGAAGTTTAAAGTGCTGGTGTCTATACATTTTAGAAACCACATTGCTGAAGTTAAATATGGAATTGACAAATCTCGTGATTAAATGTCATTCTAGCCACACCTATTGTTACGGTTCAAACGCAACAATGCCTCGATTACAAGGAGCTACTTAAAATATAAATTAACCTATGAACCGTAGTATCTCAGTGCTGCAGGCGTCCTGCTAGCTACACCTTATTACTAAACATAAATTACCCTACGACCATAAAGAGCATATAAATAGTAATAGGGTCACCTAAACGCCAACGGCACCAGCCAAACTCCAAGCAGGTACCTCCACGTATGTACAGACGCCAGCACATCAAGCTACCCCAATCTGTCAAATTTTCCCAATTGAAAGTGAACTTTATGCTTTTGTGATAAAGTTGAAAATCTATAAAAGTAATTTGACAGATTGGAGTAGCTGGATGTGCTGGCGTATGTACATAGCTTTTTGTCATAAATGTCACTCTCACAAATGATTTATAATAAACATCGCCTCGGTACACAAAATCAATCTCACAATTCAAAGCGTGTCTGACCAATACAAACATGGCTCACATGGGCAATCGAGAATCTATTTCAATAATATAGGTATTTTTTAACATCAAATGATTTTTAGGTGTAAAACAAAACACGAGCGCTCCGCGCCCCTTGGTATCAGAATAATGACACGAGTACGCGCCGGGCGTTTGAAACTGTCAGATGCGAAAGCGTTAGTACCAAAACATCTATCCACAGTAAGCCCACAAAAATACGTACAAAAACAGAATTATTTAGGAATTGCGTGGCGTGTGCGTTATAAATGTTTTAATATTAAATTGTTTTAAAATTCAGATTTTTCAGAGTGATGTTTACTTAATCTGAAAATTATCTTTTGCTAATTTCTGTGCATATGGATAGAGTTTTTTCTTTCAAGTTAGCCTTCGAGGCTTTCACTGCCTCATCTGACTAAGGAGCCGAGCAGAAGGTGAAGCTGTGCTCGGGGTAGCGTGTTACGAAAGTGTTTTTCAATATTAATTAGTTTATGGCATTTCATCACGTATAGCAGGAATGGACCCTGTTGGAAACCGATTAATAGGTATCAAATCTCCTTATTGTGTAGCGCTCATGGACTGTCTGCGTTTACATTAATGAAATACTTTACTAAAAATAATTTATTATACGAAATTTATATCTGCTTTTAGGCATGTCTTACCGCTGGATCTGTTGGATAAGAAAAAATACCACGGATGGTTGAGTTATTATTATACATTACATATATACCTCATTAAACTCACCCGTAGGTAGACATCGATGTATGATTCGCCTTAAATATGCGAAGCACTCACGAATAAGCTGCTTTAAATTAATGAATAATTATTTTTCTTCCTTATTTCATAAAGGTCTACTTTTGAAATCTCATGTCATGGCTTTCTTTACAATTGGCTCTGTTGGATAGGAGTGTATACATCGGACGCTCGAATTATTACACGGGTGCTTGTTAGAGTCACCTGCAGGTAAACATCGATAACTGCTACTGACATCCCTAAACAGGTAGAGATATGTTTAGTTTGCGAATATTTTGTTAGTTGTGATTATTAAAGAGTTAAGGTTATCTTAATTTTTTAAAAACTAGCCTGTATATGTGTCCCACTGCTGAGCAAAAGCGAAGATAATTGGGATTGAATAATTGACATGTATGATGAAAATTATCTATTATTATATTTTGTTATTAATTAAGAATGAGACCAGGTGTCATACACCATTTCGCATCTGGCTCGGGCCAGATGTTAAAACGTCTCTAAGAACCTACCCATCAGGACTAGTCCCTAATCCAAAAGTCTGTCCTATATTGACGGGTTCAGGAGCAAAGGCTTTTGAGGCTAACTATAAACGTTACATAAAAAAAAATAGTGTACTTTAGCACCTCTATCTCTTACCCCTTCAGTAATATACGAAACTTAACTCTCTGTCTCTCTATTTTCACAAACTTATATCTTTTTCTAAACTACCGTTCGCTTCGCCCGATAACACTTTTCGCTCTCCTCATGCATTCACCAGCTTACTCAACTACAACAACTCTGACACTGCTGGACCGATATTAACCAAACATGGCAAAGAACCACCGCAAGAAAACTGGCTTTCAAATGAAAAACGCATCGAAATCGGTCCATCCATGTGAGAGCCAAGATGCCACAGACAGACACATACATTCAGACAGACATCTCTGACTTAGGAGTCGGGGTCAGCAACCACTATACCAACAAGCTAGTCAACATTATTACCATCAAATTAAAACTTATATTCCGTGTTACTGTCAAAGAAAATCAATATTTTAACGTATTCCTCTAATCGTGTTTATATTATAACATCTGAACAAACTTGTGAATGTAAATTGAATTTACATTTGAATGTGCCTAGACATTTTGGAAGGGTAATTTGATTATATCATATTAATATTATGAGATAGGCGTTTTGCTAGAATACTTAGGAGCTTATGATGGATGTTGGAGTCAGGCGAAATACCTATAAAGTACTAAGATACGACTGTGTATTGCTCGTATGTTTCCTTTAGTTCTCCTGAAAACTACTACTACGTACACACGACTACATATCAAGCTATAATTCCAGTATAAGCTGATCCCGCGTTGTATAGGATTTCCATACAATGAGAGGTCAGCTTATATTGGAAATGTATAGCTTGATATGAAGCCGTGTGTACTACGGCGGAACTAGTGAGAATTTTTTTTCTGCATAGTCCTTCAATAGTCCTAGTGTTACTGAATAGTAGAACTAGAGAGGGATCCTTTATTCCCACTATGGTATATGGAATGAATTATTTAAAAGTGTTTGTGTAAATATTTTTTGTTTCTGACGACGTATGGTCGCAGTTCTAACCTAACCTACTTTTCTAGTGGTGAAATACATTTTCAGTTACGCCTGGGTAAATTTGATGTGCAATCAGTATATTTGATATGCAAATCATTTAATTGATGAATATAGTGGAAACGAACTGAATTGGAACCCCACTTATTTGTACGTGTTTACTTAGATTTGTCAGGGATGTGTATTTCTTAGGGGATTTTGCTGGAATCCATGTAGGGGTGGTAAAGCAAATTTTGAAAAATTACTTTCTTATTTTAGTGTCTGAATTATTCAGATCTCCCAGTAGACCTCCGATATAGTTTACTTACTGTTGTTGTTTAAAGTCCAGTGTCTACCACCTGGACTTAGCATGCCTTTCTAAGGATGGAGACGCTCAGAAAATAAAGCACTTTGGTGATCACCCATCAATACACTGACTGCGTGCCTAGGTGTTTTACCTCACCGATCGCCTACAGTGCCTTTGTATGTACTATGAATACTTTTATGTAATTTTATATTAGTGTTCCGTTTATTCGAAAATCATAAGAATAAGAAATTTTATTTGCTTAAACATGTGTATGCATACAGAATTTAAAAAAATACATGCATTCAAGATCTTAAAATAAAAGTGACTCATGACATGCCTGCCATTTTCATGGCGTGCAAATATCTTGGGTATTACAATTATTACTAAATACATTTACAATTATTACTAATTACAATTACATATTATTTTAATTACAATTATCTTTTTGAGTTATCTTTTTGTCAAATATTTTTATAGTTTTCCAACACAGATTTTTCCTATATCTAGAAGGATAAAAACCTCTTCTTTAACCAATATTAAAACAGCTCCAGTTCATCCTTTAAAATCGTAATGTCACATAAATCGCCTAATTTTTTGCAGCGTTGTTAATTTAAACAATGCTGCTAAAAATGGATGTATATAGGTTTATTACACGGATTTTGGTTCCCCTGCATCCACAACACGTAATGCTTTGCCTTCTTATATTTATATAAAATACTTCAGATTTCTCAAGGAATGTTCTGTATAAAACTTTCACAAAACCTGCTCTACATAGAATTTTCGAGAACTAGGTAGGTATTCAATTTTATGCATACGACTTTATTCAATCATTGAATACGGAAAGTTATTTTATTTCAATATTCTGTCAGTATAGACAATCGGGACTGTATCGTTTTGCCGGGATTTTACACATTTGCTTAGAAAACCAACGCTGGTTTCTTTCAGTTTGATGTATACTTATTTTAATTTATAACCTCCTAGTCAAATTATGGTCAGGTCAGGCAGTGCCAACGGATATAATGTGCGCTAAAACAGGTACACTCTCTATTCTCTCATCCTCGTAGGCCGATGAGATGAGTTAGCCAACAAGACTGGAGAGAGGTCATGTATAAAGACCAACAGCTTCATATTCTCTAAAAGCACGAAGGTGTGGTCATCCACATTCTAGCTAGCGATATTTTGGCTTGACAGAAAAATTCTGGTTACTTAATGGGTTCACCCGGAATTTGAGCCCAGGATCTTAGTGAGCATGAACATGGCTGGGGTTATATTATCTATATAAGTATGTATGTATTTACATAAGAAAAGTAGTAGGTATATGAAACTAAGTGGGGACAGTAAATCTTCATTAAATTCAGTAAATAAATACTTCGCTGAGATAGGCAAAACCTTAGCCACAAGAGTTTTATTTTATTTTATTTTATTTAGAAGGTACAGTTACAGATATCAGATTATATAATATAAAGTATACAACTATATTAATACATTGTGAGTGAATCTGAGATCCAGTTACAGCTGTACACAACACTTGTAGTAGACAATACTTCTTTGTAAGTTAAATTAGAGTTAATCTTAAGTTAAGTTAAAAAGTACAATTAGATGTAAGTTAATTACTATTACATTTTGTTAAATTGAAGTAAAAAATATTTGAATCTGCTGAAGTTGTCGTGAAATATGTCTGTGTGTGAGCAAATAGCATTATAATTTCTACACATTCTATTAAGTGGGTTATTTTGTGATACATTATTGTTACTCGAGGGTACATTGAACAGTTGTGGAATACACCCGACTTCGATATTGCCGCATTTTTAAATGATGCACCGATCCCAAACTCCATGGTGCTTTTCGACACAGATGAAGCCGAAGTAGAATCTATCCTTATGAGTCTGCGTTCTGATTCCGCTACTGGTTGGGATGGAATTCCGTCCTCAATTTTAAAATCTAATCGGCAGTTTCTTATCCCAGTGCTTACTCACATCTGCAATACGGCGTTGCACACAGGCGTTTATCCCAATGCTTTCAAAAAGGCCCTCCTCCACCCGATCCACAAAGGGGGTGATAAAGGCAACTCCGCTAATTATAGGCCAATCTCGATCCTAACGTCCATGTCTAAGATACTTGAAAAACTCCTAAACAACCGACTCACTAAATTCCTAGTCAAAAATAAAATCCTATCGGAACGGCAATATGATTTCGCTCAGGTATCTCAACGGAAGACGCAGTAATTGACCTTGTTACGCATATCACCACAACGCTAGATCGAGGCCAAAAATGTCTTGGTATCTTTCTAGACTTTCAAAAAGCCTTCGACACCGTTGACCTGCCTACACTCCTAACCAAAATTTTTAACCTTGGCATTAGAGGAGCTGCCTACGACATATTCTGTGACTACCTCTCAAACCGCCGGCAAAGTGTCACAATCAGCGGCCTCATTAGTGACGAGGTCCCTATGGAGTATGGCGTCCCGCAGGGGTCCATCCTAGGCCCTACCCTATTTCTGCTGTATATTAACCAATTATGTAATATTAACTTACCAAATTGCAAAATTTTTACCTACGCAGACGACACTGCCTTAGTGGTTCACGGTTCCAACTGGCCGGATATTAAATCTACTGCCGAACATAACCTGATGATAATTAATAACTGGTTATCACTAAATCTCCTAACGCTAAATCAGTCTAAAACCTACTTCATTCCTTTCTCTATTCGTAACAACACTCAACCTCCGTCTAATTATAATCTATACATCCATACCAACAACAATCCCCTTAATAACTGCAGCTGCCTCTCCATAACACAAGTATCATTTACTAAATATCTTGGCGTATACATTGACCGAAATCTAAATTGGTACTCTCAGATTGATGCTCTCTGTAACAGAGTAAGGCGCCTCATCCATCTATTTAAAAGCTTAAGACAAAAGAATGTTTTTTGTCTACGTTATTAATATTTTTTTTGTTTTTGTATTCTTAAAAAAAAAAAACTTTGTATCTTTAAAAGGGTTATGTTTCATCACTTATAAATACGGTCGAACACTGACTTCCATCACACAGGTTTCCTCCTAGTTTGGAAGTCAGGGTTTAACAAGTAATTTGTACAGACTCCAGCGGGTCAGGCAGTCCGGGGTCAGGCATGTCCCAAAAGAACATGAACTACCTCACAAACCATGTTTTTTATGTTATGTATGCGGGTTAACCTAGTGTACAACATGCTCATTGGATTACACTCTGGGCTGATGTATATTGGATGCTCTTCGTGTACTGTACTGAAATATTTAAGTTGCTATAAGGAATTTTTTTGACGTTGTTGTGGGTTGCCTGACGTGCGGGCCACCATACTATTGTAGGTACTATTTAGATTTACTATGAATCTGTACAAATCTTCTGGAAAATAAAGAAATTAATATAAAAAAAAAAATAATAAAAAAAAAAATATGTAGTATATCAGTTATGAAATTTCCATAGTACAAGATCTGCTTAGCTTAGGATCAGATGGCGGTGTGTAAATAATGTCGATAGTAAGATATAATAATGCACGCTACCGATTGACGACTGTGTCTTAGGTCTAGATCAACGATGCAATCCTGGATCAGGGAGGTTAAAGACCTAGGAGCGCCACCGATCTATAGATATGTCTTCGCCAAAATTGTTGAGATATCTCATGCTTCGGTGAGTACGTTAAGCCGCGTCGTTCGGTCTCGGGTATTAAATATCGGTCAGCTATTTAATAATACTATTAGGTGATTTGAATAATTCAAACAAAGATTGTCATAAAAAGTAAACTTTCATACTTTGTAACACTTACTTACTTATAGACATATTGACGGGCCCGTTCCCGCCGGAGGTCGTGGGTTCGATTCCCACCCGGGACAAATATTTGTGTGCATGAACATGTCTATTTATCCTGAGTCTGAGTGTAAATTTTCTTTATAAGTATGTATTTACAAAAGAAAAATAGTATATGTAGTATATCAGTTATCTGGTTTCCATAGTACAAGTTCTGCTTAGTTTGGGATGAGATGACCGTGGGTGAATAATGTCCCAGGATATTATTATTATTATAGTATGGGCTGTTCAAGCCGCCGTAACGACTACAACCGGGACCGACAACTTTACGTGCCCTCCGAAGCACGGAGACGCTCAGAAAGTAAACTAATTTGGTGGTCACCCATCTATAGATTGCCCACGAGCATATTTGAAGCCAATCACTTACGGACCGGTGGGAGCATCTAGCTACGAGCGCCTTCGTAACAAATATAATTATGATATTGACGGTCACCATAGCCTAGTTGGTAGTGCTCCTGCCTACGAAGCCGGTGGTCCTGGGTTCGAATCCCGGTAAGTGCAAATATTTGTGTGATGAGCACGAATATTTGTTTCTGAGTCATGGATGTTTTCTATGTATTTATCTATCTATATAAGTATGTGTATCATCGCCTGGTACCCATAGTACTAGCTTTGCTTAGTTTGGGGCGAGGATGATCTGTGTGACATTGTCCCCAGATATTATATTAATATATTATATAAATGTATGTTCCGATTTGGTGCAATAAAGTGTTATCTATCTATTTGGCTATTATATAATCAAAAATTAATTTAGAATTTTCCAAACAGTACGAGTTAAATAATAAAATTAATATAGCCCATACTTTATTCAGTGGAGGGTCTGTGCGTAATGGAGAGCACTTCATTGAATTGTTTTCAAATGACAAAAGCATTGATGGGGCTCGTAAAACGAATGTCTGCTTCATTAACAGTAAAATTAATATACATTTTAAAGTGGAGTGGGTCGGTAAGAGACTCTTTTTTTGTAAATTCGACAGTTTTGTAATCTTATGCACAGTCCTGCACCTGCATGCTTAGTAAAATACAGACAACGAAACGTATTAAGGAGTTTAAGTAGCATTATGATTGGCAAAACTTATCACACCTTCTTTCACCTAATCATAGCGCTGCATTTCCGTCGAGACCTCGTCGCAAACTTAGAGGAAATAGATAAAGGAATAGAATTTTAAATAAAATCTTCCTTTATAATTTGGAACTAAAACGCATACTAATTTTAAATCCAATGTGCAGCTCTTTATTAGAATGGAAGGAGATTCTAGCATCAATCGCTAAAAAGAGGTTGTATAGGAGAGCTATATCAGGTAATATCACTACAGTAGTTTTACTTTTTCATATGGGCTGTGTGTGCTTTCACTACTCTCAACGGTGTTCACGCCGCCCTGTAGGCTTCTGACATGACTTAACGACTTTAAAAAACAAATATTCGACTTAAAATTTTCTGTATGACAATGGATTTCAACAAAATTTGTACTGACCTTACAGAACGCATGTCCCGTCGAGTATAAAGTTGCATACACACTCGAAAAAAATATTCTGTCCCATATTACATTTAAATTTTAAACTCCCTTCTACAGAAGTTAAAAAAAATATACGCTTCGCAATTAAATTACTGACTGAATATGTTATGGTTTGGGATTTAATATTCTGATGTCCCTCTAGACTAATCCCACGCTTAACGATATAACATTGCCCATTTACAGACCGGTAAAAGCGACTAGCAAAGATGAGTTAATATAGGTAATCAAGAATTATGCTAAAAGCATTTAGTCTAATGTGTATGTATATTATAATTATGCTAAAAGCATTTAGTCTAATGTGTATGTATATTATAATTATGCTAAAAGCATTTAGTCTAATGTGTATGTATATTATAATTATGCTAAAAGCATTTAGTCTAATGTGTATGTATATTATAATTATGCTAAAAGCATTTAGTCTAATGTGTATGTATATTTGATGGTATATAATTAATGTCAGCTGTTAGACTACTCACGTTTACTTAATCAGCTTAAGTTTATATACCTCTGCTTGGCCCATTATCAAAACTCTTTCATAAAAACAGAGAAGTAGGGATTGCTTACATGCAGCTAGAAGTCTCATATTGTAAAATTATGAAATGTAATCCATATCTATAGAATGATCCTGCACATAAACAATTAACCTCACCGATTTACAGGCCGGAGAAGCTGGCTAAAAAAGCTCCTAAATATTTCCATAACGCTAACTACTGAGACACACGTGCAGTCAAACCCTCATAGTTAGTTGGCTTCATCATCATCATGTCAGCCAAATGACGTCCACAGCTGGACAAAGGCCTCCCCAAAAAAATCCACAATGTCGTTTTATCCAACATTTGGAGGGATATACCATAATCGCAGTATAATGGACAAAGTACACAGAAAGACGCTGCTGCCCGTTCACTGGTAAATATTCCCTCTGGTCAATTTCCCCAGGCCCCCACGGGATGAGATGGGGTAGCGATATTCTGTGCCGTCAGTCACACAGCAATTTAGCAAACAATATCATTCCGACGGAATATCTACCAAAGAACGAATATCTACGAAACTGTGATCACCAACCCGTCTGCCAAGCGTGGCGATTATGGCATATCCCTCTCAATGATGGATAAAACCCCATTGTGGATTTTATTTCGGGAGGCCTTTGTCCTACTGTGGACGTCATTTGGCTGATATGATGATGATGTAGCCAACTAACTATGAGGTTTCGACTACACGTGTGGCTCAGTAGTTTAGATGGCCACCTCGCCACTAGCTCGGTGCCCACGTGATACGGATTCGAACCCCCGGCAGGGCTACTATTTGTGTGACCCATAAATAATAATAATAATATATTTCGGGACAATGTCACACCGATCATCCTAGCCCCAAACTAAGCAAAGCGTGTACTATGGGTACCAGGCGACGATATACATACCTATATAGATAGATAAATACTTACATACATAGTTATATATATAGTTAGTAGATACATATATCACACAAATATTTGTACTTAGCGGGATTCGAACCCAGGACCACCAGCTTCGTAGCACTACCAACTTGGCTACGGTGACCATCTAAATAAATGGTAGTTTAGAGTCTGGTCATGTTGTGTCTCCATGACTTGCATGCAACTAAAGTACCCCGCAAGCCAGGGATTTATAACCTAGTTAGCGGGCGTCGTCTCTTTTTATTCATAATGAAGAATGAAAATGAAATTATTTTAAAAGCATTCAGTTCAAAATGAGTGTACATTTGATAGCACGTCGTTAATGTAAGTTGTTACACTTTCGCGTTGACTCAATGAGGTCAAGTTCGTGATGCTCTCCTTGGCCCATTTTGCGAACTCTTTCATAAAAAGAGAAATTGGGAATGTATCTTATATATTTCTTGGGACAACTAACACACTGCCATCTGATGTCAAACTATAGCAACCAGACAACTGATAAACATACTTATACTCGTATATCTCTAAATACATACGTAGGTATTATTGATAAATTACACTCAGACAACAAATAATCGTGTTCAGCATGAAAAGCAAAAACCGGCCATGTGCGAGTCAGACTCGCGCACGACGGGTTCCATACAATTATCTATAAAACCGGCTAAGTGCGAGTCGGACTCGCGCACGAAGGGTTCCGTACCATGATCTATAAAAACGAGCAAAAAATTCACGTTTGTTGTATGGGACCCTTAAAATATGTATTTCATTTATTTTTTAGTATTTGTTGTTATAGCGGCAACAGAAATATATCATCTGTGAAAATTTCAACTGTGTAACTATCACGGTTTATGAGATATAGCCTGGTGACAGACGGACAGACAGACAGACAGTGAAGTCTTAGTAATAGGGTCCCGTTCTACCCGGGTACGGAACCATAGAAACTAAAGTTCAATATTAATTTTAAATTAGGTACAAACTTAGATGCTTGCCTTTCTATTACACATATTATAGTTCACGTTTTATTCAATGTGCAATAAAAAATAAAGAATATACAAATAAATAATTGTATCGAAACTTTTAAGGTCAATTTAAGACATTTTGGTGCCCAAGATAATGGCTTGGTGTAGTTTGGCACCACATTACTGCATTGTAAAACACAATCTGTCAATAATAGTTTTTAAATTAGTTATTAAGTATAATATCTGGGGACAATGTCACACAGATCATCCTAGCCCCAAACTAAGCAAAGCTTGTACTATGGGTACCAGGCGATGATATACATACTTATATAGATAGATAAATACATATTATATACATAGAAAACATCCATGACTCAGGAACAAATATTCGTGCTCATCACACAAATATTTGCACTTACCGGGGTTCGAACCCAGGACCACCAGCTTCGTAGGCAGGAGCACTACCAACTAGGCTATGGTGACCGTCGAAATTATAAAAGAAAATGCCATTTTAAACAAAAACCGAGATCATCTCTTTGTATTACAAAGTTAATATAATAACAACTCTTCAGTTCCTTTACATCAACGACATAAAAACTCTCTCCCTTTCGGCTTCAGCCTCCAACTTTGAAATTAATATTTATGCAAATCTACAAAGCAACTACAAGCTACAAACTAGTCTTTGAAGGGGAGAAAAGAAATGAAATTTAATTATACTTCTCTGTCAAAGCCGGCGTCTAGGTTCCTACAGACAAATAATACAAAACTTTCCACATTTCCGCTCTATTAAAAAATTCTTATCTATCTAATCTTTTGAGAGTCAGACTGTAATGCAGTTTCAACAAATTTGTTGGATGTAAAGTAACTTATTGGGTTCCTTGGTAAAGTTTTACCTTAGTTAGATGTCCTCTTGAAATTAATTGAAGGTAGTGTGAACAAGCAGACTTCAAACCCGAAGGGGTAAATTAAACTGTACTCCCTTTTTATTACATATTCTATTAGTCTCCTGTCATTTTATCTATTTTATGACACATTATGTTTGATGAGTGAAAGGGGGAATATATAATTATGATATATATTATAATAAATATAAGTATTATAATATATATTAATGGATTTAGGATGGCTCCGTAGTGTACCAATTCGATGTTTTATACCAGTTAACATAACTATACGAATTCGGACTCCACTGAAGAGCATGTGATACACAGTGGTTAAGGTAGTCACTTTGATACTACCCCGGTGTCTTCCTGTTTTGTGACAACTATTGGTCTGTTCTGAGTCTGAATATGCTATGTTGAAGAATTCGTAAAGTCCTCCGCGAAATTGAATTTATTTTTCAAATAACATTATCTTTGTCAACAAAAATCAAGACCATGTGCATCAGGGTGATTTGCCTTCATAATTCCATAAAAATGTATGGCAAAAGACTGACAACTTGACGTGCACTCTGATATACGCGGTTGATCGATATTTTGTGGGCGTCAGAATGGCAGGTTACCTATGGCAGGCGGCTCTGAAAGTATATTGAGGAATTGCTATCCAATTGCTTATATTTGCTTCGTTTGTTCAGTAATTGCTACATATGATAAATTCAGAGAAATATGGATATTTTTTAAACCAGCTATTCTGACGTCAATTTGGATGGTGGCCGTCGTTTTCAGCGTGAAAGAAGTAAAATTTCTAAAAGTTTGTTGTATCAATAATTGCTTATTAATTGCTTCATTCACCAATTTAAGTATGTGCTTCGTGCACACTTTAGGTAAAAATATTGCTTTTATTAATATCCCTCCATCATTTGGAGGGATATGTTATAATCGCAATATAATCAAACACATTTAAGTACATAGAGAGACGGCTACGTACCCGTAGGACCTCCTAGTTTGGACCTCGTCTAAAAAGATGACCCTTTGGACCCCTTTGTACCGTTTGGACCTTCAAACTTGGATGTTGTCCATACTTGATTACCTTTTAGACCCTCTATTAAGCAACGAGTTCTGTTGGACCTCATTCACATGTCTTCGTATAAAAAGTTAAAATACACTCGTGCACAAAAGTGACACACCTTATTAAAAATAAAACACTACAATATAAATCAATGTTATTAATCAAAAATATAAAAGATCACAACGTTATGTAACAAATAAAAACACATATTCCAGTTACATTTTTCTAATTGGACAAATCTTCAAAACCGTAGGTATACATAAAAATGCATACTATATATTAATTTTGAATGTTTATATCACATTTTAAAAGAAAGAAAAACTGATATAATAATGTAAGTAAATCTAAATCTAAATTGTATGCCGTAGCAACTGGATTTGTGAAGATTGGTGGACAGGCAGCAACTTAATTAAATTTGTAAATATAAGATATCTTTGTATTTTACATATTTGTAAATAACTTTTCAAGTAATCACAGTCTTATTCTCGTAGATTTTTTGTAAATTTAAAATAAATGTATATAAGTAAAATAAAGTATATAAATCACAGAGTTTTTTTAAGTTAAGAAGTTTTTTTACATATGAAACATTACAATATGCGGTTTACCTAAGTGTTATTGATATTTGTACATGGGGTTTTTTAAAATATTTATCCATTACACACCTGTAAATTTGAAAGAAATATAGTTTACACTATAATTTCTTGTGTTGCTTCTACTGACCACGGATTGCTGTTTGTTGTTAGTGTGCCTGTATTCGCTTATGCTATTTCGCCTAATTATTAGAATTCTGGTTAAACATTTTCAACACAACTGTACCTTTTTTACTAAAATAACGCCGGGCGAATACTTAATAAAAACATATTTTATTAAGGTCCAAAAGGTATTAGAATTGAGGTCCAACAGGTTCATCTTTAGTAGTTTTAATTTTGAAGGTCCAAAGGGTACTTAAAAAGAGGTCCAATGGGCACATTGATTATTATATTTTAAAGAAGGTCCAAAGGGACTTAAAATGAGGTCGGACGGGTACTTTTGCGATAGAGGGTCTAATCTTGTAGGTCCAACGGGTACGCAGCCAGAGAGACGCTGCTGCCCGTTCTCGGGTAGATATTCCCTCGGGTCGATTTCTATGCCCCCACAGGATGAGATAGGGTGACGATATTCTTTGCCACAGCAACACAGTAAAAATAAGCTCAACAAGCTCAAAAAGCGCAATAAGGTGTATGAAATATAACAGAACGGTCTAGAATATATTCCATTTTCTCGGAAATAACACATTCCTTTCAGAATATCTCATTACCATTGTGTACGTGTCCTTTGTGCGCGGACAAGTTGAAAGCTTTGTTAGGAGCGTGTGAAAACGTTTAAGGACTATATAATAACATAATATAAAAACCGTCCATGCACGTGTCAGAGTAGTGCATATATATTCTGCTCGCGCAACGACCCGTGTATTCTGCTTCGTATTAAGTTCATATGTTATCCATATACTACAATGAACTGAGAGTACTTTTAGCCCAACGTGAAACTTCAATAACTATTAGCAATAGCGATTGGTGATACTACATGACTGGCCTGTTGGTCGTAATCGTAAATCGTAGAACATACATGGGGGTGATTCGGACGCTCTTCATCATAAAGTATCTAAATTTTGCGCTTGAACGTCAACTCCTCGGCCACCGCTTAAACTTTTAACCGCTTTAGTAGTTTAGGCGTAAAAGAGTAACAAAGATACATCAATACATCTATACTCAAAAACTTTCGCATTTATAATATTAGTAGGATGTGTACCTGTAACGGTTTTGGCAGTGCACGCCGGAATAGCTCGCACATGTTTGATTTTTCCTACTTACTTGACACTTATCGTCATATTTTAGACAATTCACACAATATCTTTATAAATTGTAGCCTATGTGTTATTCTGATTTATAAGCTATATTATTGTAAAGTTTCATTGAAATCCATTCTGTAGTTTTTACTTGAAAGAGTAACAAACATCCATCCATCCATACTTATTTTATTATTATTATTATCGCGTTTATAATGTTAGGTAATCGGATTAGTATAAAGCTTATGTTTGAGGTTTGTCTTCTCTAGTAAAGGAATAAAAGATTTTCATTCGTTAGGTATATATACGTTGTAACGTTCAGTAGTAGAGACATTAATTAGGTTCTATTCGATCGTAAAACATTGGCAATAGGAGTCACTTGGGTACTACATTTTATTACTGCTGCAAAACACCAATACGATCGTAACAAGATTAGACCGCACTGAGTATTTGACCTTTTGTAAAGCAGACCAATGAGGGCTACCACGTCTTCATTAAGAACTTCGGACACATACCCTCACTTAGATAAAAAAAACAATGTTCTCATTTATAGCACTTACTTACTTCATACTACATTAGGAAACTAAATAATCTACAAGTGAAAAGAAAAGTGAACATCAGTCACTGTATTTGCTTGTGGAGTTGTGGTGCCAAAAACATATACATACATGTCAATTCAGGGACACAGAATGGTCTCTCCCTCTTACTCGCCACAGCAACTCTTTTTAGCAGGATCAACAGTGGGACAAAATGAAATGACACTAAGCAGTGAGGCTCACGCATATCCCTGAGAATCGAAATCGTCCTAGGGAATACCTACCAGAGAACGGGCAGCACCGTTTTTCTGTGTACTATGACCATCAAACTGCGATCGCCAACCCGTCTGCCAAGCGTGGCGATCATGGCATATCCCCCCATTCTTTGGGGATTTGACAAGCAGTGATAGTACTTTGGGTCACATGATGAAGCTCATTAAAAATAGATTTATCTTGTGGATATATATTCGAACATGAATTTACTCAGTCCAAAAGTAAGCTCAGAAACCGATTATTTCCTAAAACCACCGGAGACATGGCTACCGAAATGTGTGGTAGTTAATTTTCTCATTAACGAGCTCATTTGATTTATGCGGAGCCAGGAGTTTGGCAGTAAACAGGCATGCATGGCTGCTTTTAAACAGGTTATAGCTATTTAATGGAATTAGTTATTTGCTCTTATAATTACCTAATGAAGCACGTTACAATCAATATTAATGCCATGTTTATCCCGTGAGAGCAAAAATCAAGCCGGTCGATCATTAATCAAATCAATCGACTTCATAAATCGGCATTGGTATCCACCATAATTCGTGATTCTTCGTTCCCATGTTAGTAAATAGCTGGCTACCCGTGGTTTTACCCGCGTTAAACTTTATCAATTATATCTTATATGTTATTCGGATATATAAGCTATATTAGTACAAAGTTTCATCAAAATCCGTTCAGTAGTGTTTGCGTGAAAGAGTAACAACCAACAAACAAGCTTATATATCCGAATAACATTCAACTCACAAATTTTATAATTTATAATATTAGCAAGATAGGTTTTAGTCCAGTCCTCGCGCAAACCGTAGCATGGTAACAAACCACAATAATCATAAAACTACCACCAAATAATACAAGATTCATACCTTAAAGGTGTAGATAATAACAATTAAATCCACAACACAGGGAATGTAGGGATTGCAGACTTACTAAAATCCCTAACTGTGAACGGACTCCTTTAAACACAAGCGACGTTCAAGTTCTAATATGGCTGCCAAGCTATAGCAATTTAAATTAATACCTATTAACATAAAATTATGAATCTATTTTCATTTGGTCAATGGAGTACTTAGGAGCGTGACAAAGAGCTAACTAACCCCACTTAGCTCATTAAATTTTACGTTAAACGCGAAAACTCGTCTGCAGGAAATTAAACGGTGGATAAGAAAAGTTTGTCAGTGTCACTCCATTAGCATCCCGTTGGGTGTCTTAATAGAGCAGGATTACGCGATCAAAGCAATGGTTTATAAGGTCTATAGCAAAATGACATTATCTATGTAAAAAATTACCTAACTTATCCACCTTTTACCGTTTATGCATAATACAATTCAATGCGATCGAATCTACTCTGATCCCTTAGTTAGGGATCAGAGTAGAACAATGTAACAGACCTTGTACTATGGAAACCAGATAACTGATATAGTACATTACTTAGTAAATACTATTATATAGATTCTATACTATTATATAGATAATAATCATAGATCGGGCTAGGTAGAGCGATTTTTGGTACTTGCGACATGTTTTAATTGTATGGACATGCCTGGAATCCCAGGATTCACCGAGATTTACATTATATGCTTATTGTTAACGTTGGTAATGATTTTTAGAGGCTCTCATGCGAGTGTGTGCATATATGATGAACTGAAATTAGACCGCATTGAATTATATTATCCATAAACTTAGGTGAAATAAGTTAGGTATTTTTTATATAGATAATGTCAGTTGAAATCAAAATCAATTTCATTGATGCAATCTTTATTCAGACACAATGCAGTCGTTTGCACTAGTACAGTTCAGGACTCCTGGAATACCGGTGTTATGTAATAATATATATATTTGCCCCGTTAGTCTAGCGGTAGCGTGTTCACCCGTAGAGAACGAGGTCCTGGGTTCAAATCCCGGGTCGGGCGAAAAGTGATTTTGGGACTTTTCTGTAAAAAGAATAAATTCTCAGCATCAGCCTGAAGTCTGGGAGTTGGCGGTATTATACCCCCGTGCCTCGGAGAGCACGTAAAGCCGTCGGTCCTGTACCTGACCTCTTTCAGGTCGTGTCGCATAGGCGTCCCATCGGATCATGAGAGTGATGGAATAGAAAGTGCTCTTGTGGTTGCCTACACACTTGAGCACTATAATATGTCCCGCGCAGATGGCAAATCTCTGTTGAGACTGGCCGCCGTGGCTAAAATTCGGCTAGGAGGACATTATTATTAGTATATATTTGGAGACTTTAGCCCTAAATGGCTCTAATCTCTATCTATTTCCATCACTAATAATAATATTCGCTTAAACTAATGCTATGATCGCGTAACTGTCCGTTATAAAGCCGCAACGCTTCATTATGGAGAGGCTGGCCGATCATTTATCTTATAACAAATTCCTCTAACATTTTCAACCCGTCATGTTTCTATTATGCTTTTGAAACGTCGCGACAGTTCAGTGATATACATGTCTGGGCCTTTAATACGTGGGTTCGCCATATCTGAGTCTTAAAATACCGTGGGTTAATTTGTTAGATATGTAGATGTAAAAATTATACAGCGTGTAATATAAATAGTACAATGTATTTCTTAATTCTATCTAACAGACTGAGCTAGAATTTGAATTGACTTCAAAAAGAAATTACTCCCTCTCACATACACTCACTCATACTCACGACACGCAGAGAGAGGAATCCATAATTTAATTTAAGCATGATATTGGATTTAGTTTTTGTTAAGTATATATATAAATATATGTCCATGTATAATATTTTTCTTAATTTATTTTAATTTTTTAAGTTTGTTTTGTTAGTCATTGTTCAGTATAACTGCATGGATTGGAGAATGAGCACTGCTGCCTGAGATACAGCCTAGTTCAGGCACTGATGTAAATTTTTAATTAGAATTAAGTATTTACTGAATAAAGATATTATTATTATTAATTTGACTCTGAACATTTTTTATAACTTTGTTATGCAATTATCTTGGTGTTTATGAATTTAATCTGTTTGTAAAATAAATCTTTTTTATTCTATTGTAAATTATATCATTGTTACCATATATTCTTTTCTCAAATCCGAGGTTACAAATACATCTAATGTTTTTTTCATAACAGAAAGTATACATAGGATTTTTAGGGGCCATAATTTTAATTTACGTATTAATGAATTGATGTTCTACAAATATCAGTTTCAAACAATATACCAAATGGGCGCGGTGTTATAGTAGATTAATTAAGCTAAATTTTACTTGTTAAGTTATACCCAACTTTAAATTAGTACGTCGTACTCTAATGTTATTACTATTTCGTGTCCATAGTGACGATATAAAATAGTACGTAGTAGTAGTAAGTTACACAAACCATATTATTATTAAAATGAGTATATTATGATGAATATAATTATACGTGACACCTACTTTCAGTTCAAATTTAACTTCACGCTACAGATTTATGATGATAATAATGTCCTTCTAGCCATCTGCGCGGGACATACTTAAAGTTTTACATATAATTTACTAATAATAATGTCTTCCCGGCCGAATTTCGACCATGGCGGCCAGTCTCAATGGAGATTAGCCGATTGCGCAGGACATATTATAGTGCACAAGTGTGTGGGCAAACACAGGAGCACTTTCTATTCCATCACTCTCATGATGGGACGACTAGCGAGACGACCGGAAAGAGGTCAGGTACAGGACCGAGGGCTTTACGTGCTCTCCGAGGCACGGGGGTGTGATACCGCCAACTTTCAGACTTCGGGCTGATACTGAGAAATTTATTTTTAAATGAAAAGTCCCAAAATCACTTTTTGGCCTGATCCGGGATTTGAACCCAGGACCTCAACATCTGCGGTTGACCACGCTGGCGCTAGACCAACGAGGCAGTCGATGATTTACTACATCGTATCGGAATGACTCTATCGATGTTAAAGTTATACCTTTTTCCATATTAAAATTAATGCTGCCTCCATAAACGTCGAGATAAAAATACAAGATATTATTATTGTAACAATATATTTTGCTGATAAAATCAGACAGCTGAACTCTACTTCGACATTGTAATATTTAAAGTAAACAATCTGGCGCTCAAAGAAATGCAAACTAAAATTGAACGTCGTTACTATGCAACGCCAGCACGGATTACATTTTCAAATGAACTGTATACGTTTAACACTGAAGAACTTCGATTTCACAGGAATATACTATGTAGGTAGAAGTGGCATTAATTAACCGACATAGCCGTAAGAATTGCCAAGCTGAAGTGGCAGTGGGCAGGGCACATAGCTCGTAGCGCCGACGGCCGCTGGGGCAGTAAGGTTCTCGAGTGGCGACCACGAACCGGAAGTGCAGCGAGGGCAGGCCTCCTATAAGATGGACCGATGATCTTATGCGGGTCGCTGGAAATCGCTGGATGCGGATAGCGCAAGACCGGCAATTGTGGAGATCTTTGGGGGAGGCCTTTGTCCAGCAGTGGACGTCTTTCGGCTGATATGATGAAGTGGCATTCACTTTTGAGCTATTCCATTTTTACGATTATCTCTTGTGATGGTCTGAGAGAGACACAAAAATATGGTTTGGCTATGAATCTGGTTTCTAGTACTGAATCAAAAAATCTATTTGATTACTTGGTATTCCCTCTACATTAACTGCCTCGTTGTAGTGTTAGCGTGCGGCCCTGGGTTCAATGTCCGGATCGCGAAAAAGTGATTTTGGGACTTTTCTGTTAAGAAAATTTCTCAGTATCAACTCGAAGTCTGGGAGTTGGCGGTATTACAGCCTCGTGCCGTGGACAGCACGTAGAGCTGTCAGTCATGTACCTTACCTCTTTCCGGACGTGTCGCTAGTCGTCCCATCGGATCATGAGAGCGATGGAATAGAAAGTGCCCCTGTGTTTGCGCACACACTTATGCACTATAATATGTCCTGCGCGGTTGGAATACTATTTCGGCCAAAATATATTTTATAATTATATATAATAAAATACTTAATACCACGACCCCAATTTTAAAATAAAAAAATATGCCTTTTCTATCATAATAAGCCTATGTTCCAATTCTGTATTCCAGTATAAACTAAAAGATAATCCAATAAGGGGCACAGTCGCAAGGCAACAAATATTACAAGCTTATCACACCATCCATCCACCATCACCAAACCTTGACAATAACTTAATACAAGCTAGCTAAATATAAGATTATGAAAGAAAATTAAGAAATAAATTTTATAAATGTTTTAACAATCCGTGTATCTAAATATCTATATGTAACAAAAATAAGTACTTAACTATATTACTACAAACATGTTCTGCATATTTACAAGCGCTTTTTTGAAGTCTACGTGAATATTACCTTTTTATATTTAAATTCTTATTTTATTTTTAAAAATATATTGGCATTAACTTTTTTGCATATCAACCAGATTTATCTAGATATACCAAGTTCAATGAAGTCCCAGAGATATAAGAAATATGCAAGCTACTCTACCGCTTCAGCAAGCTAGAGACACGTAGCGTGACATGAATTGTTGATAAGACTGAAACGACACGACGTAATGAGCACCCGACGAACGAAACGTCTTTTGTTCAATACTAAATATGTAGAGGTAGCATATGTATATGTAGCCTCATTGGTCTACCGGTGGAGTATTCAACCGCAGACATTGAGGTCCTTAGTTCAAATCCCGGGTCGCGTCAAAATTTGATTTTGAGATTTTTGCTAAATCTTGATTCTTGTAAAAAGAAATTTCTCAGCATCAGCTCGAAGTCTGGGATTTGGCGGTCTTACACCCCCGTGCCTCGAAGAGCACGTAAAGCTGCCGGTCATGTACCTGACCTCTTTCCGGTCGCTAGAGTGAGCAAGTGCCCCAGTGTTTGTGTACACACTTGTGCGCAATTGGCGAATTTGGGCCACGGCGGCCAGTCTCAATGGAAGTTCTCATTGTGAATGGCCACCGTGGCCTAAATTCGGCCGGGAGGACATTATTATGTTGGGTTTGGACTGTACATTTATCACGTTTCGTATTATTACTTGCTTGGTTGTTGATCAATAATACAAACCATAATGGAACCCACATAAAATCTATACATATAATAAAATCGTAGGAAAGTCAAAACTGTAAATTGAATATTTTTTTAAAAGGATACTTGGGGCGTGATCTGTAATCGATATATAAGTTTTAGAATTTTTGTCTGTGTGTCTGTTTGTCTGTATGTATGTCCGGGCTAAACTCAAAAAGTACTGCATGGATTTACTTCAAATTTTGCATGAATATTACCAAGAGGTCGGGTCAACATATAGGCTACATATTATCACGCTATCACCTACGGGGGAGGAGCTATGATAATTTATAAAATGTAACGCGGGTAAAACCGCTGGCACAGCTAGTTTAATATAAATGTTAAATAAATTTACTCAGTATTTCAAACTATTTCGGACAATATAGAAACTACCCTTATATAGCTCATAAGTATCGAAAATTTTCATAATCATTTGAGGAAATTTAGTATCTCTAATATTTCGTGTAATGTTGCACAATATACAAGTATCGGAGTCCCTTAGATGCTAGTTCCTTTGTTTTTGTTTTAACTACCAATTTTTTTTAACTATCAGGGTAGCAATTCTACTACTAATGAGTAGGTATTGTATAGCCCAGCTTAAGGTTAAACAAAAATAATAATAGAACCCCAGCACAGCGGTATGAGGCATTTTTAATGGCATCTCGATCAGGTTTTCTCGTTACTCTTATTTCGAACTAGCTGTGCCCCGCGGTTTTATCCGCGTTAAATTTTATAAATTATCACAGTTCCTCCCCCGTAGGTGTTAGCGTGATAATATGTAGCCTATATGTTGACCCGACCTCCTACTAATATTCATGCAAAACTTGAAGTAAATCCATGCAGTACTTTTTGAGTTTATACCGGACATACTTACAGACAAACAGATAAACAGACAAACATTCTAAAAACTATATTTTAGGCTTCGATATCGGATGTAGATCACGCCCCAAGTATCCTCTTTAAAAAATATTCAATGTACAGTTTTCACTTTCCTACGATTTTATTATATGTATAGATTTGATCGGTGCATTAGACAAACATTGGCGTGAGTCATAAATGTTGGCCAAAGTCTAGTGTTTAAATCTCTACTGGGAATTATTTCCTTAGTGTGGGTGTTGTCTTTTGTCATCAAAAAGTAATACTGTAATATCTTAATATTTTTGAAAACTTTCGCAATTTGTACGCACTTTCATATATTGTGGATACGGGTATCGATGGCAATTACAAATTGAGGCAAATATTTATATCTTGGTTTTTATCGCGATCAACAATATATATATATGATGTGTCCACACTATGTATATGTAAACTGTAATATTACTCTTTGACCGCAAACAGATAAAAGCAAACCTATAAAATCTTTTATTAATGCCCAACATTTTTGATATGATTAAATCAGTCAACCAAAGTGTGGTTAATTAATCACAGCCAAATAAAATTTATTTTTGCGTTGAGTCATGTTCATAATTTATTAGCAAAATTTAAGCTAATAAGCAGCAGTTTGTTTAACCTGAACAAACAACAATTGTTTGCATTTAATTCACCTTAAATTGTCGACGTAATATTTTATGTAATCTTTTATGTTTATCTATGATATTACGAAGGACTTTTTTATTTAAAATAAAAATAAATAAATAAAAAAATAAAAAAATAAAATAAAAATCATTTATTTTCAGACCAGCAGATCCATAGTGTTAGTAACAATATATCTGTTCACCCACCATCCTCAGGACTCTGTTCGAGCTACGTTGCACCCTGTACGTCAGTGATGCAATCTTTTTTCGCATTACTGCATAAAAGTCATCCACGCAAGCATCAGCAAACATACCTGACGCACTACAGAAGCGTGGTAGCCGCAACAGAGCCCTGAAGATGTTGTTGTATTGAACGCGTAGGGCATTGTAGGATTTCTGAGTGAAGCTGGCCCATAGGCTACTCGTGTAAAATACTTGGCAATATGCTTTAAAAAGCGTGATCTTGACCTCAGCTGTACATCGAGCAAACCTATGCGCCAACATATTACCACGTACCGACAATGACCTACGCTCTCTCTCAATATCCAGATCATCACACATGTTTTCGGTGACTATATGGCCTAAATACTTAAACTGCGTGACACGGTTCAAAGTCACTGCGTTAAGTGTGAGTGGTGGTATTATGGATGGCCCTTTATTGTTAGATTTAAATAACATGAACTCACTCTTTTTTGAATTGTACTTCAAACCGTGTGACACGGCATAAGACTCACATATCCTCAACAGCTGTCTAAGACCCCCAATTGAAGGACTCAAGAGCACCATGTCATCTGCGTAACTTAGGTTATTTACGCACACATCGTCCACAAAGCATCCGACATGTGTACTGCTAAGTTCCTTAATCAAGTCATTGACATAGATATTAAAAAGACGAGGGGATGTCAAACCTCCCTGTCTCACCCCACATTTCATATAATACTCATCAGAATATGAATTTCCCCATCTCACAACATTTATCTGATTGCTGTACCAATATGAAAATATTGTGATAATATCAGGAGATACACCAGCGTCTCTAAGCTTTGTCCACAGCCTGCTATATGAAACCATGTCAAAGGCTTTGGATAAATCCAGGAAACATGCATTAACGGGAGTTTTTCTTTTGACATAATAATTAACAGTATGTTAAAACATACTGTTAATTACTTTAAAAAGCTAATATAGCACTCTCCGTAGCAAGCCCTGCCCGAAAGCCAAATTGCGTGTCCTGCAACGAAGATGTCACTCTGTCAAGCTGCTTGTCCAGTAATCCATCAAAAACCTTTGCTATGATTGTGGCTAAAGAGATTGGTCTATAGTTTAATTTATCCGACGTGTCTCCAGTAGGATTTTTCACAATAGGTACCACAACAGTCTTCATAAGATCCTTAGGTAAATAAGAATGACGTAAGCACAGAGTAAACAGCATACCTAATACTCTACTGAGATGAGGTCCAGCGTGCTGCAAATGCTCGATGCTGAGTCCATCATGGCCAGGTGACTTACCACGTTTCATATTCTCTATAATAGTCAATACGTCTTTGGCAGAGTATCTCATAGGCTGGCCATGACAATACTCAACATCTTGCACTGACTGCAAACCCGATTGCACTATAAAGTTGTCCTTAAAAATGTTAGCTATTTTCCTCGGGTCACTAACCCCATCAACGCTAACAGGGAGTCTTATCTTACTATTCAATTTCTTAGTTCCCTTCCAAAACTTACTAAACTTTTTTGCAGAGTGCTGGGAGGCCAAGATATCCATTTTAATTTGTTCCTGATTATTAATACAATATTTTAACCTAGATTTAAATAATTTTCTACTTTCATACATTTTTTCATAAATAGGGCCCCCATTAGGCTTTCCATACTGAACCCAGAATTGAAAATCAGCTCTAGCCTGTTTATGTGCTTCCTTAACATGCTTATTCCAGCCATGCACAATTTTAAATTTTGTTGGCTTTGCTGACTTTCTACAACTTGCTATTGATGCATGAGTTAGAACATGAACAATGTCTTGATAAAGTTTTTCAAGTAAATGTCCATGTTCCAAATCATTACACATCCTATCTGCACAGTCATTAAATTCACTAGGAACATTTAGGCACCTTAAACTATTATTACATAATTGGTAATATTCATTAATTTCATCTACCTCTCTCACACCCCAAACAATATTATTAAACAAAGAATTATTACTTAATTCTAACTTAGACTTAATTACCCCCAGATTACATGTTATTTGCAATGGAAAGTGATCAGACCAATACACATCATGGTGGATCTTGGCATTTAGCACTAACTGCCATGCTGACTTAGTAACCAGGCAATGATCCAACCAGCTTTTACACCCATTTGCCTCACTTAAGAATGTATAGGTATCAGAAGAGATGCCTAACTTTAAAATATCGGCACAAACCCACTCATTATCTGAACAAAAATCTAACATTTCTCTACCAAATGAAGCTGTAGGGTGGGCATTCAGATCCCCCAAGATAAATACATGTTCCACATTGTTGTCCTGAATAACAGCACTAATCTCACCTAAAACATGGGTAAATTCCGGGAGGTTAGACTGACAGTCCGTCGGCATATACACACTAAAGAACAAAGTCTCTCGATTATCACTAATTATAGCTTTTATCGCTACTATGCGATCACTCGCGCACTTAACAATTGACACACTACTAAACACATTTTTACGCCACATTAGTGCAACGCCACCAAAGGGCCTGCCTCTCTGAACGCCAGCCGTAGGGTCCATGGATGATTTGGCCGTGTAACTGAAGTCTTCACTTATATCAGCAAGAGAAGATAAATCATGCGTATACAGCCAAGTTTCTTGTAGGGCCAACACATCGGTTTGTTTACATAGACTTCTGACACATTCAATACCTTTCTTGAGGTTTTTACAGTTAAACGATATTAATCGGGTTTGATCCATTAATATTTGGTTTATTATTGCACGATACTGGCTTTCTTGTTACTTCCAGCTAACCGTTTTGTCTAAAATGTATAAACCTTCTAAATGTAATTCCGTCAGGCCACAGCCCGTCGTTTAAGAATGTGTCAATCTTGTCCTTTAACACGTATATTTTAAAGGAATTGTACAACCTCTCCCTTTTCGTTGTCATTTTCTCCGGGCTAACAGTCTCCTGCGTTTTTTCCAAGATGTATTCACGAATGTCATTTTCAGATGTGTTCTTGTTTACATTCGAGATAAATAGGGGAATCTTTGTTTCCGCCGCCTTAAAGTTAGTCCCCGGTTGGTTTACTGCCTTTCCTTTCTTACTCTCAAATCTGTTTTTATATCTCTTTCTTTGCACAACTGTCCAATTTTCATCCTTTTGTTTGTGTTGTAAAAAATTTCCTCCTTTTTTCACAACCTCCGCCATACTTGGTAACGTCACATCAATTTTATCATTGTGATCTGTCACTGTCACTGCGAATTTTTGTTGGGAGCGTTCCATAGGTGTAAACGCAACTGAGGTCGCCTCAATTTTACCTGCGCTAGAGCAAGACAACTCATCCATGCTAACTTCACGGCCGCTGCCGCCTGCACCGTCGCCCGGGCCGTTCGCATTTAATTCCATAATGTCGGTATTCAATAAATGAGTTAAACCAACCGGCCCACTTTCGCAAAAATAAGCGCCTCTTTTTTGCGTGTTAACATAATTAGGACAATCCGTTAAAGATGAGAACTTTAGATTCGTCATCTCGTTTCGTAAATCCTGCAATTGATCAACACTCACATATTCACTCTTAATCTCCTCAATATCACGTCGTAACAGTACTATATCCTTTAAAAGTTTCGTTACATCAATGTGGTCAAACGACACTGGTGGTAGTTTTTGTAAATCACGAGCCACGAAAATAGGGATCAATTCCGGGTCTATTTCCTTGAAAAGAGAGATAATGTCTTCCAAGTCTCGTTGTTTCTTTCCATCTTTTCGCCTTGATTTTAGCCGTTGAGAAGTCGTAACGGATTCAAAAAGCAGTTTTTTAGCTTCTTGTACGTCCGGCTCCGAAAAAGCTGATAAACAAACACGGATTATGGATTCCGTATCCATCACATCATGCTTGTTCTGTATAAATGACAGAACCTCACTAATTATTATGTTACAGCTCGAACATTTTAACTTATTAGGCTCCATGTTTATTTTACCCGCGCGTCACAGCTGCGCGACCGAGACTGATTTGGTGCGGTGATGATAATAAAGAAATTGAGCTATGCAAAAGATTATTATGAAATGCGAAATATTTAATGGTACAAAACCTATAAATATTTCGCATTTCATCATAATCTTTTCTTATATTAAGTAATAGCACACTGCCATCTGATCCAAATCTAGGCAGTGCCTGTATTGTGGCAATGGTCACCGTAACCTAGTTGGTAGTGCTCCTGCCTACGAAGCTGGTGTTCCTGGGTTCGAATCTCGGTAAGTGCAAATATTTGTGTGATGAGCACGAATATTTGTTTCTGAGTCATGGAAGTTTTCTATGTATTTAAGTATTTATCTATCTATATAAGTATGTATATCGTCGCCTGGTACCCATAGTACAAGCTTTGCTTAGTTTGGGGCTAGGATGATCTGTGTGACATTGTCCCTGGATATTATTATTATTATTAATTAGATGACTGATAAACATATTTATATATGTATTTCTATACATATGATAGACAAATTACATCCAGACACAGAACAAATAATCGTAATTTTTTATGCACAATGGGTTTGCGCTTGACCACGATCTCACCTGAGGGTAAGTGTTGTAAGTAAATGTGGTTGAAGGTGGAACGCGCGAACGCTTCGTTCTAGCCTTGTATAAACCCATGTTATATGAGTCTGGAAATACGTCGTTTGGGATTCCACAGGTTGTATAGCATACCTTAACAAATGTGATCACTCCAAGACAACCAACTATAGAATGGATCGCGAGGTGTCATCGTCAGAAGCAGTTGTCGGTGTAGAGATATATTGTAAACGGTACCTACACTAACACAGTACAATATAACCTGTAAGCAAACAAATAACCCATAATGTATTTATTAACTACTAGGTGCCTCTAGCGGCGTTATCCACGATTAAAAATGTATTTAATAATTCATTCAAAATATCAAACAAATCCGTTCAGCCTTTTTTGCGAACATACCACATACAAACCTTAATATTTATAATATTAGGGAGGAATTAAATTGACTCTTCAACTGAGAAATTATTGAACCCAATACAAAGTTATGGTCCTGACATATTTACTTTGAAGAAATATTGACATATTTATAGTAATAAACTTACTACATTATTTTGCAATTTGTGTTGACCTAAATATTTCTGAAAGCTATTTTATAAAATTGATGTTTTCAGTTGTCTGGTTGCCACAGTACAAGCTCTGCCTAGATTTACTGCCTTCCAAGATATTTATTTATTTGGTTATAATTATATTAACGTTCACAAAAAGTCGAGCGTACGCGGTACGAGTCGATGTCCTTGCGTAGTTAAGCTACGCAATTTAAAAGTTCGTAGCTACTATGACGCAAAATTACGTCGCGGTCGTAGTAACCGTAGTATTTTGCCAAAATTAAAAGAGGTTATTGTTGAAGAATTTTAATTTCTATATTGCATTATTATGTTAATAATGAATACAGATATATTATATCTAAATACTTAAAGCGTTAAGTTGAAGGTATTCTAAATGTTCTTGTATTGGTAATGCTCCCAGAATACTGGCAGCATTGCCACGCTGTATGGCATTACCTATTTGTTGGGAAAATATAGGCCAGCATTCTGGAAACGTGTCGCCTCAACAAGGTGGGCAGCTATTTTTTTATACATAATATAATTAATTACCTATGTTAATTATTCTTATGTCAATAGTATTTTTAATCAAATAATCTTTGATAACATTTAAGCTAAAAAAACATTATTATACACAACCAACCTGGATAATGCAGATGAACTCATACTACTGCTTGGTGCTTTTTAAAAACAAAGACATGCAAGTCGTGAGCTTATAATTTTGATTATCATAGGTACGTAATAATAACTATTAGAGGGATCCAGTTATCAGGTTTCAGATATCTTTTAAAATTAATGCGTAGTTAATTATAAAAACTTTGATTTAGGTAAGTATTTAAAAAAAATATCCGTTTAATTTAAATGTCCCATTTAAACTGATCTTATCCAGAGTAAGTGTTCAATATCAATGATCATCAGTAGGTAGTTGAGAAAATAGTTTGAAGATTGTACTAAGTACTGAAGTAAGTATATATACTCTGTATACGGCTCATCCAGGTTTGTCTTATTCAACGAACAAAAACATGAATAAAACTTTATTTCGTAGTTATTTGTTATTGTTTATCCCTTCAAATCTAAGCACTTTTGTTTATTATTGAGTTCACAATGTATATAATAAAATAAAATGATCGGAGCAAAGTTCATATTCCTATGTGAGAGCAATATACAAAAGTGTATTGAATTTTACTCACAAGACCGTTTTCACATAAATATATATACTTATGTCAGTAACTGAAGGCAACTTTTTCCCATACTGGGAAATATTACAAGTCTTCAGAGTTCACCGAAGTTATACGCGTATTACACAATAATAAGAATAAATTGGTTGCCAAACTCTCTGTAGTAAACTTTTATGCATATCATGGTGGATCGCGTTATTTCTTCATAAAATATGGTATCATATTATTTATGTTACCACACACGCTCTTTTTATTAGTATTTATATATTTACATACATAGACTCACGCCCGTTTCCCAAAAGGATAGGCAGTGACAATGGATTTCCGTTTGTCACGATCCTTGCACACCTTATTTGTCTCGCCTACTCTCATTTCTATATGTAGTGTAGTGTGTAGTAATCAAGAATTTTATTAAAAGTGATCATAATTATGAAATTTGAAACATACAAGAAATTAAGAATATTTGTTTAATATAATGAGTTGTATAAATTTAACTGGGATTGGGAATAGAACTCCTGATCCTCGGGGTCGCAGCTCCATCTGTATTAGCCGCTCCGTCACCACACCGTGGTGTTTGGATTCAAATTTATACCATCCATTCAATATTCTTAGCGCAAGAAAGACGTTTAAAGCCATTTTACCTTCACGGCTATTACGGCTAGGATGCCTGTACTTAGATTGGTCCATACCTATAGACGGCGCAATATATAACTAAAGAAGTAAAGTTATCCTATAAATTAGTTACAAATAATAAATAAATTTCTTGGGACCATAAAGAGTATTTGTATTGTATTGTAATCATAAATAGCGATTGGCCCATTATATATATATATATCTGCTGTGTATAGGTTTGCAAACCATCCAATACAGTATTTCCTTATGCCAGTTAGGATATGAAGTAAGAGGCGAATGACCCAGAAAGGCAATAACAGGCCCAATGAACTGGAATTTCGGACGGACGGCTCTTGAGTCGTCTGAAAGCGTATAACTGGCTATATACCAACCACATAGCCCATAAACTTAGTAAAATGAGTTTATTAGTTACACTATTACATAATGTATATCATTCTTCCTCCAGAATATTATTGAAATATGATTACTACTAATACATAAACAAAACAAAGAAAGTGCACGAAACAAAGTGCCATTACAGATTTTTACAATCTTAATTAGTTACTAGTTGTGCCCCGCGGTATCACCCGTGTTATACGTTATATGTAAAAATATACATATAATTTTATAAATTATAGCTAATGAGCTATAATTTGTGAAATTTAGGGTTATTCAGATACAGAGATATAAGCCTTAAAGATTTGACGGGCCTGTTAGAAAATGCTTGCTTTTCACGCCGGAGGTCGTGAGTTCAATTCCCATCCCCAGGACAGATATTTGTGTGCATGAACATGTCTGTTTGTCTTGGGTCTGGGTGTAATTATCTATATGTATTGTATTTACAAAAGAAACGTAGTATATGTACTCCTACCTATATGCAACTATATAACTGATATTAGTTATCTGGTTTCCATAGTACAAGCTCTGCTTAGTTTGGGATCAGACTGATGGCCGTCCCAGGATATTAATGATAATAGTCTATATTACTACAAAGTTTCATCAACAATTAGCTCTAGTTTTTGCGTGAAAGAGTAAGAATCACCTATATAAGTATACTCGTAGTATTTAGTTATATATAGTAGTATGGACATGTATGTGACATTTAAAGATCGCTAGCATTATCTTCGTCCATTCGTTCGTAAACAGATCACAAAATTGAATGCGAGTCCGGTAGTTCATTGAACGCGATATTTACCTGCCTATTAATGGCGAAATATATGATACTATAATATTTCATTAACATTTTTATATTTATTTTAGATTTATTATTGTTATAGGGTTCCTACATGTACACATTCTGAGTGTGCTAATTTGATGATGTGTTTATACCGGATTTTCTTTTTTTTTCAGGGTAAGCAATGTCTTGGAGCGATATTCTCGGGAAGTATTCGTATATCAAGTTTCGGTAAGTAGTAATATAGAAAACATAAGTTAGGACACGTCTTTTGTTATTGATGTGACACACGACACGTTTGTGATTATTCCTAATATACTCCATATTTGGAATAATCACAAAAGTGTCGTGTGTGTAAATAAATTTAAAATATTTTATTGCGGCAAAAATAACTTTACTAGAAAATTAAAAATTCTTGGTAACTAAAAAGCTTTTCTAAGTTAGCAACATCGGACCATGTTGCCAATGTAGCCAATCTCTCTTTTTAATGATTTACTTTTACTTCATATATGTACAGACGCCAGCACATCCAGCTACCCCGATCTGTCAAATTTCTTTTATAGATTTTCTACTTTATCACATAAGCATAAGGTTCACTTTCAATTGGGAAAATTTAACAGATTGGGGTAGCTTCATGTGCTGGCGTCTGTACATAAATGACACCAGTTTCATTTTAGCATAGTCACACTTATAGCGAATTCATTAAAATTGAATTTTAATAAAACTATAATACTTGCTGAAAAATTATAAAAGTCATATAACATTTTAGTTTCATGAAATGTAAGAAGTGATTACCTAAATACTGTGATCAAACCACTTCTTACTTCCGTACTTTATAAGCAAGAGCTGACTAGTTAGTAATATTTGGGCCATGCATACTAATTTTACTGTTTCTTTGCGATTAATTCTTACCACACGCCATCAAACTGTACTACACATTCTTATAGATATATGTTGCCACTTATGAGACATATAAAAATCTTACATACATTTGCCTACATGAATAAGCACGCGACACTTTTTGGTACAATTTTCCTTAAAGCCGCTTGTGGTACTAGTTCCTGGTAGACAACATCGCGTAAAGATTGCCACCTATTTGCTACTACATATGTATATCTCTTTCTTTCTTTCACTCTATCTCTTTCTGCTATTTACAACAGTAACTGAGCCATATATATGCGAATATCCAGATTCGAGATAGACAAGCTGGTTGTGTAACTTCATACATACATAGACTCACGCCTGTTTCTCAGAGGGGTAGGCAGAGACAACGGATTTCCATTTGTGACGATCTTTGCATACGTCTTGTGTCTCGATTACTGTAATTATATTCTTCATACATGCTCGCCGGTTTAGGGTACTTCTGACCTGCCCTTTCTTGAGAACGTCTCCGATTTGATCAGAGAATGTTCGACAAGGTCTTCCCCTTCCGGTTCTTCCATTCACACAGGCCAGGTATACTTCTTTGGTCAATCTTCTTTCATTCATCCTTTCTAAATGGTCAAACCATCTCAGCATGCCTTTTTCAATCTTTGTGACTACTACCTCTTTCACACCACAACGCTCTCTTACATGAGTATTTCGAATTCTGTCTCTCATAGTCACACCACACATACTTCTAAGAACTCACATTTCCACAGCATTTATTTTACTTTCATTGTTTTTCTGCCATACCCAACTTTCACTTCCATACATTAAAGTTGGCACTAATACTCCATCGTGCACGGCCAGTCGATCCTTCCTTGAGACTGGCCGGCTACTCATAAAGGCGTTTAGTGCCCCATTCACTCTGTTCCCCGCATTTACTCTTCTAACAATATCTTTTTCATATTTCCCATCTCTCGTAAACAAAGTTCCCAAATATACAAACTCTTTCACCTGTTCGACTTTCTCTCCTCCAATCACAATATCACATGCTGTCGTGTATTCATTCCTCTCAAATACCATTACTTTCGTCTTAGCAACATTAATTTTCATCCCTCTCCTTTCAAAAGCTTCATGCATATTTGTTACCATCACCTGCAACTTGTCCACCGATGGTGCAAGTAGAACTTGATCATCAGCGTAAAGCAGACATTTGATGAGTAACTCATTCATCCTTACACCGCATACACTTTCTTTCAAATCTTTTAAACAGCTATCCATGAATAGGTTAAACAACCACGGTGACGCTACACATCCCTGTCTAACACCCTTTTGGATGCTAAACCACCCAGTGTATGACCCGTTAATTCTCACGCAAGCTCTGGAATCCCTATAAAGAGATTTTAGTGCTTGAACAAGGTTGTCGTCCAACCCATACGTGGACAGTACCGACCATAGCTCATTCCTCAACACTCTATCGTAGGCCTTTTCTAAGTCTACGAAGGCACAGTAGACCTTTTGGCCTTTGCCCAAAAACCTCTCTACTATGCTTCGTAGAGAAAAGACCTGATCCATGCATCCCATTCCTCTTCTAAAACCCGTCTGTGCATCCCATATTTTCGCATCGGTTTCTTTCACAACTCTTTCAACCAATACTTTCGCATACAACTTACCAAAGCCCTAATGACCCTGTAGTTTTTACAGTCTTGCCGTGAGCCTTTTCCTTTGTAAAGATGTACGATGACAGCCTTGCACCAATCACTTGGCACTTGGCCGGTGTTATAGCATACATTAAAAAGGATGCACAGCTGACTCGCTATGACGTCATGTCCAGCCTTCAGCATCTCGGAAGTTATCCTGTCATACCCTGGTGACTTACCTGATTTCATACTCTTAATAGCTCTCACAGTCTCACCTATACCAATTTCATCTTTACATTTATTCTTGTCTATACTACTACGTTCACTCTCTGTTACAACGCTTTCATACAAAATACTCCTTTCAAGGTTTTAAGACACATTCTTCCCCTTTCACTATATTTCCATCTTGGTCTCGTATGGAGTTCAGTTCTGAGGTTTGAGTTATGCCTCTTACTGATCTAACGGATTTCCAGAAAAACTTTGATAACATACTAAAACCATTTGCTGGTACGAAACTGAAAAGCTGGGTACCAGCAAATAGTAATACTACTAACTGGCGTGGTTGGCAGATTTGCCTTTCATGCCCCAGGTCGTGGGTTCGAGTCCCACACAGGACAGATATTTGTGTTCATGAACATGTCTGTTTGTCCTGTGTCTGTGTCATTACTTATATAAGTAAGTGTTTACAAAATAAAAGTAGAATATGTAGTATATTAGTTATCTGATTACCATAGTAGCTCTGCTTAATTTGGGATCAGATGGCGTGTGTGAGTCCTAGGATATTATTATTGTACTCATGCGCTCAGATTAGTAGGAGGTATATTATAAATGTAGTTTAATCCTTATATTGCCATCACAGAAATTGCTGAAACGAGTAAAATAAGTAGTTTTATTCTATCACAAAATAAAATCAAATAGTTCTATTCTGCGGTAGTAGATTAGAGCGTAGTGATTTTATAAGTCCCCGAGGAGGTAAAATAGTTAGGTATTGTGTACCTGCCGCGTTAGCACGTTGGTTATAAAACTAGTTTATGGCTCGTATTGTTCGTGAGTACTTCGATTTTCCTTCTTATGTTTACCTTAGCTTAGTTAAGCATTACTAGTGAAATAATATCTAAATACAATGAAAGTTTTACTGGATTATTCAATTTCCTTTTTATTTATAATAAACTTGGAACAATACAGAGAAGATTATCATGGCCCCCGCGTAAAGATGACACGCAAAATCGTGAAGAGTTCCACATATTTTTACCTACATCTGAGTCGCAATCTCGGACCCTGTCGAGTCTTCTCAGTTGGGGCGCATTGGATCCGGTGGTAGCATTAAAGCGCGACGTCGTTATTAACACAAGGTCCGTCATAATAATAATACCTTAATATAGACGGAACCATTGGCAATATGTAGTAAAAATATTAGCCTTAAACTAGATAATTAAACATAATCTCTTGATACGAGCTAGCTAAATATCAATGCTATAATAAAATAAATTTTATAAATGTTTTCATACAATGTGTACCTAAATATCTATGTTACTAGAAATAATAATGTATACAACTATATTACTACAAACATGTTCTGACTATTTACAAGCGCTTTTTTAAAGTCTACGTGAAAAAAAACCTTTTTTATTTTATTTATGTTCCCTCGCCTACCACGCGATGGACCCGGTTTCCGCATGGTGAATCCATGAAATGCTAAGAATTAAGTCTTCTAAGGTTACTGTCTAAATTAGCTGATAATAAAGAATATCTCCACCCCATCTCATTCCGTAGTAGCAATACCTACCAGAGACCGGGCAGCAGCGTCTCCCTATAAACTATAACTATCATACTGCGATTGCCATTCAGTCTTGCAAGATAGATAGATAGGTACACTTTATTGCACATCACAGAATAAAATTTAGATGTAAGTATAGACATAGTTTTAATGTATGTACAATTGGCGGTCTCATCGCATAAGAGCGATTTCTTCCAGACAACCGTTGGATGGACTAGATTAGCAATTGAGAAAAGTGGCTAGCAATGTACTGTAAAATAACTTTAAATGCGATTTAAATAGATACTCAAATACATAGACTAAATATATATATATATATATATATATATATATAATATATATATATATATATAAATATATATGTTAATAAAATACATAAATAATAATATATTATAATATATATAAATATACATACTATTAATAAATAATAAAAGGTACACCAAATGTAAGGATTTGAGAATAATAATAAAAAGAAAAGAAACAGTAGCAGGTTTATGATCTAAAGAGACAGGTAATGATTCTTTACTGAATTTTTAAAAGAGGTAATAGTCTGTGCGCGTTTTATAGGCAATGGCAGGGCATTCCACAGACGAGCTGCTTGAACCGTAAATGATTTATCGAGGAAATCTGTGGAATGTCCCAATATTCTAAGTTGCAGATTCTCCGATGATCTTAAGGGCCTCAAATGTGAATCACATAGGAACTCAAATCTTTCCTTAAGATAGTGGGGACTAGCGGGATTGAACAAAATATTGTAAAGCAGGGAGAGAATATGAGTATTTCGGCGGAGTCTTATAGGGAGCCACTTGAGTTTTTACGGAATTCGGATACATGATCATATTTGCGTAAGCCAAATATGAATCTTATGCAGAAGTTTTGGAGACGCTCAAGTTTATCAAGTTTGTCTTCCGTGAGATCTAGATAGCTGGCATCTGCGTAGTCGAGTACTGGGAGAAGAAGGGATTGAGCAAGCGCAATTTTAGTGGTGGTAAAGAGAAAGTTCCGCAGTCTACGCAGTACTCCTGCAGAGTTGCATATAACCTGCGGCTTGTCTGTTGCAGTTGAGGACCCCAAGAAAGACATGTGTCAAAATAGATCCCCAAGTTTCTCACTGTGGTACTGTACGGTATAACAGTATTGTCAAAAACTACTGGTGGAAGTTGCGACCAGTCAAGTGAGGTGATTTTTCGCGGACTGCCAATAACAATTACCTGACTTTTTGATGGGTTTACGTGAAGTCTATAGGCTTTGCTCCAATAAGAAATATGCTCCAAGTCCTTATTTACTATAGCCACACCATTTGAGATGGTTTCTAATGAAGCTTGCGTGTATACTTGGAGGTCGTCTGCATAAAGGTGGTAGGAAGAATCTAACTGACAGGAAATAGAATTAATAAATATTGAAAATAGTAGCGGAGACAGAACGCCACCCTGAGGCACGCCAGCGGTCGTACTGCACCAGGATGACATAGTATCATCAATGCGAAAAAGCATGGCGATTGTGGCATATCTTCCATCATGAGGAGTCTCTTTCCAGCAGTTCATCATCATCATGTCACTCACCTGACGTATAGCTAGTCTTCTGGTGCGGACGAATATCTTGACGCTCAAGGCTTCTGACTGGTCAAGTTATTTATGTATATAATATTATTATATTCTATATTATTCCAATATCATATATATATATATATATATATATATATATATATATATATATATATATATATATATATATATATATATATATATATATATATATATATATATATTTAATCAACTTATAGTATTAATTTTATAATATTGTAATTTTATTTATAAGTTTATATTTTTGGATTTTATTATTCCTCTGAGGTTTAGTTGTATGTACACAGTCAAATACTTCTAGTATGTTTATACAAAAAATCTAAAACTTAACAATTAAAAAATACATATCTTTTATTGTTGAGTTTAACTTGTTTAACCCTTTCAAAAAATTGTAAATAAAAATTGATCGTAGTTCCGATATAGCACCCTTAACAAGCAGCCGCAATTGTTATTATCTCAGAAATTTTTGATTTGATTTGCAACTTTACTTCCACATCAAGTACTCTTTTATCCCAGGTTAAGAAATACTGTTATTAATCTCAAAGTGCAAGAACTTTCATATTCTATTTCTGCTTACTCATCACGTAAAAGAGAGAATAATAGTGAAGATAGTGTTTTTCATCAAAAATCGATGAATTTAATAAAATGGCCGTCTTGCTTAACGCTGCGACAGTGATAGGGTTGAACACGTATTTGAAATATATTACTTTTTGTTAAGAGTACCTATTTTTAGAATTGTCTTGTAAATTATGTTGTGAGATATTATCTAGAGTAAATTCTGTTGTGTCGATTTATCCTAGAAATTATGTTATAAGAAATTATCCAGTAATTTCTGTTCTTAGAAAGTATCAAGCAAATGATGTTGTTTGGAATTATCCAGTAAATTTTGTTGTTAGGAATTTTGCAGCAAATTTTGTTGTTTGGAATTATCCAGTACACATTACGGAGGAGTTACTTTTAAAAGATGAAGATTTATTGTACACATATTATTTGTATAAAAGATTGTAATGATATGGATGTAATGCATCTATAATATGTATGTATTTAGAGATATATAAGTATATTGTTTGGTTGGCTTAGTATAGGCTCTCCCTTCTTTGGGATCAGATGGCATTGTATTAGTAGTATTTAGTAGTCCTAAGATATTTGTCATTATTAATATTTACATACATACATAGACTCACGCCTGTCTCCCAGAGGGGTAGGCAGAGACAACGGACTTCCATTTGTCACGATCCTTGCACACCTCTTTTGCCTCGATTACTGTCATTATATTCTTCATACATGCTCGCCGGTTTAGGGTACTTCTATTAATATTTATTTATATGTTAACCAGAGGACGGATTTCGACCCTGCCTTATCGAACACAAATCCGAATTTCAATGTAATCATTCGACCGGATACACACCTTTCAACAACGCATTCGAAATCTCATATCTGGCTTACATTCGATAAGCCGGAAGCCTGAAGCCATTCTAAACTTGTTAATTAAACCTTTGATGACTCAAGGTACTGGTTATAAACCATGACCATCAAGAATAGGACCAAGCATAAGAAATAGGATAAAAGCGAAGAAGAAGAGCCTCTCCTTGGTAATATCAAATGAACTTTGGTACCAACCCTAGGTGTACTAGTGCAAACAATATTTAGGGACATACTTTACTTTCTGCACTCCCTTGCTCTACACCGTTTTCTGATAAATCGATTAAATGAAAAATATGGAGTGTGCTGCAAGCTTTGGAAATCGCTTTTTATTAAAAGCTTAGCGGTGACTTTATTTTTTATATTGATAGATTTTACAATATTTTCTTTTGTTACAATATTTCCAGTAAAATGATACCCGCCGGTGGTGTATTCTATTCTATATCGAAGTATTACCACGGTGTTGGCTGTGACCAAAACAAAGAAAGCGAAACATTGTAGCATTGAGCTGACTTTGGGTATTTTTTGATAATTGTTTTCTGTTAGCTTAGATTGCTTTCACTGCTTCACCGGACTAAGAGGCAAGCGAGGGCTCCAGCCGTCTAGATAGTATTACAAATTAACTACCTGCGGTTGAGGGCACCCCCTGTGCGGTTCTAACCTCGACTCTGAGCGGTTACTGGCAGGGAGATGCATGATTGCTATATATATATATATATATGCCTGAGCAGTGAACTGTAACAAAGTGAAGAACCTTTACTACACCAAATCAGAAAAGTTCGAGGTAGGAAGATGGCACCAAGGCGTTATGCCCAAATAATATAATGATAAAGATAAATATTGTTTTTTTTATTTCCTGGTACATTATTCACACACGGCCATCTGATCGCAAACTAAGCAAAGTTCTTATCGTCTGATCTGAACATTAATAATATTACATAGATTAAATGTATGACTGTGGAAAAAATTATATAATTAAAACACCTACATATGTAATTAAACTAACGGTGAAATAATTCGCAGGTTTAATATAAACAACTTTGCATAAGTAGTTTTAATAGTACAAATAATGTTTTGACTATTTACAAGAACTCCTACTGCAGTGCACCCGGTATGTTCGCACTTTGGTCCAGCAGTGCACGTACTTTGGCTGACATGATGAATACCTATAAACAATGTTGTATAATTATGGTACGCGACAGTTTAAAAGTGTAAATAAAATCCTTTTATATTTATCATATAATAAATATAATATAAAAATTGTTAAATTACAATCGTGCAGTTATTCCACACAGTGCTTTCAAAACAGGCAATTTAAAGTTTAAAATACAAGCACGAACGTTATCATACGAAATATAATTACATCATTTGGAACATTTCTCGCTCAAACTTGAGTTTCCACGTAGCGACCCAACGTGACGTCATTGTTCCAGTTCCAACCCACCGGGCGCACACTAATTCCTACTCAGACGGAACTAACGATTGGGTAATTGGGGCAAACCCGTGGCGGAAAACTTACCTACAACCCGACTATCTACACCACAATGTAAATAACAAATGGTATCCATACGTAGCTAAGCTTAGACTTATACCGTTATTCGATGAGATTACAGAATACTTAATTAATGTTTTTAAACTTTCGCGATTTGTACACATTTTTATATACTGTGGACACGGGTCTCATCGCGATAAATATTTAGGTAAATCATTACCTTGTTTACCCGACGTTTCGGCATGGATTGCACCAGCCGTGGTCACGGGTCGACTGGTGTGGCTCGGCAGCGTCGTCTCCGTGAAGCTCGGGTTTCGGTATCTAACCTCGCATGGTCTTGATATTTTTCATTTTTATAAGTAATACTTAATTGTTTGCATCAGGTAAATGAAACCACTGGATATCAAGATTTTACTTCTAAGGAACTCCTTATCTAGCAATCGACGTTTGATGTGATTTTTTAAGGAAAAATTTCGCCAATAGTAACGCAATATTAAGGGATAGGAATAAACAATTGGCTTTTTGGTTGACGGCAAAGAATATCGCCACCCCCTTTTATCCCGTGGGGGGCGAAGAAATCGACCCAAGAGAATATCTTCTAGAGAACGGGCAGCTGTGTCTCTGTGTGTACAATGAAGATCACACTGCGGTCGCCAACCCGTCTGCCCAGGCAGGCAGCATTGCGATTATGGCATATCCATCCAAATGATGGAAATAACTCCATTGTGGAGGCTTTTAAAGAAAAAATCCGCAATGTTTTTGTCAAATTCTTTACGTATAAAAAGAGTAATGTTACAGACATATCTGATTCTTTTTTTGTTTTAATTAAATAAATAGGCGTACACGTTTCAGTTATGAAAGTATAGATACAAATCACGCTCATATCATCCTACTAACATTTTATCCATGCACATTTGGCTGATATAAAATACAAAATATGTGGATTTTCATCGGGAACCCTTCACTCAGAGCTGACAAATGGGGAATTATTCGATCCATCACAGTGAACCTTCGAATCGATGTAATCTCTATAAAATGTTACTACTTTTCCGGCTACCTTCAGTCAGTTGAATGTTGGGTTTCCATTCAATACCATTTCATTTTAAAGCCTTTTTTATCTTTATTCTTTTCTTGTTTTAGTGTCGCTTATAAAAAGGTTTTCTTGTTCTTTTATTGTTGTTTTCTTGTCGTTCAATACCACATGATGATGAACCGCAGATCTTAAGGCCTTGGGTTCAAATCCCAAGTCGGGCCAAAAGAGTGTTATTGTGAATCTGGAAATTTGCGTTATACATCGTTGTCCATCAGAAGCATGTAAAGCCGTCGGTCCGATACCTCATATTTTTCCGGCCATGCGAAGTAGCCCATCCCATTGGATCCTGCGAATGAGGGAATAGAGAATGTACCTGTGTTTGCGCACTATAATTTGCCTCCTTGTGGTGATCTTTGGGGGAGGCCTTTATCCAGCAGTGTACATCTTTCGGCTGATATGATGATGATGATGAATATAATAATAATAATATCTGGGGACAATGTCACACAGATCATCCTAGCCCCAAACTAAGCAATGCTTGTACTATGGGTACCAAGCGACGATATACATACTTATATAGATAGATAAATACATATATATATATATATAGAAAACATCCATGACTCAGAAACAAATATTCGTGCTCATCACAAAAATATTTGCACTTACCGGGATTCGAACCCAGGACCACCAGCTTCGTAGGCAGGAGCACTACCAACTAGGCTATGGTGGTATGGTGATGAATATGCCCCATGTAGATTACTAGACTCCATTAAGAAAGGCTGCCATCGATGTAATATGGTAATAATCTGCACGGCGGTTATTCTCAATGGAGAGTAGCCGGTAAAAAAAAATGCAGTTTTCAAGGACCAATGTGCAGTAATGTGAAGAATAATCACAATGGTACATAATTACAATGAGCCATGTTAATCACCCAGTTATTGGGGTTAACAATTTGCTTTTTCATCTTTTTAAGTCCAACTCGCCCCAGCGAATAATTTTACTCTAAGTTAGCTCCTTGTCAAAGCTTTAATTAACAAACTACTTAACAATGTCAAGTATTCATTGACCAAAAACATTGCTGTCAGTGGAGAGAGCGTTCAAATGAACCGAAAATTGCTTTGCCATGACGGACACTCGTCGTACTAGCACAAAGGTGAACTAAATACGCAGTTCACTTAGTATTATACAAAAGTTTGGCTTTCTTTACTATAGGTATGCATAAAAATTATAACATATTTTTTTATATAATAATTTGTTTATTTCTAAAAACGAAGTACACACGGCTGCATATCGAGCTATACATTTCCAGTATAAGCTGATCCCGCGTTGTATAGGATTCCCATACAATTAGAGGTCAGGTTAGATTGTAGCCGTGTGTTCGACACATGAATACAATATTAATGCAACGTATGTAGTGAAATTTATGCAAAATAATAAGAGTGCAATCACACTAATATTATAAAGGCGAAAGTTTGTGAGTGTGTGAGGGTGTATGTTTATTACTTCTCGGCTAAACGGCTGGAGCGATTTTAATACAAATTGGTATTGAGTTAGCTGACACCCTGGATTAACACATAGCCTATCTCTACTATATGAAAATAAGTCGGGTTTTCCTTCCTGACGCTATAACTCCAGAACGCACAAACCGATTTCCACGGTTTTGCATTCGTTGGAAAGGTCTCGGGCTCCGTGAGGTTTATAGCAAAGAAAATTCATAAAATCTAACGCGAGTAACACCGCGGGGCACAGCTAGTAATTTATAAACTTTAACGCGGGTAAATCCGCGGGGCACAGCTAGTAAGAAATAAATAAGGTTGTACAGTGACAAATTAATTAATACAACATAACAGTTGATCAGTATCAATCACATTATCAGCCTGATATCGTCCTGCTGGACATCTGCCTCTCCCAGAGGTTTTTATAACGTTGCAATTTAATTTTGTAGAGGTTCGTCGGTGACACCGCTTTTGGCATGCTAGTTGGCAACCGCAATCAGGTACTAGCTAGCACACAGGTGGCGCTGCTGCCCGACTTTCTAGTGTATACATTAGTCCCTTTTTACCACACCCGCGGAATAGTACAGGGTGGCCCCGTTATACTTAATGAGTCGGAGAACGCACGACTCAATCATCATCACCATCATATCAGCCGAAAGACGTCCACTGCTGGACAAAGGCCTCCCCCAAAGACCTCCACAATTGCCGGTCTTGCGCTATTCGCATCCAGTAGTTTCAAGCGACCCGCACAAGATCATCGGTCCATCTTGTAGGGGGCCTGCCCACGCTGCGTCTTCCGGTTCGTGGTCGCCACTCAAGAAACTTTCCGCCCCAACGGCCATCGGTTCTACGAGCTATGTGCCCCGCCCACTGCCACGACTCAATATGGTACCAATAATAACAATTAGTTACTTTATCGTACAGACAGTGGTTACTCTAGAGACAGAGTTCTTCAAACCATCTAGTAGCTTCTGACAGAGTTCAACAATTGTTGTCTAATGACAACAGCTGGGATCGGCAGCTTAAGCACATACATTATACAAGTTTAGCAGTCACCTACCTCTAGACTGACCGCGAACTTAGGTACCTAACTTCACCGATCACTAACGAACTGGTGATAATCAACTGGCTGGAATCAAAGATTTCTATGCTACTTCGTATAGTATGGGCAGTGGTTACCCTAGTGTCAGAGTTGTTCAAGCCGCCCAGTAGGCCTCTGATATGGCTTAACGACTGTTGGCTAATGACCACAACCGAGACCGACAGCTTCGAGTGACCTCCGAAGCACGGGGACACTCAGAAATGAAACCACTTTTGCGGTCATCCATCTATCGACTAACCGCGAGTCTAGTTGCTTAACCTCGGCGATCACTTACGGAACGGTGAGAGCATCTAGTTATGAGCGCTCATTTTCTATCCGAGGAACTGTCAGTAAAACGTTGACCGAGCTTTATCGTTGAATCTTCGATAATTTATTATTGGTTGTGTCTGTGGCCAAAACGAGTAGCGGTTAGTAAAGATTGAGTAGAGCTTGGCCTAAAAACACTTGCGAAAATCGGCCAACTGGGCATTAGGTATTACAGTTGTCAACATATTTCGTAAGCCTTTTACGAAACTTGGAACTTTTATGAGCTCCCAACTAAAAGCTTTCAATATTTCCTATAAGCTGTCGAGATTTTCGCTCATCATCGTTTTTGTTTTAAGTTAGTTCTTGCTTTGCGGAAACAGAAAAGTTGGAGGTCTGAGAAACTGTAAGTACATATTTATTTAGGGATAGGCAAATCCATCCGTCGAATTAGGCCTTTTCCTATACCTACTCATCGTATGAAAGGCTTATTTAAGAATGTTTAACTAACTACTTTTCTTTTTATAATACCTCGTAGGATTAGACTTATAAAATGTCAGAAAATATAATTAGGAAGCATATAAATATTGCAGAAGAAATTCAAAGATGTTATTTTTTTAATTTATTAAAATTCTTTCACGAACATACTCAGTAAAGTGGTTCGATATTTTGTGGTAAAATCGTACTGAATAACTTTTTTAACATTTTAAAAAGGCAAAAAGCAGTTGTTGCGCAAGCCCCACTCGCTCTTTGCCAGTTTATATATTTGACGTTTTATTTTCATCCCAGATGAATGCCATCTAGTACGAAAATGAAACACCAATAAGTGCTATTCCATTTATAAATGGACTTTTAAATAAAAGCCAACACATGACGATACATACAGTTATGTAGCTTTGATTATACTCCGTATGTATCGTCAATTTGCCTAAAATTGTATTATAATTTGTTGATACAAATTTGCGATTGGTGCCATTGTGATTGATACCAAAAGATACCATTGCACTCGACCAATTATTAGACAATTCCTCTTTTGTAAAAGTTTGTGGGATGTTTTGTGAGTGAGACGTGCTCAGTCACTGGATATTTTTAAGAAAAGCTATTATGTTGATTTTTAACTAATTACTGCAAAGTATCTTCTGCTCCTATCATCTTGCTGATGTATGTATATTTTGTTTATATTTTATTAATATATAAAACGATAAAAATGCTTTCATTAAATATGCCAACAAACACTTTTCTCCAATCCTGGTCCATTTAACGGGTGTCTGGAAGACATCGCACCTAGCGATAAGGTCGCCATTTGCACAATCTTATTAAACATATTTATATTTCATTTTATGTTATCAGTTTGGTGTACAATAAAGAGTTACTCACTCACTTATTAATGAAGCTTCTCAAGTATGATACTCTTTAGTTATTTTTAGGTAGAGCTTTTGTATAACAATCACGCCTCTCGATAGCATTTACATTGAAGATTGTTCTAGAAACATAGTAAATAATTAGTACAGAACACAATGGATGATGATGGATGGATGATATGGTTTATGTTAACTAAACATCCTGGACATATGTACATACTGAAGACACTGGGTTGTCAAGAGTCGGTCAGACTTCGTAGTTAACTAAGACACTGGAACCCCTATGACCCTGAAATTCTCTACACCCAGACTTGCTGATCTTCAGTTTGAAGTCCTGCAGTTAAGACTTAAGCATAGAATATTCTTCATTTTCTATAATTCCACTGCTTGAAAATTTAAACTACCTTTTTAATTTAAATGTCTGTTACATTGAAATTAAAAAAGTAGTTCAACTTGAATTACTTTAGTGTGCTTTCACAAACGCTTCCACGCTTTTTCAAACTAAGGTTTTACAGATACAGTGTTTATTTAAAGACACATGGTAATACATATAGCGTTCAACTACATAATGTAATATTGTATTTTAAAGCCGTAACAAATTGAAACAGATTTGTGTCCGGAATGATGTCCGGCTTTTACTCCGACTGACTTGGCGGAAAACGTAGATTGACATGCTTTCAATTCTTGAGGGAAATAGGTAGTTTGGTCGTAGAGTGCTGTGTTGCGGTAAAACTGCTACTTTAAACGGTGTTACGGCAAATGGTTATGTAGCTGGTAAATAAAAGTTGCAGTTTTATTATAAAAAGAACACACTCACTTGGGAAATCGTTATATGGAGGGAAACTTTGCAAACATTGACGGACAGAAAGAACACTCAAGCTCAGAATGAATAAATTGAGTTGCATGCATCAGTGAGCCAAACTATAACGGCAAACACGCCTTTTTTATAATTCCGGGCAATGCCTACGTATGCCACCCGCAAAAAGTGTCTACGGGTGGGTATGTCGGACTCGCACCGACTAAACCTGTGAACTTCTCATGGCACCTGATGAGAGGAGACCCGGAAACGCAGATATGATGCGTCTGTGCCCCCCTTTAGGCAAATACGCCTAATTTGGGAAACTTCCAATAATATTTATATTTGATGTCTTCGTAACATTTATATAATGTTTATCGCCTATACAATTAATCTTAAGTATATTTTATTAAAAAAAAGGAAAATTCCTACTGAGTTTTCTGGCAGTGTTTCTCAGTAGCTGCCACGTCATGCACTGCACGGTAGGGTAAAAAAAAACGATTCCACATGTGTAAAAATTTTACGGAATAATAAATGATTTTTGACTTTTGCCAAACACATTTTTTTAATGTTTTCTATTGAAAAATTAAAGAGGTTCCGCGCAATAGTTTCGGAATTATCTACTCATGTATCCCCGTCCGTGACTCGCTTACAAGTAGCGTTATCGACTGAAAATCAGTGCTGGTGTTTACCGTTTCACCCAGCTTATAATGAAACGGCGAGTCTTCGGCTGAACACGCAGGGATATTGTGAGTTTTGTATTATTTAAGTATCATATTTTTGAACCATTTTGACTTCTCAAATAGTCATTAACTCATTTTAGAAAATACTGTCTTTATTGCTGTGGCATCGTAGCTCTCAAATCGATGGACCGATTTCTATGTGCATTTTTTATATGAAAGCCAGTTTCCTTTCTTAGCTATTTTTGGTTGATATCGGTCCAGCAGTGTATGAGTATCGGCACTTTTCCAACGATGTAATATTAGTTGGAGACGGGGGTTTTCCAACGGTAAGGTTAGGTTTATCTTCTATTTCTCTGCTTATGTTTGTGCTGAAATACTTAATTTCTTACTTTTTAGGGTTCCGTAGCCAAATGGCAAAAAACGGAACCCTTATAGATTCATCATGTCTGTCTGTCTGTCTCTCTGTCCGTCCGTATGTCACAGCCACTTTTTTCCGAAACTATATGAGCTGTACTGTTTAAACTTGGTAAGTAGATGTATTCTGTGAACCGCATTATTAATTAAAATAATAATAATTTAGGGGGTTCCCCATACATAGAAATGAAACTAAAAAAAATTTTTTTCATCGTTCCCATACATGTGGGGTATCTATGGATGGGTCTTCAAAAATGATATTGAGGTTCCTAATATCATTTTTTTCTAAACTGAATAGTTAGCGCGAGAGAAACTTCCAAAGTGGAAAAATGAGTGTCCCCCCTCCCCCTGTAACTTCTAAAATAAGAGAATGATAAAACTAAAAAAAATATATGATATACATTACCATGTAAACTAACAACGAAAATTGGTTTAAACGAGATCTAGTAAGTAGTTTTTTTTAATGCGTCATAAATCGTAAACCGCAATTTACCTTTCATTTAATTAACTGAAATACTTGCTGCTGCGAAACCCTTCATTGGCGAGTCCGACTCGCACTTGGCCGGTTTTTTTTATATTCTTTTATCGATACATGTCCAAATAAACGCACTCATTGGGAGGCAAGATTCTTATTCTTGAAATGCTGTAAACAAGTAGGATCATCAGATAAAATATAAAAACGATATATTTTTTATGTAATGTTTTAGTGCTTTATTCTAGCGAATTGGGTGTTACTAGAATATTAGTCACATAAATAATTGCCGTGTACAGATCAAACTCGAAATACGCAGGCGCCAAGTTTGCGTTCAGTGCGAGCGTTAACAACTACATAGTATATTATAGATTTGCTACTTAACATTCATGGTTTAAGATTTGTTTAGCTGTGGGAAACAATCGACTGTCTTATGCATGTCTTAATTGTACGGACGTCACTAACTCGGTAGAGATGACTGAACTTGTGGCGCTGTGGTTAAGTTGGTCGCATCGTTACTACATAAGCGTGTTTCGTGTTCAATCCATCCACAGGAAACTATTTGTGTAGCTTGTATATTGTTGTTCTGAATCTGTGTGTACTTTATGTCCGTGAATGTTTGTTAAGTTATTTCCTATTGCGGATATAGTATTTAAAAAAAGATAAATTTGAATTCAAGAGCATCTTTTATTTTTGCCCTTCTTTATAATATACTGTTTAATTCTTCAGCACCATCTTACCTTAAATAACGTTTCGAGCGCCGCGGTTTTACCCACGTTAAACCAAATAAATTATAGCCCATGTGTTAATCCAGGGTGTTAACTAACTAAATACCATTTATATATATATATATATATATATATATATATATATATATATATATATATATATATATATATATATATATATATATATATATATATGTGTGTGTGTGTGTGTGTGTGTTCGATACATTATTATTTTGTTTTGTACCATTAAACCAAGAGTGGTTTGTATTGGCACTCAAATTAGCTTTTAACACTTAGGAAGAAATGATATGTACTTAATACTTAAGTACATATGATTCCTCAATTAGAATCGCTGCAGCCGTTTAGACGTGAAGAAGTAACAAACATACACACTCACAAACTTTCACCTTTATAATATTAGTGTGATTGTATTTTAACGTAAAATCAAATACTAAAGACAGAATATAATACAATACTTATAATTAGGGAACAAGATGCGTCTGTAAAACTGAATACGCTCGGTGATAGAAACTTACAGTAAGCCAGCCCAGTAGGTACAAGCCCAGCGCTACAGATTTTTACTGGATTCTTTCCTGAAAAAAGACGCAAAATTATTTAATATCACAAAGAGCAGCTTGACAGGGGAATTACCTCCACTATACAGATTACCGCAGATATTTTAGTCTACCATTCAGTCACCCCTATTTCAGAGTTGTCTCAAGACCTCTGAAGAATGTTAACGACCGTTATTTAATGTCTGAAACGAGGACAGATAGATTCCAAAGCACCATAACACTCAGGAACTAAACCATATACACGGTCACCATTTATAGATTAACCGCATGCTGAGATGCTAAACTAGTTTGATAGTTTACTAATCTCGCTGTAAGCCTCATACTGCAGTCATCATAAGTAAGTAATGCGTTCGTGCGTGTGGGTGTGCGTTAGGTTCCCTGTTGAGCAACGCGTGAGTGACACTCAAGGTACAGAATCCATATACATATAATAAAATCGTAGGAAAGTCAAAACTGTACATTGAATATTTTATTTAAAAGATACTTGGGGCGTGATCTACAATCGATATCAAAGCCAAAAATAAAGTTTTTAGCTTTTTTGTCTGTTTATCTGTATGTATGTCCAGGCTAAACGCTATCATCTACGGGGGAGGAGCTGTGATAATTCATAAAGTTTAGCGCGGGTAAAAACGCGGGGCACAGCTAGTACACCTATAATCCGCTACTATACTTATTGGATCCTCCTTTTAAGCAGAAAGTGTCTATATTAGAGGAGTCCGCTCTTCCTTAGCAAGATGTGTTATACAATAGCAAAAGCATATATTATTTACTGCTGAAACTATATAGATAAGAAACTACGTTTTATAAGTTTACTTAGATTAAATTAAATGTGTGTGAGCGAATGAAAGTGGTAGGCTGTATATGTGAATGGGTGTACGTGAGTGTGAGGGTGTGTAAGTGTCTTGACCATACATTTGCTTTTATTATCTACAATGATACCGAAACTTTTGAAAAATTTGGTTTCCAAATTGTTTTGGTATCATTGTAGGTAAGCGTTACTTACATTACATATATTAAAAATAATAATAATAAATATTCTGGAACATTATTTACACACGGCCATCTGATCCCAAACCAAGCAGAGCTTGTACTATAGAAACCAGGTAACTGATATACTAATTTTCTTTTGTAAATACTAACTTGCTTGCTTGATTGTAAATCGATAAATTGGAACGAGGTCTGACTATTGTATTTGAAAAGGGTGGCGTGTGACTAGACCTCAAAACAAACAATGACCTTTGTATCGGTTTCTTGAACGCAACCTCTCAAATTTCCTTTAGCCATCCAATCTTGTTGGTATCGGTTAAGGATTTTTTCCAAGATTGATTCGACGACGGTGGAATGATGTATAGCTAGCTTTAATTTAAATCCTGTATTATTTGTGCACGTGATATAAAAGTTGTAATACCCAAATATTTTGTACTAAATGTATGTATATATTAATAAGATATCTACTATTTATACGGAAGCGAATGAAAATATTTGGAAAACCAAAGAATAATTCAATATTTTTTGCCAATTGACCTAAAACATAAGATATGATATTATAACTGACGATATATTTTTATTATAACTGGAGCATTTTCTATCACCGCTCAATTAATACTCATAAATTAAATACTGTTCATATTCATTGAGGTGGTTGGCAAATGCTTGCTTTTCACGCTGAAGGTCGTGGGTTCAATTCCCACCCAGGGCAGATATTTTTGTGCATGAACATGGTGTTTGTCCTGAGTCTGGGTGTAATTATCTATATAAGTAGGTATGTATTTACAAAAGAAAAGTTATCTGGTTTCTATAGTACCTACAAGCTCTGCTTAGTTTGGGATCAGATGGTCGTGTGTAAATAATAATTATTATATTATTTGATGTACTGACTGCACATCTAATTTACCCGGGCGTAACTGAAAATGTCTTTCGCTGTTAGAAAAGTAGGTTTGGTTAGAACTGCGACCATACAACTTAATACCAGGAACAATTTTATTCATGCAAACAACCCACTTTGAAATATAACAACACGTCGTAACTAATTTGTGCAGCTTTGGAACAAAAGGACATTTTGGGATTTGCATTTTCTATACTTCCCTAAATACAAACCATACTTCGTCGTTGACAAATTAAATTTGCAAGGTGTATCAACTCATTCACTCAATAAACCTTCGTATAAAATAACAGCAAATTGCTTGATGTACTTTATATACTTGTTCAAAATTTCAGTAAAACAGGAAACTTGACTGACTCTGAAGCCCATTCACTAAACCTCAGATAATGAGATCATGCGTCAGTCCAAAAATATAATTTGGATTATTCTAGGAAGAAGGAAGCCTAAAGTCAGGAATGTGGCGTAAAGCTGTAAGTCCTGATGAAGAATACCGATTGTGTTTACTATATTTTTTAAGGATTATCGTGAAACCCACTGAAACTCCTGTAAGCCAGGATCAACAGTCGCACACAATGAAATGACACTGAGCGCTAAGGCTCAGGCGCGTCCCGGAAATCGGGTCAACTGTCTTGGACCCCGCAACGAATTTAATCAGAAATATACAAGCGGGAATTAGTAAAACATTGTTCCTCTTGCTTCCAGTTCAAAGCGGAAGACTGGATTATATAACGGGAGAATTGTAACTAGAAAAGCTAACTTTCAAAGGTTCTAACAAGTGAGCTGAAATATTTGATTCCAAGAGTAGGTACGGCAAAAACGCTTAAATGCTTGAAAATTGTTCCTTGTTATTCTATCCGATTGTGTTGCTAGTCCGTTCTACCTTATCACCTAAGTTAGGCATAGAGAGTGCACTTGTATATGTACAGACGCCAGCACATCAAGCTACCCCAATTGAAAGTGAACCTTATGCTAAAGTGATAAAGTTGAAACTCTATAAAAGAAATTTGACAGATTGGGGTAGCTGGATGTGCTGGCGTCTGTACATTATTTTTTTGTGGACAAAGTCCTGACTAGGCAAATGAGTCCCTGTGTTGCGGGGTACGTCAAACATTTAATTGATAGACACACAATACATCCAGACTAAGAACAACTACTTATGGGTTATACAAATAGTAGTCCTGTGCGAGAATCCAACCCGGGATACGAAGTGGCGAGTCTTAACCACTGCGCCACACGTACAATCATGTTGATATGTTCAATAAGGAAAAACTTAATATAATAATAATCATCATTATCTGATTCTTAATAAATCTTATTCTACTTGATATTTATTTTTTATTTTATTCACAGCTCATCCTAGCCCCAAACTAAGCAAAACTTGTACTATGGGTACCAGGCGACGATATACATACTTATATAGATAGATAAATACTTAAATACATAGAAAACATCCATGACTCAGAAACAAATATTCGTGCTCATCACACAAATATTTGCACTTACCGGGATTCGAACCCAGGACCACCAGCTTCGTAGGCGGGAGCACTACCAACAAGGCTACGGTGACCCATTTATGCATCATCAGCCTGAAATCGCCCACTGCTGGACATAGACCTCCTCCAAAGGTTTCGATTAAGTTACCATTTCGAGGGGTTTGCTCATGTCACAGCGCTTGGCATGCGAGTTGGCGACCGCAGTTAGGTGGTAGCTATACCGCACAGGTAGCGCTGCTGTCCGACTTCCCTTAGTTGCCTTTTACAACACCCACGGGATGGCATGTGGTGGCTCTGTTATTCTTTCTAGGCCGGAAACCATACAGGTAAGACTGCAGAGTCTATAATGTTCCTAGGCCATATTAACAACTGAATAAGACACTGTAATATGCAAAGAAATCATATGAGTATAATAAATTTCCCGCCCAGCGACACTATTCAGCCTGGTTTTTATGGTCGAAATTCACAAGATATTAAAAAGAAATGTAAATGGTAACCAAGGTAAGATACCCCTTTTCTTTAAATAATAATAATATCTAGGAACAATGTCACACAGATCATCCTAGCCCCAAACTAAGAAAACCTTGTACTATGGGTACCAGGCGATGATATAAATACTTATATAGATAGATAAATACTTAAATACATAAAAAACATCCATGACTCAGAAACAAATATTCGTGCTCATCACACAAATATTTGCACTTACCGGGATTCGAACCCAGGACCACCAGCTTCGTAAGCAGGAGTACTACCAACTAGGCTACGGATTACAATCGGAGAATTATTTTCTGATAGAACTATCTTCAATATTTTAAAGACATAAGTTCTCGTCTCAACGTTTTATATAGATACAGTGTTTTTTTTAAACGTAACGTTTACGCGAAAGCAGCACACATGAATAATCATTCATAAAACCAACCCAGCTTTTTGTAACTTAAATAAAATTGTTGTCGCTACGTCGGTATTCGAGAACTCTCGGGAGGCTTAAGTGCGAGCCTCTAAATTTACATACGACGTTTTTACCTCCAAGTGATACTTATTTAACGAGACATTTCAAGGAAAATGTAAGTGAAAAACATACAAAAAAATTAAGGAAAAACTTGGTCTTGTCAACACTAATCATGTAAGGTGGAAATACAAGATTTGTTTGGGAATCTTATAATGGATGATGAATGGCAAAATTAAGGGAACGTCCTTGCTTTAACAAATTTAATCAATTACGGCAGAGGAATTGGGATCTAACTCCCTCTAGTTAACAGTTTGGTTGCAATATCAATTTGAGTGTTAAAAAGCTACCTTATAACAAGTTAGGAGCGTAGTTTATTCCAAAAAATCGAAATCTGTCATTTAAGTAGTCCCATTCCTCTGAAAACATGTAAAAATTACGGTCTTGTGCATGATCTCTCACCAATCGTGTAGGATTTTCTCCAAGCAGAGCTTATACCTACTATGGAAAACAGATAACTGATATAAATAGATAGATAGAACACTCTTTATTGTACACACTCAAACGGAAAGAAAATACATCGGATATAAAGAACATAATGTACAACGGACGGTCTTATCGCCTTAAGCGATCTCTTCCAGACAATCTTTGGATGGATAGGAACTGAAAGTAAAGTAAACAGTAGCAGGAGTGCAACAAATAAATTATACTAAGGAACTGTGATAAATAATAGGTCTTTACCTATGAAATTGCCGTTTTGTATGAAAAAATTTAAACGAATATTTTTCATGAATTTTTTTATTTGTATTAATCGAAGTAATCACCCATGCAATCAATGCATCTTTGCCATCGCAGTGGCAGTTTATTGATGCCCTTCTTAAAGAAATCAGCTGGACGGGAGGCAACAAATTCTTCAAAGGCATTTTGTACTGCCTCTCGGGTATTGAATTTTTTTCCCGCCAAGAAGTTATCCAAATTCTGGAAAAAGTAGTAGTCTGTAGGCGCAAGGTCTGGTGAGTAGGGCGGATGACGGAGAGCTTCCAACCCCAGTTCTTGCAACTTGGAGACCGTCTGCTGTGCAGTATGAGGTCGCGCGTTGTCGTGCAGGAGCAGCGGAGACGAGCGATTGACCAATGCTGGTTGGAGATGCGCCAGCTTCTCCATCATTGTGCTCAGTTCTTCACAGTACACATCTGCAGTAATGCTCACCCCGTTTGGTAAGAAGCTGTGATGAATCACACCGGCGCTAGACCACCAAACAGTGACCATCACTTTTCTAGGGGTAAGTTTTCGTTTAGGGCATTGTTTAGGTGCTGAACCAGGATCCAACCAACTTGCTGAGCGCTTGCGGTTATCAAACAGAATCCATTTTTCATCGCAGGTAACAATGCGGTTCAAAATTCCTTCATTTGTGTGTCTGTTGAGCAGTGCAAGGCACGTCTCGACGCGTACTTCGCGCTGGCGATCATTGAGTTCGTGGGGCACCCATTTGTCAAGCTTTTTTACCTTGCCAATTTGACGCAAATGGACCAATATTGTTTTGACGCTAACGTCGAAAGCTGCTGCTAATTCAGCCGTATATTGTGTATCATCAGCTTCCACAACCGCCTTTAATTCGTCATTGTCGACCAAAGTCTTCGGACGACCGCGAGGTTCATTTTTCAGGTCGAAATTTCCAGAACGGAAGCGAGCAAACCAATAACAGGTGGTGCGTTGGTTTGTAGTGTTAGCTCCGTAAACGTCGTTGATGTTGCGTGCCGCTTGTGCCGCGTTGCTGCCACGACGGTACTCATATTCCATAATTACTCGAATTTTTAACGTATCCATGATGACGAAAAAGATTGAAATGCGATGAAAATGTAACACTAATCAATAAAGAAATGACTACTTTTGGAAAAAAGAATCCATGTTTTTAAAATAAAATTAATTTGAAATTAGAATTCTTAGCCAAACAAAAATTATTTTGATTTGAAATGGCCAGTACCGCAGAACGGCAATTTCATAGGTAAAGACCTAATATATTGCATACCAAATACTTAGTATGACTTCACAAATAATCGTATGTATTATATTCTACATATATACTAACTTTCTTTGGTAAATACATACCTATATAGATAACTAGCTGTGCCTCGCGGTTTTACCCACATTAAATTTTATAAATCATCACAGCTACTCCCCCTTAGGTGATAGCGTGATAATATGTAGCCTATATGTTGACCCAACTTCTTAGTAATATTCATGCGTGTTAACCCCTGTTAACAATGTTTAGGTATATAGTATAACTAGCTTCCGCCCGCGGCTTCGCCCACGTAGTTTTCGACTTTTAAGGAAATACCAATGTAGTAGTACGATACCCCATGCTTAAAGGATGCAGAAATATCTACCTATGTGTTTGAATATGGTAGGTACTGGCAAGTACATAAGCATTTTAGAAATTTGGTGACCACTTGAGACATCATGTGCAAGTGTCTCGACCCTAAACAATATTTATTGGTTTCTATCGAAAGATTGGTTTGGAAAGGGAAGTAACACGTTTATTTTTATGCACAGTAGGAATATTTCGTTAGTCTTAGAACTGTCGCGCGCCGGTTACAATCGGGATTGTTATATTCTAACATATCGCAATAATTTTATAAGATTTAAATTAAAGTCAGTGTGTATTAGTGTTAGAGTCAGTGTTTGCTTATTAAATATTATAACTAAATTAATTAAATTCAGTGAATGTAGCCGGTTTCCTGAAATTGAAAGCTAAGTACACTAGGCAGAACACTGTTTACTATTACATATGTTATTTCCATTAAACACTAAGTACTATATATATATATATATATTACAGGGCAAATTTACTATTTCATATTTTATTTCCATTAAATACTAAGTACTATATATATATATATTACTGGGCAAGACACTGTTTACTATTGTTTCAGATGTTATTCCTATTAAATACTAAGTACCTATATGTAACTTTGGCAAAATACTGTTAATAACTTAACAGTTGTTTCAACTTTTATTGCACTAAACATTACTTGTTAGATGCTAATTTATTACTATTGCATTGTTGATGTTGCCCAGACAATTAGCTATCCATAATAATCAAATGATTATTATTTTATTGTGTTTGAGATAGGTTATTATTTCTAATTTTCATGGCTAGAACTGACGATTATGAATCTAGACATTACAATGTTTACCTGACTGTGAGAACCTAAGATGAAGGTTAACTATATCTATTGGTTCAAATCCAATTAAATACTGATCTAAATGATTTATCCGTTATATATTAATGGAGATTTTTATATGCGCATTGTCGTAACGGTATTCAAGATATAGAGATAACTGGTTCAAATCCAGTTAAATACTTATATAAGTGGTTTATCCGTTATTTATTAATGAATGTTTACAAGATATAAAAATAACTGGTACAAATCCTGGAAAGCCTTGTCTAAAATTCTTTATATATTATCTATTAAGGACATTATTATGTACAGAACGACGACGTCGATATATACTGATGGTTGACTTTTACTTTGACGACATTTACATGACCATATACACATAAGTAGAGTGCTGGCAGTTAGTAAATATAAAACATAAAGTAGAATGAATATATATACAATTGTATGTACGGGGAGATGTGATTTTGGAATACCTATAATGTGACGCAATCTGCGTAAGTGTGCGTAAACTTTATCTATTTCCCGATGAATACGATACAAAGAGGGCGGTTTTTACGGCACACACACACTAACACTAATGAGACATCTATCTCGGATGGTTCGGATCAAGATGATCGAACACGCCAATTGAATCAAGCTACCATTATATACTATAGTGTCGACAGCGTGTAATCCCTGTATGTGTAGACTGTCTAAACAAGCGGGCATGCGATAAGTCATGTGTGGGAGATATCTGTTTGCCCAACGCGGGTCACGTACATGTGAATAAAGGGCATAGATCCCTTCGCAGACAGACTCTCTCATGCAACGCGGGACGCGCTAGAAGCAAGCCTACTGTTACAGCCTTTTGAGAACACGTCTGTGATCGGCCCATATTATAAATCTCCGAAACATACCCTATACTCAAACTATTATGGCTATAGATTACTTAGATCTAGCAACTATCCGAGTATTCTCATATTCACACAAACACACAAGCACGCATGCACGCATGCTACAACTTAAGTTGTCGAGAATGTTAGATTTAAGCTACCGAAACATTTCTCTCAGATAACGTGAATAATTGCGAAAGCTCAAAGTAATTGCCATTAGCGTAAAATTAACAAAATATCATATAACTGAATTACTGAGTTAATTCACAATCACATGAGTGGGATTTTACAATCAAAAGTATCTGAATATACATATATATATAAGTCAACTATTTCTGACACACTCTTGATGACACATGACCTTGACAATGACCCTGAGACTATGAAATAAATAAAATAACTGATATTAATAATTCTAGGAAATCATGGTTAACTCATCATAACTCATGAGACTAATTGTATTGATAATATTTCTTTACAAATTATTACGAGCTATGTTAAGATTAAGTAGACAGTAGTTTTGCATTTTCCGCTTCATCCTACAGGACTCGTGTGAAAACCATTTTCCGGCATATACACGCGGTAGCTGAAACCCGGGGTAAGTTGTAGAAAATAGCCCATATATTATTTTATTTTCATGAATCATTACTGAAACTTGGAACCATATACTGTGTTTAACTACAATTTCAACTAGGATGTTTATTTACAGGAGTTTTCTTTTAAAACGGCATTAATTAAATTTATAAAAACTAAGGTTTGAATATAGGATGTATTAGAATATTATGTTAATTTAATCTAGACGATCACGCACCTTATAAAACTACATATAGACGATCACGCCCAACTAAAACTCAACTAACAATTATTAATTAAATAAAACCTCACACTAGTTTTTCAGCAGAGGCTCAGGCAAGAGGTTAGGTAAGAGTACAGACTTCACGACAGTCTTCCGACAGGGGGGGGGTGGGTTAGTACATCTGATGCCCGTGACCGAGGATCTCGTTTGTAAAAGGCATTGAAATAATTCAATGACGCGAGATAAAAGAACTAAGTTAGATCTTGAAATCGGTACGAAAGTAACTTTATTTTATAATATTCATATTTCTATATAGAGTAGACAATAAAAATAAAACACAACGTAGGTTATACTCGTAATTATTATACATCACAATATTTCTACACAATGTAGGTAATACTCGTAATAATTATATATCACAATAATTTTACACAACGTAGGTAATACTCATAATAATTATACATGATTATATTCATTCAATTTTCTAGATTTAGTTAGATGGAATTGGAACACAACGTATGTGGTTAAACAAAGGATAATGGTTCTGTGTTTTTGGAATGGAAATTGGGCTCTTTTCTGCAACTATTTCTGAGAATGCGTCATATGTGACTTATCTGTATTATATGTTCATTTATTCATTATATGTTCATGTTATATGTTCTCCCGACTGAATTTCGACCACGGCGGATAGTCTCAATGGTGAATAGCCAATCACGTAGGACATATTATAGTGTACAAGCGTGTACGCAAACGCAGGGGCACTTTCTGTTTCATCGCTCTCATGATCCGATGGGACGACTATCGACACGACTGGAAAGAGGTCAGGTACAGGACCAAGGTACTCTCCGAGGCACGTGGGTGTAATACCGCCAACGTCCAGACTTCGGACTGACACAGAGAAATTTCTTTTACGGAAAAATCCCATCTTTATTATATTATTGATTTAGTCATTTGATAAAACTGATGTGAGGCATAGAGATAAAATTTTATATCGAAATCGATTTAGAGTGTATGCGTTCCTAGCAGTCAACAAGAAGTTATCAAACAATGGGGATAATAACTTAAACTTATTACTAAGTCCTACTTTCATAGATAGTAGAATAAATAAGACAATTGGTCTGGTAAAAAAAAAAAAAACGCGGGGGTTCGTTTATTAGTATATAAGCAATTAACAGGCCGGTTGGCGTGGTTGATAAATGATTGGTTTTCATTCCACAGGTCGTGGGTTCGATTCCCACATAGGACAGGTATTTGTGTGTATGAAATGTTGTTTGTCCTGAGCCTAGGTGAGATTATCTAAATATAGAATTATAAGATCTTTGTGGGAGGCCTCTGTCCAGCAGTGGACGTTTTTCGGTTGATATGATGATGATGATAAATTAGGTGCTTACAAAATAAAAGCATATATAATATATCAGTAATCTGGTTTCCATAGTACAAGCTATGCTTAGTTTGGGATCATATGGCCTCGTGTGTATAATGTATATAATTCATTTTTTTTTAATTATGTAACTTAGGTTGAGAAGCCGGTAAAAGATTGAGAGGATTAATGATAGTCTGGGAGGGGAGATCAGTCTACAACAAATAAATTCAATTAATCAAGTAGACCAAAGCATGGTAGATTTAAATTAAGTTAATGAGAAAGTTATGTGGCGCAGTGGTTGAGACAGTCGCCTCGAAGCTTGGTGTCCCGGGTTCGATTCCCGCGCCGGAGAACCATTTGTGTGTTCCATAAATAGGTGTTCTGAGTCTAGATGCAATGTGTGTCTGACAACTATATGTTTGTAAATTATTTCGCGACACAGGAACTAGCTTCCCTAGTGTGGGCTTTGTTTTTATATTAATATAAAAAAAATTTGTACTATTGGTGTTGTCAAGCGATATAATCGCTTTTGCCTAGAATAAATATTAATATTACAGGATGGATTGACAAAATAATACCCTATTTTAATTACGTCCTAAATAAGTACAGTTTGTCTGCAAACAAAACTTTAAAACGTTCCGTTTGTGACAAAGGGAGGGGGATGTAGTAGTACGATACCCCATGCTTAAAGGATGCAGAAATATCTACCTATGTGTTTGAATATGGTAGGTACTGGCAAGTACATAAGCATTATATAGGACCTCAAGTAAAGGAATGCACTCCAAGTTTCTCACAATAATCAGCCATAGGATGTAGGCAAAAAATTAATATTTATCGTTTTGGGTTTAGCTAAGAATTTTAAATTCAAGAGCCCATAAAACTCTAGTCGATAAGTGACACAACAAAAAATCATCGAGGTATTAGAAATTTGGTGACCACTTGAGACATCATGTGCAAGTGTCTCGACCCTAAACAATATTTATTGGTTTCTATCGAAAGATTGGTTTGGAAAGGGAAGTAACACGTTTATTTTTATGCACAGTAGGAATATTTCGTTAGTCTTAGAACTGTCGCGCGCCGGTTACAATCGGGATTGTTATATTCTAACATATCGCAATAATTTTATAAGATTTAAATTAAAGTCAGTGTGTATTAGTGTTAGAGTCAGTGTTTGCTTATTAAATATTATAACTAAATTAATTAAATTCAGTGAATGTAGCCGGTTTCCTGAAATTGAAAGCTAAGTACACTAGGCAGAACACTGTTTACTATTACATATGTTATTTCCATTAAACACTAAGTACTATATATATATATATATATATATTACAGGGCAAATTTACTATTTCATATTTTATTTCCATTAAATACTAAGTACTATATATATATATATTACTGGGCAAGACACTGTTTACTATTGTTTCAGATGTTATTCCTATTAAATACTAAGTACCTATATGTAACTTTGGCAAAATACTGTTAATAACTTAACAGTTGTTTCAACTTTTATTGCACTAAACATTACTTGTTAGATGCTAATTTATTACTATTGCATTGTTGATGTTGCCCAGACAATTAGCTATCCATAATAATCAAATGATTATTATTTTATTGTGTTTGAGATAGGTTATTATTTCTAATTTTCATGGCTAGAACTGACGATTATGAATCTAGACATTACAATGTTTACCTGACTGTGAGAACCTAAGATGAAGGTTAACTATATCTATTGGTTCAAATCCAATTAAATACTGATCTAAATGATTTATCCGTTATATATTAATGGAGATTTTTATATGCGCATTGTCGTAACGGTATTCAAGATATAGAGATAACTGGTTCAAATCCAGTTAAATACTTATATAAGTGGTTTATCCGTTATTTATTAATGAATGTTTACAAGATATAAAAATAACTGGTACAAATCCTGGAAAGCCTTGTCTAAAATTCTTTATATATTATCTATTAAGGACATTATTATGTACAGAACGACGACGTCGATATATACTGATGGTTGACTTTTACTTTGACGACATTTACATGACCATATACACATAAGTAGAGTGCTGGCAGTTAGTAAATATAAAACATAAAGTAGAATGAATATATATACAATTGTATGTACGGGGAGATGTGATTTTGGAATACCTATAATGTGACGCAATCTGCGTAAGTGTGCGTAAACTTTATCTATTTCCCGATGAATACGATACAAAGAGGGCGGTTTTTACGGCACACACACACTAACACTAATGAGACATCTATCTCGGATGGTTCGGATCAAGATGATCGAACACGCCAATTGAATCAAGCTACCATTATATACTATAGTGTCGACAGCGTGTAATCCCTGTATGTGTAGACTGTCTAAACAAGCGGGCATGCGATAAGTCATGTGTGGGAGATATCTGTTTGCCCAACGCGGGTCACGTACATGTGAATAAAGGGCATAGATCCCTTCGCAGACAGACTCTCTCATGCAACGCGGGACGCGCTAGAAGCAAGCCTACTGTTACAGCCTTTTGAGAACACGTCTGTGATCGGCCCATATTATAAATCTCCGAAACATACCCTATACTCAAACTATTATGGCTATAGATTACTTAGATCTAGCAACTATCCGAGTATTCTCATATTCACACAAACACACAAGCACGCATGCACGCATGCTACAACTTAAGTTGTCGAGAATGTTAGATTTAAGCTACCGAAACATTTCTCTCAGATAACGTGAATAATTGCGAAAGCTCAAAGTAATTGCCATTAGCGTAAAATTAACAAAATATCATATAACTGAATTACTGAGTTAATTCACAATCACATGAGTGGGATTTTACAATCAAAAGTATCTGAATATACATATATATATAAGTCAACTATTTCTGACACACTCTTGATGACACATGACCTTGACAATGACCCTGAGACTATGAAATAAATAAAATAACTGATATTAATAATTCTAGGAAATCATGGTTAACTCATCATAACTCATGAGACTAATTGTATTGATAATATTTCTTTACAAATTATTACGAGCTATGTTAAGATTAAGTAGACAGTAGTTTTGCATTTTCCGCTTCATCCTACAGGACTCGTGTGAAAACCATTTTCCGGCATATACACGCGGTAGCTGAAACCCGGGGTAAGTTGTAGAAAATAGCCCATATATTATTTTATTTTCATGAATCATTACTGAAACTTGGAACCATATACTGTGTTTAACTACAATTTCAACTAGGATGTTTATTTACAGGAGTTTTCTTTTAAAACGGCATTAATTAAATTTATAAAAACTAAGGTTTGAATATAGGATGTATTAGAATATTATGTTAATTTAATCTAGACGATCACGCACCTTATAAAACTACATATAGACGATCACGCCCAACTAAAACTCAACTAACAATTATTAATTAAATAAAACCTCACACTAGTTTTTCAGCAGAGGCTCAGGCAAGAGGTTAGGTAAGAGTACAGACTTCACGACAGTCTTCCGACAGGGGGGGGTGGGTTATTACACCAACTTTCATACAAAATTAAAATCAGATTGTAACAAGTCTGTCGCACTCCGCACTTACGATTCAAAGCTGAAAGTGCTTCGGTATGCCAACCGCTATTTGTGTTATTTTCCTGTGCATATGAAAGTAACTGCGTTCCTGCATTGTGCGGAGCAAACAACGTACACTCGCGTGTTATTATTAAATAACTACAGTCTATGGTATACAAGAAACAAACGTTTATTCCCCGCAGCAAAGGAATTTAGAAAAACAAAATATGAGAGTTCCAGAGGCACATGTCTCATTTACGATTTTGCCAAAAGCAAAGACAATATTTGCTTAAGGTAACTCATTCAAGTTACACATTCTAACTGTCACTAAGCAAAATTTTAATTGCCCTAAAAATAAAAAGAGCATGCAAATCCTTTGAAGTTGCATGTTGTGCTTACCTGTAAGAGGTTGATACACTTGACCCGATCTGATTCATGTAACCCATAAATGTTTTAGTGTACTCAATTGTTGGTGAGCCAAATAAATAAATAAAAAAAATAATAAATAAAAGTCTTTTTAAGTGCGAACACTTTTAATTTCGATCCTCTTCCACTTGCTTGCGTTAACAATTAGTTAGACCCGTAGTAAAATCTTACAGTTCCTGTCATAAAATTACTGGTATTTCGTTTTATATAATAATTTTATTTTAGTATACTCAGGCGCCATATAAGAAACGTTTATAAAACCATTATAAGTCTCCAAGGATAACGATCAATCGAATTCATGTTTATACGAGTATGTAGATAATCAAATTCTATTACACAGAATTTGCTCTAAGAGTTGGCCATTAAAATGTGTTGAATAAGCTTCTTAAATGAAACCTGTTATAGTTATTTATTTAATCTAGAATACTTATAGCTACTTGATCATTAATAAGGTTGTATGTTTATGTTATGGTCAATTACAAGTTTTTACTTATATGCTATATCTTGATGAGCGGATTTCACAGAGAGAATCCCATGCGTTTAAGCTGGGGTGAAACGCACATATGCTGATTTCGAAATTATCTCAAAATCGTATAAGCCATATTTGTATGTTATTCTTGTATGAAATATTTTACTGTATTGAGAAATTATTTATGGATTTTTTTATAGATTGACCGGATTTAATTTATGGCAATAATAATAATATCCTTGGGCACTACACCCGGCCATCTGATCCCAAACTAAGCAGAGCTTGTACACTGGAAACCAGATAACTGATAAATTACATATACTATTTTTTTTGTATATAAATACTTATATAAATAATTACATCCAAACTCAGGATAATCAGACATGTTCATGCACACAAAATATATCAGTCGTGGGTGGGAATCGAACCCACTCCCATACCCACCCACTCCGGCGTGAAAAGGAACCATTTGCCAACCAAGCCAACAGGTTCAGTGATTAATGGAACCTTTGGTTTACATAAAAGTGCTAGGGGGTTTAAAAATGAAATAAATGACTCCTAGATATAGTACGACTCCTAGTTATTTAGTTATAATAATAATAATAAATAATAAATACATTTATTTCAGACTTTGGTCCATAAATTTGTTAGTAACAGTGTTCTTAACCTAGTGTTAGCAAAAATACAGATCACGAGTAGTTAGTAACAATGTTCTTAGCCTAATGTTAGTAAAGGGTACAATTACATCAGGCGCTTGATCTCGTGTGAAGGCCTATCCAGTGAGCCATCAGTACCGAGTTCCAGCGGCTGGCACACGCGGCCAGAATGGCACTGAGGCTGCCGCGTACCCGTGCCATTATCGATGCACATCGCTTACGCATGATGGCGTGGAAGCCGTCCACGTACGCCTACTAGATACAATAGTCATCCGCTGATTTGATAATGTTAGTTAATTACATTCGTTCGAGTTGCCGTTATGTTATTCAGTCGACAAAAAACATTGTTAATGGATTACCGAATGTGTCGTAAGAAAACATCGTTTCATAAGTAATTGAATATTGTACATTGTGGCTCCCCTAACCGCATTTGGCACATTTCTACATGTGAACGAAAATGGCTGTGATATATATTTTTGCGAGGATTAAGCTTGGCTTAGCGTGACTACTCATCTGTATGATAAGACTTTTCATCTATAATCTATACGCTTTACTTTTGTTTATTTTGTGGGCAGTCGTTACCCCTGACATAGCAGTTCAAGCTGCCCAGTAGGCCACCAACATAGTATACTTAGTCAAATAGTCAATAGTAGAAGTGAAACTTTATTGCGAACTGACTTTTCAAAAGTTTCTTAGTCGCATGAGACTTCCCGCACTTTGTAGTACTTACCTATCGTATGGTAAGTGGTTACCCTAGTGTAAGAGTTGTTCAAGCCGCCCATTAGGCCTCTGGTATGGTTTACCTACTGTTACCTAATGGCTACAACCGGGACCGACAGCTTAACGTGCCCCCTGACGTGCACGGACACCCTCAGAAATTAAATCAAAGTGATTTAATTTCTGGGGCGATCATCTATCTATACACTGAGCTCGTGCCTTGGTGTTTAACTCGATGAACACTTACGGGCCGATGAGGGAAACTGGCTGTACACGTCACGCTTTGTTACTCACCAACTGCCGAATAGTAATATCAAAAGAAAATTTTCCGACGGGCGGTCTCAACACAGTCAGCGATCTTTTCCAAACAGCCTGTGGATGGACTAGAAGTAAATAAAAAAATATATATTAGTGTACATGTAGAAATGTACATACATTCTTCAGACTTAAAACGACGTTTATTTATTAATAGTGATTATTATATACCTAATTCATTAATATTATTTTGTAATTTTGTATTTCGATCGAATTTATAATTTATTAATTTTATTTTGATTCTTATTGTAATAGTTTTTATCAAATGTCTATGCATGTTTAATGTTCCTTAACTAATCTTAAATCTATTGTATTGTTATTTAATTTGTATTGTTTTTATGTTTCATGTTTAAATAATATTCACACACAATGTAAATTGTTCATGAATAAATTGAATCGAATTGATTTCTTGCTTTATTATTGCCATTGCATTAATACATTACATATTATGTATCCCTATCTATTTCAATTAAGATTGGTTGTTAACTATTTGAGTGTTGCAGCAATTTTGTTTTCCATTTTGTTAGCGCTGTGAGAGTGCCCTTAGAGAGTAGCTTGCGATCCTGTATATTTTTCAAGGTATATTTTTAGGTTCTCCCTAGAAAATGAATGTCATTTTCCTGCGCTTGGGCGCTATAATTGAAAAAGTTTCGGGCGTGTACTGTCTTTTAAATGAAATTTTATCGTGACTCCGAATTTACTATTATTGTAACTTTTGTTCATTTAGTTTTGTATGTCAGATTAGTTGTTTTGGTGCTAAGGAGTTATGAGAGAGGTAGGGCACAGCGGTCATTCGCTCGAAGAGCAGCCCGACTGGGGAAGTACCTCCACCTTACAGAAGACATTCCTTAATAATAACATTAATAATTTAATGTTGTGTTTCTGTGTGTGAGTAAGGTCGCCAGAGCTCATCGGGGTAGGGGGAAGGGTCAGCAACACTTGTTTACTGACTCTTAAAGGCCGGCAACGCCCTCTGGCGTTGCGAGTGTCCATGGGCGGCGGTGATCACTTACCATCAGGTGACCCACTTGCTCGTTTGTCGACCTCTGACATAAAAAAAAAATAAGGCCTTTAGAAAAGAAGACATGCGACTTGGATAGAATCGTAACTGGTACCTACTCGGCCAATAACAAAGCCGTACCATTGAAGCACCGTAAGCATTGAAGCTAACAATATCTCGTTATTTATCTGGTAAATGAAAAATACAATCATGTCAGCTGAAATAAGTCCAATACTGTACATAGGTCTCCCCTAAAGATTTCCACAATCCGGCATCCAACGGCTTCCAATGACCCTCACAAGATCATTGGTTCGTCTTGTAGGGGCATGCCCACGCTGCATCTTCCAATTCGAGGTATTCACTCGAGAACCTTTCTACCCCAGCAGCTGCCGGTTTTACAAGCTATTTACCTCACCTACTGCCGCTACAGCTTAACAATTCTTTAGAATTTGTCAATTACTTTGGTTCGTCTGCGGATTTCAAATATGCTGGTGGTCCTGGGTTCGAATCCCGGTAAGTACAAATATTTATGTGATAAGCACGAATATTTGTTTCTGAGTCATGGATGTTTTCTATGTATTTAAGTATTTATCTATGTATATAAGTATGTATATCGTCACCCATAGTACAAGCTTTGCTTAGTTTGGGGCTAGGATGATCTGTGTGACATTGTGCCTAGATATAATTGTATAGGTATGCTTGCAACTTGAGTGAAGTTGCGAGCATATGTAGATGTAAGTTTAATAACGATAACAGATAAAGTAATGTTTTCTTTTGAGTATATGCTTAAAATGTGAGTGTACTTAAAATATGGTGTCATTTCAACTTATCAACATAAAATATGGTCGCATTCCAGAATGCGACCATATTTTATGTAAGCTTTAGGAATTGATAGGTGCAAATGACACACATTTCAACCTATCAATTCAAACTGTCTTAATTTGAAACTATCTAAAGTTATATATAATTAGGTTCAGCAGCAGTCTTACCACAAGTTCTTACTGTGATACTAAATCATACCAAATCAAGATAGTACCTTCGCGATCAATAACAAAGCCCTTGAACACGCAGATTGAAATCGCTTGGCAGTGTGTATATGTATGTAAGTGAGTTAAAACCTAGTTTCGTGAGTGAACCAAACTAATCTGACTGAGTCACTCACCCACTTTCAAAGCCATGAACGTCTTTATTAAAACATCAAGGAGGACTTTATTTTGGACAAAATATATGTTACGCGTGTATGATATTATTGTAACCAACTATTTCTTTTCTGAATAGTTGATTGTATATATAGAAAAAGCTGAACAAAGTCAAATCGAAGTCAGAGCCAATAAATAAAGACCCTTCGCATTACTCCCCCGTTACTGAGATCTTTGGACACATCACCCATCTTATTTCGCACACAGTTTTCCTTATATTTCCAAGAAAAAGTTCATAAGAACATTTCTTGTTTTGTGGAGTGGTCATTGATTGAACTGTCTCATTGAATTATGAAGTAAATTATGTCCATAAAGACAACTTTTCAATTAATTTGGTTTATTCAATTATTGAAGAGAGCCCTGTTCTGTTTTTGTTAGCGTTATTTTATGTTTGTTATTTTAGTTTACTAAGCAATTTGTATTGTTATAATTTATTTCTCAAAAACACGGTATACACAGGTATAGTTTGCATAACAAGTATATTTATGAGGCTCTAGATTATAATCTCGGGTCAGTCCAAGAAGTTCAATCGGGATTTTTTGGCAAGAAAGTAACAGCGCGTAATCTTGAAGGAGGCGGTGCTATATACCCGTGCCTCATCCTAACTAATATTATAAATGCGAAAGTAACTCTGTCTGTCTGTTACTCTTTCACGCCAAAACTACTGAACGGATTTGAATGAAATTTGGTTTACAGATGGTCTAGACCCTGAGAAAGAACATTGGCTAATTTTTATAGTTAGGATAACACATAGGCCATATTTTATAAAGTTTTAGAACTTTTAAACAAATAACTCTATAAATTAATAATAATAATAATCCTGGGACATTATTCACACACGGCCATCTGACCCCAAACTAAGCAGAGCTGTACTATGGAAACCAGAAAACTGATATATTACATATACTACATTTCTTTTGTAAATACATACTTAGGTATACTAACTAGCTGTGCCGCGCGGTTACACCCGTATAAAACTTTATAAATTATAGCCTGTGTTAATCCAGGTTGTCAGCTAACTCCAAACCATATTTTAAATATATTGTAAAATGGCTCCAGCCGTTTAGACGTGAAGAAGTAACAAACATACACACACACTCACTAACTTTCGCCTTTATTATATTAGTGTGATACCCACACTCAGGATAAACAGACAAGCATTTGTCAACGCTCCAACCGGCCCCGCGTCGTAATTAAAATTTAAATAAAATGTTTGATTTTAACTCGTTATAAAGGGAAGTAGTCTAGTGATAGGTCACGTCCAGATGATCGTAGTATCCGGGTTATATAGTAGAGAGGGAAGTCAATATGTATACCGCGCATTATACACTCTCAGTTTAACATTTATTCCAAGTATTGATACTTGGAATAAATGTAAAACCGGAAGGCGCAGCGTGGGCAGGCCCCCTACAAGATGGACCGATGATCTTGTGCGGGTCCCTGGAAACTGCTGGATACGAATAGCACACGAACGGCAATTGTGGAGATTCTTGGGGGAGGCCTTTGTCCAGCTGTGGACGTCTTTCGGCTGATATGATGATGATTGATACTTCCGAAAAATATTATAGTCCAATTTAACTGTACTCACCTATTAGGGAAAGAGTGAAATGAGCGCGACTACGCAGTCGTGACTCTTTCAGCTGGCTTACGGAATTCTTTGAAAGACTAACGCCAACTTAAAATTAGGTTATTAAAAGTTATAATTAAATGTACCACTTGACGACCTCAGCACCCCTTTCTAAGCCAATTCGCGATATTCTCTAATCCTCGTCAACCGTCAATGTGCTAAAATAAAAATATTGGCGGTAGGGAATTTTGTTGCCCAATCTTAAAACACTACCTGTGCTCCGCGGTTTTACCCGCGTTAAACTTTATAAATCCAGTGGTGTGGGTCTCAGCTAACTCCATACCAAATTTAATTAAAATCGCTCCGGCCGTTTAGAGGTGAAGAAGTAACAAAAATACACACTCACAAACTTTCGCCTTTATAATATTAGTGTGATTGAGAAGTGATTATGTATTTTATTTATTAATTTTTTGAAATACTTGCGATAGATTAAAATGATTGGTTAACATTAACAACAGAGATAACATTAAAAAGAACTCTTCTTATAAATAATTTATTTTATATTTAGGGGGTTATAAGTGTGAATTAAGTCACAAAAATTACTGGATAGAAAATTCAAAATACATCTGTCAATAGGATTTAATATAAAATGCAATAATCTTTTTCTACTATATAAAAATAAGTCGGGTTTTCCTTCCTGACACTATAACTCCAGAACGCACGAATCGATTTCCACGGTTTTGCATTCGTTGGAAAGGTCTTGGGCTCCGTGAGGTTTATAGCAAAGAAAATTTATAAAATTTAACGCGGGTAACACCAGGGGGCACTGCTAGTATTTTATAAGAATAAATCTGATTTGGCGCGAACGTCTGTTTGGCATAAGCTAGATCGTGCGCGGATTTGTGTGCTTTGAGTTTAGCGGCGCTTGCGGACTACCCGCTTATTTTTGTTTTCAATGCGCCGCGTCGTCTTGTGAAACTAACACCCTGTTTTCAATGTTTTTTTATTTCATTAGCTGTGCCCGCTTTCTTACCCGATTCAAACATTATAAATTATAGACTATGTGTTTTTTTGGATATATAAGCTATATTACTACAAATTTCACCAAAATCGATTCAGTAGTATTTGCGTGAAAGAGTAACAGATATCCAAACATCTATACATCCATACGTACTAGCAAACTTTCGCATTTATAATAATAATAATATCTGGGGACAATGTCACACAGATCATCCTAGCCCCAAACTAAGCAAAGCTTGTACTATGGGTACCAGGCGACGATATACATACTTAGGTATATAGATAGATAAATACTTATATACATAGAAAACATCCATGACTCAGAAACAAATATTCATGCTCATCACACAAATATTTGCACTTACCGGGATTCGAACCTAGGACCACCAGCTTCGTAGGCAGGAGCACTACCAACTAGGCTACGGTGACCCTCTATTAGTAGGATCGACTTCATCGATTTAATTACAACGATGGTACAGATAACGCCCTATCATTGGATACACATCATATCGAGGAATGTGAATAGGTAATTTTGTGAGATTCATCATCATCAACATCATCATATCAGCCGAAAGACGCCCTCTGCTGGACAAAGGCCTCTCCCAAAGATCTCCACAATTGCGACACATTTTGCCAGATTAATATTCCAAAATATTCAGATCATTGTTTTAGTTTTGAATAACTATAACTCACTAAAAGAAATAAGAAAAACATACTTTCCCATGTGTTATTGTCATTGCAAAAAATATCAAAATTAAAACTTATTCTGTATATTTAGGTATATTAATGTCACAAAATAGCCCTATTTATCGTATGGGAAGTAATCACCCTAGTGACACAGTTGTTCAAGCCGCCTAGTAGGCCTCCGACATGATTTAACGACTGTTGCCAAATGGCTACAATCGGGACCGGCAGCTTAACGAGCCCTCCGAAGCACGGAGACGCTCAGAAATTAAGCCACTTTGGCGGTCACCCATCTATGGACTGACCGTGAGCCTAGTTGCTTAACCTCGCCGATCACTTACGGACCGGTGAGAGCATCTAGCTATGAGTGTCTCTATTTATAGTACTTATTATACCACATATACTTTGTTTATGGGAGTAGGAAATATCCGACCGCCGCAAAAATAACTAGTGATGAAATAACAACTTCAGTCCTGTCCCCTCCTGATGGGGAGTTAGTGAAAGCAATTCTATTCGCACACACTAGGTCCCTTAAGTGTGTGCGAATAGAATTGCGTTCACTAACTCCTTGTCCAATAAAAACAACCTAAGATCACGCGACATAATGTTGAAGCATTTTCAGTTCAGTTTGACTGTGCTGATCGGCGGAAAATCTAACTTTAACTCGAATCGCATAGTGGGACCGTTATCTTAATTATTTGTTTTGCTTCACTGCAGGACAGCAACTGTTAATAATAATTAGTATAAATAGTTTTCGACAAACTACTCTAAAGTCAGAGAAAGAGCTTAATATAGCAGATATTGCTCGTTCTCGCGCAGTTAAAGCAGTTTAGTTTGGTAACTACAGAACTGTAGAGCTTATTGTTTTTAATACTTAGTTTAATGGCAGTTTAAGTTAAGTATGTAGTTTTATATGATAATAAAAAACTTGCTATAAACAATATCTTGTTAATATATAAAAGACCGTGTCGTACCTGTCACACAGTCGGGTAAAGAATTTATTTGTGTGTATAAACACACATACATAAATATACTCACGCCTATTTCACAGAGGGGTAGGCAGAGATAACGGATTTCCATTGCAACAATCTTTGCATACCTCTTTTGCCTCGGTGAATGTCATTTTATTCTTAATACATGCTCGCCGGATACTTCTCACCAGGGCTTTCTTAAGAACCTCTCCGATTCAGAAAATGTTCTACGAGGTCTTCCCCTTCCGGTTGTACCATTTGCACAGGCCAGATATACTTTTGTTAATAAATATACGCCTATATATATCATCTTCATCATCATCGTATCAGCCGAAAGACGTCCACTGCTGGACGAAGGCCTCGCCTAATGATCGCCATATTTATATATTAACAAAATATTACCTGATTTTTTATAAATTTTTTAACACTCCAAAAAATTATTTAAATACCATACATGTGTGATTTACGTAACTAATAGATAAATTAAGAAATATTTCAAATTCTTATCGATGTCTATAATAATAATAACAACATCCTTGGAGATTATTTACACACGGCCATCTGATCCCAAACTAAGCAGAGCTTGTACTATAATTTATTTGTTATCATATTAAGAAACCCCTATTTCTAAGCATCAAGTAAACTTTTATTACGCTTTTTTTTCACATCCATGTACCAATAAACTTCGCTTAACCCAGCTCTGAAACATTTCGGTCGCACAATATCTTTCCCAAACAAGTTTATTTGGTCACAAAACACGTCGCCCGACCGCAAAAGTAAAAAAGCGCCATCCCGTGGTTTTAACTCAAGTTTCCTGCTTAAATTAAATTGGAACAACTAGGGCTTGATGTTTTATATATGAATTTAAATATTACCATTTCAAATGTTTCATGTATTCCATTTCTGTTTCTAACGTACCTATACTAAGCGTTAAGATACTTAAACTATCAGCTAGTAATTTTAAACATTTTCATAAATTCTAACAAGCAATTCACGTAAATATTTTAAGTATTAGGACTTACAACATTTTATAATAAAATAAAAAACTGACTGCACGTGTGGCGTAGCGGCTAAGATAGTCGCCTCGCCGCTTCGTGTCGCGGATTCGAGTCCCGCGCTGGGCAACCATGTGTGTGACCCATAAATAGTTGTTCTGGGTCTGGGTGTAATTTGTGTACGTCTATTATATGTTTGTAAAGTACCCCGCGACACAGGGATTAGATTCCCTAGGGCGGGCGTTGTCTTTCTAAAAAAAAGAAAAAAAATTATTTATCATTATTCTACAAATATTATAACGTAAAAGTATCGATGTAATCGAAGATTAAACGTTATATAAAATTCATTAAAATTTTGGGAATATGCTTTGCTTCTTATCTTCTTCTGCTTTGCCTTCCTTTTGGAGTCAGCTCCCAGTAGAACCTGTTGCTAGCTAGCTCATCAAAATTAGTCAAGCAATTGCCATCTACCCTGGAAACCTGTATGGAACCACTAACTAAGAAGGTTAGACCAGGTCTCAGATTGTGCATATTTAACTTCTGACTATTCCGTTTATCATAGTCTATTCTCATAATGGCTTAACGTGTTTCCCAAAGCACGGAGACTGATGGTGATGATGATGATGTAGCCGATTTCGGGCAAGGTGACCGCTTCTTTTCCTACTATAGCTGAAGTCCGTGTGCTCGCATGTGACTTAAGTAGCCAATTTTAGTAGAAAACGTCCGCGCACATTGCGGGTATGTGAGCACACTGTTGTAATAATTGTTAATGATCGCCGAAACCGTCTGGCTTTCAATTCAAATTCAAATGATCAAATTCACGGAGAGTAGCCCCTCAAACAACTGGACCCAGGTAAAATCTTTCATCATTACACCTGAAATAAGTCCACAGCTTGACAAGACTCTCTCAAGAATCATTTTAAGGAGATATGCCATAATCGCCACGCTTGGCAGGCGGGATGGCGATCGTTGTAAGATGGTCATAGTACTCAGAAGGAAGCTGCCCGTCCTCTGGTAGATATTCCCTCGGATCGACTTCTACGCCCCCCACGGGATGAGATGGGGTGATGATATTCTGATTCTGATATTTGTTGGCTTCACCACACAGCATTAAAAATCTTTGTTTATACACAATTTTTCCATTATATACCGTGAGCACAGAATAGAATACTCTTTATTGTACACCATAAGAATACTAATGATGTGAAATAACACATAGACAAGCTGTACAAAGGGCGGTCTTATCGCATAACGATAACTCTTCCACACAACCTTGGGATGGATAGGAGCTGAACTTTAACTAGCAGTAGATGTGCAACAAGAGAAATACCAAAATTGTCGTGTATATTATGTATAGATAGTTCAGTGTGGGAATTAAAATAGAAAAAACATTAAAGCTCGACCTGGCTTAAGCTGCTCGAACAGATAGGTCATCAAATCAAAAAAACAAATAAGTCGATTTACGGCTCTCGCCTTATTTTATCAGTCTCTCCCACTTTGCAATGGAGGGAAGGACTCATCCTTGTTTCTTTTAAGTCTTCTTTGATTCCCCAGCACATACCTGAGTCTCACCGCTAAGTGTCAATTCAATGTGTGCTAATGTTGACCCTGGCTTACAGGAGTTTCAGTGGTGGGTAAGAGGGGTTAGTCCCGCTACAAATCGATTTACTTAATATTTTTTATATTATAAGATTGCTTTTGTTTTTCTATTACTTTTGCGTTACTGAGGCACTAGCAGTTTTTAAACTCGTTATCAGCTCATTACATATTAGAGCCAACATTGTTTTCAAACTAATTTGAGAAGGCTTACGTTCAAGTAAGCATCTTATTATAGGGGCGTAGAGGGGCTTAATTTACATATGAAATATATACTCGTGTAAGGTTGGGTGGGGGTACAGTGATTGTAGGAACAAAGTACCTTAACGCCGCTTGAGGTAGGAGTTGACTGGTTGAAGCATACTTGAGTTCCATTAACTTATTATTGAAAATTTGTGGATTACATACAGGAAGTTCGATCCTTACGGGTTCCCGGCCACACACGTTTGGTTGGGTTTGAGGTAAAGTTGACTGCACGTGTGGCGCAGCGGCTAAGACAGTCGCATCGCCGCTTCGTGTCGTGGGTTCGCGTCCTGCGCCGGACAACTATTTGTGTGACCCACAAGTAGTTGTTCTGAGTCTGGGTGTAATTTTTGTCCGTTTATTATATATTTGTAAAGTACCCCGTTACACAGGGATTACAGTCATTAGTGCGGGCGTTGTCTTTAAAAAACAAGTTTATTGGCTATTTCTACCAAAATCCGGTTTCCACAAGGTAATGAAATGGAAAGATCTAAAAGATTTCGAGAAATCACAATAATGCATAGACAAGCGTTTTAATTTTACTGTGTTTGGTCTAATTTGAACTGTCAGATCATGTACATTTTCTATTATCTATGGCTTATATATCGTAGCTGTGTTTCAATTTATTCTTCTGTTTTCAGTAGCGAGAGAAATAATATTTATGGTCCTGAAAAGGCACTTACTTTTTACGATAGTATTTTGCGTATTTTCACAATATTCCTCGCAAGGTTTTTTTTTATAACTGACGTTAAAACAGAATGATGTTCTGATGTTTAATAAAACGAGCGAAGCCCAGAATATATATACAGGAAAATATTGAGTATCATCATCATCATCATCATATCAGCCGAAACACGTCCACTGCTGGACAAAGGCCTCCCCAAAGATCTCCACAATTGCTGGTCTTGCGCTATTCGCATCCAGCAGTTTCCAGCGACCCGCACAAGATTATCGGTCCATCTTGTAGGGGGCTTGCCCACGCTGCAAAAAATATTGAGTATAATTGATACAAATATTTAAGTTATTACGGACGGAATATTTTATTGTGACGAGTTTCTGAAATTTCAGTACTGTTGCAAATGTCATTATCGCGTATGAACACGACATGGTTACTAATTAAGAGTGATACTTATTTAACTGACAATGACAAAGCTTTTAATTTACGATACGGACAATAAGGTTTTTATCAATTCATAGTATGTTTCTAGGGACCATATTACTAGGAAACCGATGTCTGCATGTATGTCGGTCAGTTCAAGAGAGCTAGGGCACATCGTTAATTCACTCAAAGAGCAGCCCGACTGGGGAAGTACCTCCACCTTACAGAAGACATTCCTTAATACTGTCACTGTAGCCGTAGCCTAGTTGGTAGTGCTCCTGCCTACGAAGCTGGGGGTCCTGGGTTCGAATCCCGGTAATTGCAAATATTTGTGTGATGAGCACGAATATTTGTTTCTGAGTCATGGATGTTTTCTATGTATATAAGTATTTATCTATCTATATAAGTATGTATATCATCGCCTGGTACCCATAGTACAAGCTTTGCTTAGTTTGGGGCTAGGATGATCTGTGTAACATTGTCCCTAGATATTATTATTATTATTAATAATAACATTAATAATTTTAATGTTGTATTTCTGCGTGTGAGTAAGGTCACCAGAGCTCATCGGGGTGGAGGAAAGGGTCAGCAACACTTGTTTGCTGACTCTTGAAGGCCGGCAACGTACACGCGGCGCCTCTGATGTTGCGAGTGTCCAGGGGCGGCGGTGCTCATTTACCATCAGGTGATCCACTTGCTCGTTTGTCGCCCTATGATATACAAAAACCAGGCTATATCTCATGAACCGTGATAGTTAGATAGTGAACATTTTCACAGATAATATATTTCTGTTCCCACAATAACAAAAAATGATAAAATACAAAATAAAATAAATATTTTAGGGGGCTCCTATATAACAAACGTAATGTTTTTGTTATTTTTTGCTTGATATTGATATCCCTTATCAACTGGTAGACGCTTGTAATATTCACAGAATATTTAGTGTGTCTTTCAATGTTAGCAATAAATTTTCTTTTATTTCTTTCTTTCTTTTTTTACTAGATAATTAAACATAATCTCTTGACAATAACTTGATACGAGCTAGCTAAATATCATTTCTGTAATAAAATAAATTTTATAAATGTTTTCATACAAGATGTACCTAAATATCTATGTTACTAGAAATAATATCTAATGTATACAACTATATTACTACAAACATGTTCTGACTATTTACAAGCGCTTTTTTAAAGTCTACGTGAATAAAAACCTTTTTTATTTTATTTTATTTATCTTATCTATTCACTAGTAAATAAATAACTAAATTCAAATAAAACTAATATTTTTACAACAAACGTAATATTTTTGACGTTTTTATAGATAAGGTAGGATAAGGTACGGAACCCTTCGTCCGCGAGTCCGAATCATATTTGGCCGAGTTTTTTTATCTATTTATTTTATGCTATTTCTCCAGTCTAGTAATTATTGTAGTCTATAGTGAAAAAAAATTAAATCTTCCTGGCTTAATTTAGTACCTACGACTCCTTTGTTATGAACAAAATATGAAGTCCATGTTATTAAAATAGTAAAAATTAATCAGTAAACCAATAAACAGAAATAACTTTCTTGGGCCGTCCCTATGGAAGTACATTACATGAAAGCAAAGAATAAGTAAATCAAAGGATAATTAAAGCTGGAATCTTGTCTCTCGACGTTAAATGTCTTTTTGCATCGACTACAGTCCATAATCCTCAAACAAGTTTCACTCATTAACCTAACTAAGCTCATTGATAATCTCTAATCGAATTTTGGCAATCTCTCTCTCGTAATAAATTATGCGAAGCTTCCTGCCGATGGATGACTGCACGATAAATGGATTATATTGTTACACATTCGCCATTGGAAGTCCCTGACTTTCAATGAGCACACGGTAAATATGCTGGCAGAGAGATAAATACCATTGAAAAACAAAGCACCGAATTTAAAACCAACTCAAAGTGGTAAAATAATTTCAGCTAAACGTAAAATTATAACAATTCCAATTTATGCCTACTAGAATCGGGCACTAATACATACATAGACTCACGCCTGTTTCCCAGAGGGGTAGGCAGATACACCGGATTTCCATTTGTTATGATCTTTGCACACCTCTTTTGCCTCATTTATTTTTTTTTTTTTTTTTCTTTTTATTTTGGCAACAAACAGTTATATACATTTACAACACTTATAAATACATGGCTTTTTACAATAAACCTACAGTGCCGAACAAAAAATTCAGTAATGATACAAATTTTTACTCTTAATTTGGAAGGACGCGTATGACAAGACAAGTTAAATAAAATAAAAAAAAAATGATAAAAAGAAAGGATACATAAATTATATATAAGGTGTCAAGAAATATTGAATCTACGTTTTAATTCTAATTTAAGACTATTGAGCGAATTATCGAAAAGATCTATGTCTGTGAAGTCTCTGTTATAATTGTTAGTGGAACGGTATAAGAATGAGTTACGAGTGTAATTTTTACAAAGTCTTGGAGGTACAAATAGTGGCTTATTACGTGAGGGGCGCACAGGTAGGCGAGCGTGAGCTTTAAATGATATATTTGTTAATAATGTTGGTGAATCCGTCAGCGAGTTTAAAATTTTAAATAATTGAGTGATATCAAACATGGTACGTTTATTGTGAAGAGTAACTAAATTATGCCTACGTAATGCATCTTCATATGGTTCATCATAAATATTTATACGGTAATTAAGTGATTTAAGTAACTTTTTCTGAACATTTTCGATACGATTAATATGAACTTGATAACATGGGTTCCAAACTGTACTACAAAAGTCCAGGAAAGAGCGAACAAATGAGAAATAAAGAATTTTTAGTGTTTTGACGTCTCTAAATGGTTTACTTATACGAAGAATGAAACCTAAATTTCGAAATGCGGTGCTAACTATCCGGTCAATGTGATTGTTAAATGTTAATTTGGAGTCCATTATCAAACCGAGGTCTCTAATGGTAGAGACTCTTTTAAGAATGGAATTATTTATCATATAATCAAAGTTGATTTGATGAGTTTTTCTTGTGTAAGACATAGTAAAACATTTATCTGTGTTAAGGTATAGTTGATTAATTATACAATACTGATGCAACCTGAGTAAATCTTTTTGCAATTTAGAGCAATCAAGTATCGACTTAACTACTATGAATATTTTAGTGTCATCGGCGTAAAGCAAGTGATTACTATGTTTGAATATTGAACCTATGTCATTTATGTAGAGATTAAAAAGTAACGGACCTAAGTGGGATCCCTGGGGAACACCGGATGGGACAGGCAGGAATCGGGACGAGTAACCTTTAAGGAAGACTGCCTGGCTTCGGTTGTTTATATAAGACTTGATCCACCTCAGGAGATTGCCGTGTACACCTGCTTTCGCTAGCTTTGCAATCAGCATGTTATGATTTATTTTATCGAATGCTTTGGAGAAATCGGTGTACACGACATCCACCTGATGATTATTGTCCATTGCTTGTACCAGGAATTCTGAAAAATTCAACATATTACTGTCTACACTACGGTGTTTAAAGAAACCGTGTTGATGTTGTGATATGTGATTACGAAAGACAGCCGAAATCTGAGTAGTTACAATTTTTTCAAGTATTTTACCTAAAACGCACAATTTAGAGATTGGTCTATATTCGGATATATTATCTTTTTTATTGTTCTTAGGAATTGGAGTTATTATTGATTTTTTCCATATTTCGGGAAATACTCCAGTTTCAATTGAAGTACGGAAAATTATAGTTATTGGTCTGCAAAGGACCTCAGCACATCTAGAGATGAAAATTGGGTGAAGATCGTCCGATCCAGCACCTTTTTTAGTGTTAACTTGTTTTAATTGTTCTAATACAAGATCTAAATTAATATTTACTGAACTTATATCTACACTTGAAGGGGAATTATTGTATGTATGAGTGTGTATATCAGATGTGTCACTAACAAAAACCGAGTTGAAGTACTGATTAAATGCATTACATATCTCAATTCCAGAAGAAATTATTTGGCCCTTAAATAACATTTTTTCAGGGATTTGATTGGATTCTTTTTTAGATTTAACGAATGCCCAAAATGATTTGGGGTTAGTTTTAATGTTGTCTTCAGAGAACTTAATGTAATTTTGATAACAGTTTTCAGACATTTTTTTAAATCTACTCCGTAGAATTGAAAAAGTGTGATAATCTTGAAGATTGCAGTACGTTTTCCATTTTTTGTGGTACTTACATTTTTCTTTTGATAATTTGATAAGAGGTTTTGTGTACCACGGAGGATATTTTTGTTTTGAACTTTGAGTGTAAGAGGGCACAAATTGATTAATTATACTATCAAGAACACTGTAAAAGTAGTCAGTCATAGAATTGACATCGGAAATTTTTTTTAGGGATGTTTCCCAATCTACAGTACTAAGGGCTGTCTTTATTGAGTCATAATCGGCCTTGTAATATTGTCTTTTAATTGTGGAAGAAAGCTCTAGTGTAGGGCAAAAGTTCAATTTTAAATCAATTTCTAAAGGCTTGTGGTGCGAGTCTTGTGGTACAAGAGGACGTTCACATGGTGAGATAAGACACATCTCGTTACTAAATATTAAGTCTAACAATCTGTTGTTGTGGTTAAATTGATTATTATACTGAGATAGTAAAGAAAGGTTCATAAAATCGGCGGTAAGGCAGGCTAATTTATCGCCATTCGTGCATATATCCATAGAATTTAAATTATAATCATAACACCAGCTAGCATGAGTTATATTAAAGTCTCCCAGTATTACATATATGTCATTGGAATTACTTAAGATAAATTCGGATACTCGGTCGTAAAAAGATGTTAGTGTAGATAAGTGGCTGTTGCCGTGCGGGATATACGTACTTATAATATGTAAGTAACGATGCTCCGCCGCTGATGGGCCGGCTGGGAAACTCGCGCGCAATTGCAGCGAGACCCATACCTCCTCCGACAGCGGCGGTATGCGCATGTCACTGCGCCGCCAAGGACAGAGGTCCCGGCGTACGGCAATCATTACCCCCCCGCCGCGATCATGACCGGTTTCTCGACTGTTACGGTCGCAACGAAAAACTTCATATCGGTTATCAATGTATTCGTTGTCGTGGTAATTATTAGTAAGCCAAGTCTCTGTGATACAAATGACGTCAAAATTGTTATTTAGTACTTCATTTAGGAATGAGTGTGATTTAGTGCGAAGTCCCCTCACGTTTTGATAGTAAAATGACAGGTGGGTGTCATCGAATTATAATAACATTCCTATTAAATATCCGGGTTCCACTAACATTTATTAAAAAGTTTTTACAAATATAGTCATAGGTTTTATGGTAACACATAGATGTAATAGTGATTTTATAATTATTACGTAGTTGAAGGTAATATAATATGAGTAACAAAACAAACGATAACGGAAGTATGCAGAAAAGTAAACTACGTAGTCATTTTATTTTTATGAGATCGGATTCATTGGATACACATTGTATTTTGGAGGAATCGGTTTTACGTACTAGGATTTTACATTCAGACACCCAAACGTACTTATAGTTTTTTTCTTTGGCGAGCAGGCGAACTTGCCTGTGTAATTGTTTATTATATGGTGTTAGATGATCATTAATGTAAATAGGTTTCGCCTGCCCGTCCAGCCCGGCGTCCGCTGTAGTCAAGCCTCGTCGTACGCGGACGGCAGCCAGCATATCACTTTTGCGTTTCCTCTGCGTGAACTTGACGATGATATTGGGTATTGATGTGCTTAAATTGGGTGATTCACTGTCGATGCCCAGAGAATTGGTGTTGTTCACGTTAAAGCGTCGAACACGATGAATATAGTCGATGTCAGTCGCGACGATAGGGAAGTTAATCTTCTTTGATATGTTATGGATAATACTGATTAAATTTTCACCTTTTGTGAAGGGGATTCCTGTGATTTCTAGATTGTTGGCTCTTCCCTGCTGATCCTTGACACGTAACTGTTCAGATAAATTGGTGATATTCAGCTGTAAATGAGTGACGTCGCTGGATAGGGTCTGTATCTTACTAGTATTGTTAGCGTTAGCCGATATTGTATCAGTTAAATCACTTCTTAGAGATGTTTGTTCTTGTGACAGTTTATCAATTTTGCTGTTAACAGTACTCAACTCGAGTTTAAATCCATTTATGTCATCACGCAAAGCCTGAAGGGAGCCCAGTATATGCTGATTGTGGGCTTCTAGGGTGGTTTTAATGGTACACATTATTTTATTTTGAAAATCAAGTAATACCTCCGGGTAATCACAACATTCGCGTTCTTTTCGCTTTCTTAGGGTGACACCGGTGTTTTGGCCATCATGCAATTTAGATAAATCTGGTTGTGATCCAGTACCTAATTTAGGAGAAAATCTTTGTGCACTCATGATTCCGCTGCAGTACCGTATCAAACACAATGGTGATTATTCGTGAGTTTGTAGGTATAGATGAAACAGTTGCCGATATCTTCGTCCGAGGGCTATGGCACTCCCGCGTATGTAGTTGAGATTACTCGGCCGTTCACGGAAATACACGACCGCACACGAATTACTTTATAAAGGAGATAAAAGTATATGTGGTCTCACTTAACCATTCGTTAAACACAACACGATTGATATTGCAATATCAACCAAAAGTCAGTAATTACAGAGTTCAAAATGCAACTTCGCTAGCTAATTGAAAAAGGTTGAGATCAAGCACACGTCCAGCCAGGCAAGAGCACCGAGCGTAACTGAATTGTCGTTATATTCTTCATATACGCTCGCCAGTTTAAGCTACTTTTGACCTGGCCTTTCTCCGATTTGGTCAGATAATGTTTTATGACGTTTTCTCCTTCCGGTTTTCCGATTTACACAGACCAGGTATACTTATTTAGACAATATAAATCGTAATTATAGGCCCCATATTCCTTAGTTCAGGGGTCACATAAATTCTGTATTTGTAATAGTTAATCATATCCTGGATGAGTATGGATTTGTTACCCTTTCACGCAAGAACTACCACACGGATTTTGATGAAACTTTGTAGTAATATAGCTTATATATCTAAATAACACATAAGCTATAATTTATAAACTTTAACGCGGGTAAAACCGCGGAGAACAGCTAGTAATAAATAAAGCTAAAATTTGATGACACATTGTGGTCATCATGGGGTCTTCTGCGCTTCGCACGTGTTCGTGACACATCAGTGAAGCGGTGATACATCGTTAAACTTCTAGGTAAGTGTATTTAAATTGGTACCCGAAATTTGGAACTTCTACTCTGTGGTTTTATTTACTCTGCCGGTTCCACTGAAGCGAAAACTTGATTGGAAACCTCACCATATTTCAATATGAAAGACTACGTCGTACGTTCGTACTACGTCGTACGTTCGTGCTACGTCGTAATCCATTTATAGGGTTCTGTACTAAAATAAAAAAACGGTAACAGATTGTAGACACTCTGCAGTGTTTGTATCTATCAGTCCGTATGCTTAGCCTGTGTCATTCTTGTAAATAAAATGAAAAAAGCCTCCCCAAAGAATGGAGGGATATGGCATAATCACCACGCATGGCAGACGGGTTGGCGATTGCAGTTTGATGGTAATAGTTCATAGAAAAACGCTGCTGCCTGTTCTCTGGTAGGTATTCCCTCGGTCGATTTCTACGCCCCCCACGGGATGAGATGGGGTGATGATATTCTATACCGTCACCACACTGCAACTTATATTATGTTTTTACTACAAACATGTTCTGACTATTCACAAGCGCTTTTTTAAAGTTTTCGTGAGTAAAAACCTTTTTTATTTCATTTTTTAATATATCGCCGATAACCGAAACACGAACCGGAAGACGCAGCATGCTCAGGCCCCCTACAAGATGGACCGATGATATTGTGCGGGTCGCTGGAAGTAGCTGGATGTGGATAGCGCAACACCCGTAATTGTGGAGATCTTTGGGGAGGCCTTTGTCCAGCAGTGGGCATCTTTCGGCTGATATGATGAATATTGACGGTGTTTAGGGTTGAGGTATGTATAGTTAAAACCATGTCGGCCGATACACTTTGACATTTTTTTAAGACTACTAGGTACTTTACACATTTATAATTGACGGACAAAAAGTACACCCAGATTCAAAATAACTGTTTATCGTTCACAAAAATAGTTGTCGTGAGTGGGATTCGAACCCGGGTCACAGAGTGGAGAGGTGACTGTCTTAACCGCTGCGCCACACGTGCAGTCAAATTATGTAGCAAGAAAAAGAGATATTTTTAGAACAAGTCTTACTCTGTGGTAACACATGTACGTCTGTACCTATGTTGCAAAATTTTAATTAAAATGGAGCGACACAAAAATCTTACCCTCGAATGTAGCATTTTAGTTAAAAACTCATTCTTACTACACTAAAACACTACAAAAATATATCAAAACGAATATATAGTTCATATAATAACTGGCCCGTTGGTCTAGTGGTTAGTGACCCTGACTGCTAAGCCTGAGGTTGTGGGTTCGATACCCAACTCGGGCCATTTGGCCCGAGTTGGGAACATTTGTTTGTGTGATGAACACGATTATTTGTTCTGTGTCTGGGTATACTATGTATGTATTTAGATAGTAGATTGACGGCCCGTCAATCTACTATTGCTGATGGTAAGTACTACGGCAATGTACTATGGCTGCGTGGTTGGCAAATGCTTGCATTTCATGCAGCAGGTCTTGGGTCCGTTTCCCACCCTGGACAGATATTTGTGTGCCTGAACATGTCTGTTGTCCTGAGTCTGGGTGTAAGTAGTATATCAGTTATCTGGTTTTTATAGTACAAGCTCTGCTTATTTTGTGATCAGTTGGCCGTGTGTGAATAATGTCCCAGGATATTATTTAATCTGTTTTACGTGCGGCTATAGATGTTTTACATCAAAAACAGCAGATGGACTGTGGTAGGTTCGCAATGGGTTTCTGTTGATTACAGTCGCTAAGTGGTTTAAACCCGAAAGATTTTTTACTAATACGGTTTACCTTATCCATATATTCCATACCTGCTTCTCTGAAATAAATTACAGTAGCGATAAGATCGGCCATTGTCGCAAATTTATGTGCCTAGATTATAAATGTAAGCTAGGTAGTACAATAAAGATTTATCGTTGGTAAAGCGGTATCGAGTTCAACTGAGAATGAGGAAAATCCTGTATAGAACGCAAAAAATGTAAAAAGTATATTAAAAAAAGGTCCTTATTAATGGCACAATTCCTGCACTTGATCTCTCCTCGGTCATGTCGAATCACCGTCCCATCGGGTTTATGAGAGCGAGGAAAAAGACAATGCACCTGTGTTGACCTGTGTGACCCCTGTAGCCAAAATTCAGCCAGGAGCCTATATATACCATTATTATGATTAAGTACATTGAAAAATGTTCTTGTTGATGCAACGTGCCTGTCGGGGTGTTGTCAAAGGCGCCTTAAATATCCAAGAAAGCACAGAGTGCTATCTGTTTGTCCTCCAGTGCTCTGCTCCTGTCTGTCTGTTGCAGCAGGGCGGTTTCCGTAGACCTGCCTTTACAGTAAGCGTTGAGTACTGTGGATGGGCCGTGACTTTAGCCCTTCTTCCTTTATGTACCTGTCGATTATTTTCTCCAGTGTTTCCAGGAGGAAGGAGGTAAGGCTGATTGGCCTGAAACTCTTGGGCAGGGAAAAGTATTTCTTGCCAGCTTTAGGTATAAAAAGTACTTTAGCCCTTGTCAAACGATCCGGGATATAACCCCAGGCGTAACTTGCCGGGGACATTTTTACCAGAAGCGGTACCAGTATATCCAGTCCCTTTTGTATAAAGACCGGCAGTATGTTATCTGGTCCACTGGATTTGTACGGCTTGAATGATCCGATTTCCTATTTCACGACCCCGGGCCCGAATTATCGTCCCCACCCCACCCCAGTCCTCGTTGCGAGGCCGTTGTGCAGGCGTCATAGAGGAGTTCAGTTCTGCGTCAGGGAAGTGGCTTGCAATCAGAATTTTCAACGTTTCTTGGTCATTAGCAGCAAAGTTTCCGCCTCTAGGATTACTGTAATATCTAAGACTTCCTGCATGCTGGTAGTGGCAAAGGTCGATTTCTTGCACATGTTCAGTACCTGCAGGCAGTTAGTGGTAAGAAAACTACGAAGTAGTTCACCTCTACTGTTCAGTTGATGTCGCTGCTGACCCAAGCTGTGTGGTGCGCATTGGCATTGGCACCAACTATGAGTTAAGCGTTGTTGCGGCGAACATATTCGACCACACGCTCAAGCTCTGCGGTTGGGTCCTTGGTTTTATAGGGAATGTATGCTGACCATACAATTGCCTTTATCCCTTCCCATACGATAAGTAAGGATGTCAAATCATCAATCATGTCACCGTTAAAAATGATTAAAACAAAAGACTTTCAACTTACAACAACTGTTCCGAAAGCATTCAATATCCATTAAAAAAAAAAATCTGTTCACTTGATTACTCCCTTTTTTGGAAATCGGTTAAAAACCATTATCGTTGTATACAAAAGTTCGTTAGCGTACGGTAACATAAATTCACAAATTGATTTGGAGCGTTTTGTACCTACGTTACTACGTACAACTGTTAATTGACAAACTTCAGCCAAGTTGGTTCCAATCAAAATGTATTATGGCCTGTAGATTACTTCGTGATCACTGTTTAATGATTAATTCTATTAGTGTGATGAAAGGGAGACATATCTATGGATATGGGTATCTCATATTTGATTGAACATTGTGAATAAGTAAATTGTGGTACTTACCTGCATAGACAAGCAGGTAAGGGTTATTTCGGTTCGAAATTGGAACAACTTTCAAATAAGTATCATAGTTTAAATTAAATTATATTTTTGGCTATATAAATAAATAAGTTACAACGGATTTTATTCACATAGACTGTAGAAAAACGCTTGTAAATAGCCAGGACATGAGTAATATTTGTGGTATTTCAAATTAACTGTATATTAATTCTATCTTCAAATAGATTATTAGATCGTGACTTATATATGATCATACTGAATTATTATTTAATTTATAATAGTCATAGTTTAGACCAGCCCCTAACTCTTAACCACCACTGCAACCTCCCGTAAACTAGGATCAACAGTGACACACAATCAAATGACACTAAGCGGTGAAGCTCAATCAGAACTCGGGGAATCGCTTTAATTGCAACGAATTTAATCAGAAAGAAACAAGGCGGAGTTAGAAAATGAATTCTCTCCAGTAAAAAAGCAAATTTTTTGAATTATAATTTAACCTATAAAAAACAAAAATTGATTTATAGACTAAAAGAAACTGAATTTTAATTAAATAAGAAATTATGTCATCACATAAAGTCAAGAAAAAAATTCCTGAAATAAAAAATCTATTCTAGAAAGCTAAAGAAATTTGCGAACAGAAAATCCACACAATTTTCGATAGCCTGCTGTTGTCAAGCTCCTGAACTCAAATGATTCAACTTCCAATTTTCAGAGGCTAATAAGTTTCAGAGTCATCCATCACATGATATCAGTTCGAACCATCTATACGTATGCAACGAAACGTTTCGATTTCATTGTAAATATTACCAAGGACAACCAGACTAGCCTAAGCAGAGGTCATGATGTGCGTATTGTTTAGGTTATTTAATAACGCTCTTTATTACATAACCTATGCAATACGCATAATAATATGAAAATAGGTATTCGTGCTCATTATAATAATATCCTGGAAAAATGATTGACACATGGCTATCTGATCACAAACTAAGCAGAGGTTGTACTATGGAAACCATATAATTGCTATACTATATATAGATACTACTTTTCTTTAGTAAATACATAATTATATAGATAGTTACACCCACCCATCAGGACAGGGTGGGAATGGAACCCACGACCTGCGGCATGAAAGGCAAGTATTTAGCAACCACGCCAACAGGCCCGTCAAATTATGGACACTTAACTAAACCCGCTAGAGTATTACTTAAGTAGAGCTCATATTGTCCGTCTTAACTTTTATTTGACTATATAACTATATCGTCATCTTTATCAGCCTGGTATCGTCCACTGCTAGACATAGGTTTCCACCAAAGATTTCTCTAACGTTGCCCTAGAAATTAGCCCTAGTCACCGCGCTTGGCATGCGAGTTGGCAACGAAGTTAGGTGGTAGCTCGTACACAGGTGGCGCTGCTGTCCGACTACCTGGTGTATTCCTTAGTTGCCTTTTACGACATCCATGGGATGGTATGGGGTGCCTGTACCATCATTTTTCAGCCGGATACTACAGACCCAAGTTTTATTAATAGCGCAGCCGTTTCACAAAAACCTATCTAATAATATTACGACTCATTCATACTTGTACACAAACACAGGTTTTCATCATCATCATATCTGTCGAATGATGGCCACTGCTGGACAAAGGCCTCTCCAAAAGATTTCCACGTAAGAGTTGTGTAATCATTTGGAGGGGTATGCCATAATCGCCACGCTTGGTAGAAGGGTTGGCGATCGCAGTATGATGCTCATAGTACAAAGAGAGGCGCTGATCCTTCTATGGGAGATATTCCTTGCCGTACACAGCAAGTTAGCCGTTAGCTTTTTATGAAAATAGGCTAACAATACACACTTAAACAAAAACAGAAATACAATTCCAATCTATTCCACTTTTAATTGATTAGTTTATAAGGTACACTGAATCAGCTAAAGCAGGTCATAAGTGTCCATATTGTCCGGGGTATTGATCCATATATCATATTCATAAATCAAATCGACGTTTTCTGTATTTTGCTGAATCTTCTGACTGTACATATTTTAATGGGGACATGGGAACTCCATTATTCCATTATCGTTACGGAATTTTTACATGCATGCAGAATATATTGGTGGAAGTATATTAGACCATTTATTTTGTGGTTTTTCAAGGATTTTTAGGTATTCGGTTGAAATCTTCAGTTTTTTGGTGGTTCCCCAGTTCGCCAAAGACGTGCACCACGTTTGTCTTCTACAATATAAGAACGATGTTGCTATGCAAGTGCAACCATTGTAGCTGATTTTCGCATACCGTTGTTGATTATAATTACCTCATAGCCTGGAGCCAACGGTTTACGTAACTACGCCGTTCTCATAATAGTTCCCTCATTTGTTTTTAAATATAAGGGTTAGCAGATCAGGAATTGGGCCTTGGCATTTTTCACCGCCGAGGACCCTACACTGGTTAACCTGTGGCGTTCTCGGTAGAAAAGAGAAACAACTTCTTTTCCCTTTTCTTTTTTGATTTTCCCTAAAAAAAAGTTACACAACAACTTTATCTTTCATGTGATACAAAAAAACAAACGAGCATCAAGCAATTCTAATTTGAGTGTCCCACTTTTCTTTAGTTGAAATTGTGATGAACCACGCCCGGCCATATTTTCTTACATTGTCATCATAAGTAATTTACAGCACCTTATACAGGTCTTAATGTTAGGAGCGAAAAATCCACAAATCATGTGCCATGCCGTTTGTTCTGAGGAAATGAAATGTGTGCTTATTTAGATTTAAAAAATTTATCCGTAAAAATGCTTAAATTTTTTCTAGAATAGCCTTGAGCAAAGATTCTCTAAACATGGTTAAAAGCTTTAAAGCAACTAAGGCATAATCGCATAAAGCCAATAAATAAATCGCCTATGAAATTTGTTAGAGTTTGAACAATTTTCCTCAACGCCTTACCTTTCGAAGCCTTAGCTATTTTATAATTTATAGCAAAAGTTCTTAGTGACAATTACTGAGGGGTCATTACTCAGATCTTAAGCACGACACTTGAGAGGCAGTCAGAATGTAAATGTGACAGGAAGCTTTCTGCGGTTAAAGCGTTCGGTACTTATAGAAATTGCTTTTGCTCATTTTTTTTCTTTTCTCTATTTAGTTAATATTATATGGATAAGTGTGTAGATTCATTTGTATATTTTATAAGTATAGTTGTCTAGAAAAAAGTGAAAGTACTATTAGGTAGAAACGAGTATTTAGTAGATACTGTTTATTGATTGCTTTTCATATCTTACTATCCAACGCCCGTTTATTTTTTGTGTTTTTTTTTAATCTGTAGTTCATGCTCGACTTTTTTAATTAATATACTCATCATATCTTTATATCGTCCCAGGATATTGTAATATTATTAGGTTACTAGTTAAAATAATTAATATTTTTTAAATAGTTATAAAATAAATAATTTGCAATTATTTAATAAATTTTTTATACTTAATCATAAAAACAGTAGAAAATGATGTGTAGAGCTAGAGCAAAGCTAGAGGATACGAATATTTCTAGCCAGAAAAAAAAATATTATTCTAACATCTTAACAAGTGTATCACTACTTCCCATACGATATGATCTAGTAGAGTATTCCCCGATGATATTTCAAGCGAAACACCTAACTGCGCACTCTAAACACTTTTTCGAATCAGCCATGCATCCAAATCCGATCCATTACAGTCGCCAGCCGGGAGTATGACTGCCGCCAGTGTCCTCCATTACCCTTAGTTTGCATTCGCATTGATGAAATGCCCAGTTCAATCTGCAATCGGATGAGAGGCTTGCCTTTTCGCGTATTAACGTAAGTACAAAACGTCCCAAAAACCATCGACTCTATCACGTATGTATCTCCGCGTCAGTAATCACTCAAGTAGGCTCTGGCGCGGGTATCTCCTATCCTTTCCCTAAATATTTGTTTTATTTAAATTTAAAGATTTATTTTTAAAATGAATATATATCTTAATATTCTGTGAATTATTGCCGCTATCATATCGAGCAAAAAATCAAATAAATTGTATACTGTTTTGTAGTGTTTGCTGTTATCATCATCATCATCATTACAGCTAAATAAGTCCACTGCTGGACAAGCCTCTCTCAAGAATCGTCTTGGGGGGATATGCCATAATCGCCACGCTTGGCAGACGGGTTGGCGATCGCAGTAAGATGGTCATAGTAATCAGAAGGAAGCTGCTGCCCATCCTCTGGTAGATATTCCCTCGGGTCGACTTCTACGCCCCCCACGGGATGAGATGGGGTGATGATATTCTGATTCCGATATTTGTCGCCGTCACCACACAGCAGTTTGCTGTTATAGCAGCAACAAAAATACATCATCTGTGGAAATTTGAACTCTACAGACGGACAGGCGGGCAGACAGCGCAGTCTTAGTAATAGGGTCCCGTTTTAACCTTTGAGTACGGAACCCTAAAAAATACTAAGCATATAAAATTAAATCAGCTTGTATTTTTGTTTTGTACCAATATATAAACAACACTTGTATCAAACATTGAATCTTACCTACGTACTCAGAATGTTGAGACAAAAACTGAAATAAATACCACCTGTTACTAAAACAGTTTCTATCCGCAAAAAAAGGTTTCGTACATATTTTATTATAATAAAGTGGAAAGCTTTGTTTTAATATTCATGTTTGTATTTTGTTGTATGTGAAAGAGGGTAAAAATATACCTATGCCATGTTTTTTGAATTATACTGTATACGTGCAGTGAATTATTTTAAAGGGAGGGCAAATTTTGGTTGCTTAATATATATCTTCAGTCGTCTTTCAATATTAATATTTCAATATAAAAAGGCCTTTGATTTATGTTTGCCTTCCTTTTGGAAATTCCTTTTGACACGATTTGTACGTTTTGTGCTTTCCTAATAGCGAATTAGACGATCTTACATGAAAAATGTAAGCGCCATTTTTATAGACCTACCTAACTATTTCTCAGGTCGGAGGATTCACTTTGACTTTGAGGACGCTACCACTTAGAACTTGATATAGTTTATTATTAGTGTAGGTAGTTATATTTTAGTAATGTGGTTTTATCATCATCAATTTAGTAAGTAAACTGATTTTGATTCAATAAGAAGACCGATTTAGAAATCTATCTCTTAAGCAAAATCGCAAAAAGCCATCGTTTACGGGTTATTGCGTTTCCTCGACATTCCTCTCTTCAAAAATTGCGAGAGAGATGATCAACGTGTAACTCTACTACTAAATAAAGTAAAATAACTTAAGTAAAGAAACTTTTTCCCGTGGTAGGCAGGGATAGAATATAAGACTTCCACACCGCAAACTGAAAATTGATATTGGGAAAGTCAATAAAACCCATCACGCAAAGTGGTAAAATTTTATGATATTGCCGGACTAGCTCTCATCTCACTACGTCAATGCCTAATCAGGAACTTACAGCTTTCACCCTAAGAGCACAGCGATGGGGAAATTTCCTAAGGGTCAGCAACGCCTGAGTTTTAAATGTTATATACCTGTTTTTAATTTACAATTCTATTGCCTAGAACTGACCCACAGAGCACATACAATCATCCGATTCAAACGCTAGACTATTTGAGCCTGTGGTACCGTCAACACAATCCCGTTATTGTGTGATCGAATGCTCCAACCCTTTGTTTTTGCTGAAGCGACAACGGCGGGCAGCGATGAAATTGTCAGTTCATCCGACACGAGACTAACGCCCACCTCAGGGTGTTTGTTTTAACTCTTTCGTTTTTGTTTATTGATCAAATGGAACTGGGACCCGAACACCTTTAAAAAAATGGCTTTCCTTGATTAGTTTTGAAATTGGTTAGCAACTGGTCTACTACGAAAACATAACAAGTAGCTAGTGTTACAAAATGAGAGTTTAACAAATAGCTTAGTTTCTTGTACATTAATGGATGACGGCAATATTTTAGATATGCTACGGAATCATAGTGTCAGACTACTGTGGTGTGCTACGTGACCGTAGCCGTAGCTGATTGTAGCCTTGCTAGGTGAACGTGCTACGAGAAAATCGTACCTTGCTACGGAGCTGTAGTCAAGACTAATGCTACTGTTGTAAAATCGTAGCATATGGCAATGAACAACTCGTGTAGCTAGTCATCATTCTTTGTGTAGTTCTTTTATTGTTTATTTTTCTGTTTTAAAGTGATAGTTTTCTATAATATCATGATTTGTTTATAAGTAGTTATTATAAACGAATAGGTGCAGAAATTGATGAAAAAAACTCTTCTTTAATCGGAAGCGTGTGTGTGTGTGCGCAACATTTCCCACAAGTTGTGACTATAAGGTCTGAGGCAGTTTTCTAATGAATGAGAACACCCGTGAGTTCCTCGTCGAACATCCACGATGCAATTCAAATACAATTATGAAAATATCAACACTTAATACGTGACAAATTCTGACCAAACCCCAAGTTACTTTGTTTTATATATGTTGATGTACATACATCCAAACTGTTACTGCAAATGAACTCATCCCGCACATGTAATGAGATGATATCCCATGCCATACCAGCCCATTCTACGTCATACTATCCTAATAAGCATAGTATGTATAACTCTATAGGTCAGTCTAAGCCCAAACAGCAATTGTCCCTCATAACTTGGAAACATATAGATCTTTTATAAGTCTACAGGGACTAAGAGATGCTATCCCATATCATGTCGTCCCATTGTATCCCATACTATCCCAATAAGCATAGAATGCATAGTTCTATAGGTCAGTCTAAGCCCAAACAGCAATTGTCCCTCATAACTTGGAAACCTATAGATCTTTTATATGTCTACAGGGACTAAGAGATGCTATCCCATATCATGTCGTCCCATTGTATCCCATACTATCCCAATAAGCATAGAATGCATAGTTCTATAGGTCAGTCTAAGCCCAAACAGCAATTGTCCCTCATAACTTGGAAACCTATAGATCTTTTATATGTCTACAGGTACTAAGAGATGCTATCCCATATCATGTCGTCCCATTGTATCCCATACTATCCCAATGAGCATAGAATGCATAGTTCTATAGGTCAGTCTAAGCCCAAACAGCAATTATCCCTCATAACTTGGAAACCTATAGATCTTTTATATGTCTACAGGGACTAAGAGATGCTATCCCATATCATGTCGTCCCATTGTATCCCATACTATCCCAATAAGCATAGAATGCATAGTTCTATAGGTCAGTCTAAACCCCAAACAGCAATTATCCCTCATAACGTGGAAACCTATAGATCTTTTACATGTCTACAAGGACTAAGAGATGATATCCCATACAATATCATCCCATTATATGCCATACTATCCCAACAAGCATAGAATGCGTAGTTCTATAGGTCAGTCTAAACCCCCAAACAGCAATTATCCCTCATAACGTGGAAACCTATAGATCTTTTATATGTCTACAGGGACTTTGGTATTTCGTTAATCCCATTGTCATTGCGACGACAATGACTGGCGTTACCTCAGTAAACATGTCGAACAAACACGCCGACTTACTGACGCTTCGGAGGGTTATAATGGTTTTTGTATCAGTAACCTTTGTGAACGGAGCGCTGGATACAGTACACAATATGGCCGAATGTTGGGAGTTTGAAATTGGAATGGAGTAGGGTTTTCGGGAGTTTCATTGGTGTTTACACGACTAGCCAAAAAAAGGTGTTTATGTTTTTTAAGTGCCTAGTTATGAATGTAGATTTATTTATTTAACTTTTACTTCGACTTTCATTGGTTTAAACGTATGTGCAATCATAAAAATATAGTTATTACCGTAAAATAAAATGATGTTTTTCGTTGCTTAAAAAGTTTTTTTTTATAAATAAAGAAAGATCCGGCAAACTTATTGAAAGATTTAGTCATTTTTAACCTTCATCTATTTAAACGCCGGCCACGATAATCGGCGACTTAGGCGGTAGCCTAACGGTATATGATATATATTCGAATAAAATACTTGGTGTTATACTTCCGTCTACTATTAGTTTCTCTCCAACAGTCTCACTTTAACGCATTCATGACTATTCTCATTAAACTATCACATGAGTCTTCAGATTAGAAATCCCTTGTATACTCGTATATGTATGTATGAATACCAGAGACAGAGAATTACGAAAAGGTGAACAACCTTTTCGTATTCTTTGTAATAGTACTAATATGGTGCATTAGTACTATTACAAAGAATACGAAAAGGTAGTTCACCTTTTTGTAATTCTCTGTCTCTCAGCAGTTTTACATTCAGATAAAATATTACCCGAGATGGTTTTCATATTATTGACATGTTAACTAAGAGCTTTAAAGAGCTATGAACAATATTATATGGAAACTGATTTATTTATGTATCGAATAGCATTCATTTGTTTTGATATATATTTCTCCCTCTCTCTCTGGTAACTCGACAACCACTTTTATTATTTTTTTAAGTAATTCGTTTTGCTTTTCTTGTTCATGTTAAGAATGTGACTAACATTGCGATTAAATTTTATGTAGTAAGATTTATCTATCTGAATATTTACAATGCTCTGTATATAGAGAAAGAATGAAAGGTTCTCGAGTGGCGAGACCGGAAGACTCGAGAAGGCAGCTCTCCTACAAGATGGACCGATGATCATGTGCGGGTTGCTGGAAACAGCTGGCTGCGGATAGCGCAAGACCGTCTACTGTGGAGATCTTTGGGGAAGGCCTTTGTCCAGCAGTGGACGTCTTTCGGCTTATATGATGATGATATACTACATTAAAGTTATTATTTCAGTTGATTAAGAATTTTGTCCAAATTTAAATGATAATGTTTAAAGCACATAATTAAACACGTGTGTTTTTCCTTTAGTACAATTCTATATTTTTACAAATACAAATACAAATATTTATTGGAACCAAAAACAGATAATATACAAGATTGTGTGTAGGTACGTTAGCAGCTACATTAGTTAGGAAAAACTGTGTCGTAGCTGTTAGCGCCCACCTCCGAGGTAGACAACAATGTTCCATTATTAGGGTAATAATTAGTTAAACATTTATTAAAAAAACAAAAGTGAAAAGTAATAAAAATGTAAAAGGAAAATCTTATAAACTATCAGATTACTTTGAGTGTGTGTATGTGCGTGTGTGTGAAAACTCTATAAACACACATAATGTGTGTTTATAGAGTTTAAAGTTAATAAAAAGAGTTTAATAAAAAGTAATATAACATCTTAAAATTACTACGGATTCCAATTATTTCTACTTTTGTCTGTAACGAACGAAGTCTTTAAATAGGAACTGCTATTTAGAAAAATAAATTGGTATGGGATATTATGGTTTGGGAAGGAATGATGGATGAGTAAAATGTACCTAGAGGTACTTCTATAGTTATACTTATAGGTACTACTTCTATAAACCAAAATAATTTGGAAGTATTACCATTTATACCAACTTTGTTGATATTATCATAGTTACATTTGTAGAGTTTCGTGGATATTTGTGGAAGAATTCACAGATACCAAGAACCATTGTTAATAAAATGGAAATAGGTATATAAGATTTTCTTTGTATGTACTTACTATTACAAATAAATAGGATTAGGTACATTTTAAGGGCAACAATGAATCTACCTTGGGCTAATATCTGGGAAATTTTTGTAGACAGTAAAAAGCCCCCATATCCTCAGTTTTTATATACTCACGACTTAAATCAATTAAGTCGTATTTGAGGGAGATAGAGGCGAGACGGAGCAGTAACCAAGTTGAGTGCAATCTGAGTTATTGTAATCCATTAAGGCAGATTAATAAGTTTTGAATTTGGAAGTAGGATTTCCCTTATGCATTAACCGATCGGACTTTTTAGGAATTTGCTAAGTTACCTCACTTTAAGGTTCAGTCTAAAAGTAAATGTTTACTGAAGATACGAGACGGAAGCCATTGAAATAAAATCCTGTGAGGTATAAATTTTATTAGCAGAACTTTATTTTCTGCCGTAAAGTTTGGAATTGTCTGTTTCTGTGATACATATTTAATCGGCTTTAAAATAAAGAAAGTTCCCGATTCCACCGTTTTTTTACACAAAATTAAGTGTTTTGTGAAACGATTTCTATAATTTTAAGTACTTATGTACAGACGCCAGCACATCAAGCTACCTCAATCTGTCAAATTTATTTTAAAGATTTTCAACATTATCACATAAGCATAAGGTTCACTTACAATTGGGGAAATTTGACAGATTGGGGTAGCTGGATTTGCTGGCGTCTGTACGTCCAGTCTATTGGACTGGCCTGTTCGTCTAGTGGTTAGTGACCCTGACGACTAAGCCAGAGGTTATAATTCAACCCCACCCACAAGACAAATATTTATGTCATGAACACAATTATTTCAACTTTATCACATAAGCATAAGGTTCACTTTCAATTGGGGAAATTTGACGGATTGGGGTAGCTTGATGTGCTGGCGTCTGTACAACCAGTCTATTGGACTGGCCTGTTGGTCTAGTGGTTAGCGACCCTGACTACTAAGCCAGAGGTTGTAGATTTGATCCCCACCCACATGACAAATCTTTCTGTTATGAGCACAATTATTTGTTCTGTGCCTGGGTGTAATTTATTTATAATATGTATGTGTTTAGGAATATATAAGTATGTTTTTCAGGTGTCTGATTTCCATAGTATATATAGGCTCTGCCTAGTTTGGGATCATAACAGATTCCTACTAATAAACACATTTTTTGTTAAATTTGTGACAATTTTATGCTTTCTAATAATTCTCTAACCAAATATCAAATTTTGATAGAAATCAACAATGCTTCATGGTCATTTTTGATTATTTTCTAGATATAACAAACAGAAATAAAAAAAATAGTTATTGTTATTATTGGGAAAATATAAATTTAAAGTATTGACAATAAGAAATTAACTGATTAGAAAATAACTAACTATAAATGTAATAAATAAATTAAAACTATACTAACATAGATATTGGAAATAGATTAAAACTACGTACAAACTACTAAATTTAAATAATAAAAAATAATCATCTTGAAATTTCAGATCCGGTATCCACAAGCATCTAATTACTATCCTCTGTATTCTTCTGCGTTACGCTGTTCCATATATCCTTAGAAAATCTCTTTTAATACCTACCATGATCTGATTTGCTCGATCTTCACAATATAATTGGTTTCTACATAACACAGGCTCAACAAAATACTTTTTTTATCTGGATGTTTTTGTTACAGGTAAAAGATAAAACGCCGTGAACATCATTGGTACATAAATATTAAAGAAGTAAGTCTTTTACAATACTAGAATCTGAACTACAGAATATACACTAAAACTGTACTCATGAAGAAACAAAATCGTGTAGAACTAAACCATAAGATTAAATAATTAAAACAAACGGAATTGTACCGTAATTCCAGGATATCTAACATAAAGTAACAAGTAAATTGTAACCGAGTATAGAATTTACGTCCCACACTCACGAAACTAGTGATATAGAATGAGTTGCTCTCACACAAAACTATTGTAACAGAATACTCGATCTAAGTTAGGTGGGTAAAACTAATTTCAGTGGCAAGCGAAGAGGAACTTTTCTCTTATAATCCATCAAAAAGCTTCATACTTCCAATCTAGCGGTAGAATAAGATCCCATAATGAATAACTGCTTTAAAACGGTTTTTTTATACAAATTTGCAATTTCTATTTTCCACTGGAATAACTGTATGGAATATAAGTGTGTCATAACTGCCGAAAGACGTCCACTGCTGGACAAAGGCCCTCCCCAAGGTTCACCACGGTAGCCGGTCCTGCGCTGCCCGCTTCCCGCGACCCTTGCAAGATCGTCGGTCCACCTTGTAGGGGGCCTGCCCACGCAATATAAATACTACTATTTATCCTTTAATATACAATAAATTGTATTTTACTTATCTGTCTTATCTATTTAGTACAATGATTATTTATCTTAATATTTTTTGATAAATTATGTTTGACGATAAAGCTTAATGTGTGTCAAAATTTGTTCTTCGTTTAATTAATAATTACAATTTTTGTAAGTCCTAATGTAATTTGGCTGGTTGTCCATGTGTATGGGGACAGTACAGCAATAATGATTAAATTACATTAATCCACATAACATTAATCGGTTTAGTTAAACTCCATGTCATTAAGAATTGTAACTTATTAGTCACGTGTTTAGAGAGAAGGTTATTTTGCGCGGAATCTCGAACTACGGATTAAGGCAAGAGTATATCAACTTTAATATCCTTTATTATTTGATCCCACTTTTATTGGATAGTTCTGACTTTCAGAAGTTTATTACGTGAGAAGTTTCTGGACCGTGGGGATTTGGTTTTGCGTGGGTCGTCTTCGTTAATTAAAAGATTAATCGTTCGGAAACGATTAAAACAAGTTAAAAGCTACACCTGAATAGACAGTAAAGTAAACTTAGCCAACTAAAAGTCCCGTCACTGTAAGCCTAGAGCAATAGTTACTCATGATAAATGTGCTCAAAGCATTAATACTCAGGCGCTTCTTGAAGCAAAATTAAATCAGAAATTAAATATGGGATGAGGAGTGAAGGAAAACAAATATACGTGTGGCGCTGCTATTAAAGTATTCGCCTCGCCATTTCGTGTCTCGGGTTTGATTCCCGTGCAGAACAACTATTTGTGTAACCCATAAATTATTGTTTTAAGTCTGAACATACGTTGAACTATTTCAACTAAGAAGGTAAACATTTCAGTACAGTTATAATTCTTGTCGTTTATTTTAGGATTTAGTTTTACAATCCTGACAAAAAAGATGACATCTGTGTCAGGCAGTATTATTTTTAATCCGAAAAGCGAGAAGTAAGGTTGCGTGTTCTACCGAAGATCATGAAATCCTGGGTTCAAATCGCGTGTCGGCCCAAAAAATGATTTTGTGATTTTTCTGTTAAGAAAATTTCAAGTAACCGAAATCTTGGAGTTGGTGGTATTATTCCCCGTTATTTAGAGAGCACGTAAAGCCGTCGGTGCTGTAGGTGACCTCTTTCCGGTAATAATGAGAGTAATCGAATAGAAAGTGTCCCAGTGTTTGCGCACACACTTGTGCACTATAATGTATCCTACGAAGTTGCTTAGTTTCCATTAAGACTGGTCGCCGTAATTCAGCCTGTAGGACATTCATATTATACGTTAGCTAATTACAACGAGGTAGTCCTTACCTTGGTTAATGAAAATCCGTATAACCATACAATGTTACAGCTCTTTTTCTGATTAAATTCTATTTAGGTACGTGTAGTATGTTCAGGGTGGCATGCCCTCCAAGTAAAAACTTCCCTGTTGTATTATTTAATGTAACCTTATAAAAAACAATTTTGAGCAAGAGAAAGAGGTCTAAATCCCGAAGCGTACTTCGTTTATCGTTTCAGTTTAACCTGTAACAGATATCCGAGGGTAAACCCCAACCAAAGGATAAAAGATCTTTCTAACCCGAATATTGTTTGTTAAAGGGAATCTTAGATTATTTACTTATAAGATTTCTTGATAACTTTGGTGAAATAAGATATCTATTAGGCCAATGGAATACTCTTGTTGTATTTAATAGATGAAATAGAAAGAAGCGAAATTATAAATTTAGTCGGAACTTGTGTTATATACAATACTAGCTGTGCCCCATGGTTTTACCCGCGTTAAACTTTATAATTATCACAGCTTCTCCCCCGTAGGTGATAGCGTGATAATATGTAGCCTATATGTTGACCCGACCTCTTAGTATATACATGCAAAATTTTAAGTAAATCCATGCAGTACTGGGAGTTTAGCACTCTTTTAACATAATCTATACATATAATAAAATCGTAGAAAAGTCAAAACTGTACATTGAATATTTTTTTTAAAGTATACTTGGGGCGTGATCTACAATCGAAACCAATAATACAGTTTTTAGAATTTTTGTCTGTTCGTCTGTATGTATGTCCATACATACAGACAACTTTTTGACTTTTCTACGATTTTATTATATGTATAGATTATGTTAAAAGAGTGCCGTGTGGTTTCCGGCCTAGAAAGAATAACAGGACCAACTCATACCATCCTGTGGGTGTCATAAAAGGCGACTAAGAGATGCAGCAAGGAGTCGGGTAGCAGCGTCACCTGTGTAGTAGATACCATCTAAATGCGGTCGCCAACTCGCACTAACTTCCAAGCGCGGTGACTACGGCAAACCTGTCCAAATGGCAATATTATAGGAACCTATGGGGTATGCCCATGTCCAGCAGTGGTCGAAATCTGGCTGATGAGGATGCTTTCTATTTTGGTAGTTGAGTCTTTATTATGAAAGTAATATAGGTGGTTTTGTAGTGACATTTATTTATTTATTTAAAACTTCTTGCACAAAATTTCACAAAGGTGGACCTAAACCAAAGTCATTCTTCTAGGTCCAAATACTCTTATTATTATACCGTTTGTACAGTCAGCGGCAAAAGAACATGATCATGATTTGTGTGATGAGCACGAATATTTGTTTCGGAGTCATGGATGTTTTCTATGTATATAAGTATTTATCTATCTATATAAGTATGTATATCGTTGCCTGGTACCCATAGTACAAGCTTTGCTTAGTTTGGGGCTAGGATGATCTGTGTAACATTGTCCCTAGATATTATTATTATTATTATTAATAATCGGACGAGAGGTTTGGCTTTATGAATTATCATGGATATTGGGTGGCAGTATCATTAGCTATATATACATTATATATTTTACACTTAACACTCACGCACTTTAGAACACGTCACCGCTAAACTACTTCGACACAATTTACGATAATTAGTAATGAATATTAATACCTCGTCATTCAAGAAACTCATGTTACGATATTATGTTTACTCTACTATAGTATTTGTAGTAGGTATGAGATGTAGTATGAGTCATCTCGTGTACAATAACCCCAATTTTGACGTGTTCGTTCAATCTCGACATTGATCAGTTTACTAAGCAACAATATTGGAGCGGGTTCACTTTTATCAAAGAACATAATTTACTGTTAATGTTAATGTGGCGATTTGTGTTATTAAACAAATAAATACGTAGCGTCCAAACCTGGCCCACCTCCCGCACTAACCAATGATGTCTCTGTACAACTATTATCACATAGGTCATCATAAAATAGTGTAGTACCAAAATTAACCATAAAAAGCTTCCTATGTACAACCAATAACAATAGATGTGCCTGTGAGAAAAAGACGCAAAAGAAAACAATGGGGTTAATACTAAAAAGTGAGTTAGTAGCTTTTATTTCCCCCACAGATATTAATCCAAAAAAAAAAAATACTGTATAATTAAAATCCAAGTAAATGTCTTCAAAGGAATTATTTGATTTGATGCCCACGGCATCGCATCCACCATGGCAACTCTCGCCACAGACAAGGAGTTCATCTTCACGTCCTCGAACCTTTTCGATCTCGTACGGTTCGCTTTACGAAACTTCTTCCCACGTACGCTGATGCTGTGGTATGAACACCTTGTACGGGTTTTTCAAGAGACTTCACCATGCGGTCAAAAAAGGAGTTATAAGGTTTATAAAGAGTTGGCAATGCGCTAATGATGCCCCTGATATTGCAAGCGTTCATAGGCTACAGTGACCACTTACCATCAGATTGGCCGTATGCTTATTTGCCAACTAAGTAGTATAAAAAAACCAAAGCCTTTATCGTGTAAATGAAAACATTTCGTAGGAAATTTTACCATAAGCATTTAGCAAGTAATTTAAAGTTACGCCTTAATTATACGAATCACAGAGAATTTCAATTAACTCTAGATTTTAATATAAAAGTAAAACGAGCGAGCCACCGCATGCGGACGCGACACGACGTAGGGAGAAATATACCTTTAAAATTGTGTAGCAAGCACAGGGTTAATGGAATTCTTGACCCCTAAATGTGTTTTACACGAAAATAAGTGAGTGCCGTATTCATAACTTTTGTACATGAGAACAATGTGAACTATGTAATAAAATGTTTTCAGTATAAAAGGACTGATGTGTGGTGACGGCATAGAATATCATCACCCTATATCAGCCCGTGGGGGACGCAGAAAGCGTCCGAGGGAATACCAGAGAACGGGCAACAACGTTTTTCTGTGAAGAATGATCACCAAACTGCGATCGCCAACCCATCTGCCAAGCGTGGCGATTATGGCATATCCCCCCAAGATGATTTTCGGGGGAGGCTTTTGTCTAGCAGTGGATACGTCCAGTGTACTTTGGCTGACATGATGATAAAAGGATTTAATCGAATATTCATAGTTGTATTTTGTGGGTTAGATAGGTATATAATATGCATGTAACTTGTTTAAGAAATTACTAATATAATCATAAATTTTGCATTTAGTTTGACATGTTTCCAAACGATCGACAACAACTGTCGTCGTCAGCAAAATAATCGTTTTTTAATTACTTAAATAGGCCTTTAAAGGACTGAAGTCAAAATGTGTTCCAGTGTACACACGGCTACATATCAAGATATTATACATTTCCAGTATAAGCTGATCTCGCGTTGTATAGGATTTCCATACAATGAGAGGTCAGCTTATATTAGAATTATTTAACTTGATATCTAGCTGTGTGTACAACAAAATGAATTATTTATTACAAATAATTTTAACGATGAGATTTTGGATTTGTAAGTATTTCATAGTAATTTCTATTATATATCTCCCTCGTTTTACGAAAATAAATGTTGACGTTAAGACAGTCAGAAGGACAAGAAGTGATACTGTAAGGGTTATTTTGCCTTTTTACGATACGGAACCCTGAAAATAATTGTTACGCTCATAGCTAGATGCTCTCACCCGTGCGCTAGCGTTGACGCGGTTAAGCAACTAGGCTCGCGGTCAGTCCATAGATGGGTGACCACGAAAGTGGTTTAATTTCTGAGCGCCTTCGAATACATATTTTATACGAGGTAATTAAACTAGCGAGTCACATTTAAGGAGCATGATCTGCTCAATAAACGGTGTAAACTTATTCAAAATTCAAAATTATTTATTAGTCATTGGGTTATACAATTATTTTAGCAGTGATAGCCACACTAGGCGATGCTTGTATCGAGGCTATCGATGTAATCCGGTTATCAGATAGGACTTAAATACATTTTTTAAATAACTTAGATATATACTATAAGTTAGAAATTATTTTTAAAATTAATATCATATTATGTCACATTTTATTAAAATTTTGGTCTCGATCAATCAACGACAGCAGATTCCTAGCAAATTTTCTTAGAGAATTTTAAAACTAGTTGAATTTAAATCAAAATTTGTTGATTACAATGAATAGTTATACCTAGAATAAGTAGGGGGTAAGGTGTGAGTTGGTGGTCGGTGGGTGTATGTGTGTGAGTATTTGTGTAACGGAGGGGGTACTTATATTTTAATACTGTTTTTGTTAGGTTCAGTTGGGCCCCGCGGTTTTAACCGCGTCAAACTTTATGCATTATAGCCTATATTTTATTCGGATATATAAGCTATATTACTACAAAGTTTCACCAAAATTCATCCGGTATTTTATGCGTGAAAGAGTTACAAACATGCATACATCTATACTCAGAAACTTATTTATAATATAATTAAGATGTAATATCGTTGCGATATTAGAAATTTGCAGTAAATGTAAAAGATAAACTTAATAGATATATCTTTAATTACATAATTATATTAAATTAAATAACAAATCTTGAGGTAATTTACATAATAGTTCTTTTCGTAGGCCAAGTCGAGCTAGATGGATATAATTTTCGTGAAAATGTCCATTCACGCTTTTATAGCAAAACGAGCCAAATATAAAAGTCTTTGAAGTGAAGTAATGGGTCGTGACGGTTGTCGTTGACAACTCGTAACGGTTCTAATGAGCCGTTCCCAAGTTAATTTTATGATGTATACTTGTATATTAGTAGAGGCTTTTTGGTTTAAAATTAGAAATTGATTAATTTTTGCGGTAAAAACCTATTTTTGTTAAAGTTTTCCTGTGTTAAATTCCCATTTTAAACTGCTGGAAATATAAAAATAAACTGAAAACAAATCTTGAAACGCGAAAAATAAAACTGGTCAAGCGTAAGTTGAAGTGTTTCGTACCATTATCTATAAAAACGGCAATCCGTTTGTTGTATGGGAGCCATCTTAAATATTAATTATATTCTGTTTTTCTATTTAACTATAACGGTTCATGAGATGTTCCTGGTGGCAGACTGATAGACAGACAGACAGCGGAGTCTTAGAAATAAGGTTATTTATTTTTTTATATAATAGGTTGGCAAACGAGCAAGTGGGTCACCTGATGGTAAGTGATCACCGCCGCCCATGGACACTCGCAACACCTGAGGAGCTGCAAGTGCGTTGCCGGCCTTTAAGAAAAGAATAGGCTCGCTTCTTGAAGGTTGCCATGTCATAACGGATCGGAAATACCTCCGCAGCTAATTGATTCCACAGAGCGGTAGTGCGCGGCAAAAAGTTTCTTGAGAAACGCACAGTGGTAGAGGACCATTCATCCAGGTGATAAGGATGAAATTTCCACTTTTGGCGAGAGGGTCTGTGGCAGAATGTGGCGGCAGGTATAAGCTCGAACAATTCCTCTGAACACTCCCCGTAGTAAATGCGGTAAAGGGCACATAGAGGCGCCACGTCTCTCCGCAGGGTAAGAGTATCAAGCCAAATAGTGGGACTCCCTTCGTCAACGACCATTCGAGCTGCACGATGTTGTATGCGATCAAAAGGAAGAAGTTGATACTGTGGTGCCCCGGCCCAGAGATGGCAGCAGTATTCCATATGCGGCCGAACTTGCGCTTTATATAATTGGAGGCGATGGACCCATGTGAAATATCGCCTAGCTCTGCGAAGGACACCCAGCTTTGACAACTTTCGGCTTGATATCCAGAGGAGTGCCCTGAAATTGAGGAGGTATGGCAATGTGAGCTTTTTTGGCAGTGAACGCGCAAGCTTGAGTCTTTAGGGGGTTGAATTGTACTAGGTTGATATGCCCCCAGTTTGAGACTTGGTCAAGTGTTGTCTCAATTTTAGACACAAGATTGCTCCGACTCTCAATGACGTGTGCCCGTGAAATATTGCAGCGGCCAAAGTAAGAGGCATCCACCGTACTGTCATCTGCATAGCAATGAATGTCATGGAATTGTAACATATCATTGATATGCAGAAGAAACAGGGTTGGTGAAAGCACACAGCCTTTTGGGACAACAGCGTTCACGGGCTTGGAGTTTGAGTATGTACCGTCGACAACGACCTTGATGCTGCGCTCCGTGAGGAAGCTGGCAACCCATTTGCAGAGTTTCTCGGGCAGCCCATAGGAAGGAAGCTTCGAAAGTAGCGCCTTGTGCCACACCCTATCGAAGGCTTTTGCAATGTCCAGACTTACTCTCCCCCTTGCTTTCAATCGCCAACGCCCAACGATGGGTCAGGTAGACAAGAAGATCACCAGCAGACCGACCCTGACGAAATCCGTAATGGCGGTCACTAATAAGGTGATGATCCTCAAGATACCGTAGAAGTTGGCGATTGATAATGGTTTCCATTATTTTTGAGAGCAAGGAAGTAATGGCAATAGGACGGTAGTTACCTGGATCAGAGCGATCGCCTTTTTTGGGAATGGGGTGCACTAAGGCCGTCTTCCATGATTGCGGGACTACACCCTTTTCGTAGGAGAGTTGGAGAAGACGCGTTATAACAGGAGCCAACTCCGGAGCACATGTCTTCAGCACAATAGGGGGGATAGTGTCAGGCCCACTGGACTTGTGGATGTTAAGGGAGAGAAGTACACTTCGCACGGATTTTTGAGTGAACTTAATGTCCACTAATGTCCAGCTGTGTGGTGACGGTGCTATATATCAGAATCAGAATATCATCATCCCATCTCATCCCGTGGGGGGCGTAGAAGTCGACCCGAGGGAATATCTACCAGAGGATGGGCAGCAGCTTCCTTCTGATGACTATGGCCATCTTACTGCGATCGCCAACCCGCCTGCCAAGCGTGGCGATTATGGCATATCCCCCCAAGACGATTCTTGAGGGAGGCTTGTCCAGCAGTGGACTTATTTGGCTGTAATGATGATGTCCACTAAAGTGCTGTCACACCGTGGGATCGTTGGCGGTGGTTTCTCCCCGTCGTCCAAAGTGGAGTTTGACGCAAAACGAGAACCCAGAAGATCGGCTTTCTCCTTTGCGTCGTGAGCCAGTGCATCGTTCCCCTTGCGCAGAGGCGGAAAAGAAGGCCAACAAAAATTCCCTTCAACAGCTTTGGCGAGAGACCAAAAGGCGCGTGTTCCTGAAGGTAAACGAGCAAGTTTCTCGCCAATTCTGCCGATGTGCTTTGCCTTTGCCATGGCCAGCGCTCTTTTGAGGGATCTGGAGGAAAAGTTGTACTCCTTTTTCAATTGACAAGCTTTCGCATCCTTAGTAGCTATTGCATCGGCCTAGGCTCGAAATTTTTCTTGCTTTTGGCTAGATGCCAGCTTGCAAGAGGAGGAAAACCAGGGCTGGGACTTGCCACCGATGGGCACTGAAGAGTTTGGAATGAAAAGTTCCATACCCTGCAGTACCACATCCGCGATGGAGTCAGCAATAGCACTAGGGTCTTCCAGCGAGAAGCAAACTTTTCCCCAGGGGTATGATGAAAAAAAGGTCCGCATTTCATCCCAATCTGCTGACCTGTAGTGCCAGACACGGCGACAGCCCGCAGTGCGAGTACGCAGTCGGCGCGTGAGTGGCATCACACTTCGAATCAGGCAGTGATCCGACGAGCCAAGCTGAGCACCAACGGTAACTTGTAGGCCGTCTGGATGAGAGGTCAGCAGAAGATCCAACAGTGAAGGCATATGTTTTTCCACATCTGGCACACGTGTGAACGAGGGAACCATCTGTGTTAAACCATAGGCATGAGCATGAGCATGAGCAGATCTACCCGCATGGTCAGTTCTCTGTGAACCAAGCCATTCAATGTGGTGGGCGTTGAAGTCACCGAGCACCACAATCGAGGCTGACGGAGTCTGTTCTAGCACGGAGTCGATGGCCATTTCGACGTGCTCAAAGAGTCGGTCTGTTTCTGCATCACCGCTGTGGGACCTATAGAGGCATGCATATATGCGAGGGTGGTCGTCGCAATCAACACGCAGCCAGATGGAGGAGAGGTCCCTGCCTTCAAGATTGCCTAGGCGGCGGACACAGATATCATCTCTCACGTATACACATACATCGGCTCTAAACACAAACCTGTGCTCAATTTTGTAGCCTGGGTAGTCTAGGTATGATGTATCCGCAGGAGACGAAATCTGAGTTTCCGTCAAAAAGAGCAAAGCCGGCTTCTCCGTCTCAAGATGATGGTGAACAGGGTTTAGGTTGATGTGTAATCCCCTGATGTTGCAAAAATGTACATGGAGTTCAGGTGGTAGCGCCGTGTTTTTTGTGCTCTTGCCTGAGGCAGAATTTGCGAGCGGGATTTTGCCCTCCCCAGAATACACAGGGCAGCCTGAGCAAGAATGCTCAAGGAGGGATTCTCCATTACGTAGCGTACTGGTACCCTCCTGGGGTACTTTTTCTTTTAATTCCGCTGCCATGTTAGAAAAGGGGGGGGGGGTTACTCGGACGCCGGTCTTCTGCGAGAGTGTGGTACTTCCCTGGTCGAGCCGGCCCATTCATGCTGCTTACAGCGTGGCTCTACCACAAAAAAAGGTCCCATTTAACCCTTTGGCTACGGAACCTTAAAATGATCTAACACTCTTGTAGTTTGATTACAGAAAAGAGAATCGGTTCAGTTTTTAAAGAAAGATATTCTCTCCTCCAAAACTGAACCAATTTGAAATACTTATTTTCAATGTTTATGTATTTTCTGTAAGAGGATAATTTTCTCTTAGAGGAATTGTATTGGTTATTTTTTACAAACAAACACGGAGAGCGACATCGACTTAGTAGTAATTCCTCATAATCTTAAGCAATTTATAGGTAGTATTGAATAAAAATAATGCGTCACCGAGTCAAGACGTGCGTGATAGTCGTAATGTTGTAAAGTCGTAATGATTCCAATGAGCAGTTTACAAGTTAGTTTATTAATGTATACAAATATAGGATTTGTTCATTTTGTTCAGGAGTTGTAAATCAACTTGTTTTGATATATATTTATTAATTGTAATAAGCGCCAAGCTTGATGAAGACTAACCATCTGAGCGAGTACTTTTTTATTCTTTCATGGGACAGCTAGCCGGCACGAACGGAAACAGGTAAGGTACATTAATAGGTATAAGCATAGCTTTGCGTATTCTCCGAGGCACGACGTTTTAAGGTGTTGGAATTTATTCGTCTTACTACTCATATATGTAATTATTAACATTAATGTGTTCACTTTAAATTTGCTATTATGAAATATTAGCCCGAGAAAAAAGTTTGCTGTAATTTCTTTTAAAACGTCACGGACGAAGTCGATTAACTTTAAAACGCTATTTGTTACCCAGTGGGTGCGATAATTGTTCCACAAATAACTGCAAAATGGGACTTATTGTGCTGGGTCTAGTGACTTTGACAACACTTTCCAGTAATCGGCATCGTTTATGTTCGCCGAGCGCGATATTTAAGATGCCGATTACTGGAAAGTATTGTCTTAAAACGTATAATTATGTGGCAAAAAGGGCGTTTTATTTGATTTTTGCGCAATTCCCGACTTAATAAATCTTAAAATCATTGCATTATCACTGCCTTAAAAACATTTATTTTAAAGACAACGCCCGCACTAGTGAATCATGTCCCCGTGTCGCGGGGTACTTTACAAACATATCATAGACGGACACAAATTACATACGGACCCAGAATTACTATTTATGGGTCACACAAATATGTCTAGCTATGTCCAGTAGCATACATGCTACAGGGGCTTGGATACGGGTTCGTTATCATCATCATCATATCAGCCGAAAGACGTCCACTGCTGGACAAAGGCCTCCCCCAAGGATCTCCACAATTGCCGGTCTTGCGCTATCCGCATCCAGCGATTTCCAGCGACCCGCACAAGATCATCGGTCCAACTTGTAGGGGGCCTGCCCACGCTGCGTCTTCCGGTTCGTGGTCGCCACTCGAGAACCTTTCTGCCCCAGCAGCCGTCGGCTCTACGAGCTATGTGCCCTGCCCACGGCTATGTCGGTTACTTTGGCTCGCCTTACTTTGGTTCGTCGGAAGATTAAACTTATGCATTCTAACATTGCAAAGAAACCTTTACAATTTAAAAACTATTAAGATAAATCTGGCTTGTATTGTAATTCTAACAGCTCATTTGTAGCGAGAAAATGTAGCCTCATTCAACTTAGTACTCTACTAACTAATTTTAGGGAAATTACACGCGTTAACGGGAGTCACTTAGTCTTACCACTTAATTAAACAAAGTTTTAAATATATCATAATCCTTTTAACTGTGAAACATGTAGAGATGTTATAAAAAAAAACGCGCTTTGTGAAACTACTGGCTGTATAATTAACTACTGCTTTAAAAAAGAAACAGAACTTACAATTTTTTTTAGTAAAAACCGATTTAATTAAAAGTTATATGGGAATTCTGAAAGCCAATTTAATTATATCAGCAATATAATTAAATAGGATTTTCAAAATAGTTCAGTAACTACGGCTAAACGTTGACAAAAAGATCATTCAGTCGTATTGCTAACTTCCTTCTTTTGAAATGGTTTATTTTAATTTTGTCTCTATAATATCTGTCTCTATAATCTCTGTCTTTTTTACTTTAGTTTTTAAATACAACGCCCGCATGAAAAGTGATCCCTGTGACACGGACTACTGTACAAACATATCTTTTTTTTAATTCAACTCACGAACTTGGGTAAATATTCCCTGTGTCACTGTGTTCTTTCATCATCATCATAGTAGCCGACCTTGACTGCCTCGTTGGTCTAGCGGTAGCGTGTTCACCCGCAGAGAATGAGGTCCTGGGTTCAAATCCCGGGTCAGGCAAAAAGTGATTTTGGGACTTTTCTGTAAAAATGAAAAATTACTCAGCATCAGCCCGAAGTCTGGAAGTTGGCGGTATTATACCCCCGTGCCTCGGAGAGCACGTAAAGCCGTCGGTCCTGTGCCTGACCTCTTTCCGGTCGTGTCGCCAAGGCGTCCCATCGAATCATGAGAGTGATGGAATAGAAAGTGCTCCAGTGTTTGCGCACACACTTGAGCACTATAATATGTCCCGCGCAGATGGCTAATCTCTATTGAGACCGGCCGCCGTGGCCAAAATTCGGCTAGGAGGACATTATTAGTAGCCAAAAGACGCACAAAGATCTCCACAAATGCCAGTCCTGCGCTACTCGCATCCAGCGGCTTCCAGGCTATATACTGCCATATAATAGACAGACACAAATTACATCTAGACTCAGAACAACTATTTATGAGTCACACAAATATGTAGTTGCCATGCGCGGGAATCGAAACCTGGGACACAAAGTGGCGAGGCGACTGTCTTAACATGTACATTCGTATTTTACACGTGCAGTCGTATTTTTACAAATGTAACTTTTGACATGCTCATAGGCAGTCATCTGAACCTAACAGCAAACGATTGACACTGTTAAGCAAGCAAAAGTAGTTTTCATTTTTGATTGACTCGCGAAGTACATGCTATGCTGTAGTCATAAGACAACAGCTAAGATGTCGGGCTCAAGTACCGAATCCGATGAACTTAAATATTTAATGGAGTCGATAAAATCATCGATATTGGAGATAGAACTATCTAAACCGATCTATCATGAATTCGGCTCTGACCAATATTGTAAAAATCTTGTTATTAGTTATGTATACTATTTTCGATAACCAGTTATCCTGCGATGTTCCTCTTCCTTAATAATTTCATCTGAAAACATTCGAACTTCAATGTGTCAGTAATTTTACAGTTCAGTTATGCACCATGCACCCATTTGCATGTTTAAAACTACATCCATAAATCAGCAACATACTTGAAAGTGTCAACGAAAATAATGGCGCTCGTCGTTAAGCTCAGTTTGAATTTTTTATATCTCTTCTCGGCCGAGCTACACCTAATTGGATATCTTTTTTCCAAGACTAGATTGTGACTTGAGTTTTGTACACGAAGTACTGTGATGGAAGAAATTGCTTGAAACCAGTCCAAGTCTCTCCAATATTCATCTGTTTATTTTTCTTTATTGGGACAAGAAACAGTTATATATTACATTGTTACTATAAAAATTAGATAGACAAACATAATTAGACGTATAACCCACATTAATGACTTGATTGACACACACATGACTGACTGCACGTGTGGCGCAGCGGTTAAACAGTCGCTTCGCCGCTTCGTGTCCCGGGTTCGATTTCCGCGCCGGACAACCATTTGTGTGACCCATAAATAGTTGTTCTGAGTCTGGATGTAATTCGTATCCGTCTATTATATGTTTGTCAAGTATCCCGCGACACAGGGATTAGATTCCCTAATGCGGGCTATGTCTTTTCTAAAAAAAAATGTCCGCGTAATAATATTACATTAATTATAAACTAAATTGTGCGTATTCTATTGGTAGATAGGTAATATTTCGTGATTTTTTATAGTTTCTGTATCATCAGCATAATATTAAAACGTGAATTATGGTGCTCATTATACAAAGATTTGTCCTGGGTGGGGTTCGAAACCACGACCTCTGGTTTAGCAGTCTGGGTCATTAACCACTATGCCAACAGGCCAAACACGTGTCGATGCCTAGTAGCATCCATGCTATGTGGGCTAGGATACAGGTTCGTTACCTGTCGGACGAATAAACTTATGCATTCTTAAATTGCAACAAAGCCTTTAAAAATGCACGGACGGAAGAGTATGAAATTTAACAGTTAAAGTTCACATGGAGAAGGAGTGCAAGAAGCTAATATTTTTATATAACTAATAGGAAAAAATATAGTAAAAAATAAACATTACACAAACAAACATGCTTGTGACACACTGACAAATTGACTTGAAAATAGAACCTTAATGTTCGAATTTCGAACAAGTGCTATCTCTAGAGCATTTCATTATCAAAACCAGTATAGATACGTTGCTTAAATATTAAAAACCGCTAGAGAAATTGATATTTTTAAATTACAGTGTAGATAATTGTGCAAAAATATCTTTATCTGCGAAATTAGTGTTATAAGTTGCTAAGAGGTGGTGGATAGGGGATCATGCCCCGGGATTAGTTATATATATACCTCGCGGTATGTAACAACCGGGAAACGCGCACCTCGCGTCTTATTAAAGTTCTAGGTACAACATTGATTGGCTTGTAATTTCTATACACTCAAACTTATTATTACACTAGCTGTGCCACGTGGTTTTACCCGCGTTAAACTTTATAAATGATCACAGCTCCTCCACCGTAGGTGATAGCGTGATAATATGTAGCCTATATGTTGACTCGACCTCTTAGTAATATTCATGCAAAATTTGAAGTAAATCCATGCATTACTTTTTGAGTTTAGCCCAGACATACATACAGACAAACAGATAAACAGACAAAAATTCTATAAACTATATTTTTGGATTCGATATCGATAGTAGATCACGCCATAAGTATCCTTTTTTAAAAATATTAAATGTACAGTTTTGGCTTTCCTACGATTTTATTATATGTATAGACAATAGATAGAGATAGATAGCCTGAGTGTTATTCATATATATACCTATATTATTACAAAGTTTCATCAAAATCATCTACATCCTCCGAAAGGGTGTCAGCAAGGGTATCTAAATGATCTACCAGTGTGTATCGTTCGTTCGTTCGCTTAACGCACGGTAACGCAGAGGTGGTTCGTAGACGCCGCGGACGATTAAATTTATGAGCTCCTATTTTTGAGATTATTCAATGAATATTTACACAATTTTACATTTGTGTACTTTAAATTCATCATAAATAGAAAGCGGTCGAGTATTTTAGCATTTCATAAACTACTGAAAATCTGATCTCAGCAGTTGTAATGATTGCGATGATGATATGATAATAAATAAAGTATGGTGTTTCGAAGTTTATATACGCCCGACATTATTTCAGTGGTTTTTAATGCCAATGGTCAAAATATTTACTTTTTTCAGATTCTTAGTAACGATATAATTTTGGGTGTATATAAAATTAAAAATGACACGGAATACAGATAAACTACAATTATTATCGTATGTGCAAATTAAGAAATGTGAAAAAATCTGAATTTAATTTATTTTTTATTTAATTTCATGTTTTCCGTGAATGGCAAACTAGAAAAAGGATATTTTCACAGCCAGTCAGACATCAGTCTGAAAAATCACTAGTTCCCAAAGTCACTAAAACCCTGTACGTTAGGCGACATGTTCATACCAAGGTACAGGTGAGGCCTCGTCGGTAGATACATTTCGAGTTTGACTGTGCCTTTATTTCATAAGCAGAGAGCAGTCGCCATCTGCACCAGGTACCGTCTTCATAGAAACTTAACAAAAAAACGAGCAAGCTTTGACAACATTTCATATTTTTAACTGGTATGTATTATTGCGTTATTTAAAAGTAAATCCAAAACCAGGGCACCCATATTTTTCCATTTTTTGAAATAATGTACTTTTCATTCATAATTTCTACTTTGAACTTTGATGTATTCTAAAAAGACGTAAGTGCCAAATGACGTCATACTTATGGTAGAATGGCGATATATCTTTGCTTACTGTGCCCCGTCAAAAAATGTTTTGATGTCACTGTTATGTCATTTATCACGCGTATTTGTCTTTGTCTTGTCAAACTTATTGGCGCCTAAATTGTTTACGTGTTTCAAGTGTTATTATCCTCTTTCCTCATTCTGTTTAATTTAATTAAGTCACCATGAAAGTTTCGGAAGGATTTTCAGTTGCTGATAGCAGAAACTTGCCGAAAGTAGATTATTTAATGCTATTGCAATATATGCACGAAAATGAATGCTACAATATGGCGGAAACACGTAGTGCTAAGGCATTACTAGCGTCACGGGAAGCATATGTTGACACAGCTGTAGGATATGTAGAAGTCAAGCGAGAAGGAAACTCATGCACCGTTAAATCAGGGTTACACCCGAACATAGAGTTAAATCAAAGTTATACCAAGTTATAGCTGTAATCGATGAATCTGACGAGAAGATTATCACAGTAGAATGCAACGACTGTGCAGCTTCTGCAGGAGGATGCAAACATGCTATATGCTTTGCCATTTGGCTCATAAAACGGTCAGACGAACCTTCAATTACGTCAACTAAGTGTTATTGGAGTAAACCAAAACTTGCTGGAGCTGTAGGTGACCAGAAGTTCATCTTGGCAAAAAACATTGGCAAAATGAAAAGACCCCTAGATAATGTGGACATGCATATCAATATTTCTATGTTTTCCGAAGAATGTAAGAGGCAAAAAGTTACAACAGGAATGATTTTAAATTACTGTGGGAATCACCCACCCCAGTTAAATGACTTCAGTGCTTTTAATTTAATGCTGCAGTTTGTACACAAAGGCGATGATCACTGCTACAACAAGTTTAAAACATTTTCTGCAACAATAATTACTGTAGATGTAGTCAAAAATATTGCTAAAGCTACAAAAGCTCAATCAGACTCAAAACTGTGGCATTCTATGCGTCAAGGGAGAGTCACAGGGTCCAGGATCCATGAAGCTATTCACTGTAAAACAGAGAATGGTGCTTTAGTGCAAAGCATTCTAGGAGGTTACAAGGTGCCAGAAACTAAAGCTATTAAAAGGGGCAAGGCATTAGAAAAACAAGTACTCAAGGAGTTAGAAAAAGAATTTGGTGCAATTCAACACACAGGGTTGATTTTAATATCCCCTATCATTGGAGTTTCACCTGACGGGATTTGTACGGACTTTGTGATTGAAATAAAATGCCCTATAAGTGATAAAACAATGAAAAGTTATGTGAGAGACAGTGAACTGAATGAAAAATATAAAGCTCAAATAATGATACAAATGCATGCTGCAAAAAAATTAAAAGGACTGTTTTGTGTCGCTGATCCTAGTTTTGAACAGACAAAACTCCTACACAAGTATTGGGTAGAGTATGATGAAACATATGTGAAAGGTTTATTAGATTCTGCTGAAGACTTTTGGATACAATATATTTTTAAGAATGTTTTACAAAGTGCAAAATAAAAATCAATATAGTATTTATGTCTTTTATTCATTCTTAATAATAGAATTATGTAGATTTATCAACCCGCATGCCACAATAACTGCATCATCTGCATGTTGTATCAATTTATTATTTATTACAGAGTGTGGTTTCAAAAATTTAAATACCCTTACTCTTCTTATTACCCTCTCCACATGAATACGCAGACTGGCAATGACTTTGCTTTTGATAGCATCCTGCTTTGTCAATTTTTGATCTTTTGAAACACTGGGTGGCCGAAGTAGATTATTTTGATTTCTGCTTAGTAAAGCATCAACATGTTTAAATCCTCTGTCTGCCAATACAGTACACTTTGGTGGCAGCACATCCAGAAAACCACTATTTTCTACTATATTGGCATCAGATATACGACCCCCAAAACCAACAGATACAAAGTTGATAAAACCATCAGGTGTTGTAGCTATTAAATATTTTAAAGTATTAGCATTTTTATACTGTGACCATGTCAGAGACTGGTTAATTGGATTTGATGGTTTTTCAATTTCTATTTAAAAACAGTCAATAATGCAAAAAACATTTGAATAATCTTTATTGGTTTTGAAGGAGGCTGGCAAATTTCTTTTGACATCATATACATTGGGAGAAAAAATTAATTGTTTGAAGAACTTTGATAGAATACACAAAGTTCTATAAAAAATTCTCCATAATGTGGTTAAAGACACCTCAAACATATCTGAGATTTGGTAGAAGGGGGCATTATTTTTAATTTTATATAAAGTTACTATTATTTCAAAGGATTTTACATTCAGATTACTTTCTAAATAGTTAATCAACAATAATAATTCTTTGGTAAGCCTATGTAATTTTGTGGTTTCTTTTTAATAAGGTCAAGCATAAAACTTCTGTTCTGTATTACAGTTTCAATGTGGATTTCTGATGAGACTTCCGACATTTCAGCAGAGGTAGAACTTCCTTGTGTTGAAGGTAACAACAATTCTATCTCATCATCTTCTTCAAACAAAGGTTTCTTTGTGTTCTTCTTGTAAATGGCACAAAAAGTAGTTCGGTCCGATGTTCTGGGCTTCACTTGTACACCTTTGCTGGCTGTTGTAGTGAATGGATTCTTACAAAGTGTGACCATATCCATATTTATTTGCATAAATGATGAAGTTGTTTCAGATGTGCTGGGTTTAGGTTCAATTGTTTCTTGATGATCAGTTGAAATTGGTATCCTGACAAGAGAATGTGGTAGGCGAGACTTCAACTTTGGCCGGACTTTCATTGTTTTCCAATACATGTAGTTCTCCACATCTGCCTCCAACTAAAAGATGAATTAAAATTTTAATTATATGTGAGTGTCTCAAAACCAACCTTGATCTTAAGTTAAAATCATTATCAACAAAATATTTAAACCTGTTTAACATTAGTACCTTTAGTGAAATATTGCTGCAAATTGATAGAACTGGGTGGTTGGTTACAGATAATACAATATTACTTAATATACAAACTCGGTATAGAACAAGATAAACACCACATGCACTATGCATTGTGTTGTAGTATGTGGTATAAAAAAATTATTGTCATTTAGGTACTTACATTGAGATGATCTTCGCATACATATATAGCACGTTTAGGACATGATATACCCACAGCATGGCACCACTCTTGTTTTGTTGCGACAGGCACCGGAAAAAATCCTTGTTGAGTATTCCTTGAATTGTTTTTGCAGGCTGGTACAAAACAATATTTTGGTTCCTTCATTGGCGTATGTGTTTCATTGGCATCCATTTTATTGGCGAAATATCAAATAAAAGTTGATATTATTAACAGTTATCGTGCAATTTAATTCTATGAAATATATAACCTTGAGTGACAAATGACAATGAAAAATTGACATGTCTTGTTTGACATTTATGTTTTCGTCTAAATCATTGGAATTCGTAGGCAAAGAAAACTATCTCTTCCGCCATAATAGTGACGTCATCACATGTTTTTTAGTTTTTATTTTTTTCCTCCGAAATGAATAAATAAAAAAATAAAAAAAATATATATTTGAACTCAGGATACGAAACTAAAGAAATGGTATTTTTGTTTTAAGGTGATGTCAGATTTGAAATGTTGTCAATTCTGTCTACGTGAGCATCTTACTCTATCAAATGAAACAGCCAAACAAAAACTCACTATTTCAACTTCCTACAAGCAACTTGCATAAATAAAGGCTAAATTACTCGAGTCCGTACTTACGTTCGCTCACAAGTTACAATATATCCAGAGTTCTGTATTTCCCACGGGGTAAACGCCTATATTAAGATGTAGAGACCATTTGTGGGATCCCACACTATTGCTTCCCATGATTCTCGGTGATTTTGGCGGAATTATGTATGAATAGTGACAAGGGAGTGAAGGGAAGAAAGGTTAGTAAATTTATGCTTTGGGGCTCCCCAATACACGTATTTTGCATCATAGTACGGAATAAAATGGATACGAGTAGATCAGATTTCGTGGTATATTAGGCTCAATTTTGTTGATACAGATTTCTGGTGAAAGAATTTTTAAATATATTAACTAAATATTAACTAAACGGATGTTAGTATCTGATTTTGCTGAAATATAATATAGTTTTGCTAAAATATCATCTTTATAAAAGGTTCATGTAGTAAGTCTTTTTTTTTTCTGAAAGACAACGCCCTCACTAGAAATTCTAATCCCTGTGTCGCGGGCTACTTTACAAACATATAATAGACGGACAGAAATTACATCCAGACTCAGAACAACTATTTATGGGTCACACAAATAGTTGTCCGGCGCGAGACTTGAACCCGCGACCGAAGCGGCGAGGCGACTGTCTTAGCCACTGCGCCACACGTGCTCAAATTCCATAGATATATATGTTTTTATATAGAGTCGTATATAAAAAATAGTGTCAATTTTACGAATATTTTCAATAGATTACCCTAATTGAGGAAGGGGGTGATATGCGACCGAGGAGGTATTTCAAAGTAAAGGCGACATTAGTTGCTCTGTTTTTGCTAGTAAACATATAATATACACATTCAATGTCAATGGTCATACTATTTCCTAGATCAAGGACGTTAATACTACAGTCACTAACTACTAGGATTTTGCCACTACTTATGAAGAGAGAGAGTTAGTAAAAGCATGCAGACAATATTGGTGTCCACCCAGAGAGGTTGTAACCACATTTGCTCCACATGAGCGTAAGGGTGCTGCGGCACAGTGATGCAAATATAACGACGAACGTAAAAACTCAAAACACTTCCACTACAACTGCAGCACATGCCCACTATACACTGTCGTCCCCCTCGAAGATATCAAATGAACGTGTGAAAATTGCCCTTGACCCTAAATAACAACCCTCTGACCCTTTCAAGTCGCCTCTTACAACAGGCAAACTCTGTGGTAGCCCAATTCTTCACCCGCCCTTACTGTAATGGTCGGCGAGAAGAAGCACTTAGGCTGAGATCTATAGAGCGTACTTAGACTTTGCTCATACTTTACTTACGTAAAACTTTGCTAAGTTTATGCTAAGCTTATACTTTGATTTGGTATTTATAGACTTTTTGACGTTAAGATTATGCTTAGCATAAACTAAGACAGACAAAGTCAAAACACCAATTGTAATTTCGTTACATGCATTAACTTCTGTCTAAGTAAAGTCTGAGCAAAGTCTAAGTACGCTCTATATATATATATATATATAGATAGAGCGTACTTAGACTTTACTTAGACAGAAGTTAATGCATGTAACGAAATTACAGTTGGTGTTTTGACTTTGTCTGTCTTAGTTTATGCTAAGCATAATCTTAACGTCAAAAAGTCTATAAATACCAAATCAATATATATATATATATACTGACCGCGAGCCTAGTTGCTTAACCTCGCCGATTACGTACGGACCGGTGAGAGCATCTAGCTATGATCGCTTGAAGATTAATGAGATATATATCATTAATCTTCAAGCGATCATAGCTAGATGCTCTCACCGGTCCGTACGTGATCGGCGAGGTTAAGCAACTAGGCTCGCGGTCAGTCCATAGATGGGTGACCGCCAAATTGGTTTAATTTCTGTGTCTTCGTGCTTCGGTGGACACGTTAACATGCTGGTCCCGGTTGTAGTCTTTAGAAAACATGCCCATACGATAAGTATGTAATCTTTAAGGGCGCTGTAAATTCAGTGTTTTGAATATTATTCATTTAGGTACGAGCCGTTATGTAATAGGCATCTTCCTTTCTTTTGTTTAGCTTAGAGTGGATCTATACAATATGACATTATTCGCTTAGGTATCCAATTAAATCTTAAATAATAAAGACCTCGTTGTCTTCCCTCTGTTCATTCATTCATTGTTATCAATCAGTAATTGACAATAGAATAAACAATGAAACATTGTTGTTTCTACAAAATGCTATTGTTTATGAAATCTAATTGGACTTGATAAAATCATTAAAATCAAGATAAAATACAATTGAATTTTGGAATAGACAATTGTTGTCTATACATATAATAAAATCGTTGGAAAGTCAAAACTGAGCAATGAATATTTTTTAAAAGGATACTTGGGGCGTGATCTACAATCGATATCGAAGCAAAAAATATAGTTTTTAGAATTTGTGGTTTGTCTGGATGTATGTCCGGACTAAACTCAAAAAGTACTGCATGGATTTACTTCAAATTTTGCATGAATATCACTAAGAGGTCGGGTCAACATATAGGCTACATATTATCATGCTATCACCTACGGGGTAAAACCGCGGGGTACAGCTATAATATATATGTAAATGTCTTGTGACAACTAACACACTGCCATCTGATTAACTAGGACGAAAATACTTTTGAAATGGTCTTATATAAATTTTGTTCTTAGCTTTTCTTGGCTTATATACAGACAAAAATTCTAAAAACTATATTTTTGGCTTCGATTTCAATTGTAGAACACGCCCCAAATATTTGTTCTGACTTGACTTGACGACTTGACTTTCCTACGATTTTATATTTGTTCTGAGCCTGGGTGTGCTTCGTGCCCGTGAATTGCATGGTACAGAGATTCATTAATCTAGTGCGGGCAATGTATTTTTTAAATACAAGTAAAGTGAGTTTAGCAAACTAGATTAACTGAGTTAATGTTCCAAGAGGCAAGTCGATTACTCTAATAACCAAATTATTCTGCCATCAAATCACATCAAATTTAATGCTAATATAAATACAATGTACAGACGGCAGCACATCCAGCTACCCCAATCCGTCAAATTTCTTTTATGGATTTTCAACTTTATCACAAAAGCATAAGGTTCACTTTAAATTGGGCCGTATTTGACAGATTGGGGTAGCTTGATGTGCTGGCGTCTGTACCAAACGCTTATTAATAAGTCCATCGAGTTTCCGAGATAAAGGGTTCGTTAGAGTGTCGCAGCGATTTCCCGTCAAATTATGTTTCAAAGTAATCTCGATGTTAATCAGACCCGAAAGCGTTGGTTCCGTAATTATTCAAAATATGGGTGTTCTTCAGACTACCATTGGCGTATTTACTTCGGTTTTTGGGTTCTTTTGAAGTTATACTGACAACCGCTGATTGGAATCTTCGAACAGGCGGAACATTCTTTTAATTACGCTTTAGATCTCAATGAAGCTTTGTGTAAACGCGTGTGCGCCCAATCTCGATTGGAAGGGGTGCTCGGTAGGCGAAAGGTACAAGGAGAATATGGCACTGACCTTCTAAGGGTTGTTTATGACTGATGAGTTAGGATTGTCTTAGATACTATATACTATCAATATTCACCCGGCTGGTGATACACAATACTTAAAAATAATGTTTTACTTACAGTTCTTAAGAAAGCATTTACTATCTTACGAATTCCCAAAATATATTTTTAAGTTAATTTATTTATAATCCATTATGTACGGTATTTTATTTTATGTATATCAAATCTGATCTGATGGCCTAACTCTGCAAAACGACAGATATCTACGGCGGACTTCGTAATAACTCCATTTCTTAGAATTAATCCAAAACTATAACCTATTACGTCGTACGTACTTGCTGTCTACCCATACTCATAATTAAAGACAGTGCTTCCGTGCTTCAAGCTTGAAAAATATCATATTTATCAGAGAAATTATCCAAGAGTGCCGTGCATTCGAGAAGATCTCATCCAACTACACGATCACACTTAATAGTGGATTAGAGGTGACAGGAGATAAAATGTCACTGCGGATCAGTTAACAAAAAAGGTTATTCTATGCCTGAACCCTTCATTTCTAGACGACGAACTTAGATAAGATATTTCTGCTAAAAATAATAAAAATTCGAAGACATGAACAAAAACAATGTTCAATCACTGTCCGTGCTGGTATGACGGTTAAAAATGAACGAACAGCTTTATCTAAAAAGTAATATTTCATCTAGAAATTCTTTATATATGTAGGTGTAAAAAAGGCTAGTTTCTTCTAGACTTGGCGAAATGCTTTTTTCCTTATGTATGTATGTGATTCTTCTAGGCATTTTTTCGTCTTCTTCCAAATTCTCCTATTGCAGGTATACTGGAAGAGATTTCTTTAGAAAAAAGCAGTGTGCAATGTCATCTCTTGTATTTTATTCTTTCTTTCTTTTTACTTTTAGTGTGTACATCAATTAGATAATAATAATAATATCTGGGGACAATGTCACACAGATCATCCTAGCCCCAAACTAAGCAAAGCTTGTACTATGGGTGCCAGGTGACGATATACATACATATATAGATAGATAAATACTTAAATACATAGAAAACATCCATGACTCAGAAACAAATGTTCGTGCTCATCACACAAATATTTGCACTTACTGGGATTCGAACCCAGGACCACCAGCTTCGTAGGCAGGAAGGAGCACTACCAACTAGGCTACGATGATAAATAAGCATAAAAAATAAAGGGGAAAGAAGTATCTACGAACAGCGTATACCAGAATAGACCATAGTTCTACGAATACATTTACTGGCACATCAATATTGCCGCCCTCCCTACGTTTAAAATATCGTGGCGTTGCTACAAATAAGTCTTTAAATTAAGACATTATTTTAACTAAGCTGAGCATTAAATCCTGTAGACAGATAAATATTCCCTGCTATGGTACAGACGCCAGCACATCAAGCTACCCCAATCTGCCAATTTTCCCTAACTGAAAGTGAACCTTATGCTTATGTGATAAAATTGAAAATCTATAAAAGAAATGTGACAGATTGGGGTAGCTGGATATGCTGGCCTCCGTCTGTACTAATAAAGATAAGACAATAATAAACAGTTGGACCAGTTTGGAGCATTGTTACATTCCGGACTGTTTATGTGGAATTAGGGAAAAAATCATCTCAGTTGTATAACGGAATGTATGTATTATATAAAACTAACATACCTACTTTCTTCAATTTTTATTTTGAACAAAAATGTTATGACTATTTGGTAAGCACTTTAAGCACACTTCCGTATACACTCCATAAAATAATGACCAAAATCACAACTTACATGTAATTATAAAATATACAGTTGAATTGATAACTTCTTTTATTTTGCATTGGTTTAAAATACAACTTGCAAATACTATGTATAACAGCAACAAATATCTTACATCCAGCAAAAGAAGGTCGTGCAAAAACTTTGTATTGGATTGCAAACTTTATTAAGGAAAGGGCTTGAGAGCAATTTTAACTCGCATTAAAAATACAAACAACTGAGACAAAATCGCCTTTATTCCCGTTTAATAGGCTTTGAAATCTCAACAAATATTTTCGTTAGGCCTTTTAGGCTCTTTTCTCGTTTGTGTGGATCTAGGGGGAAAGTAAAGCTTGTTTTTATAGCAGATACTAGCGGTGCCCCGCGTTTGCCCACGTTAAACTTTATAAATTATAGCCTATGTGTTAATCCAGGGTGTCAGCTAACTCCATAGCAAATTTTATTAAAATCGCTCCAGCCGTTTAAACGTGAAGAAGTAACAAACATACACACTCACTCACTCACAAACTTTCGCATTTATAATATTAGTAGGATTAGCCTTATGATATGGTGGTACGGTACTCAGAACCTCCATTATCTACGGTTGAACACGCTACTGTTAGGCCATTAAACTATATAGTATATGATTACATTTGATTTTTTAAAGGCACTCATAGCTTGTGCTCTCACCGGCCCGTGATTAATCAGTAAGGTCAAGCAGCTACATACGAGTCAGACTATAAATGGGTGACCGCAAAGTGGTTTAATTTTTTTTATATTAGAGGGCAACAAACGAGCAAGTGGGTCACCTGATGGTAAGTGATCACCGCCGCCCATGGATACTCGCAACACCAGAGAAGTCGCGGGTGCGTTGCCAGCCTTTAAGAGTCAGCCAACAAGTGTTGCTGACCCTTTCCCCCAGTTATTAATGTTATTATTAAGGAATGTCTTCTGTAAGGTGGAGTTACTTCCCCAGTTGGGCTGTTCTCTGAGCGAATTAATGCTGTGCTGTGAATCTCCGGGATTCGAAAGGCACGTAAAACTGGCTCGGTTGTAGTTGTACAACAGCCGCTAAGCTATGTTAGAGGCCTACATAGCCTCTTAAACAACTTTGATAGTAGGATAACCACTGCCCATATTCCTTCAGTCCAAAAATATTAATGTGTGATCATATTAAATTCCCCCCACAATTAACATGACACTTGACTGTACTTACCTTCCTGCTTTTATCAAATTATGCATTATAATGATTGAAATTAATTAACTGACGGGGCGCGAAGTTTTCGTTTCACTTTGTAATTTACGCTTGTTTTATAATAAAATTGTTTAATTAGGCTTTAATTAAGAAGAATTGATGGCAACATTATCATGGTATTCGAATGTAGGATGTATAATAATTAATATGAATATTGTAACGAAAGATATCGAATAACGAACATAATTATGCGGAGAATCGAACATAATTATGTAGGAAACTCAAAACTGAACATTGAATATTTTTTAAAGGATATTTGGGGCGTGATCTACAATCGATATCGAAGCCAAATAGTTTTTAGAATGTTTGTCTGTATGTATGTATGTCCGGGCTAAACACAAAAAGTAGGTACAGCATGGATTTACTTCAGATTTTGCATGAATGTCACTAAGAGGTCGGCGCAACATATAGGCTACATATTATCACTTTTATACACTGTCACCTACGGGGAAGGAGAGCGGGGCACAGCTAGTCAATATAATAAGAGAGAGTGAACTCGCATACCCTACACAACGATTTTATATGAGGCTTGTTCTAAATTCATGCACCAATAACGGTGCACACTCAGGCGCAAACCGTTTCGAAATCGTCAACATACCTACTTCTCCACTCCACAGCGCTGTTATTGTCTCTAGGCTCCTATGTATCCCTCTCTTTCGCCTTTTCGCTCTCCCAGTTCTACTATAATTTTTTACTGCTAAACGCATATTAGAAGCCCGCAATGTCGTCAACGTTATAATTACGTAACTTTTAGGCTCTAAACAGACATACATACAAGACTAACGCCTGTTTCCCAGAGGGGTAGGCAGAGACAACTGATTTCCATATTTCACAATCTTTGCACACCCCTTTTGACGCGTTTACTGTCGTTATATTCTTCATACATGCTCGCTGGTTTTGGATACTTCTGACCTGACCTTTCTTGAGATCATCTGTGATTTAGTCAGATAGTGTGCCTATTTTACCAATTAGGAAAGATATCAAAACTGAGATGCTTTAAAAAATAAAACAGCCAGGCATAGCCTGGAAGAATTTAGTTTAGAAGAATCTTCCTTCTTTCCATTTGATTACTGAAATGTAATAATCGGTTTTATTTTGGAAGAGGAAATAAAAGAAAACAAATTCTAGATTTTGTTGACTTATACACGTGAAAATATCAGTAGTACTGTTATGTAGAGGGAGATCATCTCGGCAGTATATATTACTTTTAGGCAACAAAAATTAAGCCATAAAGGGCTCTAAACACTGAAATGCTATGTTGACTTAAGAATTGGGATAAAAATATCATCATCATCATCATCATTACAGCTTAAATAAGTCCACTGCTGGACAAGCCTCCCTCAAGAATCATCTTGAGGGGATATGCCATAATTGCCACGCTTGGCAGGCGGGTTGGCGATCGCAGTATGATGGTCGTAGTACTCAGAAGGAAGCTGCTTCCCGTCCTCTGGTAGATATTCCCTCGGGTCGACTTCTACGCCCCCCACGGGATGAGATGGGGTGATGATATTCTGATTCTGATATTTGTCGCCGTCACCACACAGCACAGCAAAAATATACTATCTATAAATCAAGGTTCAAGGTTCTGTACCTGTGTACCAAAATTCAACTAAATCCGTTAAGGGGTTTTAGACTGTCTGAGTTTAAACACAGCAAGAATCTCTTATTCCTAATACTAGCTGTGCCTCGCGGTTTAACCCGCGTTAAATTGTATAAATATCACAGCTCCTCCCCCGTAGTTGATAATATGTAGCCTATATGTTGACCGGACCTCTTAGTAATGTATATGTAATAGTAATAAAACAGACAAAATCTCTAAAAACCCCGAGTATCCTTTTTAAACAATATTTAACGTACAGTTTTGACTTTCCTACGATTTTATTATATGTATAGATTAGTAGGATTTTTCTATTGTTAATATATACCTACATGTATTTTTAACAAATGAGATACTGTAACTAAAACAAATCTTTTCCGATATCTAATTTCCGAACAGCTCACATTATCCCATCGAAATTATCTCATGCCCATTAACACAAAGCCGAAATCACGAAATTGGATGAAATGTCTTTGTTTCCTTTCTACCAATTTTACTTATACCAAGTAGTTTCTGCAAAGCAGGCAGATAAGCTCATTGTCTTTTGTAAATAATGTACGAAGAATTACGAAGACTTAATATAAATGAGAGGCCTGTAAATTGTGATAAGAAGCTTGTTTTTCTGTAAGCTTCTGTATTCTTTGTTGGAGGGATTCTTAAACATACTGAATGTATAATACTATGTTAATTAATTAATGTTCTCCTAGCCGAATTTCGGACACGGCGGCCAATCTCAAATGGAGACGAGCCATCTGCGCGGGACATTTAATAGTGCACAAGTATGCGCGCAAACACAGGGGCACTTTTTATTCCAACACTCTCATAATTCGATAGGACGACCGGAATTAGGACTGCCTCATTACCACCGTTAGCGTGTACCAGCAGTGAACGAGGTCCTGGGCTATAATCCCGGGTCGGGCCAAAAGTTATTTTGGGACTTTCCTGTAAAAAGAAAAAAATCTCAGTATAAGCTCGAAACCTCGAAGTTGGTGTATTATACCCGCGTGCCTCGGACAGCACGTTCAGCCATCAGTCTTGTACCTGATTATATTAGTACCACGTTCTAGTAATATCCAATAAAATTCAGATCTAGTCATTTATTCCGTTAAATGTAAAATTTGCGTGGAATTGTCAGTATTTTCCCGACCGTGAGGTGATTGACGAGGCCGCTATCGAAAACCTCTTGTAAAGGGTTTATAACCCTTTACAGAATAACTTTCTTAAGATTGGATTACAATTTTGTGTCAATTTTCTGGCTAAGAGCAAAATCTGAAGCAGATTTGTCATTTAATTCATTATCTTAGCCGAATAATGGCCACTGCTGGAAAAACGGTCTCTTTTAAAGATTTCTACCCTGGAATTGTGACCATAATTTGGAAGAATATGCCATAATTGCCACGTTTGGCAGACAGGTTGGCGACCACAGAATGATGGGCATAGGCAAAAAAACTCTGCTGTCCGTTAAGCGCAAATCCTCAGCATGTTCGTCATTAAATTACCTGAAGTTTTGTGATACACCATTTGCCTTTAATAGACTTTATTAAAGCCAAATCGTGTAACCAAACACAACAGTTTAACAGTTATTTATATCGAAAACATTCTTAAACATGTAATACATTAAGTCCAAACCAAGCCGAAATTGTACTAAATTTCATTACATCCTACTAATAGTCTATCTGAAGTCCGAAGAGAGGGGGAGGACACGATAATCCTGAAATCCGGGAATCTGTTCTATTTCCGGGAAGGCGACCAACTGTCCCAAGGTGGTGTTGGGTTCATAGTCCACAAGTCCCTCGTACACAACATAGTGAAAATCGAGAGTGTGTCGACTAGGGTTGCGTACCTTATACTCAGAATTACCAAGCGGTATTCGTTGAAGGTCATACAGGTTTACGCGCCGACTTCGACGCACTCCGACGATGAGGTTGAGGTCATGTATGAGGATATTTCTAGAGCCATACATACCTCGAACTCTTATTTCACTGTGGTCATGGGGGACTTTAACGCGAAGCTGGGTAAACGATTCGGGAATGAGCTGAAAGTGGGGCAATTTGGAACTGGAGACCGGAATCCCCGGGGTCAAATGTTGGCCGACTTCATGGAGAAGGAGGGACTCTTTATGATGAACTCCTTTTTCAAGAAGTCGGAAAACCGCAAATGAACCTGGGTAAGCCCCGATGGTAAAACAAAAAACGAGATAGACTTTATCTTGTCGACGAGTAGACAGGTGTTCAATGACGTCTCAGTGATCAATATGGTTAAAACCGGGAGCGATCACAGACTGGTGAGAGGCTCATTGAACCTAAATGTAAAAAGCTCCAGAGGTCCCGACTGATAAAGTCTACGCTCCGACCTTTACCCATCCACATCCAAAACCCTGAACCCTTTCAGCTCGAACTGCAAAACCGTTTCGAATGCCTAGCAGATTGCGAGGAAGTGGACTCATACCATGACAGGCTCGTAGAAGCTGTCCATACGGCTGGGTCTAAGGTCTTCAAGGCCCACCGTACAAACAGAACCAAAAAGATCTCTGACTATACCCTGCAGCTTATGGACGAAAGACGGAAAATGGTTCTGACATCCTCTGATGATGCTACCAGATACCGGCAGCTCAACAGACAGATCTCAAAGTCTTTGACTCGCGACACGCGCCAATTTAATACAAATTGTATTAAAGAAGCCATTGAGCGGAACAAAGGCTCTAAAGTGTTTGCAAGAGAACTGTCTGTTGGACAGAGCCAACTGACGAAGCTGAAGACTGAGGATGGCAGAATCGTCACGTCTAAACCTGAGTTGCTGGGAGAGATTGAGAGGTTCTATGGACAGCTGTATGCGAAAACCCAGTCACCTGTCGATAGTTGTGCCTCAGATCCCAGAGCACGACTAACCCAACACTTCACCGACGACATCCCGGACGTCAGCCTGTGCGAGATTAGAATGGCTCTCGAACAGCTTAAGAACAACAAGGCGCCTGGTGATGATGGAGTTACGGAAGAGCTTCTGGAGGCGGGTGGTACACCAATCCTACGGGCCCTTCAGAAGTTATTTAACTCCGTCATACTAGAAGGTCAAACGCCAAAAGCATGGCACAGGGGTGTGGTGGTGCTCTTCTTCAAAAAGGGCGATAAAACCCTCTTGAAGAATTACACACCCATCACACTGCTGAGCCATGTTTACAAGTTGTTTTCGAGGGTCATTACGAATCGTCTCGCACGCAGATTTGACGACTTCCAGCCTCCCGAACAAGCCGGTTTCCGTAAAGGCTTTAGTACCATAGACCACATACATACGCTGCGGCAGGTTATACAGAAGACCGAAGAGTATAACCAGCCATTATGCTTAGCGTTTGTGGACTATGAGAAAGCCTTCGATTCGATCGAAACTTGGGCCGTACTGAGGTCTCTCCAAAGGTGCCAAATCGACTACCGGTATATCGAGGTGTTAAAGTGTTTGTACGAAAACGCCACTATGTCAGTGCGACTCCAGGTCCAGAACTCGAAACCTATCCACTTGCAGCGAGGTGTGAGACAGGGAGATGTTATATCTCCGAAACTGTTCACCGCTGCATTGGAAGATGTCTTCAAGCTTCTGGACTGGAAAGTCTTTGGCATCAATGTCAATGGCGAGTACATCACCCACCTTCGATTTGCCGACGATATAGTAGTCATGGCTGAGACCCTTGACGACCTCGGTACAATGCTCGATGGCCTCAGCAGAGTCTCTCAACAAGTGGGTCTGAAAATGAACATGGATAAGACGAAAATTATGTCAAACATCCATGTTGCACCCACTCTAGTTAAGGTTGGAGACTCTGCACTCGAAGTTGTAGAGAACTATATTTACCTAGGACAGACCATCCAACTAGGTAGGTCCAACTTCGAGAAGGCGGTCAATCGTAGAATCCAACTCGGCTGGGCAGCGTTCGGGAAGCTACGTAATATCTTCTCGTCCCAAATACCGCAGTGTCTCAAGTCGAAAGTCTTCGACCAGTGTGTGTTGCCAGTGATGACTTACGGAACAGAGACGTGGTCGCTAACTATGGGCCTTATCAGGCGGCTCAAGGTCACCCAAAGAGCAATGGAAAGGGCTATGCTTGGAGTTTCCCTGCGAGATCGAATCAGAAATGATGAGATCCGCAGGCGAACCAAAGTCACCGACATAGCCCTAAGAATTGCCAAGCTGAAGTGGCAGTGGGCAGGGCACATAGCTCGTAGAGCCGACGGCCGCTGGGGCAGAAAGGTTCTCGAGTGGCGACCACGAACCGGAAGACGCAGCGTGGGCAGGCCCCCTACAAGATGGACCGATGATCTTGTGCGGGTCGCTGGAAAACGCTGGATGCGGATAGCGCAAGACCGGCAATTGTGGAGATCTTTGAGGGAGGCCTTTGTCCAGCAGTGGACGTCTTTCGGCTGATATGATGATGATGATATGATGAATAGTCTCCAATGTGGTTAAGATTTGAACTTCAAGCTGTAAAATTCATTAGAAACACTAAGCCAAAAATAATTTATTGGTTATTGAACTGGATAATACGAAGCTAAAATAAAAAAAATTGGCAAGGAATCGAATGACTATAAATAAGAAAGAGTAAGCGATATAAAATAATAGAATTATGCAACAATTCATGGAACTGTACGTCACCGTGATAAATAACATTCTTTCATCATGGAAAATTCATAAATAGTCATTTTTATGCAGTGTTTGGCAAAATGATATTATTTAGCTTTTAGGCCATCTAAACTTCTATAGTAAGTATCCCACACTTTTTCTATATGTCAAATCTAATAGAAAATCAGTTAAACAATTTTAGGTAATTATATATTAAAATAGTGTAGGTGTACTCCTACTTAATATGACACTATTTGCTTCCTTCTTTTGTGTTTCCATTTCATACAACTCTTATCCATCGTTGACTGCCTCGTTGGTCTAGCGGTAGCGTGTTCACCCACAGAGAACGAGGTCCTGGGTTCAAATCCCGGGTCGGGCCAAAAGTGATATTGGGACTTTTCTGTAAAAAGAATAATTTCTCAGCATCAGCCCGAAGTCTAGGAGTTGGCGGTATTATACCCCCCGCGCCTCGGAGAGCACGTAAAGCCGTCGGTCCTGTACCTGACCTCTTTCCGGTCGTGTCGCTAGGCGTCCCATCGGATCATGAGAGTGATGGAATAGAAAGTGCTCCTGTGTTTGCGCACACACTTGAGCACTATAATATGTCCCGCGCAGATGGCTAATCTCTGTTGAGACTGGCCGCCGTGGCTGAAATTCGGCTAGGAGGACATTATTATCCATCGTAAGATTGTCTGTAAGAAATCGTAGCTGGCGATAAGGGTGGTCCTTTGTAAATTATTATGCTACTATCAGTGAACGCAAATAAACATGGAAGCATTACTTCAAGGAAACAAAGCTCAAATCTTGACCCAATATCCCAATCAAACTGACACAACGGAATACCGTCTCTGATTGGCCAAAAATATTACCGCTCAGCCTCCGCCTTTTAAAAGTAGACATAATGACGTGAAGTTTGGGTCTAAATTGCCATGTTCATGTCATTCGCCGAGGGATGTTTTATGCTATAAAGTGCAACGAAAATAATTCACCGTGACATTGATGTTATTAAAATAATATATAATTATGATAAAATATACAGTTTCTTGAACTTTACGGCAAGAGCTTTTCTTAGGTATTTGGCAAGTACCCATTACTTGCCAAATACCTAAGAAAAGCTCTTGCTTTCTTGTTTGCTATGATAATAAGGTAAATAAAACAAATTTGTGGTCAATTATTTATTATAATTATTATTTACAATTTCCGTATACGTAACACTAGTAGTGTTAGGGTAACGTGCTACATACGTTGTAGTAGTAGGTAGTGACCTTTTAGGATTCCGTACCTTCAAAGGAAAAAACGGAACCCTTATAGTATCACTTTGTTATCCGTCCGTCCCTCTGTCTATCAATACCCTTGAACTTGAAAAGGCGTGGAGGACTCGACTTGAAATTATAGGTGATCTAGTATATATAGGGTTGTAAAACACCAACAACCTCGCAGGACTAGGAAGTTAACACCATAAGCAACAACTAACTCTACTCGCATCGCAAAGATTACGTAACCCGCCTGGTTATGTTATCTTTGCGATACACGTAGAGTTATAAACATTCAAGTGTGAAATTAAATTAATATTGTCTTTGTACAAAAATAATATATAGATATAAATCAAAATTTGTAAAATAAATGTTATTGCTTATGGTTTTAGCTATCTAGTCCTGCGAATTTGTTGGTGTTTTACAAGTTACCCTGTATATATAAATAAAATAGAATTGCCTGTTTATAATGCATTAAACGAATAATCGTACCGTACGGATCGTAGTGTTTGTTATAGCTTCCTGTATCCCTTTTTTGAAATAGAAAAATCTTCATTGCTGAAATGAACCGAACATACCCTTGTCGTTTTGTTTGGGCTTTTTTTAATTGCATTCCTTTCAAAAGGAACGGCTTTCGTCTATACTTCTCTTCACTTTAGATCAAGTAGAAATCTGAAGAAACCAAGTAATTTTAATACCATCATTACCATTCTTTTGAACAAACTCTAAAGATGCTGAGTATTTTATCTAAGATTGTTATAAAATGAATAATTATAATAAATAAATATATCTATATATATAAAAATCAATGCCACTTTTCGTTGTAATGTTATAACTCAACAACGCCTTTACCGATTTGGCTAATTTTGGTCTTGAATTATTTGTGGAAGTCCAGGGAAGGTTTGTACGTAGAGAAAATTTTAAAAAAGTCTTACAAAGTGTAAACTCAACATCTTTTAGCAATTAAAAATATTTTTTGTTGGAATAAATAAACTTAATAATCATTTTTTTATTACTATGCCTTATACGTAGCGAAGCACGTACCGGGCCGCTAGTTTATCATAATTTTTGTGTCGAAAAATAAATTGTTTCGTTTGCATAACAACATCACCATATATTTTGTGTGAATTAGCTTGACTTCATATTTATAAATTAAAATATATAGCGATGTACTTACCCGTAATAACTAATTTCAACACTCTTGTTATGCAAATGAGATTTGCATTTTTGTAAATTAAACACGCTGAAACCAATAACTGACAGACGACCGCCATTGATGCCTGTAGTGCGCAAACTCCGCGTCACAATTTTTAAGCCCGTGGCACAATCTGCGTTGGGTCATTTTGGCGAGCTAGGAATGCTTCCATGTTTATTTGCGTTCACTGGCTACTATTTATTTTCTTGTTTTGTAATTTATTTGATGTACAATAAAGAAAATAATAATTATATTGTTAAAATTGGAAATAGCTTCGTATTGAAATGAGCCTAATTAAAAGTTCAGTCGTAGCAAATAAGTGAGAAAAATCTTCTCAATGTGTAGTAATAACCAAAAATATAAAACACAGTCTATAATATATTATTCATCATATAATAATAATAAATATCATAATCATTATTCATTACAAAACAAATAGTAAATAAAATATATCACTATCTTCATACACATTCTAATTTCAAACTTGTCAATTCATAATTAGAATTGGTGAACTCTTTAAATATGTTTGGCTTTGTGAGTTTATTTTCGGCCAAGAACGCCAATGATTCATTCACTCAAGCACATGTCGTTGTAAAATGAGTAGGTATAATTTATTTGGACAACGGAGGCCCTTGAGTGAACTCAACTGGTTTATTCGATAGAATGATTCAGTCAACAGTTTACTCGTTCGTTCAAGTTGCGCGTTGAACGGAAATGATTTTCTTTTATGTTTCGTATCGAGTAGTTTATGTTGTGAGGCTATTGTTTTAAGGGTTATTTAATCTATGATATAATTTTTGTTTTGATCATGTGCGATTAAACCAAAAATATCTTTTAATATTTTTGGTTGAATAATATACCAAATATCGTTTGATATTTGGTATATTATCTTTTAATAAATATAATCCAAATTTAAATTAAATATACATATGTATGTGAATCCTTCTATGGTATCGAGTTGTTTGCTTAGATTACCGTAAGTAAGGGTTTTGTTAAAATAAAATATTTAAGAATCGTTTTTGCTTGAGAAATCCAGTTAGAAACCTAGATTTTATCGACTTTTGATTATACAAGAAAAAAGAAAGTAAAAAAGATATGACCTTTCAATATATGAAATTTAGGGAAATAGTTATAAAAATAAAACTATTTGAAATATCAAATATACATACAAATCTATAATGTATAATCTATATTCGGCGTGTCGAAATCTGCAGGCGAACCAAAGTAACAAACATAGCCCGAAGAAACCCCAAACTGAAATGGCAGTGGGCAGGGCACACAGCTCGTAGTACCGACGTGACGATGACGAGCTTCTCAATTGGTGACTGAAATCTAGAACTGACTAGAAGACGTAGCGTAGGCAGGTTAAAGGAGTCAAATCGGAAATTAATCAAATCGGATATTGTTATATCCGAGAATAGTCAAGTGTTTAAAAAACAACTAAATTTCAACACTTTCTAAATTTCATTTGTGGTCTTGCACTACATTCACTTTAAAACTTCACTCCACTAATCAGGCCCAGAGAAACACCAAATGAAATTTATCCGGTGCAAGAGTCGCATCCTCGATGTCTCCTATGCGGCAGCCAAGACGTCCTAGCTACACAGTTCACACACAAAGCTTTCCATTCTTGTCTTACAAAAACTTTCCGTAGTTTGAATCTTGTGAGAAAGAATTCACTATTATCTATATCACAAGAAAACTTCGATAACACCTCTATAGGCATTTTTCTTCCGTTCATCGGTACGGCCGCCCATTTCTACGGCATGGTTCCTAACGGAGTTAGTAACACGATTTATGATATCTCCTTCCACCTTGTACCTTTTTATTTATCGCGCACAATATGTGGGTAAATGGAGTAAGTAATATATTGTCGGTTAGTACGAACAACGCTGTTGGTAAAGTATGCCATTTAGGAGATCTTTTTTGGAAATGGATATTCCAATGAGGATTACGTAATTTTATTATGCGGTGTATTTTGTGCTGCTGCGTTCAACCGCAGCTAATGAGATCCTGGGTTCAAATTCCGGGTTGTGCTAAAAAGTGTTTTTAACGTCCAATTCTGAAAGTTGGCACTTAAGTTAAAGGTCCTTCGGGTTATCTCCTTTTTATTCCCGACTATTAGAGTGTGAATATATAAGAGAGTGCACTCGCATTTTGTACACATTGTCCTGCGTACTTAGCTAGTCTCCGGGACGATTGGAGGTACGTAGGGTACGATTAAAATCGAATCGAATTTAGCATGCAGCTGATTCATTTAGATAGAAAAGATGTTTTATAGGTAACATTATTTTACGCACTTTTATAAATGAGCTTCGCCTATCTTACTGGAATTAAATTCTCAAATTGGACCATATCCCGTGTTCATACCCGCTTGAGTATGTTTCGCCGGACCGTCTCAACTGGGTCGTGTTGAAACCACTCAGTTTGTTTCGCTGGATCTTCTCAGTTGGGGCGCATTGTATCCAGTGGTAGCATTAAAGCGCGACCGTCGTTATTAACACAAGGTTCGTCATAATAATAATACCTTGATATAGATAGAACCATTGACAATATGTAGTAAAAATATTAGACTTAAACTAGATAATTAAACATAATCTCTTGACAATAACTTGAAACGAGCTAGCTAAATATCATTGCTATAATAAAACAATTTTTATAAATGTTTTCATACAATGTGTAGGTACCTAAATATCTATGTTACTAGAAATAATAATGTATACAACTATATTACTACAAACATGTTCTGACTATTTACAAGCGCTTTTTTAAAGTCTACGTGAATAAAAACCTTTTTTATTTTACTTATTTATTTATTTACAAACAAGCTATGCCCCACGGTTTTACCTGGGCTGAACTATATAAATTAAAGCCTATGTGTTATTCGGATACATAATCTATGTTACTACTACTAAGATTCATTAAAATCCGTTCAGTGGTTTTTGCGTGAAAGTGTAACAAACATCCTTACTCACAAATTTTCTCGTTTATAATATTAGTAGGATATATTTTATAACACCACTAGCTGTGCCCCGCGGTATTACCCCGCGTTAAACTTCATAAATTACTAGCAGTGCCCGCAGACTTTGTTCCGCGTTATAAATATTTTTGTCCCTTTCCGTTTGTCCTGCGTAATACTTCGGGTTAAAAGTTCGGCATAATTAAAAATTATGATGATGAATCATAGCCTATGCTACACTCCACAATAACGTAGCTTTCTATCGGTGAAATAATTTTGAAAATCGGTTCAGTAGATCCAGAGATTACCCCTTACAACGCTACAAACTCACAAACGTTACCTCTTTATAATATTAGTATAGATATCCTATGTGTTGATCCTGGGTGTCAGCTAACACCATACCAATTATTATTAAAATCGCTCACACATTCTCAAACTTTCGCATTTAAAATATTAGTGTGATATACGGCATGACCAAAGTTCATTTTTCGAATGTACAGACGCCAGTTCATTAAGCTACCCCAATCTGTCAAATTTCCCCAATTGAAAGTGAAAGAGATTTGACAGATTGGGGTAGCTTAATGAACTGGCGTCTGCGCATAGTTATCATAAATTTATAGCCTATACAAAATCTAAACGAACGTGCTATATAGTTGCGCACTAAATTCTTGGCCTTAACATAAATCTGTGACGTTACCGTGCGTAAAATTGGTACAAAGTTCAAAAACGAGTTGATTTAATCTTATTGATATATAAAGGATCCAGTCCCCATGGGGTACTGGCCAGACAGAAACTCAGTAATGCCAATAATCAGCCCTGTCAGGTTCGACTGGGGTTGTACCCTGGAGGATTCGAAGAATGGTAAGAAGAATGAAAGTTTACACATTTAATGAAGCTATTGCTAGAAATAATATATGAAGAGTTTAATGTTTATGACCCTTGGCTTGTCTGAGGGTTTAGCTTTTAGTTCACATTTATATCATTGATTGCCATTGCAATTGCTTTTTTTGTCATTGACATTTTACGTTACTTACTTAATGTATGAATTAATTTGTATAATTGTTGACATAAATGAGTGAGGTGCTACCATATTTGACACTAGCTGTGCCCCGCAGTTTTACCCGCTTTAAACTTTATAAATTATACCCTAGATTAATGTATGTGTTAATCCAGGATGTCAGCTAACTCCATACCAAATTTTATTAAAATCTCTCTAGCTGTTTAGACATGGAGAAGTAACAAACATACACACTCACACAGTCACAAACTTTCTCATTTATAATATTAGAGTGATTAACGTTGTGCAAATATTTGTTTAAAAATTCTTAAATTATAATAATATTTTGTGACTCCCAATAAATTTTAGTGTAAAATGTAATATGGGCAGTGGTTACCCTAGTGTCAGAGTTGTTCAAGCCGCTCATAAGGCCGCTAACATGGCTTAATGATTGTTGCCTAGTGGCTACAACCGGTACCGACAGCTTAACGTGCTGCCCGAAGCACGGAGACGCTCAGAAATTCATCCAATATGGCGGTCACCCATCAAGTTCAAAAACTCATATGAAATGAATTAATGATAATGGGATAGTATGGGATCAAATGGGAGTGTTAACTGTGCCAAGATAATGATTTATTTCATTTATTATCTAGATTTCTTGTAATATATTTTCAATTTATTGCTCTGCAGCAAAGATCGATTTCAGACAAATATCTTTTAAAATGATCTTAATACTATTACGATGCTTGTAGCTGCTCTCGTAAATGCACTCTACAGTATTCATGAGTGATAAGCATGCAAATTGACTTCCACTGATTTATTATAAATGCAAATAAAACTGGAATCGGGATTAAAAGAGTAATGTACACAGCAGTATGAATAAACAGGGCTCTACCGGCTAAGTACATCGCCGAACATCGATTTCTTAAATGGCTTTCAAATAAATAAAGGTTAAAAATGACTTAATCAATCCTTAAATCAGCTTCCATGAATACATGTGACTTCATAAATGGTCCGGAATCGATTGTCAACGTTGAAGCCGATTTAACGATTGGTTAAGTCATTTTTAACATTGTAATGTTCGAACTTAGCCGGTAGAGCCCCTGGCATGATTTGCATCATGATACCGAAGCCAGTTTATTCATGCGAAGTAATACATTCTATTGTAGTATTTTGGAACAATTTGATACGGTATTATATCAACCTTCCATGCAGATAACAAAGGGTCCATAATTACTATATCACACGGTACACCCGTATGATAGGTAGCTTCTACAAAACGGGATTTTATATTATTCGTAGGAAATAATCGAACAAATTTCAGAAACAGTATTTTTTTATAAGGTTCAGTACCTCAAAAGGAAAAATAAAACACTACATTGTCCGTATGTCTGTTTGTCACTCCTTTTCTGTAGAAACGCGTGGAGGTGTCAAAAGTGCCTGCTGCCGTGGTTGGCAAATGCTTGATTTTCACGCCGGAGGTCGTGGGTTCGATTCCCACCCAGGACAGATATTTGTGTGCATGAACATGTCTGTTTGTCCTGAGTCGGGGTGTAATTGACGCAATGTGTAAAAATGTGTAATGACTGCACGTGTGGCGCAACGACTAAGACAGTCGCCTCGCCGCTTCGTGTCACGGGTTCGAGTCCCGCGCTGGACAACTATTTGTGTGGCCCATAAATAGTTGTTATTAGTCTGGATGTCATTTGTGTCTGTCCATTATATGTTTTGTAAAGTACCTCGCGACACAGGGATTAGATTCCCTAGTGCGGGCGTTGTCAAAAAAATATCTACATATATAAGTATGTTTACATAAGAAAAGAAGTATATGTAGTATACCTCAGTTATCTGGTTTCCATAGTTCTGCTTAGTTTGGGATCAGGTGGCCGTGTGTAAATAATGTCCCAGGATATTATAATATTATTATTTTTTTAAATAAAATAAAAATGTTTTTATTCACGTAGACTTTAAAAAAGCGCTTGTAAATAGTCAGAACATGTTTGTAGTAATATAGTTGTTTACATTATTATTTCTAGTAACATAGATGTTTAGGTACACATTGTATGAAAACATTTATAAAATTTATTTTATTTAAGCAATGATATTTAGCTAGCTCGTATAAAGTTATTGTCAAGAGATTATGTTTAATTATCTAGTTTAAGTCTAATATTTATGCTACATACTGTCAATGGTTCTGTCTATGTTAAGGTATTATTTTTATGACGGACCTTGTGTTAATAACGACGGTCGCGCTTTAATGCTACCACCGGATCCAACTGAAAAGACCCAGCGAAACAAACTCAGTGGGTTCATCTACTACCGGTGTCAACACGACCCAGTTGAGACGGTCCGGCGAAACATACTCAAGCAGGCATGAACACGGGATTTGGTCCAATTAGAGTAATTATTTAGCAGGCAAACACAATATATATTCGATCGGTTGTCTGAATATTATTATATCTGTGACAAAATCCCATAGACGTTTATTGAATTCACAACACCCACGGAATGGTATAGGGTGGCCCTGTCATTCTTTCTAGGCTGGAAACTACACGGCATAACAGTCCAATACATTAACGTAAAACCGCAACTAAACCAAAGTCCGCTAAAGATCACTTTAGTACAAAGTCCATACAAACTAAACATTTAACTTCGACATGAAATAAAATGTAATTCCCAAACACACAAACAGGTCACGTCCACTCGGTTTCCGATTCCACAATGGATCATAGGCTCACTTAGGGTTGCCATCCATCCGGGTTTCCCTGGATTTGTCCTAATTTAGGAGGCATCCGGGGGCGTCCGAGCGGGGTTTCTTTGAAGGGGGTTATTTGTAGTCCGAGATCAAAAAGTTCAAATCGACGAACCGCCACTGGCAGTGAGTTGGGACGATTATGACTGTTAACATGTCCGGGTTTTGGGCTCAATCCGGGATTTCCACGCACCTTGTCCTGGTTACCAAATTTTAGAGATGGCAGCCCTAGGCTCTCTGCAATTCTGTCCTTTACATACGTTTTTTATTTTACTTTTCATTGTTTTTATCATCCAGATGGATGCGAATAGCGCAAGACCGGCGCTATTCGCATCCAATGATATGATGATGATGATATTTTTATCACAGTTTCTATTAATTTTTATTTTTAATCCTCGACGCAAAAATAGGATTGCTCTAAGTTTGACGTCGATGTTTGTGTGTGTGTGTGTCTATCTGTGGCATCGTAGCTCTGAAAAAAATGGACCGATTTCAATGCGGTTTTCTCATTTGAAAGGGTCCATGATGACTATATCACACGGTACACTCAGATAGGTAGTTTCTGCAGAACTGGAATTTATAATAATAATAATGTTGCCATATCACATTCGTTGTCGATGGGACCTCTATTTTTTATATTTATAAATGTATATGTTTCTTATTAACTATATATTTATAAATGTTTAAAATGAGAATGAAAAATGAATAAAGAAGATAATAATAATATCTTAGGACATTATTCACACATGGTTATCTGATACCAAACTAAGCAGAGTTTGTACGAAGGAAACCAAATAACTGATATATTACATATACAAATTTTTCTTGCGGTGTTTCTGAGCTATGTTCGGTTAATATCAGTCCAGCAGTGTAAAAGTATCAGCTCTTTTCCTAAATGCTGTAATCGCTTTTCTAACGCTTAGTTTATTTATTGGCGTTTACAGTTAGCCTAGGGGATTTTCGCTGCTTCACCGGATAATATAGGATAGCGGAGGTTCAAGCTAACTAACATATAACTGGCACTCCAAATAAAGTAATCCGCACCAGAAGGAACCTCTTAGGCTCTGAGCGGTTATGAGAGGGTCGTTATATAGGGACGTTTTGTGTAACTGTCGCCCCACGTTCATTATGTCTGCCGAGTGACGTCCACAGCTGGACAAAAGCCTCCCTCAAGAATGGTAAACTAAGTATGTTTATCAGATGTTTGGTTATCTGCCTAGTTTGGCATCAGATGCGGTGTCTTAGTTGTCCCAAGATATTTACCTTTATTTATTTTAATACGCTTTCATACGATTTTTGAGGTTTGTTTGTAAAATAAACCAATTAGTTTATTAACGTGAGTCAGTGATAAAATACCTTTAAAGGGTGGGTGGTGTATATATAAGTAAAAAGGCCATGAAACAGCCATAGATCGTGATAGAAGTTTTAGAAAGACAGACTGTTCTGTATTTCTGAAATGACGGCTAGTGTTATAAATAATCTGTGGATTTGTTTTCTGTTACTCATTATATTTTATTATTGTTAATCAAAATGAATAGGAATCACTATTCTCGTAGATTATTAATAGGTTTTACGTTTCAAAATCTTCAATGGAATAATTTTACTGGTACGTCATATATCTATCTTCATGCCAAGATTTTCTAGGATGACGATTTAGACTGAAAATTACGTAAGAAAACAACTTGGAACAATTTTTAATACTGTCAAAGACAACTGTTTAAATATCATGTAGTCATACATAAATATGATAAAAAATATTTAAAATAAACAAGGTCTTTTAATGGCTAGTTTTAACTGATAAGTACGCAAGGGTAAGTAATAAGTTGTTAGTTTGAAAAATGTAGTTTGTAAACAGGTTTACTTAAGTATTAAAAACGTTAAATAAGCAGGAATTGAATACAAAATTGAAAGTTCAAAAACGAGAAAATTTGTGTCGTTTTTATTAGTAATGCTTGAAATATGGTACAGACGCCAGCACATCAGGCTATTCCAATCTGTCAAATTTCCCCAATTGAAAGTGAACCTTATGCATTTTAAATAAAGTTGAAAATCTATAAAAGAAATTTGACAGATTAGGGCAGCTATTCCGATACATTATTTTTTTAGTGAATTGATTGATTAGTGAACATAGTCCGCAGTAGGAAGCTTTCCTACTGCGGACTATGTTCACTAACATATATCTCTCTCTCAGCTTCCGTTCGCTTTTCCCGATCAAATCACTTTTCGTAACGCTCTCGGCAATAAATGAAAGTGCCAAGTAAATTGATTAGCGGGCTTCCATCTAACATGTCACTTTAGCGACTCGAAGTACATAAAATTTTATTCGTATCTGACTGTGCCAGACAGTCCCCCAACAGAGAGAGATGGCGGGAGATCGTGCGGAAAGCTGTACCCACTCTTACCACCAACGTGGATGCCTCGATGTGACCACGACCGCTCTGCCAGGAGCGTAACGAAAGAGAAGAAGAAGAACATAGAAAGAAGCAATGCAAGAGCTGGCAAGAGAGAGAGTTGCGAGCACACATATTCTTTCTCCCTTTCTCTCATAGCCAACTGCGTTTAAAGTTTTACTTAAGTCGTGTGATCTAAAGCACACTGTTTTTTTTTTGTTTAAAACGGAAGCACAAGTGTCATGTACCGATTATAAATTCTCAGTTAATAATTTGTGTAATCTGGGTTACTGACACGGGGGATTTTTGTTGACGTTTTCTGCAACTGGCGCCTAGCATTCACGCGTGAAGAGGACGCCCTCTCGTCTGATTGAGAATCGGAGAGGGAATGAGGTCGTTAAGATTCCTCTCGATGGTAAACAGCTTCCGTAATCCGTGGACGCTGTTAAAATTGCGTTGCTGTAGCTGCCTCGCTGATCAAATCCCACCGAATTGAGACCTGACAACACAAACACAGCTTAAATTATTAAACTCCGGCAGTCTGTAAGTGAGGTATATATAATAATTTACCTAAACCTCCATTCTACTCATTTAGTAAGGACTAGCTGTGCCCGCGACTTCGTCCGCGTGTTAATTAGTTTATTTCGTTTTTTAGTAAAATAAAAGACTTTTTCTAAAATAAAAGTAGCCTAAGTTACTCCTTATTACATCAGCTACCTGCCAATAAAAGTCCCGACAAAATCGGTCCAGCCGTTTCAGAGATTAGCCGGAACAAACAGACAGACAGACAAAAATTGTAAAAAATGTTATTTTGGTGTATGTACCGTATATATAATCATATTTATGTAGAAAAAACTGGTTATGTCAATATTACAAACAGACACTCAAATTTTATTTATTTGTATAGAAGATAAGGGGGTTTATGTAAGCCAGCAATTGAACGTATCTGTAAACGCGAGTTAAAAGAATATTTCCTGTATAGATTTAATCGACTCAAGATCTACGTGAGCAATCATCGAAATTCTATTTGTTCACTATCAAAACTATTTATAACGAAGTGATGCAGCTCAGAGAGAATTACGTAGATTCATTTTAAACTCCACTTCGAATGTAGAAACTCCGAAAATAGCATTGCGAATACTTACTCGGAATTCTTTATATTCTTGATAAACCATGAGGAAAGTGAATTCGAAACAAATGACAAAACTTTTTGATTCCTTGTCATCGCTCTAAAAATAATCCACTCCAAGAATTTGAATTTGGAAGTCATTGATAAATACGACCAGTGTTTGACGTAGTCACGTTTATGAATGAAGCATGACGCACTTTTTTTTAAATCCATTCTTGAGCTATGGTTTGAATGTTCTATGCATCCACGAATTTCACTTCATGTAGTGACCAACGAGGCGGTCAAATAGGATAAGCATAGTATTGTAACATCGAAAAATAAGTTGAAAATCTCAATAGATAAGCAAATAAGATACACCCAGTGTGTGTATAGAAGTATAGTATTTGAGATCATCGGAAATTATTCAGACTATAAGCAGCTTTACCTGGTATAGGTTAATCTATTTTTTAAGTTCATTACCGAATTACCATCCAAAATTCGAAATTCAAACGTGAATATTCGATAAGCCTGAGAACAAACAACTAATTAATGTCAAACGTTTCATTTGGTGCTTTAATATAGGTACCAATCTCGGAGGCGGTCTCAATTTTATATTGTCAGATTATAATTTGTGATATCTAACATCGTAAAAAATAAAATATTCACAAATTCAAACAAATTATCATGGTATTAAAAGGTTTTGCTCTTCTCGACAGCTCACTTTTTTTTGATAATGCATGTGGAATGCCTATGCATGCCACCCGCAAATAGTGTCGTCTGCAGGTGAGTATGTCGGAGTCGGACCGACTAAACCTAACCTGCCGTGGACTTCTCTTAGCGCCTGATGGGAGGGGCCCCGGGAATGCGGGTATGCTGCTCCGGTGTCTCGGCAGCTCACTAGAATAAACAGCCTGTTGGCGTGGTTGGCAAATGCTTGTTTTTCACGCCGGAGGATATCAGTCCTGGGTGGGAATCGAACTCAAGAGGTTCCCACCCAGGACAGATATTTGTGTGCATTAACATGTCTGTTTTTACTGAGTCTGGGTTTAATTATCTATATAAGTATGTATTTACCAAGGTAAAGTAGTAATGTAGTATAGTATATAGTATAGTAGTAGTAGATAACTGGTATCTAGTTTCCATAGTTCACACGGCTACATATCAAACTATACATTTCCAATATAAGCTGACCTCTCATTGTATGGAAACCTTATACAACGTCAGATCAGCTTATACTGGAAATGTTTAGCTTTATATGTAGCCGTGTGTACACCTTCTGCTTAGTTCGGATCAGATGGCCGTGTATACATAATGTCCCAGGATAATATTATTTAGTGTTATGGACATTTGCGGCGTGAAGTACGTCTGTTAAGGTCACTTTCTTGAGTCATAGGACTTGTACTCACACATTCAGTTCAAGTGCAATACAATGTGATTAGTTTACACGTATTTATGAGGTGAAGTATGACGTGTAAAGGAAACGTTGACAGAGTGGTTGGTTTTCTTTCTATTTGCATGGAAGCGACGTGTTTCTAGTACTTCATGATTTCTTTTAGCATCCAAATACATACTGAAAATTTCTGACATGTTGCTGAATTAGCAAAGATCATGATTTTAAACTTCTTGTATTTAATGAAAAGTACTACTCAGGTGCTTTACAATAATTTCATTGTGAAGCACCTGGCTGTTGAATAATCCCTGATACATACTCCAGTTGCGTCGTAATTTTATCGAAGTCATAAACTCAAAATATTGCACGCGTGGCGCAGCGGTTAAGTCACCTCGCTATTTCGTGTTCCGAGTTCGATTTTCACACATGACAAATATTTGTGTGACCTCCAAGTAGTAAATAATTAATTGCTAATCTAAAGAAGCAGAAAGGTTCTCGGGTGGCGACCAAGAACTGGAAAACGCAGCGTGGGCAGGCCCCCTACGAGATGGACCGATGATCTTGTGAAGGTTGCTGGCGCAAGACCGGCAATTGTGGGGATCTTTGGGGGGGAGGGGGGGGGATCTGTATAGCAGCGGGCGTCTTACGGCTGACATGATGATGATGATAAGTAGTTGTTCTGAGTATGAGTGTACTTTGTGTCCGTCAATTAGTTATATGTTTTTAAAGTACCCCGCGATACATAGTTTCATTTTACTAGTGCGGGCTATGTCTTAAAAAAGGACTATTAAATCTTTTAATTTTTCGATGTTAGACTTCACAAATTATATTCTGACACTAATAAATTGAGACCACCTACGAGATTGAAACCTATATTCTCTGGGTAAAACCCAGAATGAAACGTTTGGAATTTATTTGTTGTTTATTCGCGGGCTATCGAATATTCACGTTTGAATTTTGAATGTTGGGTGGTAATTCAGTAATTAACTGTAAAAATAGATGAACCTTTACCAGGTAAAGCTGCTTATAGTCTGAATATTTTCCGATGATCTCTACTATTATACTTCTATGTATATACTGGATGTATGTTTTCTGCGTATCTATTGACCTTTGGAATATAATTTTTTACCTAAAATACTATCCTAATCCTATTTGATAGCCACGTCGGTCTCGCGATAGCGTGTTAAACTGCAGATAACGAAGTCTTGGGTTTAAATCCCGAGTCGGGCCCAAAAGCGAATTTAGAATTTTTCTGTAAAAAGAAAACAAATCTCAGTATCAGCCCAAAGTCTTGGAGTTGGTAATATATATATCCGTGCCTCAGAGAACATGTCCGTTGGTCTTATACCTGACCACTTTCCGGTCGTGTCGCTAGTCGTCCCGTCGGATCTATAAGGGCTATAATTATAAGAGACCGCACTATCGCATTATGTGATAATATCCTGGGACATCATTTACACATGACCATCTGATCTCAAACTATGCTTAGTTTGAGATCAGATGGCCATGTGTAAATGATGTAATGAGCTTGTACTATAGTAACCAGATAACTGATATACTACATATACTACTTTTCTTTTGTAAATACATATTTTTATAGATTACACCCAGACTCAGGACAAGTAGACATGTTCATGCACACAAATATCTGTCCAGGGTTGGAATCGAACCCACAACCTCCGGCGTGAATAGCAAGCATTTGCCAACCACGCCAACAGGTCCGATAAATGTGTAATGATAGTTATAAGATAAATAAATGAGAATGATGGAATAGAAAGTGCTCCTGTGTTTGCGCACACACTTGTGCACTATAATATATGTCGCACTAATGGCTAGTATCCATTGAGATTGGCCGCCGTGGCTGAAATTTGGTCAGGAAGACATTATTATTCTAACAATATGTATTTCTCTTTGTTTCAGGCGATGACCTGAAAACCGCACACCAAACGAAATGACAGGGCTTTTATGATATTGCGACTGGCACTTTCATTCATCGTCATTTTAGTAATAATGTGTCAAATTTTAGAATAAAATCCATTGTAAATAGTAAATGTTTTGATATAAGTCATATTTAATAATAATTACGCTTATTTATGAGTGAGTAACGCTTTAGTCGCACAAAATAAACAAAAAGAAAATACCTACCATAAATTTTTATATCACAATAACTAAGCAAATAGTTTGTGTGAATTTGTTTGTGCAATAAAATGACGGTGTGCCATTAACGTCGCCAGATACTTCCGTTCATATTGGGTAGTATATATTGGCGGGAAACTCGTGGGGTGAGCCAAAATGTCTTCGCGTACGGGACAGCGCGGTACGTCTGTGGCAACGAGCCAGAGGAAACATCGCTCCCGGTCTACCACGCGATATGACATGGAGAAGAAGCCGAAGAAGAAGGACTTCAGGACATCTGGCACTACGAGCTTGGTCTCCATACCCAACAGTATCAAGCTGCCTATGTTAAACAGCGGCCTCATATCTCTTGGTATGTTTTTTTCTTTATATTTTAAAAATACATTGAGGTTTTATATTAGTATGTTTTATGTGTTTTTTGTTCCACAATTTCTAGAGGCTTATGATGAATGAAGATCGTATAGAAGGGTTTCGTTTCGTAACTACCTGAACATACATATCAGTGTCCATGAAAAGCCATATCTATTGTAATTAAATTATTGGTGGTTAAACAAGTTCGCATTTAAAAATAAAGAGTTAGGCGGACTAGTCGGTGGTATAAAAAGTTTAAAATGTATGAATATATTGGTTACTCTTAATTCATAAATAATCTGTTATTGTTAACGCATAATTAATTTTACCGTTGCATTGTAAGAGCGTTACCACACTTGTAATAAGAAAATTATGTCGCCAAAATATATGTGCTGCTATTATTATAGCAGCATTTATGCCATCGTAAAGCTATTGATTTGTAATAGCATTTCTACTATGAACATTGTTAGGAGGTTTAAAGTACAGTAGCAAATCGATTTTTGTGCATTCCATAACTAACGTTACATGATATTATTTTTTTTTTATCTGGGGACAATGTCACACAAATCATCCTAGTCCCAAACTAAGCAAAGCTTGTACTATGGGTACCAGGCGACGATATACATACTTATATAGATAGATAAATACTTAAATACATAGAAAACATCCATGACTCAGAAACAAATATTCATGCTCATCACACAAATATTTGCACTTACCGGGAATTGAACCCAGGACCGCCAGCTTCGTAGGCAGGAGCTCTACCAACTAGGCTACGGTGATCGTCGAATTATTGGTATAGGTGCTTGTGTAGAGTCACAAACCTACATCAAAGGCCATAGGTAAATCAGTCAATCCGACTACGGTGGTAAACATTTACATCTCAAAATACTAAGGAATGAAAAACATTCGAGTTTTGTTATAGTATCTAGGTGCCAGCTGTCTACGCTACATTAGTAGAAACACTTGCTCTACATACTAGCCTTACTGCTTACATGATAAAGTCTACGGTATAAGTTACTCTTACACTTTGACAATGTGTAAATCCCAGTAGCGTTGAATGGGTGTATAAATTGCTAGTTTAAATTCAATCGATGACCGATTCTTTGTAGAATGCGATGATAATGGATGGAAGATAAAATATAAAAATATCATCATTTTCTTCCATGACACGACCTTATAATGTGCAATAAAATTAAATTGCGTACATAGACGCCAGTTTTCTAGAAGGGTAAACAGAGACAACGAATTTCCATTTATCACGATATTTGCTCACCTCTTTTGCCTCGTTTCCTGTCATTATATTACACTAATATTTTAAAGGGGGAAGTTTGTGAGTGTGAGTGTGAGTGTGTATGTTTGTTTCTTCTACAAATCTAGACGGCTGGAGCCATTTTAATAAAATTTGTTATGGAGTTGAAGCACTGGATGAACAATTAATGTCTTTAATTTATAAAGTTAAACATCTTCATACATCCTCGCCGGTACTTCTGACTTGGCCTTTCTTGAGTGAAATGTGAGTGAAACGAATAGCCTACTAAGAGCTGATATGACAAAAAATAACATTATTTAATTTTGAAGTTGATTTTCAGATCTCATATCAAAATTATGATTGGCATTTTCTGGTATCCCATGGGGGCCACTGAATTAATGTGTTTAGTGAGCTTAAATGTATGTAAGTACTAGCAGATATGTTATACTGAGTTATATTAGATTATGGAAATGTCAAAAGAATGTGAGGTCGATTGATAATAATAAATTATCTTATATGATGCGAATCTGTAACGGGTAACTCCCGTAATCATTAAAGATAAAGATAAAGATCATTTATTTACATGAAACATGGTTTACAAATTATAGGTGTTGTAATCATTGTTAGGTTTCACATGCTTCGCCATATATATGGCATGTAAATTTTTACAAATAAGTAGACAACTAAACAATAGGCGAAATAAACTAACGATTAAATTAATTCAATTTATAATAACTTAATACAAGCTAGCTAAATGTCACTACCATTATAAAATAAATTGTATAAATGTTTTAACATTCCGTGTACCTAAATATATGTAATATGTAACTAGAAATAATAACTGTATTACTACAAACATGTTCTGACTATTTACAAGCGCTTTTTTAAAGTCTACGTGAATAAAAACCTTTTTTATTTTTTTTTATTTAATTTTGTAATATAATTTATTTACAAAAGAAAAGTAGTAGGTATATGTATGTATTATATCAGTTATCTGGTTTCCATAGTACGAGTTCTGCTTAGTTCGGGATCAGATGGCCGTGTGTAAATAATGTCCCAAGATATTATCATCTCCCGGGATATTAATATAGATAACGGGCCATCCTACAAAGGTATGCTATTTCATTTAAATGTGAAAATATTCAGCCCGGTATTGTTATACACCTAAATAATATAATAATATCTACATAATAAAAAATACTACTTCTGCTAAATAAAACGTAATAAAAGTACGGGTTTTCGCTAGCTATACAATATGTAACGTAATTAACGCACACCCTCAAACATCCCAATTAGAATATTATGTTGTTATACTATATTTTTAATTTAACATGTATATGCATTGTTAGTTACTAAATTAGTTTTTGGAATAATATTTATTTTTCTTTATTTTGTGTTGAAAGATGGAATTTGTATGAATAAAAATAAAACTGCGATTTAAAAGTCTTATTACTTTGAATTACGGTCAATTTCAATTTGTTTTGACTGGACAGGGTTAAAATAACGAGAATTTCCGTAACTTTAATTATTCTGGAATAAAAAATTACCTATATTAAAGATGATATAAATCGATTCAGTAAACGATTCTGAACAAACTATTTTCAGGATGTGCGTTAATTAAATTACATGTTGTATATGGCACCAATGATTTTTCACATTAAATACACTTTTTTTTAATCCGCCTCCGGAGATACTAAAAATATGAGTCGTAGGCTCGTAGCTTATAAAAGACTCGTGGCGTATTAGCATACAATTAACATACTCATCTCGGCTGTTAAGTTTGTTTCGCTATTAACTTTGAGTTTCAAAATAATTTTCTCAACCGCCTCATTTAATACAATTTACAAAGTCTTGCCTTTGTAAATTATATTGTAATTGTAAGATCCATATTTAAGAAGACTATTGTGATTCAGATTTCCACAAAAATATTTAAATTTCTTTATAGATCTCGTTATATACGAGATCTATAAAGAAATTTAATATTTTTCACTATTTTAATACAATATTTTTCACTTAATTTTAATTGACGGCGATAAACAAACAAAATATTAATTGTATTCGGTATTACTTTCCGTAATTTTCTCACTAGTCTTATTTAGTCCCATACAATAGTAGTGTTGTTCCCAACAGTCCTTTTGTTAGGAGTCACTTTTCTATTGCGAGTCACTGAATGAGCAACACGACTGGAAAAATTCAGTATAAATAAAACCGGCCAAGTGCGAGTCGGAATCGCCCATGAAGGGTTCCGTAGCAGCAAGTATTTCAGTTTAAATAAATTGTAAAATGTAAATCGCGGTTTACGATTTATGACGTATTAAAAAAAATACTTGCTCGATCTCGTTCAAACCAATTTTCGTTAATAATTAATATTCGTTAATGTACATCATATATTCTTTTTAGTTTTATCATTCTCTTATTTTAGAAGTTACAGGGGGGGACTCATTTTACCACTTTAGAAGTGTCTCTCACGCAAACTATTCAGTTTAGAAAAAAATTATATTAGAAACCTCAATATCATTTTTGAAGACCTATACATAGAAATCCCACATGTTAGGGTACGATGGCAAAAAAAAATTAGTTTCATTGCTATGTATGCCCCCAAAATTATTGATCTTTTTCTATTTTTGTGTAAAAATCTTAATGCGGTTCACCGAATACAATATATACTTACCAAGTTTCAACAGTACAGCTCTTATAGTTTCGGAAAAAAGTGGCTGTGACATACGGACGGACAGACAGACAGACATGATGAATCTATAAGGGTGCCGTTTTTTGTCTTTTGACTACGGAACCCTTAATATTACTGCTACTTATACGAGCTCTACTCGTTACGAGCTAGAGACTTCTTACTTACTAACAGACAAAGAGACAGTTAAGTTACAACAAAGAAGAGATCACCATTAATGTCATAAGTCCGCCGATTTATTTACCAATTCGCACGGCCATAAAGATTTATTATGGCCGTGCAAATACACGACAAATAAATTATGTATATTAATTAGTACTATACGACAAATAATGATTTTTATTAGCAAGTTTTTGATACCTTGGATAACATTATTTATATAATTAGGAGTTTAAAATTTTATTCAAATTAAAATATTGCCCATGTTAATCACCAATAAGTGATAAGTCTGATAACGCTTTCCTTAAGACCTTTTATAGGCAATCTTCTAAACTCCGTTAAGTAGTTTTTGGGTTTAGCTATTAAAAACAAACATACAAATCAATCGAATCATTTCTCTTTAAAAACGGTGAAGATTGGTCAACCGGTAACCTTTCAACCGCAGATAATGAGCAACCCAGCTTAAAATCCCGGTTGGGCCGAAAAAAGCGATTTCATGATTTTTCTGTAGAGAAAATTTTTCAGCCCGAAGTCTGGGAGTAGGCAGTATCACTCCCCCGTGCCTCGGAGAGCACGTAAAGCGTACCTAACCTCTTTCTGGCCGTGACGCTCGCTAGCCGTCTCATCGAATCGAGTGATGGAATAGAAAGCGTCATATTATAGTGCAAAAGCGTGTTTGCATATATGCTTGTGCACTATAATATGTCCTGCGTATATGGTTAAATTCTATAGAGACTAGTCACCATGTCTGAAATTTATTAGTCGTTTAGATGATAAAACGTTTTTACTTGATGTATTAAGTTTTAAGTGCAATGGAGTTAGAACAAACCGACATATCTAACTAACTATAGGGCGCTGTTTTTGTTTCCTCCATACAGTACCACAAAAGGTATAAAACGTAACTTAGTTCGTAACTTGTTATTTCATCCCGCACACATCCGTCTCATTCGGTTCGGATTGCGCGCGTAAATCCCACAAAACAAAAACAATTCGTACTAATAATGATGACGCGATAAAATATTCCAGAATGCGACCGTGTTACATCTCTATTTTCAATATTTTTTAGGGTTGTCAATTTCGTAGATAATATTTGTTTCTATCCTCTTAATCTTTTATTTTATATTTTTCTAGTTATCTATTGCTCTACCATCACATATTTGTACATCATGCCTTATGTACAGAGCCGAGTCGGGGCGAGCCCCTCTCTGCTCGTAATACAGGTTATTTCCTAGCACGGGGGCGAGGTGTTTGTTCCTTCTGACTTACGGTTGTACCACTATGGAGTAGAAATTAATTTATTATGGTATAGACACATTTTATTGTTTTATTCTCGTCTATCCTATATTTATTATTATTATATTCTAATGATAATAAATTATGTTCAATACATATCTTCGGACATCTAACACACTGCCATCTGATTCAAAATTAGGTAGAGCCTGTATTATGGCAAACAATCAACCGATAAACATACTTATATATAATTATAGATAAATTACAAAACGATTTGTCCTGAGTGGGATCGATTGATATCTTAAAGAAATATAATATTTATTAATTTTTAAAAGGGATTGTATGCCAGTAATAGCATAATGTACTATTTTATGTAGGTACTACAATTCACAGCAAAATGCAGATAACATATTTTTCTTTGCACTTAATACACCTTCAGATATCTTCATCTGATTTCTTTCAATTCTGGTCCATCCAACGCAAAACAGTTGCCTGGAAGACATTTAACTATTAGTCTGCCAATTGTATTAAAATAAGTTAATTTCTTAGTTTGTATCCATTGTTATATTTCCTTTTTTGTAATAAAGTTTACTTTTATCATTATTCTTTATAAATATAAGCGGGTGTCTGCGGTTATCTTTTTGGCCTTTTTCTGAAAGACTTTAAGGGAAGCTTCAACATATTTTTATCTTATCTTCAACAAACATCCTTAGCCATACAAACATCTATAAACAAAATCACCTTCACGAGAGGTATCATTTTATATTATTATTGTTAGAGATTTAATAATTATTTGGAAAATTATTCCATAATAAATTGTAAATAACTCAAATAAATATGCTTTATGGTATGGATGAAATAGAAAGTCAAAAGATCATAATATTATGGTATGGTATGTATGAAATAGAAAGTCAAAAGATCATAATATTTTGTTAATTTAGCCGGGTAATGTAATTGGTATGGCTTCGGCATCCGAAAAGCTTCAATCTCTTATTATATATTAATATTTATTCATGGAATATAGAAAAAAAACAGTAATTCTGAACTATAGTCAACAAAAAGTTCTTATTTAGAACATCAATATCTCTCATTGTTTAGTTATATTTACGGAAGTAGTATTGTACCGCCGGGAACTGAACATATTTAAATCTCTTATAGTATTAAAAACTGTTTTAACTGACCCCTCAACAGCTTCTATTACTACATATATAATTATCATCATTATCACCCACAGCTGGACAAAGGCCTCCCCTAAAAATGTTGGTTCTGGTTGATCGCAGAATGCGCTAAGCACTGTTGCCTATTCCCTTGTATATAGTCCCTAGGGGTGACTTCCACGCCTCACACAGGATGTGGTATTCTATGCTGAGAGCCACACAGCCTAACTCTCAGCCAAATACTGATGTTAAACATATAATTTATGAACATAACATGTCTGCAATCTGATAGTAAGAACTTCGCCTTCCAAATTTGAATGTCGAACTCTGCGCAGTCTGCGAACCAAATGATAATTTATATATGCGTTCTGAAAACAACATCTCAATTGCCACGTTCGAATCCGCATACGTTTAAATATAGAACTTGTACCTACTCTTAGATACAAGAAGAGTGAATTTTCCACTGCTATACATCCGCTTTGAGCCCGACGCTTTGAGTGTTTGGCACAACAATGAAGATACACAACAAGACTTGCCGCTCTTTAAATATATGCTTAAAGAAATATTTTATACTTTTTTGGTAACACAGAGACAAGTGTGCTGGTTGGTAACAATAATAAAACAAATTTTTCCTGGTACCTTTGCGATTGATTGGGGTATATTCTTCAATTTAGTCAACTTTTTTTTTAACGTGGTGGAAATGCTACCATGTTTCATTTCCGAGGCGACGGAGTATGTAGGACTCCCCACTAAAACTACCACGGTAGCCAGCCTCACAGTGCTTGTAGCGGGGGCTCTGGGTACTCGTGAACGATCACACCAGTACCCCCACCGTACATTGCAGCCTCTGAGAGACTTTCATCCGTGAAGGGGAGGAATTCCTCCCCCTTTCCACAGCACGCACAAGGTAACCTCTTCCCGGGACCGCTTATACAAGACGAGTGGAGGTCCCCTCCTCAAAACGCGAGCGATCCCAGGGGCAATTTAGTGAACTGTTTTAAGGTGACCTTTAAGCAGCCGGCTCCCACGTCTCCAAAGATCATTTGTCTTCTAAATCCGTTTTCGATACAGTCGTGGTCACTACTAAGGTTCGGCTGAGGTCAATGTTGCAGAGATGCATGGTAGAGTCGGTTTATACTGATATTTTGTTATATCAGCCATCTAGCAGTAAATATTTCCAAAATAAATATTTACCTAAACAGACCCGGGTTGAACGAAATAAGGAAAACCTGTTCTTTATTTTAGTCAACCCGTGTCGGAAGTTAGTGAATAAACTTTCGGGATCGCCACGGCATCTTGTAGCCAGGTGGAAGATTATCGGCACAAGGAACTAATCAGATAGGTAGGCAAGGTATTAACTGTGGCAACCGCTTACCAACATGTGTAGTGTATGTATGTCATGGCTCATGGGTGCCATTACTGACCTCCAATTGCTCTAGCTTAAGCAGGTAGGGGTTAGTCTATAGATGGGGACGACTTAGTTTGTTTAACTTCTAAGCATCTTCCCAAGCCATGTTATGCCGTTAAACCATATCAGACTCTTACTAGGTGGTTTTAATAAATAAATATCTCAGGGCGACTAACACACTGCTATACGATCTTAAACTGGGTAAAGCTTGTACTAAGGCACCCAGACAACTGATACATACATATTTATATATTTAAAAATACATACATATTATAGATAAAATACATCCAGACACAGAAAAATTCACACTAATATTATAAAATTAAATGCGAAAGTTTGTGAGTGTGTATGTTTGTTACTTCTTCACGTCTAAACGGCTGGAGCGATTCTACTAGGTATATTTGGTATGGAGTTCGCTGACACCTTGGATTAACACATAGGCTATACTTTATAAAGTTTAACGCGGGTAAAACCGTGGGGCCAGCTAATATATAATAAAGATTTGCCCTGAGTGGGGATCGAACCCACAATATCTGCAGCGGCTTAGCAGTAAGGGTCATTATAAGACCAACAGACCAGTCAACACTGATACAAAGGCACAGTCCACACGCAATAAAATCTTAAAATTGAATTGCTAACCAAATATCACCCTTTCCTTATTTCACCCTGTTTTACCCGGAACAGCATAGGTCTTGAAATATTGAAATTCTACAGATACTCAACGTCAAATTTTGATAGAATATTAGCGTAACGAAGATTAATATCTAAGGTGAATGATGAATGTCGCAGCATCCTCGTTACGAAGTACTAGAGTGCCAACTATGATTTATTACACGCATTAACGTTGTAATATCATTAGTTCTCAAAATATGATATCACTAAAATGAATGACAACGTACTCAATATAATCATGAAACGCCCGTTGACAAATTTAGCGACTGTTTCATTTTTTTTCCAATTTTTTTATTCCGATATTTATTCATATATAAAAATACAAAATAATTTTTTTCTTTACTTAATAAGTTAGGTTATCTTAATAATAATTGTAAATACTTTCAAGATTCAATTTTTGCGCAATAAATATTTTATATCAATAAGCTACTATAAAGGCTGACAATTCAAAATAAAAAACCTTTTTATTCACGTAGATATTAAAAAAGCGCTTGTAAATAGTCAGAACATGTTTTTAGTAATATAATAAAGTATACATAATTATTTCTAGGTACATATATGTAGATATTTAGGTACATGGATTGTATGAAAACAGTTAGAAAAAATATATATTTTATTATAGGAAATATATTTAGCTAACTTATATTAAGGTATTGTCAAAGAGATCATGTATAAGTTTATTTGTCGAAATGTATGGTTTTAGTTATATTTAACTACATATTGCATTCAAACAATATGTAGTTAAATTTAACTAATACCATACATTTCTGTCTATGCTAATTCAATATTATTATGGCGGACCTTGATATAGATATTTAGCTCAATGTAAGAATAGAGCCGTAAGCAATTAAGATGGAACGTCATTGGAGTCATCAAAACGATTCGATGGTTCACTGATGTGGATACGACTATGTTTGTTGTTTTCAGTTATTTCCATCACTGATATTTTTTGAAATCATCTTTATTTTGCAACAGATTACTCGGATAACTACTTACCACCTTCGGTGGCAGTGATTTTTATCGTGTTATTAAAAATAAAATTCTAACTGGTGCCTCACAATACGTATTAATCTACTATATACAGGCACATACGATTATTAAGAAATTTCAAATAAGAATGACACATTCGAGTTATCTTTTTTCAACTTTATCACCAAAGCATAAGGTTCAATTTCTATTGGGGCAACTTGACAGATTGGGATAGCTTGATGTGCTGGCGTCTGTACATGCTTCCTTTCACCACAAAATCAGAAACACTTCTATGGGTACCTAGCTTCTACAACAATTAAATAAACACTCACAAATCGCTATAAACACTAAAATAGCCGAGAATGTCACAAAATTGACCCTATGTAAGTGGCGAAAATGCTTGGTGGTCGAAGTTATAATTAAGTTTCCACTTTTAGAAAAATAATTTCAACTGAGTTTTTTGAATAATGAGAATCGTACATTATTTCTATTTTGTCACTTGGCTGGTACAAATGCTGTGATAAGTTCAAACTAGGTGGAACGTTCTAATTTAGCGTAGGCTGAACATGCTTAAAATATTATGCCGAAATCGGGAGCATTCATTAAAACAGTAAACAATAGAAAAGTTGTAAAATAGACTTGCACGCATTTTGATGATTTTGGTACAAAAAGAATAATTTGTTTTGCAAATTTCCTTAAAGGGATTAGACAGCTACAGTTTACGGGTCTGTTAGTCTAGTAGTTTGTGATGCTGACTGCGAAGCGAGACGTCATGGGTTCGATCCCTGCCTAGTAGGCACAAAACTTTGAGCGACGAGCACAATTGTGGGTGTAATTTATCTATTAACGTTACTTAGAAATATATAAGTATGTTTATTAGTTGCCTAGTTGCCATATTACAGGCTCTGCCTAATTTTGAAGCTCATATTTATGCTTATTAAGCTTCTTATTTAAACTATAATCGAACTGAAATACAGAATTGCTACCATTGTCACAGAATTTTATGGTTCAACTATGCGGATTATGTAAACATGCGGTGCGCAATGCGCTTGAGTCGTTACAAAAATAACCTGGAAAAGCCATTGGCCCGTTCTAGGTCAAGATAAATAGCCGCATTTCTGTCGAGTACAATCTTGTTATTGCTTATAATAAGAATACACCGTGGATATAGGAGAATGTCACTTTTTGTTGTTCAATTTTACGTCGTTTTACAAAGGGATATGGTATAAAATAGGCCTGTGGAAACAGATTTCATGTCGCCTTTAGCCACTGATGATGTCATTGATACCTTTTTACTCATTATGCTTACAGTAAGCCCAGGAGTTTTTCACTGCTTCACAAGAAAATTGTGGCGAGTGGGGTGTGGAATAAGTGGTCGCCATGTTTAAATTGCCATATTTTATATACGACACATACCATAACTGATGTATACTGTGTATTAACATACAATATCTTTTGAATGTTGATATACAGAAGACATCAAGAATAAGCAATATAAATTTAAAATATTTTGTTCTAAAACATAATTATTTATAAATGTCAAGATAGTTAATAAGCAATGTTACTATACATAGCATCTCAATTGATGTTACAGTACAAAAAAATGTAAAAAATGCGGGCCACTTCTTAGGGACTGCCGATAGAACTGAAAATTACTTTTTACACTTATAATGTATAATAATAACGCACGGAGGGTCCCTAACAGTGCGCAACGAGCCTTAAGAAGTTTTCAGTTCAATAATTTTTCAGTAATAATGTTAACAATTTTATCTTAAATTTCATCTGTTTGAAGTTGGACTTTTATTATTAAGTAAGCCTTAAAGTTTCCATACACCATAGTCAAACATAAATAACGTTTAACGCTGGTCACGTCTTAGAATCAGCGCAGACATATAGGAGCGCAGCGGAAATTATTTTAATAAGGCACTAGAAAATCAACATTTAGTACAGGTAGGGCACAGCGTTCATTCGCTCAAAGAGCAGTCCGACTGGGGAAGTACCTCCACCTTACAGAAGACATTCCTTAATAACAACATTATTAATTTAATATTGTGTTTCTGAGTGTGAGTAATGTTGCCAGAACTCATAGGGAGGTCAGCAACATTTGTTTGCGGACTCTTTTCAAGCCCGGCAACGCATCCGCGACTCCTTGGTGTTGCGAGTGTCCATGGGCGGCGGTGATCACCTGATAGTAATCAGGTATAATAATAATAAAATAAAATAAAAAAGGTCTTTATTCACGTAGACTTTAATAAAAGCGCTTGAAAATAGTCAGAAAATGTTTGTAGTAATATATAATTCATTTATAATTATTTCTAGGTACATATAGATATTTAGGTACACGGATTGTAGGAAATAATTTACAATAAGATTTATTTAGGTAACCCACGAGCTCGTTTGTCGCCATTTTATATTAAAAAAAAAATACTTTAAAATTATTTAAATAAAGGTCTTGGAGGACGTGAGAATTTTTTTTGTGAGGTTCAAGCATTTTTTTATTTTAAAGTTGATTTTCTAGTGCCTAAACAAAATCCTCTCCACTGCGCTCCTCGGTCTGGGCTGGCCCTTATTTGTCGGACCGATTCCAATTAAGTCTGGCTGTATGGTTCTATTGCACGACACTAGCTATATTGCTCAACGTTTGCTCGTTAAACTTAGGTGGTATTCTGACAGTTCCTTTGTTCTATTATAAACTAGACACAGCGGCAGTCTTCTTGACAAATAACAGTAATTAGGATGACATCTAGATATAGGTTTCAATTTTACTTACCTACAAGTTTATTAAATTAGGATGACATCTAGATATAGGTTTCATTTTGACTTACCTACTAGAAATAATAATGTATACAACTATATTACTACAAACATGTTCTGACTATTTACAAGCGCTTTTTTAAAGGCTACGTGAATAAAAACCTTTTTTATTTATTTTTATTTTATTATATATATATATATATATATATTATAACAGGGCCACCCCATATTTTGAAATGAAATGAAAAACATTTAATTCAGCACAACACACAAGAAAATGAAGATTACAAATATATAACACATATATAACGCACAAAAAGACGATTTTTGCATGCTCTGCCAAAAGTGTCACCACCTGAACACAAGCTAGGTGGGGGACAGCTAGCGCTGGTTTTCGGTTGGCAACCTTGGAAGTCACGCACGGACGGGGGTAGTACTAGTATAATACTTAATCATACGCATCACCCCGTAGTTGTCTAATAATGGTTCCAAATAATCACTAGCAAAGCACATTTTTCTCTATAGTTGCTAACTTAACCTTACCTCGTCCTCTCCCACGGAATTAGAAATATTTTAGAATGACGTTAAAGCTGCATTATTTTTAAATTATTAATGGTTGATATCAAGCCGTTAGCTGCGTGCGTAATGCAAGCCTATTAAGTATTTGATAAAAATTGTTTATTTTCTTTGCTATCTCGGAATGCAGAAGACTTCGCACCTCGTCTGTTTAGCATCTCGCACAGGAATTTATTTTACGCAGATTCTAGATCGTATTGATGACTGCTAATATTTATTTAATAAAGTCAGATTAATTCGCGTTGTTGTTGGCCGAGAATACGTTAATTTCTCAAAATAAATGAGACCGTTTTAAAACTAACGCAACTTGCTGCTATTAAAATCATCAAACATCCTGAGTTTTGGATTTTTAATAGCAAAATGTTTGAAATGAGTTTAGTTTTATGAATCAATATAAAAAGGGAGATTAGAGGAAGTGGCAATGTCGAAAACTAAATTCCAGCCGCTGAAAACAATGCGTTCCTGACGTCTGTCAGTTGCATCATTAATTTTATCATCATCATCATCATATCAGGTGAAAGATTTACCGGTCTTGCGCTATCTGCATCCAGCTGTTTCCAACGACCCTCCCAAGATTATTGGTCCATCTTGTAGGGGCCTGCCCTCGTAATTTTTTATTTTATTTTATTTTATTTATTAGGTTTACCAACAGAAGCGACAATGTTTCATTTACAGATACAGTATACAATAAAACTTAATTCTAATTGCGCATCTAATTATAGGTAAACACCACATTTTTAGATACACTCTATAGGTAGTGAATTAATCTATATTACATGTTTTATAGGAAAATATTATTAAACAAGTACTTACTTCTATTAAAATTAAAAATAAACAAGGAAACAATCAATAACAGTTATAAATATTATTAAATATCTAAATTAAATTAATTACTAGAATTTTTCTATGAGTCTGACACTATTTCAAATATTGTTTTACGCAGTGCACTTGATTTCATACTGAAAAGGTCTATTGGCCCAGTAAAATACCTGTTAAATTGTCTACACAATCTTGGTATAGGAGCATTGTAACCCAGAACCGTTCTACGAAAGGGAGGCACCAACAGCGCAATAGGTTTACGAGTAAGAACCCTTCACGAACCAGAAGACGCAAAAAATAATACTATTAACAATTTAAATTGTAAATTTAGTACATTTTATGATCAGCAAAAACTCTGTTGTATTATATTACACGTAAAAAGATTATATTTTTTTCTGTACTTGATAACTTATACGGGCGAGGCTAGTGTGATACAACATAATTGGTGATTGAGTGCTGTCAGCTTCTTAAATATAGTACCCACAGAAAAATAATCACTTCCTTGTAAACAATCGTAATCTTATTAACTCAAACAAAACGAAATTAAAAAGCAATCTGAACGACCATAAACAAGAAAAGTAATATTTTTATAAAAGTAAATGTACTTAACCTCTTTTGATTTTCCTTACTTTTACGGCAAAAGAAAAATGGTTCCCTTTATTGGTTATAGGTGGCCGACGGTTCAGGAACATAATCCGTTTGTCAGGGGATCGGTTATCCCATTTTGGAGGATGCTATTACTAGTGGTTGGGTAGCTATTTCTGCTTCAAAGTTTCACAAAATAATCGCATGGCCACTTTGAAGATTGCTTTTCAGGGGCAATCAGTAGTAGCTTATTTAATAGACAATATTACGGCTCGTAGTTAACGTTAATTAATTCCTGATTTAGTGTCTAATGTTGAGAAGAGATGAACCTCTGATGGAAACCGCGCTTAAGTAGATTTCTCACAATTATACGGATTTTGTAATCTGTGCAAGTTAACTTGCGAACTTAAATATTAAGTTCTCAGTTACACTGGTGCGCCGTTTGAATAGAGGGTGAGAGACCGTGCGGGTATGCTCTAATTAATGATTAGTGTTTCATACAATTTAGGATTAAGCAAGAGTTTCATCACTAGTTAGCAAGAGTTTACTTGCATTTACGATAAAACAGCGGCAAATCGGGTATACAATTGTTGTTGGCAAAGTGTCTTTATTCACCTCTGAATATCCATTCACCACATTTTTCCGTACCTAAAAGAAAATAACAACACGATGTAAGCTAACTAGTGATTGATCAAAAGTTTTCCAAAATTACATAAAAATATGTTAAATCGGGAAATCGGCCATCGTCATTTCGATGACATAAATAAATTGGAAAATGCTATAGACTAGAAGAATATTGTCTTTATTTGTCAGGAAACATCAGTGCGTACTAAGAAACATGATTATTTAACATGAAACAACAAAATGTAATATTTAACAGCATATTTTGTTTAATATTTAACAGAATACAGTTCTGGGGGCCTTGAGCGGTTGTAAAAAGAACGCGAAACGCGAATCCCATAAGGGTGCCCTCAGTTATTAGTTGCTTAAATTAAGCTACTGGCTGGGAGCCTTCCGCGCTAGCCAACTGCTCGGTTCCTCAATTCTTTAATTTTAATATAGTAGTACTAAATTTAAAAATAATTGCTTAGTAACTTGTTATTTATTTAAGGGTTTAAAACAATATATATATGACCACACGGACGTACTAATATTTTTTTTTTTTCGTTCTTTTATACTATGCTTATTTTACGGATTGTGAGCTTGACAAGTCCAAGTGTATGTTAATACCCAAGTGCTGAATAAATTTCATTATTTCATATCATAAAACCCTATAATATTAAGTGAGCCTAAATCGTCTAAGCCATGATATTATTAACGATAATAATTTTAAAAGGTTTTCAAACAAAACTCAAACCTATTACGAATTTATCATACATTTCTAATAAATCTCGGGAGTTCTAATTACAAGTTTCTCATTAATTACTCAACTTTTGTATTTTTGTTTAGAAAATAATTGGTATTCTGTACAAAGTTGAGGCGTGTAGTACAACATAAATCTGTTTGTTTGAACAATTATTACAGGAATTGTTAAGTGTTTTAATAGCGTTATTATTCGTGGAAATACATCAATGATTTTTATTTAACATTTTTATTTAACGAGGTTGGAATTAAATTAGTGTTTATTGTTGTATTATATGTTATTAAGCAGTCATTGTATATTTTAGCACCAGCATTGCTTTAAGAGTGACTATAACTATTTGGTATCATGATCAAACTTTTTTTTCTTCGTCCTCTACTTTGTTGCGTAGCATCCGGAATTATATAATCTCCCAAAAAATGTAATATTATCTATTAATTTTCAGTTGTATATTCATTTTGGTTTTATTCTTTAAACTCTGGCTTTGACGATTGATGTTCGCAGACTGTTCGATTTTAACCTATACCCTGCAAAATTGGTCTTAAAGGAATATGTAAACTTCATCAATCATAAATCATCAACATCCACTGGTAGAGTTTGCCATTTGAAGAGATTTGCCGTAGTCACCGTGAGTTGACGGCCGCAGTTAGGAAGTAGTTAGTACACAGGTGGCGCTGCTGTCCGTCTATCTGGTTTATCCCTTAGTCGCAATAGAAACCTTCTGCCCAGGACATATTATAGTGTATCTATATATATATATAAATCAATGCCACTTTTCGTTGTAATGTTATAACTCAACAACGCCTTTACCGATTTGGCTAATTTTGGTCTTGAATTATTCGTGGAAGTCCAGGGAAGGTTTGTAGGTACGTACAGAAAATTTAAAAAAGTCTTGAAAAAGTGTAAAATAAACATCTTTTAGCAATTTAAAATATTTTTTTGTTTGATAAATGAACTTAATAATCATTTTTTTATATATACCTTATACGTAGCGAAGCTCGTACCGGGCCGCGAGTAGTGTATAAGTATGTGGACAACTGTAGGCACCTACAACTTCCTCACTCTCATTATCCGATCGGATCAAAATGTTGACATGAATTTAAGTCCTAGGTACCTACGGCTGAACATCTTTCCAGGCCCGGGGGTATAACACTACCAAATTCCTGATTAAAAACTCCTTCTGCAACTTGCGACTTCTAAAAGGGATGAAAAATGGGATATTGCGGTGCTAAACACCGCTATATCCCTTTTTGACGCAAGTCGAGATTTGAAGCCAGGAAACCTCATTATTTCCAATTGAACCGCTACATGAACGGTGCAGACTATGTATTTAATATACAAAAGTATTTAACCATGTAATGGAGTAAGCGGTGTTTTAAAAAAACGTACACCAGCTGCTTTTAGATTACAACAAACGTGTTAGTTATCTTCCTGTCTATAACGATTGCTAATGAAATATAAGTATACTAGCTGTGCCCTGTGATTTTAATTATAGCCTACGTGTTATTCGGATATATAATATATAAAACTACAAAGTTTACTCAAAATCCATTCCGCAGTTTTTGCATGAAAGATTAACAAACATCCATACATCCATACTCACTTTATTATATTAGTAGTATTTTATTAACATAATGCATAAATATTTACCAGATTGTATCTAGAATATATTCTACTTTTAATACTATTTAGACATGTATTTTACTGGATATATTTACATATATTATTTCTAAATAACCCGTGTACATGTTCAACAACATATCCATAGAGTTCTTTGAACTATCAGTCTATAATACTAAAATGCTTTCTCCAATATTTGCTCTCCGACCGACATTCAATAACGCAAATAGCTATTAAATCCGCCCAATGAATCCGGACTGAGTGGTATATTGATAGATATCAATCATTTTTATATACTGGTCAGTGATATTGCTGACTGAAATCTAATAAAGTAAGATATTGCTTGGGCAGAGTCCATTTTCAGAGTGACACTTTCTGTGTAGTGCTATTGATAAATAGATGTCATAAACTATCTAGACTGGACGCTTCTAAATAATAAATTTAAATAATCGTAAAGAACTACAGTATTTAATTTAATTTTATAACATACTAGCGGTGCCCCGCGGTTTTACCCGCGTTAAACTTTATAAATTATCACAGCTTCTCCCCCGTAGGTGATAGCGCAACATATAGGCTACATCTTATCATATGTAGCCTATATGTTGACCCGACCTCTTAGTAATGTTCATGCAAAATTTGAAGTAAATCCATGCAGTACTTTTTGAGTTTAGCCCGGACATACATACAGACAAACAGACAAAAATTCTGAAAACTATATTTTTGGCTTCCACATCGATTGTAGATCACGCCCCAAGTATCCTTTGAAAAAAATATTCAATGTACAGTTTTGACTTTCCTACGATTTTATTATATGTATAGATACACATACATGTACTGAGGTGTGTGTAACAGACAACTACAGAAACTAATTAATCAATGAGTGGTTGACGTTAACAACATAGTTACAGGTAAAATCCTGCATTATTTTAAGAAAATCACAATAATTGAGAATTTTCGAGAGCGAATATTTGGATAATAGATTTCTGCAGATATTCCATGGTAAGGTGGTGTGATGAGCAGGTGATAAGCATGATAATCAGGTATTCCTGCATCGCAAAAATCTATTCCGAAGGCTAATCTCTACAACAATCTTCGATTTCGATTAGAATTTTTGTTTGTGTGTCTGTTTGTCTGTATGTATGTCCGGGCTAAACTCAAAAAGTACTACATGGTTTTACTTAAAATTATGCATGAATATTACTAAAAGGTCGGGTCAACATATAGGCTACAATTATCACGCTATCACCTACGGAGGAGGAGCTGTGATAATATGCGGGTTATAATATATAAAATTTTATGCGGGTAAAACCGCGGGGCACAGCTAGTAATACATAATTATATAAAAATACTAATGACTAGTGAACTTCATTTTATTACATTACATTTAAGTTGATCCATATAATACTAAATGAATACAAACTTAACTTATTTTTTTTAATCTTTAAAAAAAGAATGATGTTAACAATTCCAACTTTCTTAACTTATTATTTTTTATTGGATAGAGTGTTGCCTTGTTACCAATCATTAGAATCTTATTGAGTCTGTTTTTATTGGTTCAAAGGCCAGCTCAAAAACCCTTACAGATTATTTTGTAATTTAAGCCTAAATGGTGGCTTAAATTACAATAGTATTTATGAACTTATTTTTTTAAATCATTTGAGAATGCTTTTCAGAAGGTCCTATTCAAATGTTATTCTAATGGCACTAACTTACTCCTATAGAATTTGTAAAAGAAAAATTTAAATCGTTCGTATTATTAAGTTTATCCAAATTAAGTACATCGAGTTTAAAATTTTTAAAATATTTGAGACAATAGATATTTTTGTGATGATGAACGCTTGAGTAATTTTTTTCACAATACTTACATTTGAAAATATAGTTAATAGTACAAATTTAGGTATACAAACCATAATAAATATATTTCGTGACAGCGAAATAATTTAAAACTACTTTTTATTTCCCTACACAATAAAACTATTACAATATCCGTTAAACTATCCAACTACAAAATACATCAAACGAAAGTTGAAAGCAATAAAACAGAATGGCGTTGTCAATTTCCCGCGCGAACGAGAACTGTCAATGCAGATTTGTGCGCAAAGCAATGACGAATGTTACCGAAATAATCCCACTCGTGTCTATGGCGGGATCGCGAGTGACAAATCCAGTGACGTAACCGCACGTCAATTTAAGGTCTCTGCACACAGCGGGCGCGGCGCGGCGGGACGGGACGGCGACGCGACACTGAGGAGTTGTAATGTACTAGATATTACGGACGACGCCACACAGAGCCGTCGCGTCGAGCGGGACCGGGCGGGACGGCTCTGTGTGGCGTCCTCCGTAATATCTAGTACATTACAACTCCTCAGTGTCGCGTCGCCGTCCCGTCCCGCCGCGCCGCGCCCGCTGTGTGCAGAGACCTTTAAATACGAAACTCATTCCATAGACAGCTATTTTGTTTTACATACTATTGTTCTTACAACATTGTGGTTACCCTTCTATTGTATCCTTTCTAAATTCACTATCTGTGTAAGTCTAGGTTGCTAGACAGAGATCATTTGTTTTCACCTTGTATTAAGGCTGATAATTGTACTGTTTTAATTTGTATATTTTCTCGCTTTGTATTGTTCGTGAGGTGTACAATAAAAAGTTTATCAATCTACTGGTAGGGATTTGGGTGCTAGCTACGGCTTAGGCTTTCTCAAACAATTTATTTGTATGTTTGTATGTATGTTTTAAAAACTGACAAGAAACGAGTGGTAGCTATTTGCTGCAAAGAAATGAATTATTTCATATCAAAATAATTTGAGGGGAAATGAAAATATGGAGAATAAGGGAGACTTCACGAGTTTATCCCATTTGAATTCATGACAGAGTTGACGTATTTAATATCGCCACGACTTGAGAGAATAATTCATTTCAGAGTGTGTTATGAAAGGTATTTCAATACTATTCTGAATAGCATTCTCAAAAACTATTTATCCAAATAAAGATTTCTAGAAAATGTAGATATAACACTCGCTTAATATCATGGCCCATTGCCAGTTATTTTACCTGGCAACGATTCTATTTTGATTAGCTATCAATATCTAACCTACTTTTTATTTTCCGCATCGAATGTCGTAATTCTATAAAGTTTTATTATTCGAGACGGATGGATATGCTAATCGTGGCATAGTTTTGACAGCCACTTTGGTAATTTTCCGTTCAATGTATTTGTTTTTCTATAGAATACAAAAGTCTCTAATTTTGGAAAAGTGTTTTAACGCACTTAGTAAATCAATTTATGAGCTTTTTTATCTATGGGTGACTAACTTTTATTTATAGAATGTTTGCTGTCATTTATATCAATATTTTTTGGATGCATTAAACGAGCGAGCCAAAGCTAGGTGATGAAAAAGCTACCTCAGTGATGAAAAACATTAAAAAATTTAAATAAAAGAGCGTTCTTTTTTTTAAATTACTTTACTTTGTTGTATTGACAATTTTAAGAAATAATAAACAAATTGGTAAGTAATAGTAAAATGTAAGTTAAGTATTTCTATTCTTATATATTAAGGGTATGAATACGCTGGATGTGTGCAGAACACGTTTCCTTTTTGTACCAAAAACGGCAACATTTATTTAAAATGTACTGACGCCAGCTCATCAAGCTACTCCAATCTGTCAAATTTCCCCAATTACAAATTAACCTTATACTTATGTGATAAAGTTGATAATCTATAAAATAAATTTAACAGATTGGGGTAGCTGGATGTGCTGGCGTCTGTACCTAAACAATAGAAAAGTTGTGTATGTAGACTTACATAATTTAAGTAATTTGCTAAGTTTCTTCTTCTGTGGATTTAATAACAATCTAAACACATCACAACTCATCATTACATTATTGCACAACTTTCCTTCTCTTAATAATTAGCACTAAGGATGCCGATGTGGGTACAAAAAGAAAAAGTTTGTATTACACATTCAGCCTATCCAATGCCATCCATATCCAATATCGATATAGAGGTTCAATTTAATAATTATCTCAAATCAATTCAATTATTTCTCAATGGTCTCTGTGGGGTAGTCCTGTTTTATTTCACTGAATCAACTGTAGAATGACATTTGAATTACACAGACAAAACATCTATCAAGCTAATCAGTGTCTCAATATTTTATAAAAATACGTGGTTTAATTTAAATTGGGTAACAACTCAGCAATAATTTTCTAAAATGAATATCATAAATATTATATCTACCAACAAACCTTGAAACGTAATATAAGTCCTTTAGAATGTATAGTTGACAAGCAGCATTGTTTATAAGTACTGGCAGCAGCAGAAGTTTAAACACTATAATTGTCGCCTTATTTTTAAGTAAAAACATGACTATTAGTAATAATTTCGAATTTACAATATTACCTAGGTAGGTACGGATGTAGTATGTGCGGATTTTTTATCTCAATAAGCCTATGGTCAGCATGCAAATACACTCAATCGTCGCTGCCCGGCCTTTTGTACACTATTTAGTCCCAGATAAGTTCTCGCGACATGTAAATATCGCCGTAACTCCCCCTTCCCCCCATCTTGTTTGTTTTTAAAGCATAATGTTCGTACTATGTAAATAAATCCATATGTCGGTGGGTATCTACCTACCTACTAACCTACCAAGTTCACCCCGACTCATACCAAGTAGGTACTTATGGGTCTTAATCACTGAGCCACACCTGCAATCCAGTTCTTTTCCAGCTGCTCAAAGAATGAAAAATCAATATGTGCTACCTCCCTTAAACAATTGTTGGTTATTTATTCATTTATTTATTGGACTGAACTTAATTCTACCATTACAGGGAACCTAATGCGATAGAAAAGTTACAATTACAATTCGATTGCGTTTTATGTACATTTAACAACTAATAACATACAATCGAATAAGCCGCCCTTGTGAAGTCGTTCAGTGAGTAAGCGAATAAGTCTACCATTTCAGCGACCTGGTTGAGCGTGCGCAGAGCGCGAGTCATTGTTACATAACATGGATTTTAGAATTTCATGTACTAAATATGTATATTGTAGACTACAATGTTTTAAGGCCCGTCTAGCCAATAAGTCGATCAATACCAGCGCTGTAAATAGTATTTAAGGGGAAATGCTGATTTGGAAATAATTTTAATTCTCAAGCACAATAAATGTGTCTCTCTGCTGTCAGAATTCTTTGTGCTTTGTAATTATTTCTTCACTTTTTTCTTCCATTTAGGAAAATGGATTAAGATCTTTTGGCTTTTTATTAAAGTTTTTTGAAGATATAATATGCGCGGGGACTTTACCAACTCTGAGCGACTATTTTCACGGAAAAACTATTTATGTGACCCCCTCACATAAACAGTTATTCTGTGTGAGGAAGAAGCCTTCAACATGTTAGCCGAAGTAGTAACAAGACGATTACTTTAACCACTGTGCCACACGTGCCTTTCTTTTAAAAACAACGTCCGCGAAATTAATCCCTGTTTCGCGAGGTATTTTACAGACATATAATTGACGGACACAAAGTACATCCAGACTCAGAACAACTATTTATGGGTCACACAAATAGTAATAATAATAACGAATTATAAATTGTAAAAATATTAATAAGAAACGATATTTATTTTTGTTATATCTTTTTAATCTACTGATTTTGCTGACCGTATCTCCATTTTCTATCTATCTATCCATCTCAAGGATATCGGAAACAGAACAGACTAGAGACGGGAAAAAGGGGGAAAATAGTATATGCGAGGGAGGACGCCCTTGAGGAGGTGGCTTTAGTTCGCGTGAAGGGACTTCCTGCTTTGCTTCTCGGATAAACGGGTTCACTACTTTAATACCGCGTCACTAAAACACGATTTAGTAGACTATAACAGACCTTAAGTAAAGCGGAAAACTAAAACCCATTATAGGGGGAGAGTATCTTTTAACGAAGTTCCTTATCGCGCCTTGTGAAAGGGGGCTAGACGGAAAAAATTCTTACGAAAAGTTGTCACGACACTTTTTGCAGCTGTGCGGCGTGCGCATGTTTCTCTGTCTGTCTCTCTCTTTCTCTCTCTCTCTCTCTCTCTCTCTTATAGAAAGCAAGCCAGATATTTTCATTTCTATTTCGCATTGAACAGTGTGGTGTCGCGACGATTATTTTTGTTGAGTGTATACAGGTTTTTTGTACATAATAAATAATAAGAAATAACTTCGTTCCATCCGGGTGTCCCTTGACACCTCTCAAGTTTTTTTCTTCTTTATCGTATGTGTGGGTGGGTGTCAGAGTTTTCCAAGCCGCCCAGTAGGCCTTTGATATGGCTTAAAGACTGTCGTCTTGACAGCTTGTCGTCTCGTCGGTTTTACATAGGAAGGGTTCCGTACTACCCTCTGGGCCTTTGGTAATGTATATAAAAATATATGATAAAATACTAAAAGATATTTCTATAAATTAAAACATTATAAAAATTATTTATAATGTTTTGTTGATAATCAAATGTATATTAAATGAATATTTTAAAGATAAATTAATATTCTTACGGTAAATGAATTACATAATAAAATTATTTATATTACTTTGATATTAGTATCTTTTCCATGCAAATATCTATATTTGACTGCACGTGTGGCGCAGCGGCTAAGACAGCCGCCTCACCGCTTCGTGTTGCGGGTTCGAGTACCGCGCCGGACAACTATTTGTGTGACCCATAAATAGTGACTCTGGATGTAATTTGTGTCCATCTATTATATGTTTGTAAAGTACCCCGCGACACAGGGATTAGAGTCCCTAGTGCGTGCGTTATCTTTAAAAAAATATATTAATTATACTAATGCGTATCTACATACATAGACTCACACCTGTTTCCCAGAGGGGTAGGCAGAGACAACGGATTTCCATTTGTCACGATCTTTGCACACGTCTTTTGCCTCGATTACGGTCATTATATTCTTCATACATGCTCGCCGGTTTAGGGTACTTCTGACCTGCCCTTTCTTGAGAACGTCTCCGATTTGGTCAGAGAATGAACGACGAGGTCTTCCCCTTCCGGTTCTTCCATTCACACAGGCCAGTTATACTTCTTTGGTCATTCTTCTTTCATGCATATCTAATACGTATATAAATTTAAAATCATATTAACAAAAGCGCATCTTCCTGTCACCTACAGAAATAAGTTGTGCCCGACAGTGTCTTAAATTGTAACAAAATTAAAATTTTCATTTGTATAAAAACATTATGGAATGCAATAAGCGATTGCCTATTGAATATTGACCGACGAAAAAAATTGACAGTCGTCGAGCAAAATACAACGAAAACATGCTATTTCTGTTATAAAGAAAAATTATTTTTTTCTTTAATTAATTTCTTTTTGTTTTTCTATCCCTCTAACAAAGTTCTGTTAACAATATTACGAGGTAGAAGTTTTAATTTCATATTTAAAAAAATCATGTTTTACTAGCTGTGCCCCGCGGTTTTAACCGAGTTAAACTTTATAAATTATAGCCTGTGTGTTATTCAAATATATAAGCTATATTACTACAAAGTTTCATCAAAATCCATTCGGTAGTTTTTGTGTGAAGAAGTAACAAACATACACACTCACAAACTGATACTCTGATACTGTGATATCTGTTTGGACTTTGTTTTTATTACACAAATAATTGGTTACTAGTAGAGTGAATACGAAATTAGAATGTGATCGTTTGCACTGAATCTGTCACGAATTTGGATCCGATTGTGTTGGCTGATATTCTTGTTAATTGCAAGGAATTTGGAACGGGTTCAATGATTGTGACAAAATTCGGGTGTTGTTTTGAAAATCTTGGGATATTACCAGCTAATTGTGATAGATTACACATAAAATCTATCGTCTTTATATTAGACATGTCATTGTAAGCAGTTACTAATTTCTCTGTTTTAAAATCTACGACTTCCTCCCTATTTACTTCCTTGCTATTCAGACGGTCGGAACGCAGAATATTTTAATATTTTACATACATAGACTCACGCCTGTTTCCCAAAGGGGTAGGCAGAGACAACGGATATCCATTTTTCACGATCTTTGCACACCTCTTTTGCCTCGTTAACTGTCGTTATATTCTTAAATACATGCTCGCCGGTTTAGGGTACTTCTGAGCTTGTCTTTCTTGTGAACGTCTCCGATTTCGTCAGAGAATGTTCTACGAGGTCGTCCCCTTCCGGTTGTCCCATTCACACGGGCCAGGTATACTTCTTCCGACCCTTATTGGAGAGTTACACAAAACATCCTTAGAAAACAATCTTCTCTTGCACATTTTCACGTTAGTAACCACCCCGAGCTGAGGTTCGAATCCTGCGCCAGAAGGCACCTCCTTTCTAATAAAAGACTGCACGTGTGGCGCAGCGACTAAGACAGTTGCCTCGCTGCTGCGTGTCGCGGGTTTGAGTCCCGCTCTGGACATCTATTTGTGTGACCCATAAATAGTTGTTCTGAGTCTGGATGTAATTTGTGTCCGTCTATTATATGTTTGTAAAGTACCCCGCGACACATGGATTAATTTCCCTAACGCGGGCGTTGTCTTTGTCTTTATTATAATATAATATAATTTGCCAGACGGATTTTTTGACCCTCCCCCCCCCCCTCTCCTTCATAGAAAGGTGATGTGTAAAAATAAAACCCCTCTGTACATTTCTCATATCACACTGTATGATGTTCATAATACTGTGATAAAATAACGTGGAAAGTAGGTAACCTTTTATATTAAACGAAAACAACACGAGGGTAATAAAACCGGTATTCTAGGAGCATATTGGCGGTCTGCCTGTAAGCCACAGTTTCCTGTCCGGAAGACATTTAGTCCCGTACTCCCATCTACAATACTATCTATGTACGTGTATGTACCTGATGTTTCTACGTAGCGTAAGGAAACTGCGTTATAAAAGTTTCTCAATTCTATACGTTTATGTTATTTTCATAGTGCATCGGTTCCTTCAGGTTTTGTGAATATTGGTATTATTTTTTTTTCAATGAGCATGTTTGCGAGATAGTCTCATGACATTTTGGTAAAGGTCGGTTTGTAATCTAATCATTTATACGAAAATTAACAGACTTAAGAGATAAAGCGCCGTTCCAATATTTCGCCTTTCTTAACATTTTCCATTAAGGCCAGTTTGTCTAATAACAACAAAAAAAAATACATAACATTCGTTGTCTCACCATAGACACAAACTTACTTTTAATGTAATAATTTAGTCTATAGTTGTTATTATTTTATGCTTTTGAGCTTTTTCCTATTTTATGTTTTTGATATTGGTGATATATGTATTTATTTATATTATATCCGAGTCAATTGTATTATTATTAAAGTAATAATAATAATATCTAGGGACAATCTCACACAGATCATCCTAGCCCCAAACTAAGCAAAGCTTGTACTATGGGTACCAGGCGACGATATACGAGTACATACTTACTTATATAGATAGATAAATACTTAAATACATAGAAAACATCCATGACTCAGAAACAAATATTTGTGCTCATCACACAAATATTTGCACTTATGATTCACGCAGGACCACCAGCTTCGTAGGCAGGAGCACTACCAACTAGGCTACGGTGACCGTCAAAGTGTCCATTAGGATGTTCAATATAGTAACACGTTGTCTAAAATGTACACTGAATATCTAATTAATAATAATTTACTCCAACTAGGCTAATTGCGACTTTGGTTTAAACAATAGGTAAGAACTAACAACCTTGTAATCACGATCTGATTACATATTCAGTGCTGCGATTGGTTCTTGCTCTGATTAACTGAATCATAGCATCGACTAATTAAAGAGCTCATGTTTCGCCAATCAAAACCGCACGTGCGGCGTAGCGGCTAAGACAGTCGCCTCACCGCTTCGTGTCCCGTGTTCGTTTCCCCCCCGGACAACTATTCCAAAAAAAATTTGAACAACTATTTATACCCATAAATAGTTGTTCTGATTTTTGATGTAATTCGTGCCCGTCTATTATACGTTTGTTAAGTACAGACGCCAGCACATCAAGCTACCCAATCTGTCAAATTTCCCCAATTGAAAGTGAATCTTATGCTTTTGTGATAAAGTTGAAAATCTATAAAACTTATTTGACAGATTGGGGTACCTGGATGTGCTGGCGTTTGTACCCGCGACACAGGGATAAGAATCCGTAGTGCGAGCGTTGTCTTTAAAAGAAAAGAAAGATTAGATAAGAATCCAATCAGTTTATTGTGATTAAGAGTTAGAATTCACAAAGATTTCGTTATGTGTATGTGCCTACTTAATTTGACATATTTAATTTTATGTGACACGTAATCAAGTAATGTACTTACATAAATAACAATGTCCTTACTGCTCAGTACAAAGTTCTAGTACCGTGAACTTTCTGTTCATTATATAATTAAGTTAAGATTTATGAATCATACTAACATTACCGAATGAGCACTCAAATAAACTCGGGGTATTAATTAAACTGTTTGGTGTAACATTAACACTTCGTTCCTAACTTATGTTTATAGCGAACTACTCTAACTATATCAGAACTTAGGTGGTACATAAACTTAGCTAGTACCTACGCTTTGGTTTTTAGTAATTAGTTATGTGTTTGCAGTTTTGGAGTGAATATTGAACAAGGTATAACGTTATCTTTGACTATGTAAGTAAATAATGACAGTTCTCTTTTCCTAATCGGTTGTTAGTACCGTATAAGATCTTTATACCAAAAAACTTTTCCTAATTAGATTAATATAAACGTAAATAAAAAAAAAAAAAAAAATATTTTAACGTCGTTTGAAGATTTATTAAGACAAAGTTTTGAACACAATTTTAGAATAGAATAGAATATAGAATATAGTTTATTTGTAAGAATATAGTACAATAAAGGAATATACCTAGGTGTTACAATGCGAAAGTCTCATATATTCTACCATTTCTGGTGTACAAATATTATCTTATAACTAAAAACTCTAAGAACAATTTAAAATGACTTATCATCTAAATACTCTTTTGTAGAATAATAACATTTATTAATTAAAAATTCAAATAATTTGCGTTTAAACATATTTAAATTAAGGCTTTTCAAATAATTTGGCAATTTATTGTAAATTCGAATGGCCATACAATAACAGTTCCTACTATACATCGAAGTACGTTGACGGGGGATCTGAAGTTTGTTGGGGAATCTAGTATTTCTATCATTTACGTTTAATTGTTTTTCAAATAAATTTGGATGTTTGTAGACAAAAAAGCAAATTTCATATATGTACAAACTAGGTAGTGGTAAAATTCGGTGTTTCTTGAATAAGGGTACACAGCTGTCCAAAAAATCGGCTCCAACAATAGCCCTAACACATTTTTTTTGTGCTCTGAAAGCTCTTATGAGATCTACTGAGTTACCCCATATGACTATTCCGTAACGCAAAACTGCGGAAACATATCCATGATATGCGCTTATGGTAGCGTTGGCTGTTGTTAAGTGTCGCAACCTATTCAATACGTATACGTAACTGTCTAACTTGGAACATATTTTATCGATGTGTGGCTTCCAACTACAGTATTTATCCATGACTAGACCTAAGAACGTAGTTGTTTCTACTTTTTCCACAACTTCATTGTTTTGAGTTATGTTTAGGGGTAATAATTTACTGTTATATGTCTGGAACTGGATCAGTTTAGTTTTATTAACATTTATATTTAAGTTATTATTTTCTAGCCATTTAGAGATTCTGTTTAATGTATTATTTACTTCACTTTCGTAGGTATTTTTGTTATTGCAATGGATTAATAGGGTTGTATCGTCTGCATATAATACACATTTATAGATGGTGGCTTCAGGAAGGTCGTTTATATAAAGTAAGAATAATAATGGCCTAAGGATGCTGCCCTGGGGTACTCCATACTCGTTTAAGATATATTGCGATCTCTCCGCGGATTTAAACCGTCCTGCACAGCTCGATATTTCCACACATTGATATCGCGAAGTTAAATAACTTATTATCCAATTTAGCGCATTTCCTCGGATACCGTATTTTTCTAGTTTTTGAAGAAGCAAGCTGTGTGACACAAAGTCAAATGCTTTTGACATATCAAGAAAAATAGCGGATATAGGTATTTTCTTATCTAAAGACTCACATATAGTTTTTAGTAAAGTAAAACATGCAGATGTAGTAGAGTAATTTTTCCTAAATCCAAATTGTTCTGGTCTCAATATGTTGTGTTTTGCTAGGAATTTATAAAGTACACAATAAAATGCTTTTTCAAATATCTTTGATATAATAGGAATAAGCGTAACTGGTCGGTAATTAGTCATATCAGTTTTGTCGCCTTTTTTATAAAGTGGTTTAACAATGGAGTATTTTAAACGTGTTGGAAAATTACCATGAAAGAATGATAGATTTATCAAATGGCTAATATTTTAATTGTGATGTTAAATAATCAAACGACAAACGACGCATAACTGCAAACGACGTTGTGCAGACAAATGTCATAATATTTAAAAAGGTGCAAACGACGTTTCGTAGATATTTAATAAAACTGCAACCGATGTTATGCAGAAAAATGTAATAATATTTAACAAAATTGCAAACGGCCATTTGCAGGTAAATGTAATAATATTTAACAAAGCTGCAACGACGTTTCGTAAACAAATATAAACATATTTAAGAAAACTGCAAACGACATTTTGCAGATAACTCTAAAATATTTAACAACACTGCAAACGATTTCTTGCAGTTAAATGTAGAAATATTTAACAAGACCGCAAACTACCTTTTGCAGATAAATGTAATCAAAATCAAATAATATCAGCGAACTCGGAGGGTCAGGTCAGGCCGCCGCCCGCGGCTCCTAGAGCCGCCCTCTGCGCGCACCGAGCGCGGGCGGCACGCGCCCACAAACCGCGCACTCCGCACTATCGGGGACATAATTGCTCAGCATCCCGAACTGGACTTATTTACCGATGGATTGGGTCATTTATATCATAAATTACAAATAATTAAAAAAAATATATTAAAGAGATACACTTAATTCTTTAATTCATTTTTATTGTTATTATTGTTACTATTCATCATCATCATCATCATCATATCAGCCGAAAGACGTCCACTGCTGGACAAAGGCCTCCCCCAAAGATCTCCACAATTGCCGGTCTTGTGCTATTCGCATCCAGCAGTTTCCAGCGACCCGCACAAGATCATCAGTCCATCTTGTAGGGGGCCTGCCCACGCTGCGTCTTCCGGTTCGTGGTCGCCACTCGAGAACCTTTCTGCCCCAACGGCCGTCGGCTCTACGAGCTATGTGCCCTGCCCACTGCAACTTCAGCTTGGCAATTCTTCGGGCTATGTCGGTGACTTTGGTTCGCCTGCGGATTTCGACATTTCTGATGCGATCCCGCAGGGAAACTCCGAGCATAGCCCTCTCCATTGCTCTTTGGGTGACCTTGAGCCTTTTAATAAGGCCCATAGTGAGCGACCACGTCTCTGTTCCGTATGTCATCACTGGCAACACACACTGGTCGAAGACTTTCGACTTGAGACACTGCGGTATTTTGGACGAGAAGATGTTACGTAGCTTCCCGAACGCTGCCCAGCCGAGTTGGATTCTACGATTGACCTCCTTCTCGAAGTTGGACCTACCTAGTTGGATGGTCTGTCCTAGGTAAATATAGTTCTCTACAACTTCGAGTGCAGAGTCACCAACTTTCAATTGAGTGGGTGCAACATGGACGTTTGACATGATTTTCGTCTTATCCATGTTCATTTTCAGACCCACTTGTTGAGAGACTCTGCTGAGGTCATCGAGCATTGTACCGAGGTCTTCCATGGTCTCAGCCATGACTACGATATCATCGGCAAATCGAAGGTGAGTGATGTACTCGCCATTGACATTGATGCCAAAGCCTTTCCAGTCCAGAAGCTTGAAGACGCCTTCCAATGCAGCGGTGAACAGTTTCGGAGATATAACATCTCCCTGTCTCACGCCTCGCTGCAAGTGGATAGGTTTCGAGATCTGGTCCTGGAGTCGCACTGACATAGTGGCGTTTTCATACAAACACTTTATCACCTCGATATACCGGTAGTCAATTTGGCACCTTATGAGAGATCTCAGCACGGCCCATGTTTCGATAGAATCAAAGGCTTTCTCATAGTCCACAAACGCTAAGCACAGTGGCTTGTTATACTCTTCGGTCTTCTGTATAACTTGCCGCAGCGTATGTATGTGGTCTATGGTGCTAAAGCCTTTTCGGAAACCGGCTTGTTCGGGAGGCTGGAAGTCGTCAAACCTGCGCGCGAGACGGTTCGTAACGACCCTCGAAAACAACTTGTAAACATGGCTCAGCAGTGTGATGGGTCTATAATTCTTCAATAGGGTTTTGTCGCCCTTTTTGAAGAAGAGCACCACCACACTTCTGTGCCATGCTTGTGGCGTTTGACCATCTAATATGACGGAGTTAAATAACTTCTGAAGGGCCCGTAGGATTGGTGTACCACCCGCCTTCAGAAGCTCTGCTGTAACTCCATCATCACCAGGCGCCTTGTTGTTCTTGAGTTGTTTGAGAGCCATTCTAATCTCGTACAGGCTGACGTCCGGGATGTCTTCGGTGTAATGTCGGGTTAGTCGTGCTCTGGGATCTGAGGCATGACTTTTGACAGGTGGCTGTGTTGTCGTATATAACTGTCCGTAGAACTTCTCGATCTCTCCCAGCAACTCAGGTTTAGACGTGACGATTCTACCATCCTCAGTCTTCAGCTTCGTCAGTTGGCTCTGTCCAACAGACAGAGCTCTTGCGAACACTTTGGAGCCTTTGTTCCGCTCAATGGCCTCTTTAATACTAATTGTATTAAATTGCCGCGTGTCGCGAGTCAAAGACTTTGAGATCTGTCTGTTGAGCTGCCGATATCTGGTAGCATCATCTGAGGATGTCAGAACCATTTTCCGTCTATCTTCCATAAGTTGCAGGGTAAAGTCAGCGTAGACTTTATCAGTCGGGACCTCTGGAGTTTGACATTAAGGTTCAATGAGCCTCTGACCAGTCTGTGATCGCTCCCAGTTTTAACCGCATTGATCACGGAGACATCATTGAACATCTGTCGTCTCGTCGACAAGATAAAGTCTATCTCATTTTTAGTTTTACCATCGGGGCTCACCCAGGTCCATTTGCGGTGATCCGGCTTCCTGAAGAAGGAATTCATCATAAAGAGTCCCTCCTTCTCCATGAAGTCGGCCAACATTTGGCCCCGGGGGTTCCGGTCTCCAGTTCCAAATTGCCCCACTCTCAGCTCATTACCGAATCGTTTGCCCAGCTTCGCGTTAAAGTCCCCCATGACCACAGTGAAATAGGAGTTAGAGGTATGTATGGCTCTGGATATGTCCTCATACATAACCTCGACTTCATCGTCGGAGTGTGTCGAAGTGGGTGCGTATACCTGTATAACCTTCAACGAATACCGCTTGGTGATTCTGAGTATAAGGTACGCAACCCTCGTCGACACACTCTCGATTTTCACTAGGTTGTTCACGAGGGACTTGTGGACTATGAACCCGACACCACCTTGGGATATTTGGTCACCCTCCCGGTAATAGAGCAGGTTTCCGGATTTCAGTATTATCGAGTCCTCCCCCTCTCTTCGGACTTCAGATAATCCTACAATATCCCAATGTAACCTGCTCAATTCTTCCTCCAGTTCGGTTATCTTCTCGTCGGACCGCAGTGTACGTGTGTTATATGTTGCCAGGGCCAGAGGTCGTCGGTGTTGGTAACGCGGAATCTGCCGGGGATTCTTAGCACCCCCTGCCCTGCTGTAACCACGGCTGTTACCACGGCTGGGAATAGCAGGGCTGCCGGGGACTGGGGGCCGCGGTTTGGTTGTGTCCATCATTTGAGGGGATTTGCCATAATCGCCACGCTTGGCAGACGGGTTGGCGATCGCAGTAAGGTGGACATGGTACTCAGGAGAACGCTGCTGCCCGTTCTCTGGTATATATTCCCTCGGGACGACTTTTACGTCCCTCCACGGGATGAGAGGGGGTGGTGATATTCTTAGGCCGTCACCACACAGCAATTGTTACTATTCACATTATTCTTATTTTATATAAATCTCTATGTAATTCAATTGAGAAGAAATTTATCTTGTAAGTTTTTTGGATGTTACATCTGTTAGCTTGTAAGATAATATGAATAAATACATTAAAATAAATAAAAAACTGGTAAACGACTTTTGTAGATAAATGTAAAAATATTCAACAAAACTGCAAACGACGTTTCGTAGATAAATGTAATAATAGTTAACAAAGCTGTAAACGAAGTTTTGCAGATAAATATATTTTCGTTTTTAATTTATTTCTCCTTTAGGGATAAATCAAACATATCGTGTTTGCTACTCAAAATATACGAACTTGATTCGTACTGAAAATATATTCATTATATGCTCGCTACGATCGAAAAAATAAATGAGTGAGCCAGACTTTAGGCTAGTTTGTTTCTTTAAAAAATAAACTGATTGGAATATCACAAAATGGTTTCGCGATATTTTGATTTTGATTGATGTTGTTGATGATTTGCTAGAGGCTAGAGACCACAGCATGGGGACCATACTCACTTTACTGGATTTCTCTCGTGCCTTCGAATGTATAAATATACCATTGTTGTTGTCCAAACTATCATATTATGGGTGCTCCGCAGAAGCAGTCAAATGGTTTCACAGCTACCTTGATGGCCGTTATCAACTTGTAAGGCTAAGAAATGATCGTAACGGTAGTGAGATATCATCTTCTTTCAGTCGTGTCACGAGAGGAGTCCCTCAGGGTTCGATTCTTGGGCCATTACTATTTATAACATATATAGCTGATGTCACCAAGGTCATTACAAACTGTAAATATCATTTATATGCTGATGATCTGCAGCTATACCTCCCTTTCAAGCCTTCCGATTGCCAGGAGTCTGTAAAAAACATAAATAGTGATTTAGACAGGGTTACAGAATGGGCTGAAGTCAACTCCCTGGTACTTAACCCCACAAAATCAAAATATATGATAATGGGTTCTAGAAACTTAATAAGGCAGGTGGAGCAGAATCTTTTTGATATAAAAATAGGGGGATGCCCCATTGAGCGGGTAACAGAAGCTCGGAACCTAGGAGTGATTTTTGATGGTCAATTGCAGTTCGAAACTCACATAGTACAAGCAGTACAAAACTGCTTTTACCGGCTTAAGTTACTGTATCGGGTTCGCCCATACATTAGTGTAGATATGCGAATAATGTTATGTGAATCTCTAATTCTCTCACGCCTTAACTATGCTGACACTGTGTATGGGACCTGCTTGCTTGCCCGCACTGACAGACTCATACAAAGGGTACAAAACGCATGTGCCAGATTTTGCTTTAATGTTCCTTCCCGGTCACACGTAACTCCATACTTAAACTGTGGGAATATGATGAAAATGTCAGCCCGAAGAAAGCTGCATTATGCTACATTGCTTTTTGGTATTGTGAGAACAGGTAAACCTGAGTATCTATTTAAAAAATTATCGTGGTCTCGCGACTATAATTCGTATAAAACCAGGGCCTCATCTTACCTCCTGTCTACTCCAAAGCACAGAACTACAGCGTTTAGGGGGAGTTTCCGAGCTGCCGCTAGTAATGTTTGGAACGTTCTTCTTCCTCCAAGTCTTCGTATGCTGTGTACAGTGAATTCATTTAGAACACAATTTAAAGTATACTTACTGGAAAGACAAAAACTGATAAACTTATAACACTTACCTGCATAGTGTTTTCCTTTGCGACAGTTTACTTTACACTCCGTAGGTTTCTCGTAAGGGTATTTCCATGAGTGTACTTTAAATCTGTTTCCAGACTCTCTTCCTATGTTTATCACTCTCTTACCGCTGATTGCTAGATGTATATTCGAACTTTTTTATATGTATTGCACTGTAGCACATGTGATAAACACCAAATTTGACTTATAAGCGCACCATTTCTAATAATTTAATAAGCATTACTAATATTAGCATTTCATACGCTTAACACCATACACTGACAGACATAATAAATAAACATTAAAGTCAGGCTTGCGAACCCCGCAGCGACTTTTATCTATGACGTTCGGAAACGCATAAAGGCAAGACAAGGGACATTATAAATCTATATGATGTATTAATGCAATCGATAAAAAAAAAAATGCATGAATAATGCGATACGAGGAATAAATTGTGATTATGACTAGGATAATTGTTGTTTATATTTTTTATTATTAATATTTTTTCTCTCTGTTCTGTTCTAAGTACTTTCCTATTCTATGTTTCATTATAATAATAATAATCTTAATATATTTTTTTTTAGCTTGTAAGTATGATAATGTGAATTCGTCTGGTATCACGCTTCCAGTACCTACTGGCCCTATCGGAAGATCAGCACTGCAGAAATGCAGTACTAGCTGAGATAGGGCCATTTTTCATACCAGTACGAATAAAATTAATAATGTATAAAATTGAATGTTTGTTTTTTAAAATCGAATGTATTTTCCGTACTTTATGAAAATAAAAATTTGTTTCTTTCTTTCTTTCTTTCATATTTCAGTATATTTTTTTTCTGTAAAAGGACGTTTACAGCTCAATAGGCCCATTTTATACACGCCTGAATATTTATGAATAGACACCCTAAAAACGTTTCACATTTGACATTTTATTCGTTTTAAAGCCTATTTTTATATACATATATTTGAAACGCAGGGCAATATTTAAAAAATATTGCATACTTATATGAATTAATGACTGAATACCCAGCCGTAATACGTAATAATGATTATATTATTCATATTCATATTATGATGTATCTCTCTCTGATGTTAGTTACTGAGTTTCGTAGTCTTATTTTCTAGAGGTACTTTGGAGGTCATGTGGAAAAACATCAAACATGGGCAGTGAACGCAAATAAACATGGAAGCATTCCTAGCTCGCCAAAATGACCCAACGCAGATTGTGCCACGGGCTTAAAAATTGTGACGCGGAGTTTGCGCACTACAGGCATCAATGGCGGTCGTCTGTCAGTTATTGGTTTCAGCGTGTTTAATTTACAAAAATGCAAATCTCATTTGCATAACAAGAGTGTTGAAATTAGTTATTACGGGTAAGTAAATCGCTATATATTTTAATTTATTAAATATGAAGTCAATCTAATTCACACAAAATATATGGTGATGTTGTTATGCAAACGAAACAATTTATTTTTCGACACAAAAATTATGATAAATATTTTTATTTATTATAATTATTCATTTTATAACAATCTTAGATAAAATACTCAGCATCTTTAGAGTTTGTTCAAAAGAATGGTAATGGTGGTATTAAAATTACTTGGTTTCTTCAGATTTCTACTTGATCGAAAGTGAAGAGAACTATAGACGAAAGCCGTTCCTTTTGAAAGGAATGCAATTGAATGGAGCCCAAATAAAACGACAAGGGTATGTTCGGTTCATTTCAGCAATGACGATTTTTCTGCTTCAAAAAAGGGGTACAGGAAGCTAAAACAAACACTACGATACGTACGGTACGATTATTCGTTTAATGCATTATAAACAGGCAATTCTATTTTATTTATATATATACAGGGTATCTTGTAAAACACCAACAACCTCGCAGGACTAGATAGCTAAAACCATAAGCAATTACATTTATTTTACAAATTTTGATAATTTGTATTTATTATCTATATCTATATATTATTTTTGTAAAAAGACAATATTAATTTAATTTCACACTTGAATGTTTATAACTCTACGTGTATCGCAAAGATAACGTAACCAGGCGGGTTACGTAATCTTTGCGATGCGCGTAGAGTTAGTTGTTGCTTATGGTGTTAACTTCCTAGTCCTGCGAGGTTGTTGGTGTTTTACAAGTAACCCTGTATATATACTAGATCACCTATAATTTCAAGTCGAGTCCTCCACGCGTTTTCAAGATCAAGGGTATTGATAGACAGAGGGACGGAACAAAGTGATTTGAAGGTACGGAATCCTAAAAGGTCACTACCTACTACTACAACGTATGTAGCACGTTATCCTAACACTACTAGTGTTACGTATACGGAAATTGTAAATAATAATTATAATTAATAATTGACCACAAATTTGTTTTATTTACCTTATTATCATAGCAAACAAACCCATTACTCCCAAATACCTAAGAAAAGCTCTTGCCGTAAAGTTCAAGAAACTGTATATTTTATCATAATTATATATTATATTAATAACATCAATGTCACAGTGAATTATTTTCGTTGCACTTAATAGCATAAAACATCCCTCGGCGAATGACATGAATATGGCAATTTAGACCCAAACTTCACGTCATAATGTCTACTTTTAAAAGGTGAACCTGAGCGGTAATATTTTTGGCCAATCAGAGACGGTATTCCGTTGTGTCAGTTTGATTGGGATATTGGGTCAAAATTTGAGCTTAGTTTCCTTGAAGTAATGCCATTCCATGTTTATTTGCGTTCACTGAACATGGGATATTCTTTTACAAATAAGAAGCCGATAGGATTCCCCATGTGAGATGGAACTTACGCTACCGGTAGCTATTATGTAATCAATTTAAAAAAAATCCGTGGATCTGGGATTAAATATCATGAGCGTAAAAGTACAATCTAGTCACATGGCGTGCCGGCAGTGTTCCTACTTGTATCGGTTTGGTTTTTTTACCGGTCTGTAAGCGATCAGCTAAGATAATAATATAATATCCTGGTACAGCTTGTACAATGGAAACCTGATAACTGATATACTTATATTACTTTTCTTTTGTAAATACATACTTAAATAGATAATTAGCACACTCAGGGTAAACAGACATGGTCATGCACACAAATATCTGTCGTTTGTGGGAATTGAACCCACAAACAGAGCGGCGTGAAAGGAAAACATCTACCAACCATGCCAACAGGCCAGTCAAGTTAGATCACTAGGCTCGCGGGCACTCGAGTTACCGTCTGTTCCGGTCATCACACCAGGCGGCGCTGCGCTCGCGCCTCCTACCGTTCCGCTGACCTACAACGTCCTTCCCCACCTCGCTAACCGGCCGTCGAGCTACAGCGGCGAGGATTCGCTCTCAAGACTCAGCGCAAGCAATGCGGCTACTTACTATCTTTGAACTAGTTACAATACAGTTTTTATATATCGGAGAAAATAGTTTTATTTATTAGTCGAGACCCCCAGAAGCACAACTGGAGCTTGGCATTCAAACACCGTCTAAGTATTTTTAACTTAAGCAACTCTGTGCCACCTTTGGTATGTTAAGTTGTCGGTCCCGGTTGTAGCCATTTCAAAAGAGTCGTTAAGCTATGTTAGAAAATATAGGAAACTAGCACCCACTCGACACAAAAAGAGAACATATTGGGGGTAACGTTAACTGTGTGTCGGTGTAATTGGCTGCAGGAAGTCACCGGTCGCCGCCCGCCCTTCTTCTTCTTTCTGATACTGCTCCCCACAATATGCTAATGATATTCGGCTACAAGATACAAGGTGAAACATGTACAGACGCCAGCTCATCAAGGTACCCCAATCTGACAATTCCCCAATTAAAAGTGAACCTTATGTATAGTTGATACAGTTGAAAATCAATAAAAGAAATTTGACAGATAGGGGTAGCTGGATGTGCTGGCGTCTGTACAAAAGAAAAGTAGTATATGTTGTATATAAGTCATCTGTTTTCCATAGTACAAGTGCTTAGTTTGGGATCAGATGGCCGTGTGTAATTGATGTCCCAGGAAATTATTGTTATTATTACTACATAAATAGTTTACGTAACTTAAATAGTGCTATTAGTGTATCTATCCATGGAACTGAACAATTTTATGAAATCCTAAAAATGTTTTTTGACTTCACATACAAAAAGTATCAGCTGATCGGTATTCTTCTATGCGGAGTGTTTTTGATTTTAAATTTTGTATGATGATGTGGTACATGTTGTTACATTTTTTAACCAAATTTAGTTACTTAAGTTATGTCCATTTATGTTACACCTTGTATAGTCACTGTATTTCTTAATTAACCAGGTAGGTACTTAATAATGTAAAATACAAAGGTATTCTACCTATTTCCTACAGCTATATATAATACTACTTACTGTACTTACGTACTGCACTCAACCATTTATTAGCGAAAGGTGCTAACGCTTTCACTGCCTAAATAAAGAATTGCGAACTACTTGTGTCTTATTAAGAGAGTTTCTTTTTTTATATGACGTTTGAAGTTAGTCTAAGAGTCTTTCACTGCTTCACCGAATAAAAGTGGAGCTTGGGCTAAGCCGTCTAGCAAATAAATCTACGAGCTAAGAACCTACGCTGGAAGGCACCCCCTTTGGAGTTTAAACCTCGACCCTAAGCAATTCCTAATGTGGAGATGCATGAGAGGGTCATTTCTTTTTAGCGACATTTCGTGTAACTGTTGGTCTACATGAATGGGATTATAGAATAGAAGAATAGAATAGAATATAGTTTATTTGTAAGAATATAAGTACAATAAGGTGTTACAAATCCGAAAGTCTCATATATTAGCACACTCTCATATTTCCTAATATCAGCCTCCCCACACATACACACGCATACACATAAACACACAAACACGCACCTCCAACACACCCAAACAGCACATTCAAATACTAACTAACTATGTATAACTGTTAATCTAGTGTTATTTAACTTATCACATTAGACAACGTGCGAGTACATAACGATTATATTGAAATCTCCGAATGGAGTAGAGTCCTGGTGTCCTGAAATACAGGCCTTACGTCTATCTTAGGCACCAGTCTCCCACAATATAATTAGAAAATAGAAATTTTTATGTATTGTTCTTGATACCATGTAAAATGTACCTTATATTGTGGTGAGAAATAAAACTTTATTATTATTATTATTATTCTACCACTTGTACAAATATTATCTTATAACTATAGAATATTGAAATTTAACAGTTTAAAATAACTTATCATCTAAACACTCTTTTGTAGAATAATAACATTTATTAATTAAAATATTTTAAATATTTTGCGTTGAAACATATTTCAATTAAGGCTTTTCAAATGACTTGGCAATGTATTGTACATTCGAATGGCTATACAACAACAGTTATGAATGGCATATAAAAAATATTGAATTCGGTTCAATATATTTTAAAACTGTGTTTATTAGACTGAATTGTTTTAACATTAATTGTAATAAAAATGTTCTGAACACTGTGAAGCATTCCAGATTTCTGTAAGATTTTATCTCGAATTTACGGGAAGTATATTAAGAAACGTTAATAACATTTTTATTTTTTTAACACTAATTGTAATAAAAATGTTATGAATGTTTCTTAATATACTTCCCGTAAATTCGAGATAAAATCTTACAGAAATCTGGAATGCTTCACAGTGTTCAGAAGCAGAAAGCGTGTCGAAAGCATATTGTATAGCCGTGGAACGTTAGACATGCGCCGGTGTAATTGTCTGCAGGAAGTTGCCGCTCGTTGCCTTCCGCCCCGTGAAAACTGCTGCCCACATTTTGCTGGCAATTATACATCGACTTTCAACAGGGGAATTAATATTCTGCAGACTTGTGCTCATTAAAAATAGTTAAAACTGTACATTCATAGGAATGTTTAAATTATTTATGTATCTTAATGGACACACGTGATCTGGCTGCCTTGTTGAGAGAAAGGAAGAGACAGAATGAGTTTAACCGTAGGCCTGTTGGCAAATGCTTGCTTTTCATGCTGGAGGTCGTGGGTTCGGTTCCCACCCAGAACAGACATTTATGTGTATGAACATGTCTGTTTGTCCTGGGTCTGAGTGTCATTTATCTATATAAGTATGTATTTACAAAAGAAAAGTAGTATATATGTAATATATCAGTTATCTGGTTTCCATAGTACAAGTTCTGCTTAGTTTGGGATCAGATGGCCCATGTTCCAGGATATTATTATTATCCTTATCTATGGTTAAACTATTTCTCTCTCTCTCTCTCTCTCTCTCTCACAGGTCAGTCAAAATTAAAAAAAGAGGAAAATAAAAACATAAAATACTATTATCAAATAAGTTTAAATAAGTACGTATTAATTTGTACGTATGTAGTTTTAATCTATGTCAATATTTAATTGTGATATTGGTAATTAAAGAAAACCAAATTAGTACCTACGTAATGTTACAGATACGTATTAATGTTGGTATATTAATGTGTGTACATTAATAATTTTACTTATAATGTCACATATATTCGTAATTAAGTTGTGACAGCAATGCTGCATAACGCGTATCACTAAGAGCCATTAAATGATATACAATTGGCCTGAGTACGATAATTAGTTAAAGCAAATTACGGGAACAGATGAACATATTAATATGTATTTTGACGGGCCGGAGGGCATGGTTGGCAGATACTTGCCTTTCACGCAGCAGGTCATGGGTTCGACTCCCACCCAGGACAGATATTTGTGTGCATGACCATGTCTGTTTATCTTGAGTCTGGGTGTAATAATCCATATAAGTACGTACATATTTGTGTGATGTACCTACCGCCTATTACGTTCAAATTCTTTATTATACTCGTAGTTAATCTAAATATGAACATATCCCATTAATATAGTTCTATTTTTATACAATTTAGTTGGCAAACAAGCATACGGCCCACCTGATGGTAAGTGGTCACCTTAGCCTATGAACGCTTGCAACACCAGGGGCATTAATAGCGCGTTGCCGACCCTTTAGAAACCTTGCAACTCCTTTTTTTTGAAGGGACCCATGCTGTAGTCTCTTGGTAAAACCGTAACAGGGAGTTCATTTCACAACCTCAAGTGGGAGGAAGTTTCGCTGAAAGCGAACCGTACGTGATCGAAAAGGTTCGAGGATGTGAGAATGAACTCCCTGTCTGTGGCGAGAGGTGCGATGGTAGAAGGTGGCCGTAGGCATCAAATCAAATAATTCCTCTGCACACATCCCATTATATAGACGATAGAACACACAAAGAGAGGCAAAGTCTCTCCTTAGACTTAAGGGTTCAATGTGTAAGTGAAAAAAAAAAATACGTGCGTTATCAGTATTTTACATGTGCTGGTTTTAGTCAGCATTAATGCTACCTCTACTCAGGAGGCTGTATGTATTATTGTATCATCAATATTGTAGTAATTTATGTTTAGTCCGCACTACAAAAATAGATACGCGTAGATTTTTCTCGTTCTCTTACAATCATTGAGCAATTATAACCTCGTTAGATAATAATACCCTTATACATTTACATTGGCATTTTCGACAAACAATGTTGTTTTCTCGTTACTGGCCCATAAATTATGACGCTGCCTACTGCGTGACTTATAGTTCTATTTACACCGACAGCGAGTAAACAGCTTATATCGATTAATGAGAAAAATGCTTCATGCTAGCTTCTTTCTGACAGTGAGCGAACATTTATCATTGGAGGTTTTGTTCCACTTCAGGGAATACGCCTTTGAATATTTATGGTACCCGTTTAGTCGTGAGAGAAATGGTCGCTTCAAAGATTTGAGCCAATTTCACCGTTTGCATTTAAGCCCGGTTCAATATTACTAAGTTTTACTTGATCCGCTTTAAATGATAATTTTTAATTCGACATGGTTACACTCGGTATATTAATAATAATAAAATATTCATCTAATTTCAAACTAAGCAAAGTTTGTACTATGGAAACTAGTAAACTGATATACTACATATTCTACTTTTCCTTTGTAATTGCATACTAATAAAGATAATTACAGCCATATGCAGGATAAACTGATATGTTCATGCACATCTGTCCTGGGTGGGTCCTGTCCAAAAATATGCGTTTAGTAAAATAAAGATTACCTCGATATGAAATATGAATGGAATAACCATTTTGCTAACTATAGGTACATAAAATAAAATGCGTTGTGCATTTGCATGGTGTGACTTGATGTCACACCACCTACCTACCTACCTACTGCGAATCAATAAGAAAATATTTCAATCAAATAAAAGAAGATAGTGGCAGCAGATATGTATTAAACGCATTTTACCCTTAATCGGTCATAGCGTACATTCATTCGTTTTAGCTTTTATTACAACGCATTAAAGTTGAAAATGACGTGGTAACTATTATATCATTGTCCGATTATGTGCAAGATATATATCGAAAATCATTCCCTCGGCGTTCAAGAATTCATTTAATTCCCGAACGTCTGATTTTCGAACCAGTTCAATGGGAACTGTTTTCCGTTTTTATATGTGAAAGACAAACCTGTTCAATAAACGAAGTTAGATGCAACTTAGTCTATCGTGAACTAATCGCGTTAACTTTTAATGGTCAAATCGACTCTAAGTTGTGGGATTTGCCGGCGCGGAGCTTAAAACTTTAGTGTATTCGATGCAGCCTTGTGGATTCCGGCCTAGAAAGAATAACAGAGTCATCCCGTATCGTGGGCGTCGTAAAGGCGACTATGGGATACAGCAGGTAGTCTGGGAATAGCGTCACCTATGTACTAGCTACCACCTAACTGCGGTCACCAACTCGCATGCCAAGCGCGGTGACTAAGGCAAACCCCTCCAGAAGCTAACGTTATATAAACCTTTGGAGGACGCCTATGTCCAGCAGTGGACGATACCAGGCTGATGAGGATGCGATGCAGCGAGAAGGGTTGGCAACAGCACGGTGTGCCATTTTCATGTATCACGTAAACTCCCACTTTTATAAAAAATATATTTATAAGTTTTATGGAAATACTTACATACTTATCGTATGGGCACTGGTAACCTTAGTGTCATAGTTGTTTTAAGCCGCCCAGTAGGCCTCTGACATGGCTGTTGCCTAATGACTACAACCGGGAAATAACGTGCCCTCTGAAGCACCGACCCACTCAGAAATTAAACCACTATGGTGGACACTCATCTATGAACCGACCTCGCCAATCAACTACCGGTGAGAGCATCTATCTAGTTAGCAAAATTAGATCACCTAAAGTATTAGATCTGAATATTGTCTGGGTACCATAACGTAGCTCTCCTATTTAATAAAAACAGAAAAATTGCACCTGATATGACGCCCACCCCGCTGCTCCTGCAAAAATAAAGCCTCACATGAAATGAAATTGCTGTTGCGAATTTGAAATTGCGGTAAAGGCATAGAAAATCGTCTCCCCATCTCATCTCGTAGGGGGCGTAGAAATCGACCGAGGGAATCACTACCAGAGAACGGGCAGCAGCGAAACTGCGATCGCCAACCCATCAGCAAAGCGTGGCGATTATGTCATACCCCCATTCTCTGACGAGGCTTTTGTCCAGCAGTGGACGTATTTTGTCTGACATGATGATGGAATGAAAACATACCTTTTGTGCAATTACCTAAATCTATTACACAAAAATAGTAACATTTATGACATCCTGTAGAACATAGATAATAGAATATGAACATGGCTCGTAGTTTTTTATCCAAACAGCCTTTCAATATATTCAGTCTTATAATATTTACTAGAACGAGTACCTATTCGACTTGACTATTTTATATTTTAGTTATTCGATATAAGGACTCTCGTTATTTTTTCTATAGTTTCTGGAAACTTTATTTCTTTTACTAAGGAGTTCAATTAGATATTCGAATATATTTTTCTTTAGACTGGCCTGTTGGCGTGGTTGATAGATACGCTGCCTTTCAGGCTGCAGGTCGTGGGTTCGATTCCCACCCGGAACAGGTATTTGTGTGCATGAACATGTCTGTTTGTCCCGAGTCTGGGTGTAAATTATCTATATAAGTATGTACTTACAAAAAGAAAAATAATATATGTAGTATATCAGTTATCTGGTTTTCATAGTACACGCTATGCTTAGTTTGGGATCAGATGGCCGTGTGTGAATAATGTCCCAGGATATTAGTGCTATTATTACCCAGGATATTAACTTTTTCATGCTTTTGTTGATATTATTATCTTAAGTTTACTAGTCCAGTAATGAACTACAATTATTAACTAACTTCGTATTAAAGCAGATACAGCTAAAGTGTGGTCGTTGAATAGAAGTAATTTCCTGTATTACTCGCTATTGCCTGTATCTTTTGCTCCTGCGCAAATATATTATTACAGCACGGTTGAACATACGCAATGACTGTATTTTAAGGGTTTGTAAACCTTATAGCTACGAGAGTAAGATCTGTTTTCTCTCTTTAAAATACATCATACACACTCGCACTTAATAGGTATATACAAATGAAAAACATAACGCTTTTAAAGAAAACAAAACAAAATAATGTAAGATAAAAAAATGAAAGTATTTTGTATCATATTATTTATCAAAATTATAATCCTTCTAATAATATCTGCTAATAACATATTTATGACTGTTGACACCACCCACCCCACGCTTTTTTATCTATTAATAATATAAATAAAAACCGGCCAAGTGCGAGTCGGACTCGCGCACGAAGGGTTCCGTACCATTATCTATAAAAACGTCACGTTTTTTGTATTAGTTATTATAGCGGCAACAAAAATCTGTGACAATTTCAACTGTGTAACTATCACGTTCATGAGATACAGCCTGGTGACAGACGGGCAGATAGACAAGCAGACAGACAGACAGTCTTAGCAATAGGGTCTCCGTTTTAAGCTTTGGGTACGGAACCCTAAAAACAATTCCATTTCTTTAGTTTGGTTTTCTATAAAAGCCTGTATTTAATTTTTTACACATACGGTAATTTACTAGAGATGAAAGAATTTTTAAAACCAGTTAAGTAGTAGTTTTTCATTTTATCCATTATAAACTAACATCAAAAATTTCTTGAATCTATCAAATTAATTAAGATTGCACTATAGACCTTGGCCATCAATATTATAATTTTCTTCAAGGTAAGTACGCCACTAGCACAATCAATAAAATATCATGAATACTTATTGTCAGACACGGAAGCTCTTGGCCTTGAATTCTATGGATCCAATATTTTATAGCGAAACACGATATTTATGCATAAATACCGTTTAGTTGCTAAATACAGATTCAGTCCTAAATTGACGTCAGTCACAACACTAGTGTCTTCGATTCTGGAAAACACCTACTCAAAAGAATTTCAAGGAACTTGTAACACTAAAAAGCCGTAAATTGAACGATATGTTTCCAGACTCATATATTCAAGGCTAGAGTGAACAGGCATCTTCGACCACATCTTTACTTACTATCAGGCGAGATCTTGGTCAAGCGCAAACACATCCAGCATAAAAAAAAATCCACTGATTATATTAGGTGTAACATACATAGTGTAGTTAAGAACCTTTATTTGCCAATGCAACTGAACAAAATGTAGCACACGTAAAATATCCAAAAAATATGAAATCCCCAATAAGAATAACGATCCGCTGATGCATTATGTAGGTGGAACCAACATTATTAGTTGCTAATTTCTTTTTCTCGTTTTGTTTAATTAATTTAGTTTCACGGATAGTTATTTTTATGTAATAGGATAGCAAATGAGCAAGTGGGTCACCTCATGGTAAGTGATCACAGCCACCGATGGACACTTGCAACACCAGAGGCGACGCAAGTGCGTTGCCGGATGTTATATCGGATTGGAAATATCTCCGCAGTTAATTGATTCCACAAAGTGGTAGTGTGCGGCAACAAGTTCCTTGTGAAACGCACGGTGGTCGGTGACCATTCATCCAGGTGTTAAGGATGAAATTTCCACTTTTGGCGAGAGGTTTGTGGCGGAATGTGGCGGCAGGTATAAGCTCGAACAATTCCTCTGAACACTTCCCGTGATTAATGCGGTAAAGGACACATAGACGCTACGTCTCTCCGCAGGGTAAGAGGATCAAGCCAAATAGTGAGATAGTTAAGTTGCTAATGTTTTTAAACTTTCGCGATTTGTACACATTTTTTATATACTGTAGACACGGGTCTCATCGCGATAAATATTTAGGTAAATCATTACCTTGTTTACTCATAGTCAGCTAATAACATACTCACTTGGTATGTTATTAGCTGCCAGTTTCCTGCCGGCAGGAAACTGGCAGCTAATAACATACCAAGTGAGTACATAGTTCTACTGAAGAACTGCCTAGAATGTAACTACTTTTTATACCAAGGACAATATTACCTCCAGATTGACGGAGTGGCTATGGGCAGCCCTGTGGCGCCGGTAATGGCCAATATCTGGATGGAACATTTTGAAAATATTATTGCACAACATTTGGTCCACGTGAAGGTATGGAAACGATACGTCGACGATATCTTCTGTATCATGAAAGGTAGCACATCGGAAGTAGAACAATTGACCACTATCTTGAACTCCGCGCACCCCAACATCAGGTTCACTTATGAAATGGAGGTAGAGAGATCGTTGCCTTTCCTCGATGTGAAATTGAGGGTGAGAGAAAATGGTTCCCTTACACACACGGTATACAGAAAGCCCACACACACAGACAGATATCTACACGCCCACTCTCATCACCATCCGCGACACCTGTTATCCGTAGTTGCCTCGTTAACAAACAGAGCGACATATGCGACCCTGAATGTTTAGAAAGTGAGCTCACACACGTTCAGGAGGTACTTAGGCAAAACGGCTACAGGGGGGGCATTAAACGGACGAAGAGGAGGGAGAAGCAGCCGGAAGTAAGCAGGGCACCAGCGTTTTTACCTTACGTGAAAGGAGTAACGGATAAAGTTGGATCAGTACTAAAGAAATACTCCATCAAGACTGTATATAGTCCGATCTCCAAAGTCTCCAACCAGCTGCGTACACCGAAGGATGTTATTCCTCTTCAAACACCGGGCGTCTACAGGTTTGAGTGCAACTGCGGTATGTTTTATATCGGCCAAACTAAAAGATCCATTGCTGAAAGGGCTAAAGAACATATCGCAGCTGTCAGGAACCGACAGGTTAATAAATCAGCAATAGCTGAGCATGTAGTCGACACAGGATCCCAACACTGGATTACAAATTTACACAAGCCACAGGTCCTCTCCACCGATCGTCACTATTACTGCAGAATAGTACGTGAAGCGGTTGAAATAAAGAAACATATCAATTTCAACCGGGAAGACGGATACCGCCTCTCACCATCTTGGAATCCTGTAATAACGAAGTGCCATCGTCGCGTAACCAACGTAGTGCGCCCGGGCGCTGATGTCATTAGTGTCGTGTGTACCGACAGTTTCGTAAAGGAAAATAAAAAATATCAAGACCATGCGAGGGTAGATACCGATACCCGAGCTTCACGGAGACGACGCTGCCGAGCCACACCAGTCGACCCGTGACCACGGCTGGTGCAATCCATGCCGAAACGTCGGGTAAACAAGGTAATGATTTACCTAAATATTTATCGCGATGAGACCCGTGTCTACAGTTGCCTTTGCACAGTTGCCTTTGCCTTCAAAAATTTATAAGACATAAAATGACATTAAAATTAGTTTCGTCGTGTTAAAGGCAGAATTACCACCAACATTTGTGTTTCTAATTAAGTAAATAAGTTCACAGTGCCAACGGGCGGAGTAACTTTAATCATTCAGACATCTTTTAGTATCGAAAAATGATGACTTTTATACAAGTTTGAAATATTGCTTTTATATTTGTTCTGTAGTGATTCGTTTCCGTTTTTCTGGAACATGGGATGTAGTAATAGGCTCTCCATCTTGCAAACTTGCTCTATCGTAAAAAGAATTACTTGGAATCCTTACATTCTAAACATTTTGAAGTAAAATCATCTTTAGGAACGTTGGACTTTATTGAGAAGGGAAAAAACAATTCAACTCATGAAACTGTTACTGATACCACGTACCTTATTGTTCAAGTTTTCACTGATATAGGCATTCCCAGTGAGACGCTGTTTTCTTTGTTATGTAATTTCTCCGTTATTTTTTAGGGTTCCGTAGCCAAATGGCAAAAAACGGAACCTTTATAGATTCGTCATGTCTGTCTGTCTGTCCGTCCGTATGACACAGCCACTTTTTTTGTTTAGCGATTTATTTTAATCTACATACGAGTATAATAATTTCCTGATCCCATATAAAATCGGTTGCCTCCAAAAAGTTGAAGTGGGTTTTTAAGCAGTACTTATTTTGAGTGTTACTAGTTTGAAGACCGTGTGTACTTCTGTGTCACTCTAGCTCCTCTTTATATAACGTATTCGGAAAATAAGCATACGGTCATCACATGGTTAGCGACCAGAAAATCATTTCACAGCCTTTGCTTGGGGTAGATGAGGTTTCTCTGAAACCGTACGGTGTCAGAATCTTGTTTATTCAAGGTTGTGAGGACACCTTGTCACAGTCATTAAATTATACAAACATGTCCTCACAGGCCGATAATATGACTGCAAATGCACCGCAACCTTTTTGGCCTTCCACGACCTTAGTTTGCAATGATATCGATAAAATGCACTCCCCTATCCTCAATGGTCGGGTGAGCGGCTGTTCGTCTTCGATTCATTGTTTTTTATATTATTTTAATACGCAGGACTTAAAATATGGCATGAGTGTGTATAATCCTTGAATCTCAAAACCCGATGATTATTCTGGGCCAGAGCGCCACATAATCAACTTCTTTAATTTTTTCTTTCGCCATGTAGCTCGAATCGTCGTTAGCAACCTTCAAGAAGCGAGCCTATTCCTTTCTCAAGGGTCGGTAATGTACTTGTAGCCCTCTAGTGTTGCAAGTGTCCATGGGCGGAGGTGATTACTTACCATCAGGTAACCCTCTCGCTCGTCTGCCTTGCTATAAAATAAAAAAACTCGGCCAAGTGCGAGTCGGACTCGCGGACGAAGGGTTCCGTACCATTATCTAAAAAAACGAGTAAAAAAATCACGTTTGTTGTATGTATGTACCCTTCAATATTTATTTTATTTTGTTGTTTTTTAGTATTTCTTGTTATAGCGGCAACAGGAATACATCATCTGCGAAAATTTAAACTGTTTAACTATCACGGTTCATGAGATACATCCTGGTGACAGACGGACAGACAGACACACAGCGAAGTCTTAGTAATAGGGTCCCGTTTTACCCTTTGGGTCCGGAGCCCTAAATAATGGTATGCTATCCGGTAAGACCGGGTAAAGACCAAGCGTAGTACAGTCAGGACTTTCCACACTCGGAGCCGCTACTGCGTGTTTTTCTCATCAAAAATGCGACTTTTTGAAGTTATACTTCTTTTGGCGCGATAGAGAAAAATGATGAGAGTGAATTTTTACGATGCGCGCGCACACCGACACCAAAAAATTTTACAGCATGAAGTTAGTTCTAGGTGGTATGAGAGTGAATTTTTAAGATGCGTGCGCATCGTGCGCGCGCATCGTAAAAATAACAGCATGAAGTTAGTTCTAGGTAGTATGAAAATGTATGAGAGTGAATTTTTACGATGCGCGCGCATCGTGCGCGCGCATCGTAAAAATAACAGCATGACGTTAGTTCTAGGTGGTATGAAAATTGATAACTATGTTCAAGTTGTATATTAAGAAGTATAACTTCTAACGCGTGTACATAAGTACACACAAGTTTTTTTGTCATTAACTGTCGTAGTGTACGACGAGAAACAGCTTTACTTTTTTCTCTCATCTAATAGAAGGAGCTTAGATCTCCGATAACGCTGCATTGAGATTTAGGTCATCCACATCGCATCTGACCTAATTCTCTAGTATCATCAATTCAATCTACTGTAATGTATTTCGTTTTAGTATATTTGCTCTGGAGTCAATATCCGGGTTAATTAATGTTGAATGACTCTATATAATATGTAGTTATTTTTAGGATTCCTTACAAAATTAGAACAAAGAAATACTTCACTTCCCACTCGTTCTAGCAGTAGCGTGTTCAACCACAGATAATGAGTTCCTGGGTTCAAATCCCGGATCGGACCTTTATGTAATTTTGGGTCTTTTCCGTCAATAAAATTCCTCAGTATCAGCCCGAAGTCTGGGAGTTGGCGGTATTACACGCACTAAATTGACAAATTAACAAAACTGCTGTGTGGTGACGGCGGTGAATATCAGAACACCATCACCCCATCTTTCTCCACCCCATCATCATTTCGACGGTCACCGTAGCCTAGTTGGTAGTGCTCCTGCCTACGAAGCTGGTGGTCCTGGGTTAGAATCCCGGTAAGTGCAAATATTTGTGTGATAAGTAATATTTGTTTCTGAGTCATGGATGTTTCCTATGTATATAAGTATTTATCTATCTATATAAGTATGTATATCGTCGCCTGGTACCCATAGTACAAGCTTTGCTTAGTTGAGGGCTAGGATGATCTGTGTGACATTTTTCCTAGATATTATTATTATTATCTAATCCCATGGAGGGCGTAAAGTCGACCCGAGGGAATATCTACCAGGCAGCAGCTTCTTTCTGAGTACTATGACCATCTTATTGCAATCGCCAACTGGTCTGCCAGGCGTGGCGATTAGGGCATATCCCCCCAAGATGATTCTTGGGGAGGCTTTTGCCCAACAGTGGTCTTCTTACAGTTGTTATGATGAAATTAACAATTAAGGTACAATAAATGCTTATGGGCGGGGCCCATATCTCGTAGAACTGACGGCCGTTGGGGCGGAAAAGTCCTCGAGTGGCGACCGCAAACCAGAAGTCGCTGTGTGGGCAGGCCCCCTACAAGATGGCCCGATAATCTTGTGTGGGTCGCTGGAAACCATTGGATGCAAATGAAGACCGGCAATTGTGGAAATCTTTGGGGAAGGCCTTTGTCCAGCAGTAGACGTCTTTCGGCTGATATGATGATGAAATGCTTACCACGGGGGGCTTCTAGTCGTTCTATTGATGATGTGATCCCGGCCGATTTCGGCCACGGCGACCGCTTCTTCTCCTACTGTAGCCGACGTTCGTGTGCTCGCATGTGACTTATGTAGTCAATTTTATTTGAAAAAATCCTCGCACATTGCGGGCATGTGAACACACCATTGTAATAATTGTAATTGATCGGCGCAAGTGGTCTGGCTTTCAATTCATCCCTCTTGGTATCCAGCTCAGCGCACCTTCCAAACTCGAAACGTTCCAAAGTCGACTTTCAAACCATAGTTCCTGCACGTTCCTAATTATTCCACTACTTAAGTTTAGTTAAGTCGTTAACGTGCAGCACTTGCAAACATGATACTATCTTAACTCAGTATGGTACTTAGTTAAGATATAAAGTCAGTATTTCACTTAAAGTAGAACTTTAGTTCGCTGAAAACTATGTTCTAACTGTTGAATTGTATTATTATGAATAAAAGGCTGCATTGGACCTAAGCTTGTGCTTTCGCACACACACTTTTGCACTATGATGTGTCCTGTTTAATAGCCCGAGAGGTAATAGGGAATAAGTGCCTAATTGTGATTAACTTATATACCAAATTTTAGACTGTTGTTATTAAAACTGATGTGAAGAAAGCTGTAACGGGTAACTGGGTCATGTAAGTAGCGCGACGTCGAGCGGGTCGCATTCACCCTGAAGATGATCTCCTGAAGAGATTGAAACAGTTGGCTGAGTTTCACATAAAATTAGTTATCTAAGTTACCTGTAACAGTTTTTACATATGTATACCCCTGTAATACATATGTGAAAACTATTATGTTATGTATGTTTACCCTTGACGTCAGTATTATTAATAATATTACTTTAAATTACATAATATAAAAAATATATAATAATTTGTGGGCAATATAGGTATTTTATAAATCATCATTTCATCATCTCCTTTCTGTTATGACTGTCACATAATCAATAATACCTACCAGAATCTTCCAAACAACTACCATCTGAGGTTGAAACCCATGCGAGCCTGGTACTGGAGTGGGTCGGGCCAGGTGTCAGATTCAATAATAAGAGGAATCTTTCAATCGAAAATGTCCGACATTAACATGCTCCCCGGGGCATGAGTGTAATTTTTATTGAAATAAAGTCTACCGACATTTATTTCAATGAATACAAGAAACTAAATACAAACATATTTACTCTTAATGTAAGCTAAACAAAATTAAAAGTACAGCTAGGTTCACTTTTACTGAAAGAATAATATAAGGAAAAATCTGAAACACAATAAAATTAAAATGAAACTTCAAGAGTTTCGTAATCCAAGCAGAAATTATAAAATAACAAGCAAATATTTTCACAATTCTCCTTTTTTCACATTTTTATGATAAAGCAATTTGTAATCAAAGAAATGTTGTAACAAATATTTGAAAGAAACTTGCATTCAAGAAAAGTTTTAAAATGGATATAATCCCTTACATTTAGACGATAAACTTTTCACTTGGGAACTGTTAAATCATTCTCTTTGCCAAAATTCCTTACCAGTTAGGCATATAATGGGTATACATTTTAAGTTCTATTGATAACATATTTACGGCCGATCTATCAATATATTTAAAAATTCACGTTAGTATGTATGTCACGTTGACGGTCACCGTAGCCTAGTTGGTAGTGCTCCTGCCTACGAAGCTGGTGGTCCTGGGTTCGAATCCTGGTAAGTGAAAATATTTGTGTGATGAGCACGAATATTTGTTTCTGAGTCATGGATGTTTTCTATGTATATAAGTATTTATCTATCTATATAAGTATGTATATCGTCGCCTGGTACCCATAGTACAAGCTTTGCTTAGTTTGGGGCTAGGATGATCTGTGTGACATTGTCCCCAGATATTATTATTATTATTATTATATCGTCGCCTGGTACCTATTTAAGAAATCAAGCCCACTAACGTCTTATTCTATTAAGATTGTACAGAAATCTGTTAGGAGCGCTCTGTGTTAAATATACACCGGATATTTATAATAATCATAAATAATAATTTTCTCTCAGACTAGGTTATAACAATTAGAGAACCTTAAAATTTCACCTACATATGTGAGAGACTGGTGCCTGATATAAGTTTCCAAACGAAAACTTGATATCCGGATGTACGGCAGAAAATGTCTGGGCACACATTTAAATTTGTTGTGGTTTAAATACTTAAAGCTTTATAAATATTATACCGAGAATTTTACACATTAAAATGTAGAAAATGAACACATAATGACTGGTTGAAAAGTAACATCTTAACGCTCAAAACGAAATACATAGCCTTTGGAAACAGATCCCACCTGCTACCACCACCTTCTCTTGCTATTAGGGTACATACGAACGATTATGCTAAGGAGAAATTTTCTTACCAAATTCTTGAAAGGAATGAAATCTTGGCATAATCCTTGATCAACACCTATCCTTTCAACCACACATACAGACCCTTGTACCCAGATTGCGTAAACTCATATGTACACAATATTTAAAACACTAAGACGTTCCGCTGACCGCAGGATTATACAGATTGTGTACTATGCGTTATGCCATTCCTTATTAGAGTATTGCATCACTTCATGGGGAGATGCTGCCAAAATTAATTTGATTGAGATGTTACTTTTCAACCAGTCATTATGTGTTCATTTTCTACATTTTAATGTGTCAAATTTTCGATGTAATATTTATAAAGCTTTAATGTATTTAAACCACAACAAATTTAAATCCACAGGTTGTTACTTTACTTAATAAAGTTTTTCATATTACAACTTCGTTAGGCTTTGCTTGTATTTTTATTGCCCATAAAAACACGCACAAGGCAAATAAACTGTGTAAATATGGGCTGTTTTATAAATAGCTGACCCATCATTAGCCATGGCGGAAGGGTCTAAGGCTCAAGTGAATGGGAATGGGAATGTACATTACATTGGAGGTATTAAGAGGACAGAATCGCTAAATAAGCTGTAACTACTTACTGCAGGACTGATCTCTTAATTACAAATTGTTCATTAATTTATTTGCCTTAGATCTCCTAATGAACAGCAGGACACTTTTTGACTGGCCCATTGGGGTGGTTGGTAAATGCTTGCCTTTCACGCCACCGGTCATGGGTTCGATACCCGCTCAATACAGATATTTGCGTGCATGAACATGTCTGTTTATCCTGAGTCTGGGTGAGATTATCTATACAACATGTAACTTAATTAACGCACATCCTGAAAATAGTTGTACTGAATCGATTTATATCATTTTTAATATAGGTAATTTTTTATTCCAAAATAATTAAAATGACTAATTAATAATATAATTTTAATTATTTATTACAATTATTAACCCTGTACAGTCAAAATAAATTCAAATTTTTTAACTTAAAAAAAAATAAGTTTAATAAATTAAAAAATAAATAAGAATTAAATAAAATAAATAATTATCTTAATAAGAGTTTTAAAATCGAAGTTTTATTTGTATTCACACAAATTCCATCATTCAATACAAAATAACGAAAAATAAACTATATTCCACGAAACTTATTTAATAAATAACAATGCATATACATGTTAAATTAAAAATTCAGTGTATGTATCACAACATAATATTCTAACTGGGGTGTTTTAGGGTGTGCGTTAATTACGTTACATGTTGTATAAGTATGTATTTAGGAAAGAAAAGTAGTATATGTAATATATCAGTTATCTGGTTTCCATAATACAAGCTCTGCTAAATTTGGGATTAGATAGCCGTGTCAGGATATTATTACTATTTATTAATTAGGTATAGCAGATAAGCTCTCAATTGAAGTACTGTAAAATTAGCCTAATATTTATTCCTTTAAATGGAAAAAACATATGAAATTCTTAAATTATAAATTTATTTAGATTTTCTTGTCTAGAATTTAATAAACTATCTGTAATTGTTATGAAGTTTTGTAACAAATGATTCCATTGTTTATTTGATATTCTAACACATTAACTAGAATTTTACGCCGCAGCAATCGCGACTTTACTTACTTTTAAGTTCGAAAGTGAATATTATCGGTTATTTGAGAATTCCTCTCGAGAGATAGTCTGCATGACGTGTAAAATTCACAGACCCTTACAATTAAGTTACTATAATCCTCAACCTATAAACAAACTGCCACTTCCTCCAACAAAGTATTAAATTAAAACCAAGAAACAAAAGTTATACCAGGCCATTCTAGTTTAATCTTTCAGCTTTTAACAAAAACATTAATGCAGTCCATTTCTCAGGCGATCCCGCCTTGCCACCGGACTCGGGCACTGACAAATAGTCGGGAGGTCCGGGACTTACTGCTTGACGACAGCTGATAAAATAGCCATAGTAATTAAACCAGCCAGTGGTCTTTGTCTCCTCGTGTTTAGTGGCGTGATAAGATTATTTTATTTGTTCTTTTAATTGTGTGTTTTCCTTCGTTTTCAGTGTTCTCTTCCTTAAGAAAGCCTTTTAAAATTATTTTATCGTTGTTTATCGCGATGAATCGCAAACCTATTATTATTAATTCCGACATTCCAAAGTTGTTCAAACCTCTAATGAACTGTGTACACAAGAGTAATATTACAAGGTTACATTTTTAAAGTTTTTTTTTAATATGATATCAAGGCAAACGGTCTCCTGATGGTAAGTGATCAGAGCCGCCCATGGACACTCGCAACATCGGTAGTATGTTGCCGGCCTTTGAATAAAAGAGTAGACTCGCCCGTAGTTAATTGATTCCACGGGGCAGATAATAATAATAATTATTATTATTAATCATTTATTTCAGAATAAATTTCCATATATTGTTAGTAAAAGTCTTAACCTAGTGTTAGTAAAAGAGACTCTTACACAAAAGTTGAAACGGCTGACACCCATGTGTGCAGCCGTATCCAGTGAGCCAGTATAGGGCTGTCCCATCTATCACACAATACACTCAGGATGCTGTGGGAGCTAGCACGTATTCTACCGAGAATAGAAGCGCACCGTTTCCGTATAACTGCATGAAAACCATCAAACCTGGTCTCAGTGAACATCCCGGAAGCGCTACAAAAGCGTGGAAGACCCAACAGCATCCTGAAATAATACTAAAAATTTGTTTATTATTATTATTATTATAGATATTTTCACATTTGTGAAAAGCACGGTGGTAGGTGACCAGGTGACATGGGCCTGTGGCGAAACGTGGCGGTAGGTATGAGTTCGTACAATTCTTCAGAACACTCCCTTTGATAAATAAAATATAAAATCTTAAAAAAGATCGAGTATAAAAGTACCAAATCCCAATACATGCTATTAAAATCAGTCAAGCGGCTTATAGCAAGCCACCAATTTGTAAAAACTTCCTCTTTGCTACGAAAAGTGTATTTAGGAATTTGCTGAAATTTTTCCCTCTCAAAACGAACGCGTGCCTAATCGCCTTTATTGCCATTATTTGTTTAAAAAAAATAAGTTCCTTGTTTGTGGTTTGTTGAAAATCCAAGTGGATTTTAAGAGAATTTTGCAATTAGAATGAAATGCGGATGTTATTTTCTGTTAAAATTGTTTTCCTTCCTGGAACTGCCATAATCATTTGTATACATAAAACCTAGGCTAGGAATTGTGTATGCCTTGCGTAGTTTTTAACAGACTTCATAAGAGGAGGATATCATTTCGAGAGAATGTTTTGTTAATACGGTCAGGATAGATAGACTTGATTTCTCCGTTAGTGTGCGTAAACCGATTTTGATTCTTAGTTTTTTGTTCAATAATGCTTTCGAAATGGCCCTATCTATTTTGTTCAAGTTGCATCTAATTAAGACATGTTGATAACGGCTGTATTTATTTCAAATACTAACTTCAAGAAGTGATTATTCCTTTATTAAAGGCCAGCAACGCACTTGCGGCTCCTGTGATGTTGCGAGTGTCCATGGTCGGCGGTGATCACTTACTATCAGGTGACCCACTTGCTCGTTTGCAAGATCTTAAGCAAGATTAACAGATATGTATTCTCAAATAAATTATTGTTTTACTAAAACCTTAACCAACTTTTCTTAGCAACGAACTAGATTGTTATTCTAGTGGTTATTGAACCTGACTGCTAAGCCAGAAGTCGTGGGTTTGTCTCCCACCTAAGACAAATCTTTGTGATGAGCACGATTATTTATGTCTGGGTGTAATTCATCTATAATATGTATGTATTTAGCAATATATAAGCATGTTTATGAGTTGTCTGGTTAAAATAGGACATGTTCTGCCTAGTTTTGGAATCAGATGGCAGTGTGTTATTTGTCCTATTTTTTATTTCACCAAATTTATGTAGGAATATTCCGATAATTATCCAACCATTTTTCTCCTTGAAAGATGAAAAGTCCAATTTTTGGAAGTTGGTTCGGTTTTTGGAAGTGCGCAAAAAAAACAGACAACTCATAAACATGCAGTTTATGAGTTGTCTGGTTAAAGTAGGACAGGTTCTGCCTAGTTTTGTAATGAGATGGCACTGTGTTATTTGTCCTATTTTTCTTTCACCAAATTTATGTAGGAATATTCCTATAATAATCCAACAATTTTTCTTCTAGAAAGATGAAAAATAAAATTTTTGGAAGTCGGTTCAATTCGGTTCGGTTTTTGAAAGTGCGCAAAAAACAGTAAAGCTGTTGTCAGGCCCTTAAAGCACGATAGCATAGTACGAACTAATAAAGTTAGCCATAAAATTTATTGGCTTCAAATGTTGATGGCGACCTTGCGTGTGACATGTTGTTAACACACAGGTCGATCATTGCGATACATACAATGACAAACTATAATCTTGATGTAGGATACATGGTGCAACTTAATTGTTAACGTTTTTAAATAAATAAGTAATAGATATCCGGGATATACCTAACACACAGTACCATCTAGCCCAAACTAAGTGAAGTTAGTACTTTGGCTATTAGACAACGAATAGATTTTTTAAATATATTTTTGACAGGCACTTCTTGCTTTGGCGGACCTTAGTCAAGTTGTGGAGGTCTTTCGTCTGATATAATTACTGTTTTTTTAATGATTACACACAACACACCTGAATGTACCTTCAGTATATTAAGCCATCTTTTGTTCTGTACACCAACTACTACCCCCGTCTTTCTATTTCACTAACAGTTCTGGTCCATTCATCGGTTGCCTGGAAGTGATCGCTTTTAGCGATAAGGCCGCCAATTGTACTATTTCCGTTTTAATGTAATCTTCTCTAATTTATGTATTTGGTGTGAAATAAAGAGTTATCTATCTATTTAACACACCCAGACCACGAATGTATTGTATGACTTTATTTAAGGCATACAAAACATTTGTGTTAGTATTACATATCTGTCCGCTATTTTTTGCCGAAAATAATCGGCGTACAAAATTTTAGTTATCGAGATTCTATGTACCTACTCGTATATTTTTATTACATATTTAATTACCAAGAAAATAATCACAAAAGTGAAGAAAGGTAAAATTATATTAATACATTGCATGTCAAAGAAAACCAATAAGCTCCTATATTGATAAAGATAAATATTTGTGTTGTGACATAATAGTATACATTCTTTGCGAATATTACTATGATATTTATGACGCTTTTAGGCTGTTGCTCTTACCGTAACGTAAGCTATAAGTTTTATATATTGTATTAAGTTTATAGTCTGTATAAATCGGTGAGGTTAATCGCCTATGCAGCGGTTAGGCTATAAATAGAGGACCGCAAAACTGAATTAATTTGTGAACATCTGCGTGCTTTGGGGCTAGTAGCGTCATCCCCCATTTGCGGTATCACCCGAATATAAACAGATTGATTAAATCAAATATATGTGGTTACAGTTGACGAGAAAATGAGTTTCAAAACTTAAAATATACTACTAATTCCGGCATTCAAATCACATTATTCATAGAATTCTATTTATTTTATTACCTATAATTTAGCTACCATTTATAATAATCATTTAGAAATAAATAATTTTCTCAAAATGGAGCTCTTCTTAAGTTAATCTTAATTATTAATATTTGTTACCCAAGATGGACGGATCAACTAGTTGCGCTCGGACGGATCAACGCTTGGGATCAGATGGCCGTGTGTGAATAATGGTGAATAATGTTGGAACTTTCACACTTGAGTGAAATACTTTTTATTGATACCAAAGAAATTCAAAGATTTAATTTTAAAGTGAAGAATGGTGGGAAAATTAAATTGGCTTTATCTACATAAAAATTACTAGAAATCTACAAATATAATGCTTCAACTCTTACGGGAAATAAACAATAGGGAATGTAATTAACAACTTTTAATATGTTTCCATGATAATAAAAGTAATAAAAACTGATGTGTGGTGACGGCGGCGAATATCATCTCATCCTGGGGGAGTAAAAGTCGACCCGAGGGCATATCTACCAGAGGACGGGCAGCAGCTTCTTTCTGAGAACAATGACCGTCTTACTGTGATTGCCAACCCGTCTGCCAAGCGTGGCGATTGTGGGATATCCCCACAAGATAATTCAGCTGTTATTATTATGAAAAGTAATAGAATACGGATTTTGTGTAATCACATTTAGTTTAAAAAGCGCTTCTAAATATTAAGAACATGCTTGAGTATTTTATTACTTTCATCACCATTAATTGCTTGGGAATCAGTTTTCGACAACTATTGTAATAATTAAGTACCTATCTAAACATTGTCCTGAAAGTTAAAAAATACTATATTGGTGTTAATAAACATTATTATTATAAATTAAAAGCTAACTTAGTATAATGTAAATAGTTAGTTCTAGGCACTAATTTTATTTGTCTTCAATAATTTAGAATAACGATTAAATTCGGAAGACGCAACGTGGGCACGCCCCTTACAAGATGGACTGATGATCTTGTGCGGGTCGCTGGAAACTGCTGGATGCAAATAGCGCAAGACCGGCAATTGTGGAGATTTTTGGGTGAGGCCTTTGTCCTGCCATGATGATGATGGTGATTAAATTATGGACAATAATTGATATTCATTTACATTACATTTTAGCATCCACTGTATGATGTGGTTACCATCAGATCCCACATTATTGTATTCACTTGGCAATGTACAGACGCCAGCACACCAAGCTACCCGAATCTGTCAAATTTCCCCAACTGAAAGTGAACCCTATGCTTTTGTGATACAGTTGAAAATCTATAAAAGAAATTTGACAGATTGGGCCAACATGGGATCTGAACCTAATTAAGCGTAATTCCATTGAAAGTATGCCCCACAATAGCTTTCGTACTTCGAGTGAACCTTGAACAATGCATCATAATGAACGCTTAGCTAATCTCAAGTACAATGCGTGCTCTTCATTAGCCACTGGAGTGATACACGTTAGCAGCCAGCAATCGTTTGAGTGCTTTACAATATTGTAAATTATATGCAGGTAGATACGAATTATGAAATATGTTAGGGAAACCTTGAAAATAATAGGGATGCCCGGAGCCAATAATAAATGCAGGCTGTTTTCTGGAGCATATACTTTTACTTGTCAAGCAAACAAATACCTATGTACTTACCTATAGGATAAAACAGGCATCAAATTCAAATTTTAGTTCTAAAGCATTATCGGAATATAACGCGTAAATAAAAACTAATAAAACTGGTTACATACATAATTTATTTAATTAAAGCTGCAACTAAATCAAAGACCTCGTGGATTATTCTGACCATTAAGAAATCGGAGACGTTCTCAAGAAAGGCCAGGTCAGATGTACCCTTAAACGATGCAAAAGAGGTGTGCAAAGATCGTGACAAATGGAACTCCGTTGTCTCTGCCTACCGCTCTGAGAAACATGCGTCGCTCGTTTTAAACACAAGGTCCGTTATAATAATAATACTGAATACCTTAATATAGACAGAACCATTCAGACAATATGTAGTAAAATATAAATTTCAATAATTAAACCTAAACATAATCTCCTTGACATTAACTTAATACAAGCTAGCTAAATATCACTACTATTATAAAATAAATTGTATAAATGTTTTAACATTCCATGTACCTAAATATCTGTAATAAGCAACTAGAAATAATAACTGTATTCCTACAAACATGTTCGGAGTATTTACAAGCGCTTTTTTAAAGTCTACGTGAATAAAAACCTTTTTATTTTTATTTATAGTCCGTATATTATATAAATCATATTTTTGTCCATCATTGGTAGCTTAACGTAAGTGCTGATTCGATCCTCAACGAATGAAAAACGTTAGTTTTTCCCAGTTTTGAGTATAGTCTGACATATTTAATGTTGATACTTACCATCAAGGGACCTGATCGTTTGCCTTGCATTATATATATAAAAAAACTTAGTATCAGTGCCGCTGTACAAAATAGCGCTAGAGAACCTATTCTGTACTATCTATTGTTTTCAGAATTCAAATAAAGCCGCGTATTGTGGCACTCGATCTAGATATAATATTAAAAAAGTAGTTAAGGGCCATAAAATCCGCCAGATAAATGTTTAAGAATTAACTACGTACCAACTCATGGAAATATTCATAATAAGTGTGAAAGGCCTTTCTATTATGTGGAATTTCTCAGTTAACCTTCTGGCCTCACCTTGCGATCATGGCCACTTGTTGCTACGCAACGGGAGCAAGACTGCGCATGCGTAGAACGTCCTCCGTCAATTATGAGACTAATAAAATCCTATCCTATTATGAAAATATTTTTATACATTATTATGGAATCGTGTTCAGTAAAACATTTCTAATAACCAGTTATCATTTTAATCACATTGTCAAAATGCGAGTTTTGGGGGAGCAAAAGATAGGCTTTAATTTCATTTCTAGGAATAGGTAATCGAAGACAAAGCGAGTGGCGCTTGTCTTGTTTGTAGTACAGACGCCAACACATCAAGCTACCCCAATCAGTCAAATTTCTGAAATTGAAAGTAAACCTTGTATTTTTGCGATAAAGTTGTAAAACTATAAAAAAAAATGACAGATTGGGGTAGCTTGATGTGCTGGCGTATGTACCTATAGAGTAGTTAGTGTTCATTCCCTTAAAAGGTAATATAAAACCTTTACTAGATTGTAAGTTGAAAGCAAAATTGTAAAATCTACCTTGTCAAGTTGTCATTGATTCTTTTTTAGTGATGTAATTTTTCAGAATTATCACATTTGGAAAATAAACACTAACTATATAAAACCATGCACAGTGAGATAAAAAATAATAATAATATTATGTCTCAACCCTAATTCTTTTTGAGAAGCAATGCCCACTCTAGACTAAATAAACATACAATTCACAAAGCACACTCAGACTGAGCAACCATTTATGAGTACACAAATAGTGGTCCAGTACGGGGATTGAATCCGAGACACGGTGGTGCCGAGTAGCAAGGAGACTACCTAAACCACTACCTTCAAAGTAAAGTCGAGTTAAACTAGTACTGCATAGGCGGTAGGAGCTAATCTCAGCGCGAGAGAGTATGCAGTGCCCGGCTGGCTTCTCCCCGGCTGGGCGCCGCCCCTGGGATCGCTGGCGTTTGGAGGAAGGAAACTCCACTCGCCTTGTATAATCGGTCCCGGGAAGAGGTAACCTGCTGTAGCTCAGGTAACGCGCTTGTGCGTGCTGGGGAGGGGGTGGAGGCATCCAGGCCATTCTCCTCCCCGGGTGACAGTCTCGCGGACGCTCAATGTACAGCGGAGGTACTGGCGAGATCGTTCACGAGTACCCAAACCCCCCGCTACAAGCACTGTGGGGCTGGCTAGCGTGGTGGTTTTAGTGGGCCCCACACCACGTACAACTTCAGGATTTCCACCACGTAAAAAATAAAATAAAGTACTGCATAGGAAGATGCGACTCATGCGAACACCAATTCGCATGCCAAGTGCGGAGTTCCACAAAATTAGACAAAAAAATAACTCCTCCTTATTGAAGTCGGTTCAAAACTAGAAATATGTTCCAAAATAAACCAGTTCTATCCGCTCATCAAACAGTCTAGTTTACTCAATACTAATTGCCGAACCAGTTATCCTATTACAAAACAATGCCGCCTAGCTTTAATCGTCAAGTTTCATTTAACAAAGCAAACAGATGGTGATTAATTATTCTATGACATCAACATTGTTCATATAATAATATATTTAACGTTTATATGAGGGACGGATGTCGAGTGCCACCGATGGTAAATTATGTATCGCATTGCTTAAGGTATGCGAAAATGTCAGAGAGGTTTCGAGGAGGCTTCGAGTAAGAGAAATCAATAATTATCCTACTGTTCTTATTATATCATCTCATGTTGATCTGTGAGATAAGCTCGACGATTTCCAAATTCTCGACCATTACCAATAAAACCGTTTCATGGGCTGCCTGTCTTTCTTCTTGACTTTGAGAAGCAAAAAGTCGGGCCATACTGCCACGACGCTCTTCTTGTGCGATTTCTAATCGTCTTCGGAGGATTGATTCGCAATGTTATGAGGATTAATTATACAAATAAGGTAATTAAATCTTAAGGCATTTGACAGTCTTATCGCTATAAGTATTTTTTTTCAGGCAAATAATTTAGCCGTATCTTCTTTGGATAGTGTTTCTATTGCGAGTCAGACTCGTGTATGAAGGGTTCTGTCTCTTTCTTAGATGTACTACTAAAATTTAGGCACATTTTGGGACATGATTTCAAAAACATTTCTAATGATATTGAGATAATAATCTATATCTATAATTATAAAGTTAAATAATAAGTATATATTTTAAAACAATCCATTTTATTTTTATGGGCATTTTTAGTCATAGATAGAAACAGTATAAATAATTGAAATAGAAATGTTTTAAAATCTACAAATTGTGAATAAAATTAATGACTTAGAGCCAGACTTCAAATGACCTGTAACTTTGACGTCTCTTTGAACGAAATCTAAAATATAATTCAGTTTTGTTATCTGCAATGAGATTAAGAAAGAAATATCTAAAGTTATTCTAAATTTCAAATCTCTATTTTAAGTTTTTCGTGATGTATTGTGTCAGATGGATTGATGACGGGCTAAAATCACCAAAAGATTTATTTTGCCTTTTAGATATGGAGATCTGTGTATAGAACTCTTAAAACTGAGAATATAATAATAATAATATCCTGGGACATTATTTACACATGGTCATCTGATCCCAAACCAAGCAGAGCTTGTACTATGAAACCAGATAACTGATATACCACATATATTATTTTTCTTTTGTAAATACATACTTATATAGATAATTACACCCAGACTCAGGACAAACAGACATGTTCATGCACACAAATATCTGTCCTGGATGGGAATCGAACCCACGACCTCCGGCATGAAAAGCAAAATTTTGCTAGACAATATTTCGCTTTTGAATAAAAGCTAAATTTCATTGGTACCTGAAGTTCTTTAAACCTCATTCTAGCTCTAGTTTGATATAAAAAAGATGTTTAGTCCAAATAGGAAAATAGTTAAGATTAAATTTATCTCAATTTAGTTTTAGTTTTAGTTATTTTCGCTGCGTGCTTCTGTCCGGCTTCTAGAAGCATATATTCATCAACCCTATATTCCATGAAAAATAATCTCATATTGCTTCAAATAACTTAATGGCAAAACTTTATTCTTATTAATGTTGTGTGAGTTAAATAAAAAACCACAATCTTGTTACAAACATTTGAATTTGAGTGCTGTAACTTTTCAAGTCGCTATAAGCAAAGGATTGTCCAGAATATAACTACGCAAAATGAATTGAGAGAATGAAATTTACACTAGCCGCATAAATATGCTTTTAAACTAACACGAACCATGTTTTAGTTAGAATAGCTAAAATTACATGAATTCTCGGGCCACCACAAAGGGTTTGTGTCTTTCTGTACTAATTGTACACATAATATGTGCACAAATGTTTTAAAGAAATTCTTAATGGGATTGTTAAAATATATTTTAGAATCCTACATGCCTAGTTTGTTATACAGAAGTCAGTCCTTGAACAGACAGAATTACAATGTATCTCAAGGCCCAAGTATGTTTCAGAAATGACTGCGGAAATATATCTTTTAAAATAACCCTACGTAACGATTGTGTATGTTTTCAAGATTTACTTATGAAAATTAAATGCTTAAATATTTATAATGTTATTTTCTAATATTTGAATTATTAATATTAAGATTTCATTAAATTTTAACTTTTTAGCGATTAGTTTTTCATATAGTTATAGCTTTTAATAATTTTTATAAATTGATTGAAGCATAATATATAAAGTTTATTGAAGTAGTGTTATTTCTGTGTAATTATTGAATCTTATCTGCTTTTGTGCCTTTTTAATAAAAATAAAAGTAAAAGTAGTTGAATTGTATTTAGCATTAGGTGTAGTCAAATTTTTAATAAAGTATACCATGAATTAGCTAGATCCAAATTGGCTGGCTTAATCTCCTTAAAGTCGGACGGGCAAGGTAGTTGCTTATGCAATTAGAACTTTATTGCTGTGTAATAAAGTTCAAAAGCAATCAACTACGATAAATACCTACTGCCATCTCAGTTAATAATAATAATGTTTTCTTGTTAGCTGAAGTCCAAACATTTACCCTTAGGATTACGCATTATGAAGGCGTCAACATGATTTTTCCCTCATCTAATATTTCATGACGTCATTTACTCTAATAGGGAAGTAATATTACTAATATTGCTTTCAATAAGAGGTTTTGTGGCCGGGTAATGTCGGTACCACAAATGTTAGATGTTTTCGCTAATGGAGTTTCATAATTGAGATTGATAACTTAACTACTTCGTAGTAACATTTACTTTATTCGATAAATTTATAGACGGCAGTATTTTGAGGTTACAGTTATATTTTATCATAGTTCGGAGAAAATGTATTTTCGTATGTTTTGAACATGAAGTAACTATTTAGTATTATCGTGATATCCCCGGAGTTTGTCAAACAATTTTGATTAAATTCTAGATAGCCGCATATGACTTTAGTTCTAATCGCAATATAAACTTATATAAATAAATATTTGTAAATAAATAATTCATTCGGTTGCATGATTTTTTTACAATAATTGTCATAACGCATTCGTATTCGTTCTATAATAATGAGTATTCTTTAATCCAACTCTCATGTATGTTATTAGCGTATACTATAAAACTCGATGCTCGTACAGGACAATTATATACATACAGGGTGACCGAGGAGTTGACGTGACGAAGAAACGCAAAATTTAGATAGTTTATGAAGAGAGTATCTGAATCATAAAACATAATCTACCTATTTTTTTATATTTTAGGAATCCTTTCGAATAAATTCTAAGTCAGTTCTGCGATGATTAGATAAACCTACTTTTTAGGGTGTTAGATTAAACTATGCTAATTAGTTATCACAAAAAACTGAACCAGAAATGTTCAACAGAACAAGAAAAAAATCGAAAACTTATGTTAGGTGAATATATTTCAAAAATAAAAAAAAATCTATCTCGAAAACTAAGCAAAACCGTAGAACATACATGGGGGTGATTCGGATACTCCTCATCATAAAGTATCTAAATTTTGCGTTTGAAAGTCAACTCCTCGGCCACCCTGTATATAATTGTTCTGAGGCTGGGTGTGCTTTTTGTCCATGAATTCAAGGATGGTAAAGTACCCTGCGATACATGGATTTTTCCCTACATAATACAACGCTGCATGTATTATTAAAATAGAATACTTTTCAGCTAGTTGGCTAACCGCAATATAAGTGAAAATCTAGAAAGCCAGCTGTCTAAAAAATAATCTATTTTGATAAGATAAGTTCTGTGTGTAACAGATTAAACTTTTTAATGATTATTTTGAACATTGTCAAGTATTTTTTTTACTTCTGATATACTTTGGTCCACAATCCTGGACCTAGGTCTCTTATAACGACTGTTGTCTAACATCGGTTGAATACAACAGGATCCAAGAGTTTGAAGTGTCCTTGGAAGCATACAATGACTCAGGAGTTAAAACACTTCAGCGGTAACTCTTCAGATCATAAACTGACGGTGTGGCGGGTAGGTGCTTCACTTTGCTAATCGCCAACGGACCAAATAAGCGTCTGACTATGAGTGCCCTTTGGACGTTGTATAAAATATTATAATCTCCCAAAGCGGTCATTTGTGAAAATGCGCGAAGGTCGACTTTATTTTCATTATGCGAGTTCGATGGGCACGTTTTCATTTAGATAGGTAGGTACAGCCAAAAACAGAAACGTATATCTACTCAATAGTTATTCCTCAGAAATTTTTAATCTTTATAATGCAGCCCATGCACTGTAAGGCAAGGGGCTCCTCTGACAATGAGAGGGATAGCCCATAGTCCACGACTCTACGACTCTAACTAGTACAGATTCGTAAACAAAATGTTAAGTAAGTATTACAATAAGTAGTCCAAGAGCTGGCACGCATTTTTGGGTAGGTATTTGAGGCAAGCTGAAAACTTGTCCTATAGCTCTTCAGACACACCCCAAGACAGAACCGCAGACCTGGCTGGCAGGTAGCGGGTCTAAACCAACCCCTAAATTTTTGAATATTTTTTTAATCTGCGATTCTGTCGGGTCTTTAGCACTTTTTTGCAAAAATATTTTGCAAAAAAATCGAAAAAATGTATTTGAGGCAACTTGAATGTTATTTAAGTAAGGTGAAAAAAAAAAAAAAAAAAAAAAAAACAAAATTTAGAGGTTGGTTTAGACCCGCTACCCGCCTGCCAGGTCTGCAGTTCCGTGTTGGGGTGTGTCTGAAAAGTTATAGGACAAATTTTCAGCTTGCCTCAAATACCTACCCAAAAATCCATGCCAGCTCTCCTACTAAAGTTACAAAGGGTCTAAAACACTACACAAATTAGAACAAACGTTCACAAAAATACACTATAATAACAGACATCTATTTATAAAGCATCATAATATTATAAAGATATCTTGAACCTTTTTGTACCCAAAAATCAAGTCTAGGACTGAGGCCAAAAAAGCAATCGGGTCTTACCTAAGACCTGATTGTTTACGTTAAAATATCGACATACTTCGTGCTTTGTGGTTGACACCAAAGAATAACACCATCCCATCTCATCCCGAGTGGGGCACAGCAGTCGTCCCGAGGGGATATCTTGCAGAGAACGGGCAGCGGCGTCTCCCTATGTGCTGCGCTCGCCAAGCGGAAAGACTTATGGTATATCCCTTCAATTGATGGAAATAACTTAGGGTGGGACTGTCTTTGGCATCTGATTTTATAAGCAATAAAATAGAGTTAGGATAAGGACCTTTCATTGAATTATAACTTTTCGAGGCCGGATAATTTACACGAGTGAAGGGTGGAATTTATTAAACAATTTTAACAGCGGCAGTATCTATTTACCCAGATAACAATATATTCTTCGGTGACTGTACCGACGTACGTTACTTTTATAGGAAGTGATGGCGAATAACGTAATTAATAAAACCTTTACCCTCTGGGCCTATGTAATTGATGACTTAATTAACTACTCGTTATTTTGTACGAGGGTGGTTTAATATTTTGTTAGGATATTAAAAATCTACGCAGAAATTGACGCGCGGGTACGATATCTGGCAATAAAACACTTCAAGGGAAAATTCACCAAATGTACGTTACTTACTTACTTATCGTATGGGCAGTGGTTACCCTGGTGTCAGAGTTGTTCAAGCCGCCCAGTAGGCCTCTGACATGGCTTAACGACTGTAGTCTAATAGCTACAACCGGGACCGACAGCTTAACGTGCCCTCCGAAGCACGGAGACGCTCAGAAATTAAACCACTTTGGCGGTCACCCATCTATGGCCTGACCGTGAGCCTAGGTGCTTAAACTCCTCGATCATTTCCGGACCGGTGAAAACATCTGGCATAATGTACGTTGAGAGGATATTATTGTCTGGTTTTTTTAGGGTTCAGACGGTAAAACGGTTCAAAGGGTAAAACGGGACCTTATTACTAAGACTTCGCTGTCTGTCTGTACGTCCGTCACCAGGCTGTATCTCATGAACCGTGATAGTAAGACAGTTGAAATTTTCTCAGATGATGTATTTCTATTGCCGCTATAACAACAAATACTAAAACATACAATAAATATTTAAGGGGCTCCCATACAACAAACGTGAATTTTATCTCGTTTTTATATATAAGTAGCTGTGCCCCGCGGTGTTACCCGCGTTAAATTTTATAAATTTTCTTTGCTATAAACCTCACGGAGCCCGAGACCTTTCCAACGAATGCAAAACCGTGGAAATCGGTTCGTGCGTTCTGGAGTTATAGCGTCAGGAAGGACCCGGACTTATTTTTATATAGTAGATAGTACGGAACCCTTTCGAGCGCGAGTCTGACTCGCACTTGGCCGGTTTTTATATGTCGTTAGCGGTTAGCATAGAAGGCTTTCGCTGCTTCAATGGACAATAGAAGCAACGGGGCTCTAGCCATCATGCAAAAAAGACGAAAGCTAAGTGACCTGCTCCAAAGGGCATCCTCTATGTGGTTTGAACCTCAGCTTAGGGCAGTTATAGACGTTGAGTCGTATGTGGGTCGGTATGACGCTCTGCCTAATACGAGGAGGTGCGGGCCGCTCAACGATTCCCAACGACACTTCTAACTCTTGGACCCGAGTGTAGTTGACAGTTGTCACATAACAGTCATTACAGGAGTCCTAGGGCTAGAGTTGTCGGCCAATGTATGCTAGACTATACATATGTATGTATGACGATTCCACACAATTCCAATGAAATATTTTAACGGAATAAATGACTTTTGAGTTTAAGTTTTGAGTTTATAAATTACACATGTGTGAGAATCGAATCCACGACCTTTGACTTACCAATCAGGGTCACTAACCACTAGACCAGCTATTGTTTTTAATATCATATAGTCGCAATTATTTTCTGTGTATTTATGTTTGTTTTTTTTTCATGTTTTATAATGGATATTTTAAATCAATTTGAATATTATTGATAATTATTTTATTCAATAGGAAACAGTTTCGGAATAATCCTATATGAATATTATTTAAATCGGATTTCGTAAAGAAAAGTTAAAGTAGTTACTTATAGAACTAACTTTAACTTTTCTTTAAGTGACTTCAAAAGCATGAGGCGTTCAATTTAACTGTATGTTTTTTTTTATATTTTTAAACAGTAAATATATCCCGTAGCCAACCACATTGGTACACTTCTCTCATAACTTAGATTCCTCTGTAATACGACTGAGTTTATTCAAAACACGTTTTGCATTTGATTTAATAGCAATCCGAGGGTCCTAATAAAGTTGTTTCCTTTCCTTAACAACGTGAGCCACATAAGCTCACGCCACTGAGACCGGTCCCATTTTTCAAAATGTTGCGTAAGTAGTTTAAATTATGTAGCACCCTTTATATTTAACATAGGGTCTCAAGCACTGAAATAATTCAATATATACGTGCTAGCGGAGCTTTTTTAAAGAAGACGTAAAATAGGTGCTTTAGTTATTGTTGGCGTGGTTGGTAAATGCTTGCCTTTCACGCCGCAGTACGTGGGTTCGGTTTCCACCCAGGACATATATTTGTCCTGTTTATCCGTTTTATTCACGTAGACTTAAAAAAAGCGCTTGTAAATAGCCAGAACATGTTTGTACTAATATATAATTAATTCATCATCATCATCATCATATCAGCCGAAAGACGTCCACTGCTGGACAGAGGCCTCCCCCAAGGATCTCCACAATAGCCGGTCTTATTAATTAATTAATAGTTATTAATAATAATTAATTTATAATTATTTCTACGTACATATAGATATACAACATGTAACTTAATTAACGATATCCTGAAAATAGTTTATTCAGAATCGTTTTTAGATTAAGATTTATATATTTTTTAATATTGGTAATTTTTTATTCCAAAATAATTTAAACTACGGAAATTATTGACATATTAACCCTATACAGTCAAAACGAATTGAAATGGACCGAAAATTAAAGTAATAAGACTTTTAAAATCGCAGTTTATTTGTATGCATACAAATTCCATCATTCAATACAAATTAAAGCAAAATAAAATTTATTCCAAGAATCTAATTTAGTAAATAACAATGCATATACATGTTAAATAAAAAATTCAGTGTATGTATTATGATTACAACATAATATTCTAATTGGGGTGTCTGAGGGTGTGTGTTAATTACGTTACAAGTTGTATAAGTACACGGATTGTATGAAAAAAAATACAATAAGATTTATTTTATAATAGTAATGATATTTGAATATATCAGTTATCTGGTTTCTATTGTACAAGCAGCAGCTAGACTTAGTTTGAATCAAATGACCGTGTGTGAATAATTGATTGTGTTCTCGGCTGAATATCGACTGTGGATGGTCAAAAAGGACTAATAAATATTCTACTGCACTTGGCTCAGTGGCCTTGCCATGTGCCTCACTACTACCTACTTTTCAACGCCTTCATATTTAGTGTTGGATCCCCGCAGGATACAACGATTTGTGTGATTCATATATAGTTGTTCTGAGTCTGGGCGTGTTTTGTCCTCGCGTATTGCATCTTTGTAAAGTCCCAGGTCTTAAAGGTCTAAGTGCGGAGTCCTTAAAAAATCGTTTAAATAATATTTTATCCGCGAAGTTCCACGCGCAAATTTAACTTAGCCAGTTGAATGATATCTTACCAATTACTCTGTTATTTACGATTAAACTACTGTTATTTAGAAAACCTGTTGTTGGCACACAAATTATACTTACATACACACCTACGCGTTATTTCGTATGCGTCCTATTTCTAGCTTGTTCAAAGATGTTGAAATTTTAAACTTATTAAGCGCAATATGTCGCGGTAACCCGGTGAACACATCACCTCGTAATACGGCTATTTACATGGTAAATGGGTGTTTATTCGGGGAGGCACGGGCCTTGTTGAAGAGCACTTGTACTTGGTACAAGGATATGGAAGTAGCGAGTTAAGATTTATCTCATACCTCGTAGATATATATGAAGTATTTTTGAGATTTGTAAAAGGTTTTTGTATTATACATAGGTACTTAAGTTTTCCTATATTAGCCATTCATGTACTAAATATATAAAGACAAGAAAGAGATAGAGATAAAAAAGATAAAATCGTTTGTCATTTAATATCCAAAAAAGAATATACGCTTTATAATGGCATTCTGGTCGAATTACGGCCGTGACGGCAAGTTTCAGTAAGGACTGCATGGGACATAGTATTGTGCAAAAGTACCTTCAAAAACATTCATAAATAAATTTAAAATTATCGTTTATTATCCAGATGTCTTGTCTTGAGCCTTGTCTACCTAAAGCCTACCAACCCGTATCAGATTAGACTGACAAATTACCACCAAATTTAAATTTACGGTTACCTAACCTGTATCTATTAGATAACTACTACGGAGGGTGGTTACTACGCAGAAATGTTCGTTACACGTAGAAGCGTAACTACTACGCAAATTTATTAATAACGTAGCTGCTACGCAAGAAAATTCATAACTATTACATATTATTACATTGCTGTATATCGGCTACGAAGGATTTTTTGTAGAGCGTGTGTAGGGCTTAGATACTACGTTATTTTCTTACTAATACTACGTACTATCTATAATATCATTCTACATTTTATGAAACTGAAGTAACTATGCATTGAAGTATTGGAAAGAAATAAAATATTAATACTTCACCGTCAGCTTATTCTTTACGCCATACATGGGTAGCTGTAAAGGGGGCGACGTCAGGCGCCACAACGGCGCCGTCCTCTAACTATATCTTATTTAAAACGCATCAAACTAAAATAAATGAAAATGATTCGGCTGAACATTGAAAGGTATCTAGTGCCCTTTATCCTAAGTAAAAAAAAATTATACAAATGTTTTGGTTTGATTTATAATACTTACATGATATTTCATAATGGTTTATTAGTTAGTGGTTAAGATCCCCAGCATAAGTTTGGAGAACAATATTTTTATATATTAAAAGTCCCGATGGTTCACCACAAAATACAGGACCCATACTAGAAAAAGGTTCAACCGGCGGTTTATTTGCAACAATTATTGCCAGTTTTATCGCAGCTATTATATTTAATATTTACTTTATATACCCAACGACATTTTTTTAACGCTGGTCTATTCAACGGTGCCCTGGAAGAGATCGCACTTAGAGATAAGGCTGCCATTTGTACGATCATGTAAAACATTTTAATATTAAATTGGTGTTATTATTTACTTACCTAACATACTTACGTTCTAAATTTATAGCTTCTTTGGCTACCGATATCGTATTTCCACCGCGTCGCCTAATGAATGCAAAGAGCTAAATTAATATTATGCAGAGCCATCCCACATACAAACAAATCTATGATATATCTTTAAAAGCACTATTTCTTAGTAATAGTTTGTTCTAAGTATACGGCATACCAACCGTATAGCCGTGCAGGTGTCAGTAAGATGACAATAAGCGTTCCATTAGATTGTTAATTAGATTTTATAAGTAACTTATTTTTTACTTTTTTTGGTTAAGTGTATTTATGTACTTACTGGTAATATTTTTCTTTGTGATTGGCTATGTGTTGCTTACTTTCTTGCTTATCGTATGGGTAATGGTAACCCTAGTGTCAGAGTTGCTCAAGCCGCCCAGTAGGCCTCTGACATGACTTAACGACTGTTGTCTAATGACAACCGGGACCAACAGCTTAACGTGCCCTCCGAAGCACGGAGACGCTCAGAAATTAAACCACTTTGGCGGTCACCCATCTATGGACTGACCGCGGGCCTAGTTACTTAACCTCGCCGATCGCTTACGGACTGGTGAAAGCATCTAGCTATGAGCGCCTCAATGGGTTGCTTATAATATATATAATTATAAATACATATTATTATTTGTGTTGCTAATAATATGTATTTATTTTATTGTTGTTGCCGTTGGATTTCCAAATAAATAAATTATGTTGCACTCGTATAAAATCGTATCCGAACACCTTGGTGTGGTGCCAAAGCGATTAACGCACATAGGGTGGGATACCCCTTAAATATTAGGTAGAAACTCCACTTAAATTTGTAAAAAAACATTTTATATCTGAAACTTAATATTATTTTTTAATTATACTAATGTGTATGTTTTCTTTTTTTCCATGTACGCTGTTGCTTACAGGTAAGTGAAAATGAACACTTTACTAAAAGAAACCCCGAACACAATGTCTGCTGATATAAAATACTTTGCCGGGATCCGGATAAAGTTTCGAGGAAAATGTACAAGCTTTCAGCGTGGATAAAAATCTTTGTGGCGTCGAGATAAGGTAATATAGGGTTACTATACAAATATGAAAGTCCGGGTAGGTCGGTAAGTATCCGGATAACTATCTACACCAAGGATAATTTATATCCTTTAGCTTGGGTAAAGAAATTCAAGTACTTGGGTCATTGGGTCACTGATGATCTCAAGGATAATACTGACATAGAGAGGGAACGCAGGTCGCTGGCTGTTCGATGTAATATGCTGGTTCGAAGATTTGCACGTTGTACTGACGAAGTAAAAATAACACTTTTTAAAGCCTTTTGCCAGTCTTTTTACACGTGCAGTCTTTGGACCAGTTTTACGCAGAGGACATACAGTGATCTGCGTGTCCAATATAATAATGCATTCAGGATACTGTTGGGGCGGGCGTGGCGATGTAGTGCGTCCGGTATGTTTGCGGAGGCGCATACTGACGACTTTTACGCCATAATACGTAAGAGGACCGCCTCCATGAATGGCCGGCTGCGCACCGCCACCAACAGTCTCCTGAAAGTGTTTTCAGATCGGTGGGACTCCCCTCTGCTGCGCCACTGGGTGAGAATCCACACCGTTTTTAATTAATTTGTCTTATTACTAACATTTAGTCTTTAAGTTATTTTGTATACTAACTAAATTCTTTTTTCATGTATACTAACAATAGTCTCTAAGTTATCTTGTATACTAACACTATGGACGCATGTCTGAAATAAATTATTTGATTTGATTTGATTTGATTATAGTTTAGTTAAATTTATAGCACAGCATAAAATTTTAAGTAGGTATTCAATTAAGATAATCATTAAAAAAGTATTAACTTAAGATAATCTTTGGAATAACGATTAAAGTAAATAAAATAATAGTTTTTTTTATGCAACATGTGGCATACATAGTATTGGATAGTGATAAAATATATGGTAAAATTTTTCACTTCGAGTACAAACATTCCAATCAACCGATGCACTATGCATGGAAAATCAAATCTCCTGTAATTTTCAAACTAATACTATTCAATCAATACGGTTTCATGCATGATACCTACAAGTCACATGCTGTATTGTCAGACATATGAATATTATATGTAAAAAATATTAATATTCAATTTTGCGTTAAGCTGTGATACTGGATTTTGTTTGAACTTAAGGTCTCTCGAAATTTTGTGTTGAATCATGTTAAATCAAGGTATGTAAAAATTATTTAACACAAAAATTTCGTAAGTTTTCACTCTGTCAGGAATTTACCAACGATTTTCATCAAAACCAGATTCTATCAATATGGTATCACTATATTGATGAAGCGTTGCGGTATATGTTCCGGATGTGGGCTTAAGTTGGCCTTCCATCGGGACACACTAACATTACCGAGTTATGCCTTTACTTAGTCTAGATGTAATGTATTGGTGCATTTATTTATAGTTTTTTTTCAGTTACTCTAGTGGATGTAAATTGCCTGATTAGCGGAAGATGCGAGCTCAAATCTCGTCTATAGTTTAGTAATTCTTAGAATTAGAAATGCACCTACAAAGTAGAACTTAGGTATTTATAATCATAAATAAATGCACTATAAGTTATAAATAACACTAATGACATTGAAGTCTTCGAGGCCAATGTCTTATAAAGGTTAGTGTATAAAAGCTTTTCGTAGAAAATTAAGAATTGTAGTAACTCCTAGAATAGAATTACTCTGGGGTATCGATAGAATATAAATTCAAACGCACTTAACAACAATTGTTTTACATTTAAGATTTACAAAACTCAGCATTAAACCTTTAATTCACAGTATATAAAAGCCTACAAAATAACGTTTTATGGGCAATAAATCGCTATAACAAAGGATTAATGGACTATTTTATTATTTCAGACCGAGTCACATTTAAACCGGAGAGTAAGTTTGGATTTGAGAAAATATTTGTGTTTAGAAAGCCTTCGGTTTGCTCTGGGTTGTAAAAAGATACCAAAATTGCATTTTATAAGACCAATCACGATCAAATCTTTATTTGCTCATATATGGTACATAAGATTTTAATCAAAAGGTTATTATATCCAACATATTCTGACCTAAGGTCGTGCAAATAAACATATAGTTTTGAAAAATTAAGTTAATGTTAATTTTTTTTATATGAAACAATTCATTAAAAGTATAGACTTATGCTTCGGCATTGGAGACGTATTTTTTGGAATTGATTTTAAAAGTTAACCATTCCAAATGTTCAATTTACATTTCAAAGCTTTATTTTACACCGAGAAAAGTTAGGGGTGGCAAAAAATGCAGTTTGGTATTCTTTTAGTACGGAATCCGGATAAAACCAAAGCTTAAAATCGCTAGAATAGCAGCACTAATGCTTTCATTTGTGGCCTACGTAGTGTACTATGGTACATAACAGTTAGTTTCATAGTACTTCACAATAATATTTTAACATTGGCAATAAAATCAATACGTATGTGTTAGGAAAATTAATTTCACGAAAATTTTATATTACATAATTATACGATATTTTTGCAGAAAAATATAATTAAACATTGTAAACTCAACGTTTTAACTTAAATTTATTTCATGAGGGGAGAAGTATTCTTGTCTTTATGTTTTGATTTAATATTGGAGCTAATATATGAAATATTGGTTAAAGTATTCAAAAAACGAATCAATGTTTTTCGTATCAGAAAAATTGATTTTATTTAAAAATATTGTTTTTGTTTGTCATCAATTTCTACAGACTACATATAGTGTGACACCATGGAAATATATAATGGTGTTATCACATCTATTTCAGTCTTTTGTTCTTGGTGTTTAGAAAAATATTTGTATGTATATGTGTTATGAGTATAAATTTATTACAGAAAGGATTACTTTTTAACCTCAACTTTTTAAACAAAAGCTGAGGGGTATCACGTTTTTAATTTAAGATTCCTATAGATATGGCGTCTCTCTCAAAGATTTTTATATTGATATCAGTTAGATTAGAAAACAATACTAATAATAATTATACCAAAACTAGATCTCTTGATAAAAATAAAATCGAATGCTATAGAATGTCGATATGTGGTGTAATATATATTTAAATTATAATATTAGATATTAAATGTAAACTTTGTATGCCCTGTGGCCAACGCTTTGTAACTCAGTGTCAATCAGTGACTGAGATTCTCTTTGAGTCCATAAAATAAATCCACTGCGAAATTTTAACTCGGGCGAAAATTAAGGAAGCGTTGCCTGCAGTCTAATTACAAGGAAAATGTTTGCAAAACTATTTTAATACTAAAATGTTACCGAATAAATCGAAAACATTTCTCATTAGATTTATCTTCAGTAGTTTTAGTTAAACTCACAAAACAATTATCGCGGTGTTAGTTTCATAACTAACTAAGATGTTGTTCATGAATGCAATAACGGTTTACGAAAATTCGTGTAAGGTTTCACCATCTCTTTGTTAAATGCATACAAGAATAAAAAAAAACACTTAATTATAAATAGATTAGTGTAGGCTCGTATAGTACAAGCAAGTAGTCCTGTATAGCATCATCAGTTCTACGAAAAATATTTTAAAGTAAGTATGATGCCTGAAGCGGTTGTACGCCTCGCAGACTGACCTTGCCGTCTGACACTCCGCGTCTACTTGAACGAGGCCTTAGACTCACCAGTGCGTTGTCTATCAATCAGAGTTAAGAGTTTATAAGAGTAGATATTCTTTAAGTGTAACTGACGCCCTCAAAACCTTCAGCGCCTTCAGCGATCCATAGTCTGTAGATAGGTGATTGAACTTCAAAGAGTCTACGTGTTTTGGAATGGTCAATATTACATGTAATAGGCCACTGAGCGGCTATGAACGACTCTAGCACTAGGATTACCCCTACATCAACTCATGATATAGAATTACATGCGACAATAGATAAAGAAAACATATACATATATAATAAAAAATCCATACAGTTTTACAAGGACTAATGTTAACAAAAATTCTGTTACTATATATCACTATTTTGACAATCTGAATAGAGTTTTACTTGTAAATATCTAACTTCTAAAATTAAAACACAGATAATACACCCGATCTATTTAGTTTTGCTACGATGTACTGAAAGCGATACGTTGGAACCTGTCGAACAATAATGGGCTTGGTTCGCGTATGTATGTATGTAGTAAGTTCTTTTTATACGAGCTATATATATGAGAGATATTACATCTCTTTCTAACACACAATTAAATTAATTTGGTGGTGTAAAAGACACAAACTAAAGACTATCCTAAGTTAAATAAAGTTGAGCCTAAAACTATTACAAATTATATAGTACATTGTTAACTGCTGTGATTTTCTATACAGTGGCTTTCAAAATAAATCGGTGTGTCATCGTGGAGTAGACAGAGTTTATTGGCATGTGAATACGTTAATGTTAAAGAGACTTATCAATATATGGGTCAAATAACTTAAGAGCTGTATATAATATTTTTCCAAAGATAGAGATTTATTGGTCAACAGATTTTGTCGTCTAGTCGTTATTTGGTAGAGTGAACAAAAAATATTTTCAGTAAACCGAACGACATTTTGTATAAAACGTTAATTGTTCCTTTTATTTAGATGGTATTTCATTGATTTTCAATCAATTTATTAATTCTAGTACTACATATTATAAACTGTAAAATTAAATGGATTCTAAATGTTCTCCTTTCTGTAACGTTGTCAGAATACTAGCAGTATTGCCACGCTGGAGGGCGATACGTATTTGTTGGGTTAAATATTAGCCAGCATTCCGGGAACGTGTCGCTTCAACAAGGCGTGCATGCAGCTATTTCTTTATGGATAACATTGGCCGCCGGTCCCCACGGCGCCAATGTAAGGCTAGCGCTTAATCAGCGGTGGAGAGTTTACGCTGATAAAACTAACAGAACTAAGAGGCGCAAATTTATAAAATAATTTGTACTTTATTGAACAATAAAACAACCTGTATTCAGGCAAATAAATCGAAAGACTAAAGACTGTCTCTACAAAAGCTGATAAGATTCTAAAATATCAATTCAATTATTTTTACAACGTTTTGAAAGCATTTTCCAGCTTTCAGGGTCAGTGATCTATAAATCAGATGTAGTATAATATTTATATAAAATAATAAATGGACGCCATGTATCTTTTTTCAAATACCTTCAGTTATCCATGATTCAAGACAAGTGTTCTAAGAAAGCTTGTTTCGTGATAATAAGAATTGGCTATGCATTTTGCTTGCAAAGCGTTACCGTAAAATTTGATCACTTTAATAAGATGCAAACAATCTGCAGTAAATATAAATATTGTGTACAATATATTTCTACGTTATGGAATGCTGTTGGTAGAAGTACGTTCAATTTTGTTTATGACTTTTATACAACAGAAAATCTAAAAGTTAAAGTTTCGTGTTATAACATTTTTTTATTATTTTTAGTAAACTACAAGAATAGGACAAAGCAAAGATAATAAATACCCTATATACATTAAAATTTTAATAAAATTTCAGATTAACATTATACAAATAATAATAACATTAATACATTTTTTTTTTAAATTTTATTAAATGAATTTTTATTATTTATTACATGAAATATCTACACCAGGCCAGCAGTTAATGGCAATAGGAATTATATTACTGCATCGATAAAAAGTGCCTGTAGTAACTATAGTATCCGGCATGAGTTGTCAGTACAGACGTGGTAGATCTTTTAGTGTCAAATGAGGTGTGCGGGAACTGTTTTGTCACGACTATTGAGTCGTCCAATATTGAAATGTGGTGCAATATACGGTGTATATTGTCTGTGAAACCAATTTCAGTGCACTTAACGTTGCACCTAAAATACCTTCTACGTTTGTGGTCACGACTTGTGCGGCTAATTCTATTTGTGTTCCCACTATAGCTATAGCTTTACTATTCACCAAGTGCAAGGGAAATAGAAGCGATCAAAGATGTTATGTTTCGATTGTTGTGATGATTTTTATTTCGTAATGCTAACCTCAAGAAAATAAATTTCGTTTTCTAGTATAATTATAATATTTGCGTCAACAAAAAAGAATCGTTAAAACTGATACCATTTCAAGTTGCAAAGAAACTAAAGACAAACTTCCTAAAAATGGTTTTCTTATCAACATCAAATTTGTATCAAAAGAAAAAATATAGGTAATTTAAATAGTCTTTTTGGGGAAAATAACACTGATTTATTTTAGTTAAACTTTTTTCATGACTTCGTGGCAAAGCAGTTTTATAACATAATATTTTCCCGAAAGAAAAAGTTTTCGCTGGCTTCGTGAAAAATTGGCACCCATAGCAAATAATGGGTTGGTAGTAGATTTATAACAAGGATTTTAAGTTGACTTTTATTATTTGGTAGAAGTATAAAAACAAAAATCGACTATTTACAGGATAAAAATAAGTCCCAGCTTTTTCTCATCTTCCATATTACGCCTTACCGGCTTATGATATAAACAGCAAATAAATCAAATTTATTGCTTAGGATGCACATTCAAGACTGGTTTTAATTAGAATGTCCGCCATTACGTGTTATCTAAAGCCGCCCATTAAACTATCTTACATTCTTAGTATACATTTAATATACAAATAAATTAAACGAACTTATGTATTTCAGTTATTTATATATCACGTTCATGATAAACACAGGGTTTATGTATTATTAATAATAAACAGCAAACAGTGCCAAAACCGCAATCACAACCAATCCAATTTAGATGCGAAAATTAGATGAACAATTTCCAAATACGTATCAATTTTAATAGGATTATCTGCAAAGCTTTGCTTGTGACAGTTTGTTTGACTATTTCAATCTAACATGATTTATTCGCTTATTAGAACGCTCGTAACATTCAGCCTTTTATCACAAATGAGCCACTGAAGACTATTCGTAAAACCGTTGCATTTTTGCCTATAAAATATTCCATGTTACTATGGATTCACGAAAATCCTAGTGGATTTTGGTGGTCACATCACTACAGCTTCTCCGTCTGCGTATTGTGTTCAATCCCTTTCAATATTTTTGTGATACAGTTGGATATATTTTTTTGTTAAAATTTGGGCAGGGATGTCCCCAGCATAATATTTAATTGGGTATTAAACTCCTTCTTAGACGATATCAATTAATGAAAAGAGTTAGTTTAAAAAGTCCGTAATTTTATGACGCAACAATTTTTCGTATTTTACAGTCAAAGCAAAGACAAACCAGTTTAAATTCTGTTCCTAACGTAATAGAGATATGGCTCATAGACAATTTTTTGTTTAACATTTTAAATTTTGGGTCCACAAGCAAACCTACATCGGTTTTACAGATTTTTTTACGGCAATAGTGATAATGGCATTAGACCTAAAACTAAATTATAATTAACAGCTTATAGAGCGTACCTAGTGTATTTAATTTAGTCATCATAGAGTTAGATTTAGACGTGTCTACAATACTTATCTTAGTGAAATTGAAAAGTAATGTTAATTAGTAAGTTATACTAACCAAAAACATATAATATGGTTGTAAGTAGTTATATTAATATAATAACGGGAAAGGAAAGTCTGAATTTATACCTCTACTTTTAAGACGTATTAACTATGAATTAATATTATTATTAAGTTAGTACTATTCCTATTATCTAGACCTTATCTATGACAGGTAATCATTGACAAGGTCGGTGCGCACCGGACATATGTGTTTAGTACTTAAGTTTATTTTTAAAGTACAGATGGAGTGAATCTTATCTTTAAGATAGCTACATACTATATTACTTATAAAAAATATGGAGACATAATAATATTAACTTGAGACATTTTTTACGACAACATGAACAAGCCAATCGAAGTCTCGAATGTTGTCTGTAAGTTCATGCGTTTATTGAATCCTTGATCCATCTTTTCTGTTCACTCTATTTTGAATGGTAATTCCAAAAGCCTTGTCACTCTATTAATTAAACAGTATAAAGTCGACAGTATTTTGTCGGTAAGCTTTTAAACAATACAGCATTAGTTCGACTAAGAATTTGCGATACAACTTCACAAAGTTCTCGGAGCCAATAAAATCTTAAGATATTTTGTCGTTCGTAATGCGACGAATGTAGTATACTAGCAGCATTAAGTTTTACATAAATATTCCACAAAGAGTAGGTACGACCACCATGAGTTCATTCCTAAGATTTGGTAAGATACGAAATCAATTTAAAATATCTCACATTTCATTTCTTTTATTGTGTGTGTTGTTTGAGATGTAATTATTGTTTCAGTATTTATTATTACATCTCAAACCTCACACGTTAGAATAGGATACAACATTTATGTTACTAAAAATTTTACATAAAATTAAAGAGAATTTGGTACCTACCACGACTTACATAACAGAGTTGATGTGGAGATGTCAACTCTAATATAATTTATTTCTGTGTTGAATTATTATTCACCACAGAAAAAAACAAGTTGTAAAATGCAGCACAATCACATAGAAGATAGCATCGAATAGACTCTTGGTTACCCGTTGGTTACTTGGAGGCTACCCTCGTTTTAATACAGGCGCCTGTTTTTTGCAAGTACATACGTACAGAACATTTTAAATGTTCTGTACGTATGTACTTGCAAATGCGATAATGATCATTCCTTATATGATTTGCAACTTAGACCTTGTTTGTGTTTACCATTAAGTTGCACTACAGCAAAAAGCGTACAAGGTCTCATAGAAAAAAAAATAGTATTAACTCATAACTCATGGTCTAGGATGTAAATTTTGGTGGCTTGCTACGTTCACAACGTTAAGCCTGGCAATATTCCAAATCTATAACTGTCAACTGAAGACAAGTTACAACAACCTTAAGTAGGATTTTCTAAGATTAAATATGGTCATTTCGTTCACATTTTTTTTATTTATTTGACAACGCCCGCACCATGGTATTAATCCCTGTGTCGTGGGGTACTTCACAAAAATATTATAATTGTCAGACATAACAGCGGGACAGCGGGAATTGAAACTAGAACACAAAGGACAAGGCGAGTGCCTTAACAGCTGCGCCTCACGTTTAGTATTTCTACAGAGTATAATAATATATTTAATGTTTTGTTTTTCCTGTAAATAATTTTATTTGTCTGTATTAGAATATATATATTCAATTTAAAAGTAATTGAAAATACCCCATTTGGACTTAAATGAATTTGCAAAACTCTGTAAATAATTAAATTTTTAATTTCATTTCCCTGATTTTTAAAGCTTAATTTATATAGCCTTTGGTAGATTTATTAAGTTCTACATTTGGGATGACAATTATTGAATTTAACAGTATATATATTCAGTAACTAATAACTTCATGGTGTAAAAATCGCTGCTGAAAATGAAAGATTCCAACTACACTCACTACATTAACCTTGGCAGTGTGCCAAAGCAGGAACTGTCAACGGAACACAGGAAACGGGACCGCTGCTTTGATTCCATTGTTATTCCTATTGACAGCGTACGGTGGCGACAGTTTGCTTAATTGTCTCTTTTGTTTTGTATGTCTTACTTGAATAGAGATACGTACAAAAGGTACTTACTACCTTTAGTTGTTACTTCTATGTCTTCAAGTTCAACTGACCTGCCTGTTCAACCCTTTTGTTTCCTTGTTCTCTGAATTAATTTACTGGTGTAAGTACTTATATTTTACAAAATACGCTGCAACTTATTAGAGATTTTATGGAGTGGGTCTGTGCATGAATATTTTTATGAGCAGGAGTACCCGTGCTCATAAAATATCAGTAAAGGTAATAGTAATAATGTGTGTCGTCCTCAAATAATAACACCGCTAACATGCCGAATGACGTCCAAGGGTGGACGTCATTCGGCATGATGATGATAATAAATAGCTATGATAGGGTGATACTAAAATTTGTTTTTACAAAACAAAAAAAAAATTTGGTAAACACACACTTTAGTATGCCGAATAATTTCCAGCAGTGGACGTCATTCGGCATTATGAGGATGATGATAACAAATAGCTATGATAGGGTAATACTAAAATTTGTGTTTACAAAATACAAATTTTAGTATACCAAATGACGTTCTCTGCCGGACTAAAGACCCCTCCGAAAGGTTTTCAGTATGGAGTTGTGTCTATTATTTGGAGGGATATGCCATAACCACCACGTTTTGCAGACGGGTTGGCGATCGCAGTATCATGGTCATAGTAGACAGAAAGACGCTGCTGCCCGTTCTCTGTTAGATGTTCCCTCGGGATGAGTTTCACCCCCTCCACGGGATGTGAAGGGGTGACGATATTCAATGCCATCATCCACACTGCACGTTTGGAGCTGTTTGTACTTAGTAATAAAGTACTAGAGGGCTTTTACCCATGGATGTGCCATGCACCTATGCTGGAAGGATTGAAAGGTATCCTAAGAAATTATGTTACCGTTTCCTTTGATGCTAAGTTATGTTGCGGGGCGAGTTGGATGTGCTATGATGATTCATCGCGGCGAGGAGCTGTGCGGGCGCCTACTGTATGTACTCTTATTTGCATCCATAGCACGTATCCAGAGCACACATTAATCCATATAAACAACAAAACTTGAGAGGTATCAAGGGACACCCGGATGGAACGAAGTTATGTACAAAAAACCTGTATACACTCGACAAAAATAATCGTCGCGACACCACACTGTTCAATGCGAAATAGAAATGAAAATATCTGGCTTGCTTTCTATAAGAGAGAGAGAGACAGACAGAGAAACATGCGCACACCGCACAGCTGCAAAAAGTGTCGTGACAACTTTTCGTAAGAATCTTTTCCGTCTAGCCCCCTTTCACAATGCGCGATAAGGAACTTTGCTAAGGTGAACCCGTTTCCATCAGTGCTTAGCTTATATGGGTGTCGTATGTTGTTTTGAACGCCGCTGTTGCAACTTGCGACACACGCCATTGCGATTTTTTCCCACTGTCTCACAGGTCGGAAGCTCATGGATTCGAATGAAATAGTCGCGCAAGACGCTGATTTGAAAAACATTTTGACTGCCTCATACAATCGGATGCTTATTATTATTGCGAGTTATTTAGTCATAAGGTGTACAGGAAAATATTCAAGCAGAAATTCAATAAAAAACGGCAGATTTGGTGTCAACCAACATTTAATATTATTATTAACAAATTGTAACAATCAAAAATATTAGAACCTCAACTGTGCAATTTAGCAGCACATACCTGGTGGAAAAGCACCCTTCTGCGGTTGGAACGGTGGCCCTTCCTCCATAGTAATGGATTAATGAATTCTGTTGACAAAAAAACACTCAATAATAATAATATCCTGGGGCATTTTTTACACACGGCCATCTGATCCCAAACTAAGCAGAGCTTGTACTATGGAAACCAGATAACTGATATACTACTTTCCTTTTGTAAATACATACTTATATAGTTAAATTACACCCAGACTCAGGACAACCAGACATGTTCAGGTACACAAAAATCTGTCCTGGGTGGGAATCGAACCCACGACCTCCGGCGTGAAAAGCAAGCATTTGCCAACCACGCCAACAGGCTTGATAAAACTTAATAACATGTAGTGCATTTAATAAAATCAAAGTGCGAGAAAGTAGTGGATTTTATTCTTAGAACATAACGACACTATGTTCCTGTTAGTCCCTGGCTTATAGAAACGAGATTTTATCCTGTCGCTCAATGACTTTCTGTCGATAAATGTAAACTGCTCGAGTTGGTACTGAGATTGTAACTGTAGGTAGGCTTTATATAATAAAAACCCTTTATAGTCGATATCCTCTATGAGCTAATAGAGAATGTCTACCAATCTTTATTTTTACATGCTATTCAATTTTTCGATTATCGCCTAGGGTAAAAACTAAAACGATAAGAACAGGTTTACATTAGGCGTTGTGAAACGCGCGTTGACAAAGCGGGCGCGCTTAGTAACGCTAGTATTATGAATAACTAGCTGTACCCCACGGTTTTACCCGCGTTAAACTTTATAAATAATAGCCTATGTGTTAATCCAGGGTGTATTTTGAATTATTTATTTTTCAGGCCAAAGATGGAAGTCACATCGCAAATTTCTCACACCCGCATTCCATTTGAATATATTACAGAATTTTCTGCCTGTATTTTGTAAAAACCAGCGTATATTGACACAAAAACTACGGAACATGTCTGATGTGCAGAATGTCGATTTGTTCCCTATTGTTGCATTGACCGCATTGGATAATGTAACAGGTAATATTCTTATATTAGCTGTGCCCCGCGGTATTACCCGCCGTAAATTTTATACATTTTAGCCTATGTGTAAATCCAGGGTATCGACTAACTCCATACCAAATTTTATTAAAATCGCTCCAGTCGTTTACGACGTGAAGAAGTAACAAACATACACACTCACTCACTCACAAACTTTTAATATTAGTGTGATACATCTAAGACACTAAAGCGCGTGCTTTATGTAAGCGTTCGTCAGATGCGCGTTGTCAGATTACTCTAGTTCACTGAACATATATTTCACAAATGTATGTTAAATTGCAGGATTTCTCTGTTGTCTATAGCTCTCAAGTCATCTTCTTCTATTTGACAAACCAACATGACACTACACAACCACAACCATTACTACCAAAACTGCAGAGGACTTCGTACTAAGCTCCACACCTTATTTATAAATATTTTATCATTTTCTTATGACGTAATAGTTCTCACGGAGACATGGCTAATACCCACCATATCTGACAGTGAATTCATTGACGATAGGTATCTGGTGTTTAGATGTGACCGTGACCGAAGTATTACGGGAAAACGAGATGGTGGCGGTGTGCTCATAGCCGTTTTGAAAACGTTACGACCTTCTAACGTTTTGATGCGCGCCTCGCATGCTGCTATTGAACACGTATTGGTGCAGCTGCCCGCGTCGCGGCCCTCTAAGCGCCATTTTATTAGTGCAGCCTATTTACCGCCGAATTCACCGGACCACTTGTATACATCACACTTAGATATTTTGCAAGACTTCATTAACGACACTAGTACTGACGCAGTTTTCGTATTAGGTGATTATAATTTACCAGGCCTAAACTGGTTGGACCGTAGTGGAATAAACTATGTGATTCCACAAGCGACAGATACAATAAGCAGTTTTTTCAGCAATTTTATTTCTTTTACTAATACTTTTCAATACAATACAATAAGGAATAATTTAGGACGCATACTTGACTTGTTTCTGTCAAACGTTGACTGCGAGGCCAAAACTTGTCTACCACTGTTACCTATTGATACTTACCACCCCGCCTTCTTGGTAGTAACGTCGCTAGATACAAAAGTTATACCAATGAAACGGCAATTATATACTAAACATAATTTTTATAAGGCCAAATATGATTTAATTAATAACGAGCTGTGCAAATTAGACTGGAATCAATTGTTATACGAGTCGTCAGCTCATCGAGCGGTTGAAATATTTTATGATAAAATTTATAGTATTATCAAAACACATGTTCCATTTACTCGCATAAAAAAATCACGTTTTCCAGTGTGGTTCTCTCCTGCCCTAATTCGCATTTTCAAAACCAAGGAAAAAGCTTGGCTAAAATGGAAAATTTATTCCAATGCATCGGATTATGAAAGTTTTTCAGTCCATCGTAAACGTTTTAAGTCTGAATGTGTTACATGTTTCGCAAGATACATGAAATCGGTTGAAGACAGCATCCCGCTTAGTATAAAACATTTCTGGACTTACGTTTCTAATCGAAAAGGCAGAGTGGAGATTCCAGCGAGCATGTATCTTGAAAATCTTAATTCTAATAATCCGACTGATATATGTAATATGTTTTCAACCTATTTCACTTCTGTTTATGAACCCTCGACCTTAGACCCCATGACGTGGCAGTCACCTAGTGCATATGCAGATAATTCGCCTTGTATCTCTGACATCTACTTACCAGTCGATACAATACATAACGCGATAAAAAAACTTGACTCGACTAAAGGTTCAGGTCCTGATGGCATTCCACCTATCTTTATAAAGAAAATCGCAAATAACATAGTCCTTCCACTCCATATTTTATTTAATAAATGCTTGCGCGAGGGGACTTTTCCCGATATTTGGAAACGGGCTAATATCACACCGGTGTTTAAGAGTGGTGACAAATCAAGTATAAATAATTATCGTCCTATTTCGATACTCTCCACCTTGTCGAAACTTTTCGAGAGTCTTGTACATGGCGCATTATACTCACAGATTCACAACCTTATAGTTCGTGAACAGCATGGATTTGTGAAACGTCGTTCAACTTACCAATCTAATGGTTTTTACAGATTATTTATTTAAAAATATGGATGGACCGATTCAGGTTGACGCTGTGTACACCGATTTTCGGAAGGCTTTCGACAAGGTGGACCATAAATTGCTTCTAGATAAAATTGCTTATAATGGTATCCGTGGCAACCTATTGCGTTGGTTCATGGCTTACATATTTAATAGATCACAAAAGGTGGTTATTAATGGCTTCCAATCTAACCCAATTATCGTCACATCTGGTGTGCCCCAAGGCTCAATAATTGGGCCACTATTGTATACTTTATTCGTTAATGACATTAAAACATGTTTCATCCATTCCCAATTTCTAATGTACGCCGACGATATCAAAATTTACAAGACATGCAAAACCATACAAGATTGCCTACTTTTACAGGAAGACTTAGATAGACTTTCTCGATACTGTTTACAAAATAAACTTCAGCTCAGCTTACCCAAATGCAATATAATTACTTTCACAAAAAACAGAAACATTATAACATTCGATTATAATCTATGTGATATTAGTCTACAAAGAGTCGACCGTATTAGAGATCTTGGGGTCTTAATCGACTCAAAATTACACTTCGACTGTCACATAGATAATGTCATTAATAAAGCGTATCGTATGTTTGGATTTATAATGAGATCGTCATCTGACTTTAAAAGACCGTCGACATTTTTACTTTTATATAAAACCTTAGTACGTTCTCAATTGGAATACGCAGTCCCGATTTGGAGCCCTATTTTTGACGTTTACATAAAAAAACTAGAAATTCTACAAAAAAAATTTCTGCGATCTATGCACTATAGATGCACTAAGTCTAGAATACCATACACAGATTTATTGGAACGCTATAAACTTCAGAGCTTACAGTCCAGACGTAGTTTACTGATGGTCATGATGCTTCATGGTCTTTGTAATAACAAGTTTGATTGCACTGACATCACTAACAACTTATGTTATATTGTACCTAGAACTGTAATGCGTCGAGAGGCACGCGTGCCCCGGCTGTTCCACACCGCGCGGTGCAGAACTCACGCTGGCGCACGGGTGCCTCTCCGACGCATTGTGGAAACGTATAACACACACTTCCACGATTTGGACATTTTTGCACTATCGCACTTTAAGTTCAAAAAAATGGCTACTGAACTACTAAAATAGTTATAGTTAATACCTACTCACTAGTACCTACATAGGTACTTCTCTGCTTATACTACCTATTTTTTAAATTAATTCGCGGACATTGGTGTGGGTTACACGTTTACCTATTCTTAAAATTTATATTTAAATAATTTAACTATACCTAATGTGTAACTGTTTTATGTCCCAATAAAGTAAAAATAAAAATAAAAACATTTGAAATAATATCACCTAACCGTTAGAAAACCCCCGACTCCGACTATAATTACATAATTTTGGAAAAGAACTGACACTCTTACACTGCTTGACCGATATTGACCAAACATCGCTAAGAACCACAAGGAAACTCGCTTTTCGTTTCCAATAAAAAATGCATCGAGATTGTCCGTTTGAGAGCTACGATGCCACATACCGACACACACACACACATACATACACACACACACACACAGATAGAAATCGACATCAAACTTAGACACCCCTCTTTTCGCGACGGGGGCTAAAAATGAAGATTATACAATCATAAAATGTGTCATATTATAATAGGACAGATTGTATGACCATTTTGATTATGATTTAACTTGTTTCAAATTCTATTGTTTATATTAAATTGATTTACTATAGATATGTCTTAAAAGTTCAGTTTTATTTTAAAACTTTATTTGACTAGTATAAATTTATAAATATTTTGGGACAACTTATTCACTGCTATCTGATCCCAAATAGCCAGAGTTTGTACAGACGCCAGCACATCCAGGTACCCCAATCTGTCACATTTCTTTTATAGACTTTCAATTTTATTCCAGAAGTATAAGGTTCACTTTCAATTGGGGAAATTTGACAAATGGGGGTAGCTTCATGTGCTGGCGTATGTACTATGGCAACTACACAACTGATAAATGCGGTCGCCAACTCGCATTCCAAGCGCGGAGACTATGGCAAACCCCTGCAAATGTCAAAGTTATAGAAACCTTTGGAAGAGGCCTAAATCCAGCAGTGGGAGATATCAGTCTGATGATGATGTACGGGAAATTTATCTATACCTACATATAATAAAATCGTAGGAAAGTCTGTACATAGAATATTTTTAAAAAAGGATACTTGGGGCGTGATCAGCTATCGATATCGAAGCCAAAATTATAGTTTTTAGAATTATTGTCTGTTTCTCTGTATATATGTCCGGGCTAAACTCAAAAAGTAATGCATGGATTTACTTCAAATTTTGCTTGAATATTACTAAGAGGTCGGGTCAACATATAAGCTATATATTATCACGCTATCACCTACGGGGGAGGAGCTGTGATATTTTATAAAATTTAACGCGGGTAAAACCGCGGGGCACAGTTTAGTATAAAATAAGTTAACATATTTGATAATGTTCGTATGAGCATGAAAAATGGCCCTATCTCAGATTTACTACGTACTGGTCTTTTGATAAAAATAGTATTGTTGGAGTAAATCAAGTTCCAACTTTGACATTCAATTTGGAAACTTTATTGTTTTACTTGTTTAGTTTTATCAAATTGGACGAACAAAGAGCTTTTGCGGGACCCAGTTCTTATTGTTTTGTTTTAAGCACCGAAATTGTGACACTTTAGTGAACTCTTTACGTAGACAACGCGCCCCGAGGCAGAGCGTAACAAATTAATACTTATATATTATTTGTCAAATTTATCAGATAGTAAATAAATAATAAATATCTTTGGACAACCAAAACACAGCCGTCTGATCCCATAGTAGACACAGCCTGTGCTATGGCAACCAGTTAACTGACAAACATACAATAAATTACTTTTATTATTTATATTCTAAAAAGCAGTACAATACATGCATACAATATTAATACTAGGTATATAGTAAAATCCATGCAAAATAACGTGGACAAGTCGCAATTATTGCGTTTGTAAGGTTTGTAAGGTTTTTAAGACTTAAATTACCGAAACTGCGCACTGGCTGAGTTTCTCTCGTATTGTGTAAAACTGTGATTATCTTTATTAAGATATACATATATTTAGTATCACAAACATGTATTCAATAAACGATATTTATCTGAAAATGTTCACATAATAACATTATATATATATATACATATATATATATATATATATATATATATAATTCACAATGCAGTGGTATGCTATGTCGTATTAAATATATCAACTTAAACCAACATTATACAGTAATTCAATTCTTTCCTTACTATATTACCTACAGCTATAAGACTTTTTCATCATAAGTTTACATTCGTAACGGACCAATTCATACGTATAAAAAATAAATTAAACCCAGACACAGAACAAATAAACGTTCATAACACAACGATTTGTCGTGGGTGGGGATAAAACCCACGACGTCTGGCGTAGCAGGCAGGGTCACTAACCGCTAGACCACTCAAGTACTTGAAGAATTTTTGAAAAATAACATATTTTCTTCATATTCTATCTCTCATATTTTCCAACATCGGCTAATATTTTTCAGAATATATATTCTGTAAAAGATTGCTTTCCGTTGTTTTGATTTACGACAAGTTTGTCTGCCGTCAAACACCCAAGGGGGACTGAACTCTTCAACTTAACGAGTATTATGATATCGTTTTTAACTTCACATGTTTACGGTTTACTTACGCTTTGAATTTGAAATAATATACTTATATTTAGTTTTAAAATATAGGTACTTCAAAAAACTAGATCTAAGATATTTTGTAATAATTTTAAAGCTGTAATATTCGAAAAAAAATGGCACCTATCATCTTCATAATGTCAGCTGACAAAACTTCCACTGCTGAACATGGGTCTCCCCCAAAGATCTTTCCCCAAAGACGCAGTTGCCGGTCTTGTCCTAACCGTATCCAGCCGCTACCAGCGTCTCTCACAAGATCGTCGGTCTAACTTGTAGGGGCGCTGCCTATGCTGCGTCTGCCGCTCGCGATTCTTTTCTGCCTCAGCGCGTTCTACGAGCTAAGACAATTATAGCTATGGGTACCGACGGCCCTTAGAGTAAAGTAATTATTTTAGAAATTAGTCATACAAATTTCAGAGTTTGTGTTTGTATATGTAAGGTCTCATAAACACAATCTATTGTATTTATTTAGTAGTTGGATATTTTTATACACTTGTATTTGCACGTGTGGTGTAGTGGCAAAGGTGGCGGCGTCGCAAGCACCTCAGCACCTTCGAGATTCGGTTTGAATCCCGCGCGTACTACTACGCTGTACGTGTCCGTGAATCGCATGTTTATAAAGTTCCCCGCGATTCAGGGACCTAATAAGAAATATAATTAAAACATTCGCTTTATCTCATAATCAAGTTTGTCGGTTAGTGTTGTAATACAGATGCTATTGACTTATTCGTCTTTATTCTATGGGTGGTGATTACCCTGGTAATAGAGTTTTAGGCAAAACCCCACACATGGTAACCATATAGAAATCTTAGGGGAGGCTTATGTCCAGCAGTGGTCTACATCAAGCTGATGATGACGACGAAAACATATTATAGATAAATTACACCCAGACACATACCAAATAATCGTTGTCACCACAAAGATTTACCTGAGTGGGCATCAATCCAACGGCTTAGCAGTCACTTAAACATAGTATAAATAACTATCTAAACTTTCACTAGGTATGGGCATTGACATATAGCTGGAATACTCCTTTTCAATTCAAAATAAATTCAAAAGCCCTGAAGTAAATACAATTTAACTATGCACCACATACATTTTGAATTTTTTAGATCGATCGACTACGTTATAGATTCCGGATGGGAATATTTATGATAATTGCTTTCTTTATGCTATGGGCTGCTGTTAGCCAGAAAGAAACTACTGGCAAGCTTTTATTTTCATCATATTTTACATCAGAAGACGTGCACCGCTGATCAAAGGCATATGCCAATATCAACGCTATACGCTTACGCTTGGCAGATAGACTGGCTATCACAGTATGATGGTTATTAGTATTCAGAGAGATGCTGCTACCAGTTATACATATATCCCGTCGGGATTACTTCTTCCCCCTCTACGAGATTGGGTAGCGATGGTCGTCACCATGAGCACACAGCACATATACAAGTAAAATACAATATGTGGGTTAATATACACTGGATGGAATAAAAATGATTTCTCCTACTCTATGAACAAATGGTAGTGTACATTCACGCATATTTGCCGCTACTCGGGCTTAATTAAAAAGTTATACGAGGCTAGCCAGAGATTACACAACACAATTAAAATAGACCAGTCACCGCAAGCAGTACTTCTTCATGGTTATGGAATTCAGGTACACAGCCATCGCCTTCTACGCCATATTAGAGGGTTGGAGAGAAACCCGCCTTATAGCACAAAAAGCAGAATATCAAAAGTTATTCCTGTCTTACAGGCCGGCAACCCACTTGTGGCATGGACGGCAGTGGTTAGCGACCATCAGGTGTCCAACTTGCTATCATACAAAAAAGTTAAAACCTGGTTTTGAACGTGCCCTCTATTAGTCAGCTCATTCTGAAAAGAAAATTATTATATATTTTCTTTTGTTGTCTGCCACTTGACAAGATTTAAATACTGCTTAGTATTTAAAACATCTTAATTTCATGTTGATTTTTAATCGTTGACATAAACTGCAGTGACTGATGGATAGAAGTATGGACCCGCACCATAAGGATCCCTCTTTACCATTTTGGTGCGGAACCCTACAAATCAGCACTGATATGTTCCACAATTATAGATACATTCAATAGATAATATTGCATCATAACGTAACCGACCTCGTTCTATATTGCAATATCCCCAGCGACTGTCAAACTAGCGATATACCCGACATGTCCGACGTTACCCGTCGCCATGTTTGCTTCCCCGTCATTCTTCCCCGACATCGTCCCCGTGGACTGGAGCTGCGAGAGTTCCATTTTCAAAGTTTCAAATCGTTTAAGTGGAACATTTACGTAAACGACGTTCCAAGTCCAATATTTTGTATTGCAGCTATTCTAACTGAACCTAAAGTTCGAAATTTGATTTAAAATATGAAATCTTACTTTCGAAACCTAGACTTAAATTCGAACGTACAGTTCTCCAAACTTTACGACAATCAAAGATTTTTCAAATCATGATATGAACAATACATAAAATAACAATTTAAATTAAGTGGATTATGTAAAATTTAAAAATTTGTTTTAGTCATTAAGTTAGTTACGACTGCATGTGTGGCGCAGCGGCTAAGACAGTCGCGGGATCGAGTCCCACGCTAAAAAAATATTTTTGTGACTCATAAATAGTTGTTCTGAGTCTGGATGTAATTTGCATCCGTTTATTACATGTTTATAAAGTACCCCTCGACACAGGGATTAGATTCCCTAGTACGGGCGTTGTCTTAAAAAAAAATATGAGAATGGTTTTAGGCATTACTTTGTGGTTTTAAGGTGAAACTTGTTTACATCGCTTCAAATTTGTTCGTCCATATATTGCATGTCGCAATAGCACCGTATAGCATTTACACTATAACTCATTTGTGCAAGTGCTCCATGGTATTTGTGTATTGATATAAATGTTATCATAATTATACACACACAAATGATTTGGTATTTTCCCCCTAAGCTGTGGCCCGAACCCCATAAGGGTGCCCTCAGGTATTACTTGCTTCGAGTAGTGCTTACAAGTGTATGTTAATTCCCAAGTGCTGAATAAATTTCATTATTTCATTTCAACTCTTTGCATACTCGCACTTTTTTTACACTTTACCTCATAATAATACATCAAGAGGCTGACAAAACCCAATATAATAACCCTTATAATATCCCGAAATCCCTATATGTACGGGTCTAAAGTGAACAGAACACTAAAAAAATAACGCGGGTAAAACCGCGAGGTCATCCATACATCATTAATCTATTCATCCATATATTCATACTCACAAACATTCGCATTTATAATATTAGAAGGATAACAATTTAAAATAAATAATATTTTTTATGATTCCTTTGATCATTTTTTAGAGGAGACTGTGATTATTTTGTAATGAGCCTATTTTAAATTCAAAGAAGTTCAGAGAAATGTATTATGATTTTACATAGGTATATATCTTTTTGGCAAGGTGAATCTAGTAGCTGGCTAAAAATTTGCAGGTAAAAATCGAATTTTGGCTCTTGCCCTTTAACAAATAGGCTTTCACTTTTACGTCCTACTAAGAAAGTCGGTCGCCGACGGTCACCGTAGCCTAGTTGGTAGTGTTCCTGCCTACGAAGCTGGTGGTCCTGGGTTCGAATCCCGGTAAGTGCAAATATTTGTGTGATGAGCACGAATATTTGTATCTGAGTCATGGATGTTTTCTATGTATATAAGTATTTATCTATCTATATAAGTATGTATATCGTCGCCTGGTACCCATAGTACAAGCTTTGCTTAGTTTGGGGCTAGGATGATCTGTGTGACATTGTCCCGAGATATTATTATTAAAGTTCTGAGAGGTTCGCTACCACCTATGTGCCACACTACAAGCAGCACAGATAGCGTAATCAACTCCTCGATAATAAGTCTCAGTAATTGGACCATGCTCTATCTCAGATCAGAGGATGAAACCGACACAAAGAGCTTGTTTGGTTGGCCATTGTTTCGTACTTAAGAGGTTTGTTCTCGACAATCGGATTAGCCGAAGCAAAAATATTAAGGCTGCCTTTTATTTATTTTGGGAGCTTAAAGGCTTTGCAAATGCTGGTATTCAGCCTTCGTGTAATTAATAATACTGCCAGGAAGTTATCTGAAATTACTAAAACTCTCAATAAGTTTAATTATATTATATCCTATAATATAATTTTAATTATATATACACCGTAGCCTAGTTGGTTGTGCTCCTGCCTACGAAGCTGGTGGTCCTGGGTTCGAATCCCGGTAAGTGTAAATATTTGTGTAATGAGCACGAATATTTGTTTCTGAGTCATGGATGTTTTCTATGTATATAAGTATTTATCTATCTATATTAGTATGTATATCGTCGCCTGGTACCCATAGTACAAGCTTTGCTTGGTTTGGGGCTAGGATGATCTGTGTGACATTGTCCCTATATTATATAGACAAATTTATTTTATGAATAACTAGCTGTTTCCCGCGGTTTACCCGCGTTAAAGTTTATAAATTATAGCCTATAGCTGTAACCTGCGCGCGTTGCTAGGCCGCCAACTCAATTAAATTGGAATGATAGTCCCGCTGTCTGTTGAAGATACGTACCAACTCGGAAACATTTGTGGGCTCAGGAGCAACACTTTGCTGAAGATCATCATAAAATAGTCAAATGCATAGTTTACGATTCTATGAAGACATAGAGACATAGATTAAAATATTATAGGCTTAATTTTGGACTGCCAACTGGAGTAAGTGTTTGCACACTTACTCCAAATGCAAATACAAATACAAGTACACTCGATATTCCCTCGCTCTGATAATCAGATTCCATGGTTGTCTGACTGACGACTTGTAACGGTGCCAATATTCGGACACCGGTCTACTACTGGGTGTGTCGCTACTCTATCTGCCCAGAAATATTCCTATATCAATTCTTGGTCTAACCAGGAGTTTGATCAGAGCCTCATTATCGAGCCAGTCAACAAAGGGTGTTTGATCAAATCTAACTTACCAAAAAATTCATCGCCCTAGTTTTGTTTCATGATCGTCATCATATCAGCCTAATGACGTCCACTGCTGGACAATAGCCTCCCCAAAATATTTCCACAATGGTGTTGAGTCCATAATTTGGGGGAGGCTGTGGGCTGTGAGCGTCTTTCGGCTGATATGACGATAATAATGATAAAGTTTGACTCTCACTCATCATGTATGGGAATCAAACTTACAACTTCATAATAGTAAATTTAATGTCGAGGCCACTGAGCTATTACTACTATATCTATGATATTCTTTAATTAATTCATTAAATGAAATGTATTTAGATTTTATCATGATGATTGAAAAATACTTAGACACTTTATTTCAAAATCATTATGATCTCTTATCTCCGTCTTAAAAAAACGTATTACCTAACCTTTTGATCGATTTTAAGCTCTGACTCTAATTTACCCTATACTCTGAGGACTGAATCTATCTAAAATAATTATCGATGTATTAAACATGGACTAAAATAGCGTCACTTTAGAACATTAATAATAGATGTTGAGCTAAGTTCGCATCTTACTTAGTTCAAGTTAAATAGACTTTTCTACAAGTAGTCTACTTAGTATTTCAATATAAACTCAAATTGGATTGAGACCAAAGCATTTTAGATAAATTTCTACTGCTAAAACTGTCTCGTTCTCCACACATAAGTGTGAAAGAGAAAACAATAATAAAATCAACAAATATCCAGGTTACGTATGCTTCTTCAATTTTCTTCAAGGTTCTTAGCTTTGTTTGGTTAACACTAGAGCGGAGGCGCCCCTATAAGTAGCATGAGAGCGCGCGTGGGGTACATGTGACCCCTGATATCTTTAATATCAGTGTACTCAGCCTTATGCTATCGAATTAATAAAACACTTAATATTAAAAAGGAACTATACTTATAATCACATTTTGATTTGTTTAATTGATCACGAGTTTTTTTTAATAATTAAACTACAGAAACAAAAAAATCGACAATAATACAAGTATTTTTTTCATCGCTTGGATTATAATCAGCCTTGTATTTTACAAACATTAATTGGTATATTTTTATTTACTTTAGTGTCAGTCTGGACATACCATCACCTGATCCTGATCTGCAAATCCATATTTAATACAGTAAACGGGCCCTACCCCTCAGATATACATAAAAGCAGCTCTCCTTAATGTGTTCTTCTTCCAAAATATGGTTTTCCGCTTCGCTGTCACTAATTTCATCACTGACCAGTGTTTATTCGAGCCATGATTGTATAAAATCGTCCGGTGGTAACGGCATATTACATTTTTTGGCAATAAAGTAAATCATTAAGGGTTATAATGTACATCATTTGACAAACAAAAGCAATTATAATATAAATAAATTCACAAACAGAACATAAAAGCCAGTCATAAAAAAATAATACTAACCACAGTCAATATTGCTGAAAAAAGTTCCCCGAGCGCTCGCGTGGGACCATGTGTACCCCAAACAACTTCTAGCACTCACTGCGCATGCGACCGTACCGAGAGCTACTAAACACAAAGATGTGTTTATAATTAAAGCTTAGCTAGGCACTCAAGGTAAAAGAAATTCGCCTCGCAAAGTTATTGGTCAAAACAAAACACTGGGGTACGTATGACCCCGCGCGTCCGCTCTAGTGTAATATCGATTCAGCAGTGTAAGAGTATCAGCTCTTTTCCAAAATTATGTAACTGTAGTTTGCATCAAGGGTGTTCTAACGGTTACGTTATCTCACCCTTAATATCACAAGAAGACAATCTAACTTGGCTAAGGCAAGATCGTGTTCAAAACCTACATAGACTTACGCCTTTCCGTTTTCTCAAGCGCGTGTTAAGGCATCAATCTTCATGTGGAGTTTTTAATTACAATTTTATACAATACACGATAATAAGCAATTTATATTCAAACCCATCACTAAACGTGACGGAAGTTTGCAATTCTGACGTCATCAGGATATCTATCGCTGTGCCAATAATATTTATATTAGTGAATTAGATATCACAAATGGGCGGAATAGAATTAGAGAGGTAAATAGAAATGAGAACATATTATAATTTATTTATTTAAAGGGAACCAACTAAATACATACACAACATTAAACAACATTCATTGATACAACTTTAAATTTGCATGCATTTAAATTAAAGGAGAGCACGGCATTATTAATTAAGATTACGAAAGTACATCATAAAAATAACTGTTTTAAGTTCTATAATCTAAGATAATTTATTTGAAAAATAATAGAAGAAAGACGAAGAAGTAGATATAATACCAACTGATACTAAACTAAGCTGAACTTGTATTATGGAAACCAGATAAAGGATATAGTAAATATACTACTTTTCTTTTGGAAATACATACTTATATAGATCAGACCAGACTCAGGACAAACAGACATGTTCATGCACACAAATACCTGCCCTGGGGCTCTACCGGCTAAGTCGCCGAACATCGATTTCTTAAATGGCGTTCAAATTAAAAAAGGTTAAAAATGACTTAATCAAGCGGAAAATTAACTTACTTAATAAATCGGCTGCAACGTTGACAATCGATTCCGGACAATTTATGACGTCACATGTGGTCATGGAAGCCGATTTAACGATTGATTAAGTCATTTAGACACACCGCCCGCGTTAGTATATAAGCCTACTTTAAAGTATAATGTTTCTTATAAAAAGTGAATGGTAATTCTTTTGAGAAATAAAAATATCTTAAACCCCATTTTAACCTCTATTTATTTGAACGCCATTTAAGAAATCGATGTTCGGCGACATAGCCGATAGAGCCCCTGGGTGGGAAACGAACCCATGACCTGCGGTGTGAAAGGTAATTAGTTCCCAACCATGCCAATTAAAAATAATGTCATAAAGTAGTCCCCATGATCACGCTAGCTAGCCAACAACACCAGAAGGAGACCAGATACAGGACCGTCAGCTTCGGCTGCGTACCCATTGGACCTACAAGATTAGACCCTCTATCGCAAAAGTACCCGTTCGACCTCATTTTAAGTACCCTTTGGACCTTCAAAATTAAAACTACTAAAGATGAACCTGTTGGACCTCTTTTTTAATACCTTTTGGACCTTAATAAAATATGTTTTTATTTAGTATTCGCCGGGCGTTATTTTAGTAAAAAAAGATACAGTTGTGTCGAAAATGTTTAACCAGAATTCTAATAATTAGGCGAAATAGCATAAGCGAATACAGGCACACTAACAACAAACAGCAATCCGTGGTCAGTAGAAGAAACACAAGAAATTATAGTGAAAACTATATTTCTTGAAAATTTACAGGTGTGTAATGGATAAATATTTTAAAAAACCCCATCTACAAATAGGATCAGTTTTCTTAGGTTTTAGTAACAAATTTCGTTTAGTTAAATTGTACGATAATACTGTGATTTTAATGATTGATCTGTATTTATAGCTAATAACATTTTTATTTGAAAAGCTTATCTTAATGTAAGGCAAAACGATACTTTATTATAATTATCTGCGAGATTTATGATAAAAAAATATGATAATTTTATTAAGTCTACTTAGTTTACATGGGTAAAAATAAGACTGATTTTAACATTTGTTCTGTGATTTATATACTTAATTTTACTTATATACATTATTTTAAATTTACAAAAAATCTACGAGAGTAAGACTGTGATTACTGGAAAGGTGATTTACAAATATGTAGGTAAAATACAAAGATATCTTATATTTACAAATTTAATCAAGTTGCTGTCTGTAAAACCAAACTTCACAAATCCAGTTGCTACGACATACAATTTAGATTTACTTACATTATTATATCAGTGTTTTTTTCTTTCAAAATGTGATATAAATATTCTAAATTAATATATTGCATGCATTTTTATGTATACGGTCTTGAAGATCTGTCAAATTAGAAAAATGTAACTGGAATATGTGATTTTATTTGTTACATAACGTTGTGATCTTTTATATTTTTGAATAAAACATTGATTCATATTGCAGTGTTTTATTTTTGATAAGGTGTGTCACTTTTGTGCGCGAGTGTACTTTAGCTTTTTATACGAAGACTTGTGAATGAGGTCCAACAGAACACGTTGCTTAATAGAGGGTCTAATAGGTAATCAAGTATAGACAACATCCAAGTTTGAAGGTCCAAACGGTACAAAGGGGTCCAAAGGGTCATCTTTGTAGACGAGGTCCAAACTAGGAGGTCCTACGGGTACGTAGCCTCAGCTCTACATGCTGTCCGCATCACGGGTGCGAATCACCGTCACCTTCCAGATTGATACTGAAATTTTTTCTTAACAGCAAAATCCTAATATCAATGGGGAATTATACCTAGGAACTCATTACCTACTGTTTAAACTATAACAATTATTAGACATTGAAATTTTAATTGACATTTTCTAATCTCTAATAACTAACACTATTTTTAAATCTTATTTTTACTTATTGTTTGGATTCAAATTAACTACTATTAACATATTAAATAATTACTATCAATTTCAATGTCAATTTAAATGTATTACTTCAAATATTTGCACGACATATACATCTGTCGAATACAGTGAAACGAAAATATAATACCATAAAATGTAACCTGTATTCTCGCAAATAATGAGTTCATTCATTCATTCATACCAGTTATTCTTTATCAGTCAATCATTTACTCATTGTCTAAAACTAACAACAAAGGTAAATTTTGGATCGATAGGTTGTTAGTAAGTGGGAGAAGTCAGCCAAGAACGGATTCTGCGACATGCTCAAATTAAGGGGATCCAAAGACTATTGTAAGTTTATACGAAAGTCCTACGTTTTTGCTGCTTGAGACAAATATTATTCTGCTTAAAATGCTAACTTATTAGAATCCATATTAATATTGTATAATAGTGTCGGCCCGTTTCTGAAAGTTTCCATGTTTACTATTTATCTAGAAAAATACCGTCCATAATATTAATTCTTAACTCTACATTGTTAAACGTGGTATTTTTTTTTTAATAATAATAATATCTGGGGACAATGTCACATAGATCATGCTAGCCCCAAACTAAGCAAAGCTTGTACTATGGGTACCAGGCGACGATATACATACTTATATACATAGATAAATACATATATACATAGAAAACATCCATGACTCAGAAACAAATATTCGTGCTCATCACACAAATATTTGCACTTACCGGGATTCGAACCCAGGACCACGAGCTTCGTAGGCAGGAGCACTACCAACTAGGCTATGGTGACCGTCCACACATTTTTCTTTCGATTCTTTTTTTGATCTAGCCACCACTTTACAAACATGACATTCAACGACACAAAACACACCCAGACTCAGAACAGCGATACATGAGTCACACAACTAGTTGACCCGAGCACGCCGCGGTAGTAGTGAGGCAATAAACTGAACCAGTACGCCAGATATACATTCAGTACTATCACATAAATTATAATTAGTGCGCATTCAATTTATTTCAATAATTGACATTATTAAAATAAATTGAATGCGTACTTATTATAATTTACTTTAATTACTAATTATTAAATGTACTAATAATATTTTGTTTCATATTCGTTATAATTCGTTATAATAAATATTAATAATCCAATTATAATTTATTTAATAGTATTGAAAGTAGGTAATTAATTAAAATTCTTACCTCGTGAAATTATTTTAAGTTGTAAAACCTTCTGTGCACTGAGAGCTTCTTGTAATATTTAATATATTATTACTAAGCAAAAGGTTTTCACGGCTTTATTCATATAAAGCTTGTTTTTGACACAGACATGCGTTTGCAAAGGAGAATCAGAAACCTTGCGGAGGATTTTTCTATCTTTTGTTGTGGTAATTAACCTGTCACAAACAGAGAGTTTAAAGTTTAAAACCGACGAACTACTTGGCAGGTGGTTCGAGTTTAATGCACATTATATTAAATATATAGTAGTTTTTAAAGTTTATGAAGGCCCCGCAATATAGATATACATTCCCGTAGTGCGAGTGTTGTCTTTTTTAAATACCTAATGGATGCTGGTGTTGTCTACTTCTTTTATGTATTTAAATATGAAATTAATGAAATGTGTTAATGGACCGATGATCGCTGGAAACTGCTGGATGCGAAAAGCGCAAGACCGGCAATTGCGGACATCTTAGGGGGAAGCCTTAGTCCAGCAGTGGACGCCTTTCATCTGATATGATGATGATGAAATTTGTTAAGCGATTTAATTTGGTCATATTATGGGATACGGACGGATATTGGATAGTATTTACATGCAAAAATTTCGGTATCCTAAGCAAAAATGTACCTACAGATTAAAATTTCCCAGCACAAAATATTACAATCTTAGCAGCAATTAAAGTTCATAACGCATCGCAATTATTTTAAAACTGGATTGTTTATGTAAATAAATTTATTTCTGGCCTGTATGATCTTAGTTATAACCTTACTTAGCCTTTTTTTTTTTTATAAGGCAGGGGAATGCTAATGCATGCCACCCGCAAAAAGTGTCTGCGGGTGGGTATGTCGGACTCGCACCGACTAAACCCAACCTGCCGTGGACTTCTTCTGGCGCCTAATAGGGGGAGCCCCGGGAACGCGGGTATGCTGCTCCGGTGAACCTTACTTAGCCTACTTTTCTAGTAGCGAAATACATTTTAAGTTCCGCCCGTTAGTAGGCCGTTTAGTAGCTAAATACCTACATTTTAAGTTCCGCCCGGGTAAATATGGTGTCTAATCAATATATTTTATTTAAAAAAATTAAATGATGAATTAACAATGACGGGTGATAAGTTCTATGATCTGCGTTTTAAAATATCCCTATATACATATATTGTCCTATCAAATATATATACATGCAGGTAAGTGTAAAATAATGTTCTGCTTAAGGTAGAAACGGAGGGCAATTTTATTGATATACACAGTGGTGCATGATATTTTAATAGTGTGAACGGCCTTGTGTCACATATTTTTCAAAACCGTTACAAACTGGATGATACTAGACACAGTTCTTTTTTTATTTGCTAGATATTTTGAGCTATTGTCCTGCAAAGCAATAAAAGCCTACTAGACATCAAATAAAAATAACCTTTAATAAACAAAACAATAGGGTTTTATTTAAATCTCCGTGATGTATATATTAATGGGATTTTGTCGGGGCATATCCGTGATGGATAACTTTCACGGTTCGGGTTAAGGAACCCAGTGGCGACTACGAGCCTCACAAAGTACTTAAATCCATCATTTATGTGCACCTGTGTCCCGTCGTTTCGTCTTCCAGAACAACCATAATAATAATTTTATTTTTATTTATTTATAAAAGACACACCATCGGCAGTTCATAATGCAACTTAAAATTGTTTTTATGTTTAAACACAAGTTCTGTGTGATTTGCCATTACAGGTGTATACAACATTTGCAATGGGTATTATAACAAAACAAAAACTTAAAAACTATATTACCTAAAATTTGGTTTTAAATTAAAGAAAGAAACTAAAACTAACAAAACAAGGTTAACATGGATAAATTAATGAATGACGGAAGTTAGATCATTGTTATAAAATATAAAAAAAACATTAAATTAAAAAAATATATTCAGAGAAACAACATTAATTGTTTAAGTCTGACTAAGAATATATAGTATTACCCTTTTAAATAATTTTATGTTGGTCGTATGAAAAATAATACCTTAATATAGACAGAACCATTGACAGTATGTAGTAAAAATATTAGACTTAAACTAGATAATTAAACATAATCTCTTGACAATAACTTGATACGAGCTAGCTAAATATCATTGCTATAATAAAATGAATTTTATAAATGTTTTCATACAATGTGTACCTAAATATCTATGTTACTAGAAATAATAATGTATACAACTATATTACTACAAAAATGTACTGAGTATTTACAAGCGCTTTTTTAAAGTCTACGTGAATAAAAACCTTTTTTATTTTATTTTATTTATTTTTATTTTATTTTAACCAAAAATAGGTCACACAAAAATTGGTCCTGTGTGAGGATCGAATCTGAAGCATGAGGGGGCAGAGATAGTAGCGAGGTGTATTTATCCTTCACCACTATGCCACAGTCAAAGCCATTAAATAAATTAAAAATACGTATAAAATATAAAATAAAATAGTACGTATAAAATTTTTATAATACGTAGAAGGAGTTCTTGCCTCTTGATATAATTTCAAGTGGTAAAACCGTCCCAATTTACTAAGACCTTCTTATAAATAACCAACTTCAAAAAAAGGGGCTACCGAGCTATCAAGTTCTGGTCGTGTCGGATAGCTCTTTGGTTATTAATACGAGTGTGGCGGAATGAAGCAAGCACCGATGGATCAGGAAGATGACCTAAATTCGAGAACATCTCCTATATATTTCTACCGTACAGCTCATCCATTCCCAAGTACCGAATTTGAAATTTCGATAAGATTATATAACTCTATATTGTACACAAAGAAAAAAAATATTAATAATGATGACTCACATAATTGTAGAATTGGCTGCCTTATCACTATACGTGATCTTTTCCAGACAACCTAACCAGGGACTGGAGTATGGAAAAATATAGTTTAAAAAATATAAGCACAATACAAAACAATTTTAAGGAGCTGTTTTTAATGCTTAAGTTGGGTACGAACTCTTAAAATACTATTTACAGTGTAGGACCTCTGTGATGTTACTCAGATAAATGAACTGGTCTAATCAAATGATATATTTTTCAGGAACCAGCCCCTTCACCCTCTCACGCATGACTCGGGCAATTGATTCGACAATCTTGGATCCCACAACAAAATTTTATCAGAAATAAATAAGAAAGAGTTCATAAAAGATCGATACCGAAAATCGAACGATGAGTTTGAATTCGGTATTTCTGAATCTGGTAACTGGAAACACTGTAAATAAAGAAATCCCGACCGAAAAATAAACAAGATAGTGTTCCCTCTATCAATTACCCGAAAAGCAATATTTGGTCAGATGTAGTTCGTAAATCTTCTGTTCCTTTCAAGGTTAGTAACCTCGACCCACGCACTTTGCCAGAATTTATTGAATGTACCTCCGCCCGACTCTATTATAGACTTGCTAAGGAATTTCATTGACCAACATCTTGGGGCGTTTGTGTGCGTTGCGCTGTAAGGCAAGTCGTTTTTTTTTTGTTAGAAATATTATTTAGTCCAGGGATGAGCGCTAGACAAATCTGCTGCAAACTAATCTTTTCAACTGGCTTGACGGTCTAGTGGTTAGGTACCCTGATTGCTAAGCTAGAGGTCGTGGGTTCGATGCCCACCCCGGATAAATCTCTATGTGATGAGCACGTTTATTTGTTCTGTGTCTGGATGTAATTCATATATATCATCTTGACAATAACTTGATACGAGCTAGCTAAATATCAATGCTATAATAAAATAAATTTTATAAATGTTTTCATACAATGTGTACCTAAATATCTATGTTACTAGAAATAATAATGGATACAACTATATTACTACAAACATGTTCTGACTATTTACAAGCGCTTTTTTAAAGTCTACGTGAATAAAAACCTTTTTTTTTTATAATGTATATTTTAGGAATATATAAGTATAAATGAAATTGCTGGATGCGGATAGCGCAAGACCGGCAATTGTGGAGATCTATGGGGGAGGCCTTTGTCCAGCAGTGGACGTCTTTCGGCTGATATGATGATGATGATGATGATGATAAGTATATTATATGAGTTGTCTGGTTGCCATAGTACAGGCTCTGCCCAGTTTGTGAGCAGATGGAAGTATGTTACTTGTCCCAAAATAATTATTCATCATTCATTCATTCATATCAGCCGAAAGACGTCCACTGCTGGACAAAGGCCTCCCCCAAAGATCTCCACAATTGCCGGTCTTGCGCTATTCGCATCCAGCAGTTTCCAGCGACCCGCACAAGATCATCGGTCCATTATTCATCATTGCTGAAAAGAAAATAATTACCTACCGCCAATATGTTTAATGCATCGCCTTAAGACGTAACAGAATCGTCTAAGCCTAACCTTTACAACCATTATTCAAATTTTAGACTAACTATTTTGGGACAGCTAACATACTGCTAGCTGATCCCAAACTAGAGAGAACTTGTACTATGGCGACCACAGAACTGATAAACATACTACATATACTACTCTGTCAAGAAAGTACCGGGAAAAGATCAATAATATACAAAATGTTTCTTCTGCATCCAAATTTATTTTATCACCTTCAAAGTATGCTCCTTCAGAAACGATACACTTACGCCAACGAATAATCCATTCATAAAAACATTTTTTAAACGCTGCTTTCGGAATTGAGTTTAGTTCTCGCCGCGAATTCTCCTTTATGTCTTCTACCGATTGAAAACGGGTACCACGAAGTGGTAATTTGAGTTTAGATAAAAGAAAGAAGTCAGCCATATCGGAGCCATATCTGGTGAATATGGTGGTTGCTGGATGGTATTTGTTGAGTGTTTGGTCAAAACTTCGTTCACAATGATGGCCTCGTGCGAAGGCGCATTATCGTGGTGCAAAATCCAAGAATTTTCTTTCCACAAATCTGGCCTTTTTCATCGAATTTGCTCTCTTAAACGCCGCATAACGCTCAAATAATATTCTTTATTTACCGTTCAACCTTCCGGTAAGAATTCAGAGTGCACAACACCGCGATAGTCAAAGAAAACAGTCAACATGACTTTGACTTTTGATCTACTTTGGCGGGGTTTTTTCGGTTTCGGTTCAGTTGGAAGGCGCCACTCCGAAGCTTGTTGACTAGTTTGCATGTCAAACTCGTCAACCCACGTCTCGTCACCAGTAACAATGCGTTTCATGAATGTTGGGTCGGAATTAACTCGTTCTACCATGTCCTCAGCGACTTTCATGCGATTGAGTTTTTGGAGAAAATTCAGATCTTTTGGGACTAGCCGAGCTGCAACATGTTTCATACCCAAATGAGTAGTTAAAATGGAACGAATCGACTCGTGAGATACAGAAAGTTCGGCGGCTATCTCTCTCAGAGTTAAATGAGGATTTTCAGTCACTATTTCCTTCGCTTTTGCGATGTTAACTTCAGTTGCAGACGTTGATGGCCTACCAGAGCGAGTAAAACTTTCATCACACCTCGACCGCTTTTGAACACTTTGAACCACTCATAAGCACGTGTTTTTGATAAAGTCGATTCACCGTAAGCCTTCTGTAACATTTTCAGTGACTCCGAACACGAAATTCCATTAGCGATGCAAAATTTAAGACAAACTCTTTGTTCGATATTTTTGTCCATTATGAAATTCACCAATACACACTATATATGATATTACTAAAACCAGCACTGTATTTAATATAAATAACAGATGCAACTCAAACTCCGCGCCAAAATGTAAAACAGTTGTGCCAATCTAACAACAACAAAAAAAACAAAAATTTGAATTTGGAACCATAAACAAATCATCCATTCCCGATACTTTTTTGACTGAATGTAGATAAATTACACCCAGACACAGAAATCTTTGCGTTCTAATCACACAAAGATTTGTCCTGGGTTCAACCCACAACCTCTGGCTTAGCAAGCAGGGTAACGAACCACTAGAACAACTGCCCAGTATGATAGTCTTGATATTAAAGACGCTCAGTGCACTAAACTGTCCAATAATTGTGGGTACCAGGCGACGATATACATACTTATATAGATATATGAATACTTAAATACATAGAAAACACCCATGACGCAGAAACAAATATTCGTGCTCATCACACAAATATTTGCACTTACCGGGATTCGATTCCAGGAGCACTACCAACTAGGCTACGGTGACCGTCAATTGGTGGATCTATAGATATATCTTACATACTAGACCGCCTAGAAGGCCTTTGATGGCTTAGCGATTCTTGTCTAATGATTACAGCTGATATCAATCGCTTCACATGCCTTCGAATGCTCAGAAATCAAACTACTTGCGGTCGCCTACATATAAGTGTTTTCTGTGTGGTGACGGCATAAAATATCATCACCCCATCTCATCCCGTGGGGGGCGTATACAACATGTAACGTAATTAACGCACACCTTCAAACACCCCAATTAGAATATTATGTTATAATCATAATACATACACTGAATTTTGGAATGAAGTTCCTTATCGCGCGTTGCGAAAGGGGGCTAGACAGAAAAAATTAAGACTAAAAGTTGTAAGGATACTTTTTGCTATAGTAGGTAAGTATTAGTAAGCTATTGTAAGCCGTGCGGCGCGCGCATGTTTCTCTGTCTGTCTCTCTCTTATAGAAAGCTAGCCAGATATTTTCGTTTTGTCTTTCTATTTCGCATTGAACAGTGTGGTGTCGCACCGATTATTTTTATTGAGTGTATACAGGTTTGAACTTCGTTCCATCCGGGTGTCCCTTGACACCTCTAAGTTTTTTTTTTTAATTTAACATGTATATGCATTGTTTTTTACTGAAGTAGTTTCTTGGAATAAAGTATATTTTTCTTTATTTTGTATTGAATTATGGATTTTGTATGAATACAAATAAAACTGCGATTTTAAAAATCTTATTACTTTGACTTACGGTCCATTTACAGGTAGTACGACAATAAGTTCCGAAGTTTTAATTATTTTGAAATAAAACATAACCTATATTAAAAATGATATGAATCGATTCAGTAAACGATTCTGAACCAACTATTTTCAGGATGTGCGTTAATTAAGTTACATGTTGTATATCGTCCGAGGGAATACCTACCAGAGAACCGGTAGCAGCGTTATTCTGTGAACTATGACCATAAAACTGCGATCGCCTACCCGTCTGACCAGCGCAACGTGGCGATTATGGCATATACCCTCGTTCTTTGGGGAGGTTTTAGTCCAGTAGTGGACGTACTTTGGCTGACATGATGGTGCTAGAGTTATCACAGCCTATATGTACGAACACATATGTAAATAGAAATGTCTAGGAGTTGAATATAATCAGAAGCTCGTTTATACTACTGCTAACTAACCAAACAACAATCTATCTCCACCTAATTCTGTCTGAGTGAAACTGAGTCAATAACATTGAAAACAACTGCTAGTCTCATTAAACTTAAACAGCAGTTTCCATCCCAAATTACAGAGAGAAAATTAAGATGAACCAACGAAATCAGTGCCAAAGTTATTATAAATTTGAATACTATTATTTCAGAGGTACAGTAACTTGGAGTCAGCATTTTGACATTGTTTCGTAACCGAAGTTATAGGCGACAGACAAATGACATTATGGCGAATTTACTGCACCACACATGCATGGTGCAGCGGTTAAGATACTCGCCTCTGCACTTCGTGTCCCAGGTTCATATCCCGCACAGGACAGCTATTTATGTGACCCATGATGTACTTTGTGTCCGTTAATTACTTATATCTCATAACCAGATGCTCTCACCGGTCCGTAAGCGATCGGCGAGGTTAAGCAACTAGGCTCGCGGTCAGTCCATAGATGGGTGACCGCCAAAGTGGTTTGATTTCGAGCGTCTCCGTGCTTCGGAGGGTAAGTTAAGCTGTCAGTCCCGGTTGTAGTTCGACAACAGTCGTTGAGCCATGTCAGAGGCCTACTGGGCGGCTTGAGCTACTCTGACACTAGGGTTACCACTACCCATAAGATAAGCAAGCAAGCAACCGAAGTTATGGCGACAGAAAAATGACATTGTGGCGATCTTCTGCATGTGGCGCAACGGTTAAGATAGTCACCTCGCCACTACGTGTCCCAGGTCCGACTCTTGCACAGGACAACTATTTGTGTGACCCATAAATACTTGTCTGAATGTACATTGTGTCAATTATATGTTTGTAAAGTTACGTAAAATTGCGCCAGTCGGGCGTAAATTTCGTAAATTAAGTTACTTGTGTTTCGTAAACTGTGTTTGTAACACCTCATATATAATTATCGAATCGAACGTTCGGTTATCAAACAATGTACTCGTGGATTCATCATCGTCATCATATCAGCCGAAAGACATCCACAGCTGGACAAAAGCCTTATCAACACTTGAAATATAGCTGTTTAGCTAAATCGTGCATTCAAAACATAAACGGCCGTTTTTGTTACAAATGCACGATTTAGCTAAACAGCTATATTTCAAGTGTTGACAATGTGTTATAAAATTACGTTATTGCCTTTTCTACAGTAATAATAGACCACATTTTGTATTTTTGATTCTATTTACGAGTTACGATATGTTTTCCATTGGCCGCGCTAGTGGATTGTAATAGGCCTCTAACAAAATCTTTGTACCCTTATTACGAAAATTGCGTGGACGGAGGAATATGGAAATTGGAACAGATAGAGTTCATATGGAGAAGGAGTGAAGAAAGCTAATATTTTATATAATAATCTTTACAAGTAAATAATTTTATAAAAACATTACACACACTACCTTACCTTTTGACACTCTGACAACCTGAGAAGAGATAACAGAGTGCCAGAATGGAGAAAAGATTTATATTATTTGTAATACGCAAACATTAGTGTAGAAGCAGATATTTGAAGTGCAATATCGAGAATCATATATTGATGCCATAAGCATAGCTTTTATTGGTCTGAACTGAACCAAATCCCATTTAAATGCAGTAATCGACTAATGCGTTGGCAATGTGGTATAATACTCGTACATATGGATTCTCTTCCTATATTCGGATAATGGCGTCAAGTATATATTGTTGCATGACTAAATTTCAACTCCTAAACAACTGGTTGTATGTAAGATCTAATGGTGAGTTGACAATAACTTAATACAAGCTAGCTAAATATCATTGCTATTTTAAAATAAATTTTATAAATGTTTTCATACAATCCACAGTACCTAAATATCTATGTAACTAGAAATAATTATGTATACATAACTATATTACTACATATATGTTCTGACTGTTTACAAGCGCTTTTTTAAAGTCTACGTGAATAAAACCTATTTCATTTTATTTTACCTGGGCCACTAGACAGGTCTATTACACGGTCATTAGTCCAGTAGCAGTGTCAAGAGGCAATAATTGCACAGTCTAGTGCACTGAGGGCCTTTAATATCAAGACGAACTACTTGCTACTAACTACTAACCTGTTGGTCTCATGATTAGTGACCCTGAATACTAAGCCAGAGTATCAGGTTCGATCCCCGCCCAAGACAAATCTGTGAGTGATGAGCACGATTATTTGTTCTATGTCAGGGTGCAATTTAATATGTAGGTATGTATTTAGAAATATATAAGTATATTTATCAGTTGTATTGTTGCCACAGTATCGGCTCTGCCTCGTTCGGAATCAGATGACAATGTGTTAGTTGTCCCAAGATATTTATTTAAATTGTGCTGTATATTTAATAGGCCGCTTATACCAACACGTTCACAAGTCCAGTAGCATAGTCAAAACAAATTAAATATGTTGATACAGTCGAGTATCACTGAGCGCCGTCAATACCAATATTTTGATAATGTAGACACATACCTACAATCGGATACTATGTAAATATATTTCGGCCTCCACGCGAGTATATTTTTTATTTAATTTATTTTTCATATTTATAAATACACAATAAGACACACGCTCACGAACAAAATACCTAACTTTAAGTGTACTTTAAATAATTCCTTTATATCGTCCCATTGGATTCCACTCTTTACTTGGATTTTCTAATAAGAAGACAATGAAGAAGGCGCTGAAAGACAGTTACCTAGACGCGCGGTCAATCTGTTGATGGGTGAACTAACTTATTTATTTTCTAAACATATGGTTATGCTATCGCTCCAATACGTTGTCCAGCCTTTTCCGAGGTATACTGAGCAGCTTGTATCATTAAGACACTAAGATAATCACCAGCCTAGTAATGAGTTAGGAAGAATTGTATGATTGAGTGCTTAGGACCACCTTCATTTGAACTTCCACTGACATAGTGTCCTTCCCCATACTATAGCATTAGAATGGGTTATCAGTCACGTAAAACATATAGCCCTTATGGAATACCACAGGGCGAATAATGGAAAATAATAGCGTTAACAATAAATAAGCGTCTCAAACATCATGATAACTCCATGTTTATATGACGCATCAATAATAAGAAAACTCGAAGAACCAAGAGACACAAAAACAACATTTGACATAATACGGAACCATTTCCGACAATTCTCTTCAGCATTCCTTATTTAAAACTTCAATAGATATCGTAAAATCTACAGCACATGTATAGTTACACTTTTGATACATAATCAAACTTACGATGAACGAACATTGTGTTCTGTAAACGTTACAGCTGATGCGCGGTTCGACACATGCAGTATATCAGTAGTATCACTTGTATAACAAAATGAGCTTTATATATGTAAAGTTAAGGTGCAATGTTGATATTGAATGGCGGTGGAGTAAGCACGTGGAGGCATATCATCACGATTAGTCATATCTACGCCGTCAATGAGGTTGGACGCTTTCCAAACGATGGTGAATCGAATTATTTGGCTCCAACGCACATAAAAGGGAAAACGTTTTAATGTACTTAAGGCCATTAAACCACCAAGAGATAAGAGGAGAAGAGGGGAAATGTATTATTGTTTTGGGTTTGCTTTGTTACAACCATAATATAACCAAGTTTAATAAAATTTAAAATACACTTTTGTTCTCTCTCTACTATGTAAAGAGTTTTGTATGAGAATTTTTTTTCATTGATCTATTCTCATCTCATGTCCACATTACGTACGATAGGCTAATTAGTAGCTATTCAGTGACCTTACCTACTACTAAGATTCTCGTAAGCAGGTGAAATGAAACAAACACATATACATGGTCAGGTTTTAAATAATAATAATGATATCCTGGGATATGATTCACACACGGCCGTCTGATTCCAAACTAAGCAGAGCTTGTACAATGGAAACCAAATAACTGACATATAATTATATAATAAAAGAACTCAGGACCCAGAACTCACCAACCCAGACTCAGGACAAACAGGCATGTTCATGCACACAAATATCTGGTGGGAATCGAACCCACACCCTGCGGCGTCAAAAGCGAGTATTTACCAACCACGCCAACCGGCGTGGTTGGCAATAATAAAGATTTGAAACGGATAAAACTATAGATTTGAAATTATTAATACTCACTGTGCCCCGCGGTTTTACCCGCTTTAAACTTTATAAATTATCTTTAATACAGAGTGTATGTTTGTTACTTCTTCACGTCTAAATTGCTGGAGCAATTTTAATAAAATTTGGTATGGAGTTAGCTTACACCCTGGATTAACACATAGGCTATAATTTATAAAGTTTAACACAGTGAAACACTCACAAAGTTTCTCCATTATAATATTAGTGTGACCACGTGGTTCAGAAATGGAGGAGCACACTTACTATCCTGTCCAAATAATAATAAGTAAGTCTGGATTTACTTTGTGTCCATCAATTATGTTTGTAAGGTACCCCGGGGCACTGGGATTCATTTCCCTAGTGCGGCTGTTTCTTGTTGCTTCTTTCAAAAAAGAGAAACAATACAAATAAAATACACTCAAGCAGAACATTCACACATAAACAACTTATAGAATAGGAATAATTTACAACTGACTCAAACGCGTTCCGTGAGATATGGTAAAAGAGTATAGGTATATGTTACCGGCCAAACCCGATTTCAGGACAAACTAGTTTGGCCTAGGATAAACTAGTTCTTCCTATAAGCGATAGGATTAACTAGTATAGCCTAGTCCAAACTAATTTGTCCTAAGCCCCATAGGATAAACCAGTTTAGCCTAGGCCAAACTAGTTGATCCTGATATAAATACGAACACTTTAGGATAAACTAGTACGGCCTAGTATAAATATTATATGTTACGCACTCGTAGGTTCTGCACATTAAAACTCCGATATATTTTCCACACACAATATTTAATCGAACAGAGTAACGTTCTCATCTACCGTCGTACAAAGAATGCCTCCTTAATAATTCTCCCTCTCTATTTATACTTTTATCAGTGACAACCATTTGAAAGTATAATATCGATTATTAATAGTTTTAAGATGTAAAATTATTATAGAATCATTATAGTAATTAATAAAATGATAATCACTAATCAAATAAATAATCATAGTATTATAACATAGCAGCTACGTCATAACCGTTGCGCGGCTATTCAGTACTTCATAACATAATATAGTATATCTGGAAAGTCAAAATAAATAGATAAACAGAATAAAATACTCCATAATTGGAAGTGTAATGTATGTCAGCTAGTTATACATATAACATGAACTTTTCAAGCTAAATGACTCTTCCAAGGCGTTCAAATAATCATAATTTATCTCTCACTTTGGCCTAAAAGTTCACAAGGGTTTAACATTTCGGATGTCATCAACATTTCGCATAAAATATGAGTTTCAGGACCAATTTTGGGATGAAATTATCAAGTAGCGCGAAGTAACGAAGAAATATGACTTCCTATGGTAGAGGATAATATCTGACTGGCCTGTTGGTTTAGCTGTGAGTGACCTAGACTGCTAGGCCAGGCCTTGTGGGCTCGATCTCCACGCAGAACAAATATTTGTGTTTTTTTTTGGAACTAAGTTCCTTATCGCTCGTTGTGAAAGGGGGCTAGACGGAAAAAATTCTTACGAAAAGTTGTCACGACACTTTTTGCAGCTGTGCGCATGTTTCTCAGTATGTCTCTCTCTCTCTATCTCTCTCTCTCTCTTATAGAAAGCAAGCCAGATATTTCCATTTCTATTTCGCATTGAACAGTGTGGTGTCGTATTTTTGTTGAGTGTATACAGGTTTTTTGTACATAATAAATAATAAGAAATAACTTCGTTCCATCCGGGTGTCCCTTGACACCTCTCAAGTTTTTTTGTTCCGTGTGGGGTGTAATTTATACTATAGGTGTTTAGAGCGGGAGCGACCTGGACTCTGCCCAGCACACACTCGCTGAGTGCCCAGTCTGGGAAACCGAGAGGCTAGACCTGGGCACAGAAATCGGATAGGATATGTCCCCACCAGCAATCGTAGGCGCGATGTTGACTCCACCAAATGGGACGCCGTGTTCTCCTTCTGCGAGGCTGGTATGCTCCAGAAGGATGCCGCCGAGCGTCGTTCCCCATCGCTGACGGAGTTGGCGTCGGGGCGGCGGCGGCAGCCGTTAGCTCACCTCCCCTCGGAGCTGCGGTGGCAGGATGAGAAGTGTCCTCTACTGCCGCCATGCAAGCAGCTCCGGAAAGACAGTGAACTGTCTTTGGCACTGTCGCTGTGCCGGACTGGCACGAAGGCTCTTCCAATCAGGTGCCATGAGAAGTAGGCAGGTAGGTTTAGTCGGTGCGAGTCCGACATTCCCACCCGCAGACACTTTTTGCGGGTGCCATGCGTAGGCATTACCCCTGACATAAAAAAAAAGTTATGTATTTAGAAATATATAGGTATGTTTATAAGTTGTTGGTTCCGATAGTACAGACTAGTTTGGAATCGGATGGCAATGTTTTAGTTGTCCCAACATACATACATAGAATCACGCCTGTTTACCAGAGAGGTGGGAAGAAACAACGGATTTCCATATGTCACGATCTTTGCACGCCCATTTTGCCTCGTTTACTCTCTCAAGATATTGATTGTAATAATAATATTGTCCTATTGGTCGAATTTCAACTTCGGCGACCAGTCTCAAAGGAGTCTAGCCATATGCGCGGGACATATTATAGTGTACAAGGGTATGAGGAAATACAGGGGCACTTTCCATCGCTGTCATGATGGACCTACCACCGACACGACGCGAAAGAGATCAGGTAGGTTTTAATATTTTTTCTTATTTTGATGAAATATTGATGTGCATTTGATTATGTCTCTCTTGATTATTGACTGTTTTATTAGCTGTGAGTTTACCAAATAAAATACTTGTGTAAGATATTGAATACAAGTTTTCAATATATTTTACTACATCTTGCCTAATGGTTCTGTCTGTGTTGAGGTTAGAATTCAAAATTCTTCTCCTATCATGTCCTTGTATGTATACTTAGTTTTTAGCTCTCTCTTATAAAACATTCCATTTCCTCCCTTCTTCTGTGAATGACTCCTCTAGAATGGAGCAGACCTCAAATGCTCCAGATGAAGAAAACATTGCCTAAAGTGATTGAAAGTGACGTGATATACATACAACTGGACATGCTAAATATTTTTACAGCACCTAGCATCTACATATAGGTACTACCTAGAACTTCTGCAGATTTTATTTTCTGATTTTAATACTAAAAGCTTTGTTTATTATTGAATACAACAACCTGTACTAGCTTTTTAACATTGTATTTTATGTGAATAAGTAATGTCATATATTAACTAGCTGTGCCCCGCGGTTTAACCCGCGTTTAACTTTATAAATTATCACAGCTCCTCCCCCGTAAGCGATAGTGTGATAATATGTAGCCTATATGTTGACCCGACCTCTTAGTAATATTCATGCAAAGTTTGAAGTAAATCAATGGAGTACTTTTTTAGTTTAGCCCGGACATACATACAGACAAACAGACACACAGACAAAAATTCTAAAAACTATATTTTTGGCTTCGATATCGATTGTAATTCACGCCCCAAGTATCCTTTAAAAAAAATATTCAATGTACAGTTTTGACTTTCCAACGATTTTATTATATGTATAGATATTGAAAAGACAACGCTGCAATAGGGGAATTAATCCTGTGTCGCGGGATACATTACAAATTGGCGTGCGCAGGGATCGAATCCGGGACATTAACTGTCGGGGAACGACTGTGTTAAGCGCTGTTTAATTGCTGAGCGTCTCCGTGCTTTGGAGCACATGAAGCTGTCAGTCCCGTTATATCGCTAGACACCAATCGTTAAGTCATGCCAGAGGTCTAATGGGCCGCTTGAACAACTCTGAAACCAGGGTAACCACTGCCCATACGATAAACTAAAAACATAACCAGGTTACGAGTATATCCTCTATACAGTAATTATAAGATAAAGCCGCAACAATATTTTACAAAAACATTAAGCCAACTGGAATCGCTATAGCCATTGTTATAATACCATTATGCAGCAATAGCGGATCCAATATCCAGCCATTGTTTCATGGGGGTCGTTTTACGAGTTCGGGGTTACATTGTGGTGTCCTTTTGTTTGGTGCTATTGTGATTTTATCGGTGATCACATCTACAAGATTGATATTGTTTCAGATAAGTCCATTGAAGATACAGTATTATATCAGTAAGATGTAAAGGTCTAACTTGCAAAAACTAATCTACTATTTATATTTAGTTACGAAGTGTTGTAGGTACAGTAAATAAAAAAGAAAGAATTAAAAAAAAGGTTTATACCCAACAAGCACAGATAATCCTTAATTTAACTTTGTCTGTGAGACCCTAATAATATAATATCATTTAAGTACCTTATATATTTCAATTATTATCACACAGTTAGTTACTTACTTAATTTTGCACACATGTTTCCTTATTTGATCGTTGATTTAAATAACACATATGTTTTTTTTTATTTAAGCCTCCTTAATTCCATAGTAATAATTTTACAGGGTAAAATTTTTTTCTATATAATTTTAACTAAGAACCTCTCGACGAGTATAGGCCTCCTCCATCTCACTCCAAAAAAATAAACGCATATGTTAATAGTACTTAATTTATTTATAGTGACTCCCCACAAGACCCTACAAGACTCTACGTACTTATGGAACATATGACAGTGCTGGCCATATGGTTAATAACTATGTCTATGCTATGGCAGACAAACAATTGATAAACTTACTTATATATTTCTAAATACATACATATTTTAGAACATAATGACAGATCGTGACAGCAATGCGTTGTCTCCGCCTACCCCTCTGGGAAAACACGCGTCAGTCTACGTATGTATGTACATATTATAGATATGTGTGCCTTCATGTCAGTAACCGCCTTGAGTAGAGGTTCGAATCCAAAAATGAGTGCTTTTTGGTGCAAGTTACTTACCTTATAGTCTTATTAGCTAGACGGCTTAATCCCCGCTCGACTCTTTCTCCAGTGAAGAAATGCTAACTGTAAATTTCATTTAAAAAAAACCAGAGGCGAATTTAATATCGTTTCTTAAAATATGTTGAAGCAATAGGGAAGAACATAAAGTATTTCAGATTATTATACCGATTTTAAAGTTTCTAAACATCGTGGGCAGATTTTAATTTAAGCAAACAAGACGTGGAATTTTGGTAATACCCCTTTTAACCCCAATTAATACGCTGTTGTTAACTGGATACCACTCTATTATCAGCGGTCTCAGACGAGGTTGAATTTCAAGATCCCTGCCCTTATTTGCTAAAATTTACGATTACGAAACTCAAAATAACTCACTCTAAAAGGGTAGGTATTGTTAGAAAATTAGTTTTAAACTGCTTGTAAATTAAAAAATAAAAAACAAATATTAATGGAGTTTTTTTTTGTAAACCGTCAATCGCATCTATTTATCGATACTAACACAAAAAACAGCTATTTTACGATCTTTTTTTACTCATTTTTGATCGTGACTTTGTTTATCGTGATATTTATTAAGTGTTAATCCACAATCATTGCCTTATTAATTAATACTGAACACTACAAACTATTATACGACCGCCGCTATCTATCGATACTAACACAAAAAAACAGCTATTTTACGATCTTTTTTACTCATTTTTGATCGTGACTTTGTTTATCGTGATATTTATTAAGTGTTAATCCACAATCATTGCCTTATTAATTAATACTGAACACTACAAACTATTATACGACCGCCGCTATCTATCGATACTAACACAAAAAAACAGCTATTTTACGATCTTTTTTTTCTCATTTTTGATCGTGACTTTGTTTATCGTGATAATTATTAATTTTTAATCCACAATCATTGCCTTATTAATTAATACTGAACACTACAGCTACCAGATATCGGCAGCTCAACAGACAGATCTCAAAGTCTTTGACTCGCGACACGCGCCAATTTAATACAATTAGTATTAAAGAGGCCATCGAGCGGAACAAAGGCTCCAAAGTGTTCGCAAGAGCTCTGTCTGTTGGACAGAGCCAACTGACGAAGCTGAAGACTGAGGATGGTAGAATCGTCACGTCTAAACCTGAGTTGCTGGGAGAGATCGAGAAGTTCTACGGACAGTTATATACGACAACACAGCCACAGCCTGTCAAAAGTCATGCCTCAGATCCCAGAGCACGACTAACCCGACATTACACCGAAGACATCCCGGACGTCAGCCTGTACGAGATTAGAATGGCTCTCAAACAACTCAAGAACAACAAGGCGCCTGGTGATGATGGAGTTACAGCAGAGCTTCTGAAGGCGGGTGGTACACCAATCCTACGGGCCCTTCAGAAGTTATTTAACTCCGTCATACTAGATGGTCAAACGCCACAAGCATGGCACAGAAGTGTGGTGGTGCTCTTCTTCAAAAAGGGCGACAAAACCCTATTGAAGAATTATAGACCCATCACACTGCTGAGCCATGTTTACAAGTTGTTTTCGAGGGTCGTTACGAACCGTCTCGCGCGCAGGTTTGACGACTTCCAGCCTCCCGAACAAGCCGGTTTCCGAAAAGGCTTTAGCACCATAGACCACATACATACGCTGCGGCAAGTTATACAGAAGACCGAAGAGTATAACAAGCCACTGTGCTTAGCGTTTGTGGACTATGAGAAAGCCTTTGATTCTATCGAAACATGGGCCGTGCTGAGGTCTCTCATAAGGTGCCAAATTGACTACCGATATATCGAGGTGATAAAGTGTTTGTATGAAAACGCCACTATGTCAGTGCGACTCCAGGACCAGATCTCGAAACCTATCCACTTGCAGCGAGGCGTGAGACAGGGAGATGTTATATCTCCGAAACTGTTCACCGCTGCATTGGAAGACGTCTTCAAGCTTCTGGACTGGAAAGGCTTTGGCATCAATGTCAATGGCGAGTACATCACTCACCTTCGATTTGCCGATGATATCGTAGTCATGGCTGAGACCATGGAAGACCTCGGTACAATGCTCGATGACCTCAGCAGAGTCTCTCAACAAGTGGGTCTGAAAATGAACATGGATAAGACGAAAATCATGTCAAACGTCCATGTTGCATCCACTCAATTGAAAGTTGGTGACTCTGCACTCGAAGTTGTAGAGAACTATATTTACCTAGGACAGACCATCCAACTAGGTAGGTCCAACTTCGAGAAGGAGGTCAATCGTAGAATCCAACTCGGATGGGCAGCGTTCGGGAAGCTACGTAACATCTTCTCGTCCAAAATACCGCAGTGTCTCAAGTCGAAAGTCTTCGACCAGTATGTGTTGCCAGTGATGACATACGGAACAGAGACGTGGTCGCTCACTATGGGCCTTATTAGAAGGCTCAAGGTCACCCAAAGAGCAATGGAAAGGGCTATGCTTGGAGTTTCCCTGCGGGATCGCATCAGAAATGTCGAAATCCGCAGGCGAACCAAAGTCACCGACATAGCCCTAAGAATTGCCAAGCTGAAGTGGCAGTGGGCAGGGCACATAGCTCGTAGAGCCGACGGCCGTTGGGGCAGAAAGGTTCTCGAGTGGCGACCACGAACCGGAAGACGCAGCGTGGGCAGGCCCCCTACAAGATGGACCGATGATCTTGTGCGGGTCGCTGGAAACTGCTGGATGCGAATAGCACAAGACCGGCAATTGTGGAGATCTTTGGGGGAGGCCTTTGTCCAGCAGTGGACGTCTTTCGGCTGATATGATGATGATGATGATGAACACTACAAACTATTATATGAACATAACGTATTCGTGTTGACTATATTTTTGTGGGTCATTTGTCCAAAACTTACTTTATCCACTAAAATAATAGATGGGTAATAATAATGGCAGACACACGTCACATATATAGGTCAAATAATTTATAAGTCTTAAAATCTAAAGGGAAACTAATCTTAATATAACTTTCACCAAAAAACTTTGGTGAAACTTATATTAAGATTAGTTTATGAGCTATAACATAAAATATAAAAACAGTTTATTTCTATGGATAAACATCCATAGAAATAAACTGTTTACATTACAATTTTAACGGCATGGTCGAGGCAGAAATACACAAGCTCAAAAACTAATCTTAATACAACTTTGTACAATAGTAACTTTATCCATAAAAATAACACTTATACATAGTCGTGGCAGACATATACAACATGTAACGTAATTAACTCTCAAACACCCCAATTAGAATATTATGTTGCAATCATAATACATACACTGAATTTTTAATTTAACATGTACATGCATTGTTATTTACTGAATTAGTTCCTTGGAATAAAGTTTATTTTTCTTTATTTTGTGGTGTATGATGGAATTTGTATGAATACAAATAAAACTGCGCTTTAAAATCTTATTACTACTGTCTGCAGATTTGTATTTGGCCTTCGCAAATATGATCATGTCTCTGAATTTCGCAAAAAACTCAAGTGGCTACCTATACGCCTTCGCTGGAATGCTCATATTCTGTCATTTCTATACAGTATTCTGTTTATTCCTTCCACTCCCTCTTATCTGAAAGAACGTTTTTCTTTCCTACATGAATCACATTCGAAAGCCTTGAGATCCATTAACAATCAGCGGTTAAAAATACCGACGCACTCCACAAAGTCTCTTGATAACGCATTTGTTGTACAAGGTGCTCGTTGTCATTGTTTATTAGGCGTGCACAATCACTAACTACATTCCAAAGACTTGTTAAGGATCACTATTTGAATACTACATAGTTCACATAATGACACGTATTATTATTATGAACGTACATATAATAACAAATTACAAATGAAGTTATGAGATAATTCTTAGCATCCCATGGATTCACCGTTCGGAAACCGGTTCCATCGCGTGGCAGAGCAGGGAACACTCGACAGAGTCTGATAGTTAGACGTAGACTTTATTCCATAAAAAATATAATATACTTTTGGGAACTAGAAGTGAAATTGAAATAATAAAAAGAAAAACAGTACACCTGATGACCTAACTGTATTTACCTGTAATATTATTATTACAATCAGAAAACCAATCAGAGAACAATGAATGTAATCACTAATCACAAACGGACAACAAATAATTCACGAGTAAATATAGGAAAAGATTAACAAAAAAACTGAACTAAAGTTAACAAAAATGGCTCACTTCTCGACGTTGCCACGACAACCAAAAAACATTCCTCTCCAGCCAAATATCATGCTTCTACCATAGATTTTCCCGGCATAGTGTGTTGCCAGAGCAGGGGTATATCTAACAATACACATCTTCGTTCCATACTTAACTAAAATCTCAGTGTCATTATATAAAGAGGTTAGTGAAAGTGGCTGCGAAATAAAGCGAAGAGACATTTTAAGGGTCGTATAAATTGTTATAGGTACTTAACTCGAATAATCGGTATGGCAACAGTACCTACTTAAAACTCGAGAGTGTTCCAGTTGCTCGGAGATTTGTGTAATAAGGTTTGTAATTATTTAATAAAAATGTATGCTTCTGTATATTAACGAATATCGAGGAGCTTAGCCTTATTCAGTTTGTCTTAAGGAATATTTTTTTCACAAGGCAACGAGGATTAGGGAAACCTGATTCTTCAGCACCAAATGAGTCTTAAAAAGATAGCAATTGTGATAACATACATACATACATACATAGACTCACGCCTGTTTCCCAGAGGGGTAGGCAGAGACAACGAATTTCCATTTGTCACGATCTTTGCATACTTCTTTTGCCTCGATTACTGTCATTATATTCTTCATACATGCTCGCCGGTTTAGGGTACTTCTGACCTGCCCTTTCTTGAGAACATCTCCAATTTGGTCAGAGAATGTTCGACGTGGTCTTCCCCTTCCGGTTGTCCCATTCACACAGGCCAGGTATACTTCTTTTGTCAATCTTCTTTCATTCATCCTTTCTAAATGGCCAAACCATCTCAGCATGCCTTTTTCAATCTTTGTGACTACATCCTCTTTCACACCACAACGCTCTCTTACATCAGTATTTCGAATTCTGTCTCTCAAAGTCACACCACACATACTTCTCAGAGCTCTCATTTCCACTGCATTTATTTTACTTTCGTTCTTTTTTGTGATAAACATGACTAAAATCAACTATATGTTACTTACTACTACTTATCGTATGGGCAGTGCTTACCCTGGTGTCAGGGTTGTTCGAGCCGCCCAGTAGGCCTCTGACATGGCTTAACGACTGTTGTTTAATGGCTTTCACCGGGACCGACAGCGTACAAACCCTCCGAAGCACGGAGGCCCTCTGAAATTAAACTACTTTGGCGGTCACCCATCTATGGACTGACCACGAGATTAGTTGCTTAACCATGCCAATGACTTACGGAATCACTTACGGTGAGAGCATCTAGCTATATTTTAATCAAGAATAAATAATAGTATTAATTTTATGCCTTTACTAAATAACGAACGATATAATCGTGATTCACAAAGATCAGTCAGTCTAAATATAATATAATATACTGGGACATTATTTACACACGGCCATCTGATCCCAAACTTAGCAGAGCTTGTACTATGGAAACCAGGTAACTGATATACTACTTTTCTTCTACTTCGATAACTAGCTGTGCCCCGCGGTTTTACCCGCGTTAAACTTTATAAATTATCACAGCTCCTCCCCCGTAGGTGATAGAGTGATAATTTGTTTCCCAAATGTTGACCTAACCTCATTCACGCAAAATTTGAAGTAAATCCATGCATACTTTTTGAGTTTAGCCCGCACATACATACAGACAAACAGATATACAGACAAAAATTCTAAAAACTATATTTTTGGCTTCGATATCGATTGCAGATCACGCCCCAAGTATTCTTTAAAAAAAATATTCAATGTACAGTTTTGTCTTTCCTACGATTTTATTATATATAGGTATAGATAATATAGATATAGATTACACCCAGACCCAGGACAAATAGACATGTTAATTTACACAAATATCTGAAATATGTGAAGTAAATTCCTCCTTATTTTGTTTTCTTAATCTTTGTATCAATTCAAAAATACGTTACGAGGAAACATTTTCGAGGGTTTTCAGCAAAAATGGCGTGTAAACAGATAAGGAAGGCATTTTGGAGGATCTGATAACGATAAGAGATAAGACGTGTTCGTAAAATGATGCGAGATATCATTCGTAGTCTGTATTCAGTTAAATGATACAGCCTTTTGACGACCTCTTTTTTGGAGCGTTTAAAGCAAATATTTCTATGGAGGTCAGGAAAAGGGGATGAATTTATTTCGTACTAAGTTAAGTTTAGATTGTCTACTTATGTTAGGTACAGTATGGCTAGAAAAATAAATTACGCCATGCGCGGTTTCAAGGATTGTATTATAATTTTCTATATTTTCTAAACTATAATAATATAAATCTTTTTATATTTAAGTAATTTAGATTTTGATATTTACGTAATATACACATTTCATGGAATTTTTACATATTATGTTAAATAATTTACTCAATATGATGATATACTTTCGCCTCATCATGTACGTTTGACAAGAGCATATTTAGACTTTTTAGCTTGACTTAGCACATTTTTTTTGTATGCTTTTGCGCTTGATGACTATCTCACCTGATGGTAAGTGAAGATGTGGTCGAAGGTGGACCGCGCGTACCCATAAGATGCCTGTTCACTCTAACCTTGAATAAACCCATGTTATATGAGTCTGGAAACACATCGTTTGGGAGGTTGTTCCACAGCTTAGCCGAGCGTATGATAAAAGAGGAAGCAAAACGCTTTGTACGGCATAATGGGATGTCTACAACATAGCGGTGGAAAGCCTCATGACGCCTTGTAGTCCGATGAAAAAATGGAGATGGAGAGATAAGTTCATGGAGGTCTTCAGCGCATTTTCCATGAAACAGCCTGTAGAAAACCGATAAGCTTGCAACCTGACGCCAATGATCCAAGTTTTGCAGCTTTTTACTTGTTAGGTCTCTATCGTCGATTATCCTGCGTGTGCGTCTGCCTATCGAATCCAAAGAGTCTAGCTGATACTTTGCGGAGCCGTCCCAAAGATGAGAGCAATACTGCATGCAGGGTTGGACTTGAGCTTTGTATAGATTTAAAAGCTGTTCCCTCGTGAAGTACCGTCTCACCTTATTAAGTATACAAAGCTTTTTGGCAGAGACCTTAGCTTTGGACTCGATGGACCGGCCGAAATTCAGGTCGGAAGATAAATTGAGACCCAATAAGTCTCGGTGATTGGATATCGGTACAGACACATCACGGAATATAGGTGTCCGATAGAACGGGGTCTTCTTGGCGGAAAAACGACACGCCTGTGTTTTGGTGGCGTAGAAATCGACCCTGTTTACAATACCCCAGTCAGATATAACTTGGAGGGTCGAGTTCATCCGTTCTACCGTATTCTGTCTGAGAGAATCGGTTGTGCTGCTACTAGCCCGTGGATCGTATATGTAGCCCACTGAAACTGTGCTGTCATCTGCGTACCCATAAATACCGGGTAAAAGCAGGTCATTAATGTGCAGCAAAAATAGCGTAGCTGAGAGAACAGATCCCTGAGGAACACCGGCATTAATGGCCTTGAGATCTGAAGAGCAGCCATCAACGAAAACTCTTATAGACCGCCCAGTCAGGAAATCCGTAATCCAGGTGCACAGACCAGAAGGTAGTCCATATGATGGAAGCTTGTTGAGCAGACTATTATGCCAGACCCTATCGAAAGCCTTCGAGATGTCAAGCGAAACCGCTAAGGCTTCACCGTGCCTCTCAATTGCTTCGCCCCAGAGGTACCAATACCAATTTTTTACCATTCATGCTACAGTGAATCATGTAAATTCATGTAAATTTATTATTCTCTTTCTCATTGAAATTTTGGTGCCATTTATCGGCATGACTTAGCAGTTACTCAACTGATATACCCACAATACAATGTGAATGATAAAATATTTGGGACCTAAGTCAGAGAATGCAGATTTAAATCCTCTCGAGATATGAAATTGCTTTTATCAAAACAAAATTTGTAAAATAACGTTTATAGTTAGGTTACTTGAAGGATTAAAAGTATTTGAAGGGTAAATGCGAAAGTTTGTGAGTGTGTTCGTTACTTTTTCACGTCTAAACGGCTGGAGCGATTTTAATAAAATTTGGTAAGAAGTTAGCTGACACCCTGGATTAACACATAGGCTATAATTTATAAAGTTTAATGCGGGTAAAACCGCGGGGCACAGCTAGTATTTCGAAATACCTAACATAAAATATTTTTAAATTGCTTGCCTCATCGGTAACAAAGGGTTCTCAAAAATCAAGATGAATACCTAATACATCGCCATCATATATCCACTTAGACCTTATGTTTAACGACGTTCATAATAACGACCCGACATTGAGTTCAACACTTGAAACTGCCTTTATATAGCCCGAGACGACATCTTTACGATTTCGGATAATAATATTTTTCTCATATTAAAATAATCCTCTTTATAGAATTACGGCAAAAGTGACCGTTCTACTAGTACTTCTTTTTTGTTCACATATCGGAAACCCACATCAACACAGCATTCAATTTTATGTTATAGGTACAAACACTTTACATAACTTTAAAATATAAAATAACTAGCTGTGCCCCGCGGTGTTACCCGCGTAACATTTTATAAATTTTCTTTGCTATAAACCTCACGGAGCCCGAGACCTTTCCAACGAATGCAAAACCGTGGAAATCGGTTCGTGCGTTCTGGAGTTATAGCGTCAGGAAGGAAAACCCGACTTATTTTTATATAGTAGATTAATGTTGTAGATTGGTTAACAGTTACCACAATTTTAGCACTAAACTGGTTTATGTGCAACTGTTGAAACCATTATTTCGAAGTACTGTTTTGTATTTGCTAGAACGGAATTAACCTTTTAACAAACCAAAATGTGCCCGGCACGCCACGGTCACGACTATGTAGTCGTACCGTTGCATGCTGGGCACATTAGGTTTGTCATCTACACATGACCGTGGCGGTCAAAACGTTAAACCGAACGGAATTTTATTTAGAAGAAACATGAAAACATTTAAAAAATACATTTTATAAATGTTTTCATACAATCAATACAACGTGTACCTAAATATCTATGTTACTAGAAATAATAATGTATACAACTATATTACTACAAACATGTTCTAACTATTTACAAGCGCTTTTTTAAAGTCTACGTGAATAAAAACCTTTTTTTATTTAATTATTTATTTTATTTAAGCAACTGATTTAAACACTTAACTACCGTACTACACTTTTTCATCCAATTGGATGGGCTAGTTAGACCGGAAAATCAGGTTGAGGGCCGAAGGCATTACTAGCTCTTCGAGGTACTGTAACACACCTAACTTCTTCTCTACGGTAAAGGTACCGGTACCGGTAGGTACTTTTAAAAAGTTCCTTCTAGAACATTTTATAGTTTGACCAGGTATTTGTGTAAAAATCATTTGTCCATTAAGTATCCAAACCTCTTAGGCAGAAACCAGGAAGCACTTTAACTTTCATATAGTCTTCCAACATGAGCTGTCGTAGGGCTGGGGCTCTACCGGATAAGTCGCCCAACATCGATTTCTTAAATGGCGTTCAAATAAATAATGGTAAAAAATGACTTAATCAATCGTTAAATCGGCTTTAACGTTGACAATTGATTCCGTACCATTTATGACGTCACTTGTACTCATGGAAGGCGATTTAACGATTGATTAAGTTATTTTGAATACCATTTGTACCGATCTGTTTTGAAAAAAGTAAAGGCACTACGAATTATTATGCGCAATCAAAGTCACAGCATTGTATGTATTATACGTATACATATGTGTATGAACAGACGTGACGTTAACTCACCTTATTCGTATAAATGTATACTATTTAGGCCATTGCTTATAGTAATATTCATTTACATAAATCACTACGCTAAAAGCATCAAGCCCAATCTATACATCAAGTGCTAGGCCAACATGCCACCAATTATTAGTATCAATAATCCGTTTGCCATGAAATTCTTACAGTCAAGTGCTAGACCAACATTCGACCAATAATTAATATCAATAATCCGTTTGCCATGAAATTCTGACAGTCAAGTGTTAGACCAACATTCGACCAATAATTAATATCAATAACCCATTTGTCATGAAATTCTGACAGTCAAGTGCTAGACCAACATTCGACCAATAATTAACATCAATAAATAATCCGTTTGCCATGAAATTCTGACAGTCAAGTGCTAGACCAACATTCGACCAATAATTAATATCAATAAATAATCCGTTTGCCATGAAATACTGACAGTCAAGTGCTAGACCAACATTCGACCAATAATTAATATCAATAATCCGTTTGCCATGAAATACTGAAAGTCAAGTGCTAGACCAAGATTCGACCAATAATTAATATCAATAATCCGTTTGCCATGAAATTCTGACAGTCAAGTGTTAGACCAACATTTGACCAATAATTAATATCAATAATCCATTTGCCATGAAATTCTGACAACGGTGTTTAAGCTATTTTCATATTACCTGTTCTATGAGTGTAAGTACAGACGTCAGCACAGCCAGCTACCCCAATCTGTCAAATTTCTTTTATAGATTTTCAACTTTATCACATAAGCATAAGGTTCACTTTCAATTGGGGAAATTTGACTGGTTGGGGTGGCTTGATGTGCTGGCGTCTGTACAATAGAGCCCAATCTATACTTATAATAAAATCGTAGGCAAGTCAAAACTGTACATTGAATATTTTTTTTAAAAGGGTACTTGGGCCGTGAACTACAATCGATATCGAAGCCAAAAACATAATTTTTAGAATTTTTGTCTGTTTGTCTGTATGTATGTCCGGGCTAAACTAAAAAAGTACTGCATGGATTTACTTCAAATTTCGCATGAATATTACTAAGAGGTCGGGTCAACATATAGGCCTCATATTATCACGCTATCACCTACGGGGGACGAGCAGTGATAATTTATAAAGTTTAACGCGGGTAAAACCGCGGGGCACAGCTAGTGGTCAATAAGATCTTGGTGGGATATGCTATAATCGCCACGCTTGGGGAAATGGGTTGGCGATCACAGTATGATAGTCATAGTACTCAGTGAGACACTGTTGAACCTTCACTAGTAGAAATTAAGATAATGCCCGCGGTAGATGGGGATAGAGTAGAAAAGACATCTCCACAAATTCGAAATGAAATAAATAAATAAAAAAGGTTTTTATTCACGTAGACTTTAAAAAAGCGCTTGTAAATAGTCAGAACATGTTTGTAGTAATATAGTTGAATACATTATTATTTCTAGTAACATAGATATTTAGGTACATATTGTATGAAAACATTTATAAAATTTCTACTCCACATGGAACTGAACGGATTTTTGACTAATACCTACTACATAGTAAAAGTAAAAAATCCGTTGCCTGGACACGATTTGGTATCGTATCGTAGAATGTAAATATATCTTTAAATAGGTTAGTCGTTACACGGTCCGGTCCTCTTTTTTCATGTTTATCGGAGGGATAGGTAACACTGTTAGTGGTACTTCCATTCTGTTATAGCCCCATAATATTCCAAGATGGATTATACTCTCGCTTAGATGACTTCACAATTTTTTGGGATAGGATAATATGGGTTTGTTATTTCGTCATTTCTTTGTTAAAGGGTGTACAAGTAGGTATATTATAAGGCTCAGAGCAACTAGCAATTTTATAAAATAAATTGGGATCGCTTGGCTATTTTGTTCGTTGTTTTATATGACCGAACTGAAGGGGGTTCAACTTTTGTCATATTTTTTGTTAGTTTTGTTTTATTTTCCTTATTGTACGGGAAAAATGTCGTTGTATCTTTATACAGAAATAATTTACACAATCGAGATGAATATTTCGCAATATTAATATGATATATTTTTTTAATGCCTCTTGCTCTAGCAGTAACGTGTTAGACTGCTGGATAACGTAGTTATAGGTTCCAATCTAGGTCTGGCGTAAAAGTGGTAATGGAATAAAAATGGTTTGTAAAAAAAATATCAAATACAGCCTGGAATCTAGCGGTGTTACACTTCTGTGACTAAAAGAACATTTAAAACGGTCTGACCTTGTACCCGACCTCATTCTGATCGTGTCGTCTAGCCGTTCCATCAGATCATGAGAGTGTGGGGATAGACAGTGAAATTCAACCAGTTGAGGACATTTTTACCATTATAATAACTAACAAAAACAAAAAAATACACTATTATTCTAAATTTGTATTATTGCAATATTGACGATAAGAACAAATAATACAATAATATAATATCTGGGGACAATGTCACACAGATCATCCTAGCCCCAAACTAAGCAAAGCTTGTACTATGGGTACCAGGCGATGATATACATACTTATATAGATAGATAAATACATAGAAAACATCCATGACTCAGAAACAAATATTCGTGCACATCACACAAATATTTGCACTTACCGGGATTCGAACCCAGGACCATCAGATTCGTAGGCAGGAGCACTACCAACTAAGCTACGGTGACCGTTGCCCGTTGAATTTGTTTATATTGCTCGACTTTTCTATTTATTTATATGTATATCGTAATAAAGTAATTTATTTGCACGGTTAACAATAATTCCCTAAAACCTGTATATTTTTTAAATGCAACACCCGCTCTAGCGAATTAAGTCCCTGTATTTCGGGGCATTGTACAAACCCACATACGATGCATGAACGCAAAGCAATATTGTCAATTAAAGTTAACAAAAGCAAACAATAAATAAGTTTTAAATAAATATCGTACATAAAAGAAAGAGATAAAGGCGGAATGATGCACGGAGGCGGCATGACGCATTTTCCTAACGACGATCTCTCCACTCAACTCCTAGCGCAAGCCACGTTACAGAATTTTGTTCTAAAAGCCAGGCACTAAATTAACATGAATGTATTAATTCCTTTTTTTTACAAGGTACGGCAGTGCCCCCGCCAAGTCAAGCGCAAAGCAACACTGCCAGACCATCTTTTTCTGGAACCATTTCGCCGCATTTTCAGGCAACTGTTTGAGAACCTCTGGATGGGGCCAGAACGCTGAAATTTACCCACTAACGTGTAAAAAAGGTTACAGTACAGTAGTTGGGTACAGGTCAATAGCCAAGTCGCATAACATAAAAATTAATAATAAAGAAATTGCAGTAAGGAACCTTAGACTTGGCTTTACTTTGTCCAGAGATTTCATTACTTTTTAGAGATAAACAAGCAGCTCCATCGAGACTTGGCAATTTTTTTACAGAATGTTTTGGTGGGATACAATATACCTACTCAAAATGAAAACTCAAGGTAATGAAGACAAAGTTTAATTTATTTTCTCCTCAAACATTTAAAACTTACAACGATTACATGTGCAGTTCAGCCGATTTTTGTTTTCAGCCAGTATCTTTTAGGTTGATTGCATACATTTTATATTAAACCTAATGGGAGACGTTAAACCTCTTTAGTTAAACAAAAAACATTGCATTAACGAAAATCTGTGCCACCATGAGATTTCAAATAACATGGCAAGAAATAGGTCATTTATGATCAGTTTTGTATTGATTAATGATAACATTACTACCTACTAGAAAAATAAAAAACATCTTTATTTATGACAAGCATCGTAGTATAAGGTGACAGCACATGACTTTTTACTTTTTTTATACATTATCCCACACAAGGCTTTTACCTCATAAATCCAACAAGTGACGATAACAATAAAATCGACGAGACCAAGGACTTAAAGGTTTCTTGACCGTCTGTAATGTTGATTGTTTGCGTCGAACAGAACATACACTTACTTTTACTGAAGCGATCAAATTAGTTGTGGCGGGCTCGAGTATTGGTATATATGTATACTTTATAGTGCAAAGACACTATTCTGAACTTTTGAACTTACGCGTAAATACAGCATTTTTTCGGGTATTAACAGTACTAGGTTCGAGCCGTGTGGTTTCTGGCCTAAAAGAATAAGAGGGCCACCCTATACCATCCCGTGGGTGTCGTAAAAGGTGACTAAGGGATACACCAGGTAGTCGGGCACCAGTCTCACCAATACCACCACCGCCTCACATCCCAAGCGCGATGACTTAGGCAAACCCCTCTAAATGGAAACATTTTAGAAACCTTTGGGGGAGGCTTATGTCCAGCAGTAGACTATATTAGGCTGATGATGATGATGTTCGGGTTTTAACGAGATAAACTTTTCGTTATACAAGATAATTATGCAATGACCACGATCATTCCAACCTGGTAACATTAATATAATAACACGTCTAACATAATGATGATGTTTTTGTATGACGTTTACAGCTTAGGACGCTTTCACTGCTTCGCCGAACAACAGAAGGGAGTAGGGTCTCAAGCCGTCTCGCAATTGAGAGTACAATATAAATAACCCGCGTCACAGGAGGGCTCTTTAGACCTTTCCCTTCCACTCAGGTGGTAATCGACCCATGGAGAATGCATCTCGCATTCTCCATATGCATGAAGTTTCAGGTTTTTTTGGACAGTTATCGCAACTGTAATTCTGCATTAATACCCAATGATGTACGCTGTTTGTCCGATCAAAGATCGGAGGGACATTTCATTGTAACCATTGCAAAAGCTATGGTAGCCGCGACCTGTCCACGATCGTAGTCCCGTCGTACTATTGGCCAGTGAGTACGCTATTTTTTAATTGTGTGCAGTACCACGAGAGTTTCTAATAACTACGGCTGTATAGCCGAAGTTCTACTCACTATTACTACCTTAAGCTGGTACGTGAAACTCTTACAATCTATTTGAAATTTAGTCATATTTCGAATTCAAATAAATTTTCGAATTTTAAATGTAAAATTGAATTTACATAGCCTCATCACAAATTGGTCTGTTTAGTTTTATCATTCTATAAGGTCCTTAGTTGAAATCCCGGGTCAAAACAAAAAACATTATTTTAATTAATTTTACATAATGTCTGGTTTGTAATATCTGTGTTTGTGCAACCATATCGCGGTTGCGGTATAAAACCACTGCTAGATCTATTCGACGAAACTTCAATTCCAATCCAAATTATAATATGAATCCCTAACAATTTCGCGGAATAAAACTATCTTGCTATCCATAGACATTATCATAGGTCATTCAACTTCGAACTCCCGCCATTTGACCGACTCATTTATCATTTGCAGGCTGAGATGTTTCATTCGTTCTCATTGCTTCATTCATTCACTAGTAAATGGACACAATTGGGTGCTATTCACCCCAACTAATTCCAATTTTCTTCAATAAATCTTGATTTAATGTTCATTCGCCAAGATTTTTTTCGCAAAATTTCATTTTATTTGAGACTTTAGCGCTTTGAAAGTTTATTGTTAATCAATAAACTTTCAAAGCGCCAAAGTCTACTTGCATAAATTGATCGAATGAAACACTTATTCATCTGTATACTGTGAAACTTATATTTTAATCAAAATTTGGTGTGTATATTTTACTGAATGAACAAAAATCATAGAATGAATTTATCTTCAAGTATCATAAATTTAAAAAAAAACAATTTCAAGTCGCAATAAAAAAAAAATCACCGTGTATTATCGGATCTACTGCGGGTTTAGTTAGTGTAGAATCAAGAAAGATACACAATTTAATTACTTTAAGAAATAACAGCCAATTTGTGAAATTTTATTTTGGCGCAAAATACTGAGTTATATATAATTGTATAGTTTTATGATGGTTTCATAAAACCACACACGCATGTGAAGGTTTGTCTCTTACGGCGTTAAATTAATTAGATATCAGATATTTTAGCATTATTTTTACTATCTGTGTCTATGACGATCAAGTGACCAACAACACTGGTCAAAACACAAATACCGTGGAGCACTTGACAAATGAGTTAGAATGTAAATGCTACACGGTCAGCTGATAGAAACCAAGCCGCCAAATTGCGACATGTAATAGATGGACGAAAACAATTACGGTGAAGTAAAAAAAGTTTCAGTTTAACAATAAGTGACACATTAGGATGTTTCGACTAATTATATGCCCAGTGCGCGTTTTAGTCGTTTCGCAATGCTATGTATACCTACGCTGTTCTGTGTTTCATACGTGTTATAAGCTAACTGGTGAATACGTGACGAGGGCGTTATGAAAAGTGTGATTTGGTGAGGCTAACGTAAGTTGACAGTGAGATATGAGTTAGTGAAGATAGATATTTTCTTTACCCCTTTCTCTCATAGCCAGTTCCGTTTGAAGTTTTACTTCAGTAGTGTGGACTAAAGAGCACTCGTTTTTTTATTTATTTATTATGAAAAACACATAGATTTTCGTACAATTAACTTAATATTATCAGTGTTGCATATATGATTATTTCATATACTAGAATAAATTACCATACTATTTTGAAAATTAAGTAGAATGTAGGTGTATACCTACTTTCTACTTAAATTTCAAAATAGTATGATACCCTCTAATATCATACTATTTTGAAATTTAAGTAAAAAGTAGGTATACACCTACATTCTACTTAATTTCATCATATATGCAACACTGATAATATTAAGTTAATTGTACGAAAATCTATGTGTTTTTTATATTAAATAAATAAAAAAACGAGTGCTCTTTAGTCCACACTACTGAAGTAAAACTTCAAACGGAACTGGCTATGAGAGAAAGGGGTAAAGAAAATATCTATCTTCACTAACTCATATCTCCGTGTCAACTTACGTTAGCCTCACCTAATCACACTTTTCATAACGCCCTCGTCACGTATTCACCAGCTAGCCACGCGTGCGAAGGAAGTTTTCATTAAAAAAATATATTACAATTAGCCAAAGCTAACGTGTATGAAAGTAGTAGATAATTTAGATACAAAATAATTAACTAGTGTGGTGTGGCTTAGTATAACACCATAACAATTTAGAATAGTGCATTAGATTACTAGAAAATAGATGCTTTTGTTAGTTTAGAACCGAAACAAATACAAATGTTAAGATAAGAAGTGTTGAATTGCATATTTGAAGCCACAGAAGTCAAGCTTACCGAATTCATTCGCTACTGCAAAGTACAATCAAATGAAGCTCATTCGTGTCATCTTGAATTTCAGACCTATCATCTCTCAATACAGCGTTCGAATACCAATAAATTACTGGAATCCTTCCATCATATGATTGGATAGAGATTTTGTGACGTTATCTGTCAAAAGTTGATGTTCTTTTTTTTCGAATCGCTTGACATATGCTGTCAAATGGGGAAGGAAGTGCCCCCGACTAATAGCAAATTCCTTCTTCAGTTGCAATTCTTGAAGCACGAATTGTTCTTCATTTGTTCTCCGTACAATTTTTTTGCTTTCCCATGTGGTCAGCCGTTGTCATCCCAGTAGGCTGGACGAGCACATACTGCGTTTCGTAAGTGTCTTAAATGGCATTTACTTAAATAGTGTTACATCTTCAATATCCAAATGCCATTAAGAGGCTGATAACAACCAAATATATATGTACGTATTAATCCGGATTATTATTTACATAAATATATTCAAAATTTGATTTTATTTAAAAGAACTTTTGGCATTTATTTCAACTATTGAATGCGCGGGGACTTTTGTCCCCGGGACGTAGGAGCTCTACATGTCGCGGGGCAATAATATGTACCCATGGACGTGTCGAGGTTTCAGAGTTCTTTGTAACGATAGAAAGAAATGCTTAAAGCAAGATAATTGTGAAAAAGTACACCTCTATTAAACAGTTTCATTTTAAACGTAGTGTATTTTATGAATATGAAAATATTTGTTTTATTAGAGTTGTCATATAGTTTAAATTTAGCCCGCAGTTAATGATTTTTCACCGTGTTTTTTAACTCACTTGGTCAGTTTACTGTTTACTCTATATTGAATCGTGCTCGCTACCTTATACTGATATGATTGGGGTGAAGCGTGAGATTCAATGTTATCAGCCACTTACGCAGGACTACGTTCATTACCATAAACTCACTTCAAAACTTTAAAAAATATTAACTTTTCTGTACTAAAGTAATGTATTCCACAGCTGACGAGAACGGGGCCATATGCGAGACGATACCGGACAAGCCAGTCGAGTTGAAGTTGTTCCCGAAGCTATGCGACCAGCGGAGGAAGTACCAAGTACTTTACAAACTAGAATTCCAAGTAAGTATACTTGACTTTTAAGTAGCTTCTAGTAGCAAAGGGTTCGTACAGCTTTGACCTAAGATGAACGAGCATGTTTTCGCGTGTGATCTGAGCGGAACGAAATAATTTATGTATGGAATATGCATTTTACGATGGCATAATTAAATATTGCAAAGGCTGGGATAAGCCGCTGGGTGTGGGTAGTGCAAGACTGGCCACTGAGAATCTTCTCATTTATGTATATAAGATAAGGATCTCCTTGGGGAAACACTTTGTCCAACAAAGGACGTAATTTGCCTGACACAATGATAGCGAATGCGCTTTAAAAAACGAACAAATGGACAGATCTTTATAAAAATGCTTTATTCTTAAATATGATTGATGTAAATTTAAATCATACATTCAAGGTGTACATAATGTATAATGTATGTATAATTTAAAAAATAAGAGATATATTGAAAGAGAAAATGATATATAATAAATAAATAATAAAATAAAGAACATGTTCGTAGTACTATATAATTAATTTATAATTATTTCTAGGTGCATATAGATATTTAGGTACACGGATTGTAGGAAATAATTTACAATAAGATTTATTTTATAACAGTAACGATATTTAACTAACTTAAATTAAATAATATAAATAGACATGAAGTACAAACCAATTGGCATATTTTTATATCGATTTTACGATTAGCAGTTGTTCTAAATTTTGTGTTTACAGAAAAACAGTTAAAATATAAGAATAGTGTGTTTTAACATTAAGCAAATATGTAACATATAAAAACGAGTGTTTTCCCTATGTGCTCTGTTTGTTTTGGCAGTATACATACGTACAGTCACCAGCACATCAAGCTACCCCAATCTGTCAAATTTCCCCAATGAAATTAAACCTTATGCTTATGTGATAAAGTGGAAAATCTATAAAAGAAAATTGACAGATTGGGATAGCTGGATGTGCTGGCGTCTGTACATATCTATGCCCACATCTTCAAATCTTCTGTGAACTGTCCGCATGCTTGCTCACGCTTAACGGGCATGTTAGCGTGGTTGGTAGATACGGTGCCTTTCACGCCGCAGGTCATGGGTTCGACTCCCACTCTGGACAGATATTTGTGTGAATGAACATGTGTGTTTGTCCTGAATCTGGGTATAAATCTATATATATAAAAATCAATGCCACTTTTCGTTGTAATGTTATAACTCAACAACGCCTTTACCGATTTGGCTAATTTTGGTCTTGAATTATTCGTGGAAGTCCAGGGAAGGTTTGTACGTAGAGAAAATTTAAAAAAGTCTTGAAAAAGTGTAAAATCAACATCTTTCTATACTCCCATATACAAACAATTTGTACTAATACTTAAAAGCCAATTTGAACCTTAATACCATACTGTAAAGTTCAAGTAGGTATTAGTGAAGAGATTTTGGGAAGGCAAAATAATCGAAGACAAAAAAAGTTACGATAGTTCTGTCAAACATATTCCATGTCATCATATGTCATTTCATTTTAGCAGCGATAATTATTGCTTTGTGTTTATATTTTTCAAAATATTGTTGAGTTTATTCAAACAATCGGTGAGTCTTCAATTAGTAGAGTAAAATTAATTTGTTTAATAGTGAATTATTTAATGATATTTTTATATATGAAGGAAAAATGCCACGAACCAGACGACCAAACATAGGCCGGCGAACGCGTAATGCAAATCAAGTGGAATTATTAAGACGATCACAGGCTGCAGATGAACGCGCACAAGCTAATGCATCGCAGCGTGAACAGAATGCACAGAATAGATCTGTTGACCCTGTACCTGTACTGAATCTTACACGGCGATCACGAATACGTCGTGCTGTTTTGGCTGAAATGCTGCGTGCTGCTTTTTATTACAACAGTCAGATTGATTACAGTATGTACGGATACATTGGAATGATGGACGCAATATGTCCACATTGTGATGCGGCTAACTTCCTAGGTGAAACGCCCAGCATGTGTTGTGCTAATGGTAAAGTGAGATTGCCAACATTAGAAACTCCACTCGAACCATTGTATTCATTTATTTTTGGGACATATCAAAAGTCGAAGCAGTTTAGAAACTCCACTCGAACCATTGTATTCATTTATTTTTGGGACATATCAAAAGTCGAAGCAGTTTTTGAGTCATAATCAACAATACAATTCGGCATTTCAAATGACTTCTGGTGCTACTAAAATTATTACAATAATTTTATGCCAACTTTTAAGGTAAATCCTCAACAGGATTGTCCCATGTTTATATCAATCAGAATAATAAAGTCTTAAAAATTCTGATCCAACATCTACCTAAAATTGCATACATGTTACAGATTCAGGGCCAGATTTATCATCAAGCTGGTTCGTTATTGCCATACCCCGGCGCTGAAAATCGTGAATTGCATCATGTCATCATCAGTCGTTATGCGATTGTTTCAAATACAAGGCGTGAAATTATTCGTGAGCTACAAAAGTGTTTCCATCAGCATAACGCATTAGTTCAATTTTTCAAAATTGATCTCGATCGTATGCCATCTGATAATTACAAAATCGTAATAAGGGCTGATACAACCTTTTGGAGAACATGCATGGCGATTCAATTCAATGCACCGACAATTGATGAGGTTGCAATTGTTATTCTTGATGATCAGTTTCAATCCCGTGATATTGAATGTGTTTTTCCGAATATTCTTCAGAATTACAGAAATCATAATTGGTAGAGAGAACGCGCCATTTTAGCACCGAAGAAAATATATATGCCATTAATTAACAAATTTTAAGCGAAACTGCTAGGTGTAGTCACGACATAATAAATCAATTGACAGTGTTATGAATCAAGATGAGGCAATGAATTATCAAATTGAATTTTTAAATTCATTGGAACCGGCTGGTATACCACCGCATTGCTTGAATCTGAAAGATGGTTCTTTGATTATATTATTGCGAAATATTAATGCACCATAACTGTGCAATGGCACCAGATTGGGAGTGAAAAGTTATTGCCAAATTTGATTAAAGCTACAATCTTAACTGGTAAATCAAAAGGAGAAGTGTGTTTGATACCGCTAATCCCAATGATTACAACTGATATGCCATTTGAATTCAAACGATTACAATATCCTGTGCGTTTATCATTTGCGATGTCCATAAACTAAGCCCAAGGGCAAACACTTCACGTTTGTGGTATGAACTTGGAGGAATCATGTTTTTCACATGGCCAACTTTATGTTGCCTGTTCCAGAGTCGGTACCCCCAACTGTTTATTTATTCATGCTCAAAATGGAAAACAAAAAATATTGTTTATCCAAATGTTTTAGACTAACCCATATAGACCCACCATAGTAAGACCCAATTCTTTTTTATTTTTTACTAGCTAGCAATCTAAAATATTTTTTTTTGTTTGAAGAAATGAACTTAATAATCATTTTTTTTATTACTATGCCTCATACGTAGCGAAGCACGTACCGGGCCGCTAGTTATCTATATAAGCATGTACTTAGAACAAAAAAACAGTACATGTAGTATGTCTATCAGTTATCTGGTTTCCATAGTACAAGCCTAGTTGGTAGTGCTCCTGCCTACGAAGCTGGTGGCCCTGGGTTCGAATCCCGGTAAGTGCAAATATTTGTGTGATGAGCACGAATTTTTGTTTCTGAGTCTGGATGTTTTCTATGTATATAAGTATTTATGTATCTATATAAGTATGTATATCGTTGCCTGGTACCCATAGTACAAGCTTTGCTTAGTTTGGGGCTAGGATGATCTCTGTGACATTGTCCCTGTCCCTAGTTTGGGATCAGATGCGTGAATAATGTCCCAGTATATTATTATTATTATCCTCACTTCAAGGTCTTTCAGGGCTTACACAGCCATTATTCGCGTGTTTCTACGAGCTTGTAATTGCAGAAGTCGGTCATCCCGCCTAGAAGTACACCTTTTTCTGCCTTGACCACTTCTTAGAAAAGAATCATTCAACCATTGGATACTGCGATAAATCGTTAAATATTGATTGCTGAAGTCTGGCAGCAATAGATCTATTGTTGTGACCATTTCTTCGCATTTCATCTGCCCTAACATTCTTTTGTGGTGTTAAATCGGCCATTTTAGGTGATTTCTTCCGAGATATCCTAATACTGGCAGAGAAATCCAATTACAAGCAAAAAATTCAATTTTTTTAATTACTTCAAATTGATTGAGCTCGTACCGCGAATACATCGGTATTAGCGGGAAATAAAAATAAATCGATGAAAAGAGTGCCTCGTGTCTCTTAACGTTCCATTTTTAAATGAGAGTCAAAAGAAAAGTAACATGTAAGTCTTTTTTTAAATATTACGATAGTGAACATTCTTTTTTTCGCTAATTATTGTGCTGGTTCGTATATATCACGCGATTTTTCTATTGTTGATGAAGCGCTTTAGACAAACATTTATTTTTGTTAGTGGGACTCCACATAATTACAAGGTTTCGATTTATAAATGAGATTTGAGGTCGGTTGTAGATACATATGTGTTAATTGTCGAATTATAAGTAATTAGTTGTTATGGCACATGTTATATTCGAAGGCTTATATTTTTTATAAAAAAAACTAAGTACTAGGAAAGATAATGTATGTATGTAAAAATAATGTAAAAAGTTTAACTGTATATCCAAAAGGCAAGCTCCTATTCTATTCCTTGGACGCAACAACACTTAACACCGATACAGCCCACTAAATTAGATAAATGAGCGAGAATAAGGAAGATATAAATGCTAGATATTAATAACAAACTAATGATAGATTATATAAAATTTTAAATATACCCGCATATGTCATTTAGAGAACAGCAGACGGCTTCAACTGTCGCTTGCCTCTGGTGTCCTGTAACTGTAAACGTTACGTACAGACGCCAGTACATCAAGCTACCCCAATCTGTCAAATTTCCCCAATTGAAAGTGAACCTTATGCTTAAGAAATAAAGTTGAAAATCTATAAAAGAAGTTTGAATTTTGAGTAGCTGGATGTGCTGGCGTCTGTACAAAAAGGAGAGTAAAACACCCAGTCGCTCACAAGTAGACCGAATGGCAATGTACCAATTTTTGTGACAAAATGTCCATTAACTTTCTTGTAGTTGTTTACATCTCCGTTTTAGTGAAAACATAATACTGATTTAAAAAAAATTAAATCACTTTTAACCACAGATTACTAAAATACAGCAATACATATTCAGTAAAATGTTTTATATTTTCATAAATCATTATTCCAAACTCGTAGCATGTATATGCAAATGGCTATCTGGATATACGTTTCGCTAAAATGATCGCCAAAAGCAACAGGCTTTCAAAAATGCTGTTTTAAAGGCTTAAAATAAAATTGAGTTTTGTAAAAACGACGATGCAATATGAATAATTGATGAATACAGTGGCCATAACAATGTTGTATTATAGGTCGTGCTTTCATGCATTATTCATAAAAACAGAAGAAATAATAATTAATAATAACATTTGTTGAATTATTAAAAGAGTGTAGCGAACTTCCTGTATCTCACGATCTCTTTAAGTTTCAAGTCCTGAATAAGGCTATTAGCAACCACCACCTTTTTTTTGGTAAGGCAGGGGTAATGCCTATGCATGACACCCGCAAAAAGTGTCTGCGGGTGGGTATGTTGGACCACACCGACTAAACCAAACCTGCCGTGCACTTCCTGATGGGGAGAGCCCCGGTAACGCGGGTATGCTGCTCCGGTTCCCCCATCTTACATACCATTTAGATATCTTTTTCGAAATTATTTAATATACCTCATTAAATTTGAATTTTATAGCATTATTCGCAATGCAAAGCGTTTATCTAATCTCAAAAATGGGAAATCATAAATTTAATCGCCCGGCGGGTCTCGAACCTGCACCATCTACCAATCCGGGGTAGGCGCTCTGCGTTAAGCTACGAACGATACACGCTGGCAGATCAAATTTAGGATTCCCTTGCTAACACCCTTCCGGAGGATGTAGGTATTATCTATTGGTTTTGTTTTATAGAAACATGGCCGACTGATATGTTCACAGTTGCATGTGAAAGATGCATTAGTAGATGGTGCAGGTTCGAGACCTGCCGGATGATTATATTTATGATTTCCCATTTTTGAGATTAATATACCTTTTTTAAATTATTTTATACTCCAATTCCTTTTTTAATTACATTTTAATATTTCTTTGTCAGTCTTTTACTAAGATTTATTTTTTTCGAAATTTCCAAATTTCAATGGATAAATGAATAAACGGATTCGCCAAACAAGAAAAGATTGTCACTGTTCAAAGTATTGTAAATAATATAATCCATTAACCAAGGGTTATAAGGTGGTTCAGGTATGTTTTGTTACGATAAAGGTGTTGACAAATCGCTTCTATATTATACGCTGTAAGAAAAGGCATAAGCTATTTTCTTTTCTTTTCTTTTCTTTTCTTTTCTTTTCTTTTCTTTTCTTTTCTTTTCTTTTCTTTTCTTTTCTTTTCTTTTCTTTTCTTTTCTTTTCTTTTCTTTTCTTTTCTTTTCTTTTCTTTTCTTTTCTTTTCTTTTCTTTTCTTTTCTTTTCTTTTCTTTTCTTTTCTTTTCTTTTCTTTTCTTTTCTTTTCTTTTCTTTTCTTTTCTTTTCTTTTCTTTTCTTTTCTTTTCTTTTCTTTTCTTTTCTTTTCTTTTCTTTTCTTTTCTTTTCTTTTCTTTTCTTTTCTTTTCTTTTCTTTTCTTTTCTTTTCTTATTTATAAAAGACGCGCGTACAAATATATTGTCAGTGTATTAATGTGCCGTACGTAGTTTTATATACATCTGTCACTTCAGTTTGTTTTAAGCTGAATGCTTTGTTTGTCATTTCAGTCACATTGATTGTGATTCTGGGATTATGACATTGAAAAAAAGTTTTATAAACGTTTTTGTCAAATGAAATATCTTAGTCGGTAAAAATATTGTATGCCAAAAGCATAAAATGACTATTATTAAGCATTTAATGACGACTAAGAAGGCGTAATACCTGTTTTATTCTGATCGACCTCTGACAGCTTCAAACGTCGAAAACGTTTGTAGATATTCAGATGGTATTCGATAATTGGCGATTGTAGGCGTATGTAGGCGTATAGAGCTGTTACTTTAAAGAAATCCATTACAATCTAAATACAAACTTAGTATGTAGTCTTAATTCTGCTAATTGTCAGTTAAATCAATTGAAATTCAATTTTCACCGCCCTCCCGCCCGCAATGAATATGCACAGGCTAGAAGGACAATATTAACAAGTAAATTACATGCGCCAGTATGATAAACCTGACGTGTTTCAGTCCTGCACGGATTCTCAAGGGACGCTTACTCGTTGAATGCTCGAATGCGACTTAAGTCTTTTAGGTGGCATTCGAGCATTCGATGAGTTACGAAGACGAACTGGTTAAGAGCAGAACAAATCTTTTAAGTCTGTTGCTAATATTTGGACGAATATTATATGTATGAAATGCGTCATTGCATGAATATTTTCGAAACGGTTCAAATTCGTCTTCTGAGAGAATCAAAACCACGTCGCTATAAACATGGACTCTATTGGTCCGCATAATAGCATACGCATATTTTTAGCGATGAGACCTAGGATAATAAGTTTCCATGCATACTCACAAACGATCAATCTTCAGAGTAGCCTCTCGAATACGGGTCAAAAGTCATCAGATATAATTCAGTTTAAGCGCAAAAGGTCTACGAAATATATAAGCAAGTCTGAGTAATACCTGACGTTATTGTATCCTAAGTGGTAAGGCCTTTGAACGCGAAACCTCTAACTTACAGAAAACTTGCAATATAATAACTTAATGTTATGTTATTGTGATACATTTTGGTCCGTTTTTATGATTGTGCCATAGTGTGTAGGTCTGTTTCTTCCCACTGGAATTAAAAACGATAGATAACTGAAAATAACAATATCATGAAAACATTGAAGCAATCATTCTTTTCACGCACTACGGAAGAAAAAAACAAATTAAAGTTAAAGTATCAAAGGGAAAATTATTTTTAGATCTTCGTAATTAAAATTCAACACAAGACTTCGGGGTGGCTTCAAACGCAGTAATTAATTAGGTAATTAAAATTGTTAACAAAGGAAATAAAATAAAACAAAATCAGAACCATAATTAAATTGCCAATTGGTAACGCGACTAAATAAAAATGGTATAGATTTAGTCAATCACGAAATATAAAGAACCACACGTTTATTATCTATGGCTCTTTATATTTCGTGACTTTATACACATTTTCGTGATTTATTTATGTAAATTAATCATGGTTCTTGATTATGTTTTGTTTTATTTCCTTTGTTAACAAAGTTAATTATCTAATTTTAATAAGTAGTTTGTTAGACAATTTGGTAAGTAAGTTGATGTCGACAGCTCTAGATTATTTTTTTTTCGACAAGAAATAATGAACACGCGTTAAAAAGACACACAATTTGAGCGGTAACGTCCAAAAAATTTTAATAATACTCAATTTGATTATAATTCTAAAGTAGTTCTAATGAAAAGGACAGGGCACCTTTGATTCAGTCAATTTTATTAGAAAATTTTTCTTAGAGAAGTAGGGCATAGCGTTCATTCGGTCAAAGAGCAGCCCGACTGGGGAAGTATCTCAATTTTGTGTTTCCGAGTGTGAGTAAGGTCGCCAGAACTCATTGTGGTGAGGGGAAGGGTCACCGACACTTGTTTGCTGACTTTTTAAGGCCGGCAATGCACCCGCGACACGTCTGGTGCTGCGAGTGTCTATGGGCGGCTGTGATCACTTACCAGCAGGTGACCCACTTGCTCGTATTTCGCCCTCTGATATAAAATAAGACAAATATATGAAGGCCCTATTTTATTTATTTATTTCTAATTTATGTACACACTAAAAGTAAAAAGTAAGAAAAAATACTACTTATTTTTGTATATTATAAAGAAATCTCTTCTAGTAATTGTGGAAGATAGAAAGATATGAATTTGTAGTATGATATATATTTCGCGATCATGCGCAAAAAAGTGGCATCAGTGATACACAGATTGAGGGGAAGCAGCAATAGCATTCTGAAGGTGTTTGCAGAAGGGATAGAAGGGCCTACAATGGATAGATTTATCAAGCTTCATGTAAGACATGGGACTTGATAAATCTTCCTCTAATCTTGCCTGTAATTTTTATTGTGTATTTGTTATTTTATTATTGTACCTAAGTGTACATAGTTTTTAAGTTTGTACTGATTATTAACATGCGATGGGCTGTCGACGCCTGAAAATAAACGATTTATATTTTTATTTATTATACATACAAACATCCATAAATGCATATATGATTTAGAATAATATTCTACATGAAAATACATATATCTAAGATGAAGCATTGCCTTTGCGATGGCTTTTTTTAAAGTTTTTCATACGAGCATAGGAAATAGATTAAATGATGTTTGACGGTTTCCGTTTAATAACTTAAGAATAAGGCTTCAGTCGTGAAGCACGTATAGAATAATAATTATTTAATTTGAGTGTTTCTTGGATCACTTTCCTGTTTCATTGACTGCGGTATATGTGGGGGAGGGATTCTGTTGAGTTAATACATCTAACATTAGTAGTTGGTTGGAGTTTAGGTAACTTCATTCCGTACGTCAGCTACGCTTTTGCCAGCGTCGTTATTGCGCCGGCTTTTCTTAAGAAATGGTATCGTTTGGCGTGACAACAGCTGTACATAAATTGTAATTTTGTATCATAATACTTCACTGAAAGAATAACAAATTCTCAACACAAAAGTTAACATTCATTCTCATTAGGTCTCCCGCGCGAGATTTGTAGGCATTTCAGTCCTGTTTTAAATATTGAAGCTCTGTCCACTGGGCCGGATGAAATCTCCCGCTTTTATATAATAGATATTATTAACAAAAAGACAAGGGAATTGGTCTTTGTTGTAACTTTAATCTTTCGCAATTTCTTTCGATTCTTTTTTCTAAGAAAAGTTTAATAAAGTTTCATTGAAAATTAAATTTCCTATTTCATTGAAATGGTAATTTGAAGATCTATCGTTATGACTACTAGAAAAAATATTACGTTTCTAGCCATAAAATTGTTTCTTTAAGTATATAAAAGTATGTTTACAGTTTTTAAGTGCACATAGTATTCCATTATTTGCATCACACTGCCAAATATAAATTAAAATGAATGGTGTTCAAATGTGTTGACAATTTTGTGGATGTAATAATATCAGGATTTCACTCACACCTTGGGTTTGAATCATCATGTCAGCCAAATTATGTCCACTGCTGGACAAACGCCTCCCCAAGGAATATGGGGATTGGCCATAATCGCCGTCACCACACAAGTTTTCATGTCTTAGGGTAACTATAATTAATATTTATGTTATTTATTTTAACGTGTATGGTCTTCGACAAGAGTAATTCTACTATTTGATTGATAATAAAAAACAGGCCCATACCAAACCTCACAAGTTTTAGGGAAATTCATTTATTATGCTCTACCTCACAAATAATAATAATAATGTCCTTTGACATTATTCACACACGGTCATCTGATCCCAAACTACGCAGAGCTTGTACTATGGAAACCAGATAGGTAACTGTTATACTGCATATGCCTACTACTTTTATTTTGTAAATACATACTTATATAGATAATTACATCCAGACTCAGGTAAACGGACATATTCATGCATACAAATATCTGTCCTGGGTGGGAATCGAATCCACGACCTCCGCCGTGAAAAGCAAGCATTTGCCAACCGCGCCAACAGGACCGTCAAATTCATTTTTATATTTATAAATGAGTCTTTAAATCTCATAAGGGACGAGGGAATGCACCTCATATCGTGGTATGGCATGACATAGGATGTTATCAAGTGATGTTACGTTTATGGTTGCTGTCGTAGTTCAATCGGAATAAAATAGATCAACTACGTCCATATATTGGAACGAAGTTCCTTATCGCGCGTTGTGGAAGGGGGCTAGACGGAAAAAAATCTTACGAAAAGTTGTCACGACACTTTTTGCAGTTGTGCGGCGTGCGCATGTTTCTCTGTCTGTCTCTCTCTCTCTCTCTCTTATAGAAAGCGCGCCAGATATTTTCATTTCTATTTCGCATTGAACAGTGTGGTGTCGCGACGATTATTTTTGTTGAGTGTTTTTTGGGTTAGGTTTTTTGGGTTAGGTTTTTTGTACATAATAAATAATAAGAAATAACTTCGTTCCATCCGGGTGTCCCTTGACACCTCTCAAGTTTTTTATATTTTTGATATTCACCATGCAACATTTCTGCGCCATACCATAATAATACACATTTCAAGGTCCAACTTACGGTAACGTACGTATCACGTGGACCTTTTTCTTGTAGCTAGCAAAGAGCCACTTCTACAATTGCATTAAAATCTTAATTTATTATATTTATCGGGACTAGTCCCTCCCTCTTACCCACCACTGCAACTCCTGTAAGCCAGGATCAACAGTGGCACACAATGAAATGACACTGAGCGGTGAGACTCAGGCATGTCCCGGGGAATCGCTTTAACTGTCTTGAATCCCGCAACGAATTTAATCAGAAAGGAAAAAGGAGGAGTTAGAAAATTAATAGTTTCACTTCCCTCCAGAGCAAAGCGGTAAACAGAATTATATAAAGAGGCTATAGCCTCATAAAATGAGATTTATTATATTATCATCAAAACCAGCTTTGGTACCTAATCTCAAAAATTTGATTTTCCAGTGTACATACATATATCGTTCATAGCTTAACGCAAAGCGCCTGATGGGGCTGGTTTGAGACCCACCGGGCGATTCAATTTATTAGATTAACGCTTTGCTTTACGAACAATGCTATAAAATTTCAAATTTAATTCTTTGATTACTAGATACTTTGATACCTAATCATAATATTCAGTTTCAAAACACTTCAATTACACTTGGCACTATGTCGAGCCATCGCACAAAATTCTACATAAAACTTAAAGTAAAAATTGAATGAACCTAAGAAACGAAGCTTTGAAACTTATTATAAACCAGTAAAATTGAATCATAGTGGACTTCTTCGAAATAGATTACCAAGTTATGGCGTAATCCAGTTTTACAACTTAATCTTTCGGTTGAGTTTCCAAGGAAATAATATTTCTTTCTGAACATTTTCCCCGCGGCCCGCCAGTTGGAAACTACCTGTTATTTTGCACTCTCATTGTGTGAAACAAAAAATATGGTTTTATATCTCTTTTGTGAATTCAATAATTGACTGCACGTGCGGCGGAGCGGTTAAGAAAGTCGCCTCACCACTTCATGTCCCGGGTTCGATTACCGCTCTGGACAACATTAGACGGGCCGCGCTTTCACGCCGCAGGTCGAGGTTCGATTCCCACCTAGGATAGATATTTATGTGCGCGAACATGACGTCTGTTAGTCCTGAGTCTGAATGTTATTTTCTATATTAGAATGTATTTACAAAAAAAAACTTATTTGGTATCCACAGTACAAGCACTGCTTACTTTGAGATCAACGTCTAGCGGCGCGAGCGGCGGAGCGGTTAAGATAGTCGCCTCGCCGCTTCGTGTCGCCGGTTCGAATCCCGCTTCGGAAAACTATTTGTGTGACCCATAAATAGTTGTTCTGAGTCTGGATGTAATTTGTGTCCGTCTATTTTGTCATTGCTCACACACGGGCATTTTTTAAACACTACGCCCGCAATAGGGAATCTATACCCTGTGTCGCGAGGTACTTTACAAACATATAATAGACGGAAACAAATTACATCCAGACTCAGAACAACTATTTATGGGTCCCACAAATATGCAGCGAGGTGACTGTCTTAGCCGCTGCGCCACACGTGCAGTCAAATTATAGTAATAATATTAAATAATAATAACGCAAAACGTATTAAAAATAGCAAAATAGAAAATATTCATTTAACATTTGGTTAATGCAGGCATCATACGAGTTTATGCCAAAAAGTCAGTTTTGGATTTCCGCCTGAATACAACTCGCTGCATTTGCATTCAGATCAAAATTGCTAACTGTTAACTTCGACTGGGCTGTTCAAACTAGAATTATTAATTTGACGGGCCTGTTGGCGTGGTTGGCAAATGCTTGCTTTTCACGCCGGAGGTCGTGGGTTCGATTCCCACCCAGGACAGATATTTGTGCGCATGAACATGGCTGTTTGTCCTGAGTCTGGTGTAATTATCTATAAAAGTATGTATTTACAAAAGAAAAGTAATAAATGTAGTATATCAGTTATCTGGTTTCCATAGTACAAGCTCTGCTTAATTTGGGATCAGATGGCCGTGTGTAAATAATGTCCCGGGATATTTATTTATTATTTATTAAGGTATTCAGAATACTGTATACTGCGTAATATAGGTATCGTTATCAGTTGGAGGATAAAGTCAAGGATATCAACATGTAAAATGTTTTCTTTGAAACCTATCGTTTTGTTCGAACAAAGAGAAAAGAGCTTACTTACTTATTGTATGGGCAGTGGTTACCCTGGTGTCCGAGTTGTTCAAGCCGCCCAGTAGGACTCTGACATGGCTTAACGACTTTTGTTTAATAACTACAACCGGGACCGACAGCTTAACGTGCCCTCCGAAGCACGGAGACGCTCAAATTAAACCAGTTTGGTGTTCACCCGTCTATGGACTGACCGCGAGCCTAGTTGCTTAACCTCGCCGATCGCTTACGGACCGGTGAGAGCGTCTCTATGAACGCCTCTTGAACTGAGCTGAAATGTACTAAACAAGTCAGTCACGTTATCAAGAAGTTAATTATCATTCTGAAGATAGGTCATCATCATCATCTTTCTGAAGATAGGTAGGATTAGATAAAACTTGACCAGCAAAAAAATAGCTCTTAAATGCGTCGTTGGTCTAGCGATAGCATTTTCTAACACAGAAAGTTTTGTCCTAGGTTCAAATGACGGCTTGGGCCAAAAAGTAATATTGGAATGTTTCTATTTCGAAAAGTTACGTTTTCGCCTGGAATCTGGAACTAAGCGGTATTTCCGTGTCGGCAACCGCACCCATCGATACATACCTAAGTAAGGAAATAGAAAGTGCACTTGTGTTTTTATAGACACTTGTGCAATAAAATATGACCCGCGCATAGGTAAACCTAGTCTTTATTGAAACTGGCCGCCATGGGCATAATTCAAGCAGGAGGACATTATTCTTCAAATGAATATCCAATGCTATTTGTTAACAACTAACAAACAGCAAACATACTAACAGGTCATGGTGGTTAGCAGTTCATCATCAGCCTGATATCGTCCCAAAGGTTTCTATAATGTAGCCATTTTGAAGGGCAGTTAGGTGGTAGCTAGTACACAGGTATACCTGCGTTCCCGGGGCTCCCCCCATCAGGCGCCAAGAGAAGTCCACGGCAGGTAGGTTTAGTCGGTGCGAGTCCGACATACCCACCCGTAAACACTTTTTGCGGCAGCATGCGTAGGCATTACCCCTGCCTTATCAAAAATAAAGCTAGTACACAGATGGCGCTGCTGGCCGACTACCTAGTGTATCCCTCAGTCACCTTTTACTCCACCTACGGGATGGTATGGGGTGGCCCTGTTATTCTTTCTAGGCTGGAAACCACGGAAGTGGAACTATTCATTTTCTAACTCCTCCTTTTTTCTTTCTGATTAAACTAGTTGCGGGATCCAAGACAGTTAAAGCGATTCCTCGAGACATGCCTGAGCCTCACCGCTCAGGGTCATTACATTGTGTGCCACTGTTGATCCTGGCTTACAGGAGTTCCAGTGGTGGGTAAGAGGGAGGGACCAGTCCCGTTAAAAAAAGGCCGTAAACCACACGGCTCCGGAAAACACATGTTGCAAACTTTGCGAAAAATTCACCTTTATTTTTGTAGTCTGTTACACATTGTACAATATTCAATAATACTGGCAACACCAGGAAACATTGAGTATCAGTTTCGTCAAACGACTGTATACATTCGGAGAAAAGTAAAAAAATAGGTGAACTCTTTTTGTTAGCTTTATCGGAAAATTGGCACGAACTAACCTTTTCATTTTAACTTGCCGGCGCCATGTTGAGTAGAAAAAAGAAAAAATCGCAACGTTATCTCGTATCCGACCTTTTCGGTGTACATAAGGCTTTTTGCCTTTTTTGCGATTTGAACCATAGAGGTGCTAAATGTTCATGGTCTGAAGTAGGTCGAAAAAAGAAGCTTATATAGCTTCTAGTTAAACTCAAACACGACGCTATTTTCTGCCTATTGTATAAGTTATAGTATCCTAGAGACTTTTAACCTTTTCGTATAATTCTAAATTCTTTCTTTTTGTTAACCGACTTCAAAAAAGGAGGGTGTTTGTTACCTCAGAACTTTCGATTGGGTGAACCGATTTGGAAGATATTTTTTTTATTTGAAAGCTGGTGCTTCCCGTGTGTTCCCATTTCAATTTGGTCTAGTTTTGACGAGGGAAAAAACCAAATTCTTATTTTTAGTGCATTTGGAAATCGGTTATTTTTTTGTTAAAATTATTTATTTTCTTTCTTTAAGACACATTACATAATGTAGGTTACATGGTTAAAGACATTAAAAGATTACAGCAACTTCGAAAACGAAATGGAAGTAAAAAACATCCAGGGGGTTATCGGCTAAGTCCACGAAAATCGGTATAGTGATCAGCTTTTAAATAACTATAGGTTAAAAATGAATAATCAATCGTTAAATCGTCTTCGCCATTGAAAATCGATTCCGGTCCATTTATGACGTCACATGTGCTCATGGATGCCGATTTAACGATTGAATAAGTCATTTTTAACCTTTATTTATTTGAATGCCGATGTCTATCCCGATGTTCGGCGACTTAGCCGGTAGCCCCCCAGTGCCGGTCTTTCCTGATTTTTTAATGATATTTTAACTTTTTTTTTAAATATATGAAATTGTGTTTTTTTGTTACAAAACAAGTGGTAATTTATTATTCGTCTGCGCTCCTTTGTATCTAATGATTTTTCTTGCCAACATTTGTCCGAGCTTTGGGAAGAGAAATATACTTGTATTAGTACTGTTGTAAAGACTTTTCAGTCCTAGGTTTTCTTTAAGTTTTAAATGATATTTCTGAACATATTTTAGACCCTCAAATTGTTTTAATTAAAATGTAATTATTATAGTGGTACACACAACTTGATGTTATAATCTTAACTTACGGTACAAAATCCACCTATTAACCATACGAGGAAATATACCTACCTACCAACCTCTGAAAACCCTACTTTGTCGAAGACAGGATCATGCGGGTTCCTTAATCTGCTGAAATAAATGTTTGTTTGCTAAATTAAGCTTAATCTCATCGCTTGACGTTTATTGAACGCCTAATTTGTAGGCGTTTAATAAACGCCGAGTAACTAATATTTCAATAGACGTAGAGCATAGGGATATTACGCACTATGAGCATCTCGAATCGGGAAGTACTTTACAAAATTTGCATTATTGGGTTATTTAAATATTTGACTAGCCTCTTGATATAGTGATCCTGATTGCTTCGCCAGAGGTCGTGAGTGGAACCCCAACCCAGAATATATAAGTGATCAGTACCTTTTTTAGGGTTCCGTAGCCAAATGGCAAAAAACGGAACCCTTACAGATTCGTTATGTCTGTCTGTCCGTCCGTATGTCACAGCCACTTTTTTCCGAAACTATAAGAGCTGTACTGTTGAAACTTGGAAAGTAGATGTATTCTGTGAACTGCATTAAGAGTTTCACACAAAAATAGAAGAAGAACAATAATTTTGGGGGTTCCCCATACATAGAAATGATACCTACACAAAAATTTATTTTCGTCGTACCCATACATGTGGTGTTTTTATGGATAGGTCTTCAAAAATGATATTGAGGTTTCTAATTTTTTTTTTCTATACTGAATAGTTTGCGTGACATACACTTCCAAAGTGGTAAAATGAGTGCCCGGGAGGGGGGGGGGGGCACTCATGTGACTGTGACACCCTGTAACTTCTAAAATAAGAGAATGATAAAAGTAAAATAAATATATGATGTACATTACCATGCAAACTAACAACGAAAATTGGTTTGAACGAGATCTAGTAAGTAGTTTTTTTTAATACGTCATAAATCGTAAGCCGCAATTTACCATTCATTTATCAAATGAAATACTTGTTGCTACAGAACCCTTCATGGGCGAGTCCGCCTCGCACTTGGCCGGTTTTATTTAGGAATAGAATGGGTATTTTTTTATAAGGCAGGGGAATGCCTACGTACGGCATCCGCAAAAAGTGTCTGTGGGTGTATGTCGGACTCGCACCGACTAAACCTAACCTGCCGTGGACTTATCTTGGCGCCTGATGGGAGGAACCCCGGGAACGCGGGTATGCTGCTCCGGTGCTCCCCTTTTGCGCCTTACGATTATTTGTTCTTGGTCTTGGTGTAATTTATCTATAATGATAATATGCTCACAAGAGCTCATAAATAGTGCAAGGTTTTGTTGTTATATTTTCTATATACAAATAATTTATCATTTTATCTATTTAACCATACGAAACTGGGCTAAGTCAGTGCTCTATTATAAAAGCCAACTTTATAAGTCCTTGAGCAAGTATATTTTGTAATGATAAAAGCGAATGCACTGGTATATTTTGCTTCTATACCCCTTTTACGGAACTCCTGACAAGTGATGTGGGTTCCATGTGTAATACCAATCACTTGGCGCTCAATATTGATAGAGCTTGAAGTTTTATTAACCCTTTATTGATTACTTGCAACAAAACTGTTCTATAGAACTCTGGAGATCACAATCAGTTACAAGGGACGAATTGTTGATTTCATACTTGTAGGGATACAACGGAATTTTTTTGGGATATTATTTATCATATTTGAGTTAATAAATCAGGCATTTTAAATGTAATATAATATAGGTGATCGCCTACCCGTCTGCTAAGCGGGCCGCTTATGGCATTATGGCAAGATTATTCTTGGAGGAAGCTTTTGTCCAGCAGTGGACTTTTTACAGTTGTTATGGTGACAATATAGCTATCTTAATTATGTTGACAGCCTCTTTGCTGTAGCGGTAGGGTATCTATACATATAATAAAATCGTAGGAAAGTCGAAACTGTACATTGAATATTTTTTCAAAATGATACCTGGGGCGTGATCTTCTATCGGTATCGAAGCCAAAAATACAGTTTATATAATTTTTGTATGTGTGTCTGTTTGTCTGTATGTATGTCCGGGCTAAACTCAAAAAGTACTGCATGGATTTACTTAAAATTTTGTATGGATATTACTTAGAGGTTGGGTCAACATATAGGCTGACATATTATCACGCTATCACCTACGGGGGAGGAGCTGTGATAATTTATAAAGTTAAACGCGGGTAAAACCGCGGGGCATAGCTAGTACTACCATAATTCTAAATACAAACATAGTATAGATAAATACCATCCAAATCCAGAACTAATACCTAATCGTGTTCATCACACAAAGATTTGTCCTGGGTGAGAATTAAACCCACGACCTCTGGCTAAGCAGTCAGAGTCACAAATCACAAGGCAAACAGACCAGCCAAAAAAATTGTGTGTTAAGATTAAAAAAATCGTACGCGTTTAAGGGCGCTGTATAGCCATCTCACAATACGCGTTAGGAATTCACATGCTCATTCGTTTTGGGATACCACTTCAATTAGAATTAGATAACAGAATTTTTTAATACCCTCGGTATGAAATTGTTATGGTCAGAGAACTACCAAATATCTGACCCCAAGATTATTTAATAAATATGCCTGGTTAAGACCGAATGTTAATAAAGTAAAAAACAAACAGTTAGATATAAACTTAAAATATATTACTCAGTGACTACTTAAATTCCGCTTAAAATTGTTGTATTTGTTTTTATTAGTTTTAGTTAGTGTTAGTTTTTATTTAAATATTTGTATTTATTGATATAATTATTGTCATTGTGTTAACGAGCGCTAGTCCCGCCGACAAACTGCTATGCAGTTTGGTGGGTTTATATGTTATGTAACATGTTTTTATTCTCAATAAAATTCTATTCTATTCTAAATTTAATGTCTAGGCGATAACTAATACATTCAAACCCCGCCGGATGTTGGTCAGGCCTAGAGACTGAAGTCAACTTAAATTTAACGAAAACTATTTTTATTTTAGTTCTTAAGAAAAGTTACAACTAGTTTACAAATAGAACAAGAAATAATAACAGACGGCCAATTAAAAGTTTTCACTTATATGCAATGGCTTAGTTTTAGGATTCCTGGTAGACATAGTGAATGAAATTTTGGAAATGTGTTGGCTAACGTTGTACACAAAACAATACATCTAATCAATTAATTAACAAAGTGTTGTAGTAGGTATCACTAAGTGTTTATTGTGTATCAAGTATATTTATTGTGCAAAATAACATAGTTTTATATATTATTATGTAAAATTTCAATATTTTTACATAATAATATATAAAATTATTTAGCATTAATATTTATAAATTGTGTTGCAATTTTAAATGGTGAAGATCATAACAGAATCAGAATCTTTATTTGTTAACATATAGGTCAAATTACAACAAGTTGTGAGATGTTACAAACAGGCAGATCCTCTATGTTTTGCCCAGAGGCGTACAAATATTGTATTTAATTAACATAATGAATAATTGAACTAATAATATTACAAATACATTGGTTACAGTAATTAATTTAAATATAAAAATGTCAAAATATGTATTACATGTCATTCTAAATTTTAATGTCGAATAAATTCATAATTGTCAATGTAGGTGAGTTGATGTTCAATTTTTTTGAGGCAGTAATTATAGAATTTTCAGACACTCAATAAAAAAAATAAGTAAAATAATGTTTTTTACTCACTAAAAGAAATAGAAAATATATGTTTACCTAATTCAGTAGTCATTACTTGTTCTGAATATTTTGGAATATTAATATTACATTATTAGAAAGTACCTACAATTATTTTATATCGTGTTTTAAATTAAAATAAATGGTTTATTTTAAATATGTTAGTAAGATGGCTTCGCACTGAGTTCAGAGATTAAAATTAAATGAAATGAAAAAATAATTATTTTTGACAAAAAGAAATGTTACCATACATAGTAAAAATAGAACAAAAATTTTGTTGAGAGTTATAAATGCCCCCTATCTCAGCATTAGCTACGGCAACACAGGTATATTACTGCAGCGCTGATCCTCCGATAGAAGCTTTTATTAAAATTATAACTGACCTATTTATTCGTGAATTCGTTCTTCACATTCTAACCATTATATAGAATTCGGCCGTTAGCCGTTACTGTTTATAAAAATTATAAACCAGCCAAGGTTTCATAATTAATACGCAAATTGCCGATTAGATGGATAATTTTTAATAAATATTTTATTTCCAGACGGCGGTGAAAGTGGAAACACATTCATGTCGACATGCAACAAAGAAGACAAATTTACACAAGAACCAAAATCAAAAAGTCATTCCTTGTAAGTATATAATTATGATTAATTAGTTTGAATCGGTTAGCCTTAAGGCCTATGCACACCACGTATTTTAAACGCACGCACGCGTTTATTGCGATACAGACGCGATTCGCACGCAAGTAAGATGCAGCCTGTAGATCTTACAAACGACAACAAACTGTTCTGTCTTTAAGATAAAAGCGTGCCGTCGCCGTGCTTATCTAAAACGCCCGACAACAGTGCGTTTAAAAAACCTGGTGTGCACAGGGGCTTTGGTTGTACGTGCCGTCTTATTGCTCACTGATAGCAGAGACCTTCAGCATGGAGACAGACCGCTATGCGGTCACCAATCTATACATATATACATCGACTAACGCCTGATTCCCAGAGGGGTTGGCAGAGACCACAGATTTCCATTTGTCACAATCGTTTACTGTCATTCTATTCTTCTTAAATGCTTGCCAACATTCACTAATTAAACTTCTTTTTTAACCCTTATAACAATGAGGATACCTTACTATGATAGGTATTTCTTTCTGGTCGAATTACGACAGTCTCAAAAAAACAAAACAAATCAATGGTTTAAAAAAAGACTAAAAAGAAAAGAAGTCGAACGTCGTATTTAAAAAGAATTGTAGTGTTAATTTCGGTAATTGTCAGATAAATCAAGCCGGGATCCAATATGCGCTACCATCCCTCCCGAAAAAAGTATGCACATGCAAAAAGGACGAGCAAATTACAAGCGCCAGTAATATATGCAACTCGTGTTTCAGTCCTTCATGGACCATTCTCAAGGGATGCCGACTCGTCAAGTGCTCGAATGTAACTGGATTCGAGCACGACTCCGACTGTATCCCACTTTTGTATTGTTTATATTCTTACAAATGTTGCCATTTTGGTATAAAATGAAAAATGTGTTTTGGACACATTCAACCTACACATGTTCTTAAAGCCATAATAGTTTATAATCAAAAAAAAAAACGTTGAATAGGTTTTATGTTGTTGCTCATACCTAGATGCTCTCTCCGTTCCGTAAGCGATCGGCGAGGTTAAGCAACAAAATTCGCGGTCAGTCCATAGATGGATGACCACCAAAATGGTTTAATATCTGAGTCTCCGTGCTCCGGAGGGCACGTTAAGCATCTCAGAGGCCTACTGGGCCGCTTGAACAACTCTGACACTAGGGTAATCACTGCCCATATGATAAGTTGGTAAGTAATGTTGTTTAAACAGTAACTAATAAACATGCCATTGAAATAATCATGCTAATGTACATTTACGCGATAAGCAGCTACGAAACTTACTTATTTATCACTTGTTCCATTGTCCTAATTCTAGAAAAGTACATTTTATTTGGAACATCCACATTAAGCTTGCTATAAAAGTGAAATCTTTTTTACGACTTTTCACATTAAACTTAGCTTTGAGTTCATTCAGTAGAGTAATTTGTGAGTGTCAAACTTAATTTTAATATTACATGAACCCAATTGATCTTTAGTGTGGTAAATATGACTGGAATTATGCTTAATGGCAGTAATATTAAAGTTTTGGACGTAAAATTTAAAAGAAAGACGCTATCTACCACAATGTCTTCTAACTTAGGCTTTGCCCGCATTTAAATTTTGCCTGGAAAGACCAAAACCCCAATATTTTGCATACTAACGTAGCGCAAAATACCTGCATATATATATAATGTGATAATAATAATTTTTCGTATAAGTAAACTTATATACGACACTTTTTTAATATAAGTAAACTTATATACATATATTATATATATATATATATATATATATATATATATATATATATATATATTTTCAAGTATGCTAGTCCATCCTACGGTTTTCTGGAAGATATCGCCATTATGCGATAAGACCGCCAATTGTACATTATTTAAATATTAAGTTTATGTCTGTAAAATATTTTTTTATAGTTTGTGCAATTAAATGTATCTATCTATTTCAATAGATATATAGATACATATAATATAATGTTTGCATGTACATTATTGTGGCAGATGAAAGCGAAGTCCATACCTAACCGCATGGAAAGTAATTGGAGACAAAATTGGTTGTATGGGTTGTGGTTCGGTCATTATTGAGTGGTGAAACAACAATAAACCCTAAACACTCATTTTGTGCGTACATTTATTTTCTGACCGCAAATGCTCCGATGAGTATTCATATAGGTATTGTCTGTAGCTACACGTCAACTATGTGAAAACAGTAGAGAACCTTAATAATTCATTAATAAAGGCTATATTCTATTAAAATCTTCCTGTTGATGTCGCCTTGTATTTGCTACGTATGTTATAAAGAAGTACGTTTATTGCTTACGTACACGGCACATTAATTAAATGTCTATCATTTAATGTTCTGATGACAAGACATTATAAAGTCAAGTAAGTTACAAATCAAGTAATTGAATCTGACATTACAGATTACGTGCAAATCGTACCATACAATTATTTTGTTTACCCAACACGTGTTTCAGTCCTTCACGGACCTTTCGTAATGGAAGTTAACAACATATTTTTTTCTGTTCACGCCAATCCTGCTTTTATATGCTAACAATTATACGTCAAAATAGTGAGAATAAAAAACTATCAAACTAGTTTAAAAAATAAAGTTTAATTTAACAAAATTACAATTAATTGCGGGCACAATATTAACATTATAAAAATCTATGACGGCAAAGGTATTATAAAATGCACTACGAAATATATAAATTTAAATTGAGTTTGTGAAATTTCTGTGACTGAGTTTTTTTTTCTGTCAAGTCAAATTAGTTTAATGTTCTGGGATCAATAAAGTTCTTTAAAATATGATCAAATTTGACATACTGGTTTTTAACAAGAGAAACCTTTTAGTATTGGCTAAAAAATTGCCAAAAATCCTAATTGACTGTAGTCAGTGCCTCAATACAACGAGCTTTCAAATAGATTAGTAAAATAGAATTACTAATATAGAAAACCTTATGGAAAAGTAACTTAACTGGGGCTCTACTGGCTAAGTCGCCGAACATCGATTTCTTAAATGGCGTTCAAATAAATAAAGATTAAAAATGACTTAATCAATCGTTAAATTGGCTTCCATGAGCACATGTGACGTCATAAATGGTCGGGAATCGATTGTCAACGTTAAAGCCGATCTAACGATTGATTAAGTCATTTTTAACCTTTATTTATTTGAACGCCATTTAAGAAATCTATGTTCGATGACTTAGCCGGTAGAGCCCCTTTTGTCCTATAGAGCCGCTGCAAGATTGTACTTTATTCCGTCGCTACGAAAGATTAATTAAAGTATATTTATCCCGAAGAATCTCCTATTTAACCCCCGCGCCAAAAAGGGGTTTTATAAGTTTGACGTATGTTTTTTCGATTTCTGTCTTTGTGTTTGTGTGACTGTCTGTGGCATCGTAGCTCACAAACGAATGAACCGATTTCGATGCGTTTTTTTTTTCATTTAAAAGCCAATTTCCTTGCGGTGGTTCTTAGCTATGTTTGGTTAATATCGGTCCAGCAGTGTAAGAGTACTTATCAGCTCTTTTCGAAAATGATGTAATTATAGTTGCAGTCGGGAGTTTTCTAACGGTTACCGGCGAACATGTATGAATAATAATTATAATGACAGTTAACGAAGAAATCCGTTGTCTCTTCCTACCCCTCTGGGAAACAGGCGTGAGTCTATGTATGTAGGTTAGGTTATTCTATACTTAGCGAATAAGCCATACCCATTTTCTGCAATCTTTTTAACCCTATGCTCAAAACTTATTCTTCGCAGATGACTACAATAGAGTGGTGCTAGAGACGGTCGACCGGGAGCCCGACTCCGACTACATTAATGCTTCCTACATAGATGTGAGTATATATTTCCAAGCTTTTATTATTATTACAAGCTTTTATTTAGTTTCACCTGTCCCGGTGTGTGTCTGGCATCAAATCTTGCAAGTCAAATTTGTTCCACTTCCCGGTAGGGCTCAAAATTTGCATGCATGTGTTAATTCCATGAAAATGCTAAATTATTATTACATGGAGCTGATCTGATGATGGAACCGGAAGGGTCTATTTAATTATATTTTACTTATCAGCTTTAAATTAATTTTAATTGTTTAGTTCTTTTTAATAACAGGTAATAAAAACATTCGTAGCTTATTTTTGTACTTCTAAACTTTGCAGAGATACAAGGCTTTGATTATAGGCTGATGGTTAGACCTTTGGACTATAGAGTCAGTGGTCTCGGGTTCAAACCTAAGGTGCAACTACTGACTTTTCGTATTCATGCATGTATTAGAAATTATTTTTCTCTTACCTACTTACAATTGTGAAGAAAAACGTCGTGAAGAAACCTGCATGCCTTTTTAATTTGGGCGATCCATTACAGGTTCCTGCCGCTGGACAAGTGACAGGGGATGACGGATATGTTAAGTATACTGTCATTAACATTATATAATAATGTGTATAACTACACTCTTCTACTCCCTGGGGAATCATATTGTGATCGCCATTTGTTTTATTATCCATTTTGTTATGGTTGCCCACCTTTGCGGATTCATCACGTACTTCTGTGAAGTGTGTAGATGAACCCGCTGAGTATCATTCGCTGGGTCTTCTCAGTTGGGGCGCATAGATCCGATGGCAGATTTAAAGCGTGACCGTCGTTATACATACATAGTCCGTTATAATGATAATAATATTGAATTCTTACCTAAATGTAGACAGAACTACACAGACCAGATGTAGTAATAAATGTCTAAAACTGTAGATATGTACAAACTTATGTAACCACTTTGAGAGACAATAACTTTAAGAAATTAGCCATTAAACTAAACCATGACTATCATTAATTCAATTATAATTCTATATGATCAAAAATAAATTACCATCTAATAATCTTTTTGTACCTAGATTTCATATATAGTTAATTTGTAATAAATACTATTCATATTCTGACTATTTACAAGCGCTTTTTTAAAGTTTATGTAAAATTAAAAATCATTTTCATTTTAATTTATTTGTATTTTGGAGCACATATTAATGATCACAAAATTTATCCAAGGGTGCCGCGCGCTCCGTCGTTTGTTTGGAAACTCTGAATTTAAACTTTTTTTATTTGGTATTCGTATGGATATTTATGTATTACAATTGAAAAATTTGAAATTCTCAGTATCTATAAAAATTAAATCATAAACGATCTCACTACCTACACAGTATCAATGAAAAACAATTGTTCCCAGGAGTTAAAACACTCCAAAATCACTTCGGAACTTCCACACATTTAGGCCCAGTACATAAAAGTACTAAAGTAACAATTGTATAGATTCGTTATAAAAGAGGTTCTCGAGAATTCGGTCACGTCCTCACATAATGACTGAACGAATTGTAGCCCTCAATGCAGACGAAAGACCCGCATTAGTAAGTGAACGGGCTTAAAGGACTGATGTTGTATAGAATTGAAATAAGCTTCAAGGTTTCCAATAGATGGCGCTGCTGATACCGTTACGATAGAAGAGGTCTCATTTCTTTTGTCCATTGATTTCTTTGAATAAAATTAAAGCGTACTATTTATATGATTACTTTATTATGGTCAATACTTAATGTTTTATTTGCATTCCACAATGTCAATTAGGTGTTATAAATTAGAATAGAATTTTATTGAGAATAAAAACATGTTATATAAAATATAAACCCACCAAACTGCATAGCAGTTTGTCGGCGGGATTAGCGCTCGTTAGCACAATGACAATAATTATATCAATAAATACAAATACTAAAATAAAAAAGTAAAAACTAACACTAACTAAAACTAATAAAAAGTAATACAACAATTTTAATCGGAATTTAAGTAGTCACTGAGTAATATATTTTTAAGTTTACATCTAACTGTTTGTTTTTTATTTTATTAACATTCGATCTTAACCAGGCACATTTATTAAATAATTTTCGGGTCTGATATAATAATATATGACATCATTATGGAACCTGTCGAGCACAGCAAATGTAGAATAATAATAATAATATCCTGGGACATTATTTACACACGGCCATCTGATCCCAAACTAAGCAGAGCTTGTACTATGGAAACCAGATAACTGATATTCTACATATACTACTTTTATTTTGTAAATACATACTTATATAGATAATTACACCCAGACTCAGGACAAACAGACATGTTCACGCACACAAATATCTGTCCTGGGTGGGAATCGAACCCACGACCTCCGTCGTGATAAGCAAGCATTTGCCAACCACGCCAACAGGCCCGTCAGAAGACAGGAAGAGGGCTTTAGTTAAACATATTAAATTCTATTCTTACTTATGTTTATGGTAATGTATCTAATATATATACATACTAGCTGTGCCCCGCGGTTTTACCCGCATTATACTTTATAAATTATCACAGCTCATCCCCCATAGGTGATAGCGTGATAATATGTAGCCTATATGTTGATCCGACCTCTTAGTAATATTCATGCAGTATTTGAAGTAAATCCATGCTGTACTTTTTGAGTCTAGCCCGGACATACATACAGACAAACAGATACACAGACAAAAATTCTAAAAACTATATTTTTGGCTTCCATATCGATTGTAAATCACGTCCCAAGTATCCTTTAAAAAAAATATTCAATGTACAGTTTTGACTTTCCTACGATTTTATTAAATGTATAGAAGATAATATCACAGTTATTTAGTATAATTTATTTGTTTCACTCTTGCTACTGTTTACTTTACTTTCAGTTCCTATCCATCCAAAGGTTGTCTGGAAGAGATCGCTTAAGGCGATAAGACCGCCCATTGTACCATAAGTTCTTTATATCATATCCAATGTAATTTCTTTCTGTCTGAGTGCGTACAATAAAGAGTATTCTATCTATCTAATAATATTGTGCTGGAAGCGGTTTGTTTGGGTTGGGTTTAAATGAGAAATAAATAACATAAGACTACGCGATTTAGTCGGAAATTTTACGTAATTTCCGGATCATGGGCTGAGCATCAATAGTAAGCATTATTATTATAGTAGTACTCAATTTTAAATTATCAGCCACATCTGTTATTCCTAATAGCACTGCTTCTGAACTATCCAAAATTCATGTTAACCACAATAGTTTTCAAATCCTATTAATATTATAAACGCGAAAGTTTGTAAGTATGGATGGAAGGATGGATGGATGTATGTTTGTTTGTTACTCTTTCACGTAACAACTGCTGAATGGATTTTAATGAAACTGTACAATAATATAGCTTATAGATCAGAATAACACAAAGGCTACAATTTATAAAGATATTATGTGAATTGTTCAAAATACGACGATATAAATCCGAGGAAAAAATCTACCATCTGCGAGCTATTCTTATACTACTAATATTATAAATGTAAAAGTTTGTAAGTATAGATGTATGGATGTATTTTTGTTACCCTTTTACGCCATCTACTTTAACGCGGGTGAAACCGCGGGGCATAACTAGTAAAGAATATTTCTGTGGCTGACTATTAGTCGAAGTCGCCATTCCGTGGCCCAAATTAGATTCCCGCACAAGACAACTGTTGGCATGGTTGGCAAATGCTTGCTTTTGACGCCAGAGGTCGTGGGTTCGATCCCCACTCAGGACAGATATTTATGTGCATGAACATATCTGTTTGTCCTATGGGTGTAATTTATCTGTATAAGTATGTAGGTATTTCCAAAAGAAAAGAAGTATATGTAGTAGGTATATCAGTTATCTGGTTTCCATAGTTCAATACAAGATATGCTTAGTTTGGGATCAGATGGCCGTGTGTAAGTCCCAGAATATTATTATTATTAAACAACTATTTGTGTAACCCATAAACATGAGTTTGGATGTTACTTTGTGACAGCCAATAAAATTTTATAAAGTACCTCGCGACACAGGGGTTAATTTCTCTAGAGGGGGTTAAAGAGAAGTATATTAGTCTTAAGGTGGCATATCTCACAGAGCCCGTAAAGCTGTCAGACGTGTACCTGTGCCTTTCTGGTGGTGTTGGCAAGTGACCCCACCAACATAGAAAGTGTACGTGTATTCGCGCACTCAAATTTGGATTATAATAAATCCCATGCAGATGCTAGTTTTTAAAACTACGCCCGGAGTAGGGAATCTAATCCTTGTGTCGCGGGGTACTTTACAAACATATAATAGATGGACACAAATTACATCCAGACTCAGAACAATTATTAATGGTTCACACATAAAAAATTCTATTGATAATGGCGACCATGGCCAAAATGTATAGAAAAGAGGACATTATTTATGATTGCAATGGGCGGGTGGCATATATCTACTTTTTAATGAAGAAATGAGGCGATGGTTGTGTAGCAGCAAGTCATGCTCATGATCAGGTTTTGTTTCCGTGTCGGTAGGGGTATGTAGTTACGTTATTGTGGTTCCTGATTGACCATTTGTTACTTGCTAATTTATAAGTGTGCGTGGATGTATGTTTATGTCAGCATCCCTGTAATTATTTTTACATGCTGATTAAAACTTCCTGAGCATGCTACACCACTACGGTATCAGGAACAAGGCTCTCGAACTTTTGACTTCTTACTTGGGCAATAGAATTCAGAAGGTCGATATAAATGGTAAAAAATCTGCGGGATCCCCAGTGGTAATGGGCGTTCCACAGGGATCGATTCTCGGCCCATTCTTATTTTTAATCTATATAAATGACTTACCCTACTATGTAAGGGATAAACATGAGATTGTTTTGTTTGCGGATGATACTTCATTGACGTTTAAAATAAATCGACAATTACGCAATTTTGACGAAGTAAATGACGCAATCTCTAAAGTTGTTCATTGGTTTAATGCTAATAATCTTTTGCTAAATGACAAGAAAACTAAAGTCATAAAATTCTCTACACCTAATGTGAAACAGGTGGCTACCAATGTACAGCTTAATGGAGCTGGATTGACCCCTGTTGAGTCAACTGTGTTTTTGGGTATCACAATTGATTCAAAACTACAATGGGGCCCACAAATAGAAAAACTATCAGGCAAATTAAGTTCTGCTGCATATGCTGTTAAAACTATAAGACGGCTTACTGATGTGGATACAGCTAGAATGGTTTATTTCAGTTATTTTCATAGTATAATGTCCTATGGAATTCTTCTCTGGGGTAGCGCTGCGGACATTAACACCATATTTGTATTGCAAAAAAGAGCTGTAAGAGCAATATATAAACTTGGTCCGCGAGAATCTTTGAGAGAGAAGTTTAAAGAGATTAACATTCTGACTGTAGCATGTCAGTATATATATGAGAATCTAATTTATATGCATAAATATAAAGACTCCTTCTGTAAAAGGAGTGATACTCATAATATAAATACTCGATATAAGCATAACTTTGTGTTACATACCACCCGTCTCCACAAAGTAAGTAACTCTTTTATGGGGCAATGTATAAGATTCTATAACAAACTTCCCAGTGATATCCGAGAAATGTCTATGAATAAGTTTAAAAGAATTATAAAAGCCAAATTGTGTAGCAGGGCTTATTACAAAACTTCTGATTATTTAAGTGACAAAACAGCTTGGGATTGAGTCGCTCTAAATTAACACATTTAAATACAATGTAAATTTATTTAAGAAATATATATTTTTAAAAAAGGATTCCTACTGAGTTTTCTGGCAGTGTTTCTCAGTAGCTGCCACGTCATGCACTGCACGGTAGGGTAAAAAAAAATTGACGATTCCACACAAATGTAATATTTTAACGGAATAAACGACTTTTGAATTTTGAATTTGAATTTTGAATTTTGAATGCATTAGACTATACATTATTATAGTCACAGCAAAAGGAAGCTAGGTAAACAGAGAACAAACCGTTGGTTAGCTAACATAACATCCATAGCATCCATACGGAATGTGCAAAAGATATATAATAAACTCCCAGATTCTATGAATAACATAACCAAAAATAACATATTTATTTTTAAACTAAAACAAATACTAATAAATAAAGTCTAGTACAACTTAAATAAAAACATAAATGATAAAAATATAATATTATAAATATAAAATAATATACTTAATAACATAAAATAATCTTTAAATTAAATAAATTGAAAATAAATAAATTCGATTAAATTAAATATAATATAATACTTCCTCCTCTCTTCTAATTTTGCTACAGGGTCCATATTTGTACTATTTCCAATTTTGTAACAACTTTTTTGACATAATATGATAATAAGAAATCATTTATTTTAGTCTCTTAAAAACTTGTAAAAACATCATGCATAACGAATCAAATTACTTATACCACTCCGTTCACATTAATACCCACAGGAAAACTGAACTGCAGTTTTTAATTAAAACAAAATGGAAACAGTATAATAAATTCATTACGCAAAGTTGCTTACGCGTTTGTCAGAAATGCTAGAACAGACTATTATTAAAAGTTCTTAACAAAGTTATTGCGAATTTCTGCAGTACTAAGGGAATTGAAACATTACATCATTTAAATGAAGACTTGACTTGCATTTTGTAATATTTTTGAGGAATTTGTACTTATTTTGACTGACCCATCTAGTGGTTAGCGACCTTGTCGTGGGTTCGATACCCACCTAGGACAAATCTTTGTTTGATGAGCACGGTTATACCTATGATCTGTGTCTGGGTGCAATTAGTATCTATAATTTGTATATATGTAGAAATAAACCAGTATAAGTAATGGAATCAGGTCTTACTTTGCGGAAATCCATAACAAATAAAAACGAGGTTTAATATGTAGTGTTAATTCCGCTAATTGTACGATTAGCGGAATTAACACTACATATAAAACTTTCAACCACAAGTAATGAGGTCCTGGGTTCAAATCCTAGGTCAGGTCAAAAGTCATTTTGAAATTATTCTGTCATGAAAATTTCTCAGTATCAACCCGAAGTCTGTGAGTTGGCGGAATTTCACCCCCGTGCCTCGGATAGCACGTAAAGCCATCGGTCCTAGACCTGAAATGTTACCGGTCGTCCAGTCGAATCACGAGAGTGGTGAAACAGAATGTGCTCTGAAATATGTCCCGCGCTGATAGCTAGTCTCCATTACGCTTAGCCGGTATGGCCAAAATTCGACCAGGAGGACGTTATAATAGTACGTGAATGTCACAAAATGATGTTTGATACTTAACTACATACACTTTATAAGTTCATCATCGATAAGCTCGAAAAGTCACCGTTCCAAACGAGTTTTAAATCTTTGCTATTGGATATGGTCAGAGGGAGTTTGTTATTTACCGTATAGCATAATAGCCCATACATGCCCCACGGTTTTACCCGCGTTAAACTTTATAAATTATTACAGCTCCTCCCCTGTAGGTGATAGCGTGATAATATGTACCCTATATGTTGACCACACCTTTTAGTAATATTCATGCAAAATTTGAAGTAAATCCATGCAGTACTTTTTGAGTTTAGCCCGGACATACAAACAGACAAACAGTCAAAAATTCTAAAAACTATATTTTTGGCTTCGATATCGCATGTAGATAAAGTCCCAAGTATCCTTTTAAAAAAATATTCAATGTACAGTTTTGACTTTCCTACGATTTTATTATATGTATAGATATACCATAACATGACTGTGTTGGCTTTGACGATTTGGTAAGCCACGTACGCACGTGCGAACAAATTTGTTGCGTTGCATGATACGCAACAATTTGTTCGCACATGTGTACCTACCCTTAACGACATCGAACACTATGTTCAGGAAACATGTTTGCGGCGATCCTATTTGTATGTTCCGTATGGACGGTGTTCGAATAGCTTTAATAAATTTTACGTTACAGAGCTGTTCGTATATATTAACTTGGCGGGGTACAGGGGCGGGGCGGCAGAGAGGTAACTGTTTCCCGCCATCTAGGATCCGCTCTAGGAAGCAATATCTCGTCAAACACTCAAAAACTTTCCGCTACTTTCAAATCGACCACCTTCAACGGTGCCGCCATGGCTATTGAGATAAAGATCACGACTGTTGTGCGCGTGCTCCATTCGAGCTATGTTCGTATTCGTGTTCGAATATGCCGTCTATACGTACAAACCAAATGTTCATGTTTGATGTTTGTGTTCACTATGTTCGTGTTTTACGTGCGTTCGCGCCATAACAGTCGTGTACGCACAAATTTGTTGCGTTGATATTCAACAACTTTTTTCTCACGTATGTACCACTAACGAACATCGAAAACTATATTCAGCAAACATGTTTGCGGCGATCCTATTTGTATGTTCCATATGGACGGTGTTCGAATAGCTTTAATAAATGTTACGTAACAAAATTGTAATGTCCGAACTATGTTCGCGTTCGTGTTCGAATATGCCATCCATACAAACCAAATGTTCATGTTTGATGTTTGTGTTCACTATGTTCATATATAGTCCAATTTACGTCCACGACAACTTGGCGTTGTAGGTACGAAGCCGGCGTCGTCCGCGAGCGGCAAAACCAGCGTGGCAAGAATGACTGACGATGGACGTGCGGCTGTCGCCGAGAACATCATCTCTCTCTTTCTATAGGGCTATAATACACAGCCCATAATACAAAAAAAACAAATCAAAGGTAGCTCCTGAACCAAATAAACCGCAAAACAAAGCTCGGTTTTCACACCAAAATACCCCGGACGTTGTATAGCCTGATCCAAAGGCTTATATTGTTCGACTACAGGCCGTCCATATTAATTATGTCATAATGGCGATAAAATGAAGCTCGTTAATAAATTGTACTCTGTTTATAATAAAATCGCAACTTACAAAGCATTTATATTGTTTATGAAGCTCTACGTAATTTAACCAATAAAATATTACAAGATTGGGTATATTTTCTAGATAAGATAAGATAAGATTCTTTATTTGCGTTAAATGTGGTAGGTACATAGGTGGTAGGTTTTATTGTAGTTCTCACATTTAGCCAATTTCCGGCATACAAATATATATTTTATAATTTAATAATTCATAATAATATAATAAAAATATTTAATAATTTATACATACACTTATTACTATAAATTAATGCCAAATAAATTTCTATTTGTAATTATTATCATTAATCTTACATTGTAAAAACTCATTAATTGAATAAAAGCATTTCTCAGCCAATAAATTATATAATTGCTTTTTGAATTTCGATTTTGGCAAAATTTTATAAATTTCTGGTAGATGGTTGTAAATTTTAGTAGTAAAACATTTTTTACATGATATTTACAGTTAGCTTAGAAGGCTTTCACTTGTTCATCGGAAAATAAAGTGAAAATTGTGAAACTACAACCAATGGTTCGAACCGAAATGAGCCGAAAGTTCAAACCCCAAGGGGTTCGAACCTCCAGCGCGTGCCAACCAATATACCTACGGCATACCAACTACCTAAAATTCCAGATTTATTTGTTTTATCCCTATTGACTATATTTATACATCCACAGATATTTTAAGCTCTAATCATTACATCTATATCCTAATAAAAATGTACATGATCTATAATAAAATCGTAGGAAAGTCAAAACTGTACATTGAAATTTTTTTTAAAAGGATTCTTGGGGCGTGATCTACTATCGATATCGAAGCCAAAAATATAGTTTATAGAATTTTTGTCTGTGTGTCTGTATGTATGTCCGTCATGTCCGAGCTAAACTCAAAATGTACTGCATGGATTTACTTCAAATTTTGCATGAATATTACTAAGAGGTCGGGTCAACATATAGGCTACATATTATCACGCTATCACCTACGGGGGAGGAGCTGTGATAATTTATAAAATTTAACGCGGGTAAAATCGCGGGGCACAGGTAGTTTTTAGTATAACTAGTAGATGTTTAAAAAAAAAACGCAGGCACTATGAAATTAATCCCTGTATTGCGGGGTACTTTACAAACATATAATTGACGGAAACAAAGTACATCCAGACTCAGGACAACTATTTATTATTATTAACTATATATTCACTTATATAGTTGTCCTAGGGCTCTACCGCCTAAGTCGCCAAACATCGTTTTCGTGAATGGCATTCAAATAAATAAAGGATAAAATGACTTAATCAATCGTTAAATCGGCTTCCATGACCACATGTGACGTCATAAATGGTCCGGAATCGATTGTCAACGTTGAAGCCGATATAAAGATTGATTAAGTCATTTGTAACCTTTATTTATTTGAAGGCCATTTCAGAAATCGATGTTCGGCGACTTAGTCGGTAGAGCCCCTGCGGAGTAATCGAACCCGGGATACGAAGTGGCGAGGCGACTGTCTTAACCGATACGCCACACGTGCAGTTAAATATTTTCTTTAGTGATTAGAATGCAGAGTTTTACATTCCTAGACTGCTTGAACCCTCGCTCAACTCTATTTCCTGTAAAGCGGCGGAAGTTTTCTACATTAACTGTAAACTTCAGGTTAAAAAATATAATTTAGACACTTCGTACACGCGTACTTAATAATATTTTTATCGTATTCAAATTATATACATACATACATAGACTCACGCCTGTTTCCCAGAGGGGTAGGCAGAGACAACGGATTTCCATTTGTCACAATCTTTGCATACTTCTTTTGCCTCGATTACTGACATTCTATTCTTCATACATGCTCGCCGGTTTAGGGTACTTCTGACCTGCCCTTTCTTGAGAACATCTCCAATTTGGTCAGAGAATGTTCGACGTGGTCTTCCCCTTCCGATTGTCCCACTCACACAGGCCAGATATACTTCTTTTGTCAATCTCAAATTACTTTACTGACAAATAATTGTTGTTTTGTTCGCAGAGTATATTAAAACCAAACGCGTACATAGTAACTCAGGGTCCAACAGAAGAGACTGTGGTGGACTTCTGGCGGATGATCTGGCAGGAGCGCGCCGCCGCCATCGTCATGCTTACCAAGACTTTCGACTTTATTAAGGTAAGCATAAAATGAACATGAGAAGTAGCCGAAACCTCAATTTAGTATGTGTTGATTAGATCTGTGATGAGTGCAGTGCCTCCAAAACTTTCGTCTTTATTTAGTTAACTATAGAACTTATTTTTGTGTGTTCTGAATATGATAAGGTTGTATTTAGTAACCCTAGATATAATTCAGACAAATCTGCCTGACTGATGTGAAAACTTTTTACTTTGAATAAAAACGTAAATAAAAGTAGAACATAAATTTGAAGTACACCCATACAAAATTAGGAAAATCCATTTTATTTCATCGCAATTATTATAAATGGTCTCTATTTTATACATCAGAGAAATGAAATATTGAATGTCCTACACAGTTCACTGACTCTACTAATGGAACAAAGAATCTTGCCTACAGAGCAAAATTGTTTTGCTTTTCTGCAATTTACGTAAAGGGTTAGCTTTGTCAATAGAAGCTTTGAGAAAGTTTATTTCTATTTAAGGGTTGAATGCTTTTAACCTCAGTTTTCATAGTACTTAAGGTTAGACTTGTTTAAAGATGGAACACGCAAGTTCAAGAAGATGCTACATAATTAAACTGCTAGTACCAGTCTTTTAAACTTTTGTCTGCACTTATGTTCAATGTTTAAGGTGATCGCCTTACTATATATTTGATACTACCTAACTTTATTACCTGAGTGTTCTTGTGTTTATGATTGGTGTGTGGGTTCGATTCCCGCGAAGGATAGCTATTTTTCTGACCCATTTGTATTCTCTAATTGCATGTGTGTAAAGACCCTTGCGATACAGAAATTCCTTTCCCTAGTGCGGGCATCACACTAATATTATAAAGGCGAAAGTTTGTGACTGTGTGAGTGTGTATGTTTGTTACTTCTTCACGGCTAAACGGTTGGAGCGATTTTAATAAAAAGCTGACACCCTGGATTAACACATAGGATATGTATAATTTATAAAGTTTAACGCGGGTAAAACCGCGAAGCACAGCTAGTTGGATATAAAAATACAAAAAAATAACTAAGAATACCCAAACTCAGTTCAATTAATAAATGGACCCTACAAATATAGTTTGCTTCCACGGAATTGAACTCGCTTGTGGTTGTATGTGAATAATATCCCATGATATTATTATTCTATAACAACTTGCTAAAAAGACATAATTACCTACTTAAGTATACCTACATAGTTAATTTATATTAATACTACAAAAATATTCAGACTACTTACCGGTGCCTTTTAAAGCGTAATTGAATCAAATTTGTTTTGCTCGTTTTCATTTTATTTTTCAATATCAGGCGTTTAAAAGCAAATTTCTCCTTAATATTTTAAAAGTACCTCCCAGAAAGATAATAATATGCAAAACATCCAAGAGAACGCAAATTTATGAGACAAGTTTGAACCTACGCGTTATTAAGTAATGTCATCGAAGGTTGAAGTACAACGTGAAACTTATTATAAGTATTTGCAAGAGTTTTACATATTTGCTGTGAAACGCGACATACTTCAGTACAATATGTACCCGTAAAATGTTGCGCATCCTTTGAAGTTTAGATAATAATGAAAGTTCTGACTGCGGCGGCGATGGAAGTCTCGTTTTCACTAGAAGATTTCATGAATATGATAACAGAGGTAGCTTAACAAATAATAACAATAAGTATCTACTATAATCTTGCGCAAAGCATATTAAAAAATCTTTTTTATTAATATGCTTTGGGCAACATTACAGTGATTTTTGTTACCTACCAGTTTGTTGTTAGTTGCTAAAAAAACGTCCTTAGTGTACTTACATTAAGGAGGTTTTTTTCCCCACTCCTATTATTTAGGAACTAACGACAACAAACTAAGAACTAACGCGGTTCTGAGGAGAGTGAGTTATTGACAAATTAAAAGAAGTAGTATGAAAATATCGACACCATGGAGGTAGAAGTAATTAGCACACGATGTTCTAAATTCAAATTTACTTTATCCTCTAGCTTTTACATACACATATTGAAAAGCAAAAATAGAATATTTTTATTATTTTGATGAACGAGCAAGAGAACGACTCTAAAATTAAATCACGAGCGCAGCGAGTGATTCAAAAAATTAAAAAGTTATATGATAAATTCGGCACCATAAAGGTAGAAGTAAATAGGTTTATTGATATTTTGCATTCACAAACTTACTGCACACGATGTTCCAAATTCAAATTTACTTTATCCTCTAGAGGATAAAAATTACTTTTCCACTAAGATATCGTAGAGCAAAAATACTATCTTACCGAGACGGGATGATGAAATAGTTATTTGTTATACAAGAGTGGGAAGTTGCGTTTTAACCGCGTGCTTTATTTTGATGACCGAGCAAGGGAAGGACCCTATCATAATTGAGTTTTATAAATAACTACATAACTAAAAAGATTATGATAAGATAAATTTGGAATCCAAACAAACTACACAAAAAAGTTACGCCCATTAATTCCTCACATGACATAGGTTTTTTTTTATAATATTAAAATAAACGGAAAAACAAAGTAATTTTTAAAAAAGTATTTATTGGCCGACAGGCTGAACTAAAAATATTCACAAAAATTAACAAAAATCTTAAAGAAATTATCGGACAGAATTCGGGCAGCGCTTCCGCTCGCAACGGTGGTTGACGAGAAAGTGGCCGCTCGACGCGCGCCACGCCGTATATATAGCCGTCGTTGTGTTGCCACGAAGGTATTCAAAATCACTTCTAACACGGCCCCTCCTGACGGGGCTACGTCCACGAAGCCCTCATCAGGAACTCGTAGATGGACCGGAGACTCCCTCCATGTGCAACACTGGCTCTGTATCTTGGACCTCGTCGCCTTCTGTAAAATACACAAGTTGATCCCACAACATACTGGACAAAGTTACTAACAGACGGCTGACACAAATTCAGCAATCACCTATAACTGCTACATTATGTACCAATCAATAAGTCCATACAAGACGTCATAACAACTATACACAGTATTCAAGTCACATAGGCTTTACACAGGTCTGTTCCTACGCAACCAAATACCCTGCACGTGCTCATGTGTGCACCGAGGATTTACTTCAGTCTCTTGTAGGTCACCCCAGATACCTATAGTCAAGTCACATAGGCTTTACACAGGTCTGTTCCTACGCAACCGAATACCCTGCACGTGCTCATGTGTGCACCGAGGATTTACTTCAGTCTCTTGTAGGTCACCCCAGATACCTATAGTCAAGGGTCGGATTTACACAGGTCTGTTGTCAGCGGCGCTACTGACTCACCCCAGATACCTTCCCGCCAGCGTTAAGGTCAACCCAATACCATGCGCACTCAGGATTTACACGGGTCTCTTCCAAATAACGCACAACAATTTACATAGTCAACAGTCAATAAACATATGTTTGTTTGGTACATAATCTAGCTAAAGTATTGGGAAAGACTAGCAAGCAAGCTATCAGAGCAATTGCACAATAAGTACTTTCAAAAAATGCAGCGCAAGTGTCTCCAACTCATAGCTGAATTTTGGATTCAAGTCGCACAATCATTAAAGTCGCACAAGTGGATATTTTACAATCGTTTTTTACAAGCATGAAGTATTAAAATATCCAACAAATATGTTTTAGTTGTTATTATCATTCCGTGGTGAGAAAAGTACATTGAAAAAACCTTTTTTATGGTTTGTTTACCATTTGTCTCAGCTGTCAACTTACTATAATAAGCGACCACACGTCTTCGGCCGTCCCTATGTACTTGCATGATAATGCCACCATAACCTATAGAACTAGCATCAGTGTGCAACTCGGTCAACAACTCCGGATCGAATATTGCCAAAACTGGTTCGTTAGTTAGAGAAGAAATTATTTCTTGACGCGAGTTTTCGTGTTCATCGCTCTTTAATTTATTATTTAATTATATTTATTATATTTATTATTAAAATTAATATATTAATTAATTGAGAATCCTGCTTCGGTTAGAGTTTTTAACACAGATTCTAATAAAACGAGGTTTTCATCGATTTCGTTGCTTAGTAACAAGACGTCGTCGACGTAAACTAAGACTTTACCAGCATCAATGAAGGGTCTGAGTGTTTTAGAGATGGTTTTCTGAAACACAATAGGCGCATTGGACAGGCCATACGGGACCTTACAATACTCGTAGTGGCCGTCAGGGGTGACAAATGCGGTTTTATGGATAGACTCTTCAGCAACCCTGAGTTGGTGAAAACCAGAAACCATATCTAATCCACTGAACCAGCGTGCGTTACCTAACCGATCTATACAGTCGTTAATCAAGGGAAGAGGGTGTCTTGTTTTGACGGTGATTCGATTTAATGCACGATAATCTACGACCATCCTATCAGAGCCATCTTTCTTTTTTACCAATAAAATTGGGCTGGCATATTCTGAATCAGAGTCGCGAATAATACCTTTATCGAGCAAATCTTTAACTATAGCGCGTACTTTTAATTTTTCGTCGTGCGACAACTTATAGGGTCTATAATACACGGGTTCGTCGGTTGTTAACTTGATATGCATCTCACTATCTTTCACCGTCGTGGTTGCGGTACCACTCAAAAAATATTTAGAATACTTGGAGAGAATAGCTAATAACCGTTCCCTATCATACCCGGTAACTGGTGTACTCAGATCATGGTTTTTAGGGAGTTTAGTGCAACTTTCGCTCTACGTTAATGACATGACGCGGCCCCCCGTCCGCGTTGAGGGGGGCTTTTTATCGGTACGATATGCAAACTAAGGGTCATGGAGGACGCTGGTGGTCGCGACGCGTTCGCGGTCGTACTCGCATCCGGCGAGTACGAAATATCGGTTGTGCAGTGTTGCGAGAGTCTCTAATCGATTTGATTTGGTTTAAATATACGGTGATCTCGTCGTCCGATTCGTCTTTGACGTTCTTCGGACGACGGTGTTTACGTGAGAGTCGGGAAGGAGTGTATTTGACCGCCTGTACCACCAATTTGCTTGGATGGTGAGTGGCAGAGTCAAAGTACCTTTTGGACGCTTGCTTCATCCATTGCCTGATGGTAGGCAATTGGAGATCGGCATGGAGGCTTTTGTTACGGACGAACCACGGTGCACCCGCGGCTCGTCGCATAAACTTGTTCTGGACTACCTGGAGGAGGTGGATGAATCGATCCTTAGCGTGCGCGAAGACCGGGCTCGCATAGGTCATCATGGGTCGAATGCACGTCTTGTAAATTCTCACCTTGTTTTCAAGGGACATTTTACTGCGTGCATTCAGGAGGCCGTGTAATCGATAAAGGGCAAATGAGGCTCGGTTACGAGCGTATCTCAGATGGTCCTTGAAGTTTAACTTCCGATCGAGGATCACTCCCAAATATTTGGTTTTCTTCTCCCAGGGGATCGGTTCACCAAACATTCGGACGGGATCGGCGGTGGGGGCGGGGTCTATCCTAGAGAAGAGCACGGCTGCGCTCTTGGTGGGATTGACTTCGATCCTCCATTTCCTGAACCATTCGCCGAGGGCGTCGGCTGAGGATTGGAGTTCTCGGTGGATGACTGACGTGCTCCTACTGGAGTAGTAGAGAGCTGTGTCGTCAGCGAAGAGGGCTAGATGAGCCTTATTGGGTCTGGGGATGTCGCTGGTGTACAGCGAGAACAGGAGCGGGGCAAGGACTGAGCCTTGGGGAACTCCTGCGCGTATCGGTCTGAGGGAGGAGTAATTTCCCTCGACGCGGTAACTAAACGTTCGGTCCGTAAGGAAGTCTCGTAAGATGTGCACGAGACGGTCGGGCACTTTGAGTTCGAACAGCTTATATAATAAGCCGTTGTGCCAGACCTTATCGAACGCTTTGGCCACGTCGAAGAAGAGTGCTCCTGTGTGGGCTCTTTGACGGGCAGCTTTCACTAGGATGTGTTCGACAATGCGATGCACCTGGTGAACGCTGGAGTGTCTGGCTCGAAAGCCAAACTGCTCGTCAGGGAGGATATCGTTTGCGTGGATGTAAGACGACAAACGGGCGTGGATGATGCGCTCGTAGAGTTTCCCCATGGCGCAGAGGAGGCTAATAGGGCGGTAATTCGCCGGATCGGATTTGGGTTTACCGGGTTTCGGGATACCAATCACGTTTGCCTGTTTCCACTGGTGTGGAAAGATGTTGTTGGAAAAGGCCGCGTTGAAAATCGCGACCATCAGGCTAAGTAGAAGCAACGGGAGTTGCTTGAAAACGCGATTGGTGATTCCGTCATACCCGGGGGCTTTGCGAGGGCGGAGGTCCCTGATCAGAGTTTTAACCTCTTCGATGGTCACTGGCCTCAGGGGATCGTCGTCGTCGTCGACGACGTCTGCATCCTCCCGGGAGGGGGCAGTTGGGGTCGGAGGGAGTGGTATGGTGAGCCTACGTTCTACCTCAGAGTCGACCTCGTTGAGGTGTTCCGGGTCTACTGGTAGGGTGCTGGGAGAACCCTTGGGTCTCTAGATTGTCAGCCATGCATTCGGCTTTTTCGTCGTCATCGAACGCGGGGCGTTGATTCGGACGCGTCAGCGGGGGGATGGTCCAGTCGGTGTCTGTCTTGAGTCGCTTGCAGAGATTCCAAAAGGCCTTCCGCGAGGGTTGAATCTCGGCTAACGTCCTATCCCACCCGGAATCCCGCCTCTCGGTCATGCGTTCACGTACAGTACGCTGTAGTTCACGCATTCGAGTGCGGTTTTCCAAGGTGTTATAGGAGTCGAAGGCTCTGATGGCCGCGTTCTTCTCAGTCACTAACTCACGCAAATCCTCCGGGAGCTTCCACCGTCTGAACGCGTCAGCCGCTGGGACCTCCCGGGAACATTCGTTCATTTGGATTTGGATGTGAGTCGTGAAAGAGCCGATGGCTGCATACGTTTGCTCGGGGGTCTCTATGAGGGATGGAATCGAATCTAAGTGCTCCGACGTGGCTGACTTGAGTTTACCCTCAAGTTTCTGCCAGTCGGTAACATATCTGGGTGGGAGGTTGCTATCCGCGCCAGAGTGGCTTGTGCGGGAGGCAAGACTAAGGATGACCAGTCTATGGTCGGAGTCTAACTCGTGTAGCACTTCTACAGAAGCCAAACGTAGGTTTGTATTCTTAAGGAGCGCTATGTCGAGTATGTCGGGTCGGTGACTGTCAATTCTGGGGAAGTGGGTCGGTTCGATAGGGACTATAGGGTCGAACGGTATGATTGCCAAGTGATTAGCAAGTGCGCGGCCGTTCGAGTTGCTCGTACGGCAGCTCCATTGCTCATGCTTGGAGTTTAGATCGCCTGCCACTATGACAGAGCCATCTAAGTCATACAGTGCTTGGAGATCGCTAAGTAGTATCTCCTTGTCTGGGAGGAGGTAGGCCGAGACTATCGTGATTGGCTGATGGCCTGTCATGCCTATTCGACAGACAGAGACCTCAATGTTCTTCAGCACGGGAGGGTCCAAAGGTACGCAATGCAGTGATTTCTTAAAGTAAATCAGCGTGCCCCCTTTGGCGGAGTGGGTCCTATCGTTGCGAACTATACGATAGTTGGCAACTGTAGGACTCCTCCGTTTACTCGGTTTGAGGAATGTCTCTTGGACGAGGAAGAGATCAAGTTGATGATCGCAGAGGAATTCTGCGACTTCATCGCGTTGTCTCGCTAATCCGTCTGCATTGTAAAACCCGATCTTTAGAGATCTGGGTTTTAGCCTGCAAGTGAATTGGGGAGTCATTAGCGGGTGTACAGCCATTACGGTTGCAGGGATTTGATAAAGCGGCGGTAGACGTGAGCCGCGTCGATGGCCAGTTGGATCTTGGTCGGATCAGCATCGGCCCTCTGGGAGAGGTCCTCAAACTGGTCGAGCAACTCCCAACCTTGAGTCTTAATGCGCTCGGCAAAACCTGAGGCGCGCCCTTTGCTGTTCGCTTGGGGCGCCCGGGTTTTGGGCGCTGAGGCCGATGACTTTGAAGTCTGGGCTCCTTTGGCCGGGGCCTTTGGAACCTGTGACTTCTTAGTCAGCGGGTTGTAAGCCCAGCCCGATTGGACTGGGGCGGGAGGGGACGCGCTGGTTGAGGGTTTGGGGGACACCGCTTTAGCTGGGACTGGCACAGCCTTAGGGGCGACCGCCTCACCCGCAGCCTTGGGTGCGGTCGAGGGGACGTAGTCTGGCAGAGGCCAGTGTGGTCTCGCTGGTCGCAGGGATGTCTTTTGGACATCCAAGGACATTAGCGGGGGAGGGCTTGCTTGGGGCTTGGCGGAGCTAGTCTGCGCCTGGGGCTTCCGAGCGTTACGCTTGCTACGAGGCCTCCTGGCGGGTCTCCTCGCCGGTGCCTTGGGGCAGCCGCGATAGTTCGCAGGGTGTCCCAGGGACTGGCAGTTGACGCAACCAGGTGGATCGGACCATTCGCTACGATCTTTGGGTCGGGTGCAGTCGGAGGTGTGGTGGCCTGGGGTCAGGCATTTAACGCACCTCGGAGCTACGTGGCAGTTCTTTGACGAGTGCCCGTACAGTTGGCAGTTGTGGCACTGCCCCTGTACGGTCCCTCGCCGCGGCGGCTCGACGACGATGCCGCCGACGCCGCAAACTGTTTTTAGGACAGTCAAGATTTTCTGTCCTTCCTTCGAGTCGTCAAGGTGGACCAGCACCATATCGAAGGGCTCGCCACCGTTTGATCGGCGCATCCGATGCACCTCTCTCACGGGGTACCCTTGGGTGGTTAGGTCCTCCTTGATGGAGTCGATGGGAAGGTAACGGCACACTCGGCGGATAACCACGCGGAGTGTTTTGTCCTCAGCGGTGCCGTAAGTGTAGTAGTCTACCTTACGTGCATCGAAGAGAGCCGTCGTTGTCCTGTATTCAGTGGGGGTCTGCAGCTGTATTTTGTACATCTGCTCCTTGAGGATGTATGTAGTGCTAAGTGCGACTACACCTTTGGACTTTAACGTGGTGGACAAGTCTTCCCACTTATCGATGCTGAGTAGCATGATAGGTGGGGGCTTAGTGGTCTTGGCCGTGAAGCCAGAGGGTTTAGCCTTTGCCTGAGAGGCGGGGGCGCTTGTAGTGGGGGAAGAGGGGACAGAGTTGGTGGCGGAGGGTCTCTCCGTGCGCAACTTCTTCGTCTTGGCGCTCTTCTTGCTCTTCTCCTGAGTCGAAGCCTCAGAATCAGAGCCGGAAGAGCTGCCAGACGAAGACGACGACGACTTGTCAGCGCGGGTCCGCTTGTCAGCTTTCCCGCGCTTGACAGTTGTCCACTCATTGTGGGCATCGTCGTCGCTGTCTAACTGTACGACGTCCATCTCTTCCTCTATGGCTAGAGGCTGAGGTGGAGAGGGGGTGCGGTTGCGGGGGAGTGGTGACTGCCTGTCCGTCTGGGTGAACGGGGCAGAAGAGGAGGGGACAGAGAGACTGAGATTCTCCTGCGCAGATGCGCCGGAGCAAGGGGGATCGTCTAGCATGAGCTTTGTCTTGACGGTCTCCATCAAGTTTGCCCAGCCAACTGGGTCGGACTTGAGGAGCTTGAAGAGTGCTTCAACGAAGCGGGGATCCTTGGTAATGTCTACCATGGAGGCGGGTATTGGGGCGGCCATCTTGTGATGGTTTTAAATGCCTAACAGCTACCGAATAATTACGTTAGTTCGCTCCCGGAGCGTTCCGAGAAGAAGAACTAACAAGAAACTTCTCGGCAGTCGCTCTAACAGTTGAATGTCCCTAACAACTATCACCTCGGGTTGGACGGGCCCGAGGGTGTGTTGGTGTGTGTATCACCCTCCTCGCCGGGTTAGACGAGGAGGTATGTGTACCTATGGTGAGCCCTAAGCTTGTATCCCTCTCGCCAGTCTTATTGTGCGAAAGGGTTCCTAGCAGCTCTAATGCAGAGGGCGATATGGGCCGAAGCCGTCAGCACCCAAACAACAAGAGAGAATGGGAAGGTAGGTTAAGGAGGTGGGATTCCGATTTGGAGTTGACTAGGGCAGCCCCCAAGGCCAATGATTCCAAACCGCTTCCAATTAACTGGCGTTGCTCTGAAGGAGCAAGGCCTAGTGCTTGGGTCTACACTAACTTGGCTTAGTTGGCACGGTTACGTTTCCACCAAGTACCACTAGAAAAGTGGATTTTCCCTGAAGGGGCACGAAAGTACAAAGAAACACACACTATATTGGGGTAGCGCTGTCTTGAAAAAGACGCCACTACACCAATTAATAGTGTGAAGGTTTGCCGAGATTCAACCAATCTAACGATCGATTTATCTCAACTGACGAACGTACACGAGCACGTATAGTCGGAAATAGTCGGGTAAGGCAGGAGCGCACGAACGTGTCCGTGCGCGTCGGCTGTCCAAACGAGACTCTCGGCCGCTCGACGCGCGCCACGCCGTATATATAGCCGTCGTTGTGTTGCCACGAAGGTATTCAAAATCACTTCTAACAATATAATTTGTTATGAAGTACTCAATAGCCGCGCAACGGTTATGACGTAGCTGCTATGTTATAATAATATCACACACTATGATTATTTATTTGATTAGTGATTATCATTTTATTAATTACTGTAATAATTCTTTAATAATTTTACATCTTAAAATATTAATAATCGATATTATACTTTCAAATGGTTGTCACTGATAAAAGTATAAATAGGGTAGGAGAATTATTAAGGGGGCATTCTTTGTACGACGGTAGATGAGAACGTTACTCTGTTCGATTAAATATTGTGTGTGGAAAATATCTCGGAGTTTTAATGTGCAGAACCTACGAGTGCGTAACAAATTATTAATATTAATCCTGTTAAGATTATGTGGGTAATCCACATAATCTAAGCAAGGTTTCAATTATTTATTCATTCATTATTATTAATACATATTTGAAACTACAAATATAATTTCAAACATTTTATTATGTTCGCAATACAAGTTAAAATAGGATTTAAACGTAGTTGTCTCCAAAACAAATGTAAACTTATCTATACGGTTCTTTTATGACACAAAATTCCTGAAACTTCGATTCTTTAAACTAAACTTACTCCTATCTAAAATTAAGTAAATCTATGTAAAGATTAAACAAGCCGGAGACAGGGGAATTGCCCCGGTTATTGTTTGATCGCTTTATGATTTGTTGAGCCCCTCTCTTGGGATTAGAACTTGAAAACTTTGAGATTTGTGGATTGTTATATTATCGACAGGAGGAAAATTTTACACGATTGAGTTGATACTACTTTACTGGTATGATATAACCATTTTCTTTTTTGATTTTTCAATATATTTGAACTGCTTCCAGCTGCGGCATCACCTACGTAAAGTTTCAGTATGAGAGTTTATTAAGTTAACTGTTTCTTTTTTTTATGTATGGTTACGTGATTTGGATTGAATTTTGATAATACTTTTTTTAATCGATTATATCGATTTAAATTTAGTTTAAACCGGTTGTCTATTAGAAAAGTCGAAGTCGGTGTATGATCATAAAAATAATTATTGACAATAAATATAACAATAATACTAGAGCAAATAGTCAAGATACAAATACCGTACCTACGGTATTTTCGATATGTACACGGCTACATATCAAGCTATACATTTCCAGTATAAGCTGATCTCGCGTTGTATAGGATTTCCATACAACGAGGTCAGCTTATATTGGAAACGTATAGCTTGATATTTGTGTACGCACGGCTACATATCAAGCTAAACTTTTCCAATATAAGCTGTCCTGTCATTGTTTGGAAATTCTATATAATGCGAGATTTATTTATTTATTTTTATTTTTTTTATTTATTTATTATTATAGGTTCACCAACAATTATATACAACGTCTTAGATCTAATTAACATACGAATAAATATAGCAGTAGTGTAATAATCACTTACAGGTGAACTCTGCATGCACATGAGAGAGTACGTTTGTGTATAGTAAGCTTAACCTAACTATGAACTAGGTATGTGCTTATCTTCTAAGAGCCATACATGAAAGTGTCTTTGACGGCAGAGGTTAGACATCGCATATATATTCATACAATTTTATTCTGAGCATATTGAATGAATCAAAGTGTAAGTTAATTAGATCACTACAACCATTCACCAACTTACATAACCTAGCGCATGGGGAATTAGCACCTAAGACTGTCCTCCTCCGCGGCGGACAAAGCGGTGTTATTGGGCTGCGAGGGATTCTAGAGATCAGCTTATACTGCAAATGTTTAGCTTGATGTGTAGCCGTGTGTAATATTTATGTTTATTTTCTACCAGGTAATGTGCGTGCAATACTGGCCGCCCAACAAGGAAAAGGACGAGACATACGGAGACATCAGCGTCGGCATCGTGCAGGAAGAGGAACTCGCTAATTTCCACATACGAACCTTTAGACTGTACAAAAGTGAAAAAGATGTAAGTACACTACTCAATACTATACAAGCACACTACTCAATACATAACAACTACACTACTCAATACATTACAAGTACACTACTCAATATATTACAAATAGACTACTTAATAATTACAATTCTGTGTTCACCAGATTTTAAAAGAATTCAACGTAGTATGTTATATATATTTAGGGGTGGCCTTATCATTAGTCAAGTATTATATAACATAATTAATTAAGGATTCCTTTCGGAATGCAATAATTATCGAATGTTCTCTTTTGATGTGTTCACGTAGTAATTGTAACCAAAATAACGCCGTGATGTTGAAAGTAAAATTAGTTTAGTAAGTTAAAATCGTCGCGATTTTAACAGAAAATATACAACATATTCGGGATTTTTAACATTTACAAGTTAATGTAACCCATAGATATTTGCAGGGTAATAGCGTAAATTGACTCTAAGTCACATCACTTGAAAGTGCCGCTACCTTGCTTTAAAGGCATTCTATTTCCGTAGTATGTTAGGCAAATTCACGAAAGTCTACGTACGAAGTTGTATTCTGCTAGCTGCTAGCGCTTAAGCCATAGCAAAATGTATAGTTCAAAAACGTTGTAGTGCTACGATAAAACAGAATAGCGACGTAGCAACATAGGGAACATTCATATACTTACTTCAAAACACCACTCTTTTTCCGTAGCAATGCTACGACATTACAGTACTACGGTGCCATCTCCTGTGTTACAACTGCATGGCCTCGTAAAATGATTGTATAAATAATTTTATATACTGGCATACAGGTGGTAGTAGAAGAACGGTTTATCCTGCAGTTCCACTACACCCAGTGGCACTCACATACAAGTCCCTTCAGCAATGCGCTGCTGGAGTTCAGGCGGCGAGTGCGCGCCGTAGTCGGTAGAAGGCTTGCCACTAACCCAGCTGCGGGACCCATGGTTGTACATTGCAAGTGAGTAATAAGGTTATAATAAAAATAATACCGCCCTCCTACCTCCCTCCTACCTCTACAACGACTCCATATAGTTTACTTACTTGGTCTTGGAAGTCATTGAAATTTTCGCTAGAGGCGTATTGGAAAACATGCAAGTAACATCGAGAAAGAAAACTACATGAATTTGGTAGACAGCTGGTTGAATTTCGGCCATAGTGGCCTGTCTCCATGGAGACTAGCCATCCACGCGGGATTCGTTAAATTGTGTGATCTAAACACATAAGCACTTTGTGTGCCTAATTTTCAAGGACAGATGCGACAGCTAGCGAATAATTAAATTTAATAAAATATGTAATTGTAATATATAAGCTAACAAAAGTGAGGTAAAACTACAGAAACCCTATTTACACGAATTGGCGTCGAATAAATTCAATTATTTACTATTTCAAATTAATTTAATTCGAGATTTGCGACTAAATAAGCAATATATAACCATAGGCAACAGAACCGTTATGGTTTCATCATAACAGCTGTAAAAAGTCCACTGCTGCACAAAAGCCTCCCCCAAGAGTCATCTCGGGGGATATGCCATAATCGCCACGCTTGGCGGGCGGGTTGTCGATCGCAGTATGATGGTAATAGTACTCAGAGACACGCTGCTGGGCGTCCTCTGGCAGAAACTCCCTCGGGTCGACTTCTACGCCTCCCACGGGATGAGATGGGGTGATGATATTCTGTCTGATATTCGCGCGCCGTCACCACACAGCAAATGGTTTATTGTCCAAAATTTATATTCACATTTTAAGGTGATGAGAACTTCTGTTTAAGCATAAGTCAAAGTCAAAGTAATTTTTTGTTAAACATATAAAGGTAATATGGTATAAAATTTTTGTTGTATCACTATGTTTTGCCTTGCAAAGCGGACAAATTTATTAAAGAGCAACCTAAATAATAATGTTCCATAAATAGGGTAGAGTAATAAGTAGATCGGACATTTGTATGCAATGCCAGTAGTTGAAAGTCTCAAAAGGGTTGGTAAAAGACCGACAGCTTTACCCCTATATCTTTTAGGCCCGACCTGGGATTCAAACTTAAGACCTCATCATCTGCGGCTAACTACGCTACCGCTAGTCTAACGAGGCAGTCAAAAATAAAGTTAAAGAAGATTAAAAACACATTTGAATAATCGCTGCCCTACTTAGAGCCTGTGCACACCACGTTTTTTAAACGCGCGTTTTAGAAACGCGCGTCGACGGCGCGCTTTTATCCTATAGAGCAGTTTGAATCGATACAAACGCGATGCTAAGCTAGATGTCAACGGCGCGCTTAAATAACGTGGTGGGCACAGGCCATTAGTTTATTAATCTTCAACTTTTTCATCGTTGTCTAACTTAAATAGTCGAGTCTTGAAATTTCGACTTTTATTGATAGGAAGTTGAAAAGTACGAGTATTAAACTTTGCTGTTCCCCAGTGACGGAGGCGGTCGGTCTGGCGTCTACTTGGCTATTGATGCAAACTTGGAGTTGGCTGAAGAGGAAGATTGCTTTGATGTGTTCGGATTTTTGAAGAAACTCAGGCAATCTAGGAAAGGTCTGATAGAAAATGAGGTGAGTAATGCTGAAACTTTAAAAATCCATTAGGTACATGCATACTATACAGACGCCAGCACATCCAGCTACCCCAATCTGTCAAATTTCTTTTACATATTTTCAACTTTATCGCATAAGCATAAGGTTCATTTTCAATTGGGGAAATATGACAGATCGGAGTAGCTTGATGTGCTGGCGTCTGTACATATAGATATTTACTTAGTATATATGGTTATTTATGTCGCCAGATATGAAGTTAAAAAAAAATACTTTTAATAGATAGATTATCTAACTATTGTTACTTTAAAAAAAAATCACTGTTAAATTAACTAAAGATTTCAAAACTTATAAACATAGCTTTCACCGGGCCGTAAGTGATTGACAAAGTTAAGTAACTAGGCCCGCGGTTAGTCCATAGATGGGTGACCACCAAAGTTGTTTTAATTTCTAAGTGTCTCCGTGTTTAAGAGGGCATCTTGAGCTATCGGTCCCGGTTGTAGTCATTAGGCAACAGTCGTTAAGCCATGTAAGAGGCCTAATGGGCGGTTTAAGCAACTCGGACACTAGGGTAATGTCAGATGATTAGATGCGCAGTCTGTCTGAGTGTTAGGAACAAATCGTTCTGTCTACGGTGATATATGTAGAGTAATGGAGCGGCATTACCTAGCGAATAGTTACATACTTTAAACTTCCCGGAACCATTTGCAGATTCATTTCGGTTTCTATATTAATCTAAAGTAACTAAGGAGTAACTATGTTGTATGTTGAGGAATGTATTTTAAATCACTGGTCGTTAAGTGATTGGCTAGGTAACACGCCTAGGCGCGCGGTCATTCCATAGATGGGTGACTGTCAAAGTGGTTTAATATCTGAACATCTCTTCACAAGGCAATTTAAGCTGTCTGCCCAGGTTATGATCGTTAGACAATAATCGATAAGCCATAGTCAGAAGCGACTGTGGGCGGCTTGAACAACTCTGACACCAGGGCAACTACTGCTGCATTTAAAGATGACATATTCATTGATCATCCAAATATTAAATCTATATGTATACTTTATTATTACGTTCGTAACTATTATATATTAATTGTAAGTTTCGTTCATAAAAAGATTCAGCTTTAAAATTAACTAACTTAAAGATTAATACATACATACATAGACTCACGTCTGTTTCCCAGAGGGGTAGGCAGAGACGACGGATTTCCATTTGTCACGATCTTTGCACACCTCTTTTGCCTCGATTACTGTCATTATATTCTTCATACATGCTCGCCGGTTTAGGGTACTTCTGACCTGCCCTTTATTGAGAACGTCTCCGATTTGGTCAGAGAATGTTAAACGAGGTCTTCCCCTTCCGGTTGTCCCATTTACACAGGCCAGGTATACTTCTTTTGTCAATCTTAGAAAATCAAAGATTAATATCCATATTTATTTTAGGAACAATACAAATTCGTCTACGACACTTTAGAAGAGCACGTAGTGTGCGGGGTTTCGTGGTTTCCAGTATCGGAGTTATCGCAAAGACTGAAGCAGAAGTCACAAAAGGACCCCGTCTCGAAGCTCAATGAATACCAGAAAGAATACCAGCAGATCTGCAAGCAGACCCCCCGTTTCACGATAGGCGACTGCGCAGGTGGACACAGGGGGGATAATAGGGAGAAGAACAGGGATGTCTTAGTGGTACCACGTAAGTTTGTTTATTCTATAGAATGTAATGACAAAAAAAACTGCCATGGTATCCCGGTGCGTGGCGTTTCATATTGCAGGGTACGTCAATAAAAAAAATACATATATTCCCAGGATTTGTAGTAACTCTCGGTTACTACTGGTTTTTTGATCTCGTTGGGTTACCGCTTAACCACGATCTCACCTGATGGTAAGTGAAGTTGTGGTCGACAGTGGACCCCTATTACCCATAACATGCCTGTTCACTCTAGCCTTGAATAAACCAATGTTATATGAGTCTGGAAACACGTCGTTCGGGAGGGTGTTCCACAGCTTAGCCGTACGTATGATGAAAGAGGAAGCAAAACGCTTCGTTGGATTAGAGATCATAGCTACTTATTTCATTTATGTAACTTTATATTGATGGAATAACTGCTCATACCAGTATTAGCCTTAAAATCGTAAAAAGTACAGTGACCTATGTATTTTCACTTTTACATTTTAAATCTGTTATAAATATTGGTGTAGCTTATCACACCAGCAAAGAGTATAACAATAAACTTGGAAAAGTGTACACTCTTGGGGCGTTTTGATGTCAAAGGTGCTTGCGGTTGAATGTTGATTCTTAATTTTTTCCTCATTTATTCTTACTTGTATTGTAGCTTTATCTCCACTCCTACTCAGGCATCGAGATATTTGCCAGTATTATACCTTAGATAAAGAAATAAAAGTTTTCGGCCTTGTTACCAAGTTCTCCGTCTGATTTGTCCAATATGTAATACTTATAATTTTCTTTCAGCCGACAATTTTCGTCCATACTTGACGTCCTTCCAAGGGAACAATTTTACTGACTACATCAATGCTGTTTTCGTAGACGTAAGTAAAATTAAGTTTAATAATACGTTTTTTTTAAGTTTAATTAGTTTATTTCCAATAAAATATCAATACATAATCAAGCGTGGTCTAGTCCTCGGAATAGGATTCCTTGTGTTGCGAAGGCTAGGTCCTTCCAATTGTGGTTAAACTAAGATGAAAAAGTTATTATTCTTATTCATCTAAAATTACAATTACAATATCTTAAATTATTGTGAAAATTATATCTAAGCATGCATTATAAAACAAGAAACAAAAATCAAAAATAAAGGAAATTTAACCAGGATATGTTTGTAAGTTGTGTACGTCTGTATGAATTTGTATTAAATAATTTGTAGTGTATTGTGGATTTAATTATGTTTATGTTGCTATCCGTTATATTTATTGTGATAGTAGTTCTCTTAATTATGTAGTTTCGCTTAATTATGTATTAATATTTTATTGGAAATAAACTTATTAAACTTAAATTTCTTCTTACATTATTTAATACTGGTCTTGTGGTTAGTGACCCTGACTATTAAGGCAGAGGTCGTGGGTTCGATCCCCACTCAGGAAAAAATATGAGCACAATTATTTGTTCTGTATCTGGATTTAATTTATCTGCATGTTCATGCACACAAATAGCTGTCCTGGGTGGGGATCGAACCCACGACCTGCGGCATGAAAGGCAAGTGTCTACCAATCACGCCAACTGGCTCGTCAATTTAAGTAAAGATGAACTTATTCCTATGTTCAAATCGTTTTAATTAACATTTAAAACTATTTTTCAAACGTTGGAGTTTTTGTATAAGCATATGATTTCTTTTTCCTATGCCATTTATTTGCAACTAGCTGTGCGCCGCGGTGTTACCCGCGTTAATTTTTTTTAATTATCACAGCTCCTTTCCCGTAGGTGATAGCGTAATAATATGTAGCCTATATGTTGACCCGACCTCTTAGTAATATTCATACAAAATTTGAAGTAAATCCATGCAGTACTTTTTGAGTTTAGCCCGGACATACATACAGACAAATAGACACACAGACAAAAATTCTGAAAACTATATTTTTGGCTTCGATATCGATTGTAGATCATGCCCCAAGTATCCTTTAAAAAAAATATTCAATATACAGTTTTGACTTTCCTACAATTTTATTATATGTATAGATTCTAAACCATGTGAACACTCTATTTGAGCCACGTAAACCCTCTTATCGGTTTATTTTATCCTAGAAACCTCATTAAGGATATAGGATAAAAGATAGAATCTGCCGAATGACGATGCCAGTCTCTCATACCAGTTATAAGCTTTTAGCTTGGTTGACCTTCGCCGCTTAACCAAACATTCAGGGGCTCTACCGGCTAAGTCGCCGAACATCGATTTCTCAAATGGCGTTCAAATAAATAAAGGTTAAAAATGACTTAATCAATCGTTAATTAGGCTTCCATGAGCACATGTGACGTCATAAATGGTCCGGAATCGATTGTCAATGTTGAAGCCAATTTAACGATTGATTAAGTCGTTTTTAACATTTATTTATTTGAACGCCATTTAAGAAATCGATATTCGGCGACTTAGCCGGTAGAGCCCCAGTTCAATGATTGATTTCAATAATGGAAACCTGATGACCATGAATCTCTCAGATTCTTAAATCTACTGTTATTAGCTAATACAATATATACATACAATAGATAGATAAATTCTTTATTGTACACCGAAAGAAACAATACAAAGCATACAAAGCTTCGCTGCTTCGTATCTCGGGTTCGATTCCCGCGCTGGCCAACTATTTGTGTGGCCCTTAAATAGTGGTTCTGAGTCTGGATGTACTTTGTATCCGTCAATTATATGTTTGTAAAGTATCCCGCGATACAGGGATTATTTCCTTAGTTCGGGCGATGTCTTTAAAACACACACATGATGTGTGTGTGTGTTTTATCACAAAGTGTGGTCTCTTCCAGACAACCTAGGTGATGCAAGGAGAAAAGAGTTACAGAAATATTGCTTCTTACTCTTTCTCTGCTTTCATGCTAGCGTAATAAATATGAAGGTCATCATTGTTTTTGACCTTGTTTTAGGGTTACACGAAGCCTCGTGAGTACATTGGGAGAAAAGAGTTACAGAAATATTGCTTCTTACTCTTTCTCTGCTTTCATGCTAGCGTAATAAATATGAAGGTCATCATTGTTTTTGACCTTGTTTTAGGGTTACACGAAGCCTCGTGAGTACATTGGGAGAAAAGAGTTACAGAAATATTGCTTCTTACTCTTTCTCTGCTTTCATGCTAGCGTAATAAATATGAAGGTCATCATTGTTTTTGACCTTGTTTTAGGGTTACACGAAGCCTCGTGAGTACATTGTGACGGAGTGGCCGCTGATCAGAACGCAGGGCGAGTTCTGGTCTCTCGTATACGACTATGAGTGTGCGGCCGTAGTCGTATTGTGCGTGCCACCGAAAAATTCTGTAAGTACTCCTTTATAATTATGAATAATTATTTTATTTATATTTCAGCTTTTCGGTGTATTTTATGGGATATCCGATATATTGTTACATTGTATATCCCAATAACACGTTCTCAGTTACAATAAAAAATAACGCCAAACCATTGAGTACAGTCATCTTCTAAATCAACGATTATAATATGAGGAAATATATATTTCAATTGATTCATTTATATTTATAATTATTTTAACTTTTATTAAAGTGAAAGTGAAAAATTATTTTCTTTAAAAATTTTACATTTATGTGGAATTGGCATTATTTTTTAACCCCACCGTGCAGTGCATGACGTGGCAGCTACTGAGAAACACTGCCAGAAAACTCAGTAGGAATCCTTTTTTTAATAAAATATAGTTAAGATTAATTACAATCATGTGTGATGACTCAGAACAACTCAATCCCAAGGAATTTTGTTACTTAAATAATCAGAAATTTTATAAATTTTATATAATAAATTAGTAGTCGATACTACTGCTCCGTATTTAGAAACAATCTAGTTTATCATACTTTACAGCCTCTTAGCTTAAGCTGCTTCGTGCTAAATTGGTATATAAGCGACAGCAGAATAGTTAACCCTTAATCGGTCTTATTATCAGTTTTAACTCTTATTACGATACAATAGTGTTTAAAATAAGGTGGAAACTATTATACCATTGTCCGATTAAAGGTTAAAGCAGAGCTCTTGTTGTCCATAATATTTCTGTTTAGCAACAAAGAACGTGCTCAATATAAGGACAGGTTGTCGCACTTTACGACTGTAAAGTGCGACAACCTGTCCTTATATTGAGTTTAAGTGACTACTTAGCTTAACCCGCTTCATACTAAATTAGTTTAAGCGTCAGCAAGCTACGTAAAGCACAGTTCATGCTATCCGTAATATTTGTGTTTTGCAACTAAGAGCGCGCTCAATATGTAGACAGATTGTCGCTCTATAAATCACTTAGCTTAACCCGCTTCATACTTAATTAGTTTGAAGCGTCAGCAGGCTACGTGAAACAGAGTACATGTTGTCCGTAATATTTGTCTTTTGCAGCAATGAACGCGCTCAATATGTGGACAAATTGTCGCTCTTTAAAGTCACTTAGCTTAACCCGCTTCATACTAAATTAGTTTGAAGCGTTAGCAGGCTACGTGAAGCAGAGTTCATGTTGTCCATAATATTTGTGTTTTGCAAAAAAGAGCGCGCTCAATATGAGGGCAGGTTGTCGCTCTTTAAAGTCACTTAGCTTAAACCGCTTCTTACTAAATGAGTTTATAAGCGAAACAGACTATCTAATGCAATACTCACACTGTTCGTAATATCTGAGTTATAAGCCTCTCTGTACATGTCCATTAAGGCAATTCTCAAAATGAATTGGTCGCATAATCAAATCTCTTCATTTATCTTCATCATTTTCAGCTTAACAAAGATCGATCTCCGGTATAGCTTTACCAGCTTCTGGTTCCATGGATGTTAAGCATTGGATTCATAATGCTCATGGACATCACAAGTCCTTGTTTAACTTGGGTTTATTTTGTTCCAGCAACAATTTCCACCGTTCTGGCCCGAAGGTCGACATCCAAAGAAATATGGACCAGTGTTCACGATAGATCACGTATCTCACAACCACTACACCAATATAAAGACGTGGATATTCCGAATCAACAAGAAAGTAAGTATATTTATTAACCATCAACTTGGCACCTAAATGGCCACTGAAGTCACAGTCGTTGCTGTGTATGTGACGGCGAAGAATATCACCAGCACATCTCATCCCGTGGGAGGCGTAGAAGTCGTCCTGAGGGAAAATATCCTAGAGAACGGGCAGCATCGTCTATACAAGGTATATGAGAACGGGCAACAGCGTCTATATATAGTATAGACGCTGTTGCCCGTTCTCTGGGATATTTTCCCTCAGGACGACTTCTACGCCTTGTTCCTCCCATCATCCCTCCGATCATACTGAGATCCACTCGAACTCGCGAACTCCATTGTGGAAATCTTTTGGGCAGGTCTCTGTCCAGCATGATGTACAGTACAGTCACAATAATTCAATGATGACCATCGTCGTCATAATAATGTCAACCGAAAGATATTCACTGCTAGTCAAAGGCCTACCTCAAAGATCCCATCAATTTCCAGTCTTGCGCTAAACCATCTGTCCTAAATTGACCTGACAGTAAATCTAGGCACTATAGTATTAAACGCCATGCGACATGCGTTCCAGATATGTTAAATAATAGCTTCTGCCACATTTGGCAGTTGGCCAATTGAAAGTATAAAAGGGCTAGGCCCAAATACACATTTAGATAATAACACAATGTAGGTATATAGGTATAGTTACGTACTATACAATTTGGGACAAGAGAACTCTTATAGAACTATTTTTAAATTCGCTTTTGTACGTCCACCGCTGGAAAAAGCCTTCCCAAAATATTAAATTTCCACAATGTAGCTGCGTCCATCATTTGGGGAGATATGCCATAATCGCCACGCTTGACACACGGGTTGGCAATCACAGTATGATGGTCATAGTAGACAGAGGAACGCTGCTGCCCGTTCTCAGGCAGATATATAGGGTCGACTTCTTCGCCCCCCGCGGGGCGAGATATGGTGGCGATTTTCTATACCATCTCACAGCTCTATTAGCGAACTTTTTTATGCTCTATCGGTTTTCTTTTCACCACGACCCCACCTGATGGTAAGTGAAGTTGTGGTCGAAGGTGGACCGCGCGTACCCATAAGATGCCTGTTCACTCTAGCCTTGAATAAACTCAAGCTATATGAGTAGTTTGGGAGGGTGTTCCACAGCTTAGCCGTGCGTATGATGAAAGAGGAAACAAAGCGATTCGTATAGCATGCTGGGATGTCAACAACAAAGCGATGGAGAGCCTGTGAATTACTACTCGCTTGTACTCTTTAATAATTTAGGGTTGGCTATTAGGTACTCTTTTTATGATTTATTATTGTTTTTTTTCCATTTTTGTACAGATCATCTCGCTGACCGAAGTTATGGCAGGCGTAAAAGCACCGACGAAGACAGTCCAGTTGTTCCAGCTGACGTGCTGGCCCATGGGGCACAAGGTGCCTTCTTCTACCAACTCCCTGGTAGAACTGATGAACATGGTTGAGAGGTGGCGGCAGCGTACTGACTACGGACCTGTTTGCGTCGTGTCGCCGTAAGTTATATAACTACAGTCGTTTATCTGTTCCAGCTGACATGACAGAACAGGTACCTTCTTTCACTAAAGCTCTCGTGGAACTCATTCTATTATATAGTGAAGACGACAGCCCACATACAATACACCTGATTACCGAGTATTACATTATTTTACCTACTCCTTGATGGAACTAACTAACAGGGTCCAGTGGCGCAAATACTGCCCATACAACGGAGTTGTTATCATCATGTCATCGGGGCCATGTACCATATGTTTGAATGAATGGATCTCAATAAGCGATTAGAGGTAACATAAGTCTAGGTGTAGGCCAAGTTTCGTTATTAAAACATGAGTAGATTATTTAAGGATGACTTGAATATGTCATGTTTAATAGTCAGCATCGACAGTGTACGACGAAATCCAATTTTTTAGGTGTCACACATACTTGACGTAAAAATAGAATACAGCTAAGCAGACAATTGTTGTGTGTCTTTCTTTAATATGAAACTCATTTAATCCTAGCGTGCGACAAAAAGCTATTATAAATTAGAAGCAAGAGATATATCCTGTTTAAAAAATTGTAAATCCTCGTATACAGTGACGGGCGAAGTCGATCAGGCGTATACTGCGCCGCCAATGCTTGCATCGAACAAGTGATCCAACACGGAGAGGTGGATGTTTTCCAGGCGGTCAAGACCGTGCGCCGCCACCGGCCGCAACTCGTTGAGAACATGGTACGTGTTAAAATAACTAGATAATTTAATTAAGCTGCAAAATATAATAATATTTTTCAATGTCACTTTTCTCCTCAGACCGAATACAAATACTGTTACGATCTCGTTCTCCACTACGTGCTCCATTATTTAAATAAAGATATGAACGAAAAGAAGTGAGAGTGCGAACTCAAGGACGAACTCTGGTTCATCGAGTTCGGTCGCGGCGCGGCGCTGCCCACCACGCCCGAGGAGACCAGCCCCGCCGCCGCGCCGCGCGCCGCCAAGCGCGCCGCCCGCACCGAGCGCGCGCGCCGCGGCCTGTCGCTGGACCGCCTGCTGCCGCTGGCCGCGCCGCGCCCGCCCGTGCCGCACGCCGCCACGCTGGACGCGCCGCGCCGCCCGCGCCGCGACCGCCCGCCGCTCCGCCGCTCCTTCCGCCTCGACGACGATGACGCCGCGGCCGCAGAAGAACGCCGCCGCGCCTTCGGCCGTGGCCCACGCGCGCCCTCCTTCGATGAGGGCGACGTGAGTGACGAGCGCGACGAGTGTGAATGCATCCGCGGCTCACTCGAACGCGACGTACCCGCCGCCGACGAGGACGACGACCGCTACGAACCGGAGTTCGCCACTTCTCCTCCCGCCCCGCCTGCGCGCGCAGGCTCGTCGGACCGCGCGCCGTCCGAGCCGCCGCGCGCTCCGGCACGAGCGCATTCCCAGGGCGTGTTTGAACGCCGCCTGCCTAGATTCTACAAGTTCGGCCTCATGGACAAATCAAAACGGGCCAGCTCGAGCGCCCTTTACGAGCGAGCAGAACGATCGCCGACCGAGGCGTTTTACAACGCGACCGGCTCGACCCGTCTTAGCTCGCAGGAGCTGTTTGAGAAATTCTGCTCCGAAGAGTTCACGTCTTTATATGGTCGAGAAGACCCGGGGCGCCGACGCCCGCCGCATTCCAAGTCGACAGGTAGCAGCGGGTCGGATGTGCGGCACGAACGCACGTGTTGCCGTCGCATGCCGTGTGGCTCGCAGCCGGCTTTGGGCCGCCGCCACGTGTGTGCCGCCCCACGCTCCGACCGGTCCACCGACTCGGACGATACGTCGCCGAGACCGCTGCCCGTAGACGCCGATGTCGATCCACAACTCGCAGACGATTGTTCGCGATCGGCGCCTTTACACAGCCCGGATCGTTTCGAAGCACGTTTTACTTTCGACATCTCGGAGCGAAGCGAGGCCACCTCGAATAGAGACGAGACCCTCTCCGATGCAACCGAGACTCGAAACCTGACACTCTACGAAGAGCCGCACTCTGATCGTACGAGTCTTTGCGAACTGTACGATGCGGCGTTCTCCTCGCACCGGCCTTCGTTTCGCCGAGACGGCTCGCGGCGGCGCGCGGGCCCCGTCGATCTCAGCGCACTCGACTTTCGCGCTATCGACGACGAAAGCCCGCGGCATAGTCGGCGCACCTCCCAAAGGAGCGTCGACGACACGGTGCGCCAAAACTCGGAGACGCGTAGCTGGGCGTCAGATTCGGTGTTCACTACGCCGGAACGCTGCGCTGCCGACACGTCACCATCGTCGGGAGACACACGTCGCTCGTTAACGGCCGTGGGTGACACGCCGCCGCGCGCTGATTCCGCTACGGCTGACTCGACAGTGGCCGACACCACGGTCGCTGAAACGACAGTAGTCGAGGAGGAGCCGACCAGCGTGATCGAGCGTGCCGAATATGCACTAGCGTTGCGACTCGGGCGTATCGAGCTAGATGATTGCGTCTCGGAGCGTGCTGCATCCACGCCAGCGGATGGCGCGCGCCTCTCGAGTCGCCCGTCCATGCACAAGCTCGAGCCGCTGTCGCCCGAACCAAAACCACGCGCGGCGGGTTCTCGGCGGCGTGGCGCCAGCGAGCCGCGGCGCTCGGCGCGTTGCTTCCCGCTCTGACTGCGCGCGGCGGCGCCGGGCGGGCGGGCCGCGCGCCCCCGCCGCCGCGCCGCGCCCCGCGCCCCCCGCGCCGCCCCCCCTCGTGCCTTCCCGCGGCGCGCCCCCTTGCGCGGGCCCCGGGCTCCGGCCGCCGCCCCCCGTGCGTTCGCCCTCTAGTCTTCGCCGGTCTCCGGACCGTTACTGCCAAATTTCTAAATGGAACGTATTGTAATTTCTTCGTCTAGGTGAGTAGAATAGCGCCGTCTTTTTCGGTATCGTTAGATAGGCAGTGCCTGAGTCGACTACGTGCGTAGAGCGTAGATTCTAAATCTCGTAGATAGAATATTGTTCCCGGGGCAAGCCATGAGCGCCCCGGTTGCAGTCCACGACTGACACAGGGTCATCGTTTAGCTAATTACACTTTAAATATCTAGCTCGCACTGACGCTTTTGTAACAATGAAAAATAATTGTTAATTTATACCAGAAAGAAATAGGACACCAAAACTTTTTACTGATACGACTTATACAGTTGAAGCTGTTTAATTTGACACTGAAGACGGTGTCAAATCAAACAACTTCAACTATATTTACGACACGACCCACCTATTATTAGTCAAATGTTTCCAATGAAAATATCAAACGCACTACAATTTTTTTATTATTATTAGTGTCATAGACTTCAATACGGCAGTAGATGCCCCACAGAAGGTGTCTAACACCTTCTGTCGCGACCTACAATGTTATAAAATTGAATAATTGATATTTACAGTTATCGAGATTATTGAACTTCAAAAGTCAAGTCTTTAAAATCCAACCTTCATTAACTTTATAATTTGTTTAGAATGGTTAGATTATTTGGTAACCACTTTATAGTTAATGCGAAATTACCCACGGTGATAAAATTTTAAAATACTTAGAAAAAGGTTAAGTGCTAACAAGTCAATTGCTTCGGTCCTTTGACCATAGATGGTACTGCTATATAACTCATAGTTCATCAATATCTTACTAATTTAATAAAATAATAGTAAATAACTCGACTTTTAATGTGTCCTTATACATATAACTAACAAAAATAAACTACAAAAATTTAAATCTTTGTAACTATAGCTACCAAAATGAGCAACATATTTTTTTTGTCAAATATAAGTGTCAGTGCTAGTTAGAAAAAACGTCGCGAATATAAGAAGCGATGTATAACTAGCTAGTATTATAGTTATTTAAATATAATATTACTTTTAGGAAATCTACATGCTTTTTATAATGAGGTGAGAGATAGCTCCACTCTGGAGGTGTCACAGGGCACAGTCTCCTGCGTTTAGACTGAAGTTTGTACGGTATGACTACACTCAGAATTTCCATCGGATTTCTCAGTTACACCACTATACGCGCGGTTAAATGGTTCTTAATTACCGTCAAACCTTTTAATTCAGTTAGCTTAAAATTATTTAATCGCAACCGTTATGCATCATTAGAACACGTGTAAAAAATTTAAAAGAATGATCTATATTGAGAATGAACTGAAAAAATATGTTCGAAATCATCGTCTTAGTTCCCATATTTTATTTTTTTATCAAACAATCTAGGCCTATAGGTCTCTATCTCTAGCATGTAATCTGTGTTTTAAATGTTATGAGGTCAAGAGTACAATCACCTAAATAAAAAGTTAATTTCTCCAGTGTCCAACCTAATTTCTCCAGCTCAGGACGTGGCAACATCGTGAAGCTAACTTAATTATTATCCTATATGATCAAATTGGTGTCATGAAAAAGCTATTGGAACTTTTGAGTTTGGTGTTACTGTAGCAAAAAAAACTTTTCAATATTTATAAACGTTTTGTATTCTCGATATATTAAGTTATAATGTTTTGATGTCGTATAATATATCGATGTTTGTCTAGTTTATTCCAATGTGTTTAATATTTTATGTCATATTCTAATTGAATAAATTATATGTATATTACTCTACAAATAACTTGTAATTTAGTGATGTCGCGCAAAGGTATGCTGATATATAATATTTGCTATATCGTGCTATCTTAGTTTGTATTTGGAATGTGCCAATTTATCTGTTATATGTACCTTTTTTATTTATTTATGTGATTAAGTGTTATTCTTTGCGAAAACCCTTTTGTGAGAATTATTTTGTAGATTTTGTCCAGCATTATGACTGTTTTACTTATTAGTTAATTGACTTTTATATAAATTGTCAGAGAATTATATAATTTTACTTAAAAGTATTGGAATTAAAGTTATTGGAATTTTTAATTATATTTTACGGACTTGAAGTCCTTGTTTAGTGTTTAGATGTGTAAGATATTTCCAAATATATTTACTTTAGTCGATGTGTAAGTAAATAGCTCATATTATTGTTGTCCTTCCATTATTTAATTTTCAAATATATTGATAATATATTTAATTAAAATAATTATATAAATTTATATGTATATTAATACATTTCAATGGTGTTTGAAAAGAATAATAAACCAAAAATATTAGTTTAGTATGTGAATAATTTGGGTATGCAGAGCGATATTTGCTAGAAATTGAATATCCTTATTTTAAAAAGCACTGGTTATAATCATATTTTATTGAGCCTTTTAATGTGTACATTGTAAATTAGTTAGTAGTTTGTCTACAGATTATATGTATGCAAAAGTTTAACGAATATTACGCACAACCATAAGCCAATCCTGAAGAATAATATATTTATATTAATTATTTCCCGACCTTGACTGCAATGTTTTGATAGTGCAAGTTTTTGAACAAGTATACGCTTTTCAATGAAACTAGCGGCTAACATAAAATTATATATTATTATAATTATACATATATATTATATCAATAGAAAACAGTGATTTAACGTTTTGTATACTATAGAAATATATACAATCGTCAAAACAGCTTTTTTAACGTCGTATGACGTGCTTTGCAAATATTTCGAATTTTAGCTATTTACAATGAGATTTTATAGACGATAACAACTGTGTTGGCGACTGTACAACGTTTTAAAAGACATTATTGAGTGTTTAATATATTTTGTTTTAACAGAAAAGTTAGAAATTATAATTTATGATAATATAAGGTCTTAGGGCAGGCAATGTGTTTTAGAAATTAATGCACAATTATTAATAGAACCTATAAGAGGTCTTTACACAATTTTCTCTAAATCAATACTCATCTAATAGACATCAATGTCTCAAAGTAACACATAATTGTGCTCTAGACATAATTTACTGTAATTTGCCTGTACCTTTATAAGTAGGTAGCAGTAGTATCAAATAGTAACATTCAAGGTAAATAATCTGAAATCACTATAAGCCGATTATAAAAATATATCTAAAATAACAGCTACTTTAAAAATAAATCTAATAATAGTAAAACAACAATAATAACTGGACAGGCGCGGGTTGAGTAAAAAATCATCCATGGGAGCCAATCTCAATTGAAACTGGCCTCTGCGCGCATTGAATAGGTACGATGCACAAGGTTGTTCGCGAACGAAGCTTCAGCACGGTCTTGCTGATGCAACCGGAGCTAGGTCAGGTAAAAAAGATTCTTTTTCGTCAACATTCAATCCAATTTTATGATATTTTTATGGCTCCGTTAATTTTTATGCGATCAAAAACTACCCTTGAATTAACAAGTCAAAGATTTTTAATTTACTAGTTCCAAAATTCAAATTAAGCTTATAGCAATAGAACATATTTTGATGTTCGCTTAATAATAAAATGATAGCAATACTTTAACTAAGCTCTTTGGCCCGCAACCAAAGAGCTTAGTTTAGGTAAAGTTGAACCCTAAGCGATGATAAGACTTACATTAAGAAAATCACAATTTAGGGAATTAAGAATATCTAGAAATATATAGAATATCTGTGCAAAATACAACGTTTTTTTGTATCAAAATTGGCAATTTGTAGCAATAGAAAACGTGTGCAATGGATTTGTACGATGTTTGATGATTTTATGTTCTTTTTTAAATTAAAGAGTTGTGCTACAATTTGCTATAAAACAACTGACATGCTTACATTTTTTTAATAATATTGCCCATTTTAGTACAGAAAGAAAAAGGTGTTTTGCCCACATTCAGCCTATACAACCCTTAACGTTAACTATGTTAAATAAAGGCGCTGTTAAATTCAGAGCAGCCTTACATGGTATCGACTGTACAAAAAATAACTTTACGGTGAACCTACTTTTGGAGTACGTCGTAACGATTAGTTATTCTATGGCTCGCTTTAATTTCTCAATAATATGTATGTGTTTAGAAATATATACGTTTATTAATTAGTGGTTTGGTTGCCATAAAACCGATATCGTCGCTTAACGACTGTTGTTTGATGATTGCAATCGATACCGAGATGTAAAAACGCGAATTTCGTTGTTTAACCTCACGTTGAGCGCTTTTAAGTAACGGAGCGAAGACAACCTCGAAATTATATTAATTAATATTAATAATGTTTTTTTTTAATTAATAGTTTGGGAGCAGATGGCAGTGTGTTAGTTGTCCCAAGGTATTATTCAAAAGATATTTTGGAAAGGTCATGCAAAGTCAATATTTTCCTTGAATGTCACTATCCGACTCACTTTCTCTATAATTTCTAACTTTTGCTGTATTTATCTATTATTTTGACTTTATTACATTTTTTAATATTTATTTATTATATAGGTATGTAGTCATGGTGTTGTAAATGCTTTGTTGTAAGTTTAATATTTCATGTGGACCATACTCGATGTTTGTTTAGTGTAGACCTTAACACGTGGACAATTTTCTTTATAATTAAGTCAACAATTTTAAATATTAAAAAAAAAAAACATCCTGCAGCACAGACCATCTTTATGTACATAAATTAGAAAAAGTAAATACAACTATGTAGTCCAAAGTACCTACTTGTACCAAATTATGAAAATATTGTATACTTACCTTATACATAATGAATTTGATTATTTATTATATATCTAGTAATTGGGAAATGGTAAATTTAACTATTACATACATACATACATACCTAATTTATATAGAAAATTGTGATTTCAAGTTTTCAACTTCCAGATAATGTAAAATAACTTATTGAGATATTGTTGTCATGAATGTTATTTAAAAAGGTAATTTTAAAATTTATACATGAAACTTAATGGAAAATATATTTATTTGTTGTATAAAATTAATCGTTTTATTGTTAGAACACCCAAAACGCTTTAGGTAAAACAAGTGATCCTTACTCAACGTCCTGGAAGATCGGTGAATGAATCCGCGTACATTTATAAAATCTACAAACCGCAGGAATTCATGCAAATGCGTTCAGTTATACTTACATAGGTGACGGCAGATCAACGAAGTTAGAAGCTAGCAAGTTAAGCTTTGTCTTTAGAATTGAACCTATTGAGATTTTTTCTGATGACCGGACATACTTACATTTTTCCAGAAGAAAATTTGTCTACTTGTCATCCAAGTAATAAACTTCTGTGTGCCAATTTTCATCCAAATCCATTCCGTCGTTTTTGCGCAGATGAGTCACAAACATCGAAACATATTAACTTCCACATTTATAAGAAAGAAAAAGAAGTAATAAAAATGGTTTATTCCCAACAAGCACAGATAATTGACGGGACTGTTGGCGTGGTTGGCAAATGCTTGCTTTTCACGCCGAAGGTCGTGGGTTCGATTCCCACCCAGGACAGATATTTGTGTGCATGAACATGTATGTTTCTCGAGAGTGTGGGTGTAATTATCTATATAAGTATGTATTTACAAAAGAAAAGTAGTATATGTATGTAGTGTATCAGTTATCTGGTTTCCATAGTACAAGCTCTGCTTAGTTTGGGATCAGAAGTCCGTGTGTAAATATTTTTATTAATATGTAAATATTATTATAATCATTAACTTAGTTTACATGAAAGAAAATATAATAAACAATGTTTATTTTACATAGGTGTTCATTTGGAAACATGCAACATTATGCGTACAACCTAGGAAAAGGCAGGTCTTCCTCAGCAAATGCTACAGTAAATAATCACTGTAATGCTGATCTTCCGATAGCGTCTAAAAGTCGACGACTAAAACTGTTAGTCTGTAAATTAGAATTTGACATAATTTATATAGCAATTTCATTCATTTTTCTGTAAATAATCAAATTGCAAAAAAATATTTAAACTATTATAGCTGATTTTGTACTAGACAAAATTCAAATCACACTCCTCTAATGTAAAGATTAAGCAGAAGTAACTTTATTATACCGATAGATTACTATGTGTACATGTAGTAGCATTTAATTGCGAGGATAACCGACGTACACACGGCTACATATCAAGCTATACATATCCAATATAAGCTGACCTCTCATTGTATGGAAATCCTATACAACGCGAGATCAGCTTATACTGGAAATGTATAGCTTGATGTGTAGCCGTGTGTACCAACGACATCTACCAGTACTGTTGTGCGGGTAGTCTATATAAATAAAAAGACAAGTCCTGACTGACTGACTGACTCATCAACGTCCAGCCCAAACCCTTGGACCTAGAAAGCTGAAATTTTGCACAAATGTTTGCTTTATAATCTAGACAAGGAATAAGGAAGGATTTTTCGAAATTCAACCCCTAAGGGGGTAAAACAGGGGCGCTAAGTTAGTATGAAACTTTGCCGTTTTTGAAGTTTAACGTATAAAAATTGGTATTTGGCCTTCCAGTTAAAAATAAAAAATCACGTATTTCAGGGTTTTTGGAAATTCCACCCCCAAGGGCGAAAAATAGGGGATGTAAGTATGTATGGAAAATGTGAAAATTTTTAAGTTAAACGCATGAAAATTGGAATTTGGCCTTTTTGTTAAAAATAAAAAATATATATTTCAGCATTTTTGGAAATTCCAGCCCCAAGAGCTTAAAATAGGGGGTGTAAGTTTGTATGAAACATGTGACAATTTTTAAGTTTTTCGCATGAAAATTGGTATAAAGCATTTCAGTTAAAAATTAAAAATATATATTTCAAGATTTTTGAAAATTCCACCCCGAAGGGTATAAAATAGGTGATGTAAGTTTATACTGACTGACATATCAACGCACAGCCTAAACGGCTGGAGTTAAAGACTTGAAATTTTGACAGAAGGTACCTTTTATGACGTAGGCATCCACTAAAGAAGGGTTTTTGTAAATTCCACCCCTAAGGGCGTAAAGTAGGGTACGTAAGTTTCTATGTAAACTGCGACTTGAAGTTAAACGCATGAAAATTGGTACTTAGCATTTCAGTTAAAATTTAAAAATATATATTTCAGGATTTTTGGGAATTCCACCCCTTAGGGCGTAAAATAGGGGATGTAAGTTTGTATGAAAAATGTGGCAATTTTGAGGTAAACGCATGCAAATTGGTATATGGCCTTTCATTTAAAAATTATAAGTATATATTTCAGGATTTTTGGAAATTCTACCCCTAAGGACGACTAGAATAGGCGATGTAAGTTTGTATGAAAGTCTGTATTTTTTGAGTTAAACGCATGTAAATTGGTATTTGGTCTTTCAGTTAAAAATAAAGCAATCCAGGGAATAATTTGTTGTTAAAAAAAGGTAATCCAAAACTAATTCAATAGATCGCCACCAACAATTTAAGCAAAGTCAAATTTAAAAAAATTTGTTTCTTATGCCAAGTAGCTTAAAATCTCGTGGTCGTTGTCCTCTAAGTAAAGATTTAGCGTTTTATAAGATTTGTAACTTCTTTTTTTGGTAAATTTTATAACAAATTAAAATAAGATATTTTAATCAAATTGGGATAAAAAAACGAATTTATCTAAAATTTGAGTTAGCGTAGTATAAATTGTTGGTGTCGAGATGATCGCACCCAAAAAACATCATCTTAATTTTACTGATCTACAAGTTCACAATTTTGTGAGAAGATGGCGTTAATGTCGTTTCAGATCGCGGAACTTAATTGGCATATTAGACCAGGGTCGATAATTTTTAAAACCAAAAAAAATAATAGTAGGATGAAACCCATTATAAAAGGAGGGAAATATTATAAAAATTAAAGGAAAAATAATTTACGGGCGATCTGAAGTCGGGAAGGGGATGGGGGTGAGTTTTTAAGGGGGGTAAAAAACGGTTTTTCTCGATTTCCGGAAAAACTTAAAGTCCTATCGAAAAACGTCAAGTGGCAAAGTTGTAGGTAATAAAAAGATCTAAAACTTTTGTATTTACAAATTGAATTGGTTTTTTGAATTATTCACATAAATTTTGACGTTATGTGAAAAAAGTGTAAATACAAAAGTTTTAGATCTTTTTATTACCTACAACTTTGTCATTTGACTTTTTCGATAGGTCTTTTAGTTTTGCCGGAAATCGAGGAAAACCGTTGTTTACCCTTAAAAACTCACCCCCATCCCCTTCCCGACCTCAGAGCGCCCGTAAATTATTTTTCCTTTCATTTTAATAATATTCCCCTCCTTTTATAATGGGTTTCATCCTACTATTATTTTAATTCACTTTTTATTATTTTTAAAGGTTTCTACCCTGGTCTATATCGGTTAAAATAAATAAACGCTTGAAATAAAAGGTAGTCCAATACTGAATCAATAGATTATCACCTAAATCTCACCCAAAATATAGGTATGCACACATCTTAATTTTACCGCTTTACAAGTTTATATTTTTGTTAGTAGATGGCGTAATCATCGTTTTAGATCGCGCTATGGTTTCCTTCACAAAATGTCGCAACCTAATCTAATGGGAGTTGCCTTTGTGATTAATGCATCGTTGATTATTATTTTACTTTATATAACTTACTGACTATCTTAAGGACAATTGATATGTATTCTTTGATTTTTGCGTGATGATATCGGGTCCTTTTTGTAAATAACAGTAGCAAATTAGTATTTCATTTATTTCTTAGTAAGGTTATTTATAGGTTAGGTTTTATTCAATTTATATTGCTTATTTGTTTTAAAAGTTATATTTTTTAGATTAAGCCAGAAATAAGTAGTTCCATTGGTCATGATTCAAAATTGTCGCGGACAAGGTCGCGGGCACCAGCTAGTTTAATATAAAAACAATGGCCACGTGTCAAGTGACATTAACCGGAATTAATTGCTATGGACTTGGCTGCCGGCGTACATAATATTAAAATGACGGAATAATTAGTTTGCATTTCTTGTATAGTGTTAAAACAATATTTTACAAACTAAATTTTGAGTTTAAAAAATGATAACGTTAATTAAGATTTTAATAAAAATCTTTGATTTCCATTAAATATACAGGTTTCCATCAAAATTTAATTACATTTAGGTCGTAAAATAATATTATTTTTCCTGGAACCTTAATGCGTCATCATGAGTTTGTGGTATAATTTAATAAAGAAATTTTACATCATAGCAAGATTTGGATAAAATGTAAAAAGTTTAAAGTAATACTAACAATGTTTTCTTGGCGGATAAATGTGATTTACTGTCACATTTAACCGATTTTACTGGGCTCACTAATTGAACTAACTAACCGACTTAGACGCCATTGGATCATATTACCAAGCTCCAATTCCCACAAAATTGGAGCCGGGAGCGGGGAGCGTCATTACCATACAGCTTTTGTTTCATAAAACATCATCTTTCTATATGTCCCATACTATTGGCTAATCAGCCAAGTAATCAGACTGCGCCTATCCGCTTCTCATCGACATTTCTTCTTTACTCCTTGTGTGGGCTCGTACCGACAGCTTAACGTACCGCCCAAAGCACGGAGAGGCAAAGTATTAAGCCACTAAGGTGATCACTCCATCCAGACGCTTTAATGAAATCATGGACCAATGGATTTACGGCTCACTTTTATTGATTGAATCAATAAATATATGGAGAGGCAGGACGGCCTGAAGGTTCTTCACCAAAACGCATCCTCTTATCATTTTATGGGTAGGTGAGGGCGGAATTGAAATAAATTACTTCAAATTACAATCAACGTAATTTACAAGAATCACGATTTAATTAGATGTTTAGTGATTACTGCAATGTAGAATCATTCAAATTAAATCTTAAAATATCGTGATGGCGAAGATTCTCGGCGATTCGTAACAAGCGTGGTGCGCGGGCGCCCGCGCCGTCTCGTTCAAAAGTGACTTCAAGATGGCCGCCCACACTACCATCGACAATCACGCTTCACTAGGTTGACATTAACAGTCCTGTCAACCTGACGTTTGACATAAACGCCGTCATATAAATTTCATAATACTATGATAGTATTTAATCACGCAATAAACAAACTAATAATATTCATACGCCAAGATACATTCACTACTTTAGTAGTTCACCTGGCCGAATTTCGGCTAAGGCGGCAAAACTCACAGGAGACCGACCAATTGCGCTGGAGTTATATTAAAGTCCGACACATAAAATATATTTCTGATCGTCGATCTGTCCCGCATCTCCAGGGGATCGCATATAGAAAACATGTCTTCATCTAATCAGCTCTTTTATGCATCTCCATATAAGTACCACCCTGACTCGAGGTACGAACCATAAACGGAGTGTTCTCTGGCGGGGATTACTTAGTTTGTGTTATTATGTTGCTAGATAACTATAGTGCACTTCTATTATCTGGTGAAACAGTGAAAGAATAAATAAATGACTCGTATGTCATGTGATATAAAAAATCCATCATCCATATTTTGGGCAAGAAAATGGTATAATAGTTATTTGTTATACAAGAGGGTTTTGTTAAGCAATTTTTTTAAACCGCGAGCTCAATTTCGATGACCGAGTCAGCGAAGGATTCTAAAATTTTGAATCATTTCTTTTTAATCGTGTTGTGCATTCACAAACTTAGTGCACACGATGTTCTAAATTCAAATTTACTTTATCCTCGAGTATATAAAAACGACATTTCCACTCAGATATCGAAGAGCAAATACTCTTTATGAGATGGGGGGTTGAAAAATGAATTTACTTAAAAAAAGCTTGTATCTTACCAATGTACTCCGAGGGCAGTATACGTAATAAGTGCTTATCACACTGATTAATCAATAACGCAATTTGTGAAATGACAACTACATTATAATAGTAGGCTTTTTTATGTAATGAATCCAGCACCGCAAGCAAATTTCTCAGCAAACTCGGAGCTCTCTTCAAGTTATAGGCATTTATAGTATAGTTTTAGCCATGAGAAAGTATAAAGCTTCTAGACAAGCTTCTACACGTACAGAAACTTCGTAGCACTATCCAGCCCCGCCGTAGCACATACGTCTCATCTTCGTAGCACCCTTTAAGCCCCATATCTCCGAAAATTCAAGAGTATGTGCCAACTGTTATACTGCGATGCTTTAATTATTCTATGAACCCATGTTGCCAAGGCAATAAATACTGAGTGGGTATCTGGACTTTAAAAATACTTTTGATACAATTGATTCAAATTTATTGTCCATGAAATATTTTTGATTTCGTGGACGATAAAAATATTTATGATAACGCAGTTTAGTTAAAAAAAATACTAATTTTGTTTGACGCTCGATAATGTGCACTAGATGCCCATGTCCGTAAGGTTTTTGATTTTCCCAGTTGGTCCCACTTGTGGTGATCCCCCCCCCCCCTCCCCGAGGTCTCCAGGGCAGGTCAACGGGAACAACACTGGCATTAGGGTAACCACAACCCATACGGTAAAGTAAAGCAAATAGCTCTAGCATCTTGAAATTATTAAAAACTATTTGTAGTATTACCAACACAGATTTCACAGTCCGAAAACAAGAATTGTTATCAACTTTCATTGCACGTAGCATTTGTATACATAATTTATTTAGATTTGTCACCCGACGTCAAGCAAACAACGTGTTGGAAATGGGATTGTCTGGCTCGTAATGCATACTAGACGAACTAAAACTCAGCTAGTGTTACGTGACCGCTACAGTTGGAGTTTATACGAATGGCTGTGTGGTGATGGCAACAAATTACACCGCCCTTATTCCATCCCGTGCGCCGAGAAGACGTACCACGACGACCAGCGACGGCGACCATCTCTCTGGAAACTATGACCACTGCTACGCGTACTGCGATACCCCTATGCCAGCGTAAGAGGAGGCCAGCAGTGGACGTCATGCAGCTGTAGTTGTACTTAGCAGTATAAAACTATATTTTAAAGAGTACACTGGAAGAACCATTAAGGAAATTGAATTAGAATTTTGCTTTGAAATTGCATTGCATTTTTTAATTTAGTGCATAAGCCGACTTGACAAAATTTTAATGGGATGTAAACTATTTAAAACAAATTATTGTTTTAAAATATTTACAACAACAATTTGTTTTAAATATTTTACACGTATTCGTTATTCTGACGTTCATATTTTATAGGTGATATTTCGAAATTAGTTTAAACTGAAAATCGTTAAAAGCTTGATGATTCCATATATTTAAAATTTTAGTGTGCTCACTAATTTTTTTAGAATCATCATCACCATTATCATATCAGCCGAAAAAGGGCCATTGCTGGACAAAAGCCTCCCAAAGACCATCACGATTGCCGGTCCTGTCTACAAACTACGAACGGCTTCCAGGCACACTCACAAGATCTTTGGAACCTGCGAACCTGTAGGGAATTAATAAAAATAATACATTCTGAAATGCCTAAAAAATATTATGATTTTAAAAATAATTTATGGTTTCTTAAATTGAATATATTCCCTAAGGTTTGGCATTACAGTTATTCATACGAACAAATTCATTTTGAAAACTTTAGTGCCACACCTCCTATGATTGTTTCGAAACATACGTTTTGATACTTTTCAACTCTTCTGGTGATGGAAATTTCTTAAATTAAATAAATGAATTGATAAAAAAAATCGTTGACAGAATAAATAAGAAGGTAAAAGCCTTATGGTGCTAACTCAGCCTAGCAGGATGATACGTTTTTGTAATTGAAATTTGAAAAATTCTGATCCTGGCATTATCGTAATACAAAATGATACGGTGTCTACCTTCCGACAAATAAATGGTGGTGTACCTATTCCTATTTAGATAACCGCAAAAGGTTATTATTATATAGGCATTCAAGTAAACACTAGATTAACAATAAATGTCCACAGACTAGTTCTAAAAGATATTTCCAAATCGGATAAGTGTACAAATAGTCGCCTAATCATGTGGGTACGTATTCATAATAAAATTCCATAAGCACTAAATTGAATAAATAACAATAATCTTTTAAACATAAATTATTTTAATGGTACAATGAACATAATATTATGACAGCAAAGATCTTTGTACTTGAAAATATAAATGAGTTAAGCAACATTGACTTATTGAACTTATGACATTAATGCATTTGCAAAGTATAGCGTATAATTGTAAATGTTCGTTATTATAATTTATTAGTAATTTTAATTTATAGTTGTTTTCTTTCCGATAATTACGTTGCACGCAATTACTGTATGGCTAAACAATCAATCAAAAACATCTATAAATTACAATGTATCATCTGTATATACCATGTTTAATGCAAATAAAGACTTATGTTGTCTTAATGAAATAATGAAATTTATTCAGCACTTGGGTATTAACATACACTTATACTTGTCAAGCTCACAATGCAGTACATAAATATAGTCGAATACAATTTAGAGTAACAAAAAAAATAATTAGTCTGCCTCTCCGATCTGTTTTATCACGTTTGTCACAGTTCCTTAGTATAATTTATTTGTTGCACTCCTGCTTCTGTTTACTTTACTTTCAGTTCCTATCCAAAGTTTGTCTGGAAGAGATCGCTTAAGGCGATAATACCGCCCATTGTACCTTATGTTCTTTATATTATATCCGATGTATTTTCTTTCCGCCTAAGTGTGTACAATAAAGAGTATTCTATCTATCTATATTTTTAAAATCCTTAAATAAATAACAAGTTACTAAGCTATTATTTTGGTATTTTGTTCTACTATATTAAAACGTAAGAATTGAAGACCACGAACAGTTGGCTAGCGCAGAAGGCTCTCAACCAGTAGCTTAATTTAAGCGACTAATACCTCAGGGCACCCTTATGGGGTTCAGGCCACATCTTAGAGGGCCGCTGAAGCAAAATGACGGAATTCTAAAGGCATGGAATCACCGATCATAGTGAATTTTAGAGTACTGATGCGATGAGACTACTGATGTTTTGTTGTAATACCTTCATGTTGTACTTTTGTTTAAGAATTAACGTTTCCCGACCTTTATTAATATTAATTTAATTTAAATTTACTAATCTTTGACTGCACGTGTGACGCAGCGGCTAAGACAGACGCCTCGCCTTTTCGTGTCGCGGTTTCGAGCCCCGTGCCGGACAACTTTTTGTGTCCAACACACATAGTGCGGGCGTTGTCTTTTTTAAAAAAAGTAATCATTAATAGCTGTGCTACGCGGTTTCACCCACGTCAAACTTAATAAATTATAGCCTATGTTGTATTCGGATACCTATATGGTCTATATTATTACAAAGTTTTATCACCACCATCTATCTATACTCACAAACTTTCGCACTTATAATATAAGTAGGATTGCACATAAGGTATAGATAGATAAGGTATAGACGAAATAAGCAAGCCCGGAGTTTCTTTGTGGCTTTCTTCTCCGGGTCGTCCACCTAGGTAGCTAGATAAAGCCGCAGGCTAGCTAGGGTAGGATCCTCAGCGGCGAGGATCGCGTTGCCCCCTTAACACGTGATCGGTAATACCGTGCAAGTAATCTGACCCCCATTTCGAATTCCACTTTTTACTTCAGCGGCCGCCTGAGATGTGGCCCATAAGGGTGCCCTCAGGTATTAGTCGTTTAAATTAAGCTACTGGTTGAGAGCCTTTTGCGCTAGCCAACTGCTCGTTGTTTTCAATTCTTTAATTTGATATACTATTGCTAAATGTAACAATAATAGCTTAGTAACTTGCTATTTATTATTTATTTAAGAATATTAAAAATACATGTGACGAAACAGACCGCATGGACGGACTAATTTAAAATATTTTGTTACTTTAATTACTGTTTTTAAACTGTGTTTATGTAATACATTGTGAGCTTGACAAGTACAAGTGTATGTAAATAACCAAGTGCTGAATAAATTTCATTATTTCATTTCATCATATATTATATTATAATTTAGAAACCATATTTTTTTATTACGGTTTTATATTTACCATTTTTTTTATTTATGGCTCAAGAACAGTACTGACGTATTTTTGACATGACGTCTTTACTCCGAATCGAATTCCGTATCTTAACACAGGACTATACGTATTCCGAATTTTTTAGAAGTTTCATATTATCATATTTTGAATAGCATAGTCCGAATTTTAGCCCAGTAATATTATAATGATGCTTGACATTGCAATTTTATAGTTTCTTAACTACTTCCTACAGAAAAGGAGGGCTATATTGACGGGCCTGTGGCGTAGTTGGTAAATGCTTGCTTTACATGCCGCAGGTCGTGGGTTCAATTCCCAACCAGGACAGATATTTGTGTGCATGAACATGTCTTATTGTACTGAGTCCGGGTGTAAATATCTATACAGGCTGGCCGAAGAGTTGACGATCAAACGCAAAAATATACTTTAAGATGAGGAGTATCCGAATCACCCCCATGTATGTTCTACGCTTTTGCATAGTTTTCGAGATTTTTTTTTATGATTTTTTCGTAAATTTCACGTAACATCAGTTTTCGATTTTTTTCTCGTTCTGTTGAACATTTCTGGTTTAGTTTTTTTGTGATAACTAATTAGCATAGTTTAACCTAACACCCTAAAAAGTATGGTTTATCTAATCATTGCAGGACTGACTTAGAATTTATTCGAAAGTTTAAATTAAGGATTTGGACTCAGAACTTATAAATAGTGTACAAAGTAATAAAAACTATGCAAAATTGTAGAACACACATGATACTGCTCATCATAAAGTATCTAATTTTTGCGTTTGAACGTCAACTCCTACCTCTAGTATATCAGTTATCTGGTTTCCATAGTACAAGCTATGCTTAGTTTGATGACCGTGTATGAAAAATGTCCTAAGATAAGAAGAAGATATAAGTGTTTAACAATGTATATGTTCATCTGTCGCCTCATATCTCCTGAACCACTTTACAAGATCTAACGACCGTTTGTTTAATCTGGTAAATATGGGATTGCACCAAGTGCCCGGTCCGTTTTCTGTTCCTCAGTTCAATTATGAAGAATCCATTGAGATACAGTTATTTCACTCTCAAATGTTTTTGTGGCTTTGATTCTATCTGAGTCATGCTTATTCCTAAGGATGCATAATACAAAAAACAGGTATTTAAACAAGAATATATTTTTTATACTACTATTGCATAAATTATCGAGTACATAATATCACATCTTATAGAAGTATACATATAGTATACGTTGGTACTAGTATCCGTGAGTCTTGTATCCTCCTTGGCCTCCTTGACCAGGGAACCCATAACCACCTTGCCCATTTCCTTGACCACCATGACCTTGGAAGCCTCCGGGACCACCAGGACCGCCTTGTCCGAAGCCGCCGGGACCTCCCTGGCCCGGTAAGCCTCCGGGACCACCATGACCGCCTTGTCCGAAACTTCCCGGGCCACCTTGACCTGGGAAGCCGCCGGGACCACCAGAACCGCCATGTCCGAAACTGCTGGCACCTCCCTGGCCTGGATAGCCTCCGGGTCCACCATGTCCGCCTTGTCCGAAACCTCCCGGACCACTCTGTCCTGGGTATCCTCCGGGACCACCGTGACCGCCCTGTCCGAAGCCTTCGGAACCACCCTGGCCGCCACCGAATCCGCTTTGGGCTCCTTGACTGAAGCCACCTTGCCCTCCACCTTGGCCTCCACCATAGCCTCCTTTGGTACCGCCATAACCATGTGGGTAAGCTGTAAAAACAAAAAGTAAAATTATATACTATTAACCGTGCCCCGCGAGTTTACCCGCGTTAAACTTTATAAATAATAGCTTATGTGTTAATTCAGGGTGTCAGCTAACTCCATACCAAATCTTATTAATATCGCTCCAGCCATTTAGACGTGAAGAAGTTACAAACATACACACTCACACAGTTACACACTCGCAAACTTTCGCCTTTATAATATTAGTGTGAAGTGAGAATAAACAGACCCTATGTCTGTTTATTCTCACTTCAACCGGAACATATAAAGTAATATGTAGAATCACTTGTCAAAAAATATCGCACTGATATGTTATGTATGTTACTTCTTCACGTCTAAACGGCTGGAGCGATTTCAACAAAATTTTGTGTGGAGTTAGCTGACACCCTAGATTAACACATAGGCTATAACTTATAAAATTAAACGCGAGTACAACCGCGGTGGCACAGCAAGTATTTGTATAATTTGCAGGATTTTCGTGCAGTGTTAAATGCGGGGCTAATATTTTTATTTTAAAACAGGTATTTTATCCTTGTCACCTTTGTCTTTTTCCATGTTTTGTCACGTAACCTTAACTTGGCGCTAACAAATATTCTAAGGAGTGATTTCTTGGCAATAAAACGTCAAGTAAACACGAAACGACTAGTGAAAGATAAAAGCTTTCACACGTATATATGGAAAGACGTCGATTCTATCTCGTTTTCGCATTATCTCCATTTCATTCCACTCTTATAAAGCATGATTGGCGAAGTAGCCGGGAAATAGAGAAGGCAAGACTTTGAACTGCAGTTTTGACCATTTAGGGCCAGCGCAGACAGAGAGGAGCGCAGCGGAGAGGATTTTATTAAAGCACTAGGAAATCAACTTTAAAATTATAGAAATAAAGTGCATATATGCTTGAACCTAACATAAAATGCTCACGCGGTCTCGGGCATATAATGTTTACGCATATATGAACTTTATTTCTTTATTTTAATAATTTTAAAGTTTATTTTCTAGTGGCTTAATAAAATCCTCTCCGCAGGGCTCCTCTCTGTCTGCGCTGGCCCTTAGTAGTAACAAACTGCATGATCACAAGATGATATGTGCAAAGATCAAGGCCACCCACAATAGGATAGAAATAGATATAGAACTTAAATTGGACGGGTTGGCGTGGTTGGTAAAAACTTGCCCGCAGGTCGTGGGTTTTCCCACTCAGGACATTATTATTATCAGGGGTTTTTCCATAGTATAAGCTCTTGGGATCAGATAGTCATGTGTCAATAATGTACCAGGATATTATCCTACTAATATTATAAAGGCGAAAGTTTGTGATTGTGTATGTTTGTTACTTCTTCACGTCCAAACGGCTGGAGTGATATTATTAAAATTTGGTATGGAGTTAGCCGACACCCTGGATTAACACATAGGCTATAATTTATTAAGTTAAATGATGGTAAAACCGCGGGGCACGTGTAGTTATTATTAATTATTACTGATTTTTTTTCTATGGGTTGGTATGGGGTTTATATATAAATGTGGACTCTCGCAACATCAGAGTATTAAACCACAGATTAGAAAGTGTTTAACCATGTTTCTAAATGCGAGCTTAAATTTTTGTATTTATGTTTATCATCAAGTAAGTATTTAATTACCATTATTACGTAATTATAAATAAATTGCGATAACAAGGGTAGAGGCTATCAGCGTAGACTGTTGACAGCAAAACAACAAATGATTAGAGGTAAAGTGGATTATTAATTGTGGAATTTAACTTAATTAGCTCTAAAGTTTATACCTATACTTTCAATATCAATGGACATGTATTTTACTGGTTTGACTCATAGCTAGATGCTCTCACCGGTCCGTAAGTGATTGGCGAGGTTAAGCAACTACAACTAGGCTCGCGGTCAGTCCATAGATGGTTGACCGCCAAAGTGGCTTAATTTCTGAGCGTCTCCGTGTTTCGAGGGCACGTTAAGCCGTCGGTCCTGGTTATAGCCATTAGGCAACAGTCGTTAAGCCATGTCAGAGTTCTTCAAGCCGCTCAGTAGCGGCTTGAAGAACTCTGACACCAGGGGCTCTACCGGCTAAGTCGGCGAACATCGATTTCTTAAATGGCGTTCATATAAATAAAGGTTAAAAATGACTTAATCAATCTTTAAATCGGCTTCCATGAGCACATGTGACGTCATAAATGGTCCGAAATCGATTATCAACGTTGAAGCCAATTGAACGATTGATTAAGTCATTTTTAACCTGTGTTTATTTGAACGCCATATAAGTAATCGATGTTCGGCGACTTAGCCGGTAGAGCCCCAGGAGGTATCCACTGCCCATACGTAAGTAAGAAAGTTGTACTGTTATGATATTATTGGTACGACGAATAACATGTCGGAAATTATTCTTGGTATGCTTGGCACTTTGCAAGGTTCAAAATTCTACTTACTAATATAGTATTATTAATTCGAAAGTTCGTGAGTATGGATGTAAAAGTATCGAACGAATTTTGATGATTTTTTTTAACCTGATACACGTGCTGAAATAGTAGTGAGGCGACCACCTTACACATACATTCAAAGCAAATAAAGATATTCTATTCTATTCTTAATCAGAACACACACGTGTAGTAATTTTTTATTTATTTATTTACCACTGATATCTTATTGCGTACAGACAATCCCAAGCACAATAAGTGGTACAATCATAGCAATAAAAATTAATGATCTGGATAATTTCATTATAAATTCAAATACGTAGAATGTTGAAATAAAATAAGCGCCTTTTTAGGGTTCCGTAGCCAAATGGCAAAAAACTGAACCCTTATAGATTCGTCATGTCTGTCTGTCCGTCCGTATGTCACAGCCACTTTATTCCGAAACTATAAGAGCTGTACTGTTGAAACTTGGTAAGTAGATGTATTTTTTTCATCGTACCCATACATGTGGGGTGTCTATGGATAGGTCTTCAAAAATTATATTGAGGTTTCTAATATATTTTTTTTCTAAACTGAATAGTTTGCGCGAGATACACTTCCAAAGCGGAAAAATGAGTGCCTCCCCCCCCCCCCCCTGTAACTTCTAAAATAAGAGAATGATAAAACTAAAAAAATATATGATGTAGGTACATTACCATGTAAACTAACAACGAAAATTGGTTTGAACGAGATCTAGTAAGTAGTTTTTTTTAATACGTCATATATCGTAAACCGCAATTTTCATTTCATTTAATCAACTGAAATACCTCTTTGCTGCTACGGAATCCTTCATGGGCGAGTCGACTCGCACTTGGCCGGTTTTTATTTATCGGTCTGTGTTCAGTGCACAAAGGCGAACACATACCAGGTGGCCTTACCCTCAGTGCTCAAACTATAGTTCAAACGGTGATTCTGAACATCACCGTTTGAACTGTTGTATGGCTTATTATATACCGTAAGTCGGCCTTCACTCACTTTTACAGGGAAGAAGAAGAAGAAATGCAAAAATAAGTAAAACAAAACAATGAATACAAACAAGGAAAGTAGCTTACTTTAATGCAATTGGCGGCGTTATCCCTAACGATCTCTTTCAGGGAGCCGTTTTGCGTTGAATGGACCAGAATCTATATCTTCTATACATATAATAAAATCGTAGGAAAGTCAAAACTGTACATTGAATATTTTTTTAAAGGATACTTTGGGAGTGATCTACAATCGATATCGAAGCCAAAAATATAGTTTTTAGAATTTTTTCTGTTTGTCTGTATGTATGTCCGGGCTAAACTCAAAAAGTACGGCATGGATTTACTCCAAATTTTGCATGAATATTACTAAGAGGTCAGGTCAACATATAGGCTACATATTATCACGGTATCACCTACGGGGGAGGGAGAATTAATAAGTGGAAGTGATATCAAATTGCTGCTTAACAAATCTTTTTATAGTGCAAGGTATTATTTAGAAAAGAGCTTACCATAGCTAACTACAGCCAACGCCAAAACCAAGCAACCAATCTGTAAATAGACAAAATATTCTTTGTAAAACATAGAACTAAAAATCAATTCCTACGCCGTAATCTAGGCTCACTTTAAAAGAAATGAATCAGTAGACATTAATAGGGTAGGGACGCAATGCAATGTTTTCGTGATGATTGTTGGATTTTATATACACCGAGTAAAATACCTAATAGTTAAAAAAACTAAAAATTTTAGCCAATCCACCATCTTGGATGTCCGCCATGTTGGATTTAAGTCACGTGACTATTGTTTTCGTATTCCTGACAGCAAACCCTTTCATTTGATACCCAAATGATGTGGGTGCATTTCAAACAGCCAGTCCGCCACCTTGAGGAGTCCGCCATATTGGATTTGTAATGACGTTTCTTAGCTAGTCATGTATTATCATCAGAACTCAGAGCGTGTGCAAAATTTAATCCTAATCGGAGACCGGAAAGTGGGTCAAATTAAGATTCCAAGATTTTTACATACATAGTTACAAGTGAAGCTAATAAAAGTTTGTTAATAAAAATATAAATCAATGTATAATAATATGGACTTTGTCCAGCAGTGGACGTCTTTCGGCTGATATGATGATGATATATATATATTAGTTATTCTTACAAAATAAACTATCCATTAGTGCAACAGTGCATAGATGGCTGTGTCACAGAACTACAACGTTGACACTTCAAACTGCTGGTCAGTTTTTCATGCTAGAAAAATCGCAATAAGACTATAGGGAATCGAACCTAAGACCTTATTACTACCGTTATATTACCGCTAGCCAAACCAAGCTATCATACAGGTCACAAATCTTATTATTTATGATTATTCTCTTAAAATCATGCGCTGTGATTACTTAAGAAATTAGCAATTTTACTAATAATTTCGGCCACAGCAGCCGGTCTCAACAGAGATTAGTCATCTGCGCGAGACATATTATAGTGCTCAAGTGTGTGCGCAAACACAGGAGCACTTTCTATTCCATCACTCTCATGATCCAATGGGATGCCTAGTGACACGACCGGAAAGAAGTCAGGTACAGGACCGACGGCTTTAAGTGCTCTACGAGGTACATGGGTATAATACCGCCAGCTCCCAAACATCTGATGCGGAGAAAAACATTTATTTTTAGAGAAATGTCCCAAAATAACTTTTGGCTTGACCCAGGATTTGAACCTAGGACCTCGTTCTCTGCGGGTGATCAAGCTACCGCTAGACCAACGCAGCAGTCAACTATTTAACTAAACCAAGACTATCATAAATTAATTTATAATTCCGTATGATCATATAATTTCCAAGACAATGTGCCTCACTGGCTTAAATAAATTCAAAGTGTTCTTCTCAATCAATATGAGAGCTCAGTAATTCTCTCTTCAGTATCAAAAAACATATAGACAACGATGCCAACGGACAACCAGCCTAGAATTCTGGCAGTATTACGATAAGTTAAGTTTCATCAATAAATAAAAAAAAAACATTTCCGCATTGGTTGATCAGTAATCACAGTAAGAAAGAAAAACTACTCAGAAAAAAAGTGAATTTTAAAGGTAAGGCAGACAATCCTCATTTAAAAACCATAGACGGGCCTTTCTTGGTTTGCTCTCGTTAATAAATAACGCCAATACACATACATATAAAACATCGTTTATCAAAATCATGACTATCCATAGTCGTTTAGTAATATGGGAGAAAGGAACTCATAACAGAAACAAATACATAATAAAAATAATAAATAAGTATTCCAAAAGCTCACCTTGAACGCCATTTTAGATTATTTCAAATACACAGATAAATACTTGAAGTGCTTTGATCGCGGTGTATTTTACGTATGATAGATGATATAATCATTCAGTAGTTTATATATACAGTATTATCTCAATAGAATGCTACTGTGACCCCACGGAGTCATAAGATAAACAATAACAAATTTCAAATCTTGTTTCGCAGAAGTGTCGATGTTCGCACTATTTGTAAACAAAGATTACAAATAACAACTATTTTCCTTCGGTAATTACCCCGGAATTTGGGAACAAACGTTGCTTTTAAGGTTTCGTACCAAAAAGGTAAATTGGGCGGTTTACTGAGAGGGACCTTCGACGTGGTTCTAGAAATGGCATGTTAAATGCTTTTGTCTGGTGTTTCCTGATACTGATAAATAAATATAAATATTTAAAATACTTTTGACTCCACGTATGGTGCAGCGATTAAGAAAGTTACCTGGCTACTGCGATTACTGGGTTTCATCCCCCCACAGGAAATCTTTGCTATTTGTGTAATCCATAATTAGTTGTTCTGAGGCTGGGGCTGCTTCGTGTCCGTCGATTATATATTATATTAAGTATATGTTTGTTAATACCGCGCAAAACCGGGATTCATTTGCTTAGTTCGGGCGTTCTCATAATAAAAAATATGCGTTTAGTTTAGTTTAATATATATATATATATAACGAAATTTTTTTGGATAGTTGGGTTCGCAGGTGATCGGCGTGGCCAGTCCTTTAATGAGTGACCTTCAAAGTGGTTTAAGTTGTGAGCGTCTCAGTGTCTCGGCCCTCCGAGGTACGTTAAGCTATTGGTCACGGTTTTTGGCGTTAGAAACAGTTATTCAGCCATGTTTAAGAGCGGACCGCCTGTAATGAACAACTCTGACACTAGAATAACCGCTGCCAATACGATGCAATAAAGATTAAGAAAACAGACGTCATTTTATTATGAATTGTTCTTATAATTCAGAATCATCATATAAGCCGCAAGGCGTCCACAGCTGGACAAAGGTCCCCCCAAAGATCTCTACCAGTCTTGCCCTGCCCATATGCAGCGGCATTCCGAGACCCGTGTAAGATCGTCGGTCCACCTTGTGAGGGGTCTGCCCACGCTGCGTTTTCTGGCTCGTGGTCGTCACTCGAGAACCTTTCTGCTTGTGCGGGACGCTGGAAACTGCTGGATGCAAATAGCGCAAGACCGGCAATTGTGAAGATCTTTGGGAGAGGTCTTTGTCCAGCAGTGGACGTCTTTCGGCTGATATGATGAAGTTTCAGCAACATGGTGGTACTACCAATCCATTTTTCTATTATACTCGCTGTGCCCCGCGGTTTTACCCACGTTAATCTTTATAAATTATAGCCTATGTATTAATCCAGGGTGTTAGCTAACTCCAAACTTACCAAATTTTATTAAAATCGCTCCAGCCGTTTAGACGTGAAGAAGTTACAAACATACACACTCACAAACTTTCAGCTTTATAATATTAGTGTTATTAGAGAGCAGTAATGCTTGCGTAAGTCACTTTGGGATAGTACGCCATCAAAAGGCTTCTACCTCAGAGCGGGATTGGTCACATAAATAGGCTATTTTAATCAAATTTGATATGGAGTTAGCTGACCCCCTGTGTTATGTTAACACATATATATGATAACACATAGGCTGTAATTTATAAAGTTTAACGCGGTTAAACTGCGGTGCACAGTTAGTTCCAAATAAAATACAATATAATATAAAACGGTAGATATAAAAAAAATATAGAACACACTTTTACTTCTACTTATCTTTACATCTTTACGACAAAATATTATAACAAATTATATATGGGACTATACTCAAAAGCATAACCATTCGAATAAAAACATATTAAAATTTGTTCATAAATAATAGTGTACCATAAATAGACTAGAAAAATATACTGTCGAGTAAATAACGTATTCATTTTGGAGTCGGTTAAAAAGTTAATGTAATGGGAAGTAATGTAAAATATTACAGGAAAAATATTTCTACATAACTTTACGTCGACTATTAATATCAACAGGAAAAAATATCAACAGCAAATATATAAAACGCAACAATACATTCCCAGAATCCCTGATAACGATATAACTGTCTGCATACCACGATTAGAAGAAGCTCGTAAAATATTTATTATCTTTTTTTTAAGAGTAAAAAAAAGAAAATAAATATTTTATATGCTTGGTGGGTTTGCGCTTGACCACGATCTCACCTGATGGTAAGTGAAGATGTGGTCGAAGGTGGACCGCGCGTACCCAAAAGATGGCTGTTCCCTCTAGCCTTGAATAAACCCATGTTATATGAGTCTGGAAACACGTCGTTTTTTTTTCGTTTCTCTACACTTTTATTTATTCAATAGACTGAAAAGAGGCAAACTTAATGCCAAATTGCATTCCCTATTAACGAGATTTGTGTGGCGATGATGATGATTTCCTTACTCCGTATTTTATTTAGATAGCTTAGCTAGATGCTCTCACCGGTCCGTACGCGATCGGCGAGGTTAAGCATTATACAACTATATTACTACAAACATGTTCTGACTATTTACAAGCGCTTTTTTAAAGTCTGCGTGAATAAAAACCTTTTTTATTTTTTTTTTTATTTAAAAAGCGGTGGACTTCACTAAATTTACCACTGAGAAAAAATACGATAACCCTATCATATTTATAGTATTACTGTGCGTTGACGGCGCGGCGGCGGCGAAAATCAGAATATCATTATATTACCCCATCAGCTCATCCCGTGGGGAGCAAAGAAGTCGACACGAGGGAATATCTACAAGAGAACGCGCAGCAGCGTGGCGATTATGGCATATCCCCCAAGATGATTCTTGGGAGAGGCTTTTGTCCAGCTGTGGACTTCTTGCAGCTGTTATGATGATAAAATGATGTTTTCAGACCGGTGGGACTCTCCCCTTTTACACTGGTGGGTAAGAGTCCGGACACCCTTAATATAATTGATACTAACATTAGGCTAAGTTATACCAACATTATATGGATATTTTTCCAAAATAAATTATTTGAATTGAATTGAAAAAATAAAATTGGTTCACGAACAACGGAAAAATCGCATAATATATAATTTAAAAATTAATCACTAACAGTAATACTGTCAAAATATCAAATTACACTAATGTCATAAAGGCTGAAGTTTGTGAGTGTGTATGTTTGTTACTTCTTCACGTCTAAACGGCTGCTGGTTTGATTTTAATAAAATTTGGTATGGAGTAAGCTGATACCCTGGATTAACACATAGGCTATAATTTATAAAGTTTCAAGCGGGTAAAACCGCGGGGCACAGCTAGTAATCTATATAAATTACTTGCTTAAGTAAGTATGTAAATTGGAATTCATATAGTTCTAGCTGTGCCCCGCGGTTTTACCAGCGTGAAACTTTATAAATTATAGCTTATGTATTAATCTAGAATGTCAGCTAACTCCATACCAAATTTTAATAAAATCCCTCCATCCGTTTAAACGTGAAGAAGTAACAATCATACACACTCACAAACTTTCGCCTTTTTAATATTAGTGTGGTGATGAAAATTTAAACACGAGATATTTGTTCATATACACGTGTAACGTAATTAATGCACACCCTCAAACACCCCAATTAGAATATTATGTTGTAATCATAATACATACACTGAATTTTTAATTTAACATGTATATGCATTGTTATTTACTAAATTAGTTTCTTGGAATAAAGTTTATTTTTATTTATTTTGTATTGAATGATGGAATTAGTATGAATACAAATAAACTGCGATTTTAAAAGTCTTATTACTTTGACTTACGGTCCATTTCAATTTGCTCTGACTGTACATGGTTAATATGACAATAATTTCGGTAGTTTTAATTATTTTGGAATAAAATATGACCTATATTAAAAATTCCATAAATTGATTCAGTAAACGATTCTGAACAAACTACTTTCAGGATGTGCGTTAATTAAGTTACATGTTGTATAAGCAAATCAAATCAAAACTTTAAATCGGCGGTAGATAAGCAAAGTTATAAGAATAGTAGGTAAACGTGCAGACAGAGATAATGTCGTTATTCCATCCCCGTTCCAGTAAATGCATTCTTTGATCTGCACTCTACTATGAATCCAATTTGAAGTCACATACACTGAAGCTTTTTAAAATATTAGATGTATTTTTAAGCGAACTTCTAAAGGGAGGAGGGTTTACAATTTTATATGTATTTTTACCTTAATCCTCCCTATTTTTAGCCTTTACTTACTGATCGTATGGACAGTGGTTACCCTGATGTCGAGTTGTTCAAGCCGCCCGGTTGGGCTCTGACATGGCTTACCGACTATTGTCTAATGACTACAACTGGGACCGACAGATTAACGTGCTCTCGGAAGCACGTAGACGTATATAATATACTAGCGGCCCGGTACGTGCTTCGCTACGTATAAGGCATAGTAATAAAAAAAATGATTATTAAGTTAATTTATCAAACAAAAAAAATTTTTAAATTGCTAAAAGATGTTGATTTTACACTTTTTCAAGGGTTTTTTTAAAATTTTCTCTTCGTACAAACCTTCCCTGGACTTCCACGAATAATTCAATCCAAAATTAGCCAAATCGGTTAAGGCGTTGTTGAGTTATAACGTTACAACGAAAAGTGGCATTGATTTTTATATATATAGATACGCCACAACGCATATTTGCTTAACCACGCCAATCACTTACGGACCGGTGAGAGAATCAATCTTTTTTTTTGTTTTTTTTTAATTTATTTACCAAACACAAAAGATACATATTATAAATAGAAACAATAATAGTAACACAAAAACCTCTTGGGCTTGTGCGTGCTACTTTAGTAGAATAGAATAGAATAGAATACTCTTTATTGTATACCATAAGAATACATATTTCATAGGATATTACATAAACAAGTTGTACAAAGGGCGGTCTTATCGCATAAAGCGATCTCTTCCAGACAACCTTAGGATGGATAGGAGTTGAACAATAACTAATAGCAGTAGGTGTGCAACAAGACATACACCAAAATTGTGGTATATCCATAAAAAAAAGATATTTAATAAATTTACTGTTAAAAAGAAGGAAATGTAAAAATAAACATAATTAAATAACTAAATAAGAAAAATATTTTATTTAACGTAGGTACCATAAATTATACAGACAAATAGTGTTCTTTGACTAGCTTTTTAAAAGCTGATATTGTCTGGGCACGTTTAATGTCGATAGGCAAGGCATTCCATAATCGAGCTGCCTGTACACTAAACGATTTTCCCATAAAAATGGATTTGTGCTCTGGGATATGTAGTAGTCCGTTGTGTAGCTGACAAACATACTTAATAGCTAGGTTCGACTTATAGTCTTATCTAAGGTACTTAACATTACAATTCACAACATCTAGGTAGGTATTATATAGTTCGCAATTGTAAAGTACATATTAGGTCTTTACCTATGAAATTGCCGTTCTGCAGTACTGGCCATTTCAAATCAAAATAATTTTTGTTTGGCTAAGAATTCTAATTTCAAATTAATTTTATTTTAAAAACATGGATTCTTTTTTCCAAAAGTAGTCATTTCTTTATTGATTAGTGTTACATTTTCATCGCATTTCAATCTTTTTCGTCATCATGGATACGTTAAAAATTCGAGTAATTATGGAATATGAGTACCGTCGTGGCAGCAACGCGGCACAAGCGGCACGCAACATCAACGACGTTTACGGAGCTAACACTACAAACCAACGCACCACCTGTTATTGGTTTGCTCGCTTCCGTTCTGGAAATTTCGACCTGAAAAATGAACCTCGCGGTCGTCCGAAGACTTTGGTCGACAATGACGAATTAAAGGCGGTTGTGGAAGCTGATGATACACAATCTACGGCTGAATTAGCAGCAGCTTTCGACGTTAGCGTCAAAACAATATTGGTCCATTTGCGTCAAATTGGCAAGGTAAAAAAGCTTGACAAATGGGTGCCCCACGAACTCAATGATCGCCAGCGCGAAGTACGCGTCGAGACGTGCCTTGCACTGCTCAACAGACACACAAATGAAGGAATTTTGAACCGCATTGTTACCTGCGATGAAAAATGGATTCTGTTTGATAACCGCAAGCGCTCAGCAAGTTGGTTGGATCCTGGTTCAGCACCTAAACAATGCCCTAAACGAAAACTTACCCCTAGAAAAGTGATGGTCACTGTTTGGTGGTCTAGCGCCGGTGTGATTCATCACAGCTTCTTACCAAACGGGGTGAGCATTACTGCAGATGTGTACTGTGAAGAACTGAGCACAATGATGGAGAAGCTGGCGCATCTCCAACCAGCATTGGTCAATCGCTCGTCTCCGCTGCTCCTGCACGACAACGCGCGACCTCATACTGCACAGCAGACGGTCTCCAAGTTGCAAGAACTGGGGTTGGAAGCTCTCCGTCATCCGCCCTACTCACCAGACCTTGCGCCTACAGACTACTACTTTTTCCAGAATTTGGATAACTTCTTGGCGGGAAAAAAATTCAATACCCGAGAGGCAGTACAAAATGCCTTTGAAGAATTTGTTGCCTCCCGTCCAGCTGATTTCTTTAAGAAGGGCATCAATAAACTGCCACTGCGATGGCAAAGATGCATTGATTGCATGGGTGATTACTTCGATTAATACAAATAAAAAAAATCATGAAAAAAATTCGTTTAAATTTTTTCATACAAAACGGCAATTTCATAGGTAAAGACCTATTATATTCGTATGTACGTTACAATTGCGAACTATAGTATGCTTTTCATTTATATTTCATTAAAAATAAATGAGTGCCTATGGAATACCTTCATTCGTATTAAAGAACTACATTAAACTGAATGTACCATTTAAAGTCTACAGTGGTTAACGATAGTCGTGCAATACACTTGTACCATATTTACACAATATTTTCACAGATGTAACATACTGCCCCATGGGTTTACGAAGAAACACAGAGATACCATTGTTTTAAGTATACTGTCAGCCTTACAAGACCTGTGCCTATTCACACAAATGTGTTAGATTCACACATAAGATGTAAATACTGGCCCGTGGATTTACGAAGAAAATGCAGACATACCATTATTCTAAGCATACTTTCAGCCTTACTACACCTGTAACCTATTCACACAAATGTATGATATTCACACATAAGATGTAATATACTGGTCCGTGGGTTTGCGAAGAAACACAGAGATACCATTGTTCTAAACATACTGTACAGCCTTACTAGACCTGTAACCTATTCACAAAAATGTATGATATTCACACATAAGATGTAATATAGGTACTTGTCCGTGGGGTTTCGTATAAACACAGACCATTGTTCTAAGAATACTTTCAGCCTTACTAGACCTGTAACCTATTCACACAAATGTATTAGATACACACATATAATATGTACTGGCCCGTGGGTTTGCTAAGAAACATCAAAATAACATGGTTCAAAACATACTGTCTTACACATACTGCCTTAACAAAAAATTGGATGCAAGTGTACAAAGACTACACTTGCAGCCATTTTTTTGTTGAGACAGGGGGAATGCCTACACAGTGCATAAGTATGCACTTTAATATGACCCGCACATATGGCTAGTCTGCATTAAGGAGTATGAAGGGATAATGAATGAATGTCCTAAATACATGATTTTATTACTTTAATAAAAGGATCAGGCTCGTGAAATACCGTTGGATGAAGGTAGTTCAAGACTGGCAGTTGTGGAGATCTTTGAGAGAGGTCTCTGTACAGGTATTTCGGCTGATATGATGATGGTGATGATTATATAGTATCACACTAATATTATAAAGGCGAAAGTTTGTGAGTGTGCATGTTTGTTACTCTTTCACGCGAAAACCTCCGGACGGATTTTGATGAAACTTTGTAGTAATATAGGTAGCTTATATATCCGAATAACACATAGGCCATAAATTATAAAGTTTAACGCGGGTAAAACCATGGGGTACAGCTAGTAACTTCATAATTGTAAAGCTTATACGGGCATTGCCTTAAAAAATCAGTTAACTTAAAATAGGTTCGTATCCAGAATACGTGTGAGTACTTTCCACGTATCAATCGAAGCAATAAACTACACTTCCGACAAGTTTTCGTCTAAAAGTAAAGCCACTAGCAAAAGCTAGGTCCTAATGACAAGCAATACATTTAATGGTAGCCCAGAACTCGTTATTAATCACAGTAATGGTGATTGTAGGAGAATGATTGCACCCATCTGTTTAATTCCTGTTCGTTTGCTTCACTGCTCCGTTAAGAAGCCGTTGTGAGAGGCTGGCCCCAATAATTTTGACGGAAGTACCCATAGACGGGAGAATAAGTTGCTCGACATTAATAGCATTAAATGTTTAACAACCCTTTGATTTTGCAGTGTATTTGAAGTCTTGTGTCCAATAAGTTTTAGTAGGACGTATAGGGATCATTTTGGAATGAACATAGCCTAAACATACTCTCAAAATCACACATTCATATCCATCATAGAACTTAGACATAAGTTTTAATTTCATCATTATCATTATCATCATCAAAAAACTTCAGCTGTTGGCCAAATGCCTCCCCCAAGGATGGTCGGTTTTGATCTGTCCGGATCCAGCGATTTCCCACGACCCATACAAATTTGCCGGTCCACCTTGTAGGGGTCACGCTACGTCTTCCGGTTCGGACGGGAGGCTTTTTCAATTGCAATTCAAGTCAAGTGCCCACGAAGATCTGGTTTCTATTATCAAAGTGTAGTTTTGTTAAAGGTGGCATTTTTTATTTTATCCTGCATTATTTATAAGAACTTTTATAACAACCCATATATAGGCAAATAAAATGGCATTTACAAATTCAATTCAAATTCAAATATATTTAATTCGCAAAAAATATGGTTACAGACAGATGGATGGAGAGTCTTAAAGTAAGTTCCTCATATTTTGTCGTACTGACATGCAAAAAAATGGTACTACAATGAAAAACTATAAAATAACGTCTCTGAATCACCAATTTGCATTGTATGACCACATTGCAAAATTGTACGGTAGTCACACAAGTTTTATATAAGTAATAAAATATATACCGGATAAAAAATAATTTGTATATTAAATAAAAACTACAAAGTTTAATAAATGATAAAAAGAATCTTTTCATTCACCAAAGTCGTTTAGTAATTCATAGTTCACAGAAAATTACACCGATCCGTAAGACAAATTAGTTTGAACTGCATAATCTTTAGCCGTAGCCAACTGGAACAAAGTTATAATTACATAATCCTTACCGACGAGGGGAGGAAATTGATAACCTAATGGGAGTTAGAAAATTATCGAACGGAGTTCTTTGATCCGTAATAATAATAATAATAAAGAGCCTCGACCAACATCTTACGAGAGTCTCGCTCACTGAGTCAGGTGTGGGAAGCATAAAGGGCAATTGTGGGAACGAATTACCGTGGTCTTCCAAGGTCTTAGATAATTCATAGGAACATTGGAATTGAAAGATGTACTCGCCATTGACGATAATGCCTAATTGCTTTCCAGTACAGAACCTTGAAAACATAATCCAATACAGCGGCTATTGGGGTTGTAATTGGTAAGGTTTCGAGTTCTGGTCTGGTCTGGTCGAACTGACATGGTGGTGTTCTCATACATACACTTTAACACCTCGTTGTACTGGTAGTCGATATGGTATCTTTGAAGAGGCGGCCCAGGTTTCAATCGAATAAAAGGCTTTCTATTAGTCCACAAACGCTAAGCATAATGGCTGGTTGTACTGCTTAGTCCTTTAGATAATTTGCTGCAGCGTATGTATGAGGTCTATGGTGCGAAAACCGGCTTGTTATGAATGCTGGAAGTCGTAAAACATGCGCGCGATACCTTTTGTAATAACTCAAGAAATAATAAAAATACTCTCTTTCATATGATGAATAACATAATTAATTCTGATATTTTTTTATATTTTTAGTTTTGTATGGCTTCCGAAATACCTATCAGCAATGTTTTTATTTCGGATAATTTCACATATACACACATCAACACAATCTAGGGATATTGAACATTTCATTGATTATCTAGAAAACTATAAACATTTTGTTATGACTGTAAATGGAAGAATTAAAGATAATTTCATGGCCGATATTTAAACATTAACAACACGATGCGATTTTGTTTTTCTAATTAATAAAAGTCTTAAATTAATTAAGCCATAGAAAATTACTGAGTGAACAAAAACATTTTATTCTTATAAAATTATTCAATCGAATTAAATGAATAAAAATCTTACCAAATCTGATAATCAGTAATCGGTATTTCCTCCTCTAACATTAATCACACAGCGGCAACGATTTTCCATACTTAAAATTAAGGTGTCAATGTCTTGCTGGGGTATGCAGTCCCAAGTTCTTTTTAAATGTTCGAAAAGTTGTTCTTCTGTTGTCAAGTTGGGCGGAAAATCCCTCAATGCTCTTCGCTGTAACATGTCCCAGGCGTGTTCAATTGGGTTTAAGTCTGGCGACTGTGGAGGCCAATCTAATACCTGAACATCGTATTCTCGAAGGGCGGCCCTCACCAGCCGCGCTGTATGGGAAGGTGCATTGTCATGCATGAGCTGAAATTCTTGCCCCGTTAGGGCCCTGAGCGGGACAATGACACGTTCTACTACCTCCTCACGGTATCTATGGGCAGTCATGCTGCCCTGAATCCAAATGAGTTGGGTTCGTCCGCCGATTCGTATTCCTGCCCACACCATAATTGTCCCGCCTTGGTAAGAGTGGACCTCCTGTGGATGTCGGAGACGGCTGACCCTGCCTGGAGTTCTCCAAACGCGTGTTCGTCTCGAATCTGGATGAAATCCATAGCGGGACTCATCAGTGAACAGCACCAATGACCATTGTTGATCACTCCATGTCAAATGTTCTTGAGCCCATAAAAGTCGCCTACCGCGATTGCCACGTCGCAGCGCTGGGACTCGTAGCGGTCTGCGAGCATGAAGACCAACTTCATGCAGCCTCCTTCGCACGGTTTGGTCGCTCACCAGCAGCTGCTGACCCTCCTGGAGCCTTTGCACTAGTTGCATCGCTGTGATATTGGGTAGTCTTCTGGCGGTCATTTGGAGAAATCGATCCTGTCTCTGAGTGGTAACACGATATCTACCTGTGTGCCGTTCTGCCACATCTCCAGTAGCGCGATAACGTGACCACAGCCTGGATACCACATTTTGGCTTGTGCCCAGAGACTCAGCAACGACGCGTTGAATAGCACCGTTTTGTAACATGCCAACTGCCCGTAACATTTCATCTCGACTCAAATGATGGCGTGGCATGACGCTAAAAAGCTTACACAACCAATTGAGAAAAGAAAATAAAACAATTTATCAGGTTTTCTTCAATTAACACGCAAAAAAAATTTTAATGCAACTTCTTGAAATTAGATACAACTCAAGATTGCGCTGTGCTTTGCGTGTTTTCATTTGTTTCTCATTTTAATTTTTAAATTTTGAATAAAGAATAGACAAGGTTTAAATCTGTAAATAAACTTTTTAAGGAAACTAAATAGGTTTTAAACAATAAAGCCATGTTTGATTTCAAAATAACGTATCCCTAGACTTTGTTGATGTGTGTATGTAGGTACTTAAGACGGAACGCATTAGGAATATATTCATTCGATATGTAATACTTTCGGACCGTTCTTATTTAACTGTTGTTGGATGTAAAAAAAATCATTCATATTACTTTTACATTCATATGATCATTTTTAATTATACAGATATAGTTGTACTCAGCGGTTTTACCCGCGTTATCTTCTACTATATAAAAATAAGTCGGGTTTTCCTTCCTGACGCTATAACTCCAGAAAGCAAGACGATTTCCACGGTTTTGCATTCGTTGGAAAGGTCTCGGGCTCCGTGAGGTTTATAGCAAAGAAAATTTATAAAATTTAACGCGGGTAACACCGCGGGGCATAGCTAGTACTTTATAAATTATAGCCTACGTGTTATTCGGTTATCATTAAAAGTTAATTCGGTAGATCTTGCGTGAAGAAGCAACAAACATACACACTCACACACTCACAAACTTTCGGGTTTATAATATTAGTGTGATAAATAAAAAATAATATTCGCATGTTTGTCTTCTATGCGTTTCGAAACCATTGATCACATTAGAATGATACTTGGCCCAATAAATCTATACATAATTCTCTTCTTATAAATCAAATATATACTTTTCTTATAATTTCTTCTTCAATCTACCTATGTTAATAAAAGTTACTGTTTGTATGTTCGTACTCTATGCGTTCCGAAACCATTGATCAGATTATAATGATGTTTAGTAGGGTGTTTTGGGGACGACCGCGAGTGTTCCTGGCCTAAAACATGTTTCTTAAAATCTATAATAAAACGATTTTCTGTTCCTTGGTATTTAAAAATTGTCGGCCAATAAAGTATTATTACTGTCTGTATACTTGACGTGCCAATGCATCGCAAGCCGGGTACAGCGAGTAAATAAAAACTTTACTAAGATACTATTCGTATAATAAAAACTGCCTCGTTGGTCTAGCGGTAGCGTGTTCAACCGCAGATAATGAGGTCCTGGGTTCAAATCCCGGGTCGGGCCAAAAAGTAATTTTGGGTATTAATTTTGGGTATTTTCCGTAAAAAGAAATTTCTCAGTATCAACCCGAAGTCTGGAAGTTGGCGTTATTACACCCCCGTGCCTCGGAGAGCACGTAAAGCCGACGGTCCTGTACCTGAACCCTTTCCGGTCGTGTCGATAGGCGTCCCATCGGATCATGAGAGTGATGGAATAGAAAGTGCCCCTGTGTTTGCGCACACACTTGTGCACTATAATATGTAGCGCAATTGGATAGTCTCCATTAAGACTGGCCGCCGTGGCCGAAATTCATCATAATAAAAACACTTTAAGGAAAAGCTACGTTTCGCGTTGATACCAATATAACACATACTTACGTACATATACAAAAATATTTATGTTTGCTTTATACCTTCCAAGTGGCTATAAAAACATTGATAAAAGCTGCAAATTTTCCACACAGGTTTTAAAATATGATAATTCAAGACAGCGATATAATGGCGACGAGAAGTTGTAAGCAGAATAAGTTAATGGACTGCTTCAGGGTAACCTCACTTTATTACTGAGAAGGATTCTAATTTATTCTGCCTTAATGCGGTGAGCAAAAATGCAACGATACTGTTGCTCTTTATCAGGATTATAATAGACTAACACTGTAATATTAAACAGGAGATTAAGGCGACGCAGTAAGGAATTTTATTACTTATAATAAAGGTTCTGCTGATCGAATTTGGGTCATCGCGAACAGTTTCCATGAAGATTAGCCATCTGCACGGAACTTATTATAGTGCACAAGCATGAGCATGTTTATTTATCCTGAATCTGGCTGTAATTATCTATATAAGAATATATTTACAAAAGGAAACCAGAACTATGGAAACCAGATAACTGATATACTACATATACTAATATGTAGTATATCAGTTATCTGGTTTCCATAGTACAAGTTCTGCTTAGTTTGGGATTAGACAGACGTGTGTAAATAATGTCCCAGGATATTTTAATATATTTGAGGTCTCTTGGACTTCTGGACGGAGCTGGTTTGTATAACACAATAGTCTAATCAAGAGGTTAAGCGCAGAAACCGACCCACCCAACTAACTAACCTATGACGACTGCAATAGGCGTGGTGGCATTTACGAGCTACTGACCCTTATCCTCCCCGCGACGACCTTTAATGACCTTACTCACACCCATGATGGCAATATTAACGTAATAGTGGAGTGTATTTTAATTAAATTATACTTCGGACGGTCACCGTAGCCTAGTTGGTAGTGCTCCTGCCTACGAAGCTGGTGGTCCCGGGTTCGAATCCCGGTAAGTGCCAATATTTGTGTGATGAGCACGAATATTTGTTTCTGAGACATGGATGTTTTCTATGTTTTTAAGTATTTATCTATCTATATAAGTATGTATATCGCGTCGCCTGGTACCCATAGTACAAGCTTTGCTTAGTTTGGGGCTAGGATGATCTGAGTGACATTGTCCCAAGATATTATACTTCCGGTTCGAGCTGTCCATAGATCGAAGGATAAATAATCTCCACCTTATTTTAACGTTGCTACCGTTTGCGTGTTTGTGCTAGAACTCCGCTTTAGTGACCTCTGGGTAGTTCACCCAGGGGTCATAAATCTGAGTCACTAAAGCCAGGTCAGGAAGCCCTAGGGACGCGGTGGCGTTCAACCCATAAAACGATTAATTTTCCATGATTATTGCAAACGAGGCAAAAGAGGTTTACAAAGATCGTGACAAATGTATATCCGTTGTCTCTGGTTACCCCTTTGGAAAAAAGGCGTGAGTTTATATATATATATGTATGTATGTGTTATTATTGCAAAGACTTCTTTTATTGCAAAAGAAACGTAAAATCATGATATGGACAAAAAGGAACATAATTCTAAATAATACGACAAAAATCAACTGGTTCTTTGTATGATGTCGCTTCAAATCTCAGCTTCGAGTACTTGTGATTCTTATGATGGCGGCGATATACATTCTATTATTATATTATTTAATTTAAAATAGGTGACTCTAAACTTAGTTCAACAAAGAAAGCCGTACCAAAATGTTCCTAGTCACGCTACTAATACATTTTTAATTTTCGAACAACTTTCTGTGACGTCACTCTGTAGGATAGCAGGGTTATCAATCTTGAGGGCTTAGAGTTAGTGCGAGCACCCACATGGGAATTCTTCTCTGAAACAGTTTCTACTTGAAGTAAAGTCCAGGTCTAAGCACTTTTGAGTCACAATGAGCTCATAACAGATTAGGGCAATATTGCACAAAACATAACCTACCCAGGTAACTGAATAACTTGTTGAAAATCATTTTAATTGGAGTTTCTAGGTAAATAAAAAAACCATCAAGAGTGTTAATCAGACTTGGGCACGAAGGTTATCGAAGCATCGCATGAAACTTTAACTGTATATAATGAAAAGATAACTTTCGTAAAAGAAACAAAACACTACATTATGTAAAGAGTTGTAACGTAATTTTTATGAGGACCCTCTTTTTTAACTTAATCAATTTAATTTTAATGTATTGTTATTTATAGAGACTAAAGTTATTAAAAATTTGGTAGACATTTGAAGTAACTGCTTGTTATGGTTCATAGTTAAAATGAAGCAAAAATAGAAATGGGGGAATTATGCGCCCTACACTTACAGTTTTCAGGTGGCCCACTATTTTTTTTGACAATGGGCTACAATAAACAATACTAAGTCGCAAATAATATGAGTGCGAACAAATAAAAAATTAAAATTTGGTACGCCAACTTAATAGGCAAAAAAATTTATAATTTAATCTGCATGCATTCTCACCTGTTAAGTTTTACCTAATTTCAAAAATCGAAAATTATTAATTTGATCATCCGGCGGGTTTCGAACCAGTAGCCTCTACTACTACTCCGAACTACGAACGATACACACTTTCAGATCAAATTTAGGACGATCTTACCAATACCCTGATTTGCAGTGTGGTGACTTGCTGTGTGGTGACGGCATAGAATATCATCACCCCATTTCATCCTGTGGGGGGCGCAGAAATCGCCCAAAGGAATACCTATCAGAAAACGGGCAGCAGCGTTTACCTGTGAACTATGACCATCAAACTGCGATCGCCAACGTGTCTGCCAAACGTAGCGATTATGGCATATCCCCCTATTCTTGGGGAGGCTTTTGTCCAGCAGTGGACGTACTTTGGCTGACATGATGCTGATGTAGATGATGAGTTGATTACTAATAATCAATGAACAAATAAATTTAATTGTAAAAATACACATATGTACATCATTGGACTTTTTTATAGCGATATTTAATTAGAGTAGTTTTTAGTCATGGCATCTCATACTAAGGGTAGATAGCGGTGTCTAATCACTGCACGACTGATCCCCGGAGGAATCCTTACAACGGATACTTGTAATCAATCTTTGGATATCTATCTGTATGTATTTGAAGTGACGTTTATACGGATTTGAGGTGTTTGGGGACTTTGTTTCAGATAAAGTAATTTCTTATATTTTGTTCCTTCGCACAAAGTGGCGCTCTCAATTCGGTATTTATTTTCAGTCCATTCGCGTCAGTTCTCCCGGGCGTGCTTGGGTTCGCATATGGCAGGATTAAAAGACTTTGTATATCTGTGTTAGTACTATTGGTCAACTGTCAAACATAGGTTAAATATATTCCTAAAAATATTGACTTCCGTTGCAAGCAATAATTATTATTATAAAAAAGTCGGAATAAATAATTAGTCAATATATTACTAAATATTTATTTGGGATAAAACAACACAGTAACACCGCAGTACGTGTCTCAAAAACGAGACCAAGAGCAAAGTAGCATTCACATTTAAGTATTAACTTTTTGTGTATGTAATTGCCTACATAAATTACTTATACCTCACCTCTTAATCTTAAAAATATTATTGAATTCAATTTATTAGACTTGACTGGCCGTGCATGATAAAGTGTTAGTGCCAACTTTAAAGTATGGCAGTGAAAGTGGTGTGACTTTCAGAAACGGAAATACTGACGCAAGAGAGCGTTGTGGTGTGAAAGAGAATGTAGTCACAAAAATTTAAAAAGGTATGCTAAGATGGTTTGGTCATATAGAAAGGATGAAGGAAGGAAGATTAACAAAATAAGTATAAAGTAAAGATAAGACAAAGCTCTTATCTTAACTTAACTTTATACTTATTTTATTAATCTTCCTGCATTCATCCTTTCTATATGGATAAATAAGATAAAGCTCTTATCTTATCTATAGAAGTAGATATAATAAGTATGCTTGTTGTTTGTGAATTAGGTAGCGTCTGTAATAGATATGCGTCTATGGGAGCTTATAGAAAATAAAACCAAAAATTAGACAACTTACAGACAAAGAAGATTGTGCAAAAGTAAGTAATGTCATAAATGAGAAGAAAAAAAAATTTGCGCAGAGCATGTATGAAGAATATAATGATAGCAAACGAGACAAAAGAGGTGTGCAAAGATCGTGAAAAATAGAAATCCGTTGTCTCTGTCTACCATTCTGGGAAATGTGTACTACTTTGCTCTTGGACTTCTTCAGATCTGTGATTTCAGATACACGAATAGCGGCATTACAGTTATGTTTTAAGAACTACCCTCAATCACAAATCGCAAATGACTATTGAATGATCTAAAAGACATTCTGCATCTAATATAATTTAGATGCTTTCTAGTAGTTAGGTCGACCGTTATCCATCTATCACCGCTAACAAAATTGTCGTTCACACCGTATCTTGTGGAGATAACTCCCGAATTCCTTCATCCCATGTTCAACTTGGTGCTGTATACAGGCTTCATACGTTACGCCGTACATGGTCGCTTCGCAATAAATTCCACCGAGTACGTAAGTTGCGGCGTTAGTACAACATAGCTAGCTTCTGCAGTTGTACTATTTATTGAGTTTCAGTACCCTAAAATATTTTTTAGAGCTGCATATCTATATTATCCTTACAAGCTTGTTAAATGGCTGAATGGCGGTCAGTATAGTTATATCTAGGGATATCTAGGAACAATGTCACACAGATCATCCTAGCCCAAAACTAAGCAAAGCTTGTACTATGGGTACCAGGCGACGATATACATACTTATACAGATAGATAAATACATAGAAAACATCCATGACTCAGAAACAAATATTCGTGCTCATCACACAAATATTTCCACTTACCGGGATTCGAACCCAGGACCACCAGCTTCGTAGGCAGGAGCACTACCAACTAGGCTACGGTGACCTTCAAGTTAAGTCAACTGTTCTCACCGACATTCCACAAATGCCATATCATTGTTATTGAAATCCTGAATACTTTCTTGTGAACTATGTGCATATCCATAGGAAGACCAAATGTAACAGAAGTCGAAAACTTTAGTCAATGCAGATTAACAAACCTTTGTGGTTGCAACGACTAAAGTTACTACGGATACTACGGATTACATTGTTGTATTCTATCTACCTATTTATCGGTATTATCTATTTCTCTGTCTTTCAGTTTTTGGGATGGACCATGCTACCTTAAGTCGGATAAGATATGATGGAAGATATTGGCGGTACTTAATTATTATTTTCTCAGAAATTATAAATATTCAGAACACTGATACTATGTTTTTGTTTCTCAGGTAGGTATTTGACATACCTACCTGAATATATAAATATTCGGGAATACGGCTTTTTCCTATGTATGTACATAGGAAATATTATTCCCCGTATTCCCGAATATTTGTATGTTATATCTACAGTTTTAGATATATTTTACTACTGATTGAATTTTTTGTACCGCTGATAACGTGGGTGCAAAATAACAGGATATTCAGTTGATTAGTTAACAAGTAGATTTTACTTTCACTTGTTAACTAATCAACTGATTGTCCTATTATTTTGCAAACAAATAAACAAATCACTCACATTCAACTAATCAAATGAATATCCTATTATAATTAGCAAACAAATTAACAAACTCACATACATATTATAATAGTATTTGAGATTATTATAATGCTTTTAAGAGAGGCGTACTTAAGACGTCTATGATGCCATAGACAGACATAAGTAACTAGAATACGACCCTCTTTAACTTACTAGATAGAATGATTCGCAAAGAATGTTGCAAACAACTAGCCGAATAGAACGCACCCCTAGTTTTATAGCGACGCAGCAGTAAGGGCGCAGAAATCAAAGAACATGAAAAGGGTTTTAGCCTTTGCGTCCAACTTAATTAATTTAAAGGCATCACTTGCAAATTGTCGAGTCTTTAACCCTTGTAACGGCCTTCTTCTTGTAATCCTTCGATATCTTGCTTTGGGAATATGTTGTGGTTTTTCTAGTAATATAACTCTAGAAAATTAAGATTCTAAGAAGTAACTATTGAAGACATTTTTGTCAGAGAGTTCAATTTTGCTCGGCAATTTGAAAACATTCCGAACTAATTGCGTATTGTACTTAACAGGTCTTAGGTAAAATATACTTCTGGTAATAGCTTTAAATAAATAAATAAGATTTTTATGCAATTATACCTTTATAAGCGCTTGTAAATAGAGTATGTTTGTAGAATGCAGTTAACTATATTTCTAGGTGCTTTTAGATTTGCCGAACCTCGGGGGTCCCAGGGAAGAAGTTCGCCGCCTCTACGGAGGTGTCGTGCGATCCATGGTCCTTTATGGGGCGCCCGTCTGGTCTGAACGCCTGACGGGCGCCTCCCGCTGCAGAGCTATTTTGAATAGCCTGCAGCGTGTGGTGGCCATACGGATCGCACGAGGATACTGGACGGTATCCTTTGAGGCGGCGACACTCCTGGCGCGCCTCCCGCCGTTTGATCTCCTGGCGGCAGTCGACGCGACGGTTTACACCGAGATCCGCGTCCGCCGGGAGAGCGGTGAGGCGCCAGAGCAGACGCTCGTTGCCTATAGGCGGGATGCACACCGGCGTGTACTAACACAGTGGCGCGCACGAGTTGCGCCTGAATGCGCGCCAACGTGCCGTCGCGTCGGTGCTATCCTGCCTCACCTCGAGGCCTGGGTCTGTAGGTGTCAGTCAGTAGTACTCAGAGTGAGTCAGTCTGTAGGTGACGTAACCGCCCTTCCTTCCCAAGGAAGGGCGGTTACGTCACCTACAGACTGACTCAGATACTCACCGGACACGGGTGTTTCGGTGAGTATCTGTGCCGGATCGGCCGAGAAGTGACGACACATTGTCACCATTGCGGGAGCGACCTGGACTCTGCCCAGCATACGCTGGAGGAGTGTCCGGCCTGGGAGGCCGAGAGACGAGTCCTGGTCGCTGAGATCGGACGGGATCTTTCGCCGCCAGCAGTCGTGTATGCGATGCTGGCTGGCGACTCCACCAAATGGGACGCCGTGGACTCCTTCTGCGAAGCAGTCATGCTCCAGAAGGAGGCCGCTGAGCGGGATCGGGAACGAGCCGACCCCGTTCGTAGACGGAGGAGGCGTCGGGGCGGCGGCGGCAGCCGTTAGCCCTACTCCCTTCGGGGTTGCGGTGGCAGTATGAGAAGTGTCCTCTACTGCCGCCACGTGCAAGCAGCCCCGGGAAGACAGCGAACTGTTTGTGGCGCAGTCGCTGTGCCGTACTGGCAGGAGTCGGCAAATGGGGAGGGCAACCCACAGCTCTCCCCGGGTGCGTGTCCCGACCATCTGGGACACGGCGCAAAAGGGGGGCACTGGAGCAGCATACCCGCGTTCCCGGGGCTCCCCCTATCAGGCGCCAGAAGAAGTCCACGGCACGTTAGGTTTAGTCGGTGCGAGTCCGACATACCCACCCGCAGACACTTTTTGCGGGTGGCATGCATTAGCATTCCCCCTGCCTTATCAAAAAAAAAAAAAAAGGTGCTTTTAGATATTTGGATCTACAATTTTTATCAAATTATTCAGAAATAATATTGAATTACTGATTATAATGATTTGGTTACCAAGTTTATTTAAGTTCAAAGTGGGTTAATTATATCTACATTTTTAGATATATTTTACAATATGCTGTCTGAATGATTATGTCTATATTTAGGTTATAATTCAATAGTATTATTATGGCGAGCTTTGATTTTATAACGACAGTCGCGTTAATGTTACTACCGGGTCCAATGCGCCCCAACTAAGAAAGCCCAGCGAAACAAACTCGGCGGGTCACTCTACTACTTACATCTGTTTAAAAGATTTTATAAAATCTGGAAAAGCCTTTACTTTATAAGAGTATGACTGGTTAGGTGCAAACGAACCTTTGACATTACCTAGATCGCGCGCTTATTTGTATGCAGCTTAGCGCTGCTCACTTCCCCTCAGTGCCTCTCTTGGGATTAACATACACTTATAATTTTCAAGCGCTCGATTATGTAATAAAGTGTAATGCAATATTAAGCTTACGTCGATTTCTGTCTGTGTGGTATCATCATCATCATCATCATATCAGCCGAAAGACGTCCACTGCTGGACAAAGGCCTCCCCCAAAGATCTCCACAATTGCCGGTCTTGTGCTATTCGCATCCAGCATTTTCCAGCGACCCGCACAAGATCATCGGTCCATCTTGTAGGGGGCCTTCCCACGCTGCGTCTTCCGGTTCGTGGTCGCCACTCGAGAACCTTTCTGCCCCAACGGCCGTCGGCTCTACGAGCTATGTGCCCTGCCCACTGCCACTTCAACTTGGCAATTCTTCGGGCTATGTCGGTGACTTTGGTTCGCCTGCGGATTTCGACATTTCTGATGCGATCCCGCAGGGAAACTCCGAGCATAGCCCTCTCCATTGCTCTTTGGGTGACCTTGAGCCTTCTAATAAGGCCCATAGTGAGCGACCACGTCTCTGTTCCGTATGTCATCACTGGCAACACACACTGGTCGAAGACTTTCGACTTGAGACACTGCGGTATTTTGGACTACGTATATTACGTTATAACGTATGTTACGTAGCTTCCCGAACGCTGCCCAGCCGAGTTGGATTCTACGATTGACCTCCTTCTCGAAGTTGGACCTACCTAGTTGGATGGTCTGTCCTAGGTAAATATGGTTCTCTACAACTTCGAGTGCAGAGTCACCAACTTTCAATTGAGTGGGTGCAACATGGACGTTTGACATGATTTTCGTCTTATCCATGTTCATTTTCAGACCCACTTGTTGAGAGACTCTGCTGAGGTCATCGAGCATTGTACCGAGGTCTTCCATGGTCTCAGCCATGACTATGATATCATCGGCAAATCGAAAGTGAGTGATGTACTCGCCATTGACATTGATGCCAAAGCCTTTCCAGTCCAGAAGCTTGAAGACGTCTTCCAATGCAGCGGTGAACAGTTTCGGAGATATAACATCTCCCTGTCTCACGCCTCGCTGCAAGTGGATAGGTTTCGAGATCTGGTCCTGGAGTCGCACTGACATACAAACACTTTATCACCTCGATATACCGGTAGTCAATTTGGCACCTAATGAGAGACCTCAGCACGGCCCATGTTTCGATAGAATCAAAGGCTTTCTCATAGTCCACAAACGCTAAGCACAGTGGCTTGTTATACTCTTCGGTCTTCTGTATAACTTGCCGCAGCGTATGTATGTGGTCTATGGTGCTAAAGCCTTTTCGGAAACCGGCTTGTTCGGGAGGCTGGAAGTCGTCAAACCTGCGCGCGAGACGGTTCGTAACGACCCTCGAAAACAACTTGTAAACATGGCTCAGCAGTGTGATGGGTCTATAATTCTTCAATAGGGTCTTGTCGCCCTTTTTGAAGAAGAGCACCACCACACTTCTGTGCCATGCTTGTGGCGTTTGACCGTCTAGTATGACGGAGTTAAATAACTTCTGAAGGGCCCGTAGGATTGGTGTACCACCCGCCTTCAGAAGCTCTGCTGTAACTCCATCATCACCAGGCGCCTTATTGTTCTTGAGTTGTTTGAGAGCCATTCTAATCTCGTACAGGCTGACGTCCGGGATGTCTTCGGTGTAGTGTCGGGTTAGTCGTGCTCTGGGATCTGAGGCATGACTTTTGACAGGTGGCTGTGTTGTCGTATATAACTGTCCGTAGAACTTCTCGATCTCTCCCAGCAACTCAGGTTTAGACGTGACGATTCTACCATCCTCAGTCTTCAGCTTCGTCAGTTGGCTCTGTCCAACAGACAAAGCTCTTGCGAACACTTTAGAGCCTTTGTTCCGCTCGATAGCCTCTTTAATACTAATTGTATTAAATTGCCGCGTGTCGCGAGTCAAAGACTTTGAGATCTGTCTGTTGAGCTGCCGATATCTGGTAGCATCATCTGAGGATGTCAGAACCATTTTCCGTCTATCTTCCATAGGTTGCAGGGTAAAGTCAGAGATCTTTTTAGTTCTGTTTGTACGACGGGCCTTGAAGACCTTAGACCCAGCCATATGGACAGCTTCTACGAGCCTGTCATAGTATGAGTCCACTTCCTCGCAGTCTGCTAGGCATTCGAAACGGTTTTGCAGTTCGAGCTGAAATGGTTCGGGGTTTTGGACGTGGATAGGTAAAGGTCGGAGCGTAAACTTTATCAGTCGGGACCTCTGGAGTTTGACATTCAGGTTCAATGAGCCTCTGACCAGTCTGTGATCGCTCCCGGTTTTAACCGCATTGATCACGGAGACATCATTGAACATCTGTCGTCTCGTCGACAAGATAAAGTCTATCTCATTTTTAGTTTTACCATCGGGGCTCACCCAGGTCCATTTGCGGTGATCCGGCTTCCTGAAGAAGGAATTCATCATAAAGAGTCCCTCCCTCTCCATGAAGTCGGCCAACATTTGGCCCCGGGGGTTCCGGTCTCCAGTTCCAAATTGCCCCACTCTCAGCTCATTACCGAATCGTTTGCCCAGCTTCGCGTTAAAGTCCCCCATGACCACAGTGAAATAGGAGTTAGAGGTATGTATGGCTCTGGATATGTCCTCATACATAACCTCTACTTCATCGTCGGAGTGTGTCGAAGTGGGTGCGTATACCTGTATAACCTTCAACGAATACCGCTTGGTGATTCTGAGTATAAGGTACGCAACCCTCGTCGACACACTCTCGATTTTCACTAGGTTGTTCACGAGGGACTTGTGGACTATGAACCCGACACCACCTTGGGATATTTGGTCACCCTCCCGGTAATAGAGCAGGTTTCCGGATTTCAGTATTATCGAGTCCTCCCCCTCTCTTCGGACTTCAGATAATCCTACAATATCCCAATGTAACCTGCTCAATTCTTCCTCCAGTTCGGTTATCTTCTCGTCGGACCGCAGTGTACGTGTGTTATATGTTGCCAGGGCCAGAGGTCGTCGGTGTTGGTAACGCGGAATCTGCCGGGGATTCTTAGCACCCCCTGCCCTGCCGTTACCACGGCTTGTGTGGTAACTCATGTAAAATAAATGTAAATAAAGAAATAGGTTTTGTGCATATAGTATATGCGTTATTATTTTTAAATTTTATACTATATTAAAAATTTTGAGATATATTTTTGGCTATCGCAGAAGGTAAGGAAGGTAGGTAATTTAGGTAATAAAGACCTCCAGACACCCTAAAGGGGTTCAGACCAAGGCTCAGGTTGAAGTGAAAATACAGAATTGTACAAAGACGGCGAGTTTTCTGGCACAGACTACTGGCAAAGGGGTAAAAACCTACCCTAGCGCTAACCTGCATCATTTTTAGCTACCTAGAGGGACGACCTGGAGAAAATAGTGAGAAACAAAACCCGGACTTACCTTTTAGTCTAATTTTGCGCTTTGCTTAGAATTTTTGTTTTGTTTTTTTTTTTTTGCTTCTATTATCCTACATTATGATTTGCTGTTAGGTGGGCTAATACAGGCATATATAAAAAATATGAACAATATGACTGTGAATAATAATTAAAAACTAAACAGAATATAATTTCATTCAAGATGGGTACTGTTACACCTCTGTCGAGCTCTCGATCATACACCGTACCTCTCTCCGGTCATATGGGCTACGTCCAATTGATCGTGCAAGAGTGCATTCACTAGTACATAATAATATGTCCCGCGTATATGAGACATCTCCGTTGAGATTGACCATGACAAATACTGGACTAGGAGCACATTATTTTATTATATTCTTATATATATATTGTTACGGACTTTTTAGACTGAAATGACGTTGGCCGCCTCAAGAACAGACTTGACATGACAGATAAAAAAGGTTTTGTAAATATATAGAAGATTGTGACAGGAGAAGGAAAAATATGGAATAAAAGACGACATGAATTTCTGTGGTTTTTCTTTAACATGTGGCCCACGAGCCGTAATTGATACCAATCTATGAAGATATACAGTCCACGAAAAATATGTTGACACGCTCGAAGAGCAAAAGTGCACCGCGCTTGGGTGACGACTTCGGCGGTGACCAGACGGCACGGAAGCTCGACAAAGCTCCTGCCACGGGCTCGTCGAGGAGTAAGGAGGTAAATGCGACTCGATCTTTCATCTCCGTACTATCAAGAGCTCATACGAATGACCAAAGAATTGAAAACACGGATTATACGTGCTCATCAGGTAAGAAATACTCATCAAAAGAGAAAATTGTCCGAGAGGCGGAGGACAAAATAGCCGCATTTTCGAAAAATATTCTCCATAAAGCCAGACGTGAACTTAGTGCTATGAGCTCTACGGCTAGTTCATTGAAATCTCTGACATCTCTGCCTCGTTCTCGAGAGGAAAACAATTGCGAATTGACAACGGTTAACACACACGATATGAAAAAAATCATGGCTAGACAGACGGGTAATTTCAAAGATCTGCCAACATTCTCTGGTAGCCCTGACGAATGGACCCTGTTCTACTCACAATTCAAAACGACATCTAACCTTTGTGGCTATACGAAAGAGGAGAACATAGCACGACTAGCTAGGTGCCTTCGAGGGGAGGCACGTGACGCAGTGTTCCCGCTTTTGGTTACTGCCTCGAACCTAGACCGTATTATTGATACGCTGAAGTTACGGTTTGGTCGACCTGAGCTTATAATTGATACCATGTTGAACAGAATTCATGCCATTAAGGACATACGTCAAGATGACACAAATAGCCTCATAAAATACGCGACGGAAGTACAAAATGTCGTAGCGGCCATGAAATCCAACAATCAAACCTACCATCTACGGAACCCGACACTTATACGAGACGTTTTGACGAAACTACCGCATACGCTAAAATTCCAATGGGGTTTAGACAGAATACGTGGTAAACAATCCCACCCGACTTTGGAAGATGTCGCTGATTGGCTGATTGAAGTAGCTAAGTCAGTAGCAGAATTTGCAGTGCAACCATCTCGTTTAACTGAAAAAACTGACAAGAATCCAAATCGGCAACCAAAGACCGTAGTCATGACGACCACACCTGTAAAAACCTGCCACAACTGTAAGGCAAATCACCACCTTTCGGCTTGCCCAAGTTTTCTACATCTTTCTGTAGATGAAAAATGGAAATACGTCACGGAGGCAAAACTTTGTTTTGCTTGTCTGTCCGGCAACCATCAGCTCAAACAATGCAAGTTAAAAGGCAAATGCAACAAGCCTGGATGTTTTCGGGTCCATCACCAAGTTCTACATGCTGAACCCAAGACTACGGCAATCATTCCAGCAAATATCACCCCTGAACGCAGTGACATTGCATTGATCAAAGACAATAAACCTGTTTACACTACTGCCGAAAGTCTAAATACAAGGCGAGTACTGCTTAAAGTTGTCTCAGTTATAGTCCGTGGCCAAAATGACGAGTTCCAGACTTCGGCACTTCTAGATGAAGGGGCAGCAGTGAGCCTGATTGACGCTTCATTCGCTACGCGTGCTGGTCTCGACGGACCAAATCAGCCGCTTCATATCAGAGGAGCCCATGGAATGACGTCGGTAGACACGACATCGAAATTGGTGAGCTTCAAAGTACGTGGGACTTCGTGCAACGTTGCGTATGATATGTTTAATGTACATACTGTAAATAATTTAAACCTACCCGTAAACAATTATGACAATATTGTAAATAGACTTGACTTTCTGACGGAATATATTGACTTTGACATAGTGACGAAGGATCAAAAAGTCGACCTTTTGATCGGACAAGACCACATTGAGTTAATTATTACAAGACAGATTATACAAGGACCCAGAAAAGGACTTATAATATCGTTGACTAACTTAGGTTATACTCTACACGGTAATTTTTCAACTTCCGTTAAAAAGTTACCGCTTGAGACGTCTGTACTACACCTTTGCTCTTGTGAGGAGCTTAATAACATTTATAAGACGACCTTTAGAACTGAAGATTTTGGAGTTAAGTTTACTTCTGACACACCTCGGTCTCGACAAGACATAAAAGCACTCGAAATCCTGAAAGATACTTGCAAATACATAGGTAAACGCTGGCAAACCGGACTTCTATGGCGTGCCGACATTGGACCGATGCCTGACAGTTACGCCCAGGCCTACTCCCGATTACAAGGTATTAAACTTAAAATGACGAAGTTTCCAGAGTTTGGTCGTAAGTATCATGAGAAGATTAATGATTATCTCACCAAAGGTTACGCCCGCAAGTTGACACCGGACGAGACCAAGAACAGGAACGACCGGACGAGGTATTTACCACATTTTGCAGTTTTTAACCCCAACAAGCCAGATAAACTACGGTTTGTACTGGACGCAGCTGAAAAGTCTGACGGTAAGTCATTAAAGGATTTTATGTTAACTGGAGCAGATTTAATGAACTCGCTACCCGGTATGCTGTTACAATACCACAAAGATGCAGCTCATATAGGAAAAGAGAAGGTACTCAATGACTTAAGACAGAGATTTTGGTTGCTTCGTGGGCGTTCAGCTGTCAAGGCGGCGTGGCGAGAGTGTCAGCCTTGTAAAAATAAACGGACCGAACCGAATCCTCCCATAATGGGTCAAATCCCAGAATCACGCCTGACAGCTGTACGAGCCTTCGCGTATACCGGACTAGACTATTTTGGACCAATGACAGTGAAAGTAGGACGCAGACATGAGAAACGGTATGGTGCCTTATTTACATGCCTTACAGCTCGAGCAATTCACATTGAACTTGTCGATGATTTAACATCTGACAGCGCTATAATGGCTTTACGACGTTTCATCTCAAGACGTGGCACGCCACTTGAGCTTTGGTCTGACAATGCGACTACTTTTAAATGTGCCGATAACGAATTACGTCGTTATGTCGAACGACTGGATCAAGATCGACTTCGCCAATTTTCGAGTGTTCGCCATGTTAATTGGAGAAACATTTGTCCCAACTCACCACATCAAGGTGGTTGTTGGGAGAGAATGGTTCGATCGGTGAAGACTGCCCTAAAATCGACATTAAAAGATCAGACACCGACACATCAAATTTTATTAACTGTTTTGACTGAAACTGAAATGTTTGTAAATAGCCGACCATTGACAGACGTTTCTATTGACCATGATGACGATCCACCACTAACACCAAATCATTTTATTTTTGGCGGTGTACCCGATTTTACGACTCAGACCTTAGACACTTTTAATGACACAGATTTACTCAGACGATCATGGCGACGATCTCAGAGACTGGCAGATTTAGTTTGGAAACGTTGGGTCAAGGAGTATCAACCAACATTGACAAAAAGGGGGAAGTGGTTCCGTACCGTCGAGCCTGTAAAGTTAGACGATGTTGTGATAGTTTGTGACGACCAACTACCCCGAAATGTGTGGCCGAAGGGGATCGTTACAGAATGTTACCCGGGCCGAGACGGACAAGTACGAGTTGTAGACGTAAAGACTACAGCCGGAACCTACCGACGACCTGTAACTAAAATTTGCAGACTAGACGTACGACCTTCTTCTGACTGACTCGCACAATATAAGGTACTTGACTAAACTTATAAATCGTCCTATTGACTGAAGAACCTGACTTCGTACTAACCAGACTAGTCTGACGTGACTATTATGGTCTGACATTAAGAACTGCCGACTTGACAAGACATCGAGCAGACTTCTTTATCAGTTGCTCTGACATGAGCAGTCTGATCTGACCGGACACAATATGCGAGCAGGTTCTTTCTGACTTAACCCAACCTGATTGACTTAGGGTGACTTGGCTTGACCTAGACTGCCTTACCCTGACCTGATCTGACTGGGAGTATTGAATCTCAATACTGGAGGTGGGGATGTTACGGACTTTTTAGACTGAAATGACGTTGGCCGCCTCAAGAACAGACTTGACATGACAGATAAAAAAGGTTTTGTAAATATATAGAAGATTGTGACAGGAGAAGGAAAAATATGGAATAAAAGACGACATGAATTTCTGTGGTTTTTCTTTAACATATATATATATATGTGTGGATTAGTTTTATAATTTTGGTTTTTTAATATGTTATCTGTGTAACTTTAGCTATCTGTAGTGAGCAGACTTGGAATGTCAGAGAAGTGAAAAAGATTTATAAGACGTAAGATTTGTTCTTAAATAAAAATAAATAAAGTGATAAAATTTACTTCAATTTTCTATTGAGCCACATCCCCACAACTTTTGGGGGCTCGTCCGGGATGTGAAACAATATTTGAAGTGAATCGAAGACGAAAACCAATGATACATCCAATAAAAAAGTGCCGGTTCATATTAGCTTGGGACGCCATTGTGATCGTCATTCCATACCGTTTTACCGACGCGCGCACCGCTAGCAACGACAACACGGCGAAAGAAGTTAGCAACGAGTGACAATGAAGACAATGTCATGTCTACTAAAATGGTAGCTTTCGAAAACCTATAATTATTGAGATTATTTTTATGAAGACTGAAGATTAACTTAATTTCGATACTGATGAAGGAGCCATCATTTTGTACGACTACCAGAAGAAGAAAATCTCAGAGTTCTAAGCCCGACATAAGTATTACTACCACGATGCCGCTAAAAAAAGATGACAAAGAACGCGAAGATGAAGACATTAAGGTACAGATTTCTTTCAATGATTTGGAAAAGTCGATGAATATTTTTACTGGAGACGACACCTACCCTATTGAGACATTTATCGATGAATTCGAAGATACTGCTCAACTTATGAAGTGGAGTAAAGTCGAGAAGTTGATTTATGCTAAACGACTCTTGGGTGGAACCGTTAAACTTTTTCTGAGATCTATAGGAAAGGTTAAAGACTACGCAAGCTTGAAGCAAGCCATAATACAATACGCAATAATACATAAGAACCTTGCCGCGCGTAAAATGAAAAATGATGAAACCTATCAACAATATTTTTTGACTATGAAAGAGTTGGCACTCCATGGCAATGTTGAAGATGCTGCACTGATAGAGTATGTCATTGATGGTATTCGTGATCTAGAGACTAATAAAACCATTCTGTATGGTGCCACGGACATAAAGGATTTTAGAAAGAAATTGGACATCTACAGTAACTTTAGAAAGAAAGTGCAGAGTAAAACTGCACAACTTGATCATTCATCTACTCATCATTCAGGCCGTGAAACAACTCACGTGAAAAGATGTTTCAACTGTGGTGAATTAGGCCATCAATCACCATCCTGTTCGAAGGGGATCAAATGTTTTAAATGTAATGAATTTGGGCACAAATCTACTGAATGTACAAATATTCAACATAAGAAGTCACTCAATATACGGAATGAAGGAAAAGAGGAGCATATGGAACAAAATAAAGATAAGAAGGAGAAAGTTCCCTACAAGAAGATAATGATTAATGGAATAGACTTTATAGCTCTCATTGATACCGGAAGTGACGTAAACCTAATTATAGAATCAGAATTTGAGAAGATTAAGGATAGTATTGAAGACTACAAATTGAAATCAACATGCCTAACAGGAATAGCAGAGAATAAGGTTGATACGCAAGGAATGTTTTCAGCCATAGTTCAGATTGACCAGTACCATGTGGTGTTAAAGTTCTGTGTCGTGAAGGACCATGACATACCCGTAACTATTCTGATTGGAAATCCTATACTCAAAGACTTTGAGGTACATTTTACTCCCGATGGTATCTTTATGGATAAAATTATGAACCTCACTCTTTTAGTCGAAGCTAATCGAGAATATGCTATAGAAGAATCTAACTATGAAGAAAGAATTCATAAGATATGTAAAGAATATGCACCTAATAATAAGTGTATTGAAGATTATATTCGTGATAATGAAGTGAGACCATCGAAAGACAAAATTAATGCCGTCGCAAAGTTTAGGCAACCAAAATACGTGAAAGCTGTTCAGTCATTCTTAGAACATAGACCAGGATCCAGAATGAAGCACGCTGATGCATTAAGTAGGTATCCAGTCTGTCTTATGATCGCAGAAACTACAGCACGCATTAAAAAAGCTCAAGATGAAGATGCTTACATAAAAGCATTTAAGAAAATTCTAGAAAAAGAATCTTATCAAGATTATATTTTACAAAAAGACATACTTTATAAGGAAATAAACGGTACTAGACTAATTGTGGTACCCAAGAAAATGCAATTCGAAATAATAAGAAGGAATCATGACCGAGGACATTTTGGAGTTGCAAAGACTGAAGAATTAATTAAAAGAGAATTTTATATAGACAGTTTACAAGATAAAATTAGAACAATTATAACAAATTGCGTCGAGTGTATCTTGGTATCAAATAAAAGAGATGACAGTCAAGAAGGTGGGAAATGGGGAAGTACCCATTAATACTTCAACTTCTGCGGATTTGATGAAAGCGTGGAATGCCCTAGAAGAAGGAAGTTCATCTGGGACAGATGATAAGCAGGATGACCGTGTGGATTAGTTTTATAATTTTGGTATTTTAATATGTTATCTGTGTAATTTTAGCTATCTGTAGTGAGCAGACTTGGAATGTCAGAGAAGAGAAAAAGATTTATAAGACGTAAGATTTGTTCTTAAATAAAAATAAATAGTGATAAAATTTACTTCATTTTTCTATTGAGCCACATCCACATATATATATATATATATATATATATATATATATATATATATATATACTATCCAGGATTATTTTCGTTGGCCACTAATTAGACTGCGGAAAAAAAAGCCACTTAAGGTAATGGATAAAACTAAGCAATATTTTAAAGTAACGTAACATTATACTCCGAGTTAGTACGTCATTGTTGACGGAGAAGAGTGCCGTATCCGGTTGCGTGTTTACTTCCGTGAGAGACACTTAAGCTTACAATGATGCTATTTTATCCTTTGACAGAAAAGAGTGGTGTTATCTCTGCAACGGCGATTATCCCAAATTATAGCAAAAGTTTTAATTGTGGGAAAAGCCCTACCCACCAACCACTGAAACACCTGCAATAATAATAATATTCTGGGACATTATTCACACACAGCTATCTGATCCCAAAGAAAGTGGAGCTTGTAGGTACTATGGAACTTAGATAACTGATATGTTACATATACTACTTTTTGTAAGTACATACTTATATAGGTAATTACACCTAGAGTCAGGACAAATAGACATGTTCATGCACACAAACATCAGTCCTGGGTGGGAAACGAACCCACGACCTGTGGCGTGATAGGCAAGTATTTACCAACCGCGCCAACTGGCCCGTCCCAAATAAAGCAGAAGATTTTATTATGGGAATAGTCCACCCCTTTACCTACCACTGGAATACCTGTAACCTCGGATCAACAGTCGCACACAATAAGACCCTATCAGAGACCCAATTAAGTTCCTAGTTATCAATGGTATTGGACCAGACAATGAATTGAATCAGAAAGAATTAAAGAGGAGTTAGAAAAAAGTAGTTCCACTTCCCCCCAGAGCCAAATGAGAGACAGAAGTACACGTAAGCGTCTAGTTTATGTATTTGATTATGCAATCAAAAATCATACATTAGAAAGGAGCACTGTTTCAAGAGATTTGGGTGTAGTACATGATAGTAAGCTTTTATTTGATCAGCACGTTAGCAAGTCAGTTAACAAAGCCTTTAGGGCTTTAGGTTTCCTGATTCGCTGTTCAAATGACTTCAAAAATATGAAAACCATTAAAGTACTATATTGCTCCTATGAGAGAAGTCACTTGGAATACGCTTCACAGATTTGGAATCCGCGCTATTCTTGCTACTCCAAATAGATCGAGATGATTCAAAGAAAATTTATCCGTTACTTATGTTTTAAATTCAAATTAGACCACCTAGCCGATATCACCTATGAGCAGCGCTGTGTCAAACTGCATATTCTACCACTGCATGTAAAACTAAACATTTCTGATATAACTTTTCTTCTCAATATTGCTCAGGGTGATATCGACTGTCCCGAACTTCTTTCAAAAATCAAGTTGTCAATAACTGTAAGAAATTTACGTAAAAATCTCTTGTTACACTGTCCTCCATGCCATACCAATTTTAGAGTCAACAGCTTTCTGCCTAGAGTATTCAATGAATTTAACAAGTTAAATGGTGACAGTCGTTTTGATTTTATTGATCTGTTTACTAAGCAAAAATTCTACCAGATCCAAATTAACTAGATATTTCATTGATAATGTATAAATCTTTGTATAGCACTATTGGCTCAATCTTTTAAAACCATTTGTAGAATTGTCATTACTGTAATTAATTAAGTAGACCGGAGATGCATCCATTTAGCTAACTAGTTGTGGAAGCTTGGGGAACACCCAAATACTCCGAAATATTTTATTCCGAATTTCAATGTACCGATTTTCAAATGTCCGAATTTCATAATACGTAAGAATTGTAATGTCTATTTAGAGAGCATATACGAATTATAATCTATATAATGTGTATGTAAGATCTCGCAAAACAATAAGTGTGATTCATCCTACCACATAATATTAAGTTTCTTATTAAATATTATACAGTCGCTTTCTGTTGGTTTTTGTTCAGAATTGGTGTCAATACTCTTGAGACTATAATATTTGTGTTTGATCTCTGAATTCAATGATGACATAAGCTGGGAGTACCTCCACGCGGTGAAGGCGGAAACAGTTCCTAATACTGGCTAAAACTTCCTAAAACACTATGAATGTCGATGCCTTCGGGCTTATGTTGTTATAATGTGTTTTCGAATGCGCTTTGAATGCGAATTGGATGCGATTTACAGACCTGGGGCTCTACCGGCTAAGTCACCGCACATCGATTTCTTAAATGGCGTTCAAATAAATAAAAATAAGATCAATATGTACCTTCTCTTTATTTGGTCTCAATAAAGAAACAACAGCACTCGACGTCACTGGGAGCTAGGCCTCTCCAGGGCCTCTACCGGCTAAGTCACCGAACATCGATTTCTTAAATGGCGTTCAAATAAATAAAGGTTAAAAATTACTTTATCAATCGTTAAATCGGCTTCCATGAGCACATGTGACGTCATAAATGGTCCGGAATCGATTGTCAACGTTGAAGCCGATTTAACGATTGATTAAATAATTTTTAACCTTTATTTATTTGAACGCCATTTAAGAAATCGATGTTCGGTGACTTATCCGGTAGAGGCCCTGGAGAGGCCTAGCTCCCAGTGACGCCGAGTGCTGTTGTTTCTTTATTGAGACCAAATAAAGAGAAGGTACATATTGATCTTATTTTTAACTTACGAGTTCTAATTTCATTAATAAGTCTCATACAACATTATTTTCAATTATAATTTTGTAAATAGTGTAGGTAGGTTAGTTTTTTTAAGTGGAATAATATTGTTCAATATTATTTTCTCATCATTATAATTTGATTTATTTTTGTTATTGGTTTAAACATAATATTGTGAGATTTGGATTTGAATGAAATTTTGGTTGTAGAGTTAGGTACATACTGAATTTTAATTTTAGTTTGTTTCTTGAATTGAGCATTTTCGAATAATAATTTGGATTTCACAGATAAGTAGATTTGGTAGTTTAATCGGAATATAACTCCGTTTTATTATTACTCGAGTTTTATGATTGATTTTATAGTTTCAGTTTATTAAATTGCTATAATAAGAATATATATTTTTTTTTTATTTTTTATATCGATTTCGTATATATAACATAGGTACTTACTTATTTTTCAATTTATAATTTTAATTTCAACATTAAATTTGCTTGTTGCTTGATTCGAATATTCCTCGACCTTTAGACGGCGTAGTTATAACTGACTACGACCAAAGATAACTTTTTAATAACCCACATAATAGCATAGCGTTGGAAGAATTAGAACGATTGAGAAGCACTTTACGCCGATCGCAAAGTGATGGTGATAAAATAGAAGAAAACTCATAAGGGATCTCAAATCCATTACAAATACGCCGTCTAGGTATCGCTATGCATTAATATTGAAATTTTACTCAGACTATTACATTAAACATTGACTCAACATTAACTCATTCCTGAAATCCGCATTGGAATCAGACAATACGTTTTAATTTTAATAATATTGCAATATAATAATTTCACTCTAATATAGCAGCGCCCTCTAGTGAGTTAATGTCATAAGATTTATCTTAGACCATGCACCAATCAACTACGAACCCATTGCTGAAAACCGCATTGAAATCGGACAATTCGTTTTAATATTATTGCAATATTATTGTGCACTAATATTGTAGCGCCCTCTAGTGAGTTACAGACGTAATTTTTATTATTTGGGAACATGCATTAATCTACCACGTACACATTGCTGAAAACAGAATTGTAATCGGACATTTCGTTTTGATTATATTGCAACATTGTTTTGCACCAATATTGTGGCGCCCCCTAGTGAGTTACAGCCATGACACCTGTCTAACAACATGAACTCATCAAACACAAACCCGTTTTTGAAAACCGCATCAAAATCGGATCGTTAGTTTAGAAGATAGGTGGGAACATTACTTTGCACAAACGCACACACAAACATCTCTCACCCTAAACGTATATACCTGCTCCGTTCCGTCGTGGGTAAAAATCACGAAATTTATTTTACCGAAAGTCATAAATGCGATTTGTTAGTTTTCCGATTTTCATACGTTCGAATAGTCAAATCCTCGAACGGTACTTGGTCCGAAAAACGACATTCCGATTTTCAATATTTCGAATAAACCAAAAAGTCAATATTTTGTGCTATAAAATTTAGTGAAAGTAACGAATCGCTGCAAAACCGACTTCACGCAGTGTTGTCTGCCCTACCCTAGAGTGTAATTTAAGCCCGCGTAGGCGCGGAGGGGTGGGGCAGCCCGCGAGTTGAGGAGCAGGTGGTTTGAAGTCCCGCCGCCGCGGCTGAGGTTTGCGAAGCCGGCCAGCAAGCCGAAGCTGCGGTGGTGAGCGTTAAAATCATCTGCGACGATAAGCACGCGTGGGGCCGCCCAAACCCCGCAGCGCCGGAGCCGTGACAGAAACAATGCTTGCTGCATGTTGCATGCCTGCTTGCTTGCTGCATGCCCGCTTGTATGCTGCATGCCTGCTTGCTTGCTGCATGCCCGCTTGTATGCTGCATGCCTGCGTGCATGCTGTATGCCTGCTTGCATGCTGCATGCCTGCTTGCATACTGCATGCTGCTTGCATGCTGCATGCCTGCTTGCACGCTGCATGCTGCTTGCATGCTGCATGCCTGCTTGCACGCTGCATGCCTGCTTGCATGCTGCATGCCTGCTTGCACGCTGCATGCCTGCTTGCATGCTGCATGCCTGCTTACATGCTGTATGCCTGCTGCACGCCTGCTTGCATGCTGCATGCCTGCCTGCTTGCATGTTCCATGCAGCCGCCTAGTGCCAGATCCCCTCTATTGTTTGGGAATGATTTGGGTTAGGTTAAGTTAAAATTGTGACCAGGGAAACAAAATATTTTAATGCGTAGTGTTGATGTTTCTAATTATCATTAAGTCGGAATTTTTGTTATTCGATCTTTTGAAGCTCGGTATTTTGAGAATAGTAATTATAAACGTTAGGAATATTTAAATTTAGGAATTATAAAACTAGAAGTTAAGATAAATCGGAGTTGTAATATTCGGAATTTTCAACCATTCGGAATGATTAAAATCGGAATTCTGAAATTCGCATTCAATAGAGTATAGTAGAGAAGAGTAGAGTAGAGTAGAACAAAACAGAACAGAACAGAATAGAACAGAACCGAACCGAATCGAATCGAAATTAAATTAAATTAAATAGAACTATATACAACCTAGCTTATAGTGGTAAAGAGAGTAAGAGTAGGTGGAAAAGAGACTAAGAGTAGTAAAAACAGAAAAGGGATGGAACGCGCTGTGATTGGCAAACATTCGACGTTTAACATACGAAAGAGCAGTCCATCGATTAATAAATTTTCGAACAATCGTTCAGTCGACTTTCAATTCATCGAATATAATATGATTCTCGTTACTACGTTACGGACCCATCTATTCATTCATCCGATGGGACAAGCTAGCCGTCATGACAAAATAAAACCCCAGGTTCTGGACCGACAGCTTTACACGCTCTTCATAGCATGGGGTTGTATTGTAACACCGGCAACTCCCTGATTCCGGACTACTGACAATTTAGGGCCAATACAAGTCCTCATTTCCAAAGGTTGAATAAACTACCGAGACCAACGAGACAGTAAGCCGTATGACGCAACTTATATCTCGAGTAAAATTAACGTAGGATAGCAATTATGATCGTAAATATCTTTAATGAACATGCTGTAAAGTGATCCCACAGTTAACGTTATGACGTCATTACGGTGACATAATTGCGAGCTTTGGCGAGTACAAACAGTCTAAAATACAGGTTTTAATAGCAATTGTGTAACCTCTTAACTTAATAAATGTACGTAATAAGAGGTTAAGTACACTGCGGCGCCGGAGGGTAGACTGGGAAATAAGTAAAAAATAAACATTGTAAAATTCAAAAATATTCACGTAACCTTACCACTACTTAAATTTAAGCTGGCCACTTAGCCATAGGTTATCAAAATTTTCTTTTAAAAACCCGAAGTATCTTTACTTAGGTACTATACTTATCGTGGTTACCCTAGTGTCAGAGTTGTTCAAGCCTCTGTAGGCCTTCGACATGGCTTAACGACTGTTGCCTAATGACCTCATGACCTCAGAAATTAAACAACTTTGGTGGTCACCCATCTATTGACTGACCGCGAGCCTAGTTGCTTAACCTCGCCGATCGTTTACGGAGCGATTAAACTTTGTCACGCGGTTATGTCGTAGATCAGATCTCTTTTCATTTTAAAATGAATATCTAATTCCAGTTCGATATATTTTCACAAAATGAAAATACCGCCAAATTAAATGAAAATAAGCGTAAAATACACTATTATTACCATAGATCTATCATTCCTTATAGACATGGAATGATACCATTGAGAAAAAAACATGGAGTTTTGAGGAAAAATCTTGGAGTATTTGCTCTTCGAGCGAATGAACGCTGTGCCCTACCTGCACAGCGTTCATTCGCTCGAAGAGCAGCCCGACTGGGGAAGTATCTTCACCTTACAGAAGACATAAATTAATAATTTTAATGTTGTGATTCTGCGTGTGAGTAAGGTTGCCAGAGCTCTTCGAGGGGGGGAGGGGTCAGCAACATTTGTTTGCTGACTCTTAAAGGCCGGCAACGCACCAGCGACTCCTCTGGTGTTGCGAGTGTCCATGGGCCGTCTGCCATCCCAGAAATATTGGCAGAGTAAAATAATATCACGTATCTTAGCTGAGAAACCTTAAGTAGGGTTTTTATGTAAAGAAATAGTTGAGCGTGGTTCAAGTGGTTGAACGGGGTTTACCTGAACTACAGTTAAGCAGTAGATCATGGCATTATTTTTACGTAGTTATACTTTAGTTTCATATAGTAGTAGATAAATACTTCCACTTCATCAGATAATCCTCTTAGCGTCTTCGAGTATTAACGTAAAGTGACAGTTGCACATAACTGACCTCCTCGACACTAACCGCCGCCGGTTTAAAACTCAAATTAGCGAGTAATTTAGTTTCTAGTTTTATTTGCTTGAAGGCTGGACGTCTCTCTCGACTTTTTTGTTCGGTGAATCAATGAAAACCGCCGTCTGTAACTGTAATTACAGACGGCGGTTTAGTGTAGGTTATGCGACCAAAATTTGCGTACGGTGGCCAATAACATATACACTTGTGCACTATAATATTATGTCAGCCTCACAAATATCTAGCATCAGTTCAAACTGTAGCTACGTCTTAAAAAGGATTATAATAATCGTAACTTATTACGTAGCACGTAGTAGCGTTTTATTTGACCTAATGTTGCTACAGCAAATGTTGCTGCTACGCCCCTTCTACGAGGTAATCCAATCGAGAATAATCATTAATTCAATATAAAATATTAATATCACAATTACAAAATAATTAAACAAAACACAAAAAAAACATTTCATCTATACAATTACGTGTAAATAAAATAAATTCAATGTTTTACTTATCTTACATACTCAAAGCGTGAGATACTCTTAGCGTTGCCAAGTTAAACGTAAAGTCTAAATGTTTAACTTAAAGCCTTAATATTTGAGTAGTGAGTAAGCGTTAACAATAAACACATTTATTGTTATTTAGACTATTTAATGACTCCAGGGCATTAATCTGATAAAATATCATGAATTACAAGCGAAATCTACCGTCGTATTCAACCATGTGAGCGGATGTCAAGAAGTTTTTAGTAATAGACGGAACTAACACTCAATAACATTACTAACCATCAATATAATTTTTCTATTTCAATTTCATGAGAGGATTTCTACTATATAATTAACTTTCACTTAAATGGGAACTTATACGATTATGCAATATTCTGACGAGCATGCATTACAAATAAATATTTACGCGATAAATAAAGACATAAAAATTAATATCAAAAGTTATTAAACTAATAATCACTCCATGCACTTTTTATCAACTTTATTTCAATTACCTTATATATGTCACATATACATTTCTTAACTTATACATTCCAAACAAAAGTAATTATAAATATTACGTTACAACCCGGTCACATTATCTGTAGACCTAGCGTCGATGACGTCACATCGGCGCTCTGCTTCGGTGTGCAACGAAACTGCTAACCGTACTGAAGCAACGGGGCGATCGCGGTGAGGTGGAAGGGGTACGGGGAGGGACTTCGCATTCCAGCGAGGTCTAGAGATAATGTGACTGGGTTGTACATTTAAACATTTTGGATTATTACGGTATATGGGCAGTTTTACTAAATCAAAATCACTAACAGTAGTATAATGTTTTTATGCTACCTCCATTAGGCAGAAAAGTGACTGTCACTATGACAAATTTTCAAAACAGGTTATTAAATTGTATTTAATCACTAAACTATCCTTCTCGCTCTCTCGCAACGTAAATCAACCAACGAAATTGTAAGGACCCTAAGTCACCGGTCCGGATGTTTATCTTCCCCTTCGTAGGGGATGACCAGGCTTAATCCACAATTTATGGCCGTCCAATAACCTTGTGGGTCTGTTACGCTCATTAATCTTTATCCCACAGTATAATAAATTATTGCTAACAGGGATTTGATGATATATTCACATTATTTATTCTGTATCGTACTGGAGTAGATTAGATACTTCTTGATTACTTTTTTATATGATCAAGTCTACAAACAAGGAAAGTGGTAACTGTAGCTTATAACGTGATCGATACCAATATATATGTATCACATTACTCGCAAGAGATCTACCTACCCTCATTCTGGCGGACTTATTTACCTACGCACAGAAACTCAAAATCACTTACGTTCAGGGGCGTTTTTGTATGTTTGATGACACCAAGTCAGCCATATAATAATAATAAATATACTGGGATATTATTGACACACAAAATAGACATGTTCATGCACACGAATATCTGTCCTGGGTGGGAATTGAACCCACGACCTGCGGCGTGAAAGGCAAGCATTTACCAACCACGCCAACCGGCCCGTCTATTACTTGAATGTCTAAGTCATCTAAGATACCTTTGTATTCGTTTCGTAGTAGGTCCCGAAGCCATCTCCTTAAGCAACAAAAGTCGTTTGACCTTCCAAGTTAGCTCATTACTCACCTTCTTCTTTCACCTCATTTCATTTCATAGTCATGCTCTCATCGGTCGGTAAGAAAGTAATTGGCGAGGTTTAGCACCTAGGCTCGTGGTCAGTCCATAGATCGGTGATTGCCAAAGCGGTTTGAAGTGTGTGCTTCCGAAGGCATCTGTCGTTCCCGGTCCCGTAGCCATCAGGCCTCGTCAGAAGCCTAATGGACCCATTGCCCTTACGATAAGTTGGTAAGTAATCGGCAGAAAGTCCGAGGCACTTTGCTTCAATCGCTTAGTACATAGTCTGGTCTTTGCAATTGTCATTTGTTTTTCCCACCATTATCAATCTATTCTATAACCATCACGCAGTCCCTGAATTTTTCAGATATGCACTTGACACACACCGCAGATCACACTATTGATTGTAATAAATGGTAAAATGATCTTAATAGTTACCGCCATGACATATAGAATTGAACACAATTTAAATAACCCTCCGCGCATACTGACGCTTTTCTCCGAAGAGTTAACCAAAGAGTATGTAACAAACAACTTTTAATATTAGGTATGGATGCGCCTAGCCAAAGAGCAAATAATATAAGCAAAATGGATTGTTAATGTAAGGAATTTCATTTGCGGATTAATATCAAACGTTTCAGTCCTTATTCAGCAGGAGTCAAGCTAGCATTATTTATAAAATAAATAATGCCCTCGAGGGCAGACTTCGACCACGGCGGCCACTCTCAATGGAGACAAGCCATCTGTGCGGCACATATTATGTTCAGGGCATATGTAATCCAGACTCAGTTATTACTATAATTCCTATGTTTAGTTAACAACTTATTCCTATATTTTGTAATACAGACACCAGCACATCAGGCTAAATACAAATTATATTTTTTCATTCTCTTTACAATAAAAAAAAATAAGTCAAAATTTGTGTATTTTTGCCACGTAATTGACTTGATTAATATCCCAAAAATTGCAAGTTTTCTTAATTAAGTACAGACGCCAGCACATCCCGCTACCCCAATTTGTCAAATTTCGTCTGTACTTAATTAAGAAAACTTGCAATTTTTGGGAAATTAATCAAGTCAATCAATCAAAAACATGGCAAAATTTCACAAATTACGGCTTAAATTTTTTTATTGTAAAGAGAAAGAAAAAATATAATTTGATTTTCTGTAGGAATTAAAGAGAATGCAATCTGGAAAATATTTGGTAAATATTAAAGTGTATCTTGAATATTCTTTTTAATTAAGTCTTTCAAATTTGACTATTGTTTCTTGAAAACTAAATTTATTTTAGATATTAATTACACCGTTTCTAGAAGTTTCTAGTTCACTTACAAGTGTATATTTCACCGTGATTACACTTTTTTCATATACCTTTCCATAAACAACCCGCCTTTGATAGTTAAGACGGAACGTTGACAACCTCTTTTGTATTATGTTCGCTAAATAAAGTGAAATAAGGCTTTAATGGCAACCATCATCTTGATAGCAATTTGAAAAAGAGACCCACGCTTTATCGATAAATTTTCACGCTAACAGCATATTTTATTATCACTCTACTTACTTTTAAAGTGTCACTTTTATTTAATATCTAAAGACTTTTTATTGATCTAAAATAGGGTAGTTAGGTTTCAATCCTATGCATATTTTTTCTATTGATTAATATCTTGTTTAATAGTATTAATATCGTGGGACAAACTACTCTCTACTAACTCCCTGCCAACTGATCGCAACTTAGGCAGTGTGGCAACCAGAAAACTAAAAATAAATCATCATCATCATCATTTCAGCCGAAAGACGTCCACTGCTGGACAAAGGCCTCCCACAAGGTCCAACGATCTTGTGCGGGTCGCGGGAAGCCACTGGATGCGGACAGCGCAGGACCGGCTATTGTGGAGATCCTTGGGGGAGCTCTTTGTCCAAAAATAAATATACTAATCTATACATATAATAAATCGTAGGAAAGTCAAAACTGTACATTGAATATTTATTAAAAAGGATACTTGGGGTGTGATCTAGAAACGATATCGAAGCCAAAAATGTAGTTTTTAGAATTTTTGTCTGTATGTCTGTTTGTCTGTATGTATGTCCGGGCTGAACTCAAAAAGTACTGCATGGATTTACTTCAAATTTTGCATGAATATTACTTAGAGGTCGGGTCAACATATAGGCTACATATTATCACGCCATCACTTACAGGGGAGCTGTGATCAGTTATAAAGTTTATCGCGGGTAAAACCGGGGGGCACAGCTAGTATATTTATAAATATATACATTACACCAAGATAAAGAACAAATAATTGTGCTCATCACACACAGATTTGTCTTAAGTGGACATCGAACCCACGACCGCTGGCCCAGCAATCAGGGTCACTAACCACTAAACCAACAGGCTAGTTTTACCAATTAATTTATTTTAGTAGTTGGTTTCTAAGAGCTGGGTTCTATTGATTTATTTTAGGGTCGGCTCTCAGTCTAATCCATTGCGGTAAGTTACGAAAATTAAAACACAACTGCTATTTATACTATTTATACTTTAACTAATCCTTAGTTTAAACGGCCACAGTTCAACATTCAGCCACAGATAACTATGGCATTGCTTTTGAATTGAAGCCAGTGGTAAAATACGGATGTGGTTCAAAGGGTAAAAAGACTTACTTCTGTTTTAACACATAACGAATGGGGATCATTTTACTGATATATACATACATAGACTCACGCCTGTTTCCCAGAGGGGTAGGCAGATACAATGGATTTCCATCGAGCTTTTACTGATAATAGAAAATAATGTATACAGTTACCCTAGGAGGCTTTCACTGCTTCACCGGGCAACAGAGGCGAACGGGGGCTCAAGCCTGTTAGGAAATAAGACTAAGGAATCCGCGCCAGACGGTCCTCTCTTTTGGGTTCGAACCTACGATGTCGGTAGGGTGATTAATGGCATGATATAAATATTACTGACTGTGCCCATTTAAATTAACTCTTAGTTTAAACGGCCACAGTTCAACATTCTGCCACAGATAGGGTTACCATATGACAGGCGTTAGCCGCATTTGACAGGCATTTTAAGGTTTAGACAGGCGTGCGGCCGGCATTGGTCTGAGACAGGCATTTTCGCAGGCTCTCGTCAACGCCCAGTGGAGTAAAGACAGAAATCGGCTGACAATTGAATCAGTAAAAGCAATATTGTTTACACAGGAAAATTTTACATATGTAATAAACATCCTTCTTCATTATTATCTGTAGGCTTTTACTTATTACAGCGTTTTGCTTCAACAGGCATTTTTCTGAAAAATTAGGCATTTTAGGTACCATAGACAGGCATCCCATCTTAATTAATTTTGAATCGAAGCCAGTGGTGTCATACGGATGTAGATAGATAGATAGAGTACACTTTATTGCACCAAAAGAAACAATACATGACTTAAAAATAAGCAAATACAGGTACAATCGGCGGTCTTATTGCTTGATGTAGTTCAAAGTGTAAAAAAGACTTACTTCTATTTTAATTAATTTATGTTTTTTTATGATTCATTCAAACCTGTACTAGTATACGATATTGCTTTATTTATTTATTCGTTATATTCCCGGAAATATCTATCAGCTGTAATCATTTTTGTTATGTTACATACCCAATTTGGGATACACATATTTATCTCTAGAAAACCACGCGTTATATAAAATCCAAATTTTTGTTTTGAAATATCCAAACGAAGCATATGATATCCCATCTGACCTGATAACTATACTTTTAACTCCAATAACACATTATTACCACAAAGTCATTGTCATGTGTTTAACGGTCACCGTAGCCTAGTTGGTAGTGCTCCTTCCTACGAAGCTGGTGGTCCTGAGTTCGAATCCCGGTAAGTGCAAATATTTGTGTGATGAGCACGATTATTTGTTTCTGAGTCATGGATGTTTTCTATGTATATAAGTATTTATCTATCTATATAAGTATGTATATCGTCGCCTGGTACCCATAGTACAAGCTTTGCTTAGTTTGGGGCTAGGATGACCTGTGTTACATTGTCCCCTAGATATTAATATGTCAACCAAAGTACGTCCACTGCTGGACAAAAGCCTCCCCAAAGAATGGGGGGATATGCCATAATCGCCACGCTTGACAGACGGGTTAGCGATCGCAGTTTAATGGTCATAGTTAACAGAAAAAAGCTGCTGTCCGCTTCCCTCGGATTCCCTCGGATGATTTCTACGCCCCCCACGGGATGAGATGGGGTGCTGATATTCTATGCCGTCACCACATATCGAAACAGAGTAAAACATAAATATTGTCTTAACTTTACATTATGAAATTCGGTTTGGTAAGCTATATCTAAGTTTTAACTCGCTAGCATAAGTAGGAGCTGTCATTAACAGCTTTGTCAGCGGACCACAAATTATGAATGTTACAGAAATATGACCTTACTCAAGGTTACCAGAAAATCCTTAACGAAACTCCGAAGTAGCAAGCTTTCACGGAGCTTTCCTATGCTGAACCGTAAAAAAAACGATACCCGACTCGCTCTTGGCTGATTTAATGTGACAGTAGATTCACCTTAAATATGGACAACAGGAGCCAAAGGCAACCAAAGAACCACATTTTAGTATTTAACATAACAATATTATCATTGTGTTTACTAACATATTTTTTGAGAAGATCTTCATTTATATTAAAATATTATTCCACTTTCCATGCAAAAATATGCTGTCATTCAAACAAGATAAGGCAACAAAAGACCTATGCCACAGATATACATTAAGCTAGCGTAAATGTACTGTTAAATACAAAAGTGTTTGCTGATTTGTGAGTTTTATTTACATAGACGTCGGAACTCCAGCGATCCAGTTTGCAAACCTTATGCACTAAAATCGGACGAGCTTTACGTATTATAGTAGAACGACAATTCTCAAACGAAAACCACACGGCTAAACCATAACACTGTTGTTTTTTTTTTTAAAAGATTACGACTGCACTAGGGAATCTCATTCCTGTGCGGCGGGGTCCTTGAAACATATATTAGACGGAAACAAATTACATCCAGACTCAGAACAACTATTTTATGGTCACATAAATAGTTGTCCGGCGCGGGACACGTAACGGCGAGGCGACTGTCTAAGCCGCTGCGCCACACGTGCAGTCAAAAGACTTATAACCATTCAAAGTAGCTTTTATAAGTGGTAGAGACTGCCTCGTTGGTCTAGCGGTAGCGTGTTCAACCGCAGAGAACGAGGTCCTGGGTTCAAAGTCGGGGTCGGGCCAAAAGTGATTGTAGGATTTTTCTATAAAAAGAAAAAATATCAGCATCAGCCCGAAATCTGAGAGTTGGTGATATAATACCCCCGTGCCTCGGAGAGCACGTAAAGCCGTGCTCCTGGTTTGCACACACACTTGTGCTGTATAATATGTCCCGCCCCGCGCAGATGCCTAATCTCCATTGGGACTGGCCGCCGTAGCTGAATTTTACGTAGGAGGACATTATTACAAGCGGTAGAGTACCTACTTAGTTTAAGGATGCGCCTGCTAAACTTATCGTCGTACGAACATCGAAGAAAATTCATCTATTTTTATTCTAGTAATCATTGTTTTTACCCAACCTCAAAAGAAGGAAGTTGTTAATTTATCTGTTTATTTTGTGTTTGACCCGTACGATGTTTTTATAATATATACAAGAATAAATTAAAAAAAAAGGTTAAACCGAGACATGGTTACTATCCCGAGGCGCTAATAGCCAGAAGCTCTCACCGGTCCGTAAATGATCTGTGAGGTTAAGCAACTAGGCTCGCGGTTAGTCCATAGATGGGTGATCGCCATAGTGATTTAATTTTAGAGCGTCACCGTGCAGCGGAGGACACCTTAAGCTATCGGTCCCGGTTGTGGCCATTAGATAACAGTCGTTAAGCCATGTCAGAGGCCTACTGGGAGACAACTCTGACACCAGGGTAACCACTGCCCATACGATAAGTAAGTAAGTATTCCGAAATCAAAAGACGTTGGCAAATACATCAGCCCTTGTAACACTTTTATTGTTGACTATACACAAAATTACATCATCCAGTTTATCAGGCATGTTCTTATAATTTTTCAGGTCAGCCATATTAAATGCGGTGTACCC